>CM053994.1:6337902-7655263 GCA_028641955.1 Protonibea diacanthus
GTGTGAACTGTTGAGTCTGTGAATAATATTGTAAATAGTACAGGCATCGGACTATTCAAGTGAAGTTACTCTGGGACATAATGAAAAGTCTTGGTGCTGGTTTCATGATGGGAGCTTTCATCATAACAATTCCTCTCTGACCTTTGCAGGCAATTATATCCCCTGTGATACCATAAGTATCTGGACTGGCCAGCAGGTATTTTGTCCTTTAGAGTCCTTCCTGAACTTGATGACCCACATGTACACTGTCCAGTACAAGGTTCACTGAGCCTCTCCATCCTGTGGTTTTCCTGGGCTGGAGTTTCAGTGAATTCTGATGTGAAACTAAAGTAACAGAAGAATCTTTGTAGAAGTGTCATAAGTATGGCCAAAAACAGCCAATCTATGCTGGACGCATGCAAAATGAATGAATAAATGAATGAGTGAAGATAAAAATGAAATACAGGGAATGCAATTAGTATTCATGCATTGCCATGGTTGCCAGCAAATAATGCACATATACTCATCTCACAGGTTTAAGAAATCTGCCTCTTTAAGTCATGACACTGATCTTGAAACCTTGAGTGAACAGATCCAGCTGCACAGGCTGGTCTACATTCCTTCTCACAGTCAGTCCTTCCTCATCAGTTTACTCTCAACATTATTATAGTTATTGCATGTTGTGTTTGGCATGGAGTCTGTAGGGGCAGATAGGTGAAAAGGGGACGGTGTACTAAAGGAGAGCAGAGGAAATTAAGAAAAAAACTCCTAAAGGAAGTTTTTTCTGCACTGTTATGAAGTGCTTGCTCATGGTGGGAACTGTTGTGTCTGTAAATATGTGTAAATAGTATGGGCTGAGTCACTGCTCTGTATGGAAAAGTATCACGAGATAACTTCTGTTCTGATTTTTTTCATCTTTACAGTTCCCAGCTAATAAAGTGGCACAAACATTGAATCAATTCCAGCTCAGTGTTTTTGATTTACCTCTGCCCTAAGACTTTATAGAGGAAATGGGATGTGGAGGATGCCCAGAGCTGACATCCATCATGAACAACTCCTCTCTTTTCCTGCATGAGACCGTGGTATGAGCCAAGCAGCTCCATCAGCAACAGACCTACTACTACTCCCACCATGTAGAAGGAATGCAACCGCGGGTCAGCTGATCAACAACTGTCAGACTCTTTAACACCAGCATGACTTGTTTCTATATATTTCTTACTTGAATCATTTATTATAAACGCGTGTATATAAGCAGCTGTGACAAGTGAATTTCCCCCCAGTGTGGAATCATGAAAGTCATATCTTATCCTACATCTGGTTTAAATGTGTGTTGAAACTATTGGCGTTGTCTCTTGAATATCGGTCCTGTTGTCTGTTGGTATGCGCAGCCATGACAGCATGTACGAAATGGAAGAATGTACAATGAACGTCCATGTGGATGTTATTGATGATTATTCAGTGAAGTCCAATAAAAACATTAAAGCAGTATTTCTCCTTCTTTCTGCGCAGATTCACTCACGCTAAATGGTCAATTCCTTGACTAAATGGCTAGGAATCGGAATAGCATACATATGTTCTAAAATCTGACTATGTCGTCGTACCTGTGTATGATTTCAGCCTCACTTTATTAGAAAATGGTACAGTAAAAGAACTTGAATTCACACCCAGAAGTAGCTGTAGAACATGGCAAACAAGAATCAGGTGGGTTGGTAAAAACCAATTTGATTTGTTTATTCAATGACTTTTCCAAATCTGCATATTATGCATCTTAGAAAGAAGATTATTATTTGATTTCTGAGTTTCCGACGTGCATAGAGAGCACCATGAAGCCGCTCACGCTTTACCGTACAAACCGATGTTGTAGGGCACTAGATTTTAAAGTGCGAATAGCGTTACCGCAGTGATTTTGTGACACTACCGTATCATTAGAAGTTTACTGATTAATATTCATAATAAAAATTCCCGAAATTATGAAAAGTCTAAATAAACACTAATATTCTTGGTGTGTTTGCTGATCATTAGGTTGTAGCTCGTTATCTATCTTACTATGGTTGAAAATATGCGTGTTTGTGTTTTAACAACGTTTCATAAGAGTTATTGATCCCGAAATACTTTCTGGTGCTCACAAGAAACATTTCTTTTCTTTCTTTTTTTTTTTTTCATGTCCCTTTAGGGACTTCGAGCACACACTACTGGGTCCGCCCCACCAAATGATTACTCCATCTCGATACATTCTTTTCTTTCAGTTTTCTTTCAGCCGATACACCCATAGCACAAAATGGATCATGGTTTCATCGTTCTGCAGGACCTCAGAGGGCAAAGGTAAACATTTTTGAATAGTTTAGTCAAATATCTTGTTAAATCAAAAGCATCAAGAGTTGTTTTACAGTTGGATACAATACAAACACAGACCAAACTGATTGTTTACTTGCAATGCAGAAAGTCTGTCAAGTGCGCGTGTGCATGTAGCGATAACTGTAAAAACTGGTAAAACCTTAAATTGATGCAGATCAAGCTATTTAACATTGTCGCTACACAAGTACAGGAAGTGTTATGAAAAATTAGAGATTATCCTGGGGTTCCAGATGTTTTAACTCATATAATGTGTGTGGTTCCTGTTTTTTGTGTAATGCATTACTTCCCTTATTTGGGCTGTGTTTGCTGAGGATGGCAGGAAGCAGTAGTTCAAGGACAGAGAGATAAGGACGTGAGAAAACAGGCCTGGGATTTGTCATTTTGATACATAATGTTTCATTGCTGAGCAGACTCATCAGTGAAGCTGAGTGTCTGAGACAGCCCATTTAAAAAAATGTATAAAGAACCAGCTGTTGAAACTCTCAGGAAGCCTTTTCTCTGTAACCCCTTTTGTGTGTTGCACTATTAAAGCGAACTATTCTTGTAATAATGATAGCTCAAAACAAGCTTTATTGCACAGATCAGTCTGCTGCATTAGAGTTTCTTTGAAATTTATTAACTCAGAAAGTTTATATTATTACAGAGCATTCACTGAGAAATAATATACTTGAGCAGATAACAAACTGCTCAGGAGGATGACAAAAAGGATATTACAAAATCACCAGGAAAATTAGGTTTGTAAAATGAGGAGTGAAAAGCTCTCATCTTGAAGTCGTCTACAGAGGCGACTTCAAGAATAACATTGAAAGCAGTGACCAAAGCAAAATGATAACTATGTTTTGAGAAAACAGCCTTCCTATTATATATGGTTAGAGTTTGTTTCTTTAAGTTGGAACATGCAGTGACACTGACAGTGTTTCTTGTACTCAATACAATACTCTGTATATATATATCTTATAACAAATCTATTAAAGAATGTTTTGTCATTTGTCAGAATCATAACTCTCTGAAACATGATCCATCATTATTAAAGTGAAAGGCGGTAGTACAAGAAATACTATCTTTGCTTCATGATGATCGAAAAGATCTGAAAAGCGTGCCTGCTGACGGTTCTTCTACATAGCATAACATTGATTCTGGTGGCGGGCTGGTGCGGTTCTTTAACAGACTCGCTTTCATTTCCAAATGATCGTTCCAGTAGTAAATAACAAACGGGGATATTTGTGAAAATCATTCATAAAGTAATGCCTTAAACATCAAACTTTTTAGTTATGAAACAGTCAGGAGTTTACGATCCTCAACTGAAATGCAATCTTGCTACCGATATCAATTCAAATGATGGATATTTGAAAATATGAGACTTGCGATGATATTAAAATAATATATAAATATTTATTATGATTGTAACAATCAGCAGCATTAAGTAAAGCATTTCAAAACTTTGTTGTCAGCATAACGATTATAATGTTGTTTTATCATTTGCAGAATCAAATACAGGATCAACAGGCTTCTTGGATTATCTTTGGCTCAACTCTTCCATTACAGCAGATATGATCAAAATCATGGCGCTAAGCCTCTCTGGGAAAAGTCTGTGGTTTGAAGCACTGAAAAGATGTGGGCCTTAATGCTGGACAAATTACCACAGACCACATTCTAGGAGAAAATTGACATTAATAATCTGGTTGGGATCTGGAGATTAACGATAAATGAAATTAAATGGCTGAGGCACTAAATCGACACTGTGACATCTTTAAAAAATGCATGTCCTCTGAACAAGACGGACCCGAGAAGTGGGAGCACTATCAGAACTGTGACAAAGGAATTGCTGGCATAGGAAAAACTGTCTCTGTGAAGAAGTTCTGCATCATGACTGGGCAGAGCGGGACAGCCAATGAGGTTTCGGACTTCATCTTTGTGATGATGCCATTCAAGAACTAAATCTGGTCAAGGTGAGCAGTTTGACATGAGACACTCGTGAGAAGACTTCCATCAGAACTCAAAAACATACCAATCCCAACAGTCTTTGCTAATCACAGAAGTTTGTTCATCTTTGATGAGTCTTGATGAAACCAACTAAGCTTCAAAACAATAAAAGACTGACAGATGTCTCAAGAATCATTTGTGGACACTCTGGTGACCAACCTCATCCGAGAACATCTTCTTCCTCGCTCTTATCTGGATAACCTCAAGACCGAAGACAGTCCAGCGCATCCCTCGCCAGTATGTAGCAGTGGACTGAGGTCAGAGGATTTAATGATGCACAAAAACTACAGTACTTCAGGAAGAGAGTTGAGGACCAGGCAGTTGCTGAAAGAATAATTACCAACATTACAATGTCGAACTTGTACATTATGTGTCACATACCTATCTTCTGTTGGATTGCGGCAAAAGTTGTTTAACGTGTTTGCTTGGAAAAAATGGACAACACTCCAAGATGACAACATCAAGGTACCTAACTCTTACTGGATCTTACACACTTCCTTTGCATTCAAATGCAAGTAGCAACTGACAAGTATGACATACTGTGGAGTCAGGCATTAGCCATCGAGGAGATGTTCAGGTCAAATACCAGAATTCATTTGAAATTAGGCAGGATGGCATTTGAACATTTGGTGAGTAGCATCATATTTACTGTCAGTGACCTGAAAAAGTATGGCATCGACATAAACAAAGCTGGAGTTCACTGCGGGTTGTGCACACAGATATTCAAAGAAGAGAATGTGTTCAACACAAAGGCTTCACTGCTTTGAATGCATCTGACACAGTTCAGGAGTACTTTGCAGCTCTGTTTGTACCACGGTTTTTGCAATGAAAAATAGACTCTCTAAGCCTCAAGAACCTGCTGATTGGCTATAAGGAGCTGAAGTCTAACTTGGATGCAGATCCAGTTGATTTATCTTTGGATGAGCTGATGGAAATTGCGATAGCTGGTGACTCTGAGGGGGGGGAGGGGGGGGAGGAGCAGGAGAACTGGACATGTTCCTCAGGTTCCTTGTTGGCATGTCTCTGCAATCAACACAAGAACTGCTTCAGGTCTGATTGAGCAGGCAGAGAACACTCTGGGATTGTTGTTGAGAAAATTAGGTCAAGTCTAATAGAAATAGATTTAGGGAACTGCTCACCTGAAAGATGTCTGAACCTTGTTCACTGCCTGATTGAGCTGAAGGACAGCTCCCTACATGAGGCAGTGCAGCAGTATGTGAAAGCAAACGATGGCCCACAGCTCTCCCCTGTTCAGTGCTCAGCTCTGGCGAACTCAATCCTAATGTCAAATACGCCTCTAGATGAGTTTGACCTGAAAAAATACAGACCATCAGCAAAAGGTGTATTTAGGCTTCTCCCAGCTATGAGGAACTGCAGAAAAGTAAGGTGAGTTGGTTTCTTAAAGTGTGTATCTGCATTGCAGTACATTGTTGCAACTTTACATAAAACAGTTTTGAGGTTGCCTTATGGCACACACAAGTGCACAATGCTAGCATTGTGGCTTCAAACTTCATACTTTGTATGCTTCTCAAACCAAAACCCCAGTCATGCATGATTGCCTTTTTAATTTCTGCAGAATCTCAGGGGGTGGGTCTCAGTTCTTGGCTTTGTGAAACAATCTGCTCAGCCCTTGGTACCAAACTTTCTGTGCTAACCGAACTGCACCTGACAAACAGCGTCTTTTATGAACATGGTACAAAGATCTTTATTGATGGACTGATGAATGCCCAATGTCAACTGGAAGCTCTGAGGTTAATAAAACTTATTTTTATTGTGTGTGGCTATTTGTCTTTTCTTCTTTTCAGTCTTTTCTATCTATACATTCGTGTAAGTGAAATACATGCATAAAATACATAAAATAAAGATTCATATACTTAAAATTACTTGTGTAATTCATGACAGGTGGTCAGTTCATCACTGTCATCAGGAACTGAAATATCAAAGTCATATATATATAAAATATTGTATGTACATGCCCAGCATGCAAGTTTCACCTGTGTTTGTCCTCTGTGTTTGTAGTCTCTCAGGTTGGGGATACCCAAATGAACTGTAAGAGATTTGGAATCAGCTGTCAAATCGATAGCCTCCAAATCCTAAGAGAACTGGAGCTGAGTGGAAACATAATGATGGACTTATTATGCTCTTCTGTCTGTTGTGCTATTCAGCCTAAACTGGAGAAGCTCAGGTAAGTCTCCAGATGTATTATTGCCCCAAAGCTCTGAGAGTGTGCAGGTGAATAAAGGTTCTACATCTGATTTCTTTGCTAGTTCATAACAAGAACAGCTGTCTTTGAATGAATATTAGATGATAGATGCATCATTGTTGTTGGATCTCTTTTACTGTAAGCAATACACCATATTAACACTGAATCAAAGTATTCTGCAGTGTAGATTATTTACTTAACACTCCGTGTACATTTATGCCACCTTTAGCTGCGGTCCAGCAGCAGGTAAACTGGACAGTATAGCCTATTTATATATTTCTAATATAATGTATTTTTGGTCATGTCTGTACCAAAGACTGAACAAAATGGTCGGACTGCAGAAGTCTGCAAGAATTAGTGACAGCACTCTCATCAACTCATGTCACCTGCAAGAGCTGGTTATGAGTTACACTGTTTGGGAGAGACTCAGAAATGGGAAATCCTCTGTGCTGGTCTGATAAGCACAAACTGTAACTCAAATAACTGAGGTAAAAGACACTGCATTATGAAAGTTCATTTTCACATGTATTATTATTTTCATATATAATATTAGGCAATTAAGCATATTCCTACATTTGTCACTCAGTGTCAGTCACAACAAACTAACTGAGAAAGGTTGTGAGACCAGTGGCCTCAGCACTGGCTCAGAACCCCTCCTGCCACAGCTGAGGGAGCTGGACCTGAGCTACAATGGCGTGCGGAAGCTCAGGAGTGAAGGCTCTGTAACGCACTGATAAACCCACAGTGTTGTTTGGCTTGAGAGTCAGTGTGAGTATATATTTATTTTGACTAAACTCTCATGAGATTGCAGTGGCAACAGCAGGATGACTACATTGTTGGTTTTAGTCTCTTCAGAAAGTTATTTGATAACACTATATTGTATAATGATGTGGTGTCTCCAAAGAGGAGAGTCTGATAAATTCAAATCAAATTAAACAGCAGTCACGTGAAAATTGCTGCTGATAGCCTAAGTACCACCGCGCCTAAATGTGGGTTGTTTGATTCTGTAGGCTGTCATTCCTGTAAAGAGTGACAGTAGGTGGATGTGTCGATCCTGGCCTGCGACTCTGAGGTCTGAGCACTGCCGCCTCAGGGAGCTGGACCTGAGCTTTAATCACCTGGCAGATCAAGGAGTCAAGCTGCTGACTGAAATACAGAGGGATTCACGCTGCAGCCTGGAGAAACTCAAGTATGCTCAAACAGACTGTCTAACAGACACGCCAAGATTAATTAACAAGATCATATCATGTGTTTGATTTGATTTGATAATGTTTTGATGTTTCTACACCTATTTCCCATCAGTGTGGCCTCAATGAAGAATGCTGGTTTGACCTCGAAGCTACTGAGACAGTGTAAGAATATAATTATTTTAAAATTCAAAGTTAAATCAACAAGTAAAGTATGAAATATTAAATATAATTCCATAAATATGTGTCATAATACTCATAATACTGTATTATATTGTATTAGTGGGCATTCAGACAGGATCAGGGAAACAGGCAAAACCGGAGGTCTTTCAGTTCATTTCAGTGTGTGTCTGATGGTTTGAGAGAGCGAGAGAGAGAGAAAGGCGCTTTGGTAGAGAGACATAGGTAACAATAACAGAGAGCGAGCGCCTGCCACGATAAAGCTGTTAATCGGAGAAATGAAAAGTTATTTCCTGAGTGTTTCACAGCGGTTACATTCAGCACGTACAGACACACCCGGACAACCCTCAGCTCTGTCACAGACACGGATCTGTTTTCTGTGGATCTCTAATGGAACACACGTTCTTCTTACCATTCTGTCATTTCCCAGCTCAGATACTCAGCATCCACTGCAGGCTGATCTGCATTCATTCTTCACTTGAGTTATGTTAAACACATATCACTCCTGGGGGAAAGAAAAAAATATCACATATGCAATGAATGATTGAACAACATGGCAGGTTGATGATAAACATAGACCAGATATTTGATGATACAAGATTTTACTCTTTCTTCTGTCTTGATTGCAGATGCCTGTGATCTGGCGGCTGGACCCGCCAACACAACAGGCGATACGTTTGTCAGAAGAGAAGAAAAAGGGCTTAACATGTGTTCGTAGCACAAGTCACCTCCTTCCTCAAACAGATTTGATGGCTTTCAAGTACTGTGTGAACAGGGTCTGACAGTCGCCATTACTGGAGGTTGAATGTGTGTTTTCACTGATGTTGGAGTGACATACAAAGTATAGACAGGGCATCAGACCGTTCAATTTTTCAAAGTCAATCTTCTTTGGGGCGTAATGAAAAGTCTTGGTGCTGGTTTCATGAGGAGCTTTTATCATAACAATTCCTCTCTGACCTTTCCGGACGATGATATCCCCTGTGATACCATAGGAGTGTATCTGGACTGGCCAGCAGGTATTTTGTCCTTTTTTAGAGTCCTTCCTACCGATGACCCACATGTACACTGTCATTGCAAGTTCACTTTGAGCCTCTCCATCCTGGTTTCAGTGGGTTACTGTGGATCAATTCACCTCTGTAAACTAAAGTAACCAAAATCTTTGTGGAAGTGTCATAGCAAAACAGCCAATCTGTGCTGGACACACTGCAAAACGAAGGAATAAATGAATGAGTGAAATAAAGTGACTACAGAATGCAATTAGTGTCTGTTGCCATGGTCACTGTAAATAATACATACTCACTCATCTCACAGGTTTTTATTAAAATCTGTCTCTTTAAATCACTGACTTTAAGTCACTTTAAGTCCTCTATCAGTTTACATGTTTTTCTAACTCTGCTTTAACTAACATGCTTGCCGTTAATCTTTTTTTTTTTAACTGCAAGACAAAATACTTTCTTCCCCTTCTACAACAACAGGAAGATGAAAACAGTGGATGCAGGGCTATTATGACAGGAAACAAAGAACATGGTGGCATTTTTTTGTTATAGCATGTTATAGCACGTTTTTGTTATAACCTGTTGTGTTGCTAAGGTCTGTAAAGGGCAGATAGGTGAAAAGGGGACGGATGTACTAAAGGAGAGCAGAGGAAATTAAGAAAAACTCCTAAGGAAATTTTCCTTGCCACTGTTGCCAAGTGCTTGCTCATGGTGGGAACTGTTGTGTCTGTAAATAATATTATAAATAGTATGGGCTAGTCCTGCTCTGTATGGAAAATGTCACGAGATAACTTCTGTTCTGATTTTTTTTCCTGTTGTCCTGTTGGTATGCGCAGGCAAACATTATGCACAGATGGAAGAATGTACAATGAACGTCCATGTGGATGTTTGTGTTATTTTTTAAATTTTTTTATTACTTTCATTGAATAAAAACAGTCAACAGTATTTCTCCTTGCATTTTCTTTTATGCGGTTACTGTTCTGTTTTAGTCACTTACTTCAAGGAATTGACCATTTATTACAATTTAATCTGAGGTTTTGCACCTTTATCCAAATTCATAACTTTGTATGGCCATAGGGCTGCATCCTCATAACCCTGATCATTACCTAAATAAATATTAAAGGTTGTATTTCATAGTTAGATGCTCTCACTCAACACTCCTCTGTTTACACAAGCTTTGCACTTTCATCACGTAACACAGATACATCTAGTCTAGATATGTAAGACTTGTCGCATGTCTTGTTTGATGGCCCTGCTACACTTCACACTTTGTATCACTGCCGCTGCATTCTAACGGTGTAACACTAGAGGGTGATGTCTAACAGGACATCACATACCAGGCCAGCTCATGCTGCTGGAATGTGGATTATAGTGTGTATGTGTGCTTGTATAAATGACATTTTAAAAGTTTATCCTTTGCGTATGTGTACCTTTACTATGAAGAAACACATGAACTCACAGTGCCCTACTTCCACTCTTTCACATGAAAGTTCAGGGTTGCTTCTGTGAAAAGAGTTGTTCCTGCAGCGCTTCAATTTTTCTGGAAGAATGCAGCTAATTTGAATTTCAATTCCTAATACATTAGAATGATTTGAATATAAATATTTGATGAATTTAAAGCTTATAAATTTAAAAGTTAATTTTCCTACTTAATTCAACAGGGACCTTAGCACTGGTGAAAGCAGATGGACACATACGCATACACACACACACACACACACACACTGTCGAAAGTTTTCTTCAGGATCACATCCTTCATGCATGAATCACCTTCTGTTTGAAATTGATTTATGCATATTATTTATTCATATTCTCATCTTGATTTGCCCATATGTTGTAAAAGTCAGGGGGTATGAACAGTTTTATAAACATAAAAAAAAGTGAAGATCATCTGGGGGCGTGTGTGTCCCTGGAGGTTGTGATAACACAGCAGGCCTATCAAAGGGACAGGTAATGGAAATTAGCAGTAGTTATGCTGTGATACACTGCATTGGACAACGAGTGCAATTCTTTGGATACTGTACATCAAATTAATATTAAATGAAACGGAAAGCTCTGAATTTTGCCACATACGAAAGCATTCAATAACCAAAAATACAAAAAGAAAATGTACAAGAAATAGATTAAGCTGTGTGTTAACTGCAAACAATAGCATGTCAGGCTAACTAGCTTCCTACCTGCAGTAGCAACCAAGTGCTACTAAGTCCTGCCTCTGTCATCTCCTGGCTAATCCAATGGGAAAATATGTTGAGTGTGGGTGGACCTGAGACGGGCTGAATGAAGCCTGGTTGCTCAAACAAGCCACCTGTAAAGACACCCACCTGTCATTCAAAGTGGCCTGGCTCTGAATTATGCATAATGTTAAGCCTTAATATTATTTGAATGGGTGAGTTATATAGAAATTCAGCCTCAGTCCAGTTGTCATGAATAGGTAAATTGTGTTTTTTCGCTCCAGGCTGCAAACACGATTATTTCTGCTGTGAAGTTGGACGGTTCATTATGGGGACGTATGGAGATTGACTCGTTCTGTAGCCAGCCTGAAGTGGACGTTTGAGGTACTGCAGTTTTTGGCACTTCCATTTTGGCTTCAATTGACAGCGATGAAGATACATAATCAACTAACGCTACATTCATTTATAGGATTACATCAAAAATGATTCAAGATAAGCATATAGCATTCCCCCCACTGTGTAGGAGCTGACTATGGCAGCTTTTAGCCAACTCGTGGCGCTAATTAGCGTACAGTAATTAGCTGTCTGCCTATAGAGTCAGCCAAAATCATCAAAATCAATGGTTGCCAGCTATAAATTAGAAACCCGCTTTAGTCTGTCACTGTTTAAACCCACTGTAAATCTGCTGACATCATCATTGCAAACTGTCAACTATCAAAAAAACGTAGCTAGCTAAAAAAGGGGTCTGTCACTCTGGACAAAGTTATTGGACAAACACTTTCATCCCTAGAGCCAAGCCACCAGTGTGGTCACATGTTAAGCTGCAGCTGCTTCCCTCATCAGCCTGTAGTGTATTTCAGCGTGTTTGTCTGTTGACAATAGTTACTTTCATTGACAGACAGTCATGCATACCTGCCTGACGCTGAACATCTGCACCGTAAGTCACACACACACAGTCTAGTTAGATTATTCTATTTACAGAATTAACATTTCCTGATCCGTGGTCCTTGAGAAACCAAACTGTTTGGATTTGTCGAGGCAGGTGGTGAGAGTGGGACGGGAAAATGACTCCCAAATGTGTTCCCTCTTCAGTAAGGCAGAGGGAGGAAGAAGGACTCTAAGTTTCTCTGTGAGTGCTCATTTGAAATATCATTACGGTCAATCGCACAATACAGGTGTTGCTATTAAGCTGTGTTTCGGGTTTATTTTGTCAGACGACTTTGCAATAAAAAAAAACAGTGATTTGATCGACATCTCAGTGCTGCAGCATATGAGTAACTGTTGCCTTGGGGGAGAATTTATGAGTCACAATGAATTTGATTCTTCCCAGACAATAAAAATATGTAAATGAGAACAACTAAACAATGAGTTCAGATGTATGAAACACAGTATAGCAGAAAGGACAGGTCTGAACAGAGGTTTAAAGAGCTGAAACTCGGCACTAAACAGATGTTGGCTGGGATGCACTATTTTTTTTTTTTTACTCACTGAAAGGAGGAAGAGAATAAGAAGGAGAGATTTAGTTGTTTTCATATTTCCTACAATATGCCGCAGCTGCCAATTTACAGCACAGAGTCATGCTTACAAAGGTACGCTTTGTGAGCTATGGCTGTGGCCGAGTTCCAGGGCCACAACATGCTCTTTATAAATCACCATGTGATTGGTTCTACACACAGTGCTGTGCATAATTATATTTCCATTTACCATGAGGTTTGCAGGATATTAAACAGATCTCGTGTTAAAAAAAATGTTTCACATGGGACCTGCGACGCACTGACACATTCATCCATGCCTTAATGTGTTCTTATATAGCGGGATATCGATGACAGACACACCTCCTGTTGGCCGGACATTGTAACTTCCTGTAGTCTACGGTTGCCTGGCAACATGTAGTTTTCACATTTCAGAATAAACAGATTATATGATCGTTTACCACTGTTTCACATTTATAAGATTTAATACATGGTTTATAACACACCACAATGTAGTTGTATGTAGGACAATATAGGACATTTATTAATATGCAGCATTTGTCAATGATTTTAACTTCAGTACAGTCTCATACTGTATCATTCATACATTTTCAACCAAAGTTGTTAACAACTACATTAATAAACACATATTTGCTTGCCCTTACATTATAACATAATAATTAGATAGTGCTAAACAGGAGGAGGACTGTGGAAACAATTTCACATACACATTGCTCTTCCTCCTCTTCCTCTGTCATTATCTCTTTTCCAGGTGCTCTGACTTGAATGTGCTTTACATCTATGTCCTTTGTGTGTGTTTGTGTGTGTGCTGTACCTATGTGTGTGTGTGTGTGTCTTCATGGCTGTCTAAGTGGAAGTATTTCAAAGTTGCCTTTCATGTTTTCTTTTAATGGGGCACATATTGTGTTTGTATTTTATAATCATGTCAAGTACACTGTAGAGACAGCTGAGGAAATGTATGAGGAGGACTGTGTGTGTGTGTGTCTTTAAAGCTGCCTGTGTGTTTTAGAGGGAGTAATTTGGAGTGACAGGCGTACTATTGACAGCTCAGCATGAACATAACCCCAGACATCTGAAATCCGGCGTTACATGTCTCATTTCACCTTTTACCTGCACATCCGCACATATTATGCTGACATGCATACGCGCTCCTGCTGTTCAGCCTTTTACATCAGCCATCATACATCATTTAGCTGCTGAGTAAGTCATGTCCATCTAATTTTGATTTGAATTTCTTTCCGCGCCGTCTCCATTAAGCCTCCGGAGCAACTGTAAATATTTTGAAAAATGGAATTTTCATTGGACGTTTGGTGAAATTATGTTCATTAACAGAGTGAACTGAAGTTGTGTACATAACTAATGTGTTTGCTGCATGTATCTTAATGTATAGGGATGTGTATGTGTGTGTGCTGATGGTAGGAAACGGTAATTCTTCTAAGCATGCATCAGGCTTCAGCCTCCAGTACATTTTTTACAGCCACCCAGTGAGTCATATGAGCCACTGGTAGTACAAATTTGATTTTCACTGCTGCAGTTAATCCATTTATGCTGCATTAGGCCGTAATATAGGCCATATTCATAATTGAAAATGAGGATAGGTCACTCGCACACATTTGTTCCTTACACATCCATGCAGAGGAAGACAGAAAGACAGGATCAGGAGAACAGATAGTACTACAAATTTGTGCTGTAAAGGTAAAAAAAGTAGAAATTTACTTTTCCACAAAACACTAACGAGGAACCAGGAAAAATTCCCACAAAAATGATGACAAGTGTGAACGAAATCCACGTAGCTACATGCTGTTTTAGGCCAACTTAAAGAATAAAGAATCTTAAAATGGCATATTTCTTTGATTGGTGTGAAAAACTTTGTGTTTTTAACAAAGTGCAACAACAGATTCAATGCTAAATGCTAAAAATAAAGCAGGTGGGATGGATAATTCACTTGTCACCTGCTAGCATATGAACTCAGTATCAGACTGCATAATGAAGTTAAACAAGGTGCAAGGAAACAAAGTTTAGCAATAGTTTGGTGTTTATGGAAATGTGCTTATTTCCGTCCCCGTTGAGAGTTAGTTGCCAGAAGCCAAGCTAGAGGGCGGCTGGAGGCAGCTTCATATTTACCATATAAAGATGAGAGTGGAATGGATATTTTCATCTGACTCTCAATAAGAAAACAAATAGGTGCATTTCCAAAAATGTTGATACACCGCTTTAGGTCTTGAATTTAGAGGTGTGCTTACTACAGCCTCAGGAATGACCAGTCGAATCAGCACGTCTCTGAAACTATAAACTTTATTATATTACGTCTTATTTAATATCAATCAAAGAAGAACAAAATCATAACATGTGGTCTTTAAAATATTCCCATATTATACTGCTGGTTACTGATAGTTATGATACCAACAGACACACCTACAATATTTTTACTTTACATTGGAAAGCAGGGTGCTTCTTGTAGAATAAACAGGTTTTATTGAACTTGAATTGAGCTGAAGTGTCGCATTTTCACATAAAAATGATTGAATCTAATTCGCAGACTTGTTTGACTTTACCCATATTTATTATTATTATTATTATTATTATTATTATTATTATTATTATTATATTATATTTATTATATATCATATTGTGCGTCGTTGTGTCTAATGTCAGTATGAGTCTTCTCTTCTGAGTTATTTCTGTTGCAATTTTTTTCTTTTCTTTTTATGGAGCCTTTCTGATGCCACTGGGAATACTGTAAGTTGGTGGTCCATTTCTAATCCTGCCATACCTGCTTTGAATAAATAAAACCAAAGCATAGAGAGGTAGCGGGCAGGTTACGGGGACGACGGTTAAGAATGTTAATGCAACATCCTTGTTTGACAACATTTTGCATTAATATTTCAAGGAGTGAGCTTTCAAAAGTAAAGCGTTAAGTCTAAAAGCCATACTTTTTCAGGTTCTCTGAGCAAATAGACACGGACATGGAAATCAGAAGGTCAAGTCGGGGTTCTCGACAGATAACACACGGGGGAGAAAGTCCTGTAGTTTCACTAGGAAAACAAATTCCCCTGAACAAAATGAACAGCAAACTGAGACTGTCATCGAGATTATCCCAGTTTATTATCTATGCAGGAATAAGACTGGTTAGTTTTTAAAAATCCAACATTTCCCTCCTTTAATGACTTTAATGTCAATCAGCTCACATGCAGGGATCTAAATCAAGGATGACACACAACAGTATACGTATAAGCACATGTTATTTCTCTCTCCCACACAGTAAATGCGTGCGTGTACACTGTGGTGCTGGAAGTAGGCTCGTACCGGTTTGATGTTTCCTTTCTTTGCTATCATGAATATTTGATTCAGCTCACCATCCCCAGAAGGTTCCATCCAAATGAAAGCTAAAATAACAGCTTCAACAACAAACTACAAGAGCAGCAACAGCAGCAGCCGCAGTGAGAACACGCAGCCAGTCAGCTATAGCCTGACAGTGGTGATGTGTATGAGGATGTGTTAGCTGGTTTCCATTGCTTCCCCTTTCACTCACCCTCTGTAGCATGAGAGAGAGAGAGAGAGAGAGAGAGGGAGAATACAGAAAAAAAAAGTTTTGGAGAATAGTTACTGGAAAGAAGGTGTCTTAGAGGAAGATATCTTAAAATATAAAGGAAAAAGTAAGACAAACACAATGTATCTTGATCCAGAGGAGTATCTGCTATCATGCAGACTCCACAGAAAATGGAGGAAAAGTGAGGTGAAAGAAGCACGGGCTGAATAATGACAGAAAAGATGAAAGGACGACAGTAAAGAAGGGAGCAAGGCGGTCATTAGGAGGCAGTGCTGCACTTCCTATCGCCGTGCGTGTGTGCGCACACTGCGCCGCGTGCCCTTGATGATGTTAATGCGTACATATTTGTGTGTTTGTGTGAATTCATTATGTGGAGTCATGCTTGAATGTGTATGTTCGGTTGAAGGATAGTGTCGGTATTGCCGTGCGTGCGTGCGTGCGCGTGTGTGTGTGCATGATTTGGTTTATAGGTTCACCGTCCTTGGAGGAGATAAGCTTCATGCAGAGCTTACATATGAGGGGCGTGGACAGGAATGAATTCATGTGAGTGTGGAGGAAGAGTTTAGGATGAGAGCAGGAATGATTGAGGAATGGAGAAATGAAGGGAAAGGAAGGGAGGGACTGGAAAGGTGGAGGTATACAGTAAACAGGCTCCTTACTCTCAGCCAGTCACCTGCTGAAAGGGCAGCTGGTCCTGATATTATATGCTGTACAATAAAATGAAGGCCTTTGCTTTATTTATTCTCAGCCAAAACATTGCTCGCTCACCCACTCACACTGAGTGGCCGGATGCATTTGCACCTTTTCACCAACTGGCTAAAATGTGCCGGATTTCAGCCGCTCTCTAATGCTCTTTGGATGCATTTACACCTGTTGTTCCCAAGAAGCGTGAAGTTTAAAAGTTGGTTAAGCGCTGCTGTTTATAGTTTGGTCCAGCCACCTTTAGTTCTTAATATTATTAATCTTATTAATATTCTTAAACTTTGTCAACCCGTTGCACAAAGCAGGCACGGTTTTACAGCCACTGTGACACCACACATAGGTATCTAAAGAACCATTGTGAAGCTCAAGTGTGATGACTCCACTGGTTGCCTTCTTATCCAAAAATGCGCATAGACGTGGAACTGAAGTTGGCTGAATGAAGATTAGTTGGTGAAACCAGCCACCTGTCAGTGGCCGTGTTCTTAATTCTGTATCATTTAAAGGCTTGATATATTTTTAGTTTTTGTTGAATCAGGCTGCAAAACATGTTTATTTCTGCTTTGAAACCAGGCCTATGGTGACTGACTCACTTTGGCGCATGCTGCCTCAAGCGGCTCTTCAAGGAAGTGCAGTTTTTGTCACTTCATTGTTGGCAGGTATTCCTCAGCCATGGAGGTTGCTGCTTGGTAAGAACTTAGAGTTTCCTGAGACTAATCCTGTTGTGACTGAATGGGAGCAAATCCCTGCAACTAGGTTCCAGAATTTGGTGGAAAGACCCCCGGAGAGCCAAAACAAATCCATTTGGCTACACTGTGGGGACCAGGAACATACAAAAAGGACACAATAACCGATGATCAGTTTGAAGAAAAGGGTTATTTCGAGAAAAGCAAAATGCAATTAGTTAACCAAACGTATAGAAGTCTGGAGGAAGCCTGGGCCAGCCACACAATGACCTAGAGAGGAATAAGGAGCAAAACAAGCTAACTTTAAGGAGGTCAGAAGGCTTCTTTGTTCGACAAAGAGAGCTCCTTCTCTTCCAGCCTCCCTTAAATTTGGGGGCAGGGCCACCCACTCATCACCCAGAAATCAGGAACACCTTTAGGAGGGAAGTGAGGGAGAAGAACACAAGAAGCTGTTATGGCAGTATATTACTTTCCATGGTCTTAGAATAAGTACTACTTTTGGGCCATGTCGTGTACATGGAAATAGAGTCCGTGTGACACTTGGAAACAGCCTTGACTCTAAATGATCATGTCTCATCATTCTTAGAGACCCCATTACGAGCTAGTCGCTGTAGGTATCTGGTATTCAAGTGGAAATAATGAACAGCTGATGGAACATTGAACAGAATCAGGGGCTGAGCAGAAGAACGTTAGCTCAAGAAGCTACAGTGCCGAGCTGTCGAGGGGATATTTTTACTCAGAACTGTCATTAGCTTAAATGTATAGCTGCTATAGCACCACCTCAGGTTCACCGATGATCCACGTCTTTGCCCGTTGTGGATGGAACGTCCATTCTTTATACTGTCTATGCTTATAAACAGACAACTGCATCAATTAAATCTTGGCAGGTTTTCTGTATTTCCTCATCAGGTTCACGGTGAGGCTGGAGCCTATCCCAGCTAACTTTAGACGAGAGGTGGAGTACACCCTGGACAAGTCACCAGTTCATCACAGGGCACATAGAGACAATCAACAACATGTAAGATTCAAAATGAAAAGTGTAGTGTAAAGTTCCCCTATAGATGTGTTAGGGATGATGGAGGATAATCTGAACATCCTGAAACAATATAAAATATTTGTTAGTGTTAAGAATGTATGCATAAAATAGTATCTGAGAACCTTAGAGCAAACATTTTGCATTATTTCACACGTAGCTCAGTGTGCTTCAGCCAGGTTGATCTGCTCAGTGTGTACTTACTGTGGTGTCCTAGTTTTTGCCTCGCAGTCTTTGAGGTCAAATAAGGAGCGAACTTTCCACATCGTGTAAAGACGAATAAGAGCTACAGGCGAGCAAGCAAACACAACACACACACACACACACACACGCACTGTCATGCTGTCAGGATACATTTTCATTGATGCAATTAAAGCAACGTCATCATTCCCATAATCGATGACAGCAACAAAACAAACAGGCTGGCAGATTCCACAGTTCCTGCAGGCTTGGGAACACAGACACACACACACACACACACACACACACACACACACACACACACACACAAGCAACTTTGCTTTGTTAGCATTGAACCCACTGATGTCAGAGAATGTTCTAGTTATGAGAAAGAATTAAATCGTTCAGTGCGTATCAGACCTGCAACAGGACTGCAAGTAGAACAAGTGCAAAGACAGACATCTTCTTTTGTGTTTGAAACATATACGTTTTTGTTTGTATCCCAGTTTTTATGGTAAGATGTTTATGCATACAAAAGGTTTGACACTCACAAGTTTTGTTAAAATCTGTGTCTTGAATGTTTTTGTCTGGAAACAATGCTGTTGAGAATTCAGGAGCCGAAAGATGTGAAAACTGTTACAATAAGGTGTGTTAAGGTCATATCTGTATTATACAAGCAACCTGTAACACCTACGCCTAGGTAGGGTTGCAAAGAGGTGGAACATGACCAGTAAATTTCAAGTAAATTCCCAGAAACTTTCCATGGGAAGTTAAGCTGGGGAATTTTGGAAATGTATGGAAATGAATGGGAATTAATTGGAAATTGGGGCTAAGCACCATGATTAGATAGCCTCATAAATGGTCAATGAAATGATGCTAGCTATAGCTTCTCTAGCATCTAACTTATCAGCTAGCTATCTACTGTATGTCTACATGTTCATGCGCTATCTGCAAGTTAAACATTAACAGCATATATCAAATATATTTACCCCATAATATCATCAAAACTTACTTCACTTCATGTAGTCCACGGGCTCAAATGTGTGCTTTCTATAGTCTTGTGTTCTGGGCTCAAAGTGAGCAGATATTCAAGTCTACTTGAGTGAAATCTGGTTGTTTTAATAAAGATTATGCTAAACTATATTTTCTCCAACTATATATATATACAGCTTTAGAGATCTGGTGTTGTAGCTGTGGAGGTATTGTGAGTGAACCGCAGACATCATGGGACCTGACGCAGGCCAGGTTGGTTTCAACTGGCCGGCCTTTACGTGCAGTCTGCTTTGTTCCTTCACTACACTGACAGTCTGAGCTTGGCATGGGACCAAACTGGGACAGTGATGAGGGAGTTGGAAACTTTTTAAGCCATCATGTGGATTTCACTTCTTGAAATTCATTGTAGCAGCTGTTTAAAAAAAAATAAAAAATCTCTCCTTTAAGGACACGTCCTGTCAGCTCTTTAAACTTACTGGACATTAAGCAGGATGAGGATTCAGCAATTTTATGAATGAAAATTTGCATGAAAAATTCAAATACTAAGAGCTCAGAAACAGTGTCCTCTTTCCTAACACACCGTGGACGTATATTTGGGATATTTCTTCAGTGGTAATTTGTATTTCTTCTTAGAATATGCACGTGAGTCATTAAGTTGATCTCCTCAGGTCTGTGTGGGTATGATTGACATCTCCCTCACCCTCCTGTTAGTTGCACCTGTAAGACAACATGACTTTGACTCTTATTGCTGCTGTCAGTTTGGTGAACAGAGTCTCGTCATACAGAGTAAATGACAATACTTGAGAGGACTTCCATGGACTTTGACGTCCATAATTCCCCACCTGTCTCTCTGGTTGAATTTGAATTATTCTGATTTAATATTGGTGACTGCTGTTTGTTATTCTTGATTATAGATGTGTCACAAACTAAGAAGTATGGAAAGAGAGAGTGAAAAAAAAATCTGGTTATCTGTTTTCAAGGGATTATATTTTGTTCATAAGTTACTTTTTTTGTCTGTGAAAAAAGATGAAGGGGAAAAAAAGATTTTGTTTTATTTATTTATTTATTTTGCAAGTGTTGTTGTAACTACCCCAGGTCCTATGGGGCTAAAAGCGTTCATGTTTTCTATATTTTCAGGTGTGTTTTAATTTCTCCTTGCACTCTGAACACAAAGACACACACCGCGTGTTAGCAAATTACGTAACATTACTTTCATACTGTCTTATATTTTGGCTGCGAAATTTAATTGGCTCTAAAGTGGCCTCTCAGGGCTTCCGTATGTGCACAGTTAGTTAGTTTACCGAGAGCACAACTGGCTGAAAAGTTTTCTTGATCCCTTTCTAAAGGATAGGTTGCGTTATTGCTGATTGTAAATGTTTTATTTCACTCTGTGTGTGTGTGTGTGTGTGTGTGTGTGTGTGTGTGTGTGTGTGTGTTGCCTTACCTCATTCTTTTCCATTTTGCTGAAAATAGTCCCATTAAAAGGTGATTCTGCTGCCTCAGTGTGTGATTCTCCAGCTTGGATAATGAAGCCGCAGGAGACACACATTCAGAGCGAAGTTAAATCATTTCACACTCTTTTTTTTCTCTCTCTCTCCCTCTCTCTCTCACACACACACACACACACACACACACACACACACACAAGCATATATAAGAGACACACAGTCTGCGATTGGAGTTAAATCACTTGACCTCTGACCTCTCTTTGGACCAATGAGAACATCCTCGACACCCGAGTGCAGCCCCGACGACAGCCTATAAATAGCAGGCAATTTAGAACAAGAGAAGAAGGGGGCATCTCAAAGATTAATGACTCCCCTCTACATGCATTTTACTACTTTTTGTTCTATCAGACTTATCTCCTCTCTTTCCTCCCACCTGCTCCACTTTGCTATCTCGCTCGCTCTTTTTGTGTTCTCCCAGCACTCTCTCTCTCTTGCATTGTCTTCTTTGTGTATATCTGTGTGTGTGTGATGGTCTCATGGTAAATGCATTTACTGTGATAGGCAATTTTCTTGTAATTCGAAAACCTTTCCTCTATACAGTCTCTTCTTTACCTTCCCATACGGTCGCGCTCACAGCTCTGCTGATGCTTATTGCGGGGACAAATAAGATGTTAATCTTCTACTACCCCTCCTCGCTTTTTTACCCACTGGAGTTTTCTTCTGTAAAATTTGATTCACTCAGGTAAGGCTTGCCGAGCATGTAGCCTGTTTTCTCGCACACTGACAGACATATTCACACCTGGGAGCTTCACCTCACTGTTAATAACAAGTAGCTCAGCTGGAGCAGTTCAGAGCTAAATGCTTCACTCAAAGGCACCTAAACAACATGATGGCAGGCGGGAGGGAGGGAGGGAGGGAGGGAGGGGAAGAGGATGCCCCAACACACACACACACAAACACACACATTGCATTCAAACTGGCAGTCCTCCAGAAAATGTTATTTATATAGCATTTATTCTCTGTTACACTCAGGCTCACGCCTGTAATACATTAAAACAAGCTTAGACCCTCCACTAAGAGCAAAAAAAAACAAACTCCTCTGGGCGTTACTGTAAACTTATGGTGACATTTTGAGCAGCCGGGAGCTGTTTCCTCTGAACTCAAACCACAACCTGATTGTTTACCGTTTACCTCTGCACTCTGCGGTCGGTTACTCAGTGATGCAGCGATTTCTTCCCTCTCGTCACAGTGTGAAAAAAAAAAAAAACACACACACACACACATACAGTGTGTTTTTTTTGTTTTTGTTGTTGCTGCGACTTCATTCACTGTGTGGGAATATAACATGCAAACCATTTCACTGAATAAGTATGACAACGAATGAGACACAAATGGAAGCAGACAGTGTGGGAAACAGAGTGCACTGACTTTTCAGACGATCAGAAAATAATTTTGAATTCTCTGACTTGACTGGCTTTCTCACTATCGCCCCTCTCATTCACTGTCTATGTCACTCGACCGCAGCTATCTCGCTCTCTCTCAAACCGGACACCAACCAAAGGAGACTTCTCTGACTCTCTGTGTCTTCCCTGTATTTTGCAGCCCACATACAGATGTAGACGTTGGGTACATGAAATAAACCAAAAGTACACAACTGGAAGAGTTTATTTCTCCAAAACTTGAATCTGGCTCTACTTCTCCATTGTTGTTGGTTTTTCAGCACACCCTGCAACCCTGGTCCGAATCTAGCTCATGAATCAGGAGTTTCCATCAAACGATGTTCTGTCTTTGTCATCGGCGATGGAGTTTTATTTAAGTTTTAGAAACCAGTATGTGATGTTGTTGATTATACAGTTTGTACAGTTGTAAAAGCAATTGATAGGATCATCTTTGGACCCAATACATCTGAAAAAAGAGACACTAATGCTATTATTGATGCCCTTGACTACAAGTTCCACTCACCTTTAGTCATCGGACCTCATGGACAACTGATTTAAGAGTAGGGTTCAGTGCTTTTCTTTTCTTATTCTGTGCTAATTGCATTCACTTGTTGACCAAGTATAAAATAGTCCCTGATTAGACTGCCAAAATGAAAACAGCTCAGCAGAATTAAAAAAAACCCAGCAGCACCGTGGCCTCCAGGACCTGATTTGTAGACAAACCAAAAGGCGCCATGCCTGAGGAGCCTCTGGCGGCTCTCCAGCTGCTCAGGTCTTTGCAAATCACAGAACTCTGACACTGTAAGCCCAGGAGGTGTGAAAGGTTTAAAATATTACTAAATACATCAGCAAGATAACAGAACATATTTGTGTGGGAGAGGCTCGATGCAAATGGTCTGTGACTGAAATTAAAGTGTCAGTTCACCCCAAAAAACGTTTTTTATCAATTATATCTATCTTCTTCTAAACGGAGAGTGACAATATTTTAATTTGCAGAGCTTAAAACACTGAAATATGAAAAGACAGATCATCGTACGCATACATATGTTTTTATTTTCCTGGTGCTGACACTGTCAGGTTGGAGTAATGGTAGAAAGAATGTCTGAGAAGGTGGTTTTCTGTCACCATTGTTTAATGTGACCTGGACCTTTTTATAAAGCCCTGGTGCATGTGTTTCTGTAAAATGCACATGCATGTGCAGCTGTGCATGTGTGTGTGCCAGAACATGTACACGTATGCATGCATGTTTGTTTGTCTGTGTAAATGTGTATGTGTTTATGTGCATGTAGCTTCCCGCTCTTCCCCCTCTGGCCATGGCTTCATTAAACATTTCATTAATGTCAAACATCATTTACACAATCAGATGAAACTAGCCCGCACACACACACACAACACACACACACACACACACATACACACTCAGACAGAGATCCACCCACGTACACAAACAACATCAGGAAAAACCGAAGTGACACGCTCACAATGAGACGACAAAATTAGAGCTGTGCCCTGTAAATTACAGTATCGCACACAGTATAACGGAGAGCTCTGGATGCACGCAGACACGTGGCGCACACGCACACAAGTGGGGAAGAGATGATTTATCGGCTGGGTGTCTGCATGTATGTATATTTGGGTAAAAGTGTGTATTGCCTTCTGTATACGCCGGGCATGACTCAGTTCTGTGCGAATAACAGAAAGATAACCGCGGAGAATGCATCGAGCAGAGGTTAAGTACACTCCAAGATAGCGTCTTAAACATTCGCGGTGATTCATAATCCCAAGAGAGAAGAAGTGAGGGGAAAAAAAGAGACAAACAGTGATTCAAGCAACATGCAGAGAGGTTAAAACGTCAATACGGAGAGGAAGAGATTACTTGTTCAGGTTTGTTTAGTAGTTAGCAATGCAATGACCCATTATCACGGTATTGATCCTCCAACATGCAAATGTTTGTTGGCTGTATGCTTTACATTGTATGCACACATCAACTGACCTCTTTAAATCTGCTATAATCAATATTTTTGCTGACCTCCATGGTCGCCCACCATCCCTGCCGGTTGTGTGGCATCCAGCAGGAATGTTGCAATGTACAGACACACCTACATGGCCAAAGCAGTGTAAAGAATGAAAGCACCGGAGAACCGGGTGGGTTTAAGTTACTCATAAAGGGAATCTGATGCGATACAAACAAAAGGTAAGCAAAGTCAGAGAAAATAAAACCATTAGCATCACGTAGGAATGATTTATGATGGAAAAACGTGCATGACAAACTGGGATTGTTGAGTCTGAAAGACATGGGTGTTTTCCAATCTGCCTGCATCGAGTACGCCAGTAATAAATCAGCTAACATTACATTAATCTGAACTGAATCACCGAGGTGCTCTTTTAACATATTTGTTTACTTGTACAAAGCTGTTTCTCACAGATATGAAAATGATTTTGGTGTCAGTCCTCCCGTGACACATTGATTATTTAATGAGAGCGATGGCTCACCTCCGTCCATTTATGAACTTGTCACTTGAATATCTCTCTATTCGCACTAGTCACCGCATTTTCCACAGCGTAAGCAGACACGGAAAGGCCTGACTCATTCAAATTGGGAATCACAATCATGTGTCTTGTGGCGTTGACATGAATGCTGAGATGCAACATTGTCTAAGAAAACAGTTACACCTCTCTTACTTACACGATGCAGAGGCAGCAGTTCAAGGAGGAATGAGCAGGAAATAAAGTCGAAACCAGTCAGATGTTCTGCGCATTTTTATCGCCATATACATTCACCGAGTTTAATGGAAAATCGTGGAACGGCTCACAAATGTGCCAAACTTCACCCATAAATGATTCAAATCTACAAGCAAGTCATTTAAATTGGCTCTGCTAAAACCAGACAGGATACAAAATGCTGAAGTGGCAGGAAGCCCTAATGAGGACGCTGGTGGCAAGTGTGTGTCCGTATGTGTGTGTGTGTGAGAGAGAGAGAGAGAGAGAGAGGAGGAGAGGGAGAAAATTCTTGCTACGAAAGGCCAATTTCCAGAGCTTTCATCATTTAGATGGAGTAAAGCCACGCGGAGAAGCGAAGACTTGAATATCAGAAATCTTAACGCATGTCATTTCTGTAGAGACCCTGTCTCACTTTTCAGAACTTTCGGAAGGAGAAGACCCCGTAGAAACCAAATACAGAACAAGATGTCGGCTAACTAACAAATATGGTTCATTTAGCAGCGTTTTATTCATTGCACTGAAGGAAGAGATGGAAAGAGGAAAAAAGGAGAGGGGAGTAAGGCTTGGATGTCGGTAGAGGAGGCTTATTAGGGCAAAAAGCTTAAAGAAAATGTACGGATGTCTGATTTTTCACTGGGGCTGCTGCTCCAGTGCATACCAATGACAGGATGCACTGTCTGTGCTCGATGAACCTACATCTCCATCTCTGCGTCAGGTGTCTATGAAGAGGTTAATTTTCCACTCCAGTAACAAGCTCAACTGATGACAGACCGTCTCCTGGGGATTTTCTCGCCCCCTCGGGCCCTACAGGCTTTATTTAGTATTTAGCATTAGAGAAAAGTGCTGTGATTAAAGGGAAGTTGGGGTGGATTTGATTAAAGGGGACGTGGAGTGGACCTGACTCAAGGGTTTATTTTTCTTTTTTTTCCCACTATACTGATTAATTGGGATATTTCTCATCCCACTCCCGAGGCCATGGCAGAATGCAGCGTCAGTTTTTTTTTTTTTTTTTCCCCTTCTTAAAAACCACAACCCACCGAAGTGAGCTTTCTGAACCGTTTAGATGCCTTAAGTGTGGCTTAAATGCAATGTTGAGCAGATGAAAGACAATCAATAGTAGGAAGGAGGTGGTGGGGGTGAAACTGGGAGAGATCCAGATTCACAAAGTGAAGAGAAAGTTTTTAAAAGTACCGCAAAAAGATAATAGTGACCACAATTTTGACATTTTTTCACAGCGCCAACTAATACTCACATTATTATAGTGGCTGAATATTACACAGAGCTGATATGGCAGAGGTACACAAATACACGTAGCATTAGTACAGCAGACATTTTTTGTTCAAGTACCAAAATAACGCTGTGTGTGATACGCCTCCTTTTATTATGTTTAAATTTTAAATAAATGTAATTTTATTTAATTTTATATTTTATATGTATTTTATATGTATTTTATAATTTTTTAATCTTTGTTTTCTTCTTAGATGTTGATGAGTAGTTTAATGAACACTCTGCCCAGCAGACGACTTTGTGACAGTAGTCCACAAAAAGCAGCACGTAAACAATCACTGCTTGAAAGTCGAGTGTGTAGAATTTAGTGCCATCTAGTGGTAAAGTTTCAGATTATAACCGACTGAATACTCATCACCTCTCTCTTTAAACTTGTGAAAAACAGAAAAGGTCCAATGTAGAGCCAGTGTCTGGTTTGTCCCTTCTGAGCTGCTGTAGAAACAAAGCAGTTCAACATGGCGGACTCCATGAAAGAGGACCCTCTACATAGAAGGCTCATTCTAAGGTCACATAAACATAACAACTGTTATTTTCAGGTGATTATACAGTAATAAAAACATAGTTAGATCCCCTTAAATGTTACACACTGAACCCAGTATTTTATATCAAAGTTTTCTCTTTCTTTAAATTAATTTTTGATGATTCATCTTGAACTACAACAGTCCAATCATGAGTCAGAGATCTATGTTTGGATGTCAGCTGGCAAAAATAGTTCACATTTCTAAGAGCTGGTTGAACCGTAATTAGTCTTTCCTCCCTCGTCCTCTAACAACAACTGGTGAGGAAGGTGTGGGTGGAGGCCGACGGTCCTCTTGTGGCTCAGCATCGCTCTCCTAACGTGTCACTAAGCCCCGCCCACTCCGAGGGAGCCTTACTTATTCCATTTCACTGTAAAATGTGTCAACTGCGGTTTTACTGCCACTTTAATTACATCTGTGTTTGCCGCTTGATATTTCAATACGGCGGAGATTAGTTTGAGTGAGACGGTGTACGTCACAGATGTTAAAGATCAACACTGAGACCTGGTAATTAGGAGATTTAGTGATGGTCTCGACAGCAGATTTAGTTTCGTTAGACACACTGCTTCAACAAACAAATTTAGAGGGCTGTAGATCAATTAACTCTGTAGCTCTCCTCCAGTATGATTGCCAGTTGCCATAATTAGCAAAATAAGGTACTTAAGCGGAACGACACCCACACGTGGGTTTGTATCTCTAAATGAATACATAAGCAAAACAGATGTTTAGATACGATATTATAAATATGAGGTTTTGAAGGACCTCCACGAGTGTGTTCTGCTCCAGTGTATTCATTTTTGTACCAGTTGTTTCTTTGTTCCGTCTCTGCATGTATCTATAGTTCTAACGATTGTGAAAGGGTGGGTGGGGGGAATAAAAGGTCAAGCACAGCAGAGCTCTGCACAGCAGAGAACTGATACTCATCCCGATTTTGTCTGAGTTGAACAGTCCATTACGGCCCTAAATATCAGAGGGCTAAGCTAACATTTAGAGGGCTATATTTATGCATGAGTATGAATGAAATGACCTTCAACAGGCGTAAACAAATCAGTGAGTCGATACCTGCCACAGAAGACGCAACGCAAAAACTATCCAGCCTTTGAAAAAGAGTTGAAATGAACAAATGTTAAGTCTGTTCAGGCTTCATACCGATGTCTGCAAAACACTGGCCATTGTTTGTGTTGATGCGTATTGACCGTATACATTGACAATCCAGATTGAGTCACAGGAAGCAAAAATGTATGATGGAGAAAACAAACAAAAAGAGTGCATGAACAGGGAACACTGACGCTGCACCTACAACTACACATCAGTTCATTAGCACCTGACCGTTGGTCCAAACAGCAATAGGCTAATAGAACAGCTGATCTTACTGACTTGAATCAGTCCGCTCTTTGGATTAGAAGCCAAATTACACAGAGGAAAACAAACTTGTTCAGCCTTGACAATCCCAGGGACATAAAATGAGTTATTAGGAAAAAAAAAAAAACAAAAAAAACTCAAAAGCGAGTCATGTGTGTCAGACGCTGCTTAATGTTAGAGCCTGTGGGGTCTGACAAGACACCGAGTAAATAAGTGATAAAAGCTAAAGATTGAACATTAGAAACCAAAGTAAATAGTAGATTTTCACAGAGCGACCCAAGAACCCAAGACGACCAATTAGACGAAAACACTAGAGAGGGAGAGAAAGCAGGAAATAAGAGAGTCAGGGAGACAGAAAGAGGGGCTAAATGTTGAATCTCTAATTGGTCTGAAGTAGGAGAGTTGTGTGTGTGCAAGGTTGTATGTGCAACAGTAAAACCCAGTAATTAGGTCTGAGAGAACCCCTCATTATAAAAGGCTCTTGCAGCTGTTGTTAATTAAAAGCAGCGGCCTTCCAGAAAGTGCCATGCAACGGTAATGTCACCAAACAGTGGCTCTCACTACGTATCAAGTTCAGATGCAGTGCGGCGAGGGGACAGCATCCCTGATCTTTCAGAGAATGCCATGTAATATTACTGTCACCTAAGAACACAGACACACACACACACACACTACCACCAGCACTTTTATCACCATGAAAGACACACTTTGAATGGCAAAAAAAAAAAAAAAAAAAAAATGCCTGCTGACATCTTTGCTACTAATTGCAAGGGTGTTTCTGCTCCTGCAGGAGATCATTTATCAAAGAGTGTGGGTGGTACGGTAGCACTGAGAAAACATTTTAACATGCCACGGTGGGAAAAGCACAGGTGTAAATAGTACATTTACTGATGACTCGATTTATCTTTCAGGGTCCTAGTGTTGTGCATCATTAATGTTATTAGCATGTGTTCTTTTGTCAAAATACATCAAAATATATGCTGTAAAAATGGTCTTTGACATGACAGCTTAATTCTAAAGGTTTGTAAAGCTGCTCTGATCGATACACACACGACAATCACAAATGACTGTAATGTGACAGGGGTGGCTTGCAGTGCCAAACTAACAGAAAAATATCATCCGACTGCAGTCCTCCTTTTGCATTTTAGCATCTTGGAGCTTTGAGTTTTAGCCATGCAACCTTAACATTTTGTTTCACTGTTTTGAGCGTTGTCTCCAGCCAAAGCAGGAACTCGTTTTCAGTTAGCAAACTCTAAATAATCAACTGTATGCTACATGCTCAGCACCAAACCAGGGACGGACCAGTCCAATAGCCGGTCCATAGCCAATATGGTGCCCTAAGCGTGATTGCTTTGTAGCCCCCTTTGTAGGAAGTATTGGTCTGAACATCCGTTATATGTTTTCCAGATAACTGCTAACTACACTCTGAGCCTGTAACATTGGCTGTAGGCTAAATCATCATCAGATGATAGTTGCATCACCAGGTACACAACTTCAATGATAATATTTCTGGATGTGTAAACAGGCAACTATTTTCCAACACAACTTTTGTGCCACTGATTATTCGTTATTTAATTGCTGTCTTGTATAAATTATGAATGAATGATAGCTTTCACTGGTCATTCTAATCATTATGTCCTGCTGGTGCTGCTTCTAAAACACACCACTTCTTCTTGCCAACTACACATGAAGTGAGTCATTCATGACTCATCAGTCAGTCAAGGATAATCTTACATTTATTAATATGAACATTTGTGTATATTTGCTCAATAAGAGGATTTGAAGATCTGCAGCAGCTACCATGCCTCGCTCACTGTATGAATGCGCATATTGACAACACTTTAAACGTAAATATTTGAGGTGTTATTTATAGCCTGCTGTCCCCGTCCATTTGACACTAAGTACTGTTGTTCCTGTACAATGTGTCAGTAATGTCACTGTGACTTGTCATTTTTTTTCCTGCAGCAATGTCACCAACACATATTCCTGTGTATTTATTGTACTTGGCAGATAGTGAGGTCCTGGTCTCCAAATTGCTACAGCAGCTCTTACCATATATAGACATACAGTATTTTGGCCTGAATCCCCTGAAGCAATGCAAAACCCAGAGCCTGTAGGAGTGCTGCTGAAATCACACTGCTGGGATGTTGATGCTGATTTTTTGGAACAAATATTGCACAAAAGATCCTGTCGGTAACTGTAACAGGACTGACTGGTGGCACATTTTATAAACAACATGAAATCACACTGAGGGTAAAGAGTGAAATAACACTTTTTAGAGCGTTTTCATGCTTATATGCTTATACATGCCATTATATTTCTCATCTTCCTCAAAACTCCACATCAGCTCGACTGCCATTTATCTCATATCTGATTTTATGCTTCCTATAAATTCATACATCCACTAACCTACTTCAGCTCGATGTCTGAGTGTGTGTATTCACGGATGCCCGTGTTGTGCCATAAGGAAACATTTTGCACTTTTGTCGCCTATGATTTCAGCTTCTGCACCTATCTTAAATTTATGAGTACACATGCCATACGATGGACACACACACTTTATGTATTATGCACTCTGAGAAGCATGCACTTCCTCTACTGTCATGAGAGCATGTTGCATAATGACAGTTGCTTGTAGAATGACTGTAGTGCAGTGTGAGTGGGTGTGTGTACTGGAACTACACCTGTGAACACACCAGAGGCGTGCTGGGTTTAATGCATGTAAGCTTAATGTAAACTATAGTATGGAAATGCAGCATGTGATGCACGTGGTTAATAATACATAAACATGTGCAAGGCATTAGGTATTCAGGTTAAAGCAAGGCTATGTGTGAATAGTTAACAAGGTGATTTTCAGTGATTTGTTGTGTAATCAAAGAAAGGAAACTAAACTAAATGAAGGGAGGAAATATTTAGCATGAGAGAAAGAAAAAAAAAAACATAAAGGACTGTGAGATTTCATGTGTGGAGACTGGAGGGAAGAAGGAAGACACAGAGGAAGAAGGAAACAAATTAAGGAAGGGAAAAGACAGAGAGGGAAATAAAAATGACAGAGGGATGAGAGTGATAGAGGAGCAGCTGTAATTACAGCAGCCTGTACAGTAACTGCAAAGGAGCAGTGACGCACACACTCATACACAGCAGTCACCACGCTTGAACACATGTTCCCTCTTAACTTCTAACAGTCCCCTGTGAACTCCCGGGCGATACATTACAGAGCGCATTTGACCCTGTAATGTGTGTGTGTGTGTGTGTGTGTGTGTGTATGGATTTGTGCATGTGTGTGTGTGCTGTCCCAACTATAGGCCACAAGGGTGTGGTTAATATAGGATGAGTAGAAGGTTATGTCAACATTCTGTCTATTGATTTCTCCTCAGGCTCACTCTCCCTCTCTAACCTTTTCACTTACAGCCTTTTTAGCCGCCACCGCTTGTATTTGCCTCTCCTCTCCTCTCCTCTCCTCTCCTCTCCTCTCTCAAATTCACGACTGATTGGAATCAGCAGTTCATGAGTTTATCAGACGAAAAAGCGCCAATAATTGAAATCCTTGTCAAAAAAATATGAAGCACTGTTATCACTCCTCCTTGATTACATTCCCAATTGATTATTCAATTAACAGACATTGACTATAAACATGTCTTAGAGGAGCATTTGTGTGTGATTTTTACCTTAAGACACAAATTATGCCCATTTGTGCACAAAGAAGAGACTATGCAACTGCGTGTGTGTGTCTAAGTGTGTACTACATTAATAAATTATTGACATGGAATAACACCATGTAACATATTGAGTCATTCTGTAGATGATTAAAATTAATCAGGAAGCCTCAAAGAGAGATCTGCTGAAAAGCAACCAGTCCCGTGGATTTACTCTGTTCAGTCATAAACTTAATGCTATAAAAAAAAAAACAGATGAATCATGCCGGGTATTCTTTGCTCAGACTGTGTCAATCTGTTTAATGGAAATAACATAAGCCGATGAAAATAACTGATGTACTTCTCTATTCCTTTCAAATGACACATAAACACAGGCCTATCTTTGTGCACTGGTATCTGCAGGTGCCATGCAGAGATGCATGCAAGAGATATGTATTTTAGCAGGGAATACGATTCTTGACCTTATCCAAGGTCCACTTTCAACATCTCCTCCAAATTAGAGGTCCAGTGTGTCTGATTTTGAGGGATCTATTTATATAATATGGCAGAAATGGAATATCCATCCATTTTCTTCCACCAGTTGGACGTTCCAACAACACGACCGAACCACAAGGACCTTAGTCACATGATAAAATGTTGTTATACATGCTCATAACCCCCATTTCTGTTTAAAGGCTCTCACTGGCGTCAGATGCGGATGACCTTCTATGAGCTTTCATCTGTGGGCCAATTTTAGAGCGGTATTTCATGGTAATTTGAACATCAGTAGAGCAGGACTTGAATGGTTTTGCTCAACTCATCCTGCCTGAATGAACTCACGACAATAGCAGGTGTCAGGGCGAACTCGGTTGAATGTGACACTAAGGATGTTTTCTCATGTTTTAAGCATCTTGTGTGGCACAATTCTGGTTTTCATATAACAAAGAAAGCTGTTGCGTTCCAGCACAAGGCAAAGTCTTGGCTCACAGTGTACCTTCTCACTTAGTATGATTAATAATCTCCTACACTTTATGCAACATCTATGGGCTTTTTTTTATAGAATGCACAGTAGAGGTGCTGGGCATGCATCAATCTGTCATCGCCGCCTCCATTTCGAGACATTAGTATAATCGCTATAAACACGTGAGATCGTCAGCGAGACAATAGGTAGCGTCTGGTTTTCTTTATGCCTCGAATTAGAAAGAGTGGCGTGCTCTTCCATCGAGGCAGAGCTAATCGCTCGCTGAAGCAAAAGAGAAAACAAACAGTGGTGTTGGGGGTTGTGAGCGGGGGCCTAATGTGGCCACAGACGGTACTTCTATTAAAAAAAAAGAACATTTTGTTAAAGACATAAATAGCTCAGGGCAATCTATCTATCTATCTATTGGTACACAATCCATGGGGGGGCAGTACATTGGCACCCTGGGCATTCACGTTGTCTATGTGTGTGTGTATGTGTGTGTGTGAGAGCGAGCACACACCCCGAGCTCTTCAAAACCATTACTCCGAGGTGTGATGAGAGATCTTGTCTCAGAGGAAAACAGAAAAATATAGTAATGGATGTGAACGGAGGACACGGAGTACTCCATAACAGCTCATCAGCGAGTCTTTGAGAGATTTATGATTTGATGATGCAAATGTATTCCAAACAATAGAAAACAGGAAATGGGTCAGTTGAGAGGGTCATTTTCACATCAGTCGAGAAGCCACTATTGTTGACAATAAGCCAGCTAAAAAAAAAAAAAAATCTATTTGTGAAATTACGTGAAGAGAATAAGTGTGTACTGTATATGTTTGTGTGTGCGCAGATGTGTGTAAGTGAATCTTTCACCCTTTAGGCCTGGATGGAAACTGATGGACAAGATAGAGGGAGCGATGGGAGAATGAGGGGGAGGCATCAGGGTGTGAATGCTAATAGTCTCCGAGCTAAGACATCCACAGCATCTCATCTATCTCTTATCCTTGCCTGACTCCCTTCCTTCCCTCCTCCCTCCCTTCTCGTTTTTTTTTGTCACCAACTCCTCAGCCTCCATCCCTCCTCTCCTGCCTGAAATGTTCTGATTTCTCCCCCCCTCGTCCTCCTTCTCTCTCCCCCTCCGCTCTGTCCAAACGCCTCTCTCCTTATCTACCTCGTTTCCTCCCTCGTCCCACCGCCTCTCCCATTCTTCTTAAACTCTCTCCAGAAGCAAACACATTAGCGGAGATCAGAGGAAGAATCACAACGTCTTTAAGTCCTACACCCCCGCTGCTGCTGCCCGGCAGGGAGCTTCACGCTGCAATATTTGTGCAACACACGATTAAGCATGTTCATGTTTATTCGGGCCCAAAAATGCAGAAGTTATACAAATGCAAGTGTGTGCATTGCATGCATTTCTGTAAGTGCATGTGTGTGTGTGCCCTGAGAGGAGGCTGTACAGCACTCTCCCATGCTGCAGGCACTGAACAGAGTGGGGGGAATGTGCTTGCCACTGCAGTAAAATAGAAAAAAAGGGAAGAGGGGGAGAAAAGTGCTGTAAAAGTTGCTGAGGCACACAAAAGAAAGGAGAGAGACAGAAAGAGTCTCTTATCCTTAATTAGAGTTTCCGCCTCTCCTTCTTCTTTCGGAGAACCAAAGCATGAACCCGCTTTTCTTCTTTTTTTTTTTTGTCTCTGTCTTTTTTAAAAAACATTTGCTTTATCCACTCTCTGCACATCAGAAGCTCCAACTCCAATTACACATGCACCCTCTTCTTTTTTTGTCATCCTCTATGTTTCCTTTGTCATCCAATTTGTCTCTCAAAAAGACTGGGGTGGTGTGGCCCCCCACCCCCCAATTAATTTGTGTACGTCTGGTCTTAAAATAACCTTAACTGACGTAGGATTTTCGAAGTACATTGCAAGTGTAGAAATACAACACACACACACATGCCTACGTTGTGGCTCTGACAGTGAATCTGAAACGCCCCAGCTCTTGTCTGTGGAGTGTGGCAGCTGATGGCTCATTATGGTGGAGATATATAGGAGCCTACACCTCATAGAGATTAACCTTGAAGGAGCTGAGATTCATCATGTTTTATTCTGAAAATCTCCACGTGGGGCTGCACCTGACTCACGCATACACACACACACACACACAGATATAGAAAAAGGGAAAGGCATTAACACATAAAAGCAAGTATGACCACCCACCCACCCACACACACACACACACACACATATCTATTAAGTGAGAAGTGACTGACTGTTGTTAAAAAGTGTGTTGTCAGCTGATCCATTTTGAATTGTCTTAATAGAATATTAATAATTGCTCAATACTTCATCAGTGATTCAGAGTTCAATCAATAGAGTCCATCTGGTCGCTTCCTGGACTCTCAGAGAGAACAATTTACTTCCCGGCCTGTCATGCGGAGAAACGTACAAGGATACTCTATTGAAAATCTATGTTTTGTGCATTTAATACTTTCCCCATGTAGGCTTGAAGGATGGCTCTGAAAAGTTCTCCGTCATGGAGACACAACAGCTGTAGTTGGCTTAAATACTTAAAATGGATTCCACTTGTCACAGGACATGGTGCCAAAGCATCCATAGAAACGACTCAGACCACTTCCTTCAGTATATTATGCTCAGTATACAATACTTACTGTGTTACACACTTACACAGCTACATACACTCCTGACATTTTCGAACTCTGACTTAGAATATTCAGCTTTTTATTTATGAAGCAATGATTGTTTGGAACATGTCAAACATACGCATATATCAATGCCAGAATAAAAGTGGATTATGATGCAGGAGTGGTGTAAAGTGCCTAGGGACATTTTGGTTCTGGATTCCATCATTACCAGCAGTCCTGTTCAGGTTGACCGGCCTGGGTAAAGGGATGAGATGATTTACTGACAGAAAAACAAACAAAAAAGCAACAGTTTAGTCATCGTTTTGGTTTGGAATATGTATTAATGCGAAGGTGCATTCACTGAACTCCTGAGTTTATTAGACATTACTTTCAGGTAACTGTTTAAGGCTACATCATTACACATTACAAAGAGGGTCTTAAACGTTCTTTCCCCATAAGGACAATTACATTAAATCATCTTCAACTTTCCTTAAAAGAAATAATTTTTCAGACTTTTTCAATCAGTTTTTGGTAATTAATCTTTCAACACCTGAAGGAGGCTACTCCACAAGAAGCAGTTCTCCCTCTGAAATGTCAATCATCTTATACAGTAGTACTATATAACCATGCAGACCATATATGTGGCAAGTTGATGGCTTGGAGAACTCCTGACCCTGCTGGCATCAGTGTCAGTGTTTAAAGGCTAAAACACTGAAACACCATGGTCTGTCGTTGGAGTCCTGCAGCAAACTTAGCTGCAAAGCTTCTGTATAATCTATAACTGTGACACTGACCCCCTCAGTATGGCCGCTGTCAATGCTCAATTGACGAGCTGAGCCTCTGTGTTTATCTGAGAAGAGATACGGTCAGGTCCATGTTCAGGTCACCTCCGGCAGCCTTGCGGGTTCATGTGTGCGTGTGACAGGTGCAATCTCCTCTAATCACAGCATTTGGACCCCACTGTGGGCTTAAGGTCTCTATTAATCATGATGACAACCAAGGGAGACTGGGGTGAACATGGTGGGATGAGGCCAGGGAGACAGACAGAGAGGCTCGCTATTTGTTTTCCTCTATCTACGATTGCCAAGGTCAACCTTTTGTTGGTCTAGCTATCTATCTTTCACATTACACATAACACATTTAGTTCCTGTGAATGAATTGCCCACTGAGTGCTAATTATAAAAGAGCAGGGCACCCAACTGGCATTTTAAGCATATTGTTGTAACCTCACCAGTAGCTAAGCATACTTCATTAACAGTTTCTGGGGTAATTTACATTTGATCTAATGGGGTAATGGCAGGTCTGGGGAACGAGAGACAGAAAGGGCAGGACAAGAAGAAAAAAGAGGGAGGCAGAGGAAAAGCACAGATGTGGACAGAGTTGCAGCTAAAGAGCGACAGTGAGAGACAGTGAGGCAGTTAGGAAGGAACCGGTGGGTGTTAATAAGATGTCAAGTGTAATACGCCCGCCAGTGTTGAAGGTCTTTGTCGAAATCTCATATTTTAGAGGCAGCAATTGAACCCTTCCCTACAATTACATTTACTAGCAATGTGTGAATCACTCTCCCTCTGTCTGTGTGTGAGTAGTTTCATTAACTCCCTATTTTCACTGTGCAAGATGTGTCACTATACTGTAGACTGAGTGCTTATTGAGTAGACCTGCCAGCCTCTCTGTCTCTCCTGAAATTACTCATAGTGAACTATTTCTAGACCATTATGCAGAATAAGCTCAACTGTCGACGGCTACAGTAAACTGATTTAATTTTCAAACCAAACTGTCATTCCCTCTATTCTACCTCAGGCACAGGGAGACATGCAGTAAATGGATACACACACACACACACACACACACACACACACACACACACACACACACACACACACACACACACACACACACACACACACACACAAACATAAAGATGATTCATCACTTCAAATTCTACACGTGGTTAAAAATGCCGGCGCTGGTGTACAGCTGAGCTCAGACAGAATCTTCATGTGTCAAAATGAGATTTCAGTGTTTAAAGTCAAGTTCACTGTCATCAGTCAATAAGATACTGAAAACGGTATGGTGTGCATGCAACATCACATGGAAGTTATACTTTGATGTTTATTTAATTAAATGTTAAACCGAATGCGGTGAAACAACAGTGATGATGACAGCCCTTGCATTAAGTGTTGTACACAGTTAGTGACCCATTTCCATCACCATCAAGCAAGGATTTTAAAAGCATTACCACTGGATGCACTAATTCTGCCTTTGTGTGCAGAATCAACCATCCATATCGACATTCCTGTGTGCCAGTATGTTTGAATACACACTACAACATACAATTAACAACAGTGTTAACGACAGAGTTGCTGTATTGGAGCGTATTTGATCATACAGGTGTATCTAATAAAGAATCAGACAGTATAAAACATGGATGTTGTGTCCGTGATGTCACCCACCGGTTTCTGAAGGGCCGTTGTGAAGCTCAGAATGTGGTGGCTCTGGCAGACGCCATCTTGGCAGTCCTGCTTATGCCAACTCCCGGCTATTCCATAAAATGGGCAAAGACGTGAATCTTCTGTGGAACTGAGGTGGGCTAAATAAAGCCTGGGTGCTCAAGCAAGCCACCTATGGTGTCAATCAAAGCTGCCATGCCTAATTATGCATAACTTCAAGCTTTAATATAACTTTTATTTCCATTATTTCTGCTCTGAAGTTGGTCATTTCCACATGGGCGCTTACGGAGACTGACTCGTTGTGCAGCCAGCCTCAAGTGGACGCTCAAGGAACTGCAGTTTTTGACGCCTCTGCATTGGTTTCACTTCACAGCCGCGGAGGTTGCCGCTTGTAAAGAGCACTGTGTTCGTTTCTTTCCCGTCCTCCTGTGAATTGCCTTACATCCCCTCGTGTTGATCTTTTGTCCTCTTGTGACATCCAGACCTCCAAGTTGCGAACCGCTGCTTTACATGGTGCATCCGCCTGCCTCTGTTAACCTGGTGAGGGCACTTCTGGATCTGCTCCATATGTGCAACACATAGGTTCTCCTTTAGGTTATCCTCTCTGTCAACAGGCATCAGACTGAAGCTTTACTATGAAAATGACCCCCACCCTTAGGGAACATGGGGCACAGAGGCAGGTCGCTTCACTGTCTACATCATTTGTCTACATCTGGACTGATCTAAGTAGGCATGCAGACTACTTCCTGCTAACAATACACAACTACAGTGCCACGTGTCATGTTTATAGAGGCAAAAAACCAGCTCTGAGTGAGGATCTAAAACCCAAAGAGTTCATAGTGTCTGAAACTTCAATTCACTATAACAAGGGAGGTCACAAGGGGTGATTTCAGGGCGCAGCCAAAACTGCGAATCTTCATTAGTTTTCCCATCCACAAACACAGCTGATGATGTAGTGGTCCTCGGACTCAAACCCCAGGTGGAAACATTCTTTCTTTTCTAAATTCATTGACTTTCCAAGTAAACTTTAAAAGTTTCTATGCTGCTGCACACCTTTGCTTTTTGAGCACTTTCAAAAGTCGCTGTTTGTATAATACGTGACATTTACAAAGCTGAAGTAAATTCAGTTTTACTTCTTAACAATAATAGTCTTGCCGCGTATTGATAGTGTTGCTGTCTTCAAGGAGAAAGTGTAATCTGTCATTTAGCTGGTGACCTGGAAGAGTTGGCAGTACTGTCTATCTTTCCATTAAACAGATACATTTCATTATAGATGGAGATCTATGTAGTACACAACAATGTCGGCACAAGGAAACACACAGAACACAAAGAAAGAGCCCGCATTGTTACTCAGTAGCATCAATCCTTTGTGTCATTACATTACCTTTATAGAAGGTCATTTAAGGTGAGGGCGCCTTGGGGAGACCCATCGGTCTCTCTCGCACACACATAAACACAAATCTGTCAAATCCCTGTGGTGGCTGAAGGCTTTGGGGTGTAAAGACAGTGACATACTGCTGGCAGCTGCAAGATGATAAATTTGTCACCACAGATGTAAACTAATATCCCACGCTGTCTGACCACCAGTCCACACCATGAAACGATTCTCTGGAGTTTATCATGTCAATCCTCCACAGATGACTTCATGACTCAACTTTAATGCTAGAGCCGTGACAGTGCCGATGCTGACAACCTAAAGATGCGGCCTGTCCTTTAAGTTCCCACATGTTGTTGCCCTCAAACTACAAAGATGGCAGAGTATCCAGTGTCCCACATGTTGTCTCAGCTGTCACTGCTGATATTAAGCCAACCAGTGGATTCCACGGTGAATAAAATGTCATGAACTGACCAGATTGAAAGCAGAAGCAGCTATGAAACAAAAAATGAGCAAAAAATATATATAATTCAAATAAATGTCAAAAACTAAACATTTTTTTAGTCAATATTTTGCATACAAACACTGTTATTTTACAGATTTTTTCCAAAAATGATGGCGATCAGACACCGTCAATAAATTGCAATACTATGAAGTGTTTCAATTCTATATGGCTCTCAGAGAAACACTGTTACACCTGGGGACACAAGGACACTTTGTCGGATCTGGAGAAGTCGGAAATTGAATCAGCAACCCTTTGATTGGCAGACAACTCTAGTAACTTTTCAATGGTAGTCTTGTTGGGTAGCAATTGTTCACCCTTCCACAAAAATTAAAAAAAACAAACTTTTAGAATCTATTACATTCAACAATTTCCACTGTATTCAAATATTAAGTATTTATGTATGGTCTTAACATGTTAAAGACACTAAGTGAGTGTGGCACTGTCAAGCCTCATAAGTCACTTTCAGTCTACTGGCTTTGTAAATTTTGAGTCTTGGAATCTCTCATATTGTGAAAACATGCAAACTCCACACAGAAAGGCCCCAGTCGTGGTTTGAACCAGGGACATATACTTAGTGTAAAATAAAAAGATGGACATTAAATGGGTAATATTTCCATATCTTCTGAGAAAACTTCCTCTTCTCCTTGTTTCACCAAAACTGAAATTATCCTTAAACAGTAGCCTTGGCAAGTTCCCATCACTGTAAGATGATGACATTTTTTTTAACCTCTAAAGGGTTTTATGCTGTCTGTCACTTCTCAGGTTCTTGATAAATGATTTATGATCCCTCCATCAATATTTATTGATCATCAAGAGACCGCGATGAGGCTCCGATGCGAAGGCTGATAAAAGTTTAATCCTCCAATCAAAAACTGCTCTGAGTCTGATCTTTCCTTTGATAGAAAAAGGAAGGAATTGGCCCATTATCTTCTACTGAAGTATGCATAACCTTCCCCCAACACACACAAGCACACATTCCAGTACACAAAACCACAACTTCAAAAAGAAAAAATTCAAGTATCACATTTGCCCAAGATCATTTCTCTTAACTGCTATCTGAATCATCCGACAACATCACAAAATACACATTTTCGTGTCCATAATTCACTTTTTCGGCAAGTAAAGCAACTTTTGGTCAAAGTTCTGGTATGTAATCGGAAAATAAGAACGAACACAGACTGGCTGACTCCAGCTTGTCAGAACTGACAGTAAACGTATTATCTGAATACTGCTCAGATGCATTTTATAATGTACACCAGGGGTCTTAATCATTTTCCAGACAAGAATCTAAATGAGAAAGTCAGCCTCTTTTTCTGGGAACCAAGCCATAAAAACGTTTTGCAAATTGGGATATTAGAAGAGGGAGCTATGTGCTGAAGTTAGCTTTGGGCTACATTGCAAACCTATGTACGCTCCTATTTGACTGTTTATCCAGCAGACAGGGAAATCAACTCCGAACACCTAGAAGAAGACATACATCGTCCATAACAAACTAAATCACTGTATTGTGGATTGCAAATGATAGTTTATAGTATTTATATTATCTATCTTTGCCCAAGTAACACACCTTTCAAGCCGCACGTTAACACTCCACTTCATGCTTTGTGTTTTATATTCCAATTGACTTGTTACAGAAAGTCATCAGACTGTAAAATGAAATAGCCTACAAAGTGTTCTCAAAGTGATTCATTACCCTTCTGACCCGTCGTGCACAGTAATGTGCATCATGCTTAACTCGGTCTCTAAGGGAGCCTGACTCTATATACAGAAATACAACACTTACACATAAACATGAAGTTCACAGAACACATCTCGCCACCTACAGTAGCGTTTTGGATTGAATTTGCATATGCCCTTGAGGCTGCCTCCACACCCTGTTAATATTCTCCTCACCATTAAGAGCGTTATTGCATTCACAAAATCTCTCTCTCCCTCCGTCCCTCTCTTCATCCCACCATTCCCCTCCTCCTTGTTTAAATAAGTGTTTCAGGTAATAACTCTCTGTTCTGCATGGACTAGCTCTTTTTGTCCTCAGAGAGTAATCGCTTCGGCTCAGGTACGGGCATGTTTGTGCGTGCGTTTTGTCTCACTGTATACATATTTCACACATGCGAACATTCATTATTCCCATCTCTAATTACTACTGTCGTGGTGGCCTTATTGGGGATAGTGTCCAACCTGATTAGCTTGAACATGGTCAGCTGTACTTAAAATTCAGGCTGACGTCGACACCCACACTTACTTATTAGTCCAGCAGGGTTAAAAGTGTCTGACAGACGCAGCAAGACAGACGGTGGAAGTAATAACGAGGGCAGGGCGGAGGAGGTGGACATAATTGACCAGCCCCTGCTTCTTTGAGCGTTGGGGTGAATTTGTTCTCTGTCCTTTTGCTCCTTCTGCACCTCTTCACTCTTTCCTTCCTTCAGAAGAGCCAAGCCAGCACTTTGAGGCTGAAACTCTAAAAGGAGGGCACAAGTTTACCACACAAACAAGCACTCTCACTCTTTATCTATGTCTCTCTTCCCCCGCTAAGTTTGACCTCTGGGAACAAGCGGAACAAGACCTGAGTCCAATCCTTACTTAGTGAAAAGTGCACTTCTGCAAAAAAAAAAAAAAATCTCTTATTGGCTAAACTAAGGCGCAAATAGATTGTAAAGGCCAGGAATTCCTTCAAGTTGGAGTTCACTTCAGTGAGCTGCGTCAGTCATCAGCTGATCAGCAACGTCCCAGATAATTTATCTCACACAAGGGAAAGAGAATATCTAAAAAGAGTAATAAATAATAATTTAACATGCTGGCTTTTAGACAAAATGGCTAACTCAGGAAAAATCCAGCACACCATCAGTCACTTGTATTGACTTTTAATTCTAATAATCTACAGACTTTTATAAAGTAAAAGTAATTTGAGCATATATCAGTGCAGGAGTTGTTCTTTTTTGTATCTGTCAGTGAAATGTATGGTGTGCAAAAACTTGGCGTGAATGCATGAGACTAAGTCATCCACTAAACTCCTAGAAAGATCTAATCTAATTACACTCAACAGGAATATAAATGCACCTGCCATTTTCATGACTAGTAAAAGATCTAATACTTCCTCACAAAAGATTTATTTTTCTCGAAACTTTGTTAAAATCTGCAAGCACTTAAAATAATCCATCCGCCTGATGTGGCACATCAGGTGTAAGTGTGTTTGTGTTCTATTTTACGCTGCTGAATGGTGATAGCGAGCTTCTACGTGGAAAAAACAATACACTGATTTATCCTGTTGTCTTTCATTATTTTAGGTTTATCTTTAAAAATCGCCTCCCCTCGTCTAAATTGGCAAACCTGTCGCTCCCTATCTGCCTCAGTCTCCGGCTGTCTCGTCTCTCTCTCTCTCTCCGTCGTCGTGTGACACAGTGTTGACACTGGATGGGTTGAGACAGACTGACGAGCGATGAGATGAAAGTCAGATGTGATGAAAGCTGATTGCGCCAACAGCAGACTCATTTACCGGCCAGTCCCTGGACTCCTGGGAGGACCTCCTTTCATCAGTGTTTCCAGGAGTGTGACATGTTACAAAATACTCAGACTAAAATATTGATTTGGTTAATATAAGCTCCATAAGATTCATTACAGCAGAACTTTTAATATCAGAGCATTAAAACTCAACCCTCCATTAATTAGCGTTTTGTCTGATTACATTATACTAAAATGTTTAAAAGCTTGAAAATGTCAAATGGTTACTGACAAACAATGAAAATAGTTTTTGGAAGAGGCAAAGCTGTGAAGAGGTGTTTAGGTGCTTATGTTTAAAGAAGACTAAAAATGGCTTTGTGCTCTAGTTTGTGTTCCATTTTTCTGTCTTTAGGGTTTTAAGTGCAGGGATGATATTTCAGTCAGGTGTCCGTCTTCACCTTGTTGCCTCAGAGCTGACTTGCGACTGTCATCTGAAATTGGGTTCAGACACTTCAGTGCAATTCTAAACTGACTGACGCCGATACATTAATTATTTTTTACTTTCATATAAGTCCCCCCGCAGCCCTATCAGATGAACTCAAGTACCCCTTCACTGACACCGCTCATCATGTTCTCAATGCGTTCATTTGAACTCATTTCACACTGGGTGTTATTTAACAATGTAAATTATTAAAAAGGCGAATATTGCTTTATTGTTATTATCATCATTCATACTGTTGAGCAGCATTGACGAGTTAGATGCGGTCAGTTTGGTCAAGTTTGTGACTTGCAGAAGCTTTTAGCTACTTTGTGTTTCCACAAATTTTTAGGATTATGACTTCATGCAGTTATCCCAAACTTCAGTTATGTTTCTCACTACTGTAACCTGGATTTACAAAAATAAGTATAATCTCTCTGATCTCTGCGACCAACAGCCTGTATCAAATCATCCTCATATCCAGTTACACATTCACCCTGCTCAAAAGTGACAACAACAACAAGAACAATACTAAGTTAGACAGTAGGAATTAGGACATAAGGAGATTCTTGTCGTGTGGTTCGAAGCTCACCTAGATTTCTGTCTGACGGGGTTTTATATTGGTTGTCAGTGGACCAATAAACAGTTGTAATTTGCTTGCTGTGTGATCAGGGTTATTACATCTGTCCGGTCTTGGTTTAGCAGCAGAAAGTTACAAGTCATCCATTTCTCAATAGCAATTAAGCCCTCCATTAAACTGCCTAGACAGCTAACATTATCTGGCTTAAAGGACAAGTGGATTTGCACACTGTCAGCACTGCAATGATAGCCATTAATGTTTCCTACTGGAAGCCTATAAAGGGAAAACAAAATGGGACCGAGGGTAAATCCCTGTGGCACTCCAGTGAAGATGAAACATAATTACCAATGGAAACATTTGGGAGATATGACTCAAACTATTTAAGAGCAGCTCTGGAGACACCCACAAATGCAGCGTGACTGAGGAACAATAAAATAGAAGATTCCTTAGCATCAGCACATGAGTTAATTCTGTGAAAGCAACCCATCAAGATAAAATGAAGGCTGAATATCTGCTTAAAATAGTTATGTAACCAGAAGTAAAGGAACGGCCGATGATTTGAAGTGTTGATCGCACCCACAACTTCTTTCTGGTGTGAGGTGGTCGACGAGCTCAGGGAGAGAAATTTGATGGAAATTGTTCAGGACAGGCAGGATGATCAGGGATATCTGCAACAACATTGGAAGTAGGTGCAATGTTAATGATGCAATGTCAGTAACATTACAATCAGCATGTCAGAAAAGACTGACTAGGCTAAGCAGGGTTCATAATTCAATTAATGGTTTTAAATAGAAATCTATGATTATGTTGATTATGATGATTAGATTAGAGAAGGAGTTGGCTCTTGCATTTATAATTTGTTTGCTGTAAGAAGTCAGGAGATCCCTCATGTACAAATAATAGAGGACATGCAATTTTTCTCTTTTCCCACCCCCTTTCTGCTCTTCTGCACAATCTTTTAAAACTCTACTGTAGACTAACGTTAATCCAGGGAGACGTTCAGGCAGGTGATCTGAGTTTAATGGGAGCAATGGCATCTGAGGTGGTTTGACAGACTGTTAAAGCTATCACTAGCTTCAGGTGGTTCAGATGGAGGGTAATTTGATTGGCCTTGGACACAATTGACAAAAAAATTGGGAGCACGTTGTTCATCTGGGATATGTGAACATATACTACTGTACGGTGTTTAAGGGAGGAATAGAACACTGTCAAAGTCCAAGACTACAGAAGTGATATTGACACCAAATCTATTGGCGATAGGAGAGGTAGAGTGTTATACATTTTAAACATTGAGGCCACAGTACTAGAAAATGTATCCGTAGTAATGGGGCCACAAGAATTTTTTAAAATAGCAGCTAGGCCACCACCCTGGCCACTGTCCCTGGGAGATCTCAAGTATTCATAGCTAGGAGGGCAGAGCTCGAGCTACTGGTTGTGATTACCAGGAGAAAACCAAGTCTCAGTTAGAGATAAAAATAAATTAGAAGAGTAAAAAAAAAAAATCATTGAAAATAATAATAGTAATCTTACATTTAAAAGAACCAGCCTCACAGGTATGCTTTGGCCAGCAGAGGGAGTGGTCTGGACAGGTATTAAATGATGTGTGCTGTATTTGTGTAGTATTTGATGGTTCTATTAGTAATCACAACACGATTGTTAGAAATACATAAAGACATATGATAATGAGTTGGAGTTTCAGAGCATTTTAGAGCATTTATGGCTAATACAATAGGTTGATCTGGGCTGTTACAGTGAGTGCGACACAGTCAGAAATAACCAACAAGAAGAAAAGTAGATAAACTCTCCAGCTTCTCTCCTCTCTGCAAAAACATTAATGTTCTTACGTCAAAACCATTCACGGCCGCTGTGCTGTTCCTTCAGCGGGGGTGGTTTGCTAATTCCGGCATCAACATCATCTCGAGGTACAAACTGCCCTACCATCTCTGCAGTGAGGTTGATCAAGCGTTTCACATCGTCCATGAGGCCATTACGGCTCCTTATTTTCTTATGTGCCTCCTCAGCCTTTTTAGCGTGTGCTCGAGTGTTTCACTGCAGCAAGGAGGAGGAAAAAAAAAAACAAGAACAACAACAAAAAAAAAAACAGTCTTGTTGTCTGTTTCTGCCAGATGGAAAGACACACACACACGTTCACAGAGTCAGAGCAGGGGTTTCTGCACCAGTGAGTGGTTTCAGTGAGCAGAGACGTGATGTGTGTGTAATGTGTTTGTTCTGTAAAGCAGAAATAAATTTGGGACGGTGTGTGTGAATGTGTGTTATGTGTGTGTTTATCTCTGAGAGAGAGACAGAGAGAGAGAGAGACAGAGAGAGAGAGAGTGGAAGTGAGTTCTTTTCACAACATTCTGAAAATTTTACACGTTTCTTTTTCCGTCCTCTGGTGTTCAGACCTTTATATGGTCTCTCTGCCTTCCCCTTTTTGCCTGTTTACTGTGCTCTCTGCCTTTTATGTCACATCACAGCTCAGGCAGGTCCTGGGGCAGAGCCCTCCTGGTCATTCCTGGTCATTCATCACTCGCAGTCATAAAGTCCAGCCAAAAACTCTAGAGGTGATCTAGCTTTTGATGTCTGTGCCTAGAGGCCTTGCAGGGTCCTGTCTGAAGAGGGGACGTTTTTCTTTTTTTTTTTTTTTTAATCCCTAAATCCATTCTTAATTCATGTCATCAGATTTATTCTTTACAGGGCTTCCTTTTCTATATATTTATATCTCTGCTTTGACAAGTTCTTGCATGTAAAATATCATATCTGAAAAGGCGTTAAAGCATTTTAGTACATCATGCTGTCATCTCGTGTCCCGAGCTATTAACGTTCAGTTTATTAACTCCCCTTGAATTCTCATCTGTTTTTCTTTGCCATTTTCTGCAAAGCTTATAGCAGCACTGGTCCAGCGCACATTATCATTGCAGGGGGACGTAAGGTGCACAAACCCATTAGGAAAAGCAGGTTCAACTTTCTCCATCCTAAAACGTCAGCATGTAGGAATTCAAGCATTTTCTTTGCCTGCGCATAAAAACGCACGGGGCACCTGAAATCCAAACGTAGAATAAAATGCAAATAGAAAGGCAAGGCAAGGCAGCAAAAACAAGACTGAACTCTTCCATTTCACTTCACAAATTTGACTCATTTGGATGTTTTCCTCCGCTGCTTAAGTGTACTGTCACATCACCAAGTGAAGTGCAGTGCGTTTTATCCACTCAGTTTGGTTTTTGCCTCTGTAGAAAGGAAAAAAAAAATACATGCGGGAATGGAAACATATTTGTCATGGTTTAAGTGGGTGCACGATGTACCGTTTGGATGTCACAGCATCTTTCTACAGAACTAATAACTTCTTTTCTAAGATTCTGATGTAAAGCTGTGGTAACTGTAGTCATCCGAGTATGTAGCAGAAAGCTGTTGGATTCACCCCGCTGTGACGGAAAGAGTATTCCAGGACAATAACGTCTGAATGCAGTAAATGATTTGCATGAATCTGTTTACGACCGCAAATGATTTGATGTAGCAGCTCGCTGTGCTTGACTCCGGGGCGAGCATTCGCGGGTCAAAAGGCTGAAGTTCTAACTCGCAGGTAGTCACTTTAAAGTACATCAAATCTACCTGACAGGCGCATTTATCCCCTACCTAATGTCAATGTTACATGGTTGAGCTTGTGAGTTGAATGACACTGGGGTTATACTTCCATCGCAGATGTTTCATTTAATTAGGCTCACAACACCTCCAGAAGGCTCATCAGTCATTTGTGCTGTTCCAGAGGCAGCCAGCTCCACACCCACTCTAAAAAATACATCTGCAGCCATCTCCAAAACCCCTTTATCCAGTGTAGATTCCTACAGTCACAAATAATTCATAGTATTTCCTAAATATGCCATTAACCTTTGGGTTGTACTACTGCATCTGCCTTTTCTACCCTGAACACTGGTCGTGGAATGAAAGGTCATCTTCCTGTAAGTTTTAAATTCCTTTGCAAATTTCGCATGATTCCTAGTTTGAGTGCACTGAATGTGACTGGTTATTTCATCCAAAGTTACCCTCTCAGGGCTGTGCAACCTCTGATCTGGTCATGGCTGTCTGTTCCACATAAGCCAAAAGATATCGCCATGGAGTTACCTCCATGAAAATTAAAGTGCACAGCACTGTAGACTGCATAGAGATTGGTATTTTTTTTGCAATTTATTGCTCCCGGTTTTAGAGTGCAACAGTGTAGTCTGTAAAAATAAGGACAGCTGTACACATGTATTTGTTATGATTACATTATTAAAACTAGCAAGTCAACACTTTGCTAATAGCCAAACATCAAGCAAGTACAACAATACAAGACTTAGAAGACAGCTTTACTCAACAGCAAGAAGCTGCTTCTTGCTGTTCTTTTCTCTCTTAGCTTCCTCTGTCCCCTTCATTTTTTTCCATCTCTGTCATTATGTCCACACAGGCTGCTGAGCACGGTTGCATTGCCCACTTGCCCAGCTCACCTCTACCCTCTTCTTCCCAGTGGTACAAACACTTACATTTCCCCAGTGCTCTGAGCTCACAGTCCGGGCAGCCTAGCTTACAAACTGAGCTAACAATAGCTAACAGCAGCTACGCTTGCAAGAGTTTACTTAATTGACCATCAGGTGAACTCTGTCAACAACTGAGAGTTGAGGCTGGAGGACATCAGAGAGACACCGTTCATCTGATGTAGCATGAAAACAATTTGAAATCTGATGTTTAATGGTAGAAAAGTTACACAATGCTTTAAATGGATAAGTCCAAACAACAATTCAAGAAGATTCAAGCCCAAACCACTGGTCAGCATCAACAACAGCATCGACAGTGCCGTGTGAGTTTGTAGGAGCAGCGCTTTGTGCACTTTGTTTGTGTTTTGTTTCATGTCTTTAAGTACAGGGACGGTATTTCAATCACCCTCACCCCCTCTGGTACAAGCTATCCCGCTCCGACAGGGCTAATGGCTACACTTTCATTTGCACTAATCCACCAGCAGGCTCATGAATTAGAAAAAGGACAGACACGTCTGAAGGAAGGGAGAGTTTGGCAGAATACTGCACTCTTGAACCTTTGAAGCCAACTGACTCCCGAACCGAACAGCTGTATCATTCGTCTTTTCGCTGGAGGCAGCGATCCACTTCTCTTCATCAGGCAGCAGGGTGGCATGTTTTCACCCGATGAGGTTTTTTTGGTTCAAGTCAATCCCATGAGAGTAAACATCTGCTCTCCTGAAGTGTCCTTGAGCAAGACACTGCACCCCTACCGGCATCATGGATGGATATGCTATCATGCAGCTGCAGAGAGATCAATACTGTATCACAATAATCATTACTATTCATGAGCGTTCATTATGGTTCATGTTCCTGCTGTGGCCAGAGGTCATGCACGTTAAGATGCAGGCCTCTGCAGGCCCCCGTCTACAAATTATATATCTGTTACCAAGTCTTCCACAGAAACAACTTAAACTCAACACTGAGCATCCTGACATTTGCGCGCCAGTGTGAATAGATAACGACGTTTGACGTTTGACTTCCCTTTACATCAACTTTATGGCATAGTAAGCTGTTCTGAATGGAAGCGTCAACCACATGGTCCAGCAGGTTTCCGCCCAGGTTTCATTATCAAAGAGAATACAGCAAGAGGCAGAATGAAATGCAGCGACCATTAAGCATTTGAAATCAGCTGCAACCTTTTTCCAAAAAAAACAAAAAAAAAAACAAAAAAACAAACAGGAGGAGGAGAAGTGGAGGAGAAAAGAAAGTCGGTGTGAAATACTGCATATCGAGCAGTAGATGGCAGTTTGTGTCACTGTTTCTTTGAAGAGGAGGAGGGAAGCACTGCAGTGACTAGAGTGCATCAGAGGAGGAGGGGGGCCAAAAAAAAAAAAAAAAAGCCCATCTGAATCAAAGTCCCCAGCGGAGCAGAAATACTGGCATGGTCAAAATCAAAGGGCTTCTTCAAGGTCGGCTGTCCAACCAGAGTGATTGAGACTAAATTAAAAAAAAAAAGTATGAGTGTGTATGTGAGTTTTTTTTTAGGAATGCAGAATCAGTGAGAGACAAAGATAGTGATCTAGACAGACAAACTGGCAGCCCGAAAGGCAAACAGCTCATCGGCCAAACACACAGCTAGACTGACAAATCAACAGTGAGCCATCCGGTGGGACAGGAGTCCGAGTCAACCTGACAACCAGGTAGAGGCAGAGACAAGAAACAGAGGAAGATAAAGACTCGCAGGACAGAGGGAAGCATTTAGCTTTTCCACATCTTCAGGCTTGCTGGCGATTGTCCTACCAAGCACAGATTTGTACAGCCTTTCTCAAGTATCTCAGGCCCAGACGAGGATTCTTCTGCTCTTCTAGAATAAATCTGCATGAATTAAAGCTGCACTAATCGATATTTCTATATAACCAGTGGGTCAATGCCTATGTGTAATGTGAAAGATGTTGCTAGTAGCTAGCAACCATCATAGATTGATCAGCTGACTACGCAGTTCCCACCAGCTCCACAGAGCTCCTCACCCTCGTTCAACTCTTGTTTCTGATCCACGAACTCTCCTTTTCAACTGACAGACAAACTTAGAATGTAGCATTGTAGAGCATTACGCAGCTAAAGAGACAGATACTTTGAGCACGAGTCAAAATGTGAATGAATATCGAACTTCATCCAGAAACACAGCTCCAAATGGGCTTGCAAACACATTTGCCGTAAGGTGTGTAAGCTGCCAAAAAAAGTTAAAGATCAATGCAGGTTAGAAAAGGGAGTGCAATGTCCATAGAGTTCAGGAAACCACAAGAAAGAAGAACAAATCCAAAAATACAGGATCCTACAGTTCCCACAATGCAACTGGATGGTTTTGATTAGAGGATTAGAGATTCCCCCAGAGCCACAGCAGACATTATACATTTATTTTCACAGGCTGAGTTACAATTGGACAGAAGTAACTCGTCGGCACATCCAAAAGATACGTCACAGTTTGTGACCCTGTAAATGTTAACGAATGAGCAAACTGGCCACATGATGCTCACATGGTGGGAAAAATACACCAACCTTCATATTGTACATCAGGCCATGGACCAATTGCATTACACTGTGTGTGTGTGTGTGTGTGTGTGTGTGTGTGTGTTCTCTCTGTTCTTTATAGCCTAGTTTCCACCATCTAGGTCACATCATGTACAGTGCCTCACCCATAACCTCCGTCTGCTGCTGCAGTGTGTGTGTGCGTGTGTGTAAGAATAGTATTTAGGTGTGTGCATGGTACAAGCTGCGTTCACAGTGATCACCTATTTATACTCGCTGTCCTGTCCCAAAAAAAAAAAAAAAAAAAGAAGAGAGAGACATGATACTGACTCCCTCCCTCTTCCCTCGATCCCTCCTTCCCATCTGCCCTGACTTCTCTTTTCTCTGTGCCGCATGCCTACCTGTGCGTCTGAGGGAGAGCGAGACGGAGGAAGGACGCGGGGAAAGAGAGAGCAGAAATTGGAGGTGATGGAGAAAAAGTGTGAGATGCACTGAACATGAATCCAAAACTCTGTCTCCAAATGAGTGTTTTTTTTCAGCTGGGAGCTGGTTGTCTGTTATTCTCTCTCTGTTATTTCTCACTCTGGATGTCTCATTCTCGCACCAACTTTCCAGTTGTCTCTTTGTCTCTCTTTTTTAACCAGTGAAGAAGACAACATAATGTCAGCCTGTCTCTATATCCTTTCACAATATCGGTATCTCGACTCTCTCTCTCTCTCAGCTGTTTATGATAAACCCATTGCGCTTCTTCGATTTCAGATGTGGTGAGGCGAGCCGAAGCGCCGCGTCCCGTGCATTAAATGCACCACAGGGCATGGGGATGATCTGCTATCGGTCCATGGAGAAAATAATGTTTAAACATTAGCTAGTGGCTGTCGATCATGCATGTGATTGAATGTACCGAGCCAAATTGCTTGTGTAGTAGTAGAAAGTGAGTGTGTGCTCGGGCAAGGTTTTTTTATGTACGCCTGGCAAATGTAGAGGCCAAAAAAATGATGTTTCTATGTTTGCGCACACTTTCTAACTCGTCGTGGTTGGAGGCTCTAAGCGAAGCAATAAGCTATATTATTTACAAGGATATGCATTCATCTATAACAGCGTTGCCAAAGCTGCATTTAGACAAATGGGTGTTGATCCTGGAACAGCGGCACGCTGGCACTCAATACCCAGGTGGCTGTATTTCAGAAGGAAATTGCACAAAATGCATCCCTTGGGACAATCCAGAGGGGTTCCCTGTGGATCGCTGCAGATCGTCTGCTGTTTGAGCAACACTTTTTGGGGGGAATTTGGTTCTTGGTGGTCACTTGAAACAAGGAAGAGGTATCGCTTTTTTATTCATAGATTTTTAAGCCAAGGAAAGTCTTAAGGAGGGTAGTAATTTAAGCAATATATCAGTCATTTAAACAGAGTGCTTCAACATTTTGGGAAATATGCTCATTAGCTTTCTGGCGACAAGATAAATGGCACAACCAGCGGGGCCTACCACTTATGTCAAATTAGAGTGTTTCCCAAAATTTCAAGCTGTTGCTTTAACACAAATGCAGTATTGAACTGCAGAAGACTGTGTTACAAAGGAAGTTTTGAAATCAGACTGTCTGTCTGTTTTCAGCAAGCGTCTGTGTGTCTAACTGTGTGAACTCACTTGATTTAGAAAGTCAGACAAACGACTGAAAGGTTGCACCGGATTTAAATATGTGCTGAGAATGAATGATGTGCTGTGGTTGATCCGGATGTAAATTTTCCTTTGTCTGAAAATGATTTTGGCAGAACTTTTTTTTGCACACGCAGCTCCATGGGACATGAAGCGCAGTTCACCTCCAAGCTCAGCTGCCCCGGGGATACACTGTCACTGCCCGTATTGGGAGTATTTTTCTCCCCTGCTGTCGATAGCATCTACCACGCAGCAAAATAACTCATCAAAAAGGCCTGACCTTGGGTGAAGAGGTAAATACGTGGGACTGCTTTTCTGGGACTAGAATATGATTTTTTACAACAGACGGAAAAATCTATTTTTTCAGTCTTCTGTTATATACTACATCTGTGTTCACCTTCTCTGCTCAAATTGTGTTTTGTCGTGTTAAAATGTGTGTGTTTATTTACCTGAAGTGACTGATGCTGATATGAGCAGAGAGCCGAGAGTCTGTTGCTTTACCTGATCTACAGTGACCTGTTAAAGAGAGTGTGTGTGTGTGTGTGTGCGTGTGTGTGTGTGTGTGTTTTCCATGTTCAAGGTGAACTGAGCTGATGGCTGATGGCGGGCGGAGTGCTGACAAGACAAATGTTTCACCTTTCCCTTCTTTACTTTCCCCACTTGCTTCCCTTCCCTCCTGTTGCACCAGCGCCCGTCCTTCATCCCGCATCTGCACTTATTATACAAAGTTACGCAATAAGAATCTTGACAATGAATTGACAACAGCGTGTATTGCTGCTATCTATAGTTTCTATTTTTTTTCTAATCTGTCAGTCTCTCCCTCTCTCCATCCTCCACTCTTTCCATCTTCCTTTCCATCTCTCTCTCTCTCTCATACTGTCCGATAAGACCAGATGACATGATTTCATGCTCAGCTGTTGGAAGATATTCTTATAATTACCGCTGTAAGAAAGGGAGGCAAACAGATTTCTCCTCTCTCCGTCTCTCACTTCCTCCCCGTTTCTGCTGGTCACACAGAAAATTAATTACACAGACAACGATGGCGATTAATTGGTTGTTAAGCGGTGTTTCGTGCATAAAACGGCAGGTAAGCAGCCGGCTGATTTCAGGTAGATTTCAACGCTAATTATCGCTGATTGTAACATGAACACCCCCCCCCCCCCCCCCTTAGGTTTTTGCCACGATTACTTAATTACTCATATCTGAGCATGTGATGGCATTGTTAAAAAATGTCTGACTAGTCAAGAAACACAAACAGTCAGACGCTCAGACTAAAAGATTTTAAATATGACAATGATTTGGCTAACTTGGGGGCCAACTTCCAAGTTGCACATGCAATTATTCTGTCCTGTTCAGCTCTGCTGGGCTGTAGGTTAGATAATCTGGATAAACTGTTGCTTTGTAATTATCCTTTAACTTCAAATTTTCACTTTTCGCCTCTTCTTCTTGCTCTAAATTGTATGTTTCTCTTGACTCCCCCCTCTCTCTCTTTCAAACACACACACACACACACACACACACACACACACGTGCACACACACACACACACACACACACACACTCTCCCTGCCTCTGCAACTTTTGCTCACTCATCTTCTTCCTCTCTCCCTCTCATCCTCTCATTCCCTTGGCCACTCCATTAACCAGAGGGTCACTTTTCCAGCTGGTTAGCCCAGGCCAGATTTCCATCAGGTCGCTGACGTATGAGACTGTCCCGCCATCTGTGTGTGTATGTGTGTGTATGTGACAGGTTCATTTGTCAGTTTTACTCCAGTCTTGTCCTCCGGTGTGATGTTGTAATGACCCGAGGCGGCCCAGACAGAAGAATGACATTTAACACTTCTCCCCCCGCTAACACACTCACACACACAAACTCTGTTCCTCACACACACACACACACGCGCAGACAATGCTAGCGTGTTAATGAGACGATCTGGAGGATGATGTTGGTGAAAGTTCATGTCTGTGGTGTTTCTCCACTTGATGATGTGTCAATCTTCTTCTCTCTCTCTCTCTGGACATCACTGCTCACACCAACATTTTTATGTTTTGGTAACCCAGAAAAACATTTCTCTAAAAATATTTTCCACACACAGGACGCCACAACAAAAAATGTAAAAGCTTTCTGTAAGCGGATATACGATGCATCCCTATTGTTTATATGTATTTGATAATCTATCAAACTGTATTGAGCCAATAAGACGTTAATGTTAGCTGCTAGTTTCTATTGTGTCTGTTATAGTTCATCTAGCCAGTTTATTACTCAATCTGATGAGCCCCTTACTTTCACCTGGTTTGTTTGTTTTTCTACAGCAACATTCGGTACGTGTAAATAAATATTCGATTTTTATATGGAAACAAAATCAATACTTTATAATCTCTCTGGAAACACCAACTCACCACCAACCTGAGCTGCAGGATCCACACGTCTGTGTACGGTCTGCCTGTCAGCTCGCTGAGGCTGATGCCTACACAAGTTATGCTGCTGGGTAAACCATCCCGAGGTGTGCGGATACACACATACACACACACATCAATTACAAACAGATGCATGATTGGAATATTTATCATACATCTTGAAGCAGTCTGCTTTTTAATTCATAGCAGCAGTTTAGATGGTTAAAAATAGTTTGTTTAACATGCTGCTTACTGTACATTACTCTGGCTTGGTTCTACATCTCTCTGGCCATGTATAGAGCCAGTTTAGTTCATGTGATCCTTCCCATGATTGTTTTTTTTTTTCGTCGTCGTCTCATTTAGCGTCATTTAATTAAGTTCAATTTGCCTCCAAACAGGAAGAACACAACACCGCGTCCTCCCTCCTTTACACACTGTTTCATCTACCTCTCTCTCTCTCTCTCTTCCTTCCTTTCACTCTATCCACCCCACCTCCTTTCATCCATCCTAGATGGATTTATATGGAAATAAGTTCACCCGCAAGCAGAACAAGCAAATTATTATTATTAATGACTGTTGGTGTGCATGAGTGTGTGCGTGTGTAAAAGAATGCATGTTTATGTGTTGGTGGAAAGAAACGGAAACCTCTCTGAAAGGTAATTTCTGGCTTTTCACAACATGACCCGACCTCTGAAATGAATAATTATATTCCTTTAAATGGATTTTGGTAATTTTTTGTTGAATTCTTCACAGTTACTCACACTTTTCTCTTTGTGTGTCTGCAATTGCGCACGACACACCGCAGTCTTGCATTGTCATTATATGAATTCATTGAAAAATGATCAGAAACAATCACTCAAACCACGCAGCTTTAAAGATACTTCCACGTATGTGTATGTTTTTTGTATAAATCATCAGCGAGTGTGATGACTGCGCCGAGATGTGAAGTGTCCCAGTGCAGCTTCGTATAGTATAAAATTTATCAAGAGTTATTATTCGGCTCTGCAAAGCATGGAGGTACAGTAGTAGCTGAGAGGCTCTATAAAGAAAGCAATCTAGTGACCATAATGTTATCTCACAGCAGCTGGGAGTCTGTGGGTGTGGAAGGTGAATTAGGAGTGTTGGCTACTGAGTAGCCCTTTAGGTAAGTTCACCATCATGACCCAGGTGTGAACGTGTGATGAAAGGCACCGCTGGAGAAGAAAATCCCTGTGCATGCTTGTAAGAAATAATACTGGGAGTGAAATATACAGCTGCAGACTGTACTGTGTGTTTGGTTTGAACTGATTGATTAATTTGGATTCTCATAGCGACTGAAAGAAAAGAAAAACTGGGTTCAAAAAATATTGTTCCAGGAGTGAAGTCATCTGACATTTAAGAATCAGCCAGCCATGGCCAGCCAGAGTGATGTGTGTGTGTGTGTGTGTGTGTGTGTGTGTGTTCGCACGTATTTGTGGGCAGACAGCAGAGCCCAGAGGGCACGCAGCTCAGACGGAGCCATTATTTAGTGACACACAGATGACGGGGTGGCCTTAACAGGCACTGCGAATGTACACAAGCATGTACACACGCACACACACGCGCGCACGCACGTGTAGACGCGCAGAACACACACTCGCACACACGCAAATATTACATCTATAAGGCCCCGAGGTGTCAGGACTTTAACGAGAAACATCAGTATCGTTACCTGTTGCCACCCTCTCTCTTTCTCGCTCCCTCGCTCATGAAAGAACATGCACAGCTAATTTTTTCTTTTTCATGTGTCTACCTGGCAGTGTGTGTGTGTGTGTGGCAGAGGGCATGGCTGGTCTGGCAACAAGGTGCACCTTTTCTCATTCAGCGATCACTCAAAGCCTGGTCAAGACTCCACTCCGGTGCCAGATTTCACTTCATCCGTACCTGTCAGTAACGTGCCGGGGTTTAAGCTTGCGTTCCTTTTTAGCTTCTAGCGTTTTCACAGTGTTCCTCTTGGGCTTTCCGGTATCTTCTTCAGCAGTACTTCTCTAGCGTTTTGTACATCATTGCTCATTCGAGTGTTTGTGTTCTCTGCGTTTTTCATCCACCCACAAAATCAATTTGGAACAGTATCATTGTGTAAAAATAATTCTAAACCAATGAGGAGTGAATGCACAAATATGAACAAAATCCAAACTAAATTTTATGTGTCGCATCACATAATAATTTCAACAAATTTGGTGTCAGTTTTGATTAAAATTGCATTTCTTACTGTTATTTGTAGTTTAACTGTCTGTAATATGTTAATGTCAAATGATAGTTTTGATCTTTTTTGAACATTTTTCACATTAATATTGCAAATATTTTATGATAGACATTAATTCCTAGATATAGTAAAAAAAAACTTTCTTTTTTTGACTTCCTGACTACACAATCCAAGCACAGGAATACCCTACACAGCTATCCACAGCACATCTGTATGTGTTGTGAAGAGATTTTTGAGTTTGCCTCTATGACCTAATCCTACAGGAAACTGTACAACTGTAGTAAAATGTGCCAATAGACACACACACACACACACAAACAGACATTGCTGGAGGCAATGCTTGATGTACACCACTGTGTGATATATACAGTACATGCATGTAGAGAGAAGCCCGGAGAGAGCCAGCACAGTTAAAATTACAGCTCTGTCACACCAAATCAGTGCTGATGACTGCGCGTGTGCATGCATTTGTAGAAGTATTGTATCTTTGGCTCTGTGTAAAGATGTTGGGAGGAAGTAAACAACAAACATGCATGCAAACACAAGTCTGTCTGGGCCTACTTTACTTTTCACTCTTCACTCGTTCACTCTTTAGCACTTTTGAACAGGTGACATGAGGTTAAAACAAAAAACTGTGGATGCAAGCTGCACCTCCAAATCTCCATCTTTGTCTCTGTAAATGAACACAAACAAACGTGTGAAACAAGAGAGTACTGTATGTACGCACGCACACACACTCGTCGTGAGCTAATGTGCTGCTACCATATGCTGGAACAGGTGGTTGCTCTCACAGAGTCTCTTACTGCATTTCCTAGTTAGCATCAAGGATATACTGTAGTTCAAATTCATGCTAACCGGGAACCATTAGTCTGTTTTCTATTGGTGTCGTCAGCCAGCAGACCCCGTGTCAGCCGCTTCTTTTGTCAAACCAAATGCTGTTTCAAAATGAATAAGTCAGCGCCGCTCGTAGATGCTTGAGATAAAATACAAGCTTAACCTGCTAATCAGCTGACTGTATAATGAGCTGCAGCCTCCTAATAATCATTGTTTCAGTACATAAAAGTGGTCCTAACTATCATATGCTCTCTAAAGCAATTTTGAGCTATTAAAACAGCTGTTTTCTCAAACATACACAAATTTAGATATTTCTAATAGAGCCACAATGGCGTTAGATTGCAGAAAAAATATAAACATAAATGAAATTACAGCCCTATGATAATTTCTTAAACAGCATCCATTGAACGAGTCTCTTTCGCTCTTGTCTTCTCTTGCTCGTCTGCAAAACTTCATTCACAACATCTCGCCATATCCCTTAAAGTCATATTATTCATAATTCACTCACCATAGTTAAAAAGCGGCCAAGAAAACCGCTCGGGTCAGCCTTCTCGTTATTAATCTGAGTCTGAGATATCATGAATTTCTGACTGCTGTCTCCCACTTGGGAAATGAAAGTCTGTTACATTTGCCTGAAATGCCATGTTAAAATTAATTCAATTGATTTAGTTCATTGAAAAGATGCTCTACTTTATTTGCTGCATCTGGAAACATCTGGGAAATGTGCATGTATTTAGCATGTAGCATTTAGCGCCTTTCTTCCTGTTGGATCTGCTGCAAGCTGAAATCTACCGACGGGGAAACGAAACACTGAGTGACAGATGCGTGGAACATAGACGTCTGGATTTTGGAAAACATTAATCTGTTCTGCTGCACTGCAATTTAACTTGACAGATTTATTCAACAGCTAGCTACAAATGTAACTGAAATATAATAAAACAAAGTAAAAAAAAACAAAAGCTGAAGTGCCTTTGAGGAATAAATTAAGAACCCAGGTAGCTTCGTGTGAGTGCAGATCAACCTCTGGCCTTCCTGTTTTGGGAATAGAGCAGTCAAGTCAAAATTACACAATTGGAATCAAAATTACCGTCTGTCCTGTGTATGTGTATGTGTGTTTGTGAGTATGTGCGGTTATGTTTGTGTGTGTGTGTGTCTACCCTGTGTGTGTTGACATTGATGAATGAGCCCTACATCAGAGCAATCTGCTAGCACGGCTCTATAAAGCAACCACAAATCACTTCAGGAAACGTGTTTTTGAAGAGGGCCTCCATTGTCAGATGTTGTCTTGTGTGAGTGTATCTGTGCATAAATCAGCAAAGATAGGCTCGTTTGTGTGTGTGTGTGTGTGTGTGTGTGTGTGTGTGCGTGCCTGCATTTGTTTATGTGTGTAGGACTAGCACAGTGTTCTTATGTTGCATCAGCTGAGTACAGTGTATCTGAAAGAAGTGACGGATTAGTTTTTGTAGACAACGGTTTACAAGCGCCGACAATTCTCTTTTCAGCTCTGCTGAATGCAGCTCACCTCGCTTCAACTGCTCCTCTTGAGATACGCATTTAGATCATTCTTTTATTCAAACTACAATACTTAGCTTATCACAGCATGCAACCACTGGGAGCAAGAATCAGACATTGAACGCAGACAATAATGTTTGCGACAGTAAAAGAAATGAGAATGTGAAGTTGCTCCTGAATAAATGAATGTTTGGGGTTGTTGACTGACTGAAGTTTAGCCACTTTTTTGATGGGTTGATCCACCATGCTGGTTCATGTTGAAATGTCTCAACAACTATTGGACTGATTCTTATAAACTCCTGTACAGGCGTTCATGGTCCCCAGAAGATGAATCCGTTCAATTTTGGTGATTCGTTCGATGCTGACAGTTTAAGTTTTTAGAGAAATATCTTGACAACTATTGGATGAATCGGCCATGAAATTTGTTACAAATATTCATGTCCCTCAGATGATGCATCATTATGACCTGGATGTTTCATTTAGCAGCCAGAAGTTTGATTTATACCTGCAGAGCTAAAGACACTCACATTAACCTCAGCTGTTCTTTCTGTTTTTAGTGCTAACTAGCAAATATTAACAAGAAATCAAAGTTATGAATGTGGTAATGGTCCCTGCTATATATGGATAATATTTAACATTACAGCAGACAAAACTTTTTACATATATGAAAAGTTTTCTCTCATTACAACTGCATTTTTTTACGATTTAAAAATACGATCATTACGTTTCATTACAATCAAAGCCCATGGCTGTGTGTGTGTGTGCGTGCGTGTGTGTGGTAAATAAGGTCCAGTTTGACAGTTACCTTCACTGTGAGCTGAAGGGCAAAAGCCCAGCGTCGCTCGGCCCCCCGTGGGAAATATTCCTGTTCTAAACCTGGAAACGGAGTGGAGATTGTTCCTTTCATCTCCCTTTTCTATCGCTCCCCATTTTCTCCCCACTACTCGTTCCTTCCCTTCACAACTTCTCCCCCGCTTTTCTCTCGCTCTCTGACTCTCTCTCATCTCTCTCGTAGCACCTGTAATTCTTGCTTTCTCCCTTAATCAGATCCTAATAGGGAAAAGCTTGCAGATGTCAGCACTGGTTAATTAATGCTCTCTTCCTCTTCCCTCTTGCTGTCTCTCCCAATCTCATACTCTTTCTCACACACACACACACACACTTATTATTTCATAGCCAGAGTGAGTAGTGAGAAGGCTCGGTGCAGTCTCTTAAGCAGTCATACAGTGGTACCTGAAGGGCAGAGGTGATTACTAAGCCAGTACACTCAGTATCAGTAATTTTGACACAAAATTCTGGAGTCAATTTGCTGCGTCGGTGACTGATAAATGAACTTTTTGAGTTTGCAAGGCACTTTGGTAAATTTAGCTGATAAACAAAATGAAATAATCATCCATTTTCTGCAGCCTCGATATTCCAGACCTTCTTCTCCCCCCCCAAACCAGATGAGCTATCTAATCTCTCCAGCGTGTTCTAGATCTGCTGGGGTCCCTGTTGGATGTCCCCAGAAAACCTCCAAAGGCAGGCACCCTGGAGGCATCCTCATCAGATGCTTGAAACACCTTTCAATGTAAGAAAAAAAAAAGCTGTACTCTGAGCTCCCTCCAGATGTCTGAGTGCCTCAACATATGGCTCAGTCCAGCCACTCTGTGGAGGAAACTTATTTCATCCACCTGCATCTGCAATCTCTGGGTCATATCTTGGTCAGTACCAAACCATAGGTAAGAGTTGGAATGTCCATAGAGTTGGAAAATGGAAGCTTTTCGGCTTCGGGATTTCAAATTGCGAAGTGGCAAAGTGTCATTTTTGAAGTTCGCTCACGGGCTGCACACCTATAGAAGTAGCTGCATTCCAACTAACTTCCATTCATTCACAGTTTGTTAGGTTTAAGTGACATCAGAGTTTGAATGAGGGGATCAAACAAATGAACGAATAAATGTACCTGTCACGATCATGATGAGTATTCCCCCCTTGTATTGCGACGCAGAGAGCAGAGGGAGTGTTTCCTTCCCTGTTTCTGTCTGCGAGTCATTATTTATGACCAAATTAGCTGTCTTGATTACGGCTGTTATTGATGCTCAAGATCTCTGTGTGAAGACAAATTATATCTTCATCTTCTCGGCAATGCAAATGCTACGTTGTATCCAGAACGTATGATATTTAAAACGTATGAACGCAACAGGCGAATATGGAGTGATGTAACTACGGTACACATTGTAAAACAAGAGAGGCTTTGTTCCCTTTTAGACAGTTTAAATTAATATATTTCCACATACTGTACAATAATTATTAGCGAATCATTAATATTTGTGGAGGGCAGCAGTTACTATTGTTAAATTACATTTAAGAATATAAATAAACCCACAAGGGCGCTTGTGAATGTACATTTAAAGCTGGTTCATAATTCATCTTGAGATTTTGCGTTAATGCATTATGCAACCAGTTGGTTTTGGGCTGTCATCCATCCAGAGAGCTAATGCCTGCTACGGTATGAAATGTTAATGAGCGAGCGTGATGTTATTCTCTGTGACCCTTCCACCATCCTGCTTTATAATTGCCCACAGTGTAGCCCTGAAATACACACTAGACACATCAGACATACGACATGCTTTACATGTACATATACCACACATGTACTTACACTCTATTGCCTAAAGTAGCCAAAGATCCATGTACACACACATGGATACACACGTATATATTGCCCAAAGTTCAGTGGGAACTATTGGTGCTGAATAAATCGACAACCAGCGCAAGCTCATGGCTAAAGCATGACCAAGTCTGTATGAAAGTCCCACTGAGGGCTTTAAACAGAATATGCTGCTTTGTAAAATTAATAAGGATTCACATCTTCTCTTTGTGAACATTCATTCCACTTCCACAGCTGGAAGTGTTTGACTATGTCTTTTTAATGACAGCATCTGCCAAAAGCTGGTGTGGCTTTCCGTCGTGCTGCCTCCACAGCTTTCCCTCACACATCTTCCTGTCCTCTCCTCCCACGTCCTTGTTTGATTTTCCTTCGTGACTCTCCACCCTCTCCCTCAACTTCCTCCTATCCTTCCTTCTTTTTAGTGTTTGGCTCGCTCGCGCACACGAAAAGCAAGTTTAAAAACCAGCGTTTGAAACGAGGATCAGCACGTCATTCACGTAATTTAAACACAGTTTGGAGACACCCGTCACTGCTGGAAACAGTGCTGTAGTAAAAACTGAGCAATACAAGAAGCAACAAACTGCATGAGAATCTTTTTTGATTCTGATGAATTTAACAAGTAGCTTTTTTTTTTTTTTACCGATTGAATATTTCATTTTGAAACGAACATCTTCATGTGAAGTGTTATGCATCGTCCCAATCTTAAAAATCATCATAATCTCATTATCATCATAGCGCTGTCTTTCATGGATAGAGCATGAGGAAGATCATTTCTGTCTCCGTGATTAGCGTGAAGACTCGGCCAATTAATGAATTCATTTTTCATTTACTGTAATGATTTATCCAACTTCTGCAAAGTTTGCAGCTGCGTGTAGAGAGTCTCTAAGCGGGCACATTTTTCAGTTTTTTGTGCAAACTCTCATGAACCGTTTTGTTCTCTGTTCTACTGCAGAGCGATGGTGCAACATGTACTGTAATGTTCATACCTGTGTTGTGTGTGAGTGTGCGTGCGCAGAGAGAGTCTAGTACCATCCATTATGAAGTGGCAATACAGCCGCTAATAACTGATATAGAGGAAGAAGAGCCATCAAGGTCTTCATGTAGACTGGAGCGTGGAATTGACATTTCCTCCTTATTACTCCACAAATCACCACCTGTGTGTGTGTGTTTGTGTGTGTGTGTGCGCTGCTCACAATACATTAATTTCTGAAGTGTTATATAATGACAGGCTATAGAAAATTACCTGCAATTCATCACCCTTGAACCATGGACGTGCACACACAAATGAACTACAGCCACCTTATGGAAAGTCCTCACTGGTAGCATACGCTATGAGCTCCATCCCTCAGCTCACCTCACTGACACACAACACAAACTCACTGCCTTTCTCGCTCTCTCTCCCCTGTCTCACATAAAACGCACCCTCTGTTATCAGAAAGTGAACGTGACACTGACCTCAGTGCATTTTATGTTTTTTTGTGAACCGTGACATCACCCACTGGTGTGCGGACGATCTCGAGTTTGTCATTGCGGACGTTGCCATTTTGTTTGTTTCGTTGGAGTCAAACATGACTGGATTTGTACGAGAGTGTGGAGCTGGTGGGTGATGCACTGCGAGTTGGGCTGCACTTGTTTTTCTTTCCATTTTCAAGCAGGAAAAAATGAGAGCCTGTCTGGTCACAAACTTTCTTGTAATCCAGGTAAACACTACACTGTCTGAGCTGAGAAACGGGCAGTGCAATAACAGAATCTTGATTTCTATTTGATCAGCTCTGCCTGGTTTGATCTGAGTTTCTTGAGCACGGTCTGTTGCACCGGATGGACTCAACAAGAATGACTCCTCAGTTACAAGTTTATTTTACTCTAAATGAGACAGTAAATTACAAAATGAACATCATGCTGTATGGAAAAAGGCTTGAATCTGGGGATTGAGATCAAACCCCCTGAGGAAACTCTGCTAAGGTAACATATCAATTCACCATAAGACTCAATACCAGTGGACCTAATTTTTGCAACCAATAGAGCCGCCCCTTGCTGGCCATCAGAAAGAATGCAGGTTTAAGGCACTTGTGTGCTGCCTTCACTTCATAGACTTAGAAGCTTTGTCCATTAATTATACTGTCAGTGACAATACAGCAGTTTAACGGGGCTGACGACAGCCAAAACCAAAAAGTAATTTTGAGGTCCTCTGCGGGCACCATGCACGCTGTTTCCTCCACACACACACACACACACTGCATCTGTGAATGTACATGTACAGTATGGCTGTGTGTGTGTGTGTGTGTGTGTGTGTGTGTTTGTGAAATAGGGAGCAGAACGGCTTCTAAGTCTTAGTGACAACTGTGTCCAGAATGTCAAGCAAACTGTCGCAGGGACAAAACCTCAGGGTCACTCAGCCATCTGCTGTTGTTCCTCATGTATATGTATATGTGTGTGTGTGTGTGTGCGCATGTGTGTGTGTGTGTGTTTGGTACATTGAGTACGCAATACATTTCTCGTGTATGTGCACAAAATAGTTGATGTTAGCATGTTTATGTGTGCAAGGATGTGACTGTTTTAAGCTGCATGTATGTGAATTCATAAGGTTATTGTCAGACTTCTATCTGTGTGTGTGTGTGTGTGTGTGTGTGTGTGTGTGTGTGTGTTTAAATGAATAATGCTGACAGTTTTATTTCTTTACTGTTACTGTGTAATCTGCTATTACAGCATAATGGCCAATCATTCTGAATAGGATCTTAGTGTGTGTGTGTGTGTGTGTGTGTGTGTGTGTGGGCGGGTGCTGTTTGATAAGGAGCTAAATGGGAATGAAGACTCCAAAATTGCCTTTGCAGTTCGAGCTCAGCTGTTTACGCAGGTTATGATTATTACGCTGATGATGTTCCTCATAAAATGATCTCCAACATGACACAGTAAATCTGCCATGTTTATCTGTTCCTCTTAGATATCAACAATGGTACACAGAGAGCAACTGCTTGTGTATCTCATATGATGAGATACTGTGGCTGTGTGATTACAGCGCTTTGAATTAGCACTGTTTCTCTGGCTGCGTTGTGTTACATAACTGCCTATGGAGTCATTAACTACTCTCGTTAATGTGTTCATAAGCAAATATTTCAATTCCAGCAACATCAAAATGAATATGCCCGTCTAAATGGTGCACTGAGGTGAAGTTGTTATTGCTGTTTTGATGCCGACGCTAGATGATCGGTTTGGATCCTGGTTCGACTGCTACCTGAGAAACAAACTCATGTCCTTCATTGAAGTGATTTAAATGTTAGCCTCGCTGAACATTAAACGTGTCGAGCATAAAAGTATCGATGGAGGAAGCAAAGGTTGAAACGTACCAAGAGTAAATCTGATGCGTGTCACATTTAATTACCGGGAGCAGTCATTGTTTTCACGTGTCAGTTCTGTTCAATTACACACTGGCAGCTTTTCACGGTGTGTCAAAACACCTGTCGCGGAAAATGTTTTGATTCCAGTGGCAGCTAGAAACAGACAGATGTGACCAACTGTTTAAGCTAATGTTCTGATTACAGTCAACAGAGACCGCAGAGTCGAGGCCTACTGTATATATGAAGGCACGCAGACATCAGTTCTCAGCTTCTGTAGCTTTTTAAAATAACATTTTCAGTCTTGGTTTTCTTCTTTGTACGACTCCACTTCCAACTCAGCAAGACAAGAATATTTTGAAGAGGAAACATCTAACGTGTACAATTCTCCTGAGAGCCAGCCGGTAAAGCTTTCTGTCCATCAAGGAGGGACAAAGCAGCCAGACGACTTCAGAGGGAAAAGCACAAAACATTTTCTCTGGAAAATATGATCCAGTTTCACTGAAACTGTCGGTGGTGGGTGATTTAGTGCTGTAAAAACACACTCCTCCTGACCTGGAGCTTAAAGCGGAAGAACAAGTGCAGAATAGGAATGAGAGAGACACCATTCACCCGGTCACTCAGTGTGGCTTCAAAACGCTTTAAGGAAATGACATCATGTTGCTTTAACGTACTAGTGATGGGAATTTCGGCTCTTTTTGGAGAGCCGGTTCTTTTGGCTCTAACTATTTTAAACACTAGAGCGTCTCCCTCCTGTCGTGTTTGTCCTCCGCGACCGCTGTGTGTGTCTGTGTCTGTCACCCCTGTCGTGGATGCTGCTGTACATCTTGACCAATTACGTGCGACTTTCACACAAAAAAAGCGGAGAAAAAAAAGTTTTTCCCGCTAGTTTTTTTTCCCCTCCACTTTTTTAATTGAAAGCCGAGCGTGATTGGTCAAGACGTGTGAGAACAGGCATGGCACGAGGGAGAGTGTCAGGGAGAGGAGACAGTGAGGCACCGAAGTGAAAAAAAAAAAAACGGCTCCCTAAATCGACTCCCAACGAGGATCCGGCTCCCGTCGTTCACTTGACTCTTAGAACCGGATCGTTTGTGACCGACACATCACTATAACGTACATATTACTGTATGCAGTCAGTGGAATTTCCACTGACGTGACCCCGTGATCCCTCAGTCTCCACAAAACTGCATCAGAAGTTTAATGTGATCATAAAATCAATCCCCCGCAGAGCTTTTCTCCAAATATGAAGTTTGAATTTTCCACAAAAAGAACATCTCATGCCACAGAATAATTTGTCGATTTGTCAAGTTAATGAGGAGTTACGTCTCCAGTAAAAATGACTTCCGCCCCTTCGGTGCCTTTGCTGTTTCTCATTTCCCTGCGCTGCATTTCTTTATCCACAAACCACTTTGCTACTTGCGTCAGTGTCCTTGCCAGACCAAGTCAAACTCTTTTTTTTTTCCCCCTTCTCTTCCCTGTCCTCATCCTTACTGCCACCCCCCCCCCCCAAGTGTAAGTTAATGACCTTGCAGTAGAAAGAGAGCAGAGACAGCAAGAGTGAAATGGAGAGAGAGAGAGAGAGGAAGAAAGAGGGCGGAGGAGGAATGCCGGCGATACGGAGACCTGACTTTTCTTCATACTTTCAAGAGCTCCCTCCACAGCTCTCGATGTTTCTTTCATTCCCTGCTTTTGTCTTGATCTCCCAGTGTACATAGATTCACTGATTTGCTTCTTCAAACAGCTTACTTAACTATAGACCATCATCCAGTTCAAAGCCCTGCATTTATATGCTTGTCACACCGGCTCCCCGGGTGTGTGTGTGTGTGTATGTGTGTGTTTGTGTATTTGCGTGTGCTGCGCCTGTAGTACTGTACGCAAGGCGTGCAGCCATGCAGAATCAAATGTCACGTAGGTGTAAAGTGAATCCTCAACAAGTGTTTTATCCTGACAAAAGACGGAACGATAGAAAGAAAAGGAGGGAAGGGAGAAGGGAACGAGGAGGAAGTGAGGGACGGAGGAGCAGGAGAGGAAGAGGAAAGAATACCACATATTTTTCCTTCCTCCTCCTCCTCCTCCTCCTCCTCCTCCTCCTCCTCCCCTCCTGCTCCTCCCCGCGTCTCTTTGAGATGCTCCAGAAGATAACAGGGTCAGGGATGAAGGGATGCACAGTTGGAGGACGAGAGAAAAGAAAGGAAGAATGATAGAGAAGGACAAGGAGAGACAAACAAAGGTTGACACAACAGTGAGAGTGACATTGCTTTTCACTGTGTGAGCACGCTTGATGGTGTGTGTACATGTCTGCATGCCCCCCTGTGTGTGTGTGTGTGTGCTTGTATGCAAGCTTTGCGTAAATGTAGGCCTTAACCGATGTATGCACGTACTGTATGTGTGTATACAACATGACATATATGCGTGTGTGTACATGTGTCTGACGCTGTTTAGAGAAACTCTGTGGTCAGCAGTGTGGAACGAAGTGTGTGTGTGGGCATGTGTGTTTGTACGAATGAGGATTTTCTGTTTGTATTTGTATTCGAGTGTGAATGTGTGTGTTTGTGAGTGTACAGTAGGAATGTGTGCGCGTGTTTATGTGTGTGGTGTGTGTGCGTGTGTTTTCCTCAGAGTTATTTTTAACTACGCGTCACAGCAGGAGCAGGAGTTTCACTCTCAAGTAGGTCACAAGTGATGATCTCAAATAAGGATAAATAAAAGACACTCACGCCGCGAGTATTGTTGGCGTGGTCGTGCTCATGTGTGTGTGTCACATGATGAGATACGGTTGCAAACATGCACGGAATACCTGGACCATACACATATTTGTCCATGTTTGACGACTGGAGCTCTCGGGCTGTCCACTGATCGCCTGTTCGAGCTCCGTCTCCTCCTGTCCACATGGCCAAATGTCCTTGGGTGAGACACTGAACCCCAAATAGCTCCCGTTGGGGAGGACCATACGTGTGTCTATGCACCATTTACACATATTCAGCTCTGTTTGTGTATGTCGTATACAATATATTTTATCCATAATCCTTTCTGACTTTTGAAAGGTATCACTACTGGTGATATTTAAGCCAGAAATAGCCACAGCCTTGGATGATTTTCATTCATAATGGTGCTTGTTGACCGGTCTAAAGGTTGGTGTAGAAGATTGGAGCGTTTGTACTGTGTTTATGTTGGAAAGTGGGTGGCTCATGGGTTCAGAGCAGCACAACAGTAAGTCAAGCGTGTTTTTTTCCCGTAGGTGTCGGGCTGTCCTGTCACCAATTGTAGTTGTGACTTTCGGGGTCAGAATCTCAAGGCCTAGAAGAGCAGAGGACAGTTTAGTGACCTGCTTTTTGCTGATGGTGTAGCTCTGCCAGCTTCACTGGGCGATGACCTTCAGTTTGGTCTGCAGCTGTGTGTGAGGCAGTTATGAGAGTCAGCACCTCCAGCTCTGAGGCCGTAGCACTCTGGTGGAAAATGGTGTATTGCCACATCCTGTTAGGGGAGCAAATTGCTGCCTCCTGTGAGGGTAAGATAGAGTGTGTGTCAAGGTGAAGAGAAGAGAAAGCCGAGAAGGCGGTCTTGTTTAGTTTGGGCGAACGAAGAGCTGAAACATTGAAGGAATGTTGCTCAGAGAACACACAGACCTAGATGGATGCATAAAAACGACATCATTTTCAACAGCAGGACTTGTTTACCACCGTATCCTTCAGGATTAACACTTTGCTCGTATAAACTATGTTTCTCTGGAAATCTGCTGCACTTCCACAAGTCTGATGTACGACATTTGAATTTTTGCAAGTTTGGTGCGCACGCATGTACATCTGACGGTTTAAACTATTACAGAAGAAGATGTTCTTGGAATTTTATATGAAGTTTTACTCGCGGTGACAGTGGAGTGGTGGCACTGAATGACGAGAAGTCACTTATTTAGAGAAGGCAAAATATAATATTTCCGGTTGTCTGGCCTTCATCAGTATCACGATGCTCCTTGCTTACTGCCATCAGAAAAAAACAATGCTACAGCTACAGTTACAGCCGATTGAGAACAGCTGACTGATGGATGCTAATTGGAGAATGTGACTACAGCTGATTAAGAACATCTGTCTGAACAGAACCTTTGTGGATTGTTTTGTCAAAACCCAGAGAGCCAGCACGTCCTGCAAACAGTCGGCATTGAATTATATCTGCGTGCGCAAACTTTTCACACGCACAAAGCGCGGCGGTGTGCCGTCACGCACGCAACACTCAAGAGCTGCAGATGAAAACAAATCACATTTCTGCTTCTAGTAACCACGAACCCGACACGCGAAAAGAGTGAACACCGATGAAGGAGTGCCTCTGCTCTGTCTGACAGCACAGGGTCACCTTTATAGAGAGGCAGGGCCGGCGACTGTCACTCATAATGACAGATGACGATCAGTCCATTGTAAAGAACATTCATAGAAGTCACCTTAAAAATCCATCCTCGTTTTAGGTTTTTGTCTGTCTTTCCTTCTTTTTCTATTTCCGTAATTTTCTTCTTCGCTCTCTTATAGCACATGCTGTATAGAATTGAAAACCTTCCCACTTTTTCCCCCCCCTTTGCTGCCAGTCTGTTGGCTCCAACACAATAAATGGCCTTTCATGTCTTTGTGACAAATGTTTGCAACGCTCGCATGGAAGCTGATGATATTTCACTTATGTGTGTCGGCAACGTATTCATGTGCATTGCTTCCCCCCCTTCGTCATGTCATTTGGCCGCCATGTGTGACATACAGCATAATTACAGCGCAATCAATTGCTTCTGGACACTATTTGGCATGACTGACCAACTCTTACTGTTACTCCCACCCACTGGTTAGAGTGCTGGCAAGAGATGATAGACTTAACTCCCCCTCTGTCTCCCTCCCTCATTTGTCTCTCCCAGTTTGCCCTTGTATGTTTCTCTGTTGTTCCTCCTCTTCAGCCACTTGCCAACAGCTTGTACAGCACACTTCAATGAGTTCAGGAGCTGGCCAATCTATATCTCAAAGTGGAAACATATAGACAGTGAGGCGTGAGATAGGGACAGACAGAACATGTCCAAGTAACCCGGAGCTATGTTCTGCTGTTATCCGTACAAAGAAATCTTTCCAGCATGTTCTCAAAAGTGAAGGAGTTTCAGGTTAGCCTGTTTATTCTTTTTTAGCCTGTTTTGGAGTGCAAAGCAGAATATTTTAGGCAGCGTCTCCTTGGCCCACTATTTATCAAACATCTCAGAATCACTTGCACTCCAAATTAAACTAGCCTAAAATTCCTCCTACCTCAGACTAAAGAGTTATTTATGAATTGGCCTACATCCATTTTCAGCAAGTTTTCTTGGTTTGAGAGCATCCTGACATTGTTCTCAACTCAGACTCGAGACTTCAACGGCAAAGACTGAACTAGCTGATCTTAATACAGTTTTATGCAGAGAAAACAGGTAGGTAAAAAGCTGCTCTAAAATATCCCCGTCTGACCCACTTCTCAACATACATGTGGGGAAAAAGCAGGCTCGGTGCCAGCTTTGGCACATTAGAAGAAGATTCAGCATGGCCAGTATGTAAATGATATATTGTGAGGAGGTTTTTCAAAATACCAATGAGACAAAATTACCCATAGATAGATAGAGAAAGGTCATAGGTCGTATTTATCAACGGCACAGACATACAATAAAGTAACTACATGTCCTATATTGGGTTTTAAAATCTGGAATCTGGAAATAAATAATGTTTAACAATAAATCTACACAAATGCACACATTTTATGTCTTCCTGGCCCCATTCATAGATTTTTAAAATCGCTTTACTGAACATAATGGGAATATATTCAACAATATTCTTTACAATTCTTTTATTTGCTTTTTTTTGTTTGTTTGTTTGTTTGTTTTTTTCCTCACAACCTGAAACATCATTTATCACACTTATGTTACTATGTGGCGGTAAAAAAAAAAAAAAAAAAAAAAAAAAAGTAAGACCTGAATAAAACATGGATGTGGTTTGGCCTAAATTAATCTTGCATAGCTGAGTTTACAGAGGTCTGGAGAATTTAAGCTCAAAAGTTAGAGAAGGGTGGAAACAGAGCGAGCTGTCGTTATACTTTAAATCCATAAGATTAAACTTGAGAGAACTCATTTGTACTCAAACAGGAAACGAACCAGAGGTGCTGTTTTGGTGTCAGTTCATCAGATTTTAAAAGCTCTCTCTTTGGTTCCCCCTTTCTCCCTTCTCTCTGCTCCTCACCAATATTATGCTATCCATAGCCAATAAGTCAGACACTAATGGAGGCCACAGATGTGAATCAGGGAAAACATCTGCATGAAAGTGTTTCAATCTTGCCCAAATTCTAAATGAAGATGCAGGACAACATACAGCACCTAATGCATTTTACATTAAACAGGAATAAAGCACATACCATCATCACAAATGTGTAATTATATGACGCTTTGGATGCTCGTGCTTGTCTGTAATAGCAGGTAATGGAGGAAAGCATCAAGAACAGAGGCAGAAGGACAAAAGCCATTTCATAACATGATAAACATCCACATTGTTTGTCTTTTAATGCACACATTGGCTGTGTGTCCTCAAACTGCGGTGGCTTTATGGATGCCGGTTACCTCTGCCCTGGGCTAGATGGCAGCTCATCAGGGTGAGTGACAAGCACATAGCCATGAACTTGACCAACCGATGGGGAGGAAGGGCGGGAGAAACAATAGACGTCAGTGGAAGTTGTTGATGTAATCCCAAAGTGCTGCAGTGGTGCTGCAGAGTGGTCAGCAGCAAGAAGACTTTAACAGCTACCAGGTGTGAGTGTGACTCTTAAACTGATACCAAGTTAAAGCATCACCAAATAGATTTTTTTTGTTTGTTTTTTTTATATTGGTATTGAATTTGAAGCATTATCTCTGAGCAGAAGTCCATGAACTAGCTGATATGTAAAGATAGTTCATGTGGGAAGGAAAAAAAGGTTAGGGGTTAGGGTTTGGGTTAGGTTTGTTTGTGCCATTGTTTGGTGACTAGCTTCAAAGCATGTTCATTCCTAATCACTGCAGTCTATTTATTGTCATTTTAAAAGTCACAGTTCAATCATTCTTTATAGGCTTATTAAGTAATACAAAATAGGCCTACAATAGAATAGATAACAGCAAGACCAGAGGCTAGACAACATTCCCCCAAATGACATTTACATGAAACTTTATTGGGACACAGCCCTGTGCGAGTTGACAGCTTAAAGGGCAACACTGTGTGGCTTGGCCTTAAATGATTCAATTATTTAATTAGGCTCTAAAATCGCTGTAATTTCCCTTTCAAATGCCAACATTGAGAGGCTGTTTAGTCTTCCTGTGAGCATGACTGCTCTGCTGCCGGATTGTATCCTGTTCACTGTTGAGAACAGACATTCATGGAACAGCACAAAGTACTTCTACACGGGTCATGTTGCTGATTCATTCATCACCAGTCTAAGACTTCGATGAGGGACGGATATGAGTGACCGCTATTCACCTTTCATTTGAACAGTTGCCAGTCTAATCCCTTCAAACCTAAAAGTCCATAATGCGAGCTTCAAGCCCATATTTCCATCTATCAAACGAGTATGAAAGCAGGAGTCAGCAGCCCTCATTGTTCCACGGGTCACACTGAAAAAAGGTTGTTAAGTTTCAAAAGCTGTCTGTCAAGAATCCAAATCCACAAGGACTCTCCGAGCAGACCTGCCCACGGTGGTCACATGTGAATCGGCAAACCTGGAGGCTAATTTCCTCTTACAAGTGCCCACAACACCGCAGTACTGCACACAATGTTTCTATGTGATGTCATCAGTAAGCCAGATGACCCTCTCACATTCCCAATCTGAGTTATTCCTCTAGCAAAAGTGTCTTTGCGGCCCCCAGTCACATGGACAAGGACGGTAGACCTTTATCAGAAACTCGCTGGAACTGAAGATAGATGAATCTCTGGGTCTGTATTTGTCGTGAGAGATGCTCTGCATGTACTCTAGTGTGGCCAAAGCCTTCTTCAAACACACTCAGTGCTTCTAATATGACGTCATAAACAGTCAAAACTTGTCTGACACCGATTCTGAACTCTGTCTAATCAAGACAAGGTCTTTGGGGAAGAAACTCTTTTTAGATCTGTATCGTGCCTGTCTGTTGGCTCGGGTCATGAAACGTGAATTTTAAAAGATCAAAGAATGCTGTCAAAAGGAAGAGATTCCAGCAGTGTGAGTGGCAATGTTCATACACTGCATGAGCGACAGATTTTTTGAGCAGTACTTGCACCGCAGCTTTCCCACCTGACGTGACTGAGGCCCCGTCAAAGCTGAAACCAACACGCAGAGTCAGAGTCCAGCTGCCGTGGTCCCAGTGCTTCCAGTATTTTGGTAATGATGCCCGAGGATACACACAGTATCCTTTGTTGCAACAAATCCAACAGCTTTCTCCCTCAGATTGTCATTATGCATGTACCTCACACATCACGCCTTCAAGAGGTCTTTGTATTTGTCAGCTAAAATTGGATAGCACTCTGCACAAGCAATTCCACTTTGATTTTTCTTTGGAGAAATGATGTTTCATCTTCAAGGTCATGTAGAATGTCAGAGCTCATCATTTTTGCATTATTTGGAAGCTTGTTAAAGTGCTTTTTTATCTCGGGGCCCAATTTCTTTCAATAAAGTCAGTGAATTGTTCCCATTTGTCTTTTGTGACTTAATACATGATGTCATCTTTTCCCGCCGTTTCTAACGTCCACGAAATCCTTGTGTCTGGCCACAGCAGCAGCGTGGGCTTTATTAGCTTTGTATTTTATACAAAACTTACAAAGTTGGCCCCAGTCCTCTCAGTCCTGCTTTGTAAAATCTTTCCTCCTTGACATCAAAGTTAAGGTTAATCAACTATAGCTAGCCAACTGTAGCTTCCATTTAGCCTGGTTGTTGCACACATGTTTGGGCTGGCATGCGATTCATCTGAGAGCTGGAGAGTTTTCGATTTCTGATTTCCACAGATTCTGTCTCTGGTGCCTGTGCCAAAGGAGTTACACTTGTTGAGCGGGAGGGTGATGGAAGTTAAAGCAACATTCAGTAGAAATAGGTATTTTTGTAATTCAGTGCCCCCAGTTTTAGAGTGCAATACCGCTGTCTTAAATATGGTCAGCTATACACATGTGTGATTTTGTTATGATTATATGATCATATTATATATTTATGATCAAAAAACTTTTTTGCCAAAACAGCTACACGTCAAGCAGGTGCAAAGGCTAAAAGGCAGTCTGAGGTCATCTCTTCGGTAATGCTCTACCTCTGCTTATCACTCTCCTCTTCTTCCTGGTGGTCCAACACACCTGTGGTACACTAACACTCCCCCGGTGCTCTGAGCTCATAGTCCAGGCAGCCTGGCTAACAAACTCAGCCAACATTAGCTAACGGCAGCTACAGTTTGCAGCAGTTTACTCTACGAGTCATTCAGTAGTCAGTGGTGCGTGACTTACAGTAGTGCATTAGGCAATCTTTGCTGGAGCTCTGCTTGCACATGCGTCAACTTCAAAAACTCTGATTGGTAGACAGGCTGTGGAGGATGGCGGATGTTTTTTTTTTTTTTTTTGTTAATGAAAATAATCTAGATTTAGATTTAATTTAAAATGAACAGTTAGTGAGTTTTAACAATGTCTCACAGACCTGGGTCCACAGTTGGACCCTTTTCCCTGCCACTACAAATGCTATAATGATTAATAAATGTTTCCATGCTGTATACACTCCATAATACTTCACAATAATAAAACTGTCACCTGCTGCAGCAGGATAGATTCATTATTTTCTGCTTTCTGCTCCTCATCTGTGTTAATCAGTAGCTCTTACTGCCAGCCGGAGTCTGCCATGTTTTGAAAGTGTGATTAGCAGAGGGAGGTCACTTCTAACTCAGTCTGCGGCACTTCTCAGTGAGCACACCTATGGGTGTGATAAGTTCACTTGTGTGTGTGAAAGAGGAATAAATCCACAGAGAGAGGGAGAGAGAGAGAGACAGGGGAGGAGACAGAGACTGACAGGTGGTAATGTCGGCTATTTTATCACCTTCGTCTGTCTTTCTGTCGGCACGCTGACAGTGCAAGTTGACTGCTTAGCGTATTTATCTCTTGGGAGTTTGTGCGTGATCAAGATTGAAATTGTGTGTTCTTGTCAAAGGGCGTATACGCAATCTTGCTATTGATTGTTTATGTGAATTTCAGCTTTGGCTTGTCTGTTAACTGGGGTCTGATCAGGGGTTTTGCACATCCCTCCTTCGGTAGAAGGATATACATCCCCTCAGGGTTTGAATACAAAATGTGACTCTGATGTCTACACACACACACACACACACAGACACACACACAGACACACGTAGCATGTCAGAAAGTGCACCACATTGACAGCGGGACTGACAGAAGAAGAAAACCAGGATGACAGAGAGGGAGAGAAAGACAGAGAGGGAAAACAAAGGGACAAAGAGAGAAAGAGAAAAACACGGATTGAGACACATTAAAGACAGAACAAAGAGAGGTATAGAAGACACAAAGAGAACAAAGTCATACCATAAAAAAAATGATTAAACATACATAAAGTCCATATCGGCCTACCTAAAATATTTATCATCGTTTGGAGTGTGAACTGTTTCCCTTTCATCTGGATCTAGGGAATGACGACTCCCCGACCTCATTCATAAACCGATATAGATGCAAATGTGGCAGCAAGCTGCAATCTGAGGAGAACAACAAAATGCTAAACTTCAATCAGAAAACACCCTGAGAAGAAATCAAATGTGATTTATACCAAAGCATCATAGCTGACAATGATATTGTCACTGTAAAGACAATCTACGGCTATCAAAATAATCAAAATAAATCCAAATTTGATGGATTTTTTAGCAGCGATGTCAGAGTAAAGTATCGAAACAATACATGGAGATTACAACTGTTATTTACAAGTACCACTGATACACTTGCAGTAGTCTTATAATGTCAAAAAGCCTCTAGCTTCAACATTCAAAATACATGAAAAAAAATCGAATGATTTTTCAGTGATCTTTTGCTGCTGTGAGACTTTTACGGAGGCCTGCATCATCAAAGATGTCATCCCTGGACTGACAGTCAACATAATTAAGTATTACTGAAAAAAACAGATGTCAAGGAAAGTGATTAAAATGTATGCTTGGCTCCAATCGAGCTTTTTTTTTAATGCATGCAATTAGATGGGACTAAAAGTAATGTAGGAAATTCAAGGATAAGGCAAGAATGTTTTAGGCAAATTCATAATATCCATCTGAACTGATAGAGCAATTTGTAAAGTGATCGTAAGGCTGCACTTTCACGGCAGGTGTTATGCTTTGCAATTTAACGTCTGGGCTGTTACTGATGGCAATGTTTAAGTGCACTTCTCCTAACTTAATTCAGTCTGAATTGCCCTCCAATAAATCATATTTTAATCATATTCGGTTTTATTAGAAAAAGGCTTTCTGCATGACGCAGTCTACACTATCTATAGCCTCAAAAATAACCTTACAGTTGAACAACTTCACAACTTTTCTTACACATAAAAATGCCTAAAAAGTGTTTTTTTTAGATTAGAGAACAGTTGTGGCCCCTCCAGCTTCCTTGTTAACGGGCGTAAGTTTTAAAATTGGTAATGAGAAAGCAACTTCCAATCTTCTATCTTTATTAAATCGTCAGTGAAAAGGAACTGGAATGAGAAAGAAAAGAGCAATATATGTAGAGATGAGTAACGAGACAAAGCTGGACAAACTGGGACGTAACAGACAGACAGCAAACAAAGACGGAGAAGAGCAAAGAATGAATAATGAACTGATGAGAGTTTCTCTTTTCTTGTTGTTTTTGCCCACACCACCTTCGACTGCCTTCTCCTCCTTCAGCCTTTGTTATTCTCAGTCTATCCATCCCCTAACCTCATGTTCTCCTTACTTTATCATCTCTGCTTGCTCTCTCTCTCTCTCTGCTTCCACTCCTTTCCCCCTTTTTCTACCTCCAAGCGTTGTTTCCATTCTCCCTCTTTCCCCAGTTTTCTGTCTCCTCCTTTCATCTCTGTTGTTCTCCCACCTCATTCCCCATCTTCCCCTCCTTTCCTCCCTCCCTCCCTCCTTTCCTCCCTCCCTATGGCCAACCGCTGCTTAAACAAAGTTTCTGTCGAAAGTTGAAAAGTTGAACTGATTGGTCAGGCCATCACAGAGCTGGATGTGCACACAGAGTGTCCACAAACACACACACACACACACACACAGAAAGAGCTCGGCTGCGTTCTGCTTCGGTTCCCCCAAACAGAAATTGTAGCCAGGGGCAAGAAGCTTAGCTCGATGTTATTATACTACGATGGAGAACAAACAGAAGACATTTACAATTTTGCTTTTTTTTTTTTTTGTCCAGAGTCTTTACTCTCAGTAAACACTGTAGAATAGCCGAGCATTTATCGTGATAATAAAGAAGTGCAATTGGAAAGAAGACGGGGCAGAAAATGAGGGAACTAACAAATATTCTGTTATTCTCTTATTTTCCTGTAAGAAAAGTAGATGAGTATTTGGAGGGGATAACTTGAGCTTGCAAGCAAAGGAAGTAGGAAGAAACGAGGGATGGGGAACGCAGATGAGGAGGATGGTCTGCACTCCACCCGGTGACGCCTCCATCATCTCCACCCCTCTGTTTTATTTTCCTCCCTTCCTCCCTCTCTTATTCCACCCCACGCCTGATGAGATGCTTTCTGACACCGCCACTGGCTGCCGGTTCCTCTAGCCATCTGCGAAACACACACATACACACACACATGCATGCCCATAAACACACTTGTGTTACTTAACAACACACACTGAAACACATATTCCCACACTCAACGCTCAAAGGAGGGAAAAACGACCGACAACAAAAAACACAATCCACTGCAACACTCAGCTTATCCAACAAAAACTACACTGGACCTGTGTTTCTTGGTTTCCAGTAATGATGAATGTGATAATGATTTCCTGTATTATTAAGCCATTGATTTAATTAGTTCCACTTTGCCAAGACTGACACTCTCTAGTACCCTGACACACACAGGGCCAGCTGATAAATTACAATAACAAAAAATAATGTTGGGGTACCTGGGAGCGGTGAGAAAGCTGTGAACACAACATTGAAGTTGATAGCGTTAGCAAACAGTCCTTTATTTACACATCCAGCAGTTACAGATTCATTTGGAGTCGTGTTTCTGTCCACCTGACAAACGTAAGTCCAATATTCGCTCTCTTCTAGCTCTGTGTTTGCGCTCTATCAGCTTCTGAGGGACATACCTGGCTCTTTAGCAGCTAAATGTTCCACAACTTTCACCTGCTAGTCACTACAAGTGACCGCTCTACCGATGGTGATCATGGGATCCATTGTTCATATAAATAATTACTGATATAGCTGCTTTTTCTTGTGAAAAACGCAGACTAGAAGAATCTATGTTTACATTTTCCCAGGCAAGGTTTCACAGTGAGAACTACAATAGAAGCAGAGAGAAATTTTTTTTAGACATTATATTTTGTGCTCCTGGCTGATAGGATCAGCAAAGAGAAAAAGAAATGACTGAAGAACAAAGCAGGGGCGAAAACAAGAGTCAAAACCAATCCTGAACTGGCCCTCTTCCTCCAATATTTCTATTTTATTCATTAAAATACACAGGTAGACATAGTTTTATATGAATATATGTGGATTTCCATTGGTGTTTGTTGTTTGCGATGGGTGGGAGTCACAAGGAAGCAGTGAGAGCTTGCTGGCATCAAACTTTTTTAGAAACTGGTGCCGCTACTCGACAGTATGTTTTACATGCTATATTCCTGCCACTGATTGGTGAAGAGCTGTCTAATATCACAAATGATATGTCATTAGCCAAGCCAGCAATCAGCTCCGAGACATCCCAAACACAGCTGCGTCACTCTTCATAAAAACTCAGCCAAGTGGTTGTACAGAGAGTCGGAGGACAAATCCACTCTGATACTTCAAGATTCATTTCACATTGAAGGGTGGAGATTTACACTATTAGAACCAATTGCTGTTCAGCCCGCCTCTTCTACTTCAGCTTCTTGTTATTTGTGAGAGAGTCATTTGAAACTCAAAGAGAATGAATTTGATCATACTTCTAGCTTGGCAAAAATGAATAAATAAAAATGTTACAGTGATCATAACAGGAGAAAAAAAATACAATATGAGGAATGGCTTCAAAGAGTTGGCTGCTTGTGGGCGAATCATCTCATCACTCTGAGAGCAAAGACTCCAGATTGCCTTTTATCTGCGCAGGCAATAATATAATGTAATCTTCACAAGATCCAAATATTGTTGCAGCGGCTGCTTTGTGTTTTTTTTTTTTTTCAAACATTCTGTTTAAATGTTTTTCCTTTAGGGCCACATGAGGAATTAATGGGTTAACGTCAACAGCAAATATCTTTAAAACTGAAACAAATCCACGTTAATCTCACCTGGAGTCACAGCATCTTTACACAGCACTGCTACCTGGTTTCACCCTCTCTGTTCTCTTCGGTTGCTTTTATTCAAATAAACACAGCCACACACACACACACACACACACATGCAAGTGGACACGTGCACACACGCACATATATATGCGCACACATTTGGTCAGTGGGCCGAGTTGATTATGCATGACCTCTCCAAATACCAGCAAAATGCCAGCAAGGAACACACAGGGGTCTGATTTAATATGAATGCAGCGGGTGCAATTAAGCGACACACACACACACACACACACACTGACAGTCATATGTATTACTAAAACCCGCACGAGGCGCACATTTACACAATGTGGGACAATATCTTCAATCATTTTCGTCCAGAGCAGAGCTTCCCATGCTTGGATACGTTGTTCTTGTGAGTACAAAATATACACGTGCCTGCGTACTCGCATACAAGGCCATCGTAGTTTAGGAGGTAGAGCCGGTTTTCTACTAAACCGAGGCTTCCTGCAATTCCACACGTCCTTGCTGAAAATTGCTCCCGATGGCTATGCATCATGTGACATGTGCTGCAAAGCTTTGAGTGAGTCCATTTACAGACATGCTCCGTCCAAAATGCATACCCACGCACCGTACCAAGAGGGAATTTTTATGACATCTCCCAATAGAATCACATTCACTTGTTCAAATATATTTTCTTTAGTTTTACCTCAGGGGCTCCTGGGTTGTTATGACTCAACTTTCCCTGTAATATATATGTGTGTGTGTGTGTGTGTGTGTGTGTGTTTGGTATTGGGCTTACTGACTCACCCCTCTTGTGTCCAAAGAGTGATTCTGCTGACACCAGTGTTATGTCCTTAATCACTGTGTGTGTGTGTGTGTGTGTGTGTGTGTGTGTACTGCAGGCCTGTGTCTGTACAGTGCATCCTGTTTGTATGTCCTTACTGTTAAGTGTGCATGCTAGCCTGTGTAGATACAGTATGTGTGTGTGTGTGTGTTGTTGTGTTCATGTGTTGGCTAATGGGTTTTGTCAGTGTGACTGAACTGAACTGAGTTCAACACAGCTGATTAAAGCAGCGAGCTCCGCCGCTCGGCCGACACATTTCCCACCGCACAGTCTACCTCTCCATTCTAAGCCTCCACTTTAGTGGTGCTCAGATTAAAAATTGACTGCTTGCAGTCACAGACAGTAAATCCGCTGCCTCGCATTATTAAAAGTTTGAATGTCTGCAGGCAAAATGAGCATCTGAACTGGAATTAGTGGATGGAGATGGATGGGAGAAGAGCAAATTGTCAGGCTGAGGGAGGGGGCTTCACAATGCAGCTATACAACTCACTCAAAATTGAGCAGCTCTCTGTTTTGAAGTGGGATTATGTTGTGGTTGCACCTACTGCCAATATTATTTTTTCCTTTAAAGGACAGGTTTGGGTCTATCCAAACAAAACAATACTCACAAGCCATGTATGTCGAAGTTACTGAATTGTTTAGGGCATAAATGATTCGTTAATTAATCGAAATTCAACTTTTTTTTGAAAATGCCAAATTCTTTTCCTCTGATATTAATCTAAATATTTTGGGGTCTTGGAGTGTTGGTTGCACAAAACAAGCAATTTGAACATCTCAACCTCCATCAAAGACCATCAAACCCAACGACTACATCAGCTTTGTGTTTGGAAATGAAAAAGAAGTCTGTTAATATACAGTTTTCCACTTTTTTTAATCAGCTTGTTTCATCTCTTTATTGAAGCTATAAGCTGAAATATTCAAACCAAAACTGCGCTTTTTCAAGTGGAAATATTCGAAATGTCTTTTGCTTCATTGTAGACATATTTCCCCGAAATTCAGCTTGACATATTCAGTATCTTTTGAAACATTGTGGCCCCTCCTACAATCTAAAATCAAGTTATGTGGGTTTAAGTTCAGGAGTCTGTAATGGCTGGTCCACCAGCAGAGGACTAATGAAGTCTAAGTGACTAAATTCCTGGTCTTCAGTTAGCTTTAAAGCAAAATCGTGAGAGTGCTGGATGGATGGATGACCCAACAAATGTTTCCAGATGGTATTTTACCAAAAAATGCAATCAATTAAGCATCATCATCAGGAGATGATCAGAAAGTGGCTTTAGCGATTAAAATCACTGGTTAGCATCGTTAGCAACGCTAAAATAATCATATATCAATCTCCCCTTTAGAGAAATAAATGCTGTCAGACTTGGACACTGAATCATTTAAATAAAACAGCAGAGCTGCATTACATAACTACCTTTAACCCTACAACCATCAATCATCAGTGGTTTCAGCTCTTTGTCTCCTGCCTGATCTTTCTATCCTCATCAGTGTGAGCCGAGTTGGCACCTGACTGCTCGCACAACACAACACAACACACATCGGTCATAACATAATGAACCCTACGTCTAACCGTGACACACATACACACACGTTATATAACCCTGAATTCATGCCTCAGAGCACTTCCCAACAGCTTGCTCTTTTTCCTGCTTCATGTGTACGCCTGCTTTATTATCTCTGTGCGCTCCCACGTTTGTGTGCGTGTACTGTGACGCGTGTTGTGTTTTGTTTTGCGAGCAGTGTTGGCATTCCGCCGTTGTTGTATCCGTTTCCTTTGCGTTGCTCTCTTGATATCATGTATAAAACATGGCTCATTGTTTATTTGTCTAGAAACACGGACAGTAACTATGAGCCAGTGGATGAAGCAATCGTATCAGCGAGGCCGTGAGCCCCTCGGAGCAGCCCTGGCACCGTTAGTCATGCCTCACTCACCACTGCATTGGATTTTCATGACTCTTTATTCAACATAATGTGAAACATGTAAAACGACATCTTTATTATTCAAAAACAAAGGTTGTCTTCACCGAGGTTAACGCAGAGATACAAGCTGTAAAATGTCAGCATCAGGGACAGATAGTAAGAGAATATATGAGCGTGTGAGGAGCCACTTAAGCTGTAAATGTCATCGGAGCCTCACAGAGTTTATTAAGTTAGTTCAGTTGCTGTAGTCTTCCTCTCAAGCTAGACGTCCACGGTGCACAAACTTTACTAAACCGTGATTTGTTCAGATACCCACAATCAACACGCATTCGTCTGAAATTTGGCTATTTCATATTTGCAGTTTTCATGAGCTCTGTGCATAATGAGAAGCTCATCTGGTGGAGAGAAGCAAAAATAGCTCACAGATCCTGCAAGGTTATCACATAAAAAAAAAACAAAGTTACGTACGACTGCACATCTCGCCAAAAACCAATCCAAAAAAAGTATAAATAGTAGTTAGAGAGTTTGACCAACAAAAAAGTGCTTCTAAGTGAGAATTAAATATTCGATTTAATGAGGCCCAATAAGGCAACTGTGCTAATTATTTCTCTTATTATTTTTTCATACTAAAATGCAGTCAGACCCTGTTCATGCCTCACATCACCGCATCCCAGGATGCACTAGACCTTGTCGGCAGCACTGGATATCACAGAGCTGACGTCAAGCTGCACAGTCAAAGTCTGAGATAGGAGGTTTGTTTTTAGTTCCTCAGTCCTGGTCAAATCAGAAGAAAGTTGTTGTTTTTTTTCAAAGATTTCTGGAACTTCAGTGCTGAATACTGTTATCAACTTTCAAATGATCATACTTATGACCAGCACCGTCCCAGGACTGTTGTGGGTAAACCTCTACTTAAGAAACCACAACTTCAGTGGGCTGTCATGGGCTACACATCCCAGGCCCTTCATCAAAATCAAAAACTTTAATACTACCTATAAGTTAAATTTCCATTGATTATATCAGGATTTGTAATGGGTGGTCCTTTTCCTTCCGACAGGTCAGCCTCTAGTCCGTGCTGCAGATGAGAACATTGTAAACTAAACAACAGCGTCTCTCTGAGCTTCTGTTTGTTTGCCGTCTCAAAAGCACGAGGGCCCCGGCTGTGTTCCTACCTGCCTCTCTCTCCCTAGTTTCTCCTCCTCGTCCTCCTTTTCACTCCTACCTCATGCGACCTCTTTCTCTCCCCGTGACTATCGGTGACTCACTCCATATGTTTGGATCTTGATCTGAATCGAGGGTCTAAGGTAGTAGTAGTAGTAGTAGTAGTAGTAGTGTAGCGTAGTATGTTGTGCAGATTGTAAAGCCCCTTGAGGCAAAATTGTGAATCGTGATATTGGGCCACGTAAATAAAACTGACTCAACTTGACTTGTCTACAGTTTTCCTTTTTTTTTTTTCATATTTCCTTTTCAGCTGTTTAATCTTCAAACAGACTCGCATGTTCTTCAATCTCCAAATATTTTTTCTTTTCCTTTTCATCGCAGAGAGACAGCGTGAAATGAATTGTCTCTATTAGATTTTATAATTTAAACTTTTACCTTTATATTGGAACATGCCAACAGCAGACCCACCAAAAAAAGGAAAAAATAAAAATTTATTTGAGATGAGATTACATGAGATTAGAATTCTCTGTCTCTGTGTGGTCGACAAAAGGCAAAAAATTTGGCAAGAAGAAACTGTTCTTCTTCTGAACGCCACAAGAAAACATTGTAATGAAAAAATCTTCAACTGCAACACAAATATTCGAATCCGCCGCCCGTTATCTGCAGCACGGAGATGAGTTGCATGCGCACGCAGACGTTGTGTGACTGAAAGAAATGCAAAATGCGAAAGAAACAGAAATAAACTCATGGCAATCAGCGCACGCAGAGTGTTGGTGCTAGCTGCTCAGTCATGCCTACTCTGAGAATTCATGTACATCGTGTATATTCTGAACACACACTCGCTCACACGTATTACTTTCGCATTATGCATTCAGGCTTGCAGCCTTTAAACTGTGAATTTGTTTTTATTTGTTGTTTTCTCTCCTTATTTTTTGTTGCTTTTTTTTTTTTATGAGCTCTCACTGATGCCTGAACTAAACCCACCCCGCACACACACACACACACACACACACACTCACAAAACAATGGGCTATGGTGGTCAAGCACGCAATAGAGGACATAAATCAGTGTTATTTGTTGGCGGTAGAATGAATACAAGAGCCAAGCTTTTCATGCTGCTGTGCTGCCAGCACAAGTGAACAAATTCTAATTGCATATTAAGGGTTTCTGACAATGGAAGCTGTCAGATCAATCTCTATATTTAAGCTATGAAAAGAGGATGATTCAGATGTTCAAACAGAGGCTGTGCAAACATTTTGGACTCCATCCTCATGATGGATATCAACGGCAAACACATTTATGATGTGGAGTATGAAGAGGCGCGAAAAACATGAGAAAATGAGTTCAGGTCTCCAGAGATTCTGGAGATTTTCATGAAATCAAACACAATGTTAATTAGCATACACACATTCAATCAATTAGCACCCACTGTGTTTAAATTGTGTAATTTCCTCCATACGTTAGTTTCAAATTGCCGCCACATGCACGAGGGACTCTGGGGGAACGATGCATTCGTGCAGACCGGTGTTTCTGTGTTTCATTTCATCTCGTTGATATCCATCCTCACTGTATTTACTGTGCCAGAGACGTATCAAGTTACTGCTAATGCAAATGGAATATCCTCCTGCCACTGCCTCATATTAAAAGCATTCAACTTGAAATGCAATATATCGACCGACTTCTTTATTAAAACAAAAAGGTTAGACTGTAAGCGGATACATCGGCCGTCCTTCTTGCAAAGCAACTGCTCATCGCGTGTTTGCTGTAGTATCGAGCCGCTGTGCCTTTACCACCAGTAGCCACAGGTGCCGTCATATGAACCAGGAATGACATTTTTCTGTTTGTTTGTTTAGATTAGATTAGATTCAGCTTTATCGTTATTCAGTCCAAGTACTGAGACAACAAAATGCACTTAGAAAAGTAATCGGTCAGAAGCAGGATTCAAGCTTACGCCTTCAGGGGAGACTCCAGCGCCTCAGACTTCTCCGCCATTCTGACCTCCACCTTAATGAATCAACTTTAAAGGAGCTGTTGATGGAAAAGTTGATTTAATGATTTTTTTTTTTTTTGTTCCCCGCCACCTAACTCCATCACTGCCATATGTAAGGTTTGTATACTGTGGATTGTGTTCCCTAAGGCGTGCACCAGATTGTTAACGTTACACAAAACAAATGATTTTGAAAAAAAAAATCTATGCGTTAATTAAAACCTTAATTAAAAATGTCCGAATATACGTCGGAATATACAGGATGTCCTGCAGTGTTAGACCTTTAGGTGAACGCGCAAAACAAGAACATATTGCGGACCAATTTTTTTTCTTGTGGGTACAAATCAAAGAGACTATTAAAGGCAAAGTATGGCCTTCAATGTTAATTGATCTAGGTTACAAAGTAGCGAAGACCGTCAATATCAGCGTCTGACCAAGGGTGAAAAGACTGCAGCATTAGTCTGATGTTTGAAAGAAAGAAACTCTCACCTCGAAGGTTCAACCGAAGGTTAAATTCTTGAGCTTGTGCAACGCCAGAGTGTCAATTTTCTCTGCTGTTGATGCACTAAGGGACTGCCCAGACTACTGGCTTTGCTGCACTGGAACCTACAGGACAAAATTGTGACCAATCAGGGCCTCTCCCAGGTGGGACTGTGTGTACTATATGTAACCCTCACTCCCTGTGCAACTAGACCTCAGGCCATAGCTATAAATAATAAAGATTGTTCTCATTTTCTTTTCTTTTTTTTTTCCCACATGCTTGCTGCAGTGCTGTTATGTTCTTCTCTCTGCAACTTTATACCACGAGGAACTATTTGGACAATCTGTTTCTATTATCCACTTGATTTATGTCGGATGAAGCAGCTTCTGCTTGTTGAACACCCGGGCATTACTTCAGCCAGACTGATATGAGATAGTGAGGAACACCTGACGCTATATAATATCAGGTGCGCTGGCATTAATGCACACACGCTCCCATGCGCAAGCATAGGCATGGACCGTACACAGGCTAACACACACATAATCATGTACAAACAGGAGCCAGACACACACTCTCATGGTAATTTACAGTAGACTGTGTCCTTGATGCGAGGCCCGAGGAGCTATTTTGAGTGTCCCACTTAGGCAGTCAGGCAACTAAAATCCATACATCCTTCTGTGGCACGGAGACACAAACACACATGCACAAATTTCACACGTATCACACACCTATTAAGGTCGCATGCCTGCTTTTAAATATGCATTTTCTGCCCATTTCAGTTCTGTCAGGAAATCGATTTCTCTAATCAAACGGCGGATTGATTGATAACGTCAACCCTGAAAGAACCTGTTTGACCTTGACTGGCCTCAGCGATGAACTCTTGTGGTTTATTGTGGCGTTGTATCTTCAACATGCATTCCACTTTTTTTTGTCAGTCACCAAGAGGAGCTTGTTGCTGAGGAGGAAATATCCCATGAAACAGATTTCCTCCAAATCAAGATCAGAAGGGGAATTAAAAAGAATTAGCTAATAAAAACGATCATAAAAGTAAATGGATATCAATCACGACATGAACGCTGAGCTTCATTTAGATAAATGGAAAAGTAAGAGACATTCTGGAGTTGAAATCATCTCCGTCAGCAGAGAACATTTTGATTTGTTGTCAAACGTTTTGACAGCTTTCAGATTTTCATTAGATCGTCGCAAACAACGAAGGACGCCACCACACACAGTTCCACACACCACACCACACCACACACACACTCACTCCTGCGGGGCTTGAACTTAATTTGAACTTAACTCACCACAGTGACCTTTACATAAGAGGAAAGAGGAGAGACAGGCGGGGAGAGCGGGCAGGGAGGCAGACAAACAAAACCGAACAAATAAAGGAGGAGGAGAAACACAGAAAGTTCACACAGAATTCCTACTTCATTCCTCAGATTCATGCAGGAAGGCAGGCAGTTAGGTACACTGACTAGGACAACCACTGGGCAGTAGGAGGAGGAGGAGGAGGAGGAAGAAGGGGGACATGAGGGAGGGTGTGAATGGGGGTCGTCGAGAGGGTTCGGGGGAAGGGGAGGAGGAGGAGGAGGAGGAGGAGAGGGTGTTGACAGAAAAGAGGGAGGGTGAAGAGGATAAATGTTGCTCCCAGATGAACGCAAAAAAAAAAAAAAAGATGACGAGAGATCGGAGGATGCAGCTCATGCAGGTAACCGACGCGGAGGAAAGGAAGAGCGGGCGCGCAGGAGCAAATCAGTGCTGGAGGAGGTTGAGGAGAAGCGCGATAAATGAGAAGATAAATGCAGAGAGAGAGAGAGAGAGAGAGAGAGAGAGGAAGGAAGGAAGGCGAGATAGAAGGAGAGAGAGTGATGGAGCAGAGAGTACAGGTATCAGGGAATAAAAGATATTGAAATATAAACCCCCCCCCCCAAAAAAAAAAATTGCTATTGTGATTGACAAAACAAGTGGTGCCCAATGTGTCTGGGCATCTCTCCCTCTGTGCATGTATGCTTTTATGTGTGTGTCACGTTGTGTGTGCGTGTGTTTGTGTGTGATGGCCTAGAACAGTAATGTATGCCTTCTCCTCAGCTGGGTTGATCTCATTGTGTCAAACTCAGGGCTTTGACTAATCACTCTCAAATAAGAGGACTCAGCACACACACACACAGACGCGCGCGCACACACACACTTACATGACCACACAACAACGCAAACTATCTCAGTGTTTTTCCTCCATCCACATCCCCGTCTCTTCATCTATTGCCATCTCCGTCATTCTTTTAATACATCTATCTTCTTTCCTGCGCATCGCCGCCCCTCCCCGCAACTGTCTGCCATCTGTCTCTCAGCACCAACGTCTTCTCTCTCGCCTCAGTTTTTTCTTTCTATCTCCGACTTTTTGTTGTCTCTTTGAAAGATATTTTAACATATTTCAGACGGTAAACAGCGTTGAATGATAGAAAAGTTGGGTGGAAGACAGTACGAGCTGACAGAGGTCAAAGGGCTGGTTTTAAATCTGTATTTGACATGGTTATTTTCCTTTTTTTGGTCGTATATTGAGGAATATTCCTAACCCAAATTATAGCATGAAGCATTATAATGCACTGTACCGCTTAGCTGTGTCTGGCAAAGAAACAGACCAGCACATAACCCCCATTAAAGCTACAACATGGCCTCTTTTTCTTACCCCTGTTTGCTTTTTTTGGTAAGCTAAGCTAACACCTCTTAGCTGTAGCTTCATATTTAATGGACACATATGATGGTGGTATCAATTTTTCATCTAACTCTCGGCAAGAAAATGCATGTGTGTATTTTTATTTACATGCTGAACTAATCTTTAATTTTCCTTGTGGTTTAGCGTTTTAGCGTGACGCCTGAGAGGCACGAACAACATGAAAAAACCTTTCAGAGGGCTGCGTTGGGGTGTAAGTGTGGTTTTAGAAAAAAAAGGGATCTTAATCATTTCAGCTCACGGACTCTCAGTTAAACTCTATTTCTGTCTGATTCCTTCACTGAAGTGTTTTTAAAAGTCGGCTCAGTGGGTGCTGAAAGGTGTTCCAAAGAGTTCAACGTAATAGAAGTTGTCTAATTTCGACATAGTTTGAACTCACCGTATCGTAGTTGCACTCTATGTGGACGCATGACATCTAATCATAAGATCATTTGATTGACAGGAGAGGATTTATATTCATGTAGGACAGTACTTTATCAGGTCTTGGGGAGAGATGAGTGGTCTAATTCGTGCGTGTCTGCTCAGCTCTGCTGTAAATTTACTTTGTCCTGGAAGCCTAGATTTACTGTTACCTTCCTAATACATGCTGAGGAGCAGGTGCATGCCTGTATGATTGTGTGTGTGTGTGTATGTGTGTGTGTGTGTGTCTTATGAGTGATTGCAGTTCGACCTTTACTTCTGGCAACCTCTCCTGGATTGCACTCAGATCAAGATGGCAAGTACTCTAAATGTGTGTAGTGTGTTTGTGTGTGTGTGTGTGTGTGTGTGTGTGTGTGTGCGTGGGTTTGTGCGGTTTGATGGATGCCACGGATCATGGCTGTTGGATTGCATTGTGGTGAGCGAGCCCAACTAAGTCTTATGACATTAACGCACACGTGCACACACACACACACACACACACACACACACACATGTACACACCCTCACACGTGGCCTCTCGTGAATGGATGGGTGAATGAAGGCTGAGATGATAAAGAATGATTGGAAAGTGGTCTGCTGAGCGTAATTTCATTCCTCTTTCACCTTTTGTGTGTGTGTGGGTGTGCGCGTGCATGTGCGTGTGTTGTGTATGGACTGAAAATATGTGCATATACAATATAAATATAGAAATAGAAATATAATATAAAACAGCTATGTGGATGTGGATATCTATCTATCTATCTATCTATCTATCTATCTATCTATCTATCTATCTATCTATCTATCTATCTATCTATCTATCTTCATCAAATGATCATCATATCTCTCATATCTATGTTGTGGGGAGTTGTTTTGTATTGTATGCATATCTATTGTCTAGCCTTACATTGCGTCATCTCCCAGCAGGGAAGTCACGAGTGCTGCTGCTGCTGCTGCTGCTGCTGCAGCTGGCCGTGTCAGGTTGAGATGCACTACTCGAAGCAGCCTAACGGGGGCAGTGTGAGCCATACATTGCGTGCTGCCGTTTAAAGTGGAGCAGCAGAGGCGGCAGCAGTGGAACAGCTGGGTTTTTGCAGTGTTGCTGGTCTCTCTTTCCGGATGGGTGTGTGTTCGGCAGGGCACGGTGCAGAAAGAATGGAGAGACGAGAGAGAGCTGTCTCCAATAAGTAAAGATTTCACTGGATAGCTTCTAATTACCCACTTTTGAACTGTCAAACATACCATTTGTCATCTGTTATTAAGATGTAATTGTTTATATGAATCATTCTTGTAATAATTCTCCATAGCAGTGATGCTAAAATGCCACATAGCGCACCTTTAACACAAATTTTGAGGCCACTCACATCGTCACACAAGCCAGACCCTCAGACGGCTTTGTTCTAAGAATATCAGAGCACCATTCATGTATGTCTTCGTCCAGGTGGCCCTGTTTTTAGTAGAATACCTCACCTCGGTCATGACAGTGAGATGCTACCTTTGAGCTACGCACGAACACTTGCCAACTCTTCTCCCCATCAAGCGTAACATATCTGCCCTGCTGTCAGCTACTGCCCACGAGCACGTGGCTTAATGTCACAATCAATCAATACACGAATGATGACTGTGGACAAAAATCTCATTCCAGATGCCCTCGGGCAAAATTTATCAGTGATCGTATATTTAAAGAGTCTTTATTTGATCCTACCAATCCACTGTCATTTCCTTTCAACGCATCTGACACATACAAGCGATGACATACACAGGGTGGCAGCCCAAAGGTCAGACAGACTCACTTGTGGCTGTGTGTGTTACAGATTAAAAATCTTGGGATTAATTAAGACCATCTGAGCAAGGAAAGAAGATCAAGAGGTCTCTCTGGTCTGCACGGAATGACAGAGCGTTTGATTTGGAAGTAGTCTCCGCATTGTGTGCTGGCTGGCTTACATACCGTGCTGCGAATGACTCGTGGCCATCCAACATCCAGGACATGCTCAAACACCCAAACGTATCCACTACGCTCAGACTGCCATGCCAGTCAGCTAGCTACACCTTCCCTACGAGAGGGGGGGCCCAGCTACCGCTCAACAAAATCACGGCTGTCCTGGCTCCACAATGGTGGAACGAACTCCCCGTTGACATGAGGACAGCAGAGACTCTACACATCTTACGTTGCAGCCTGAAAACTCACCTGTTCAGACTGCACCTTGGCCCATGAACCTCTTATTGCTCTAAATGGATGGAGCTTAATGTACTAGCATGATTCTTGCAAATGTTGCACGGCTGAATATTTTTTAACTTACTTGCTCAAATACAATTGCAGATAATATATAGGCGTAAATTGCAAGAAACAGAATGAAAGACTAAACTGGCCCTGACATTGACAATATAATTGGCTTGATGAATAAAAAAAAAACATGTGACAGATCTTGGACGTGTGTTTGTATGAATATGGGTCAGCGTGTGTTGCCAAATGCGCGTCCTCTTTTATCTTCGTTCGCAATATCCGCGCGCATGTGTCCGAGCGCGTGGTTGCACGTGTGTCGTCTGAACACAGGGCTTGGATTCGCCATCAAAGGCCCCATTCACAGTGAAGTGGCAGTGGCAGTGTCTCTGCCTGCCACCAGCTCTAATTAGTCATTCACACTGGTTATCGCCAATCAGCATCTTCTTTTTAGCTCTTGAGATCTAACACCACAAGGGGAGTCACGCACACGAACGTACACACACAAACAAACACGCGCGGACACTTGCAAATGCACGCTTGCGTCATCCCTGCAAGAAGAAGAAGAAGCAAAGATGTTTACAAGCATGGAGTGTATATCACAACATAAACAGCCTATAGCAAATAGGATATGAGGCCTGTCCAAATACAAAAGGCATTCGGTAATGGAGTATGATACGGAACACATATGTGCAAACAAAATGGACAGGAGCAAAGGAAGCAGAGTGAGATGGCTGAAGCACATAATGTATATTTCTACAGGCCAGAGACGGAAGCCGCTACTGTGCTTCAATCATGCCGTCAGAGCAACGAATTAAATAAATTGGACTTTTTCTTCCAGATCAAGAAAATGCCAAAGCTCTCACTGATTCATATTTAATTAACAAAAAACAAGATGACACATCCACAAATTGATTTTTCTCATTAAATGTTACCAGTGATATCTACAAGAAGAAAGATTTAAATGCACGTGTGTTTTTCTTTGCTCTTGCTTACTTTATCAAAACCTACTTTACTTTTCAATAACTCTGTGCTCTTTTTCTTCATCACATGGCTTTGTTTGTTTTTTTGTGTAATTTCATTCATCTGATGGAGACAAAAGACAGAGACTCACTGAAAAGAAGTTAAATGATTTTAATGCCTGTTCGGTCTTCTACTGAAACAAGTAAAGAATTAGTAAAAATAATTCAAATCTAATTATTTTGATTGATAATAACTTGACTCTGATATATGTCTAGACTAGTTTTGTTCTCTGTTCAGCCAGTAGATTTCATCTGGTGTCTGTCAGAGCAGAGGGAGCCAACAAATCTCAACAATAGCCAAGGTTAAGACTTTACCATCTCCATTTTGTAATTCAGGTTGAAGAAATCCAGACTGCAAATGACTGCAACCACCAGCATGCAAATAATCACCACGATTCCTTTCTTTTATATTCAGGATAGTTCCTCACACTCGCCAATCCTTGTTTTTTTCTCCTTTTTTTCCCCATATCTTAACAGTTCTACCAGTGGTAATCATCCATCTGTGCAAGGCCAAGTTTTAGGAAGGTGTCGAGAGAGTTTGCGTGCGGTGCAAAGCATATGAAACAGAGAGAAACAGGTGAGGTGAGAAAAAGGGAATGAGACGAGAAAGAAAGAAACATATGTCTTTATTTGACTGCCAAGTGTGCATTGAGGCAAAAAAACTGGTCCATCACGGGGCTACAGAGTCACATTTATACCTTATGGGAAAGTTGTGAGTGCTGCATTAAAATGTGGACAAAAAAACAAGATAGAACCTTTGCATGGAAAGCAGATGAGAGAAAGAAGAAGAGACATAAAGAAAGGCACTTAGCTTTTGGTCAGATCATCTCTTTCCAGGTCAGTGTATCCACTAGCAGCCACTGAATGGAAAATCAACAGTAGCAAATGTCCACTTGCCTCCAAAAAGCAATCCATGTGTGGATCTAATCAACATTGTGTACCGCTAAAATACTTATTTGAGATTCCCTTCTATTTTCTCGGTATTTCTTCTTCAGTGTCCTCATTTTTTCCCCATTTCCTCTCCCCCTTCCTCCCTTCCCTTTCGCCCTTGTCGCCCAAACACCCACACTCCCGACCATTTTTTCATCATCAAGCATCAAGAATAGTTTGTCACATTCGTTTAGCCACTCTGCGGAGAAGTGAGAGAGCGTTGACCTTCCTAAAGACAAAGGCTCTCTGCATTTTAAACATCAAGTGTTTTAAGTAAGTCGGAGCTTGCAGATGGTTGCTTCTGTTTATGCAGTAGGCTATTATCATGTTAGGACCCGCTATCACTGCTGTCGCCTCTCATCATGCCCACACACACACACACACACACACACACACTGAACTGCTGAAATTCAAAGCGGTAACAAGGAAAAACATTTCCACGGTGGCTATACGTTTGAATATACGTGATCACACATAAGGAAGAAATGTAACAGTCTGAAAGATAAAGGTCTTACAATCATGCACATTTTAAACACATATAAAGAACTAATAACATTTGAATCTTGAATAAATCAGGAGAATAGTTACACTTCATTGCCCAGTGCCTCTCATTAAGGACTACTCAAACCAAGTTTCCACCACTGACCACCAGCCGCCCATTGTCCTCCACACATTTCTGTGTCCTTCTTTTTTTTTGCCTCGTCCAGTCACCTCTCTTTGCCTGTGTGACTACGCTGTGAGTAATACCATCAGCAATGCAACATCTAGGACAGTGAAGGTCAATCAGAGGCCAGTGGGCCTCATCTGGGCCTCATCTGGCTCCCACAGCCCTTAAATACAGTCCTTCAATTAAATTCTCAGCAGTGTGTGCAAGCGCTTGGACCAATTTTAGCTGCTTTCCCCAGCTTTCGGCATGAATTAAACTCAGGGATGTAAATGTCTGTCAGCAGCGTGGGCGTCATTCAGTAATCCAAATTGAATCTGAAGGTTTCCACATGTCCATTCATATTAACACTTGTATAATTTTTAAGTACTTTTAATTTCCATTTTGATGCTACTGTTTATATATTGATATACAACCCTGTTCCAAAAACAGTGGCTGTGTATGTGATTGAAGAAACATCGAAACACCATATTTAATTGGAAATATCTAATACCTCTTCTTTTAACAACACTATGCACGTGTCTGGGAACTGAGCAGACTGTGCTCTAATATTAAAAGTGGAATGTTTTCCCGTTCTGGCTTGATGTATGATTTCAGCTGCTTCAACAGTTTGTGGTCTCTTTTGTAATATTTGGCTTTTCATAATGCGGAGAGCGTTTTCAATTGGTGACAAGTTTGGACTGCGGGCAGGTCAGTTTAGCACCCAGACTACTTTAGTTCAACACTAATGGTGCCTTCACAAATCCTCTTTGCATGGTAGAGTTTAAAATTTGTAGATGCAGCAACAAATTGTGAAGACAGACAATGTTTTTTTGGAAGTGTTCCTCGGCCCATGCAATGATGTTTTTGATGCAGTGCTGTCTGAAGGCCTGAACAGCACTGCCATACAATATCGGATTCTGGCCTTGTCCCTTGCCTACAGAGATTACTTCTGTTTCTCTAAATCTTTCAACAATATTATTTATTGTAGACAACAGATTTTTACAGAGAGAGAGAGAGAGAGTGAGTGTAGTGGAGGCCTGCCCATCCTTGTTTCAGCCTCTCTGGGATGCTCTTTGTATAAACAACCTAACCTGTCCTGACTTTTTTGAACATGGCCTCAAATTCACAACGAAATGGGTATATAATTTTCCTCAAAAAATTCTCAGTTTAAACATTTGATAAGTTGTCTTTGGGCTCTTTCTTATTGAATATAGAGTTTCAACGTTTTGCACATCATCACATTTTATTTCTATTTACATTTTTCACAGTATGCCGCCATATTTGGAAATGGGATTGTACTTTAAATTTGCTTACTAAAAATTGGTCCCACGTTTACCAGCTGCAACACTGAAGAGGTGCTTTCAGATTAATACATCAATACCTTTAATCTAATGATATAATATAGATTCTTCTGAAATGGGCCATTCTGCACGTTTTGTATTTTCACTCTGGTATTTTTGTCGTCCCTACGTATTACCTTCACCTTCCTACTGTAGCATGTAGCTGAAACTACAGTGGCTGCAAAACGGACAAAAACGAGGCCTCTACCTGGAGCCAGTGTTTAATTTATTCACTGTAGAAACATGGAGATTTAACATGGTTGACTCCATGGAAGAGGGCCTGCGTCGTCTGTCAGTCGATAGTTCCACCTGTGCATTCCCAACATCCAACCTAAATGCATCCGATTGTCCATTTCTGTCATAGTCTATATCTCAGACCCCTAAATCTTACATATTGGACCTTTAAGTAAAAGGTAAAGGTTCTTCTTCTACCATTGTATATCAGAAAACATGCTATGCTTCTATGATTCAAAGCATTTCCTTTGGAGGTCCAAAAACTGTTGTTCTGGGCTGGAAGCTATTCAAGCCTTTAAACTACTCATCACACATATTAGTGCCAAATTTATGACAATAAATCCTGCTGGCAGGGAAACAAGCAAGAAAGCTTTATAATCTGATAGTGATTGACAGACGAGGACCCTGGTTGTTGTGTCATCAACTCTCCGTGTCCAACAAGTGTGTTTATATTAAGTCCAATAACTTTAACCGCCATGACAACCAACAGAGCAGCTCTTTGGTCTGCCTTTTGGATGTCCAATTAGGTGACTGCAGGTTCAGACGGTCCCCGACAGCTGCTTCACAATAAACAAACACAGACACAAATAAAATGCCACCCAGCCCCACTTGGCATTCTGTTTTAGGTTTGTGTGCGCACACACAAGTGTTAGAGGGGGTATGACAGCTCTGATTGAACCACAATCGGACAATGAATACCAATCTGTGCGTTCCCGATTTGTTCTGCCTGCCTTTCTCCTCCTCTGTCCTTGTGCATCCAGACTTTTAGTAGCAGCTGCACAGCCACTGTGTCTGTTAGGGTTATCTATGGCACAGAGACTCTGCATACCCTTTAGGGGACCTTCAGGAGGATCCACAGGGTGACTGGTAACACGAAAACTTCAGTAGACAGTTTCCCATGCAGAATAAGAATGACTTATCTCAGCATATAGGTGGTCTTGCCATTGTCACCTCACAAATGTGAGTTTTTTTTAAATGTATTGCTACTTTGATATAATGGAAATGTCCTTCCATACACGGTCTTACTTTGAATGGGAATTGAGGTCTATCTAAGGAGTGGGATGGCTTTCTTTCTCAAAGATTAACATATATTTTTAGATTCTGTTTATGTCATGCTGACATTGTCATTGAGCCACACTGACATTTTCACCGTGAACAGGATGGGTCAAGAAAAACATGTTCTTCAGCATGTTCCACTGAGATTGCCTTTTGCTTTGATGACAGCTTTGCACACTCTTGGCATTCTCTCTTTGTGTCTCAACAGTTAATTAGTGGAATTTATTTCCTTTTTAATACATTTGAGACCATCAGTTGTGTTTAGAGGTAGTGTTGGCATACAGCCAACATCGCCCTATTTGATTATTGCAGTGTTACATATTATGGCATGAACCACTCAACTAAGTAAAGAGAAATGACAGTTAACCGTTACTCCGGGACATTAAGGTCAGTCAAACTGGAAAATTTCAAGAACAGAGGACTGCCCCAGGAAAGGAAGTCTAAGACTTACTTCTGCTGCAGAAGATAAGTTTATTACAGTTGCCAGCCCCAGAAATTGCAAATTAACGAGGGGAGACCAACAAGAGCAAGAGAATTGCTTGGCCCAAAGGAATTGACATTAGGACAGTGGAAATCTGTACTTTGGTCTTGTGAGTTCAAATTTGAGCTTTTTGGTTGCAAACTGGGAAACTGGGAGATGGTGCGTGGATGGTATCTACATGTGTGGTTCCCGTCGAGGTGGCTACTATGAAGAATCTTAAATTAAAACATATTTTGCTTTGTTTACACTTTTTTGTTTAAGATTATAATATATATATATATATATATATATATATATAAACATTAATATGTGGCAATAATAATAAGTAGTTACTGTTTTTATTTCTTCTCATCTGTGATTCCAACAATAGACGGCAGCCCGATTGTGTTTTCATGCACACAGAATTCTGAATATCCGCTTAATATCCTGGTCATGGTCATACTTCGGATAAGCTATTTATATTGCTCTTCATATCTTTCTCATGAATACATCTGAATATCGAAATAAATCGAGGGTATTGGAGGTTACTATGAAAATGCAACTCACACAAAAAGAGAAATGTAACAGAATAGTAAACAGAGCGCCTCACTGTCTCGAATGATGAACTCATAAAGTGCTGCCAATATGCCCTTTTGTCAAACCTGCACTAAAAGCATAAAGTATAACAAGTTTGCTGTATGATGTTTGTATACAGCAAACCAACACCAGCGACCTCCACCACTGTTCATGCGAGTCCTCTTTAAACTTGCTGGAAATGGAGGAAAGAAGCTTTACGGAGCTCTTTCTCTCTCTCTTTCTTCTTTTTTTCTGTCACCATAGTTTGTGTCTGTCTCCATCTCACAGTTTGAATCTTTAATGCCTTTTTTCTCTTTATATCCCTCTCTCTGTGTCTGCTCTCCGTCTCTGTCCATCCCGCCACATCTCCAGCGCGCCCCTCTTAGCATTTCAGCTTTTGCTTTTTGAACACTTAGGTTTCCATCGCTGTCAGAACCAATCTCAAAATAAAACATGACAGAAATGCAAAATGTTATGGAGTGAAGAAGGGGGAGAAATGAGAGGGAGAAGCAGTCAGGGTTAGGGGTGAAGCACAGGACGGTCAGGCTGCCTTGAGGAGACTTTACTTATTTTCGTCCTTTGATTCGTCTTGTTTCAGTCCAAAGTCTTTATTATTTCAGTGCACAGAGTATTTCCACCGCAGTTTGGAGAGACAGACTCATCGTTTTGCCCTGCAGGGGGGAAATGCAGATGGCAAGATGCTCCACTCCTCTCCCATCCCTCACTTCCCAACCCATTTTTTCCCCCTCTCTTCTCCTCCATTCCTAATGAATCAAGAGAATTAATTAGAAAAATATAAAATTAGATGACTGGGGGAATGAGGGAAGAGAAAGGAATGAGGTGGGAGCAGAAAGAAGGACACAAAGTGCTTTTTGGGCATGTGATTACACATTTGAACATGTGGACAGTCTGCCCATTGGCCTGAACAATCAAACTATGCAGCTATGTTTGTTACTTGCCTGTGTGTGTGTTGGGCGGATACAGATGATTTGACAGATGTGTGTTTATATTAGTTGCTCTAATATTACATCAGCACTAATGACACACACTAAATATCCACGCCATGCTGGAAAATCGAAATGTGTGACAACAAGCTGCATTCACACTCATATTTAGCTGGATTTCATGAGGCTCACCACCCACAACGCCATGTCTAAACAATTGCAAAGTTTTCTTTGAGTTATTTCGGCCAACGAGAAACAAACCTGTGCATCACATCAAACATGTGCTTACTCTGCTAAGTCTCAGCTGGTTAAAGCCCCCCACCAGCGCGCCACAGTTTGTTTTGATAGAGCCAAACTCATGATTTATACATCTATAATTTGATCTGTCTGATGCTTTTATGATCATTAGACATCTAGCACAATAAAAACAAAAATGAATGACAACACGCTGCCGTGTCCCCTTCTTCCTTTCAGATGGGGACACACATTTTGAGACAGTTTCTGCTGAGAGACATTCATTGTGTTGCAGTCCATCGTTCACATGACAGAAATAGTCAAACCCTGCCTTCCCACATCCACGCACTCGGCCAATCGCTGCGCTGAACGTGAATGTTGGATTGTCTGTTGGATTCTGACTTGTGACAGGTGTAGGGTGAGGTTTCAGATCAACCATCCAAAAAGCACTTCTGTTGAAGTAAATGTCACCTTTAGAGGCAACAGAGAGTTATCTTCATATTCAGGCTCATGTGCTAGTTTTCCAAAAGCTCAGTTTTCATCCTCCAAACTAAAAAAAAAAAAAAAGGATTTTGCCGACATACTCTGAGAGGAGAGGAGGGGCACAGCTGATAGTCAAAAAACACTCTCTCTCTCACACACACACATGGAAACCTGTGGTGTATGTGATGTGAAGAGAGGAACCAGCACAGTGGGGATGTTGCACATCAACACCAACGTGACTCAGTCTCACCTTTTCCCCCCCTTAAGACTCTCTCCTCCTCCTTAACCTTTTCTCTCCTCTTTCTTTGAGTCTCACATTAGAACTCTTATTCTTCCTCTCCATTATTCAGTCGTCTTTACACCTCACGTTTCATCTTTCCTTGTCTTTCTTTCTACAACAGTCTGCTTTCCTCTAATCATTCATCCATCATCTCTCCTTCCCTCCCTGCCCTTTACAAGCGTCACCCTGTCCTTTCGTGTTCTCACCTTTGCATCTGTTCTTTCTTCTCCCTTTCTGCTCTCACCCTCTCTCTCTCTCTCTCTCTCTCTCTGCTGCTGCCAGTCTGCTGCTGTCTGTCTTGCTCCCTGAGGGGATACAGTACAAGTGTTTTTGATTTGGAGCCAGGGTAAAGATGCATCAAACAGAGACAGCTGTGTGTCACACCAACATGTGCACACACACACACACACACACACACACACACACACACATACACGCAACCATACACACACTAACACATCTACATGTGCAATATTCAAACGCATACACACTGGCCTGCACACAGGTATGCACACACACACACACACACACACTACATACACGCGCAGATGCATTCAGCAGACAGGTGCAGCGATAGTCTTGTGAAGTGTTTTCTCCACGTTCACAGATGGACGGGAGGAGGAGAGGAGAGTCAACGTCGAGGTGGAGTGGGAGGAAACAGAGACGAGAGGATGATTCCACAACAAAGGATGGAGAGCAGCAGTTGATTACTAGCACAATACACCTAAAATACAAGGGTAGCTCACAAGTGGTAAAGAAGTGATGTTGCTCTCATGTCAAAGGTCCTTAGAGGTTAAATGTCTATTGATTATTTGCTGATTACGGTGTGATCGTCTGGTCAGCATGGCACTGGTTGGTCACTTTTATTGACCAGAAAGACATCACACCGAAGGAGAAGTCATTAGACTGACACTACTGAACGAAGGTGGAGCTTTTACATACTGTAATGAGGTCATTTAGGTGTTTCTGTCTCAGCTATCTCCCTCTGCCTGGCAACATTTCACCTTATAAGTCACTGAGATGATTTCCTATCGCCCAGCGCTTGCTTAATGCCAGACCGCGTGAGTTACGAAACATCATTTTCAGATGGCTTTTTCATGTCTCCTTGAAATCTTAATGTAGAAGTCTGCCAGCAGATTAAATCATCTTTGAAAGGTGAATCCGCCGCACAAAAAGTGGATTTGAAAGTAGAGCTGTGAACAAATAAGAAGAATAACGCAAAGTCATGGCCTCGAGGTAGAGAAACAATAATGCCTACCGCAGCAAACTCTATTCCTGACAAGCCATTACGACTTACAAGGGTTTACGTGTTGACATGCACACAGGCTGTTAGTATGCACCGCTGGCCTTGATCCAGCCTCACTTCACAAACATAAAAAATGCATGCAAACATGCACATATCAATGTATAGTACAGCACAGGTGAGAATTTTCAGATGCTTTTTTACTGTTCAAGCCTCACCCCGTGGTTAAACTCAAAACCCTGTTCCAAATCTTCTCTTTACTAATGTTAAAGTCTGTGTAAAGGCAATTCCAAGATTTCTTTTAAAATACATACAGTTGCTGGAAACATGTGAAAAGACTTTGAACAATATATTACTGAAATGTGGAGTTAGAGGTTAAAACAGTTTTCTGTCCAGGATTTTGTGGGCGGTCCTTAAAGGGTGGCTCGATGACACGCTGAGGCCACCCTGAGCATACCCCTGCACCCCTAGCAGAGAGATAGAGACTGCTACCTGATTTTGACACCTAATTTCATGAACTTGTTGAAATTTTTAATCATTCAAATTTGGCTGAGTGGTTAGTAACACTTTCTTCTTTGGTCTGACAAACACAGAACACATATTTATTCTTACTTTACACGGACATTAACATTTAACCAGACACATTTAACATTTTAAACAGATCCAAAGTCCTTTGGAAGAAGTGAGGACAGGCAAAAAAGTTGGGGATCATGGACTGTTTTAAACTCTGACTATGGAAAATGTACCGTAAGATTTATGGACTAAGATACAGTAAATAAAACAGAGTTCATCCTTGGATCTATTGCCTTCAGTGTTGGCAGTATCACCTAACAGACAGCTGAATTCCCCACCGGAGTCTTTAGTGGGATGCACTAAACACCACATTATGAACAGGGATTTTGTCCAGAAGCTCAGCGACTTGACAGAGCTCCCCTCACAGAGTCTGGTATCTTTTGATGTCGCAGCACTTTTTACCCCCGCTGAGGAAACAGTAAAGACAATCAGACAGCGGCTCACGCAGTATCTTAGCTGGCAAGTTCGAAAAAAATCCCCATCAGATCAGATCACCCAACTACCAGGGCTGTGCTTTGATACGACTTATTTCATGTTCAAAGGGAATTTTTATAAGCAAGGGAGAAGCCATGGGGTCACTCATCTCTTATCACTGTTGGTAACTTGTATAGGGAACATTTTGAGCGGTGACACCAAGCCCACCAGGACAATACTGGCATGTGTGACACTTTCGACATAATGCGCTGCTGCAGAATCAGAATAACACATCATAAGGACCATAAAGACCACAGTACCGACCAATACCTTTAACTCTAATCACCACTTACAATATAATGTTTCTTTTAGGAATCCTTTCATACAGAGCAGAACATCTGAGGAGGAGAGTGAGGGAGAATGTCTAACCAAAGTTTTAAAGAGACATTTTTGAAGTCGGATAAAAAGATAGATCTCTGCTTGGACACCCCGACGGCGAGATCCCTCCAGAGAGGAAAACTGGGGTGGTGTATGAGATCGCTTCAAAGAGCTGCAGTGTAACGCCACAAAGGTGAAACAGCAAAGACTCTGGGCAAATAACTTAAAGAGCTTTAGAGACGGATAACTTCAGACCAAAGCTGGTCACGCTGCCAACCGGGAAACTGTCAAAGATCATCGTCCAGGAGTCAGTGGACAGAAGAAGGGATATCAAGGAGGCCAACACCAGAGCAGGTAATTAAAAAAGTGTCAATCAAACATCAACCAATGGAAGACCATGTGAAAAATGTGTTAGATTCTCCTCATTGCTCCACACGGATGATAAACTGGTGTTTGCTGAGTCTGTTGCCGTTGCATTTTTAGTGACACAGACTCTTCCACCGCAGGCAAACATAAAAACTTCACTTTAATAATGATATCCTTTCTCTTCTTTAAAGTGTGAGGGTCTTGGCCCTTGTTACCATGGTGGTATTTCTTGGTTGTGTTACTCTGACAGGAACCAGATGAAGGGAAACTTATTAGACCTGCACCGTCAGAGCAGCCAAATGTCACAGACGTACACCCACCGACATCTACACAGACACGTGCCTACTGACAGACAGATACATGTCTCCGTCCCGCCATTCAGACAGGCACATATGTTCAGATATACACATTTAAGCACACATACGCATACATCTGCCATATGCATCCGCTACAGATTAGCAAATACACATGTAACCGCATGCACACACACACACACACACACACACAGGCTTATCATACCTTTGCCAGAGGCCTTTGGAAATGCCAGCAAATAGCTCCTCGCAACAACAAGGTGTTGCATTTACTTTCTCAAAATGCCACAAGTCACAGACGGCGAGATGAGAGGCGAGAGCGGGGGAAAGGGGTGAAACGACGCGGGAAAGCGAGAGGAGAGAGCGAGAGAGAACGAGAAGTAATAACATTAACGCAGATTAACATACTTTGATTCAAAATTTAAGAGGGCTATTAGAAGCTAATTTCACTAAACACGCATTTAAATTCAGGCAGAGTGGTAGAATTGATGGCTTAATTAAATACTTGAAGCGGGGGGAGGGGGCTGAAAAGAAAGCGCAGGGCGAACTGGGAGGATATGTCAGTGACAGCTATAGTGTGCGACATGTTCATTTACAAAAGAGACACAAGCTCCGTCTTTGAAGATCTGAAGTCCACGGATGTATTTTTGTGACTTCTGGCTTCATAACACTTTTCCCTCTATGAGGAGGATACCGTGTTTTTTGATCAATTCTTCGCTACCATTTCACTGATAGCTGGTGACTGATACACCAGATGCCTTTCAGACGTGTTTTCAATCATCCATCCCACGCTTTCATTTTAAAGATCAAAGCTGTTCAAGCAGCCACATAATGCTTCGTGTTCATTTGCCACTTTTTTTTTTCTTTCAGCGTGCGCGCCTGACTTCACTCACTGCAAGGACAAGAAGCCTTTAAGATGTGTATTGACGCAATAGCTGTAGCCATTGTGCCCAAATCAACCTAATTATACAGAAAAATGTAATATTCATCTGCCGTACACTGACCTATAGCCATAACCAACCAGAGTATTGTTACATCTACATTTCACAATGCGAGCTTACGATCTGCTATAAATTTTTAGATCCTCATTTTGACTTAATGCTGGTTGCCTGCAGTCATTATGCTAACGTGCTAATGTGAATTATCCATGTCTCATTCTCACATAGGATACAGATCTAGAGCCCTGCACAAACATCTCACATGCAAACACACACACTCACACACACACACACACACACACACACCTTTAACGATTCTGAAATTGCCTGAGAAACAGAAAGAGACAGACACGAGCCCTCTCCAAATTGCCATGCTGAAAGTAGACGAAGAACATTATACGCTGCGTCTCTTTCCTAAATTGTCGTTTTATCGAACTAATACCTGACTGACTGACTGACTGAGATAGAAAAGACTATAGCTCTAAAATGAATGAAAAGAACCTTTTACTACCAGAGGCTGTGATTTGTTACCTTCCTTCCCTCTACTTTATGCATGAATTGAACAGCAATGACAGTGTGTGACTAAGTGTGTCTTTATATGTATATAAATATTTGATTATCCCAGTGCTGTGTCCACCTATAGTCTGAACCTGCTCACTGCATTGTCTGAATCTTCTTTCTGTCTCTCTCTTTATCCATCCACACACAGTCTTTAATATTTCAACCTCTCTTTTTCCTTCATTTATCTCTGTCCGCGGGAGTATATTTGTATTGTTAAGCTGAAATTTAAAGCACATTTGAGAGACAGACCGCGTAGGTGAGAGAGAGACAGCGAGAGAGAGAGTCCATTGCTGCTGATTTAGGACTTAGTAAAAAGAATGAATTGCTACTATTCATCCTTGCAGATGTAGCCTGACTGGGCACTATGCCAACACGTACCACCCATGTAAGTGCCAGTGCACACACACACACACACACACACACACACACCGCACAGTATGGATGGATTTAGAGGGCAGTAAAATGGCCAGGGCTGCTCTGCAATCTGGTAAATGACCCGGTGATCAAAGCGACACCGCAGCCGAGAGCAGACAGAGTAAGAGAGACCAAAAGTCTTGCTGGCAGAGGGAAGTCACTGTAGCTTTAAAATGTTGCCGTCAGTGTTGAAATAAGTACGGGTGCAACATGTGTGTGCTTTTCTTCATGCAACCTAATACCGAAAGCAAAGGTTTAAACTACTTCATCCGCATTGTGTACAGTGTGATTTACTGAAGTAGTGTGTCTACGTTTAACAACAAACAGCAGAGATACAGCAGAATATAATCACTGAGCATGCCTGCGTCCTGCATGGTTTATTTTGCAGCAATGGCCGGCTTGCTGTACATTATCCTACTTATTACACAGACACTCACTGAAGATATCAATAACTTGACACAAAATGTTGAATTAAAGATGCATTTATTGATTTTTTTTTTTTTTTTATTGCATCCAATGTGGTCCGCCAGATAGATGATGACAGCTGTGTGCATAGCACCGGTCTGTTATTCATCGCAGCGGTCTGTTATACAGAAATAACACACAGTAGAATGCTGTAATTGGCCGTGCCTGATCTTTTTTGACTGTTGTCAGACTGATTAAAATCAGAAATACCATCGAAAAATATTGATCTGTTCACCAACTCTCAGAAGTGAATGTGTGACAGACAGATCTATCAAAGATTTAAACCCTGTCTGTGCAGAAGATGGCCGCCAAACACAAGTCTTCTTTTCCATGTTTTCTCATTTTATACATATTTTTATCCCTCCGGAGTTTCATGTCACCGTACCAACACAGCATATGTTAGTGATGCAAAGGTTCTGTGAAACACCTCACTCTGTTTACCAACACTGTGCTGAGAAAGAGGGCAAAAGAGGTGCTGAAAGTGACTCATCCTTCTTTAAAGTGTAGTGTGGCTGATGTTTGAGCATGACTCTGGTGCTAAGTCCAAGTGAGAGCACTAGTGTTGAATACTGACCTTTAATATTTAAAGTTTCTGATTTGTTCACCAGAGAACTGAGTCATCTTACATTAATGCTTGTGTGTGTGTGTGTGTCTGTGTGCATGCATGCGCGTGTGTGTGTGACGTAATTATCGGCGACACATTAAGCTGTGGGGAACTGGCAGAGTCATGATGTGCAACCTCATATGGTATGGAAGTGATGTGACAGATCTCAGTGCATGCACACCACACTGCACGCGCGCACACACAGACACACACACACACACACACACAGATACACAGTACGCAGTACAACGTGTCACAGGACTGTCATAACATCCTGTTTAGATGTGCATCTCCTGCCCTGATGTGCCTTGGAATAAAGTTCTATATTTAGATCCTGTTTCCACAAACTCCATACAGTATGGAGAATATAACTCATGATCACAACAACATTAGCATGTTAGTGAACTTTGCATGACATCATGTATACAAGACGCTGCTGCACAGTGGTACTTCTCTCCTCCTTGGGCTTTTATAGACTCAAAGAAAACTCTGCAAGAAGTTCATCTAGATGGTGACTATGGGTGCTTTCACACCAGGATAGTCCAGGGGACTCGGTTTGATTGGGCTTCATTTGGTTTGGTTCACTTTCACACACACACACTGGACCACGTCATGCAGTTACAGCTGCTTGTTTGGTCCGCACCAGGACCAGGACCTGGCCAAACGCAGTGGAATATTCGAGGAAATGACCTCTGATCCGTTTAAAGTGGACCAAACCGCTCTGGTGTGAAAGCACTATTACTGAAATGAGTACTTTGATATGGCGCCTTGGGTGGAGACAATGGGGAAACAGCTAACACGGATCTGTCAGGACTTAACAAAACACACCAACCAGCACCTTTAAACCTCAGTAATTAACACTTCTTGCAATTTCTTTGGAGCCCTGTGATGAACCAGAGACTTATCCTGAGTGTACCACACCTCTTGCCCAAGCCAGCTGGGATCAGCTCCACTGCCCCACGACCCTGATAAGGATAAGCTGTTACAGAAAACTCTTTCAAGGTGCAATGGAGGGATAGTTTTATTGGGAGTTATGTGCCAGCCTGTTTGTTGGTTTGGTGCAATGACTTCCTGTCTGCTTGTTGCCTGGGTTAGGTTATGACAAAAGTTGATTTTAATGACAAATGTTCATTATTTCTTCTTATTCATTTTGCCTTCATTATAACCACTCAGAATAAATTCCAGGGCTGCATCATTTAAGTCACTTACAAGCGTCATAGTATCACTATTTGCCCTCCTCCGCTGTTCTGTGTCAGTTATTAGCTCTTCGCACCATCTGAACCAAACTGCTTACATGCATACAATTTGTAAAATCACATTATGATGGTCTTTTACGGTCTATGATTCTGAGTTATAATGATGTCTGTTGACTGCTACTCTGGGTGAAATTGCATTAGGCAACTGGGTTTTGCGCCCATAATGGAGTGTTTCCTGCTGCTCCGTGAAAGATGATGTAATTTCTCCTCTAATCTGAGCCACGTTGGTGTCTGCAGCCGGTAAAGTTGATTGCGGCTGTATGCGAGATTAACCCATTTCGACCTGCAGTATTAACTCTTTGAAGGCACAAATTCAACACTGGGTGTAGTGTGGGTGGTTCGGAGGGGATACAGTGGAACCTTTTTTTCCCCCATTTTTTCCCACAATTGTGAGGTTAAAGGAAAACAAAGGAAAATTTGAATGTTCCATAATGCAGTACTTAGTAGTAGCATCATTCTACATCCACTGTTTTAGCCAAAAACAAAAAAAAGACCTGCCTCATCTCTGAAGCTGCACTTTAATCCCAACTCTTCCCACTTTCTTTTTCTTTCCTTTTTGGAGGGAGGGGTTTGCCAGGGCTGCATAACTCTGCATTATTACTCTAAGCCTTTCTCCCTTAATGCTTACTGTAACACTGGTGCCTGCTTGTCCGCCAGCGAGGCTCCAATCAGTCTCCTGTACGGCGTTAAAGTCTTTTTAATCTGTGCAAGTGAAGAAAAAAAAGATAATTGGAAACAATCGAGGAGAAAGTAAAAGGCACTGAGGCGAGCACGGTGAGGAGATGTCGGTGTGGGAAAATGTCGGCTTTTATCGCTGCGAGACAAAACAGCGATATCAGACATAATGATGCGCACACATGCCTTCACACACCCTCGCAATCACACACACACATACCAATAGGGGTAATGATTACGCAGCTTATCAGTTTACTGTTTATCAGAGAAGGCAATAACAAAGCCCGAACAATAATTAAGCCATTAGAAATCAAACTGTCAGGTTCAAATGCGCCTCGCTTTATCTCTTCCTCTCTCTCTCTCTCTCTCTCTCTCTCTCTCTCTCTCTCACACATACACACACACATGCACATGCACACTAAAACGCACACGCATTTATTTAAAAGTTCTTTTAACTACAACATCTGTCACAAAGGCGTTTTTTTAATTCTATTTTGCAGCAAGTGTACTGAACAAAAAAGTGGCAACCAAAATTATGACATCCCAACATAAACGGTTCAAAAATCTGTTTCTGTGCTGTCTCACCAATGTTTATTTCTCTGTTTGTGCTCAGTTTAAATGCTAATGTATGCAGTGTTTCATATTTCAGCAGCACCCTCAGTTGTGTTGTGTTTTTTTTTTTTCTGTTCCCATAGATTACTTGTCAATCAGGAAGCACACAGCGACTGTAAACGGCAAACAGACACACGAGCACCTCTGCAGAACATGTCAATAGAAAAAAAAATGTACATTACCTTGGACCTGCTAGTTGACAGTGACATTTTCTAGGTCTAGGTTTTCTAGGTTCTTAGGTCCACCACTCAGAGTCTGTCCGTTTTTTTATACTGCCATTGGCTCAGTGATCAGGATCAATTCCTTGTTGTTCTTGGTCTCTTCATGGGATTTGTCGACCAGCAATAAGGTTTGATTCGGGTGTGAAGTGCGCATCGTGGGCTAAGGCAAAGATTTCAGGCCTGCGCTGACCTATGCTCGGTTCTCGCTGTGTCTTCCTCGACTTCCTTTGCTCTCTAACTCACTTCCACTTCACTCGTCTCCACTCCAGCTCTCTCTTGTGTAGCCCAGTAATTGTTTATTGCTGCTGTTTCAAGTAAAGGATCTATAGGAGTGTGGATTATTTTGCGAGGCCTCCTCTCTATTCAACTCAGCAGGCAAAAAAAAAATAAAGGATGTTGAAACTTTGGGGTTTCTTATGTCTGGTTCTGTCTGTCTTGTGTTTGAATTAGACCAGCCCAAAAAGTAAAAAAAGATGAGGGGTTTCCTCACAGAAAATATGATGATTCAGAAAGTAACTAACGCATTCACATACGCACACTCACACACGTGCACTTACACACCGATGATTCAGCCTTCAGGAGCAATTTAGGGTTTCCAATTTTGCCCAAGGACACTTTGCACGCAGCCTGCAGGGGATCCAACCGACCATCTTCCCATTAGTGGATCCCAGTAATGTTGATCTGCTCTGTCTGTCACTCCGCTCTAACCAGTTAGAAAGATTGATTTCTGGATGCAAAAGAGCGACCTACCGGATGTCATAAGTAAGAACAAATGAGAAACACACTCCTCACATACTCTTTGCACCATCTGACTTACTTCAACATCCAAAATGGAGCTTGAGATGTCAAGTGTGAATGTATTATGTAGCTGACCAATAAAGAAATCTGCACCGCTTTAGGTTTCAGCATGAATAAAACATGAAAATGTGTCCAGTATATATATACGTATACGTGTGATCTAATTAAGTTAGCCGAAAGGACGTGTCATTTTTCGAAGCGGTTTCTTAGATCTGCCTGATGAGTACGTGAGATGGAGTTCAATAAATAGAAAGTGTAATTGAGAAGAGAGAGAGAGAAAAAAAGAAAGAATATGCTACCATTTCAATTTTCACTTCTGTCCTCTTGCAAGATCGATTCTGTCTCTGAGGGACAGTGACAAGTAGATGAAATTCTTTATCTCTCTACCTCTTTCTCTGCCTCTTGCACACACGCATGCACACACACACACACACACACACATACACTGCATTTCTATCCCAGACTCATGACAAACATTCAACAACTGAGCTAAAGGGATTTGTATTTGTATATCCGTGTGCCCCTTCTTATAACAAATAGTGACACAGAACTAGAACCAGTGGTTATAACACACACAGACACAGGATAACATACTGTATATACACAACAAACAACATAATATTGCCTGAATCTTTCCAGTGTGCCCTACAGTACCATATAATATGAATATACACTGCATGTGTGTATGTTGGCTACATCTTTCACCTAATTTTCAATGAATACAGACTCCCTAAATGGCAAAACAAATTCATTTCCAGAATACAGTAGACATTTATGATGGTCATAAATCATTTTATACCATGAAATGTATTTCCTGTGCTGTTTATACCAAGTTTATACCAAGTATAGAAATGAAGGATCATTTCTATACTTGGTAGAAGTGTCCTCACAAGGATAGAAAGATGACGAAAATCTTCCAAAGTACAAACTTTTTTTTTTCTCACCTCTTTGAGGTGATAATTCACATGAGTGTTGTTTTCTTGGCTTTGGCAACACTTTAGGTGATGAGAGGTTATTGCTTTGCTATCTTGCACTCACTACAGGTACTGACCTAAAACACTGTAATAAAACAAGACTAAGCTCTGTGAGGCTATAAGAAAAAAAAAAAAAAAAAACACATTGGAAAATGGATAAAAGTTGAGGACCAAAGCTTGTTTTTGATCTCCGGCAGTTGCAGTAAAATAAAGGTGACAATGGCGGTCTCGGCACAGAGGTCTTGAGTCAAAAGGGTTTATGCAGAAAAGTGAATATGTTAAGTCATTCTTGAGAGTCTATAGTGTTGTGAGTACTGTTTTAAAATGATCAAACACAAAGTTCAGCTGAGGCTAATGGGATCATCATGGGTTTTGCACCGGTTCAGTGTATTTGGCCGTAAATCAATCAAACTACTGGACAAGTTGAAATAGTGACCTGAATAGCCCTGGTGCTCCAGATTTCAAGTTGTCCAGACATTTCACTCTGAAAAAAAAAAAAAAAAAACGGCAGGAGATCAGCAAGATAGATTATTACTGTATATATTGGCTAGCCAAACCATAAAAGCACCAAATTTCATGGCAACCCATCCAATAATCATTGAGATATTTCATTTTTTAGCCATGCTAGAAGCTGAACATAGACAAGACACAGTGTAGGGTGCAACCTCTGTAATTTCTATCTTGAATGTACAACATATCATCACTTTACGTGTTTATCTCTATGGCAGATGAGTTTCTCTGGTCATATGATATGAACTTGGAGGTGGAGACGATAATGACAAAGAAACCTGTTAACGTTAAACAAAATAACTAGTCTATTCTTTACTTGAAGGATTAATGATCATACAAATATACCACTGTTTGGTTCATCCAGGGTTAAGTTTAGACATGTGGTAGAATGAGTTATTGCTGCCATTAGTGCTGTGGGAATGATGATATTGATGATATTCTGCAAATGTCCTCACACGTGTGTGAGTGTGTGTCTTTCAGTTTTTTGCATTTTCTCAGGGATCAGGACTATTGATCTGCTCCTTGTTGTTCTATGTTCCTTCAAACTTGATGAGAGACTGAACAAAAATTAACCACACACACACGCACACACACACACACACATGCATACAGGTAGCTCATTATGCATCTGTGATTCAGCCCACCTACTGCTCACAAAGGAGTTTCAGAACAGTCAGGTGGTGAAGGTCACGGTGTAAACACTTTTTTACATTCAGCATTTAATGCAGAAAAAGCAATTGGCAATGGCTGCTCACTCATAAAGGTAGATAATCAAGGACATAACATTAGCATGATTCACAAGTGTTTTGCACTGAAGGAAAAGCTTTATAGTCAGTCAGTCAAAGAGAGAGGACACTGACACATGTAGAATACATGAAGGGCGACAAAGGGACTTGTGTTTCCACTAGCTACTCTTGTTTTTCAGATCTTCCTTTGTGCATGTTGACGCACATGCATAAAGCATACACACTCCTCTTCCTCTGCTTCTCTCAAAGATCCCTCGCTTAATCTAATAAACCTTATCATGCCATCACAGCCTTTGATATGGTAAGCAGGCCACCACTACAAAAGCCCAGCGTTGTCAGATGAAACGCATGCCGCCATTACAGTTAAAACACAAGAGAAAGCCCGAGCAGCGAGGAGCAGGAAGGGACGGGGAAGAGGAAACGCAAGAATGGAAAGAGACGGAGTGAACGGGTAGAGGAGCAGGAGGCAGAGAGAAGCCTGGAGGGGTAGAGAAGGATGATAGAGAGGGGGAGAGGAGTGCAAAAACTAGCTAGGGAGAGGAGAAGGTGAAGGAAAAAATGAGTTTGGCCATGACATAAAAGCAGACCATACAAGGTTAGTTATCTCCCAAAGCACCTGGTTAGGAGTGAGGTGCATAGAGCAAGACAGCAGAGAAGAGAGAGATATAAGGGCGGAGGGAAAACATAGAAGTGCGCGGCTAAGAGCTTAAAAACAGATCATTCTTTAATTCTCTTACATTTACAAAGACAGACATTTACAAAGAGAGAAATCGTTGCATGAAAAGCAAATAACAGTGAGGATAAGACAGGCCGAGATAAAGAATTTCATTAATTGTCTTTGGGATTTTACAATAATTTACATGAGGATTATATAAAAAAGGAACATCTTTACTTTCTTTGAACAATATTGGAAAAAGCAAACAGTTCTAAATACCCTAAAAGATTGAAAACTTACTGCATTCAGTCACATCATCATAGGATAAAGTTGAGGGAAAAGGGAGGCAACCTATGTTGCATTCTGCTAAGGTTGCTAGAAAGTGCTCTACATGAGATTTCGTGACAACTCGTACCTGAAACACTAACACCGACTAAAACTTGCAGTGAAGTGATGAACTCTGTGAATGACTATCTTAAAATTTCACAAAGCGATGCTGCGAAATGCTGTACGGCAAGTCATGTTGATTGAACCGGCCAGAGGGAACCTTGCACTTTGTTTGTAAAAGTCAAGCACGTTATGACCATGCAAATTTCCGGGGTGGAAAAAATGGAAAGATAAAGAATAATGAAAAGAAGGAAGGAGCAACTGAAGCAGGAGGAAGTGGCTGTATCTGTAGCCGAGGAGATTAACAGAAGTAACAGTGTACGGTACGGAGCGGGCGCTGGAGGAACGGAACAGAGGAGGTTAGGTAGGTATGTGACCATGAGATACAACACAAGGTCCGGTTATCTCCTAACACACCCGGTAAAGAGGCATAAATAATGTAAAGCTGACAGCACAGAATATATATTAGACTTCTAATATGCAGAAGCTCAAAGGGGAAGAGGAAAGTGTAGAGGTGTGAGTGTGCCTGGAGAATTTTTTCCCCAAGCAGCATATCTTTTTTTTTTTTTTTTTTTTAAAAACTAAAAGGTTCAGAGCCAAAAATAAGAAACGAGTTTTCTGCAAAATCATCACACAATCATTATTTTGAGCAAGTTTCACACGTACTGGCGTCTGCTTTTACACAGCGGTTAGTAGCATCAGCAGTGTAAATGTAAGAGTGGAATGTGAGGTTCTTGCTTTACCAAGTTCACTGGAGCTGGTTACACACACCTTTATGTTTTCTATATTGAAAAACTGTCTTTCAGTTTAGACGAGCACACTCTCCACCCCTGAAGGACACGGCATCTCACTGACACAAACCCTCCTGCACAAAGGAAGACAAGAAGATGCACGAGGAACTGAGGCGTTATTGAGTTTCTGTACATCTAGAAATCCACCTTCCCTTTTTGTCAAATCTTTTTTTTTTTTGTTTTTTTATTTTATCAAACCCTCCCTGACTGATAACCATGACGACAGGGTCAGGCCAAATTTCTCAGATTCAGTTACTCCGGAGCCACAGAGAACATTACACAACTGTTTTCACTGCCTGAGTACCGCTCCCCATGACGAGTAAACTGACCTTTATGTGTAAAATGAGTTGGGAGTTTCCCTTGAACTCTCCTGCTGATTTCTAAATCTATCAGGTATCAACACACACACCAAGACTGACAGTGTGTCTTTTCAACGGACGGTGCACTGTGCTGTCATAAGGGCTTCTCCTGCCGAAAAGTGACTGCACCCTGTAACTCTGGATTGGTAGGGGTTGCATTCTCTGTCTTTTCAGCATGAACAGTAGAGGAAACCAGGTGCATGTACAGTGAATTTGGTCAATATCACTCCATGCAATAAAGAGTCATAGGATGCAGTCACTTTTCGGCAGGGCTTCTCCTGCCGGATTAAAAGAGTATGAGGTGGCAGGGCAAGAGCAGAGAGGGCAAAAAGCAAAGGGGAAAGCACAGATGGAGAGGCAGGGAAGGAAAAGGGAGATCTGAGGGGAGGGATATGTACCGAGAGAGAGAGAGAGAGGGATAGGTAAACAGAGGTGGTATTATGTTTGCTGTAAGGAACGAGCTGGGCTGCGGTGTAATTAATCACAGAGAATCACAGGGAGAATAGTGATTTAGACAAGTGATCTGTTCCTCCTCTTGGCGACACACACACACACACACACACACACACACACCCTTTAATCCAGCCAATATACAGTATAAAGGACTACGTACATGTAGACAAACAGGCGTGGCTGGTAAAGAGATAACGAAGGACATTTTTTAAACAATTATATAAAAATCTATACAGTAATGAAGATTTGTTAATTAACTCCCAACCTTTTCACAGGTTCATCTCTCTCTCTACCTCTCTCACTTGCTCTCTCTCTCTCTCTCTCTGTGGATAGACTGAAAGAGGCTGGGGAGGTTGACTTGTTCCCAGGCAGACATGGCTAATTGAATACAGAATCAACACTCCTCCGCATTGCTTACACGCTACACATGCTAAGTACCTCCATTAGAGAGAGAGAGAGAGAGAGAGAGAGAGAGAGAGAGAGGCGAGGGAGGGATAGACACTGTAAAAAAAAAGAGGAAAACTAAAATGCTTTCACAATATTTTGGCCTTTTTTTTCATCCTCGTGTTTCATTATGCACACATTTAATATGCGCATAAAGTAGGATGGAAACTGCAGCAGGAAAGAGTGCAGTGGTGATAAAAATCAAAAAGTTTTTTTCAAACATCTTCTGCTTCAAGCCTTTCAATTAAAGTCATTACTTTTGGGTTACTTGATCACTTGGTGCTGGCAGCCCGCACACCACTTCAGTCTTGACATACTTCACCATAGGTTGACATCACTGTCCTATTTTCCAACGTTAACTAGCATCAGTTCTTCAGAAAGGCAGCAGGATGAGCATTTTCTGGCTATGGTACCTTCATTACTCTGTAGTCTGTATGGGACACATGGTGTGTGCTATAGGCATAAGTGACACGTGTTGAATTACACGTTTCTACTTGATGTAACGTTTCTTTGCATGTGCCTTTATCGGACACAACCCTAAGGTTGTGTGTAATCAGACGTTGCGGCTATTAGCTGAAAGACGACGCGGCATGGTGTGGGCATATTTGTTTGTGCTTCAACTGTGAACAGCTTCTTGATGTCACCATTTTACAGCACAGACTGTAACCCCGAAACCCCACCGTTGGTCCGTTCTCTACGCGACTTCAAACCGCACTGGGAGCATTTCAGAAGCGGAGCGTTTAGCCTGCCAGACTTTGTTTACTTGCTGAGATTTGGTCATTTTCCTTGGGGCATGTGCTCCCAAATATGATTCTAAATGTGTAAATATGCTGTGTAATTAATTATGCTTTTGGCTGTTTTTACGACCGGCGGTTTGTAAGGGCTTTGAAACATTCATTAGAACGGCCGCGTACAGCTCTGGTGGCCTTGGCGCACATACAACATGGCGCATCCGTGCCCGGTGGAATCTGGGGATAAGCTGGACTGTCTGATTGCAATAAGTTTCCAAAAATATTCTGTTTTAACTTTGCTGCAGGTCGCTGTGTGTGTGTGTGTTTTTTTTTTTAAGGTTAGCATCCCCTGCGGCCCAATTTGCTGCAGCCTAAATACCCTCACTGAAAATAAATGGGAGGATTGACATTTTCACCGTTGCATCTGATTTGATCTGAATCGACCTGAAGACTTTGAGCCACTCTGCAGTTTTAAGTTTGTGGGAGTGTACTGTAGCTTACCATGAATTATACTGTGCTTAAACAGGCGGCCAGACCCTGTTCATCATCCTCAGCTCTTCATTTTCCACCTTCTCTATTTTCAGGTCCCTAGAGGACAATGAATTGAAATGAAGTAATGATACAGTGAATTCACTATGCCTTAGTTCAAGCTGAAGGTGTCTGCTAATGATCCCTAGTATTCAGATAATATCCACTCCAGACTTAGAAAGCTACCTTGAAATCATTCAGCAAGTCAGACCATCCTGTCATTTTGCTGCACGAACTGAGAAATATGTAACAAATATATCCTTCAGTCTTGATCTTGAATTTCTACATCCAGAAGATACAGGGACAGACAGCTAACCTGCTGGGATCATCTTTGTCACTAACAGTTAAATGAAAGTCCAGTAACTACTAATGTTCAGCCCTGCATAGTTTCATGCTGTCAACTCCTGAGGAAAAAAAAAAAAAAAATCTGGACTGGCAAGATGTCCAACTTTCGTCACCAGCCACTTGTTCACTTTGGCGCTCTGCCTCTCAGCGCTGGGCAGGTAGCGCACAATGGACTTGTATAAGCCGGCGAGCTGGGACCTGCTGTTCGTAATTTGAAATGAGCTGGCATTGTTGTGGTTTGTGTGACAAAACAATGGGCTAAAAGCTGTGCCGAGCTTTGTTGATTCTCGGCGGGGTTGTCGGCACTAGCAAGTCTTTGACACTATAGGTCATATTATATGTGTCATTGATCGAGTGCTAATGTCAAATTGTCACATAATGTTACATCATGGACCGCCTGCAAATGTATTAATATTAATTCCTTCTATTTCTTTGATGTCAGCTTTCAAAAGGTGACATTTACAATTGTAAGGCAGCCCCCCCCAGAGACACTCTGTACATGGTGTTCTTTGTAATCAAGTAAGTTTCCTTCTTTTACAGCCTTGAATGCAAATCTACAGTGAAATGACCACAACCCATAAAGAACTATCAAGAATCAATCTGAAATCTGTGCCCTGCAGTCAACCTAAAACCCATTATTTACAATTGATTTCATCTTGAGCACATGTGTGAAGGTTAAAGAGCACACGCTGTTTATATGTAGATCTAAGTGTGGCAGCGTATGCACGTTCACATGTGCACGCACTAGAGGGCTTATGCACAGAAGGGGTTTCTGTGTGTGGATCTATGCTCAGAGGTCAGCTCCCAGACAGTATTGATTACCATATTGAGCAGATAATCATTAAACAGCTCATTATTGATCTCACCCAGATAATTGAATAATCACAAACACCTTTCTCAGTCTTTTACATTCAGTTTTTCATTCTTCAGTCTAACCCTCCATTTTCTCGGTGTAAATCGGTGCTGCCATAAGTTTTAAGAAATAGCCGCTTGTAATGGAGAGAAATATCTATCTCGTTGTGATGTGTGATCTCTTTGCTTTAATCTCCACTGCCATTTTCTAATCTTAACCTTTGCTGTTTTTCTCCCATTTGTTACGACAATTTCACTCCTTGTTTTTGTTTTTTTTTCATCTTTTTCATCTTACTGAACGAGCCAACTTGGTAATTTGGGTCTGCAATGCTGGAGGCTAACTAAAGCATGTTCATCTTACATTATTCTTCCAGGTTCAATATTTTTCATTACTGTCTTTTAAAATGTTCAAAAAAACTTCCCTCAAAACATTATGCAAATGGAATATATGATATCTGCTCTTACATCTTTATCCGTGATTGTACTATCTGGGACGTTGCTTCCATTATCCCAACAACAAAAACAGATTTGCTTTTTCAACCAAGAATAAGGTAAAAACGTCGCCAGTCCATTTAGGTTCCATATGTTGCATTCATTTCCCTGTGAGTTAAACCTAACATAATCACTGAATCCATGCCCTCTGACTAATAGAAAATTCAGCAGTCTCTCTTTACATTTAAAAAACATTTAGGATCAATTTAATTATCATCAAAGGAGGAAAAGAAAGTGACTTCCAGGTGAGTAATCCTTCTTGCCGCCTCTTGAAAACCTCTGTGTTTCACTGAACCATCCATAGACCACCGCTGTAGGATTAGAGGATCGTGGGAGTAGGCAAAATTAGTAAATGCTGTGTGTAATTCTGGCAGTCACACCATTTCAACCTTCTCTTGTCTAGCTTGATTGACACTTGAAGATATATGGGAATGTGCAGATGTAAGCACACACATACACACACACACATATATATATGAACAATAATGCGCCAGCCATGTCTGTGTCTTTCTGTCTCTGCTGCTCTCCCCCAGTAGACAACACACATGTAGGTGAGCTAGGGTGGAGCTAAAAGCACGTTCAGCTGAGGCAGCTGGAGGATGCTGATAAGAACCAGCCGCTGAGGGAGAGAGAGGCTGAAGAGGCCGTGCTTCCACCCAGGTGAGTTGACTCGATTCTGGGATTGCTCAGTGGGTGGACTGGCTTGTGTCTGGGTCTGTACCACTCATTAACACCGTGGGAGAAAAGCTGCAGAGGAAAAATATGTGAGGGTACGAATGTAGCTTCATATACCACATAATCATTGATGTTACATCATTCTAACTGTTGTTTTGACAGAGGACAAATAAAGAGCTTGTTTCCTCTTGAGTGCCTTGAATATATCTTGCATTAGTTGACAAAAAAATCACCCCTATCATTGTTTTCATTCTTTTTTAAAGTCTAACTTGGATACAGCTTGTGCCTTTTGGCCACTGTGAGCGAGTTTCCAGTGTATTTTGTGTGCGCAAATAGAGCTGTTTTTATTATGAAGCAGACTAAATATTCAGCCCGAAGGATCAGGAAATATTGGCACTGCACAGTTAGCACTGTGAGAAAATGTCACCAACCCATAAACTACAGCAAAAGAATATTTCTTCTTATTCTCTGGTACTGAACTGGTTGAAAAAAAAAACTGACACTCTTCCCCAATAACACAAAGCTGCATGGGAGGAAATAGCAGTTAAATAATACTGTCAATTTGCTTCCTCACAGGAATATGAGAGTTCAATGTGTTTTTTTTAGGTTTTTGAAACATATTCTTGGAGTGCCTTACCTAAATAATAACTTTTCAGCTTGGAGCTGACATTAGTGGCTGTGCAAGGTTTTGAAACAAGACGCCTCATGCCGGCAAGCTAGTTTGCTGCAAAGAAAAAGAGGTTTGGGAGTGAGAAGTGGGGCGAGACTTAAATTCAGCTGCAAGTCAGAGAAGGTTGAGAGAGTAGACAGGAGACTGAATGAGAGGAGAGGGGAAGGAGAAGGTGAGACGTGGGCATTGCAGGGAGACCGGAGGGGGGAATCTGGATAAAAGGATGGAGAGCTTGAGGGAAAAAAGAGAAGAAAGGTTGGAGGGTTAAGAGGAGGAAGGGATGAAGGTTAGAGAGCACAGGGGAGTGTATAGAGATAAGAGGTAAAGGGGATCGAGGGGGAACAGGATTACTAAAACCCTGCTTGCAACTTACAGGCACATGGGAGAGCTTAACAAGAGGAACATAAACACACAAGTAAAGAAAGAAAGAAAAAAAAAAACTTCTGACATTCACACTCACTGAAGCTGAAGTCAGTCGCAACCGGTAGAACAAATTTAGATGCAGCAGGATTCCAGTGCAATATTTAGCCATACGCTAATACTTGATTCTGTATTTGTCCCACATAGGGTGTTGAATATTGTACAGACTTTAGTTGTTGTACAAATAAAATGTACTGTAACTGAAAATTGACTATTTACAGTAATATTTAAGCAATACAGTGCAAACAAGTGTGTGGGATTTCTATTTAAACCCTCCATCCAGAGAGCGTTGGCAGTGTCACTTGTTTTTCTGTTGTTCGCTGTGCATAGTTTTGTCATTAAATTGGAGCGATGCCTTGAGTTATCCTGTCTGACTCACAGGAAGTAAGCTGTTAAGTATGAGCTTGGCATTGGGTGACTATTTCAGACCCCCCGTTCTCTCTGCTATCTGCGTGTTGCAATCCCCGCCTGTGTGAAAAGACAACACTGTCCAAGCTAGCAAACGACATGCTGATAATAGCGAGTCATTCTAACCCGGTCGCGTATGAGTGTTAGCAGATACAGGCAGACCATTCTCCAGTGCTCAAACAAAACGTAGGAAATCTGTGCAAGGCTATGCAAGATTTGTACAGATTTATGATTCTTGATCCACTTTTGAGTTCAACATTATTTAAAAATCAATCCAAAGAAAGCCTCTGCTGTAAGAAGAAGCAAATTGGGATCATGTAATCAGGGTATGGTTCAATTGATGCACTATTATATCTCTAAAAAGCTTTCTGACACAGAAACTTAGACAAACAAATCTCACGTTAAGTGTATAATAAACTGTAAACAGTATTTTAGCAACAACACTATAAGGCCAGGCACGGACCCAGGGTGTCTGAGCTGGGGAAAAAAGAAGACTGAGAACACAGAGCCCATGCATCAATGAATAGTCATGGATGCTGGGAAGGGCCGATATACAGTGTCCAGAATCTTGTCCAGTGTTCCGCATCTGACAATCCTTCACACACATTAATGTATCTATCTCAGCCCAGCACACAGCCCCTTTTGATTTGTATTTTATATCATTAATCGAACCATAATGCACTGAGAACTGACATTCCTTCATTCAGCTAAAAGGTCACCATGGTGTGGGTGAAACATATTTACGTCACATGAATGTGCTGAACGTAGTTCATGTCAGAGTGTAACGTGTCTCACACACACACACACACACATACATAAAAAAAACACACACATAAAAAATATTAGATTTGGTGAGCAAACTGGTCACGTGCACAGACCTACACACGCACACATGCACCCTTGGGCCTCACTCTGTAATGATTCTCAATGTCAATAAAAAGGGATTTGACTTGAAAGATTACTGAGTCAAAAAAAAAAAAAATGGGTTTGTGTGTGTGTGTGTGTGTGAGTGTGTGTTTGTGAGTGTGAGAGAAAGAGTGTGAGCTGTCATTGCCTCCAGCAGTCAGTCATGAGGCGCACTAAGCTTGATAAATGATGTGTGTGTGGTTGTGTCAATGATTATTTACATCACCGACAAAGTAGTGGGTCTGAGTCATGTTGTTTGTGTACTTGTGTGCGTGCACACGCTTTAACGATTTGTTAATGACTATTTTCATGTTTTCTATGTTGTGTGTGTTAAAAGTGTGTAGCAGCTGGTTGGTGCGGCTGCAAGTGTGTGCATCAGTGTTTGTGATCCTGTGAAAGCAGGATTTTATTTGTTTTGTATGTACAGTATGTGTGCATGTGTGCATGTGAATAATGGCGCTTAGACAAGCTGTTGACTGATATGGATCAAGGCTAAGACCTCATTAATTTCCACCTCCCACTCTGACATATGTCCTGAACTCCTGTCCCACACACACACACACACACACACACACACACACACACACACACACACAAATATGCACACGTACCAATAAAAGAACCTAAATCTCTAGACCTAAATCAAAGACAAAAATCTATATGCATATGCATATAGACACCTCACACGTACACACACGTAAGCTCAGACTGTCTACCTGTCGATGCATTCATTACATAGGAGGAGGTGGGAAAGCTGCAGTGAGTCAATTTCTCTGTAAAGCACATCCATTTATATTCACTTGGTGTGTGTTTATATGTGTGTGTGATTGTGTGTATGGCCAGCCATGGCCTCATACATCATGTCAGTCACAGAAAGTTATAAACCAGTCTTACACCCTGTATGGGCCTTAACACGCATCAATCTCAATCTCAAACCCTGACCCTCTACCATAAAACAAACAACCTTTACAGTGAGCCAATCAAAAGTGAGCATCGGCAGACTGAGTATCACGTCCAATCAGAGTGAAAGCATAAAATCAGGGTCAGCGGAAAACGGTAGTGCATTACAGAGCATGGATCATGGGAAGAGTGTGTGTGTGTTGTATGCTCGCGTGTGTTTGTGTGTCTGCTGCAGGCATGGTTTATCCAATCACTTGTCATCAGTATTTCTGTCAGTCTGCCAAGAAAAGCCCTCAACAGTGCCATTGTCTTTATAGCCGGCCAAAGACAGACACACATGCATGAACACACACACACACTCACACACAACACTACAAACTATGTTCCTTTTTTTTTTCTCAGCTAAAAGCGAGAGGAGATGCACGATCACATACAAACATGTTAACACACATTCACATCAGGGACCTAAATATAGAGCTTTTATGATTCTAGAAACGTGCACAGAGCACGCATGTTCAATTCACTCTCCTAATTTCCAGCATTTGGCAAGAGAAAAGAAAAAAAATGGCCCTCTACGCACCAGAGAGGCTTTTTGCATGCTGAAAAACATTAGCCATGATTGCAACAAATGGACTATTATCATTCTATAAATGGTTGGTTACCCTTTAATGGCCAGCTCTATTATAAAAACATCAATAACTGTCTTTAAATGGAGTTATATTAGCCTGTAAGGTACCACTCAAAGCAAAACCTCAAATTTTCAATGACCCTGTCGTTGTCTACCTCGTTTTAATCACCGGTGGTAAGTTTTCAGTGTCCATAATGTTAGCTGAGCCTTATTCATGTGTGTGTAGCCCGCAGTGGATCTGGCAGTTCATGCCACGGTGGGCTCGGTGCTCCCTCCTGGACAATTACTGTCCGTGGAGAGAGAAAAAAAATCTTTTTTTTTTTGTTCTTCATTTCTCCCTCCATTTCTCTCTCCACTCTACAACACTCCCCTGGAGGCACGTTGTGTTGTATGTGTGTGGGAAGCATTTAGGAATGAAAGTGAGAAGTTGATTATGTGTCGCTGGGACTGAGGGGCAGCACTGCAGGCATGGTAAATGTGGAACATCACACACACACACACACACACACACACACACACACACACACACACACACACACAAAGTAAGTAAACAGATGTGCTGATGTTGCTGTTGTTTGCTTAGACAGCTCCAGGGTACATATATACCTTCCTGAAATAATCAGTCTACATAGGCTGTCAAACACTTTATTAATAAGTAACCACGAGTTCTGAATTTTAGTCCAGGTTCAAATTAATGCAGTATTTATTTAAAGTAGTCATAGCTCCAAAAAAGTCTGATCTAACAGAAAGGGATTGCAACTACTTTCCTTTTGTTATTGTCAAAATACTTATGACATTTGTTGAGTGTTATGTTGCCACAATAGATCTCTATTTTTTGATTTGGAAGAAGAAACAACAGGTGTAGCATTGCACAGTAGTATTTGTTTGTCCTTTAACTCATAGAGACTCAGATAGTCCCTCACTTACAGGTAAATATGTATCAATCCTCCAGGACATGCATTTTTCAGTTGCATACGTTCTCATTTACCGACACCCGTGGTGTAAGGACTGCCAAAATGTGTCAGGGGTGCCATCCATGTGAGAGGAATGAGAGTAGAAGGACTTAAGTCCCTTAACCTTCTCCTTTGATTTTCATAAGGCTTTTCACTGCAGATGGAATATATTTTGGCCACAAGCAGAATTTTGGTTGCACTGCTTCCCCCTCTTGGATAAAAGTAAAGAGACCCTGTTTTACTTTAAGGCTGATGCCAGTGACTGTCCTGCAACAGCATGCAAATGTAAACCTTTCTATAATGTAGCAAATTTGGTGAGTAAGTTTGCAGGTCTGCCCAGCTTTCCACTAAAAAGATGTGCTATAGGCCAGTGTAACTCAAACGTGTGCGGATAGACTTGGCATGAACATTGACTTTAACGAGAAGACACTGGTCTATTTTCTTTTCACGCTTCTTAATGTTCCGAAAGGCCACCAGACTGTGGCATGCTAATATCCGCTTTCACATTTGTCAAGCCAGAAGTCATATAACCATACTGTCTTTTTCCTAATACAAACAAACACACACACACACGCTAAAGTTTCATTCCCATAAATGCACCAAAGAAAAACACTGGTCTGCAATATGTTCATTTCCTTCTCTGTCTTTGAGGCGGTTGTTATGGCATGACAAGCTCCTTCACTCATCTTTAACAGCCCAGGAATAAAATTATACTGCCCATATTCCTAAAGGCCTAAAGATGCCGTTCTCAAAGTGGCACAACATAAATCAACCAGGGGAGTGAAGAGACTTTGAGAGAGACACACTCACAAAAGAAACAGATTTGAGCAGAGCAGTCCAATTGGGTTTGAGATCTCAGCCTCCGCTCCAGATGGATGGATGTAAATGGAATTTTGTTTGTTGTTCTCACGACGCTGAAAACTATTACACACAGTTTTTATTTGACTTTCTATTAAATGTGAATAATAATGAGGATCTATGTTGTTGTAATTTGAGTGAACCAACTGTCTGAAGCCACCTCATTAATTAATTCCTCATTAACAGGGCTGCACTGTAAAGGTCAACCAGTTAAGCCTATTCACTGCGGTCCATAAATATCATGACAGTGACACGTTCTCATTGTTTTGACTCTGCGCTCCAGAACATTGGATCTGAAAGGAAACGATGCCTTTGACAGGAAAGCACTGGCTTTCAGCTTCAGGCATGTCTGAGGGCATTCACATTCATCCATATTGTTCACCTCCAGATGTGTGAACACATTGTTGTCTGGAGTCACTGAAGCACACACTGGATGTTATTCTCCGCTGACGCTGCTGCTCTTGCGCTCCATTCCCTCCTTATTTCCTCTGTTTAACATGATTTATCTGCTCTTTATTTTTCCTCTGTCTCCTCTCTCACTCTTTCCTTCCTTCATTAATTACACTGATTCTCTTCGCCTTCTATCTCTGAGACTAGATCATTATTTACTATCCCGTTCCCTCTTCCTGTCTTTATTTATCACCCGGCCGTTCACTTAAACGCATGTTGCACTGTCCCTTACTTCTCTTGCCTTTTTTTCTCCCCCATATTTTCACCTCAAGCGTCCTTTTTCAATCCATATTCTTTCTTCCTCGCCACCCATTTTCATTTTCTTCACCACAAACGCGAACCTTTTACCCATAATTCCCCCCTCTATCCGACCATCAGCCTCTCTTTCTTATCTGTAACAGTCTCTTTCACAGTGAGAGAAAGTGAGTTTTATCAGGAGCGATAGCAGATTGATGAATTTGTGGCAGAGACGATGATTTTGTGACGGCTGGTCTGTACACAAACATTGTAGCGTGTGCATAACAAGTGAAAATGGACGAGAGGCGGATGACAGAGGGGAGATAAAAAAGAAAAGAAGAGGAGTGAGGAAGAGGATGATTGACAGGGGAAAAGAATAAAAGTAGGCGGAAAGATGAAGGATGCAAAAGTGAAGAGACGGCAATGGAGGAGCAAAGACGTAAGAGTATTTGTACGTTTATATTTTTTCTTTCCACTTGCTCTTATCAGCTACTTGTTGTCTCTGAAGTGTTGCTGACTATTGTGAGTGTAACTCGCCCTGGATGGGGCCATTAGCTAAAAGCCTGTGACTGTAAATTATGAGGCGAGAAATAGGAAGACAGGGCGGCATCTCATAAGCAGGGAAGCGGGGCATTATTTGAATAAAGGAGCTCAAAATGGCAATGGATGGATGGATGGAAGGACAGAAGGAAGGGGAGGCGAATGGAGAACAAGAAAAGGGAGACCAGTGCTCATCTGCATTAGAAACTCTTGGCATGGCGAGACTCGTTGGCTCAACCTGAAAACGATTACCACTGTAATTCAAATCTCTAACCACACCTCTGTGCACGTCTGTCTGTGATGATCCCCGTCATTTTGCATGCTGAATAACATATTCATCAGAGAGGAAGCTGACTGCCAGAGATATAAATCATATGGTTGAATACATTTGTGTTGTATCTAATTTGCCTCTTTTCTGCGCACACAATCTGGAGCTTTGTACTGTGGTTATAGGTGGATTTTGGAAGATGTAGATTATATTTAACGCTTCAAAATTTAGATATTAATAGCCAGTGACACTGACAAATGTTCCTACAATTAAAAAAAAAAAAGTGTATTATTTGAAATAACACAATAAATCAGATATGATTTCTCATTTTGCAGTTTGTCCTCCAGATCAGAACTCAGATGATTTGCATGTGAATACAAACATGGAAGACAGCTAAGAGGGCGGCAGTCAGTGGAGCTACAGTGAGGTGTTAGAGCAAATAAGCAAATTTATATCATAGCCGGTCTATGTTTGCTCCAAATTTGCATACACGCACACACACACACACACACACACGTCATTATAGAAGTGTCAGTAACATAGCTCTATGAAAAGCCATGATCTGTCCTCATTATCATCTGCACATGAATTCACTGGCTTTCACCGCACATTAGCTGACTTCAGTGGACTTACTTCTGTCAGTTTTTCCATACAAAAAAATCACATATGAGCAAAAACGGCCGGAAGTGTGAACATAGATGAAGTGACACAGTGAAAAATGAGTCACATATCCACGTGAAATAGGTAAGTATAGGTTAAAAACACACACACACCGTTTACTGAATACTGGCATTAGAAAAACAGAATTCAATTAGCTGATAATTAGCCTGATGCGCCACCATCAGTGATTATTAAAACGCTAATCAAAGCCATAAATAACAGCAGTCAACATTAGACAGTCTCATCTTACTTCAGCAGTCGCCAGGTGTCTCCAGTGGAAATATACATTTCCTATTAGCAAGTCAAATCTCACTAAAGCTCCCTGCACTCCCTGCAGAACATTTTAAACTAAACTCCCTTTAAAAAATATGACAACTGGAGAATTATTTACGTGACTGTAAAACACACAAGATGAACTGTCAACAACTCAGGAACTGGCTACCAGCCTCTTGTGGTTAGCTGTTGCTATGAGAAGACCGTTTCAAGACTTCTCTATAGAATAGCTGGTGGTTGGTGGATCAGATACACGTTGAGTTAAATACTGGCTCAAAACACTGTCATTTCAATGTGTTATTTCAATGTGTTATTTCAACGTTCAGCTGTTTGGTGCTGGAGAGACCTTATCTTGGGCTTACTCCAGCCGAACCACAGCATTCCCTCTCACACGATATTGCTTTATTTTTGCCTTAAGTATACATTTGTTGTTCACGTCCTCATATGACTGAGGTTATATGTGTGTGTCTGTCTGCGTCTAAAAAGAGTAATTTAAGTAGCCTATATAAATGGTTGTGATGATGAAGTGTGTGGAGCCTCAGAGTCAGTGCTACTCTGAATAATGCCCGAGGATGCATTTAGACATCGTCGGTGCCACGGCAATCTATCAACGTAATGGCCTGTTTAAATGTGTGTGAGTCTGCGCGTGTGTGTGTGTGTGTAGTGGAGAGGTTTGTGTCTTTGTATGTTATGTTTCACTGATAGGATTACTTTACGGGCAAAGCATCGACCTTCCAAAGCACCAGGCACCAGCTCTGCAGATGTTACATACATGGATCAACGTGCCACGGTGTGTGTTGCTGAAAATTAGAAGACATGAAATATACTGATCCAACACTTGTTAGCGGCATGATTTCAAATTTAATTGTGAAAGATGAGTCTTGGGTTTCTTCTAGTACAGACATCCAGCTCCAGCACAGAGTCTTGATAAAACAAGAATAAAATGGGTACATATATGGGATATTTAGAATAAAAACAACAACAACAGAGATTTCTGGAAACACTTCAGCCCAACCTGGAATCACTGTCTAGAGTCTGGTGCTATTTTCCCTGATAAACATGTATAAGTCATTTATTGTTATGCTGCTGGAAAAGCTCTTAAAGTGGCGAATCTTGTCAGATTTGGATCAGCAATTTTATTGCCCTGACGGGCTGAGAATAGATATTAGGCTCCATTATTACCTACAAATATAGTAAATGCAGAGGGGCATGTTCAGGATTCATCAGCATAAAGAAATGCTTGCCATTCACTTACATGTAGTTGTATGTCATTCATTATGCACCTATTTCACCAGTGCTGTGTCACGTCTACTGTATCTGTATTGTCTCTGGTGAATGATCGATTCGTATTTGACAAACTGGCACACAAAGTTGGGCACGCAGGTACTAGCCACTGTTTATAACAGACAGTGACACTTTGTTCTCTTTCTTATGGGCTCATCGCTCTCCATTCTGCCTGGTCTTCATCGTGGACAAAGAGAAGTGTGTTATGTTTCCTGTTAGTTAGTGACTGTTGGCCTCTGTCAGTCCAATTACTTACAGATCCAGGCAGCCATTGCTTTCCAATCAGGGGCAGAGCTATTTTTCTAAATCAGGGGCCACAAAGGAACCACAGTTTACAGAGAAGGACCCAGTATTACACAGGGAAAAGCTGACTGTTAGACACTCCACATTTTTAGGCGTTTTGCAAATGCAAAATTCATGTGCCAGACAGTGTTATTTTTTGAGGAGTGACCTGTGTGAATGCCTGAGCTGCATACTCCTCTCACACTTTGGCACTCTTGATGGCTTCATTTCACACAACATAAGGAAGTCAGAATTATGATTGGTTATTTCCCTTTATTGTATTGTACATTTCAGTATAATACACACACACACCTGGCAGTCAAAAGTCAGCCAGTGAAATGCTCTGAAGTGAACAGTGGCATTTGAGGGGCCAGTCAGATTTCAGCTAGAGCCAATGCCCCTGTTGCCCCAGCCCTGGATCCTCTCATGTTTCCCATCATGATTATTCACTATGACTGCATTATACACTGTATGTACACTAAGTAAATCAACTAGCCAAGTTGAAACTTGCTTGAATTATGTAATCCATCAGCGCTAATATTAGGTTTACCTAATTTTTGTCAGTTACATTATCACTGCTGTGACTTTTTTGATTAATCTTGCTCTTTATGAGACTTTACAGATGGAGGAAGATTTTACGAGAGATTCATTAGGCTGGAAGTATCCAGAATAACTATTTTGCTAACCTGGAACCACAGTAGATCAGCCGTTTGAACCCCACGGCCATGGCAAATGTTGTTTTAACTATTAATAGCAACTGTAACTTCTGTGTTACAGTCTTCATCTTTATTCTCGTCACTATTAGCATCCCCCGTTTTCCTTCTCATTAAAAGGAAGCATCTCCTCTCTTCCTCGCTCCTCCAGCCTCTTCCTCTCACTCTCCACTTCCCCTTTCGAGTACTTCTTACACTTTCCTCTCCCCTGGTTCTCCTCTCACTCCTCTTTTTCCTCTCTCATTTAGCGCTCTGCCTTTCCTCTCCCCCTCTACATCGTCCCATCCTCTCGTTTCACTTTCTCCCTCTCCCCCTCGATCTCTCTCCCTCTCTCTGTCTCTCTCTCGCTCTACATGACCTAGTTTCCAGCAACAGCCAACACAGACATCTGGGCTTTGGCTCACGTGCCAGAGAAGGCATGACACCCCTGCTGGGGGGGGGAGAGAATGAGGGAGAGGAGGGAAGAGAAGGGTAATGCAGAGAAGGAGAGAGGTGAATAAGAGGTAAAGGGAAGGGGATACAGAGATGGGGTGATTATGGGGAAAGGATTAGGAGCAACCGGAATAGAAAATCCGAGTGGCGAGCGGGGATGAAAAGCGTTGTGGTTTGTGAAAAGTGCATTCGAGGAGTGAGAGAAAGGAGGAGGAGAGTTGACACACCAGCCACGCACAGTTTGAAGCAGGCAGCTGGCGTGTAATGTTTATTAGCTATTAGAGTTATCATGGCTTAGCGGGGTCACAGTGGCCAAGCGGGCTAAGTTGCTGTGTAATCTCTATGTTAACCAGAGATCATGTCAGGCATACGCAGATTAACCACACGCTGCAACCTAGACACACAGACGTCATCCCTCCATCTCTGCCTTCATCTGCAGCTGCTCTGTCTTTCACCTATCGGAGAGATATGAAGCTGCTGTGGCGTGATCTGAACTAAGTAGGATTCTGAAGTCTTTCTCTCTGCATGAAGAAAAAAAGTCCTATTTGTCAACCCTATTGTGCAGCCTTATCTAACACAAGAGCGTGCAAGACGCCGCGAATGCGAACCTGTGCTGGCAGACAGTTTATTATTTGGCTGGAGACAGATTAGAGGTAGTAAAATAGAGTCCTGCAATTCTGGCATAATTCAGATGACAAAAAGACGGATTATCACTTCTCTCGCCAAAACCTGATTTAAGGTTGAACATTTCCTCCTTGATGTTCTTCCCTTTCTCTCTCTGAGCTCCTTTCTTGTCCTCCTTCAGTTACCCTTGTCCTCCCTCTTTTCCCTCCTCCCGTGTGTGTTTTTTTCTCCCTCTCCCGTCTCGGGCTCACCTCAGTGCCCCCGTCACTCCCGTCCTCCTCTTATGTTTTATCCCTTGATCCACTGATATTTTCTTTTAATATCTCCCTCCCTTCCCCTCTCACCTTCCTTTTATTCCTTTTAATCTCCTGTTATTTCTCCATCCCACGAGCCATCCTTCACTTTCTCCACCCTCGTCTCACTCGCTTTCTCCCTCGGGATCGATCTCATCTTTGATTATTGCTGTCCTTTACAGTAAAATAGTCCAGCTTTGCTTGATTCCTACACTCTGACCCCTCGCTCCTGTTAAACTGGGACACAGTTAATGAACAGGTAGTTATTGTCTCTGCATTTATAAAGTATTGTTGGTTTAAAATATTTTTTCCCCTTGTTATTCCAACAATAAAATCACTGCAATTGTACAGTAAGTTAGAATTAAACCTGTAAGTGGGTTGTGGGTAACTTTCCTCTCCTGTTTCTCCTTCTCGTAACCTCACTATATTTTTCTGCCTTACTTATTTCCGTCAACCTCCCTCATCCTGTTTTTCCCTTCACGTCTCATCACTCTTTGTCGCCATTTCTGTCAGCTTCTCCCTTCTGTCATTCCTCCTCTTTTTCCTTTTCCCCTTTCAGCACCTAATTTAAGTCTACACCTTACTCTGGGGTCAGAGTAGCTGCAGAGAAAGGTAAGATTGAAGGTGAGGGGACTGTGGGATGCTGCGGATGAGCTCTCCACGAAAGAGTTTTAATGCATGTTTGCTCATATTTGTGTGTAGGTGTGTGTGTGTGTGTGTGTTTGTGTGTCTGCCCGAGTGAGACAGAGCGTATAATGGGAAGAAATAAATACAGAGGCAGGCAGATTGCCATCTGGTCCCGTTGAAATCAGTTAGACTAAATGCAGACGGTTGCTCTCTAAGCCAATATAGTCTGGTCATAGTAATGACTTGCTACTTACACCCAAAGAAGTCAAGACTGGCAGCTGGAGATATGACGAAAAAGACAGACGCAGCATTCAGAAGAAAAATGGGCCAACATTTTATATGTAAAACAAAGATGGAAGTTTATATATCAGAATATAGACCCTATAAATTTATAGAAATATCTTGAAACTCGGCGATCATAACCAACCTTTTCTGCATAATGTTGCATTCTAACTTGTAATTGTGATATTTCCAAACGGCCCTGAAAGCACCATAAAGTTGTCTTTGTCAATTTAAAGCCCGTATGTGTAGAACTGTTATGTAATTGTAGCCTCTTTATTAATAATAAATTTAATGGCATAATGAAGCGCCCTGTAAAGTATAAGCATCAAAGACTTTTGTCAAGACTCAATCCTCACACATCATCTGTTCAAATAAACAATAAACGAGCTAAAATCATTCACTTATCTCTCCTGATATTGGGAAATCCTCATGAAAATTTCAGTCGGGGTATACACAGGTGTTATTTTTCAGTCGGCATTTGGTATACCCTCTTCTAAATCTCCTCTGATGTGCCTCATGCAGTCGTGTGAGCTGTGAGCTGATGGCAAAGGCGTGACACAGTTGTCCACTTTTCATAAGTGGTTGGTGAAAGGAATACTTCACTCAAAATGCACTGATATGTAGATGTCTCACTCGTCTCTGGGCCGGTATTGCTAACGTTGCACCTCTTCTGTTGATGTTAATGTAAAACTCTGCTAATGTTCATTTCATAGTGATCCATTAGTGATCCAGTGAGCCATTCTTTTCTGTCAGTTGGATGTGTGGAGTGGATGGGTGTATCCTGTCCCGCATGTGCTGGCTTTAAGCATATTTCAAGCAGTCTGTGAAACGCTGAGAGTCAAAGACACATGGCAATGGTGATAAAGGTGTAACTAACCGTACATGTATGGAGCCGGCTAGTGTAACATACAGCATTATACCTACACACTTCGCATCTGAAGGAGAAGAAGGTCCATGCCACATTGGTGGTTGCCACAAAGAGAGATTAAGAATTAAAGAAGCATTCAGCTTCAACAGCAATCCAGTCAGCGTTTGAAATAACAGAGGTCAGTGTTGGTGTGTATTGGACGGATACAAGAAACAAGAAATTACAGGGACTTCCATGAATGCTGCTGTAAAGCTGCAAGCTCTTACTTCAGAGCCTTAACTTAAGAAAAAGCAGCAATAAAAACATTAAATGTTCCTGACGCTCATTTAAAATGTTACTTATGTAAGCTGAGTAACACTGAGGTGGAGCTAATTTAACCATTGCTGCACTGTTGGGTAATTTAATCCACAGTAATGCAGCGTTTGTTTTGTGTGAGGAATTTTAAATTATTTACATCACTGCTGTTAAATAAATGAAGTAAAAAGTACAATATAATAATATAACTGTAGTGGAGGACAAGTATAACATAGTGTGAAATGGAAACATTCAAGTCAAGTACAGTTACCTCAAATGTGTAGTTACTTACTGTATTTGAGTGAATTTACTTGATTACATTTGATCACTGTTCTAAGTCCAGCGTCCATCCATCCATCCATCCATCTTCTTCCGCTTCATCCGAGGGCGGGTCGCGGGGGCAGCAGCCTCAGCAGGGAGGCCCAGACTTCCCTCCCCCCAGCTGCTTCGTCCAGCTCTTCCAGGGGAACCCCAAGGCGTTCCCAGGCCAGCCAAGAGACATAGTCCCTCCAGCGTGTTCTGGGTCTTCCTCGGGGCCTCCTCCCGGAGGGACGTGCCCGGAACACCTCACCAGGGAGGCGTCCAGGAGGCATCCTCACTAGATGCCCGAGCCACCTCAACTGGCTCCTCTCGATGCGGAGGAGCAGCGGTTCTACTCCGAGCTCCCCGCGAATGGCCGAGCTTCTCACCCTATCTCTAAGGGAGAGCCCAGCCACGCCGCGAAGGAAGCTCATTTCGGCCGCTTGTATTCGCGATCTTGTTCTTTCGGTCACTACCCAAAGCTCGTGACCACAGGTGAGGGTAGGAACGTAGATTGACTGGTAAATCGAGAGCTTCGCCTTTCGGCTCAGCTCTCTCTTCACCACGACGGACCGGCGCAGAGTCCGCATCACTGCAGAAGCCGCACCGATCCGCCGGTCAATCTCCCGCTCCATCCTTCCCTCACTCGTGAACAAGACCCCGAGATACTTGAACTCCTCCACTTGAGGCAGGATCTTGTCCCCGACCCGGAGGCTGCACTCCACCCTTTTCCGGCTGAGAACCATGGCCTCAGATTTGGAGGTGCTGATTCTCATCCCAGCCGCTTCACACTCGGCTAAGTCCAGCGTCTCGTGGGTAATATTTGACCAGCCAATCAGGTCACATATGAAATTCTCTGATTTTTAGTGGTTTGAGCATCACAAACAAATTTTATATTTTCCATTTATATCCATTGCACTGGTGTGGTGCCAAAACCTGGGCAAGTGCAACCCAAACGTTCTGCATGGCTTAATGCCTGTAGGGGTAAAGAAAAGGCCAGAAACTTTACACTGTTTTGTGTGAATAATGGATAATTTATTCAGTCTTAACGTAGCCAAACGCACATATCTGGCATCCCACCCTGGCAAAAACACAGAAATAATAAATACCGTTCTGTTCTGTTCTGTTCCGGAGTACCGTGCAAGCCAAGTGGAGCCAAGTTGAGCTGACCTTAGATATCACAGACAATAACATCACCCTTGGTTAAATTGCCACCGTACTGCACAAAACAGGACAGAACATTAAGCTCAAATAAAAGAGAAATGCAGTGATAGATGAAAAGAAATATACTGGGAAGGGAGAGTGAAAGAGAGAGCAGCATGGAGACGTTAGGCGGGTCAAAAGGCTACGCCGGCTCAAATGATGCAAGGAGAAGTTAATATCTCTCACAAATACTGGCACGGAGAGAAAATAGTGCACTGGTGCAAATGATGTTCACAGTTACAGTATGTCTAACCGCTTGATTGACAGTTTGACTGACTCAGCGTCATCTATTTTAGTGATACTGTGTATGTCTGTGCATACATATTCCCATATTTTCCAGTAACACGAGGTGCCCTTGATAGAGTAATCATTTCGTACCATGGCTGTGTGTGGGTACGCGTGTGTGTGTGTCTGCTCGTGTGTGTGTAGTTATTCCCTGCCACCATCTGTTCTCTATAGGCTGATGATCATCTATCTCCCCATTAACTGTCAGTCACTCTGTTCCCTGTTGACACCTCTCCTCTCACTATCTGAGCTGCAAAGCTACAACACAGAGGGAAGATACATAACACAAGAAATAATGTCGGGTTTCTTCAGCCATCCAATTATGTGCACACTGCACCTCTGTGTTTGTACAGCCGTGGACCTCGATCACATTTGCAGCCTTCGTTTAAACACATCAGATGAAGACATCGCCCACCCACTGACGTCAACGCATGCTTTAAAGGAGCTCTGTGAAGTTTACGTGCAGTGTTTCCCACCAAAACTTCATTCCTCAAAACATAAAACATTTGCAAAGCTGGATTTTTTTTTTTTTAATAGAAATTTGAACCTTGCATTATTTATATGCATGCTCACGCTCTCCTTCTTCGTTGCCGTTGTTGTCACTTTGCCGTGTCTTGGCGCATTACTGCCACCTGCGTGACTAACAAAATGAGGATGCACAAAAAAACAGTAAGTTCCAAAACATTATTTATAAAAATCTATAAATATAATGAGAAATTTACAGATGCATTAAACATTATATTATGTATGTGCGATTGGGATGATGGTGCAGTAGATTATTAGTAAAAAAAAAAAAATGAACCACCATGCAGATGTTGCTGGCTTCAGAGCAATAAGCCGCCAGCACGCATACTGATGTGTGAGGAGGGGAAACGGATCACATTTTCATCATTTTAAATGACTCCAAAGGTATACGCACGCCAGAAGAATGTAAGTCAGTCATAAAACCTTTTCATCACAGCTGGAATAAAGTGTTCACCCGTCTACTCTGGTGAAACATTTCTAAGAAATCAGCTTTACAGAAACTGCAAAGAGCAGCTTGATTTTTCCCGTCGATGTACAGCGCATTCATTTTGGATTGTTGTCTTCTGCTGTTTGGATGGGGGGAAAATCATTTTGACTTGATTGTCATTCATTTATACTTTATACATATTGTAAGATAACAAGACAATGTGTCATCCCCTCCTTTTACCCAACATACTCAACCTCAATTAGCTTCATCCGCCTTCATTCCCGTCATTCCTTCGCTCGGCCTCCTGTTCCCCAACCCCCCGCTTTCTTTTCGCCCGAAAAATTATATTTGGTTCTAGTAAAATATTCATGTCTCAGTCATAGCACTGGAACCATGAATCATACATCTGAAAAACTGGGAGAGCCAGAGAGGGAAAAGGGAGGAGGAGACAAGGGAACGGGGCAGGAATGAAATGGATACAAATGTAATCACAGGAGGAGCAGGAGGGAGAGAGGTGGGAAGAGGTGTCAGAAGAGGGAGGGAAGAGAAGAGGACATGGGTAGAGTCCTACACTGGGAGCCAGAGGTGTAAAAGGCAGAGAGAGAGAGAGAGAGAGAGAGAGAGAGAGACTGGCAGATGGATGAATGGAAAAGGAAAGCAAGGTTACAGGGAGAAGGACATGGAGGAGAATGTGACGCTGATAAACCGGAGGAGAGGAGGAGGAGGGGCTGGTGAAAAGGGGAGAGGAAGAGGAAGTGTGAAACACTGTTTACACAAAGGCTTTGACTTGAACTGTTAGAAACGAGGACAAAAGTTGTGTTTATATTCTTTAAATTTCAGTTGATTAGCCGACAGCCGTAATTACTGGTTGTGTCAGGATAGTCGGGGCTTTTTGAAGTGGGTTATCTACAGCAGACAGCTTTTTGAAGATGAAGCATACAGAGCAGACAACAGCACTGCTGTTGACAGAGTATCTACATTCTCACTGCTTAACTTGCCGTCAGATCTGCAGCGTAATATCCTGTGCACAGTTAAGACAACATAGAAAACGGCTGTCTGATGGCAAGGACTGAGAATATCCTCAGTGCAGCATGCTCTTAAACAGATAGGTGGGCCTGTTTTTATGCATTATTTTTTATAAAAGGTCATTTTATAATGAAAAATTGACGTTTCTTGGCGTGTTTTTGATGAGTTATCACAGTTATTTTTCCTGTGACTGCTTCACTATAAAAGTGTTTCACAAGCTGAGCACTTTTGATGTGACTCTAACGATGAAAACGACCGCTTAGAGATAATTACAGTGTAAATACATTAAAATGGCTATTGCTGAGAAAATGCCAACCATAAATCATCAAAAACAAAAACTCGATCAAAAACAGAATTTAATGTTATGAGAATCTCAAAGATTATAACTTTAAGGGAAGAGAACTAAACTAAATTTCACACAACGCAGAGAGTGACAGAGAGGCTACAGGTCACACATGTAATTTCAATGCAGCGTTTGCCCTATGACTGTGACAAGATGCATTAGGTTGCAGCTTTGAGTGAACACCGACAAAAATTTGGGTCACATCAGCTCTGATTAGCTGTTCGAACGTGTTGCCGGCATCACCGACTCATGCGCAAGTGTGAAAATAGTGTGAGCTTTCAAAGCCTCCAAATGACCTTTTATTTTAGCATTTCCACAGAAGAAGTCAGTCAGTCAGTCAGTGTGATATTTTTCAATAAACCAGATCCCGTAATCCTCCAAGTTTGGTTAAGACATCATTTGTCAAAGTGCCAAACTGATGTTGTTATTAAAATGCAAGAACGAAATAATCCCAGCACAGTTTACATCATGTCTGTCCTACAAAGACGGCAAGAATTAAAGATTTCCAGGGAAGGAAACAGTGTGTCTCCCACAATAACACTATTCCCCTAATTTAACGTGAAAGCATGTCATGTGGCAAAACGGCTCAAGTCACTCCTACTTGTAACGGCTGCACGTGTGTGCTCGAACTCTGAAAATGGATAGAGGATGAGACAGGGGGAAGAGGAGGAGGAGGAGGAGGAGGAGGAGGAGGAAGAGTTAGAAATACACCAAAAAGATGCCATAGCCAAAAATGCAGTCACAGTCACGCAAGCACACACACACACACACACACACTACACAGACACATGTGGGCACGGATTTCTTATGCTGATGTTGTGAGTGAATACCCAGTGTGCTCAACATTAGCGGGGAAAAAAAAAAAAAAAAAAAGCGTGAGCCAGCATTTTTCGGTTTCCAGAGAAAATTTGCTGCTGATAAAAAATTCAGCACCGGAGCAAAGTGTTGGCTAAGTGACAGCGAAACTGAGATCCAGTAGGAGCAAGTATCCCTCAAGTGTTACAAAAGACCTGCGTAAGCTCTTCTGAGACAGAGTGAGACGGGGGAGGAAGCTGAAGAGAGGAGGCCAGGTGAAACGGGGTCAGCGCTCATCTTCCACTGAACCTTATGAGGGTTGATTATCTCCAGTGCTCTCACACCGACACACACACACACACACACACACACATACGGCCCTGCAGAGTGTGTGTCTGCATATGTATGTTTCCCCTCTCTCTCTCTCTTCCTCTGTGGTGTTATTAATGCTGACATACTGTAGCTACCGGCTATGTGCTTACCCTGTCCTCTTTCCAACTCTTGAGTTAAGGCAGATCACAGACACCGCTAACAAACACGCGCATGCATAACCAACATTAAACATATCTGTCCCGAGAGCGAGGTTGAAGGCAAAATGTCATCTGATAGAAGATTGTCTCACATCCTAACGGTGTTTACTGTAAATATGTATAGCAGCCTGTCTGATTTAGTTTAGCCGTTGGCTTCACGAGTGCGTACGTGCAGACGGCCTTTTCTATAGAATTAACAGCATGTTATACGCTCTCTTTGCATTAGTGTAAGTGGCTATTTTGAGCTGAAGTAAAAGGGATGTAACAGAAGAAAATATCTTTGAGCTCCTCTGTTCGCCTTTGGCAAATTAAAGACATGCACACTTTCAGATTCTGTCAGATTTGTTCCCAGTTCGATACGAATAAGCGTCATTAATGTAGCTCACTGTCAGATTTTCCGTGATGGCAAAAAAATGGATTGATGTCACATCGCCGTGTCATCAATAATGCACGTTGACTTTTTGTTAGATCCCACATAAGCAGCCATTTTCCCGCAGCCCATTTAATGTCCTGAGTAATATAATGAAAAAAAGGAGTGTACCAATTCAATACCTCACAAAAAGTGTGGCCAAGAAACAATATGCAGCTTTATTGGTTTGCAGTAAATGATGTCCTCGTTTTATTTTGTTTTTTTTTTCCTGTCCCTATCTCCGGTCTGACTACCTGTCTGGCAGGATTTTGTGCAGGATTTTGTGAGGTTATATAGGCAGGGCCTTTGCTCAGGTTTGTTCTCTGTCAATTATTATTTCCTTTAGAGTCTGCAACAGACTTTTTATTAATCATATTTAAAACCAAAAGACAATACTGATATGAAAAATACATATGGTGCAAAATATTCCCTGAATTGAATCTCTCCATTGTTTAAGATGTTATGCATTGACACAAATTCAACATATACGCAAAGTGCCATAGCCTGATATCAGTACCAAGATGACCACGATGAAAATATCACACTATTGATACCTAGAGATGGCATATTGAACCAGCAAAACAAATAAAATCAGCATTTAGGATGCGTGCCAGCTCTAACCCACGAGTTGTTAGCAGCAGAGTTTCTGCCCTTCAGCTCCGGTCCTCGGATCAGCACCATGAACATTGGTCGTGACACGCTTTAGTGCAGAGTGTTTTAAAAGATAGAGTTGAGCAGAAAAGCAGGAGGATTTGCATTATGCATGTGCTGCAATCCTGCACTCCAAGTCAACACTACATATTTAATCCAAACAAACAATCCCGCATCAAAGCATATGTGCTGCCTGTGAATAAGTCGCCAGCGTGTAAGATATGTACTTCTAAAATCGCGTCCTGTTTTCACCTGGTTCCTCCTCTGTGTGCAGTATAATAGGCTGAAATGTACAGAAACAGTAAGAGAGCGTCACGCTCTTATGAAATGTTCAAAGAAATATGGTATTGATGGTCGCTGTGCTGCTTACACAGCTCAAAACTTTTGCTACTCGGTTGCAATGACAAAAGGAGAAAGATTTGGCAGGACTGTCCCAGCTGAGAGAGCCAATCCACTTCTAATTACGCTGTTCCCTTCCTTCAACCAATTGCTCTCACACAGAGGAGCAGAGGGGCCCTTTTTTTTTTTTTTTTTTTTTTTTTTTCTGCGCGCCTGAAAGTCTTCACCAGAGAGCTCACTTATGGCAAGAGGGAAACGGAAGGAAAGATGTGCTAAAGTGGAACAGAATCCAGCTGAGATAGCTGAGACTTCATGAAAGGTAGTCCCATGTGGTTCCATTCATTCAGTCAGTCGAAAAATCTCCCACCAGGCCCTGAAAATCGTACTTTTTATAACGAAAATGAGACAAGCTGCACCAAACCAAGGCTTTAATCCAATCTAACATTTTTTGACAAGTACTATTTTGGGGTGTTTGGATGTGATTTTTTTTTTCCCTTTTTCTTTCCCACCCAAACATGCATCTCATGTCACCAGGAAAGATGATTATCTAAAGGTTAAAAGAGGGTTACTGACAAACATGCAACATATCAAATGTAAATGTGCTCATCCTGCATTCCCTTTCAGTATTTTGCTCTTAGAAATGATGCTGTGGGATCAATATCACAGCTACATTAATGTGCATGCTGCATTTTACTGTTCTAGATGTTTAAGGTGGAACTAATTTAAACTACTTTACATACTGTTGGGTAGTTTTATCTACAGCGATGCATCATATTCTATAATATCATTATATGTTTGTAGCATTGCTGTCCTGGGCAAACCACACATCTCTAATAAGTTTGTTATGATGCAGTTAATCAAAGAAGGTTTTTGAATAGTTCTCTATTCACAGAGTATGGCAGAAATGGAACAAAGTATGCACATAACATTTTTTCATTAGCTTATAATCAGATGAAAATAAGAATCGTTATGTTTTTCTTACCATAGAATGAGCTTTTTATATCTACAGACAGTGCAGCATGTTGAACCTCCATGTTTCTACAGTAAACAAACCAAACATTGGCTCTAGATATGTCTTTCTAGTTATTATAGTTCTAGTTTCTCCTTCACGATAGGAAGGAGACAGCGAGGCGAGGGGGTTGCAGTTAGCAACTACACCTCTAGATGGCGGTAGATTCTACGCACTGCTCCTTTAAGTCCTCCTGGTCCACCATAAAGGAACACTTAATCCTTCTGTTTATCAGAAACATAAAAATCGCTGGACAGGACAGGTATGAAAAATTGTAATTGTAAAACTTAAATCCACAAGTACACCAAATCTGAATGTGATTACACTTCTTGAAGAAGTAAGGACTAACTGAGTACTCTCTACTGCACAGTGGTTCATGACAGGATTTTTAAAAAAAAGGATACTGCAGCACATTTGAGAGGATACCCCTCTTAAAGTTAGCCTTAAGAGTGAACAATGGCTCAGTCAAAGGAAAGACAAAGTGTTTTATAATGATTTATGTCATAGCACAGCAGTTCCTGGCACCTCACCTCTGTGAATTTTCTGGTCTAATTTCTCTCTGGTGCTCCAATCTATACGAGCAGCTGAAGTATGGACGTTTGACCTCGGCCTGATCACAGCTTTCCAGCTCTAAATGAATTATAGATGCTGAAATTTCTCATTGATTTAGTAACTGGCAGATGGGACAGTGGTCCTGGGTCATAAAGCTGTAATGAGGGAGATGTTTTAGACCTTTCTCGTGCACTATAGTTTCTGCTCACAAGCTTGAAGGAGGAGTGTAAAACAGTCTGAAATACAGCGCCGCAGATCATCACCTCGCTATGATAAAACTCGTTTACATAAGTGTGGAAATAAAACGAAACAAGCAAGCAGAAAGAGAACACTGATAAATATAAGAGTGGTCAAGTGATGGGGCAACTTAGGGGAAATATCAGATGATATTGCTTCATTCATTTTTGTGTCCTGTGCCTTAACTACAAAATAAGTCATCTGTCAGTGTCTTCCAAAATGACCCATGTGACTTTTAGGGAGAGATAGGATGCCATCCATCCGTGGTTACATCTTCCCAATGAGACTTTGTGGTGTTATTCTGCCTCTTCGTCTTAGATTTGAACAGAAAATATAATATTTTTGATTTCCGTCAGTCTAGTTTCTTAGGTTAATTTTAAAATCCTGGATTATTCCACTCAAATTAAGAATGAAGACTATTTTCTCATTTTGTTTTCCAATGAGACGGCTCCTAGCAACCATGAGATGACCTGTATCTGTTGTAATGGCCGCATTATTCAGCTGTTGTGGTCTTTTATGGCATTAGCCACCTGCAAATGACAATAACCCAGTACTGGCCAGCTGGTATTGAAGACTAATCACCATACTGTAGGCTGAGCATGAGAGGGATTTCTCTATCCACATCATTCCCTCTGTCTCTGTCCTGCTTTATTCCTATGTCATGTTTCTCTTCATCTTGACTCTTGTCACATTATATATATTTGAACTTTTCAATATCCCCGTACTCCTTTTCGCAGGAGTCTCTCACACACACGCCACTGTCCTTGGCTTTCTCCCTTTTATCTTCATTTTTCCAATATCACCAACGTGTCCGTAGGGTTAGGTACGAGCAGAGAAGAGTGAAGTGAAGCACCTTAATATTAGCAAGGAGGTTGGAAAGGTAGGGGAGGACACTCGGGGTCGAAGAACTGAAATAGCAATGTTCGTCACAGAACTGAAATGAAACCAGTCTTGGTCTCTGTCTTTTCTCTTTCAGCACTTCTACTTTCATTACAAGAGCTCATCCACCAGGAGGACAGCTTACCCTGCTCTCCACTTCGGCTGCGTGACCATTGCTTTTTAATGCGAGAACTGTTTTCCACAACTTAATTTCAAGGTTTAAAAGGATAATAATACAAGTGATTTTATGCATTTGCACAACTGTGCTTTAGGCTGTTCCTCCTAATGGACAATCAGAAGTACACAGCAGAATGATAAAAAGTAATAGTAGCTGTAGATTAAAGGATTCATTTTCTTCCCCCAGAAGAAGCAATTTACTCTCATTCATTCTTGTACAGTATGAAAAACAACTTCCACGGGGCAGCAAGATTGGTACAGTTTCATTTTGTTTCCATTGTGCTTCAGTTAAGTGGTTTCAAATCAGCTTAGTGTTAAAGTTTTTTTCTTAATCACCTGTCATTCACAGTAAGACATTTACGTATGTCTAAGTGAAGGAACGATTCTTCAAAAGCAAACAGAATTGAAATTGGTCCCATTAATGCATTTCTATGTAAGTAAGAGATCCAATTTTCCATCCATCCTTGCAAACACACCCCGAAAAGAGTGTTGAAGGCAACCATAGTGCAACATCAACGTTCTCATGGGACTCATACAGGTTCGGATCCAAATCGTATATGGTCAATCAGGTCTATTACCAGGTCTGCTTAACATTAAGTGTAAAACCAAAGTCATTGGGTGTGTAATGAAGGTAATACTCAATGACCTGCACGAATGAGTGTCCCTGCTCAGGAGGGTCAGAGACCAGAGGTCAGATTCATCTCAGAGGATAGTAAATCAGTAGATAGCATTAGCAGTGGAAGCAAATGAGCTGTTGGTGTTGGAACAAGACGCGGTAGCCTTCAGTGTGGTCACGTTAGCATCGATCAATATGTAACACCCAGTTATACTAAAAGGATTCCGAGGAGCATTTCTGGTGATGGTGTTGGTCTTCTAGGTTAGGTCTATGAACAGGTCAAGAAATCCTATTATGGACAAAATCCCTACCGATTTAGAACCATGGACAGGGCTGGCAGTCACTGAACAACAACTGCAATGGGACATTTTTTTTCAGACTATTGGGGTTTCGGATAATAGGCCATCGGAAACAATGGTGTGACACCAGAGATGGTGCGGAGGTGGAAAGTGAAAAATTGGGTGAAGAAGGTAGTGTTTGTGACGTAATGGGGAGTGATAGCTCGGTAACACCAGTCCATAGAGACACAGGGGGAGAAAATGGCTGTAATGATGATGTTATTATCAGTCACTCACACACTGACACACACAGCTTTTTGTGAGTACCCAAAAAAAAAGAAAAAAAAAAAAACACTCACACACACAAACAAACAGGTCCAGAACAACAAAAATTGAGAGTGACACGTTCCCTTGCACATGACAGACTAGGTCATGTTATGTATCCTTCCTGAAGTCCTGTTGTTTGTCTCACCCTCTTGCATTTTTTTTTTCCAATTTGCCACAGAGGGGTGAGCGCGGGACACTCGGGAATCGGATGCGTCATCCCATGGTAAAAATGCCGGAGGAAATCTGTAATACAACTCATCTCTGCACCGCCAGGATTTGCATTGACTGCTCAAATCAGATTTTTCCACTTATGTGACACTGGCCTTATCTCTTCGTTGCTATCCAAACAGTGAAAAATCTGATTCTGTCCCGTTTTAATCCCCCCGTAAAGACGACGAGGCGACAAATTAGATTTTTAACAGGTAGTGAAGATTCGTCCCCGCCTGCGTTGCTGGTCATTACAGACAGTCCCCATTCATTCTCAGTTAGCTCTTTACACACTCGTAACAGGCTGCTGATGTCCTTCCATAACTCTTCCAGCGCTCTTTAAACATTTTGCAAAATACATTGAAAAGAAGACGATACAAAAGAAGACAAAGCTACATGGTACGCATTTTCACACACTTTCACAACTTGCTTTTGCACTCTCCTTCTGTCTCCCTTTTTCTGTGTGTGTGTCAGATGGGATTGGTGCACCTGATCTGTTTGTGAGAGTGGGCAACGGTGGAGACTAAAACACTACGACATATCCTGCTGGCGAGGACCCTGTTTTTTTTTTTTTTTTTAAAAATGCGTGCACACATGCATCTTGCAAGCGCGCATAGTTCATGCTCATTTTGAAATATTATGATATAACTGCTTTAACGCCCTCATTCTAAATTCTCTAATCCAACCTATCCAAAAAAAAGTGTTTTTACTTTTTTGTTTTTAATTGAATTAAGTAGAAAATATCTTGTTTTGATGTTGTGAAACACACATTTTTGATCTGATGCAGCGGCTTTGGCGTGCATTTTGGGAATTATGGCAACATGATATTCCCTTGACTTGAAGATGAGAGACAATCTGTTGATGCCCAGAGGTCAGCATCAGTTACAGAACCTCACCCACCTCCTCCTTTTTTTTTTCTAGGGCAGAGTTTCTTAATAAATATTATATTTCATTATATGCCTGGGATTTGAATATATAGCCTGACTCCTATTTAATATTCACAGCTAAAGCACATGCGCACAACACATGACATACATACCGTCATATTGCAAAGAATAATGCCAAACACTGCTTGAATCACTCAGAAAGTGGTTGTGACTCACTCACAGAAAACATGGAAAGAAATGTCACGCAATAGTGATATCATAGTGTGGACACACACACACACACACACACACACACACACACACACAGATACACACACCCAGAGGCATGCTTATACACACACAGACAAACAGAAATCCACATCCAGGGTTGCTATCACTGTGAGGCAAGCCATAGATGGGCAGTGAGATGTTGTTATATAACGGGACTGGCCAAGCAGGGCTAAGCATTTTTTTTTATCTGGGCTAACGACAACTCTACGTGGAGTTCACTGAAGTATGTGTGTGTGTGGATAGAAAGGAGGGATGTTATGAAGGCAGCTACAAGGGAAAAAGAAACGTAAGTAACATAAGAAGAGTGATGAAGGAAACGAGACAGGCAGAATAAAAACAGACTGACGGCAACACAGACTTAAAAGGCTCCGGAAGATTTGGTTAAGTGCAAGCAAACTGCTTTTTCACCTCAGAGTTGTTTCAGGGAAAGTCTGAGGCAAGTTCCGGGTCAGTCTTCAGTCAAGTCATTTGTGAATTGAAACATGAGGCTGTTTAATGTGTCTACATATTTTAAGAGACACATTCCGGGCTGGCAGATATTACTTACCATTTCTCAACTAGAGAAAAATCATGTGTTTTATCATAAAGTTTGGATTAATTCAAACTTAACTGCAGATCACCAATAACTGTTTCTGTCTGAACGGGGTCGGTTTATAAATTGCTCGGTTATGCTCCTTGTCCTTGGAGGTGCTGATGATGCAGACTCATCTGTATTTAAACACCTGTGTCTATCCTGACTTGTTAATGGTGCCAAAAGATGTCGACAAAAAAAAAAAAAAAAAAGCGAAATGAACTTTTTTTCAGTGTTTTACAAAATCAAATAATCACCTCATTAAATTAAACGAACGAACTGGCACATAAATTAGGGAACTCTGCCAAAATTAGAACGGCTCCAGTGAGACCAAGTAGCTGAATATTTGAATGGAAGCATACCGATAGATGTTTTAGTGTGTTTTCACCATGAGGTATAGCAGTTGTACTGTAATAAAAGATTTTGAATCTCCTTGGATACGGCGTTTAAGGACACAGCATCATCAATGTGACGGGAGAGTGCCTAAAGTATTATAATACATTTGTGAATGGTGTTGGCTGAAAATCAGACTTCAAGAAGACGATTTTCATCTCTGAAAACTCTCATGCTGGAACAACTTTGGATGCTACAGCAGCAAAACATCAAGAGTCTCTTCTCGCAGATGTATTTCCACACAAATATAATCTCACTTTGTTCACTGATGTGAAGCAAGTTGTTTTTCAGGCTTTTTCAAAATAGCAAATTGCTTCTTTTTGAAGGACACCGAATGAAAATGGACAAATGTGTAGGCATCATATTTTTAGACTTTCTAAACTAGCAAATTTCTTCTGTAAGATTCTGAAATAGATAAAGAAGGATTCAGGGTGTACTGCAGGGATCCACTATGGGACTTCTCCCATTCAGGTTATATGTAAAATGATTTACCATCGGTCCACACAGGGTGTGAAGTCCAGATGTATGCAGACAATACCGTAATAATGTCCACAACAAAACTTGAAGATGAAGAAATCAACAAAGTTACTCAAAGAGTAAGAAAGGAAAAGGTTAAATGAGGCTGAGGAGACAGTATAAGCATACAACAATAAGAACACTACAGTTCTTGTCCTGCTCCTGGCCTAACTATGGCGCTTCCTCCCTCATTATGAGTTCAACTGAAGTTCACTTGTTATCCTGAGAAAACAATTCTCCCATACTGAAGAACAGGCCCTTATCCTAGCTTTGCAAGATAAAGAAGAAATCCCCCTAGGAACTCTTATGAGGTATGGCAAAATACAAGATAGTTAAAAGTGCAATAGTGTAACAAATAAATCTCATCACATCTTGTTATTTTTATTATTATCCATAATTACCTTCAGTTTTTCATCATTCTGGATTTGCGATGTGCTGTTTGAGAGTTAATGAAAATGTTTGCTCTCCAAGTCTCTTATGTGAAGCACTGTGTTGGCAGTAACATATGAGAATACCTTTGAAACATCCAACTAGAAAGACGAAAAGAAAAGCTTTGAAAGGAGATAGCATCTGCCCACCAGCCCCGTACTTACAGATTCCCTCCAAAGCACATATTTTTGGAACAGATTTGCGTTTCTGTTAGCTTGTCAGAACATTAGTCATGTCGAGTTTTATGTATTCGACTGTCTCTGCTGTCAAGAGGCTGTAAAATGATGAGAATAAATGAATTTTTAATGCTAACGGGCAGAAGGAGAGATCGGTAGTATCACTGGAGAGTTAGCTGCACCCAGATGGCCCATGTTTATCTATAACATCACCGAGGTAAGAGAGTACAGCAAGAGAGATAAGGAATAAGGGAAATAGGGGCCATGAAAGAAAAGTTGAGCTATGTTGTGGTGTGAGTTTGGTGTGTGTGTGTGTGTGCGTTAGCCAGCAGGCAAGAGATCTGAATGGCTGTCCCAGATACCCAAATAAGTCTCCTCACATAATGCTACATCACATTTGCTTAAGTCAGCAGGGATGAGACATGCATGCACACACACACGAGCACACTCATGATCACCTCCGCTTCGTCATCTGCCACTCTCTAGTTCATCTGTGTCTGTATCACTGGCTTTAAAGCGGTTAGGTGAGACTGAGTGCTACTGTCAAACCATCTCAAACACACACACACACACACACACACACACACACACACACACACACAGATAGATCATACAAATCTGTCTCAACCCATCTACACATTATGAAGTTGAAGATCACGATATACCATATGGTTCCCTGATCCCTTACTGTATGATGTACATTGTCTGCTGTTGCACCACATTTGTGCTGTGTGCATGTGTGTGGCATCCTTTCGAGGCAGACTGATACACAGCGGGCATTCTTTGATTGTGTTATTTAAGCGCTGTGATTCTCCATGAGCAAACACTTTACACACACACACACACACACACACACACACACAGCCAATTAACACCTCAGTCTCCCCGTGGTATGCGGCAATCAAGCTAGGTATTTTTAATCAAACATGAGTGCTCAGTGCACACCTGCACCCATTCATATCTACCATCACACACACACACATACACACACACACATTCAGAAGCACACAGTTTCAGTGATCTGGAATCATAAGAGCTACAAGTTTAGCAACAAATAATTAGGGTGTGTTAGCGATTAGCCTGATACACAATTAGCCTCTAGTCCTAGCATGCTCATTTATCACCATTTGCAAGGGCAATGTGAGGCGATGGGAACACTAAGGTAAGCACAGTTATGGGGCAATTCACACGATGCCACCTGCTTTTTGTTGTAGCTTCCTGCTGAGTCCATCACTTACAAAACTGAAAGATGTGCTTGGCTATCAGATGCACACAGTAGCACCGCGTGCATTTTAAAGCCAGTCGAATGGCATGGTGTCATGCTGGGCTAGCCTCTGTTACACTAGCTTCTGTAACTCAGTGTAATCTCTCATTCAGCATCTTTTTCATTGACATCTTCCTGGAGTTTACTGTCCATATTCTAAGACTGATTAACATACACTAAAGCAGTGGCTGTTAGAAACTGAAACCATTATGATCTAACTATTACCTTGTGAGTACAATGTTTGAACCTGCCATGGCCCCTTGCTTCCCCCCATGTATTTGCCTTTTGTGACATTTAACAGCAGGGGCTAAAACTGATGGGAAATGGTTGCTAAATCACATAGCATAATGTTGAGTTTCTGTTCTGAGGCGAGATTTTTAGGTATTTTTACAGATTACAAATGTCAAAGGGATTTTAAATACTGCTGGAACAGAACCCAAATGTTCTTGTTTCACTTTGAGTCTATTAGATTTTTGTTTCAGGGTTTAATGCTGTAAAAAAAAAAAGTAGCATTTGAATGGAATCTCGCAATAATATTAGCTTCTAGTCAAAAACTACTTTTGAGGAAACTCCAGAAGACCCATCTGTCTCAGATTCTGGTGAACTTTTACCGCTTTCACCACTGAGAGCATTATTACCAACTGTATCACAGCCTGGTATGGAAACCGCACTGTCTGTAATGATGAAAACTGCCCAGCTCATCACTGTTGGGCTGTCCAGAGCAAGCGGCGGCTGCAGAGGGCGTGCAGCATGGCCAGGGACACTCCCCACCCTGGTCACAGACTGTTTACCCTCCTCCCCTATGGGAGGCGCTGCAGATCTCTCTGTTTCAGGACCAACAATGTCATGAACAGCTTTTTTCCCATCAGTTGTCACCCTGCTAAACTTTGCATAGAGGTGATCTCCACCCCCCCCAGACCGACTGAACTTCCCGACCAAACTAAACTGCATTTCGCTGTCTTAGTACTTTGTACTTTGTGCAGTGACAAAATTGAATCTAACCTAATCTAATCTAAAACATGCTAGAGATGCCAGAAAACTCAACCCACGCACCCGTCTGTTCTGCTCATGGCACCTAACCTGCAACAGCTGCAGCATTTAGTTTCCCTAAATCAAGTCACTAAGTGGGGAATCCTGGGAAAATGTTCAGGATGTAGTGAACTGCCAGACGCTCTCAGTGACAGCCATCATTCACGCTGCTGAAATGTCACTGAGCAACGCAGTGCCTCACTTCCTGCCCAGGACACAAATGTTTTTTTGTAATAGCTGGCTCACTAAATGCTAAAAGAAATTCCATCATTCTGATTGTGTCTGTACAACAAGAAGACGGAAATGTACAATATGAAACAGAACGATAAAAGAAACGGTAAAACGGACAAAAACTCAGAGGATGAAAAGAAATGGCGGCGTGGGGAGGTAGAACAAAGAGCCGGTGTATTTTATTCCTGTCTCATCCCTGTGCACTCAGCTCAGCTTGGCTCAAAGACCACAGCAATTAATTACCTGCAGGCACATTACGGACACCTGCGATGATTTATGGGGCCCTTTATGGAGATGCACAACACTGATAGGTCAAGTTCGGGATACAAAAGAAAAAAGTGAGCTAAGTCATGACCCGACACATAAGACTGATGAGTAAAAAAAAAACAAAAGGACCCCCCCCCCCCAAAAAAAAACACAGAAAACTTTCATTTCATTTAACGTCCATTAGGCACGGCTGTAGTTTGCCTCACTCAAAATCTGTCTTGAAAGCGGACACACACACTCGCACAGATGCTAGCCTACATTGGGCTGTTGTTGCATGTGTTGTTGCTCTTGCCCATGGGCTCTTTTCTCCCTCTGTTCTCTTCATCCCCAACAGAGAGAAAGAATAAAAAAAAAAAAAACACAAACACATCTTCATTATTTTTATGTTGAGCAGAACTTCACTGTATCCATTATGCCTGTGTGAGAGATTGTGTCTGCCAGACGATATGTGTGCGACTACAAACGCGCGCACTCACTTTGGCTTTTACAGGTTTAGTGATTTAGCTGAGGCTCCCGCCCACAGAAACTGGAGCAGGTAGCGCTGTTGCTCAAGGACACACAAAGCGGGACATAATGGCTGTTGGTGGAAACGGTGGCTGCTGTGGGGAACAAGCCTGCTCCTGTCAGCCAGGACATGCTTCCCCAGGCTAATATCACCCTGCCAGGAGGATGATAGTCAAGGAAGCTCTTATGGGGGGGAAAAGAAAAGATGTGTATGGTCCATATCATAGTTCATTCCAGGGAATATCTTTTGGACAAGTTAGATATCACTTTGTTAAACAAACAGTTAATAATCCCAGCCATGGGCTATCTGTTATAGGCTTATATAAGAGATACACTTATATAACCAGACAATCTTGAATCCAATGTTTTGTATCACTGGATTTAAACCTAATAAGAAGGAATACCCTGATAATGAAGGAAACTAAAGCAGAACACCCAAGTGAGCAAACTGAAACAGAGATTTCTTAGCTCAGCGTCCAGGGAAAAAGAAACTATTTTACACTTCAACAAGACTAAACTGTTTAAATGAATAAAGAGTGGAAAAAGTAATATTTTAGGGAGGAAAAAAAAAAAAGCACGGTTCTTGTTTTGTGCCACAGATTGGGCTGTTGCGGGCTAATGAAATCCCAGCTGTATAGCATGACAAATGAAAAGGTCTGCAAGTGCGCTGGAGGTGATGGTGAGAAGGTTAAAGTCAATCTGTATAGCTTGAAAGCTTTTAGTGATATTACACCCAAAGGGTTGTAATCACACAGCCAGAGCAGATCAATACAATCACATCACATCCACAAAGTGCATGAGACAGCATGTAATTAGACTTTTTTTTCACACATGGAGCTAGTTTATATGTTAAACGTTGGTTTTTCGGGGAGTATTTCAATCTAAGAGGTCCATTCTTGATCATTTTTTGGCCCTTTTAAGCTTTATTTGATTCATTTGAAGAGTGACAGGAAATGTGGGGAGAGAGAGATGGGGAATGACATGTGGGAAAGAGCCACACGTCGGATTCGAACCCTGTTTTTGATGTATTTCATTCATATAGTTGTCATACAACATGTGCACATGTACACATAAAGTCTTATCTTTCTTTGCAAACTGGATTCTTCAGGAGCTGTGAAATCTTTCCAGGTCAGGAACAGGTACATTCACACAGGTGCAGCTTTCCTCAAACTGCTGACTCATACCAGAAACACAAACACTGGCTCATGCAAACAACAGAGGCACTTGAAGTTTACAGAATGAAGGCACACAGCCTCGTTCAGTGGTAATTATTTTTTTTTATTAATTACTGAACAAACACCAAGAGCCTGAGGATGATGCTAACAAAAGCCCAATATCCTCGTCTGACATTTATCATGAGTACAATTCTCCAGATACAGCCTGTATGAGTGTTATTGTAAAACACAGTCCAATTATTCACTTTATGATTCATAACATTTTAATAAAGAAAATGACCATACTTCCTGCATTCTGCTGTCATTTAGCATAGTTAAACATGGAACTATTACTTTGTAGTGTCTTTAACGTGGTCGTCAATGAAGGTCAGCTACAGTCACAGTGAGTGTGTAACATACAGTCTGCGTTTATTCATGAGAGAGGAAATGCGTGTGTGAAACAATGACTTTCATTCCAACCTGTTGGATTAGAAGTATGACTTTAAACTGAGAGGGGGATGGTTCCTCAACACACACACACACACACACACACACACCTCTTCCTCACAAAGACACAAATCACAAGCTAAGCTTTTTGTTTTCTTTCTCGATCAAGATTTCCCCAGTGGTGAGTTAAAGTCTCAGCATTATTTGATGCCAGACAATCCAGCCAAAACACACACACACACACACACACACACACACACACACACGCACACACACACACACACACAAAATATTTTGAGCTGTGGGGACCAAAGACCCAATTAACTTTATTACTAAAATTACAGCTGGAAACAGTGGGAAGACAGATTACATAACACATACACACACACATACACACAAAATAGCAAACTGCCTCAGCACGACTTCTACATGTATCATCCTTGATATTAGACCCAAATACATGTGTCCCAAACAAACAACATGCCCCCTAAGGTCTTAATCGTGAAGCTGGGAGCCGAGATTTCCCCGGTAAACTGATTTTTATTTATACATGAAGTTTTGTTTCTTCTTTTTTAATCCTGTTTTACTCCTTTCCACCCTCCACTCACCTCCCGTCTGTCTTTCCATGCTGCTCTTTTCTTTCTCCTGTGTCACATCGCTCTTCTCCAGCCGTTACACGGTGAGTTTCTAAATGACAGTATGAGTGGCCTGTTAAGTCCTCTCTGTTTCCTCTCCCTCCCACATTGCTCCCCGTTCCTCCTTTTTTTCTTCCTTCCTTCATTAGCAGACATCAACAAGCCGTCATCAATGGTCAGCGAGCGGCATCTCAAATCATTATTAATCTAAACAATGCTAAATATTTTATCCCCGCATCCATTTCTCCCTCCATCTTCTCTGTCCACCTGTCTTTCATCACCTGTCATCATCACTCTTTACCCAGTCATACACACACAGGAGGGCAACCCAAAACACACATAGTGCCAGCAAAGTAATCCAGAGTTACTCTTTTGTGGGTTTTTTAGCTTTAGCTTTTTTAGCTGTGATCGATGTGATCATTTTTCTAAACGTATAAAAATTCTGAAGCTGTTTCGCAACCTTAAAATGAATTCGCTAAGACAGTCGAGCTGAAATTAACTCTGGTGTTAACACAAACTGCTAGCACTGTGCAATAAAAAGCTGCAGTAGAGCGGCTGTGATCCTGGGTCAATGTTAACAAGGGCTAGGGGCAAAGACCTCTACAGGCTCATTAAATTCCTGTGAAATTGAAATGACCAGTCAGGAAATGCCTCTGATACTGTAGACGAGAGCCTTTTTTTTTAATCCCTTTTTTCGATTACATTTATAAAGTGTGTGTCAGTGTTCCCTGTAGGCCGCCATATGTTGTGAAACCTAACAAGTGTGTGTAGCTCTGAGCTAAAGTACCAAAATACGCACAACCGGTTGGAGCTTAAAGCAACGCTGTCTTTTTCTATAGATTTCAGATGAAGATGATTCCTGCAGGAAAAAGTGTGAGTGTGGTGTATGGAGTATTATACAAACACTTTTAAATCAACAAATGAAGCATACGATATGCAGTGCCAATGCAATTTTATGTTTTACAGTTAAATACTTTATTAGAATCGCCACAGAAGAAAAAGCAGAGACCAAAATGCAGCTGAGGATTTAAACTGTTCTTTAGGAGCTGCAGAGGCTTAGTCCACTCATTACAACAGTAGTTATATTTACTGGTATACTGGTTTGGGATTATTTTGCCCAAATTTCTCATTAAAGCCACGGTCAATAGTTTCTGCTAGCTGAGAAAACAGGACCACAATGACTTCACAGTACCTGATTTAATTACCTTTATTTCCTTCTTAGTTTGAGGCTTTGGGAAACAATGTAGCTGGCACCAGTGTGAAGTGTGTTTTTCCACTCTCTCTGAAAGCCTACATTCACAGCTTCACAGACAGTTTCACAGATATATAAATATCATTTATGGGATATCATCGAAATATTAGTGCCGCTGCAGTTATCTGCTTCCTCGTGTTTAGCACAGCATTGTCATGTCATTACAAATTCACATTCTGATTTTGTTTTCTCTCAGCTGAATGCAATGCATGTCTGTAGTTTCTACAATAAACCATTACCACATAATATTTCTGCAGGGAACTGTAAAATGTGTCAGCAGCGTCTCAGTAATGACTCAAGTAGCTGCACGAGGACAACTGAGTAGAATCCAGCAAAGTTTGGGTCGTCTATGGTTTATTGTTAATAATACCATAATCACATTGTATAATTATAATATGGATGTACTATATAGTGAATATGTAATTGGTCACTGTAACCATTCTGTCAGGTAAGAATTGTGAGTTAGTCAAATCAAGCAGATATTTTCCGAAGCCGCGGCACCTTTAGTGTAAAATTGTTTCTCTGTTGTTCAGCTCAGTGATTGAGCTGCAGCAGAGACACAGTGATGTACTAAAAAGACAAAGTTGACTTCAATTCCTGAAGCCTCACATAGCTTTAGTTAAAAATGAAAAGGAGTATAACTTTTGTCCACATCGCATCTTCAGTATGGACAGCAGAAATGATAAAACGACCAATAACTGGTTTGATGTGGCCACAGAGTGTTGTACTGAGACAGATCTGAAAATTCACTCCTGCGAAGAAAGCAGCACTCATCTTTCACAGCACCCTCTATTTTTTATTTAGAGTCCATCTTGAAAAAACCGAGTGGTGGTGAGCTAACCAGTAAGATGCCTCTTTGAAAGTACGGTGACAGCATCGGCCTTCAAAGAGTCCTTTTAAGCTTTTTGAGTCTTTTGTGTGAATAGACCATTGATGGGAATGTATACTGAGCTAAACTGCACTACTTTGATCTCATTTTCCTCCTAATAATCGGACCCATTTCTTCCTCCCTGGGCTCTTTTAAAGTAGTTGAGAATAATTATGAGTTTGGTTGGCAGGGGTGTGTCGCTTGAAGGGGTGAGATAGGTTTCAGATTCCCCAAAGGGTGGATATATGCTGTGCAGAACAGCGTTTGATAGAAAAATCTATGGGCAAACACTTGTGGACTAAACAGACGCACACAAACACAAACACACACACGACCAGGGAGGGCCAGGGGGGAGCTGACCGTGCCAATTGTTTGTCTCCCAGGATCAAATGGGAGGTGATTTTCTGAGGACCAAAGGGTGGGATGGAAAATGACAAAATAAACGAGTGCTCTTTCCTCTCTCTTCTCTTTCTTTCATCTGCCTCTCCGCAGAAGAAGAATGATCTGCCACAGCCTTTTTGTCGAGCTGGCTGACACAAGCGCTCACACAAACATCCCCCCCCCCCCCCCCCCTCTCTCTATCACACACACACACACACACACAGAACAACTCCTCTGCACCACTCTGCTGTTGACTCTATGTGATCTGATGAATGACACCCCCATTTCAATTACTGCCCCTCCTCTGTGGCTCCGGCTATCTCGCACACAGGCACACCTTCCAACCGCCCTTTAAAACACGAAAGCCGGCAAGGCGTCCGCGCTCGTCGCCGGGTGGCTCCGTATTTGAACAGGAACATCAGCGAAAATGATGACGAGTCAGCCGGTCTCACGAGGCCATTAAAGGCAAAATGAAGGCCAACGGGCCGAGGGAAAGACTGAGTGGGTAGAAGCGGTTAGACAGGATGATGTCCAACCTTGACGATTTCTGAAATCAGATAATGTAACACGGTCTGTCACTCATTCTGAACCCCATCCATGAGCTCCAACAAACAGCTTTTGTGTGTGTGTGTGTGCCCTGGTGAGTTATGAATGAAGTTTTCTATGTCTCTTTGTATGCTTTTTGCTTGTTTGTCATCCAAAGTGAAGAGCTAAAGGAGGATATTCCACAAGAGCCTCGGGTGTCATGTTGTTTAGTCATTTTCTGACATAGTTTGCTGCTTCTGAGCTGACTCTGAGAACAATTGTGATACCTGAACCAAAGAAACAACCCTATGTTATGTGCACCTTCGCAAAAATCAATATATTTTATGAAATAGTAACACTGAAGAAACAAAAGCAATTTACTTTATGCCTGATTTTTTTGATCCTCTTGCACCTTTTTGGTGCTGTAAACTCATTTTACAGCTACAGGAATGTATCTGCTGAGGAATCTCAAGAGACATCGAGCAGTCCACGGCTATTTATCTAATATCATTTCCAGCTTTTAACCATATTGTACTTTTTAAAGTTGGAATAAAGCTGTAACAGCCTTATGCTAACCAAAACTTCACGGGCGTGTGTTGCTGACTTCACAGTTCTTGAACTGGTCCAGACGATCAAATCACTGGGAGAACTTTAACATCAATAAGAAAGTGAGCTATTTATTTAGACCCCCTTCCTCTTAATTTGTGCTGCATAATTGCTTTCCGAGCCAAGCTACGGACAATATGTTTAAAATATTCGCTGGTCCGTTTGATACTCAGCAGAATAGTTTAGTTTCGGTATACAAACTAAAAAAAAGTCTTATTGATTCCACACATTTTTGCTAAGGTAACACTGCTGCTCTAAAATTACTTTCAGCAACAAACGGTACACAGAGAGAACAGTGAGCACGCCATTATTTATTTTTTTTTCTTATTTATTTAAGAGGAAGCTGAAGGAGAGAGAAATGAAGAAAAGGGCTGCTGCGATGGGGAAACCCTACAATAAGGAGCTGCAATAAACATGATTGTGGAGGAAAGTGTTTGCAAGAGAGAGAAAAAAACAGTCCTTTAAAGGAGGTAAACGGATGGGATATAATGGATATAAAGAGGGAGATGCAGTAGAGGTGTAAAGCGTTAGGAAAGGAAAGAAGGGACGTGGCAGATGGTCAATGTAGCTGTAGCCCAAATGGCCTCTTGATGCTCCGTTAGACAGACACACACATACAGACTCACACATGCACAAGTGCGCAAGGTCAGCAAGCGGTCACAACACAAAGGCCTCTTCTCTGGCGTCACTTGCGCACACGTGCAGCGTACGGAATACAAACAACACGGAAGAATGAAACTTTTTGAGTTTCAAAAGAAACATTGAAATACACTAGAAGTCAATGTTTACGCCATCGTTGGCCGGTAAAAATGTTTCTCACTGTGAAATGATTGTGGTGTAAGAGAAAATAACTGAAGCAGATGAACATCATGTGTGTTTATGTGTGGAGTCAGCAGCAATAGAATGATCATCTAAAGCTTAGTCATGGTTGATAAAGCTGAGTAAGAGACTTCTGATGAGGCCAAATTAACAGAAGTGACTGAATGAGCATTTTTAACCTGTGGCAGGTGGATCTTCCAAGATGTCTGTAAAACAGCCCGTTATTACCTGGAAATCATATCCAGTGAGAATTTGATTTTTTCTGCAGCACACCATTTATATCCAATGCCGTTTTTCAGTGCCAATGCAGGAAATAGTATGCCCTGTGGAGGTCCAGGTGGTGGATGAGCATGTAGCGTGTCCAACTTTCATGTAGGAGTCCTGTCACAGACACGGCTTTTTATAAAAGAAAAAACATAACCATAATGTTTCCCTAACCTGAAAAATATGTTGAAAAAACATCGGCAGTGGAAATTCAGTATTTTTTTTTTTTCATAACTGACTGACTTTGTGTCTGGTAACACAGTTGGAGTAAATAGGTATTTGAATGTGTTCTTAGTCTGTGGTCCAGTGGGAAATTGACAAATACAGTAAATATTGTAAATGATACCTGCTTCTCAGTCATTGTGAAAATTGCAGTCTTCCCTGCAAAGCAGACTTGGAGCAATCCACTCAACAAAAATAATTTCATTATCCAAATGCATTCAATAACAGTCAGAATATACGCTTTGTGGGTTCTATCTGTTTTCTAGCTGCGTGTACATTCACATAGTAGGCCATATTAAGAACCTACTGACTGTGCACCGGTTTAGTTTCTTAAACACGGACTCATCGGCTGCAAAACTAAATGGAGGCAGTGGAGGATAAGCTAGCACTTTTTCCTCATTTCCTGTAAAATGATCTGTTTGTATGTATCGACTGACAAGAGCAGTTACTTTCATATAAGGTGAGGCAGACAAGGAGCCTGGTGTGCATATTGTGAATTTTGACAGGACAGCAAACCTTGTGAATGGTGAAGTTTTATTCTAGTCGCTCTACAGAGAGAGGAAGAGAGAGAGAGAGAGAGAGATAAAAAGAGAGAGAGAGAAAGATAGAGAGAGAGAGAAACAGTGCCACTGTACAGAAGAGCTCCTGTGAAATTCACACAAAAAATATTGTTTTTACTCTTTATCATTTATAATTCTCCATGATGATGTATTCCAGTATGAATTTACAAGCGATGTATACAGGTGTCGTTTCTAAATATATTCAAAATAGTTCCTTAAAAGTCTTTGAGGAAGTATTAGTTTAAAAAAAAGCTCTATTCTTACAGCAAACCATAAAGAAAGAGGTCTCATATCTTTGGAGGGATAGCAGACTCAAAGTAGAGGGTTGCCTTTTTTCTTTTTATCTTCTTTACAGTTGAAGTCCTGACTACACATGAAGGAGAGGGAAGAGAGAAGCAGAGCTGGTGATACAGTAATTCTCACCTGCCATTGGAGGAAGAGCAAGGATGTCCCCGACCATACCGAACCAAGCCCTGACCCCCGACCCGCGACCCCATTGGGCAAAACGAGGCCTGATAATGACCCGTCGGCCAATGAGGAAGTTGCACTAGGGTCAGGTCCTCGCCTTCTCCCCCAAAACAGCAGCAGCATCTTCATCGTGTTAAACATAGGTAATTTTTTTTCTCTCAAATATGTATATACTCACACCTGGTTACAACGCATTAGTGATCATAACATCATAACAAAAATAATTAACAAAAAAAGAAACATAAAACATTAAAATTGTTACATCTGGGGTTGCATGCCATCACCTCATTATTTATCATTAAATGTAATTAAAATACATTTTTGTCATTAAAAAGAGCAGGGTTGTCATCACAAGGGTGTGTCTGAGCGTGTGTGTGTGTCTGTCTGTGTGTGTAGGTGTGTGTGTGTGTGTGTGTGTGTGCGTGTTTGAACATAAAACAGCATCAGTTTACATGACAGTTCTGTAAAAAGTAGAACAAAGAGAACAAATCATCATGAGTTCATAAAATGCGAGGGTGCCGTTTGATATTTTCTTTTTTTTTCTTTTTTTTTACATGTGCATATTGTTCACTTGTCAGCTCACGCAAGCAGCATGTGGAGATAAATATGATAATAACAATAATCATAATCATAAATATGCAGATAAGATGCAAAAAAAAAAAAGAAAAAAAAAAAAAAGGAAAGAACATGTTGCTCGTCAGTCAACGTTGGGTAAGCTGATTGGGAAGCGAAGAGAGGTTCGCTGCAGTATTCCAAGAGTACAAAAGGGCGATATGACTGTAAAGATGGAGCTTCAATTGAAACACAGTGGCTAATGCAGTCGACTGCCATTAAAAACCCTGGAGAGGAAAGAGAGAGATTCCCGTTTGAGCGTTCCCTATCATTTCGTACTGAGCATAACGATCTAATCTCCCTACCGCCATCCCTCCTTTCCCTCCTTCTCCTTCTCTTCTCTCTTTACTTGGGTTGTATGAGCTCGGGCAAAGAGCCGAACTGGAAGACCTAGGACTGGTAAACATCAAAAGGAGAAAAGTTTGATTCTGCATTGCGGCCGCTTATAAATCCTGTTGTTTTTCTTTCTTTTTTTTTTTTTTTTTCTCTTTTTCTTTTCTTTTTTCTACAAAAAAAAATCTGCGCGGCGTCATGTTCTGTTGCTACGTTTGAAGCTCCCCCAAAACGCACAGAATCATCCTGAGGTATTTTTATTTGATACAATTTGGCTTTGTAAATCCAATCAATCAAGTAAATCAATCAGTCAGTAAAGATGGATACATGTTTTTCTTTCTTTAGACTGTACAATTTGTACAGGATAATGCTACAAAATAAAAAGTGTTTTTTGTGGGCACGCGTGAACATGGAAGTATGTGCATGTGCAAGTCTTTACTGCTAAGTGTTATCAAAAAGAACAAACCAAACCAATAAACAAACAGATGCATAAACAATCAGATTAGGAACAGAAATGTTCTGGTTAAGACTTCAAGCTTACCCAAGTTCTGCCATGCACACACACAACTTACTTCACACTAAAATGGATACATGATTGATGAGTACATAACAGTGTTCTTCAGCTCCAACCATCTCCATCCTCACGCGCCCACCCCATCCCACATCCCACCCAAACAGCTCTAGGAAGGTAAACAAGGGATCCATCTCAAGTAGTCTTCAGATCCTCAAGAGCCCTGGTTGATAATGGATCAACGTTAATAGATGACGAACAATTGCTAACCCAATTCCCAGTTGCAGTGGTTAGACCCTGCTACTGCGATACCAACCAACCAATTTTACAAAAAACAAAAGAAACAAAGTGAAGTAGTTCTCTAGTTATCCAACACTCTGGTGATGTGTCATGTTGATCGAGGAAGGGAAGAAGGAAGGAGGAAAGAAGGAAGGAATCTTCAGTGTTTTTTTTTTTATAGCTAATACCCTGTTTCTCAGTGGCAAGGAGGTCAAAAGACAAAAACACATCAGTGCCCAGCCCCTCCCCGAATCAGACAAGGTGGCGGTGGACACAGTTGTCATTTCATCCTTTTCTCCCTTGTTTATCTCCTCTTTTCTCTCTTCCCTTCCGCCATTCTCTTGCTCTTTTGCAGCGGGGGCCACAGCATGACACTGATTTACTAAGCACAAAGGTCAAGGATAAAGGTTTCGATTGTACAAGTATCCATCCACCGTATCTGGCAAGACATAGTCCCTTTTCGAACAAACGTGTAAAATATGTGTCTGAGAGTGTATTTGTGTGTATTTTGTCTTCTCCGACACTGAAAGAAATCAACACATGCAAAATAATCTACTACTCTTGATGGTATTTTTCAGAAAGCTAAGCTTTTTCAAAAGCAAATGTGGGAGAGAGGTTTTAAAACTAATGGCTATTGTGCTACCAAATAAGCAAACACTAAAATCCTACATAGGGGGATCCGGATGCCAGAATCCCTAATAAATCTTATAGTTTAATAGAATAAAAAAGCAATACTTTGCAATTATTTTTCTATGTGCAGCGTCACAAATGGAATGCCCATCAATTGCCTAAGGTTTTCCCTGCTTTTCTGTCCTTTTCCATCAGTCATTTTGTCAGTTATTTTTTTTAATCTGTCAGTCTGTAAACATTATTCATTGATAGCACCTACATTACTCTCAGCTTTTCATCACTATTATGTCCCTACCAAATTTTGACCGAGCACACCGTTACGTAACTGCCAGAAACTACTGGAGGCTCCGCTCTGTGCTATTTAGTCACTCGTCTCCCCTCTCCCTCTCTCTCCTCTCGCACTGCCAGGTGTCTCGGTGGCCATATTTGTCAGAGTAACAAGCAGCAGACCGTTGGACTAGCTTACTGTGACGCCTCTGCCCTCCTGGGATGCCTCCATGTCTGGCCGCGACATCAAACGTGCCCATCTGGTCTCCCTGTCGGGCCTGTTCTCCTCAACTAGCGAGCCCCAAGCTTGACAGTGGAGGTAGAAAGGAAAAAGAGGAGAAGGAGGAGGGGTTGAAAGGGAGGTTATCTCCTGTCTCTCCCCCTCTTATTCCTTTCTCATACAGTGTCTTTCATTTTCCTCACCACTTCCTCACACATTTCAATCACAAATCAACTTTCTCTTTCTCGACAATGCCTGAGTCCTGCTTTACTTAACTTAGGCCTTCTCTGTCCCACTAATGGGATTATGCCATTTCTTACCCCTTAGCCTAGGGGAGGTAATGATTCCCCTCCCCTTTACACCAGGTACCTTGTGGCAACTTACCAACCATGCAGCCAACTCATTGGTACATGGCAGAGAATGGACAAAAATGATGATATCATCTGCAAAGAGAGTAGTAGTAGTAGTACCGTCATACCCAAGTGGGCACGAGTTCTTTTGGATTACAATGTCGAAGAGAAGAAGAAAAGCGTAGTGTGGCTATGGCATCCCTTGGTGGATAACATAGTTGATAAATTATAATACAAACCCAGAGAGGAGTAAAGAGGAGAGAACACATTATTTCTTATATCAACTAAACATCTGACTCCAGACTGGGGATTTTTTTATACACCCGTCTATTGCTGAACTGGGCTGAGTTTAGGACGCCACGTGGGGCCGGGTATGCACTAGTCTTATTGGCTGAGTAAGGCATCACATGCTCTTTATTGTACATGTCATTCGCTATCCGCCCGTCCCGTGAGCAGTATGAAGTGGTGGATTTAACAGATGAGCGGAGATTGTTCGCATCGTTACGTGTTTTGATGGGGGGCCCTCCAAGGACCGCTGCAGGTGAGGCTACCGCAAGCTGTTTGTAAATATCAGAGGAGCTACGCCCATGGACCAGTCTGCTGCTGGTGTCATCCCTCAGCGAGTGGCTGAGGAAAGGGTTTTCCGAGCCATGGGCCGGGTACAGGGACTTGCTCCTCTTACTCTCCTCCAGGTTGTGGTTAAACAGCATTGATTTGGAGCCAGTACCAAACAGTCTGCCGGAGTAGGGACGCATGCCGAAGAGGTTCGCGTAGTGCGAATCAGATGCGGAGTCCAGGAAGCGATCCTTCTCCTTGAGGCTGACGCTGCGCGCTGGTCGGCCCAGGTCTACGTCCTTGGGCTTTTCCAGCATGATGTTGTCAAAGGAGTGCTGACGACTCAGCCTCAAGCGGTTTCTCTTTTGGACATGCGGCCCATCCGTCTGCGGCCAATACAGACCAAACATTTCGTCTGGTTGCTGCTGCTGTTGGTGATGCAAGGTGGGACTGACCAACGGGTCTGTGAGGAGCTGGTCCTCAGTAATGTCATACAGGTTGGCTGTATGGAGGCATGCTTCACACCGATTATAGGGTGAGCGCGTTGCAGAAGCTGAGGCAGATACAGTAGGGGTGTACGGCCCTCCTGGTGGGTAGCTAGCGGTCACTTTGGACAAGCAGGAACGACAGTGTGTCTGTTTGTAGCGATCAAGGGTTTCATGTGGGGACAGGGAAAGGTTTTTCTCTTTCAGACTGTAGTGTTTAGAGTAAGTTGGGTCTGGTAGAAGATCTGAGTCGGTGTGATGCAAAGGCGAGGAGTTCAGATGAATGATGGGCTGCTCACACTTCCTATAGTTGTCACTGTGGTCGGAGTAGATTTCGGGATAATCCAAATCGTCGGCAGCAAGGCCGCGGCTTTCGCGGTAGTGAATGGGGTCTGAGTGCAGGCTCATTTCTCGGTCTGAGTCGATAGTGTAGATTTTCTCTCCTCCTCCTCCTCCTCTCCCGGTTTGGTTGGTTCCGCCGCTGACCTGCTTAGTTTTTAAGTAGGACAGCTCCACCTCACTGCAATCCCTAGGGTATTTTGACGTCACCGATCTTTTTTTTAAGTTGTCCTTGGGCTTCAGGTGCTTGTTGTTTTCTGGGTCCTTGTAAGAGGCCGCCCTGCTGGAACAGTCGGAGATGTCAGAGTGGGCTGCGTCCTCAGGGAGGTAGCGCTGTGTCTTCATCGACATTCGTGGGTCTGGCATCAGCATGTCAGGCATTGGAGGGGGCCCAGGTGGCGCAGAACGAAGGGTGTCCACAGACTTCTTCCACAGGGTCCGGGGTGGCTTAGCATTGGTCTGGACGGCGTCGGCATTCACTGCCACCTCTACTGTGTTGGGATTAGCATCATTCAGGGTCAGGGGATGCTGGCCTCCTTGGAAGATGTAGTTGTTAAGGTGGTCTTTGTGGCGGTTAGCAAGATAAGACTGCAGGTCACCGGTGTCCCCATAGATCATATCTTTGGGGGCATAGCTTCGGTTGTCAGCATAGATGAAGTTGCCCTTCTCTGCCATCATGTCCATGATCATGGGGCCAGCTGAGTGCATGAACTCTCGTTTAGGTGAGTTCATGCGGGAGCCACTCAGGTTAGACATGTTGGTCATCTGTTTGGCTGACTTAATAAGCTTGAGCATTTTGTCTTGGGGGCTAAAGTCCAGATCTGTCTTTTTCTTCATGTCAATATGAACTCCGTGGATGCAACTCCAGATACCCTGCATGGAGACATATGGATGAACACATGGAATGGAGGAGGCGAAGAGGGAAAGTCAAATAAAACAGGAGGAAGGGTAAAAATGGGAGGGGGGAGAGAGAGAAAGAGATAAAATGGAATGCGAGGGTGAGAAACAAACATGAAGAGGGATTGAGAGAGAAATGGAGAGAGACAGAATAATGATTACTTATCTACTCTGGCCTAACATATTTGTACTCTGCATGTTTTATTGAAATTTATTAAATTGGTAGTGACTCAGAAAATCAAAGTACACAGTCTTCTATCACCATTAACGCAAACTTGAAATAATAATAAATTAGTTTTTACTCTGAAACATACTTATTCAATTTATAAAAGACAATCAAACTGCACCCCTCAGTGGAGATGGAAGACGGAAACTTGTTTTCTTTCAGATATGAATCATCTAAACAACCACGTACAGTTTGATTGATTTAAGAGGGCGGTGCAGTAAAAACAACACAATAATTTATAAAGTTCTTAAGTAGAAAGGATTCAGAATTAATCACGAGCACACAGAGACAACACACAGAACATTGCTCAAAAAATAATTCAACTGGGTTAAACTGGTCTCCAGCCGCACTGCCAGCACGGCATTATAACCCAATGAAACACCAGGGTAGTTTCTAAATGGGGCACAAAAATAAAATGTCATGCAATGCAATGTTTGCAAAAATGCACTAATGTCTTACACTTAATAAGACTCATCCAGATTAAACAACGTAAATCAACGATGACCTGAAAACACGAGAAACTGGTTACAATATCTCTCATAACTGTATGGCCCAAGACACGTTCTTTAAAAAGGAACATCAGCAAACAGGTGAAATGACTGTCGCTACATCTGTGAGGGGGGTTAATACAGACAGAGTTGCCAATATAAAAACTAAAAATGTCATAGATTTTATGAGCAAACTCTTTCCTAACTTAGACCATCAGCCAGCTCATCAATACATCCGTAAGAAATATTCATCATGTTAACAAATTCAGAGTGCTTCTGGGTTCAGCACACATTCTGTGGAGCTTATCAACACGAGATAGGCTATTAAGGATGTGTTTTGCCCTAAATCACTCTTGAGAATGGCTCCGAAATAACATCTTTTTCAAGAGGCTCGCTTTATCTTCTCTCAAAGTTTCTCTCTCCTCACTACCCCCCTCTGTTAACTTTGAAAAGAGAGTCACGCTCGGCCTCGAAAAATAGTGCAGAGACACTGCAGTGCTTTTAGGGATGCACGTCCATGTCTTCTGTTCTCACGCACAACAAGGGAGAACGCTGACCTTTTAACAGAATGAGAGAGAATAGATTGATTTAGCGTGGGCTGCCGCGATTTCACCCAAAAAACATGCTGCAAATTAGGATCTATTTTTGTCGATATCCAGGGCTACCTCGTGATCCCCCCCCTCCCGTCCTCATCCTCATCCTCCCCTCTCATCCTCCTTTGTGCATCCCTCCCTCCTTCCCTTCCCCCCTTGTTTCACTCGGTTTCTTAGTTTAGCAGGAGCTCTCTTTTTCTGTGTGAGTGTGCATGCTTGCTCTGCTCTCTTATTCTGCTGATAGAAAGTAGAACTAAGACAGGTCTGTCTGACCCCAATAATGCAGCATTAACCCTCGGTATAGTTGCAGTGCTTCGCTGCACCTTGAAAATGACCACTGTTAGCCCAGTCAGACCACCCCAAGCCTAGATATTCACACAAGACTATATTCACACTCATTGGCATGTTTCTGTGGGCCAAATTCAAGACTGCGTTAAAACTTTCATTCCGTTTCAAGCTTTAGTTGTCCAAAACATGCTGGCAAACATACAGACACACAGCATACTATATGCAAACTGGTCCTTACCCGACTGATGGTGAAAAGAAGACCCGGTTTGCCGGTGCAGACTCCGGTGAAGCAGTATCTAAGCCTCCAGTAGAAGAGATGCTCAGACACAAAGGTGATAAGGGAGAGTCCCATAGCGGTGGCCAGCATGTAGAAGACCCCGGCCATGTTGTCCACATCCAGCTGACTGGACATCACTTCGTTCTTCTCATTGTGGCAAATTCCTGTCAGCCACTGGGCTTCTAGTTCCTCCATTTCACCTGAAAAGAACAGAGAGACTCAAATCCTTCAGTGAAAGGCTCACTGGGGTTTGAAAGAAACTTCAAACAAATGGAATAAAGTTACCGTAATGAAGAAAACATTAGGAGAAAAAAGCAAGAGTTTGTTCAGTCGGTTTGTAAGTCGAAGTCTAATATAAGTCTCATAAATTGAGTATTCATTATCCCGGGAAATATACTCAGACAGACAGAATTGCCTGGTGAAAATGAAGCTTATAGGGAAACAATCTAAACACGGTGTCATTATTCTAAAGTCATTACACCGAAATAACTTGATAATGCCGAATTAAAGGAAAAAAGTTTCCACTTTAAACCGTTTATTTGTTGAACTTTTCCAGTGCCCGATGAATAAAGTCTACCTTATTTTATCTTTAAATCATGATGTAAATGCTAACATCATCTGCAAAGAGACAAAAAAATATCTGACGCATTGGGATTATTTTCGTGTGGATTTGGTTCCAAAATACGTTTGTATCATGGTTAAACACTTATGCATGGATCACATTGTTTGGGTTTTCTTGGGCTGTTGTTTAAAATGAATTTCTTTGGGCATCACCATCCACCGGAGGCCCTCCATGACACCTGATAGGGCCAAGAGATTGTTTCTTTAGTGTTAATGAAAGAAAGGTAGGAAGCAACAAAGACCTTATCTTTTCTCATTCCTCGGCCTGTGTTCCCTTCCCTTAACTTTCCCCTCCCTCTCTGACTTGCTCTGTGACATTTGGCGTGTGGCTAATCCAATCTGTGTCATTCAGGGCCGGATAACTAAGGTTGCTAGTGAGGAAAGACAAATATCATGGCGGTGTTCAGCTGGATGTCTTGAGGGTGCAGACTCACTAAGACATCATTAACCCTTTAGGACAATTGAGAAGAATTCGTCCCCTGTGAGATTCACAAATGTAGATGTAACGGTTTATCATTTTAATATGACGAGCTTGGAATTTGCAGAGAAAAAAAATGGAGATAAAGAGATCTTTAGGAATCAATGGGTCACTTTGACCTTCTCCTTTCCGTTAAATCTAGCTGCAACTGCCCGCACTGTTGCTCTGACTCCAGAGCATTGCTAAAATTTAAAGAATAGAGTTAGATGGCTCAAGCGATAATCTGGTGACCACCCAGTTGAAACACAAGTATCTACAAGTTTCATCTACACTTCCAGGGCTTTAAAAAAAAATGGTTTAGCTCCGGCTCTGTCCCAAACACAAAATCCATTTCAGTTCAGGACATACACTTAATGTAAGTTTCTCCAGAATGCTTATCTGCACTCTGAAATAACTCTAGCTCATAAATGCTCGATGGATGATATTCAGGTGTGACCAATTCCGACTTCACTATCAAAATGTATGAATTTGGACTGTTGCCGCTGCTCCTAGATCGATACGCGGATCAGGATCGTGCCGTCCGAAGCTCGAATAAAACAGGAAGAAGGAAAGAGCGTGAATTTGGTGCATTTCCACACTACTGGCTACGTCTGTATATTTTGTCTAAATTCATGTTTTTCTTAACCCTCGGAGACAAAAGTGACCTGTGGCTCGCTCCGCCACGTCGCTGACAGGCCGCATGTTTCCTGACAGGCTGTTTTGTCTCTGTGTGTCTGTTTGTTTGTTCGTCGGACTCTCTCCTGAACACATCTTCTTTCTGTCCGCGAGAAGCCATATGCTCTCCACCCACACTGTGTCTATCTGATCAAGTAGCATCTGCCAAGACACAGAGTCACTGTCATCTATCAAGGACCTGCCCTCCTCTCACTCCTAATCCCTCTCTCTCTCTCTACCTTACACACACGATGCTTTTCTTGTCGTCCTCTCACCCCTGTCCTCTCTGGCCATCACGCACACTTGCGCCGTCTTCTGTTTTTCCTGTCCCTCTCATCACTTTCTCCCTCCATCTGCTTCCTCTCTCTCTCTCTCTCTCTTTCTCCGTCATACAGTCTCCTCGCAGTTCTTTTTATCTCCTTAGACCTCGCCATCTCTCATGTCGCCTTTTCCTTCTCGCATTTCTCTTCCCCTTTATGACTTTTAGTGAAATCTTCAGAAGAATAACACTGAGGTTATTAGCACGGTGCAAGGAAAGACAACAATGCAGACTTTAAACCTCTTTAGTGTGTATTTGTATCGAGTGACTCCGGTAAAAAGCTGCACAGAACAAAGTGACTCGGTGGGATTAATAACAGGGAGCGGAAAACAAAGCAAAAACAAAAACAGCGTCTCGTTTTTTTTTGTCAAAAGTGATCGAGCCATGAAATGTGATGGAGTGCACGCTCTGCAGCCCTGATAAGATTCGGTTAGGGAGGATTATTATGACACCAATGCTCATTTAATCAACTTCAGTGCACTTAATGTGAGTGGCTGTGAACACTCGCATCAGCAAAATGCTTTCGATGTAAAATGTAAATGAATCTGTCACTAAAAGCTCGAGCTGTCTTGCTTTCGCTCTGTTTTGCGGGAGGAAATTGTTTATGTAAGGACTTCTGAGGCTACTGTAATAAAGGAATGTGGTGATTCAGATGGAGTATTGCATACACACACACACACACACACACACACACAGATCTGGTGCTGCAGAGAGGAATATATTAGAATAACTTACACACTCTGCCCTCTGTTTAGAGCAGCCTTTTGTGTCCAGAATAACATCAAAGGACTATTTATACTTCGCCGCTTTTCCTTTGTGCTGTCAGCAGACAAGGCAGCGGAGATGTGTGTACGTACGTGTGCATGAATTACAATGCTGGCAAAGGAGCAACGTAACCTTTTGCCTTTTGGGTAGTGTCATGTACTTTGAATCTGTGTATGAGAACGCCATGCGAATGTGTTTCTCACCATCTCCGATGATGGCCAGGATGGCCAGATCCACTTGCCGTTTCCAGTAGGAGCCTTTCTGTAGAGCAATGCCATAACCAGTGGTCGCAAAGATGTACCTAAGCACGAGCACATCCAAACAAACACAGACACACACACACAGAAAAAACACACATATTTTAACCTTTGAGCAAACATTTTCACCGTTTTTTTTTTCTCTCCAGATGGTGTCACTAAAAATGTTTTTTTTAACGAGATACCTCATGCGTAATGATAGAAATGTCACAGTGGAAGTTTAGGACACAGATTTGCAAAACAGTTCACAAAAGTTTTTGGACGGGCCCCAAGATGAGCAAGTCCTAGTGTGGGGACTTAAAGGGTAGGTTTGCATTTTTCATTTGTTTTAAAAACAAAGCTGACATGCCGAATATGTTAACTGAAACACGGTTGGTCGTTTTTAATCATTCCTCTGCTCCACACTGGCCACAAAGGAAAGTATGTAAGAGATGCAAAGTGAGTTCCTTTTAGTACAAAATTCCCCCTGATTGAAAGGTGCCTGCTTGATATGTAAAATTCAAACCATTAAAGGCTCATGTTATCGTCAGCTGAACTTTACAAGTCATTTGTAGACTGTCCCCGATCACTGGCATCGAAACAGCCATAGAAATGGATCTCTTTGCTGCCAGCATGGAGAGAAGAACAACTGACAATGACCAGTAATATGTTCAATTTATCGAAGGGCTGTGTTGTTTCAAGACAGAGCTGAAATAACTCTTCTTCCCTCACACAATTCTAATTATTATAATCAGTATTAACTTCATATTTACCATATTCAAGTCATTCATAGTCAAACATGGCACCATACAACTGCATTCTGATGCCTAAAGCTATTGGTACCTTAGACCAGTCTCTTCCTGGAGTCTCCGCTGGCCTCCGGGCAACAACAGGTCCAGACCAAGAAATAGTTTGGTTTAAAATGCAGATTTGTAGTTTTCACTCCTCGTTTTTTTGTGCAAATTAAACAAACGAGATGCGGCGTTTTCATTTGTGTGCTTAAGAGGAGCCGGTAAGCAAATTTAGTTACCTTTAAACAGCACCTGGTTAGCTGTTTCCCCGTGTTTTCAGTCGTCGCGCTAAGCTAAGTTAGCTGGCAGCTGGTAGACGTCTTTTCGTTTAACTTAAGCGTATTTCCCAAAATGTTGAACTTTTTCTTTAAGAAATCTTCCAACTCAAGAAATAAGCAATTTTCAAACAAATCCTGCTAATATGTAGCTGCATATGTGCTTTACAAACACAAACAAACATTAGAAGAACATTTACAGAACTTTACACAACAGTTTGGACCAAAGAATGCCGGGATCAAACCATGAAGTGAGGAGAATCCACACTAAAAGTGTCTTTTTTTTTTTGTTTTTTTTTGAGGACTTAAAGCTTTAGTTACCCGCTGCCAATGGTCACCAGCTTACATCCCTCATCCCTGCCAGCCATGTAGTTCAACACTGCAGCATCATAGATGAAGGCATCCAGTTTACTGCAAAGCAGGAGAAAAAGAGAACAGAGGACAGAGACAGGAGAAAACAGATAGAGGGAGGGTATGAAGATAAAGCATGAGGGGTTTCAGTTTTCTTCAAAGAGGGTGAGTGAGAAGTGCTGGAGGAGACAGAGACAGAAAGCAGAGAAGGAGGGAGGGGTGGGTGGGGTGGGGGGGCTTATTTTTCAGAACGTGTTGTTTGCGGATCAATTCTAAAGTGTTAAATCATCTCCAATAGGACTGCAATCCGAGCGTAACCAAACACACAGAGGACACAGTGGTGGAGTGGCTGCGGTTCAATACAGCACGCTTCACTGGTGATAGGACCTTGGAGGCACATGGACGACCTAAACAAACTTTAGACAGACACAAACATTTACACTGTCTCTCTCTCTCTCTTTGCCTCTACACACAAAGACACACACACACACACACACACATACACACATATAAATAAGCATGCTGCGAAGTAGAACGTACAAACGAAAATATCCCAGACTGAGACTGACATTTTCAATGTAACTGATGCCATCACTTACTGCTGCTCTCTCACTCTCTCTCTCTCTCTCTCTCTCACACACACACACACACACATACATATCCACACAGAGAGCCCTGCTAATAGTGCAGTGACTGGCTGGCATTTACTGAATGTCAGATCCAGCCCTCTAACGGAGGCTCACAGCCGATAGTTCAGCTGTGTAATTAGCTTAACCCAGCACTGGCTCGGTCCACACGCAGGCAGTGTGTCCAAACATGTAGTGGAAAAACCAGTGTGTCGGTGTACGTGTGTGTGTGTGTGTGAGCGTGTGTATGGGGGCCATGTGCTGGTGCGCGTCTGTGAGCACGGATTTGTGCATGCATGTTTGCGAACGCTAACAGGACATGCTGTGGCTCTAATGGCTTGTAGACGGATTCAGCCATCAACAATCCGTCACACCTTTATTGAGGCGGATAAAATGGAACAGCACGGACTTTCAGGGCCCTTACTATACTTTAAAATGTAATATTTAACACGGCAAATGACCATTTAGTGTGACTCTAAATCTTATTTTACACCACTACAGGGAAACTCTTCAGTACACACACATACACTGTCAGTTAAACTACTCTATCTACTAATCTCAAATAGCATCGGGACACCAAATAAAACATTTCAGCAGAACTGCATTATCGATCCTGATCTAAAATGAAATTTTCTCCACATAAAAACTTTTTTTTTTTGGAAGTTTCACTGTGACACTGAATGTGTAAAATCACCTCAAAATAGAAAAGAGCATTTCATGTCTGGAGTGCAGCCTCAGTTAAAGCATTCAAAGCTGACAACAGCAATGCGTCATAAAAACTCAAGGGGCTGCGGAGAGAACCTGAAATACAAACAGTTCAAGCTGAAGGAAGATTCCAGGACTCTTCCTGTTCAAACCCTGGAAACCCTGGAAAGTGAACACACTAATAATAATGCCTATGCACCTCTGTATCTATAACTGCAGACGACTTGTGTGTGTGTGTGTGCGTGTTGCTGGATAATGCTGAGGCAAATGTTCTCACATGATTCTTTTTTTTTTGTCAGACAAACATGCATTTTGCTTTTTCTGTCGGGCTCCCCGCTCTGCCAGCGCAGCGTTCTCATTGAGAAGAAACGAGAACGCCGTGTTTGTCTTGCAGTTCTTGGGCGCTACAGGACGTTGGCAACGTGCAACATTTTTGAGGAGAACAGCTACAGACGCAACATTTTAATGTTAGGAAAAATGATTAATGACTGTTTGTCATTCATTTACTTACTTAAATATTTTTTCCGCTCGGTACTGAGGCTGAAATTCAAGGCCCTGAAATGTAATGAAATCAATTCAACTCCCCCGTGCATAGTTTGGGTTCTTGTGGCTGTAACAGATTTCGCGTGTAAAGCCATTCAGCATTATGTGTGATCAGAGCTAATCCAGCCATCGAGCCTCAAACAGCTGAACGCTGCAGTGTTGCTCATCTGCTAATACCACGAAATAGAATTATCAATGAGGGTATTACTGACTGCACACACCTGCAGCCAGCTGTGCGTGCGTGCGTGTGTGTGTGTGTACAGATATGCATGAGCCGGTGTGTTTTTAAGCGTTTTAGCGCTCGTGTGCATGCGGCATTAGTTCACAGAGGTATGTAAATTCATACAGCAGCACAGGTGAGAGCGACTGAGAGTATTAAAGGTGCTGGAGTGGTTTAAGCTGCCTTTGCATGTTTACATCCAGACTTTTATGACGTGGACGGATGAGAGCGAGCTGAAAGACATAATCGCATAAAAATCATGAAACATGAATTATATCATCACATTTGTTGTGTGAGCTGTAAAGCAGGTCTCCACTCCAAACCTCCACTCTTTTCCCTCCATTTTCCCTGCTGTCTCTCTCTTCCTTCGTGTCCCCTTTCACCCTTCCTTTCTTGTCACCATCCTCTTTCAGTATTCCCATTCCTCTCTCCACTCTTCCCCTCAATTTCCCCTTTCCTTCCTTCCTCCATTGCCCTCCATTTCTCATTCCATTACCGCTTTCTTCTTCTCCAGACTCCTGGCCTTTTTCCTCCTACCATCCACCCTTCCTTCCAATCAGGTATTCTGCCCTTGGCTTCCCACCCTGCTCCCTTTTTCTCTTTTCCCGGTGTGATGGTGTGATGGAACTCACCCCTCTGTCTTCTTTTCACTGTCTTTACCTCCACCTCTTTTTCCATCCATCCAATCCTCTCAAATTGCTCCACGGTTTCAATCTGTCTTTGCTTCGCTTTGAGACACCCCCCCCTCCCTCCCTACCTCTCTTACACACTCACACCGCAGAGGTACACTGTACTGACGGCGAACGATTTAAGAGAGCACGAAACAAATAATTCTAAGTGCTACTCGGTATGCAGGTCAACATTTGAGAGCGCGCAGGCACGCATCCATGAGAGCAGAATCAGGTTCGAGTGCGCGACGAGAGTGTGGGTCTGCTCTCCCTACTGTCTTTGACTACCTCCGCAGCTCTTGGCGACCATGTGATGATCAGGTGATTTACATCTTAGTGCGTCTAATAGGATGGCCCTTCATTTCCAGGTCAAACTGAGCAGGTGACGCTCGGTTCTCAGTTGGACTCAGGGGATTCGACTGCGCGAGTGCGCGCGGGCAGCTTTGATCGTTGCGAGCGTGCGAATCTCAAACCTAGTTGCACGGTTCCTCTTGCATTAAATCATCGGTTACACTCCCCTCGTGCGCTAATCTGACTCCGCATGCCTCCGCGCTCTCAAAGGTTGACCTGCAGACTGAGTGGCGCTCAAATTTGTTATTTGCTCTCTTAAACCTTTTATCGTCTATATACTTCCATAACACGCCACAACCGGTCCCATTAGAGAGGCCGGTACTAAAAATAGCTCCTGCTGCTCCCAGTGAGGAAGCCCATTCATCCCCGGCCTCAGAGGAGCTGTCACACACACACACACACACACACACATACAAACACAAAGGCTCACGCATGTGACAGGAAGCTCACCCACACACATTTTTATGGAGGTACACACACAAACACACAGAGTATTTTTTTTTTAAGGTTGACGAGTAAATATTTTGCATTGGTGAAATAGTATTTGATCACGGATCAGTTACCCCGTTTTAAGGCTGACAAGTGCGTCCTGGACTCCAGTTTGATGATACTTCACCATGTACTGGTGCATGGCGGGGTAGTTCTTCCTGATGTTCCTCTCGGTGGATCCGTTTGGAACCGTCCCGAAGCGGAATGGAGGCGAGTACGCGTACGGATTCTGAAACTGAAGACGAGAAGGAAGAATGGAGAGAAGAGAGGGGACAGCAAAGAATAAGGAAAAGACGAGCACGGAGAGAAGCTGGAGGTGACAAGATATATTCCAAATGTCTGCGTGTGGGTGGGCGGGTAGGCGTAAGCACTGGCTGAGGTTCTACCAGTTGGTACCCTGTTAATAAGATATCAGTCACAGTCAGGCTCCCATTTTGGAAAAAAAAAATCCAGCTATCGTGTCCACCTCTATTCAACAGTATTACATTAAAACTAGTTTTAAAATGGGCAGAGGGTTTGTCTACAAGCTACACTAGAGTGGCGACAATGTAAATCTGAATCAAACATGCGGCGTCACAATAAAGCCATATAATGCATAATCTCAACTTTTCCAGCATTTCTCGAAGTGCTGTGCTTCGGGACGGAGTTGTACTCATCAGTCAACAGTCCTAACATCAAAATAATCTGGCGATACTCGTGCTTCATATCCATGTGATCATATCCTGCACTGGACAACATCACCTGTTTATTGGTAATTGCTATACGCCTGCAAACACCTAAACTGTTTGTACCTGTAGTTCTCTGTTGTATGTCCTGTAAACACAAGCGATCCCATCGCAGTTACTAGTATTACTCAGACCTCTTGAGTCTTTAGTTCCTCTATATTTCCTCAGTTGAACACTGGGAATCCAAATGCTTATTTTCCTGTGTTGTGACACCATGTACCATGTACCGTATTAAACATAAAGATAGATCTTCAGTTGAGAGGCTTCACTTTCTTTTTTTCCTCTCTCTCTCATTTCTAATAGAATTTTTGGATTCCCCCATCATCTCTCTTTGCCTCCCTCCTCCTCGCCCCCCCCTCGTCTGTAACTCTCTCAGGTATAATCTAGTCAGTGTACAGGTCAAGGGTTTTGTAGTAGCGCGCTTGACGCTGTGGTAACAACCTACCCTCAAGCACCGCGGTAACAATCTGTCCTCCGTGCCAGAAACAGATGAACCCTATCAATTACAAGTGTGTAATGTAAGCACCACTCTAAGCACACAGCGTGTGTGTGTGTGTGTGTGTAGGACTGAGGAGTGGATTCACTACCTATCACTGAAACAGTGCTGTGAAATAATATTCTGCGACTTCTGCGAACTACAAGTCTGTTTGGCTTCATATACTCATACAGCAAAAGCAGGGACTCTATAGGCAGATTAGCATATTATGAGCCTCTGTGTTCTGCTTGGTGTCTTTAAAACATCTGTGAAAATCACCTGTGTATCGTTTAAATGCATCTGCATGTAAAATATATGCAAATACATGTAGCTATGCATGCATACTGCACCCGCTTGTACACCTCTATTGTGTAATCATGTCAGTGTGAGGGCGTGTTCCACAAATCAAACTCCGCCGTGCGTGTGTGCAAGTGTGTGTGTGTGTGTGTTAGCAGTGATGTCACGCAGTGTGTGTGTGTCAGCATCACAAGCGATAGCCCTCAGGAGACACGCTCTCCTCACGCAGTCCTTCCCATCGTCCCCCTCTTCGCTCGTCTTGTGGCTCTTTTAAGGTGGAGTGCAGGTTTGAAGGTCGGAAGAGGGCACGTGTGACAGGGGTTTGTGGGATGTGGGGGTGGGTACTCGGTTCAAACTTTCAGACAGACTGGGGAAACGCAGATTGGGAGAGCGCTCTTCTCTTTCTGGATAATTACCAGTGAAGGGCTTTTGAGAAGTACAGCAGCTGCTACTAATGAAAGCCTGATGCGGAGATGATGAGAAAATGAAAGAGCAGAGGCAGACAAGGGGCCGGTGTGCCAGACAGGTGGAGATAAGAGGACTGCCACAGCGCTGCCACAGTATGTGGCCATAAGGCAACGGCAACGCACCCTCACAAAATTACAAGGCAGATATTAAGATTTTGTTCACAGATGACTGAAATAAGTTCCCAACCTCTTCTACCGAGAGGTCACGTTTTTTGTTATGTGAATCTTTGTACTTTGCGGTAAAAGTTTGAAGAGCATGGAGGGGATCCATGATATTAAATATATACTTTTAGTGTATTTTTATGGTTTTATACATTTTTAGAGAGTTTGAAAGTAGCTCTCCTTTCCATCAGTCTTTCCTCTCTTCTCTCATTTTGTCCTGTATCGCTTTTATTCCTCTTCTTCCTGCTACGCTCTCTATCTCCTAATTGTTCCATTATATAAGCAAAGGTCTCTCATTTGTATGTGTGCATGTAAGTGTGTGTCGAGGTCTCTCTATGCTCCCATCTGTCTATCCATCTCTCTCACATGCCAATCCGGTTTTCCTACAAGTCTACTGTATCTCTCTTAAAACTGGGATCCCTGTGTGTGTGTGTGTGTGTGTGGTTTTTTTTTTCATTATTATTATTTTGGAGCCGGAGCAGTATTATTGCGGTGTCACTGCAAAGTGTCGACTTGTCAATCAGTTTGTGGACTTTTTCCCCCTCAACTTTCTGTTGCTTAAATTGGATTTTTCTTTGCATCTCCTCAAACTTTGAAGCTGCTGTCGGAATGCGAAAGCAGGCAAGGTCAAGAGCGGCCATTTAAAAGCAGTCCTTAGTGGCGACAATGTATGTGCTGTATGCACGTCTGCTCTCAGGGGCAGTTGCATCCAAGCGTGTGTCATTGATTGCATGTCATTTTCAGACTAAACAATAAGTCACTGTGTCAGATTAGGCAAGTTCTACCTACGTGTTGTCATCAGGACGGAGGTGCAAGGGATGAACATCCAGGAACAAGGATGTGAACAAACAATGGCGCCCAAAGTGAAGTGTGTACAACTGTAGTACTGTGCGTGCGCCTAAAAGAAAACAACTGTGACCTTTCCTGTTTGACAGTTCCACCTCGCAGCACCGACATCATTCCTATTTTGCTTCGCCATGTTTACGGTTGTGCATGCAAGAGCGCTCTCCACTCCTACTGGGCAACATCATGGAACATTATTGACTACGTGAGGCAAAAGTTACTCTTGCTATTGTTGGGCAGATATCTTGTGATCTGATTTGTTCCTATCTGTTTTTTTTCAGATCTCCTCTAAACTGAAGCATGTTGCGAAACCTGGTTTCTGCTGTTTTTATGTCACCACGACAAACTGCTACAACCTCAGCGCAGAACTTGTTTGCTGAAATTTGAATTCCTAAAGTCTGTGTACTAAATAACACGGTCTACTATTAGCTGTTGGGGAAAACCAGAACAGCATGTCCTCTTCAGCGAGCAGTGACAAATAAGCCAGCGTTGTAGCAACAAATCCCTGGTGGTGGTACAGCCTAAAACGCACCAACCCGTTAACTGACCGCCCCACCCGCCACACACACACTTCTGCATGAGCTTCGGAGACGGTTACCGACAGCTCAGAAGGTATTCATTACTTCAGTTTCATAAAGGATGAAAAACAGCAAGCCATTGAACGTTCATTGAGTATGTGCATGTAAAAACATGTAAGTTGCTTTGGACAAAAGTGTCTGTTGAATGTAATATTTCAATATTTCACTATACATCCAACCAGCACGAAATGACAGAAAGCTGTCATCACTGCGATGTTTTTTCTCTATAATCTACGTGACCAACCCAGGTCTAAAAAGTATTGGACCTATATTCAGGTGATAAGAAGCACGCCTCCAGTGGGATGACCATCTAGCTCTGTGTTGTGTGCGTAAGCAGACATCTGTCTCCTAAGTTGTTTGTTTTATAACCTTTCTGTCCCCTAGTGGTCCAAAATCACTTAGTCTCCATGGGGAATTTTCATTTTGCTGGCACAGATGGCTCAACGTACGGCCCTCGCTCGGCATATCCGTCTGAACGGCCGTTTACCCCTTTTTGCCTTCGCTCCTCATGCCGTTCCTTTCTCTCTACCTCAGCCGTCAGCCTGGCCCATATCTGTCCGCCTGTTGTCTTTTACCATCTTGTGCATCTTGGCGTCTCGCTATTCCTCAGTCGCCCTCCTGCCAGTTGCTTTATCTCTTGTACCGTCCCTCCCTCCCTCTCTCCTTCTGCATGTTGTCAAAACCCTCTGCATCAGTCTCAGACGCTCTCCCCTCAGAAGCATCTCCCCGTACATCGTTCTCTCTCTCCTCGGGAACTCTCGACCCTTTTAGTCTTTTGTCTTTGGCTTGACCTTTTCCTTTAATCTTTCAGTATATCTTCCTACTCGCGAATGGGAACCTTTTCCACTTATATATCACCTCATCTTTCTCTTCTTATGCATATATTCTTACATGTCCGCGCGTATCATCACATTTGTACAGCTTTACTCACCAAAATCCATGCTGAACACTATTTCTATTAGAAAGCTCAGACAAGCTATGCAATAAGGCTAATTTTAGTAGAGGAACAATATTTGACAAGCACTTCTGTGTGGATGTGCGTGGAATATTATTTCTTCTTATCCACAGCATACATACCCACTTTGAATGGTTTGAGCATTTACCTAAATCCACCTCCAAATACTTGCTTTGTGGATCCAAATGTCTGGCACTATCGAGTGATCCAAATTTCTTATTTTTTAATGGATTTTAATGGCTTTTCTGCACTCCCACACTGTGTCAGGAACTACCGGCATGTAGCATCTACTTGAATTAAATGTCAGATATGGACTGGCGTCATGGCATATATAGCATTCATTCTATATGTGACACATTTGCATTTTTATTTACCATTGCAGCAAATGTATCTCTTCTAAAATAGCCACTTTTATTTTAGGGTCCAACTTTAAGTTTTATTTATGGCTGTAAAACTTGGAAGTTTGGGCCTTTGAGGCGGCCCAAGGTTGACAGATTCTTACACCATGTAGCTGTAGGGCAACAAGAGCTTTAAAAGTAGGTCACTGGATCCTGGTATTTGAAAAGCACAAGGCTAAAAAAAACACGTCTAACACGTCTAAGTTCTCAACTAACAAACAAACCACCGTCCAGTCAGTCAAGCCAACAAACCATCTCTCCCATTTGTCGTCCATTACCTTGTTGTCGGAGAGACCGGTGACTTGGTCGACGAACTCCTCCTGGATCATGAAGGCGGCCAGGTTGGCAGTGTAGGAGGCCAGGAAGATGACAGCGAAGAAGGCCCACACAGACACTATGAACTTACTGGTGGTTCCTTTTGGGTTTTGCACCGGCACGGAGTTGTTGAAGACCAGACCCCACAGCAGCCACACGGCCTTGCCCATGGTGAAGGAAGGGCCATGGGGGTCTGAAGGAGAGGACAGAGGAGAGGAAGAGAGGCAGACGGTTGGAGAAGATTATCTACAGAATGTAGATAAACATATATCTGGGGCTTATCAAAACTTGCTATCCAACTATGCTGTTCATGTTCATGCTCACCTTTTCCCTGTGCCAGGTTCCTGTTAAAGCCAAGAGGACTGATGTACTCAAACATGAAGACGGCCATTGCAGTCACCAGTAGGAGCATCACAAACATCATCACCCACACTGATGCACTGAATGGCTCTGAATGAGAGGAGAGAAAGAGGACAGAGAATTAAGAATTAACACATGTTGGATTCAATTTTCATATCACACACATCACTTTTTTTCCTTTTTTTTTTCTGATCGGTGCTCACTCGCTTCCTTCCATTGATCCGAATGAATAAATCAGTCACAACAACACACGCTGCGGAGATAACAAGCTGACTCCTGCAGGTTCACAGAGCCCCTACATACATACATACATACATACTCCCTCCCCACGCGCACTCTCTCTCTCTCGCTCTCAAACACACACACACTTGCATATACACAGGCACACCTCCTATTTGACAGTGTGAGGAGGCGTACTGTATAGGAAGCCCTGGTGTCAGCATTCCTGTCCTCCCTCTGAGCTCACAACACTACTGCAGAAATTAAACCCTGCTCTAATGTATGGGAGAGCACTGCTGGCACAGGGCCGCACACACTGTGTGTGTGTGTGTGTGTGTGTGTGTGTGTGTATGTGTCTTTGCTGGCAAGCAGCCATTATGGAGTTTTCCTGCTAAGCCCTTATAATTGCCACTTTCACAGCAGTAACAGCGTGCTGCATACATGTCAGGCGTGTGTACCTGTGTGTCTGTGTGTGCTGGCATGTGTTTCTCTCTTCGCGTATAAGCAGTCTTGCTGACTGCTCGTGTTGGGGCCTCTGTGTGTGTGTAGGTGTCTTCATGCACAGTGTGTGTGTGTGTAGGAATTTGGATGTCGATGCATCAAAATGAACGTGACTGAGCAGCCATAACGGGGATATCTGTGGTCACTCAGCTTAAAATCCTGCGGTCCTTCGCGAGTAAGTGAGAGTCATTGTGGCAGGAAGCAGGAGTTGAGCTAATTCCCTCCGATGAAAGAGCAAGTATTGACAGCTGTGTAACAGAACTGAATTGTGTTGTCAGCTCTGTATCTCAGGGAACACACACACACACTCACACACACTCACGGACACAAAACAAATATCATCCTACACTCACACAACCCGAAAAAGCAAACAAGACAGATCTCCATCTCCTCTCCATCTCTCCTGAGTCCGGCGACAACAGTAACAGTTGTTCCGCGATAGTTACCGAGAAAGGCTGACGGGGAGACGGTTCCGTTGCTACGGGAGACCATGACGCTGATCCCGGTTTCCACGAACGGGACGGAGAAATCGATGACCTCAGAACGCTCCTCATTGATCGTCAGAGATCCGACGGCCATGACGGCTTTCTTATAGACCACCTTTGGCGGGGGGGTGGGGGGAGAGGGAGGGGAAGCGGGGTTAAAGAGAGGGAGGACGGGTGGATGGATGAGGAGGGTGAGTGATTGCGGGTGAAGGAAGAGGGAGTGGAGTGAGGACAGGGAGAAGGGAGGGTAATGGATTTAGAAAGGAGAAAGGAGGAGACATGGGGGCACGGGGAGAAAGGCAAGATTGAAAGGTTGGGGAGAGGAAGGTGGATGAGAGGGAGGGAAAAATGGTGAAGTGGAAGAAGAAAATGAGAAGAAAATTTACATTGAGGCAGTCAAATCCAGCAAGCAATCGATATCATATCATCAATATACCTTTGAAAGACAACCAGCTCCTGAAACTACGTTATACACATTTGTTCAGATCCCAGTTCAGTCTTTAATTACCTGACACACATTGTAGCTAAACAGAGACTGTCACAGTTCCCACAGATTAGCTTTACAAGAACTAAAGAGGAGAAATTGTGATAATAATGAAAATAAGTTGGAAAAATAATCTTTCGTGATAAAAGCTGCCAAATCTGCACCAGAATATGAATTTCATTGACCGCACGTCGGCAAAGCTCATAATCTCAGGGTGGAATCTTCATCGATACAATCAATATGCGAGTGGGTGTCACTGCTAAATCAGACGAATGCCAGATGAAGCGCGGCTCGGTGAATAAAATCTGCCATAAAAAAATATAGACAGCAATAAAGTTTACAGTCTTAAAATGAACTCTGGGACTTTACCTTCAAGTTGAGGCTGGTAATTAAAGATATGCAAAAGAGTTTTCTGCAGGAGAGGCTAAGATTTGTTTACTTTCTAAGCATTTACAGTTGGTGCCAAAGCCTCATAGCTGAAGTTTTATTTATTTATTTATTTATTTATGTATTTTTTCCACTGTGGAAATTTTGCAAAGTCAACACTTAAAAAGCTTCCTTTGGAAGGTACGGAACAGGAATATCCTGTCATACAAATACCTCTAATTTCCTCTGAGCCCCGGCTTGGATTGCTCATCTCAAATGTACGACAAACTTAACCGGTCGATACTTGAAATACTAATAGGCCTGCGTGCAGGTTTTCGTATGAACGCAATCAGAGTCAGAAAACGTGTCTCTTGCTTCCTTAATACAGATTAAGTGGCTTAAATTGGCGATAACTGGCCAAATCACACACACACATACACTCAGGGGAGCCGCCTTACCTCTCCCACCATCCCATTCCAGATGTTGTTGATCTTCTTGCCATGCTTGCCATTGGTTACCAGGTACAGGTCATAGGTGAACTTCACATACTTTGCAATCTTCTTCAGAATATCAATGCAGAAGCCTTTGCAGCACTTCTTGATGTATGTCCCACCAGCCTCTGTTGTGTTGCTGCGGAGACACAAAACAAAACGCGCGCGTCATTAGCGGGATGATTTTGAACAGCTGCTGTTTTCGACCATGTTATCAGCTGCGGTTTAGTGCCTGTGACGGAAAGCGAGAAAAGGTGGCGCCAGATAGGAGATTTCATGCCGTGTGCATTTGACATTTAAGTGAGTGAGCTCAGTTGCAGACTTTTTGCAAGAAAAAGAGTGACCATGTTAATCCAGGAGGACTTTTTTTTTTTATTGATTTCAACTTTTATGTCCACTTTTATAACCCTTGTATGACTTGTCAGAAATCTCCCCTTGGAGGAAAAACAATCAAAACTTAGTTTGCTTCTCTTTCCTTTCTACTTGTTAACTTTATAAGAATGCACCAGTGAACAAATATCACCCTGGGACTTTTTCACCTTTAAGTTCAGGTCATTCTATTCAGGAATGACATCAGAAGACTTGAAAAATACGCTCCTTTTCTCCTTCTCCTTCCATCTCTCCGGAGAAGGAGCTTTATGACGGCACTGCATCTGCAAGCCTTGTACCATCTGTGTGTATGAATTTGAGAGCAGGAGAGTTCAGACAGTGTTCACAAACACACATACACACATAAAAGTGAACATCAACTTCCAGCCACCTGGGACTCTCATTTAACTTTTAGATGTGTGCTAATTAGGGTAAAATAACCTCGTCCTTTAGTTTAACAACATCCTGGACAGAAACTTGAAGGAAAGGGAGTTACCTTGAGGGCTAAAACTCTCAAGTCACTTTAGAGGATTTCTGTGGTGTTAGGTAAACATGAGCCGATTCTTGCCACCGAGTGCAAACTCCTGTGTTACCCTCACTGGTCGCCAACTATCTGTCAAACAAATGTCACCTCAAGTGGAATTGTTCTTCAAACTCGGCAGGGATTTACTTTTTATGGTAAAAAGCCAGATCATACTGTAGCCTGATCTGTCAGCAGTCGTGAGTAACTTCTACACTTATAACCAGATATTAGCTGAGCTAACATAAAATGATTTAAAAACGTCTATTTACTTCTAAATGTCTCTTCAAATATGGACTTATATATATATATATGTATAGACTTTAGAAACACTCACACTCTGGTTCTGCATGCATGTCATACACGTGACGTTCATTCAACAATTCATTAAATTTCATATGCGAGGAACAAAAGGAGACGTGAACGTGTCCACTTTGTAAGATGCATTAGGCAAATTCGCGCCGGGCTGAGCCAGTTAATCAGGAAGAAAAATGTTTGAGATGAAAATTTCATGCCCGTACTGCAAACATGGCTGCTTTGAGCATGATATACCAGATACATTTTTTATGACGTTGAAATGATAATAAAAATGTATGAATGTTACTGTAATGTAACGACATGATAGAGCGCTACACGGGGAAGGGGGGTGGTGGAGGCAGGTTAGGGGGGACGGGGTCAGGGAATGGGATCTGTGATAATAATAACAGAAACAAGGACAACTAAGTCGTGTTTCCGGCAGGTTCAGCTGGTGCGGGCAGTGACAGAGCAAGCATATAGGCCAGAACTGTAATAGCTGCATTCATGGACACAGTGTACCCATTTAGGCAGGCCATAGTACAGTTCAGGCGGTGAGAGCATGTGACGTTATGGGGGCTGTTTGTGAAGTTGAAGTTGCCAGGCCAACTTGATATAGAAACACTACAGGGCCTGAGGGGTCTCCAGAGAGGGCGGTGTGTGTTAGTGTGAGTATGGCTTGTTCTTAGGCCCAGCGTGGATGAGTGGATTTGTGTTTCTGCATGCATGGATAGGCCTCCATCCCCCGATCCAACCCCTCCATCATTCCTCTCTCTCTCTGCTTCTTTCCTTCCCTCCATCTATCCCTCTTTCTCCAAATGGACACTACGGATGCTTGAGTGGGAATTGCACTGTGGGAGGGAGGGACACACTTTGAATCCATTGGCCTGTGAGTGAATGGACATGTGGCAACATGAGAGTGTATATGAGCCTGTGTGTGTGTGTGTGTTCGTGTGTGTGTGTGTTTATGTTCCTCCTTGGAGATGCTTTATCCTTCGCCCTACTTCACACTGATTCTGGATGGAAATCTCTGTTAGCCTCTTCCCTGGGACCCTATTACCGCTTAATCAGCTCTGTTTGTATGTGTGTGTGTGTGTGTGTGTGTGGCAATGTATGTGTGTGTCTTTGTGTAGTAGTAGACAGCTCAACTTTACATGTCTGCATGTATGCAGCGGTACTGGGGGATAGAAAGTGTGTAGTGTATGTGCCAATCTTACTGTAAGTGTGTTCATGAGTGAGTGTGTGTGTGTGTGTGTGTGTGTGTTCCAGTGGATATTAAATTATCTACAAACCAATTACATGCTTTGATTCAGCAGCACTCAAGCCACTCAGTGACACACTCACACACACGCACACACATCCTGAGCCATTCTCACTGTGTCTGTGTGTGTGTGTGTGTGTGTGTGTGTGTGTGTGTGTGTACTTCAGGAACATAATATAGCAAGGGGCTAGCAGTATTTGGGCGTTAGAGTGAAAATTGGTAAGGAAGGAAGTAAATTGCTGAGTTCAGCAGTCGCCTCCATTTTCAGGGGGAGGAAAGAAGCTGCTGCATAGATCGCACACTGCACCTCTCCCCATGCTCATGAGAGAGGCGAGAGAGAGAGAGAGGGAGAGAGCGCAGAGGAACACAACAACAATGCTGAAGGAAATGGAAAATGAATGATGTCATCTTTACCACTTCCTGATTACCAAAACACTGATAGAAAACTGAGCTTAATATTCTGTCATTCTTCTGTCACGTATTTACAAAGTCACCTGTCACTCCGTTAATTAGTCGACTGCAGTATATTTCAGTGTGTGTCTAGAATCCTTAAGATTTGTAGAAATGTCTCAGGTTCATACTAGAAACAGTTCATTTATTTATTTCAGCACGCTGCCTTGGAACTCATAGGTGTTGAACGTTGGACATAAACAGGCTTCATGACTGAGGGGAATGAGCTATGCTGTAACTGGTAATACATGATAAATGATCAAAACTGTTACTTTGCCTGCTAATCTACACATTTGTGTCGCCATCTGCATCTCTCTGAGCATCCTTTCTTACCCGATTCTGTCAATAAACTCAACTTAAAACCAGAGAAATGTAGGCAAACAGAAATATCAGGTGATTTTAGTTGAGACGCCACACTTACTCTTTGATATGCTTCCTGCAGGGCACAGAGTTCCTCATGCAGGTACCGGTGAGCCTCTCCACGTCCTCCACGATGACAAAAGGTTTCTCCTCTAAAGTGACAATGGACAGGTGGTTGTCGTCCAGCTCGGCGTCACCGAAGGAGTTGAAGCGCGGCCACACTGGATACTTCAGTGTCAGGCTGCGGTTGTCCAGTTTTCCCATCTGGGGGGAAGGAAATGAGGATAACACAGTTAAGATGATAAATTAAGTCACGAAAGAAAAAAACAAAAAAACAAAAAAAAAAGTAGAACAGCTGAATTTACATTTTACAGAGGGTGTGGATCTCATCCAATACTTTACAATTAGCGAGCAGGTTGAGAGTCAGCATCCGCCCGGAGACACTTACTGTAACAGTAGCACTGGCTGTTGCTGGGCTTAGACCTCACATTGAAAACACAGTGTCTCTAACTACTCAGCAAGTCTGTTGCCCTCAGATCTAATGGTTATAAAGCAGACAGATAGTGGAGGTGGCGGGAAAAAAATATGTCCAGTGATCATAACATGGGCAAGAAAAGCATTTTGAAAAACGCAGTGTGATACTTTTCTTTACCTGGTAACTTAACTGCTGTAATCTGTTGCCTATAACTCAAAGCAGAAAGGAAGTGGAGAGGATTACAGATGTAGACACATGTTAACATTTGCTTTTAACGTCACATATGTTGCTCTTTTCGACACAGAAAAAAAAAAAAACAGTATACACGTTCACAGACTACAATAAATGCGACTGCGGGCACAACATAACAGATTAAAAGCACAGTGCGGAGGGATGCATGACAAAACGCACACTGAGGGATACACGGCATGGCTGTGAATGCAAACACACACACACACGGGAGAGAGAGAGAGAGAGAGAAAGAGAGAGAGAGAGAGAGGTAGTGCGGCAGGATGATAGCGATGCGACTCTGTTAATAATTCAGAAAGTTTTCAAAGCTGTGATGTCACCCATTCTCCTGTGGGCGCTGTGGACCCGCCCACACCTGTCCGTAAATGTATGTCCATGTGTGTGTGTGTGTGTGTGTGTGTGTGTGTGTGTGTGAGCATGTGTGCGTATGATGTTTATGCACGTTTGTGTCAGACGGGGGAAGGCAGAGAGACTCTCAATTATTAATGTTCCAGAAGCCAGAAAACGGCAAATCCGCGCTCTCACTCTTTCCCTCCATTTCCTCTAAGTCGTTCTTTCTTCGTTTGTCATACAGCAAGACCAATATTAGAGGATGACGTGTGTATTTGAATGTCTAACCAGTAACAATATGCAAACAGGAAGAAGTACTGAACAAATTCTAGTCTTTAAAAAAAAAATAATAATAATATGCACACAAAACGTAGCCATGCCAATCTATCACCTCTTTGACCCTGGAGTCTTACAGGACATTGGTTGTTACCCACACACACACACACGCATGTTGTTGCTTAGCCTGCATGCCTGGCTAAGTCATTAACAGGCAAGCAGAGAGGAGGAAGTTAAATTAGCATTTTAATTGTTTTGCTTTGAGTGGTTTTCCATCCTCTGACGGGGATTAGAGTCTTTTCTCCGCTCTTAGTCGGCCCCACTGTCAACAGCTCACTCTGCTGTCGGCGACATAAGAGTGTGTGTGTGTGTGTGTGTGTGTGTGTAGGTATTTGTGTGTGTGTGTGTGTAGGGTGTTGGGTACAGGACTGTACATCGAGGTGGCTTGTGCATTGGGTTTCTTGTGTGTCATCTTGGCTCTGCAGGGAACGGCCACATTTGTCTATCTGTCTCACCGCAGCTGTTTCGTATTTCACAAGTCAGTGAGTGTGTGCGCGCGCACACACACACACACACACACACACACACACACACACACACACGTGTGTGTTTATCCAAAGGTGTAGTAGGAAATGGGGTTGGTAATGTAAAAGTGAGGGAGGATTCGTACACGATGAGTAGGATCAGACTTGTGGCACACAAATGAAGGGAATCTGGGCGGGAAGAAAAAAAAGGAAAACAAAGATGAGTCACAGAGGAAAAGAATAGAGCGTGGATTCAAAACATTTGGATTGTACTGCACAAGCAGTTCGGAGTCATTTTCTGGCCTTGGTAGGACCCTAAAGCGACACTTACCAGCTGTGTGTGCTTTCCTGACATACACACTTCACGGGGGTTTCGACTATGTCACATTATGCCCAATTTTCCTCTTTCCAACTTTTGACTGTTGCACCTTTAAGTGCCACTACAACACAGCAACACAAGACAACACAAGATGAACCTGCAAATAGACTCAAGTTTGCTTGACCCGTTCGATCATGAATATAAGCGTTTGAGGATCGGCCCCGATTTGGTTGGATGAATCAATAAACTCGAAGGAGAGATAAATGTTCTACTCAGAAGATGGGTTGAAAAAAAAGAGAGGGGGGAAAAAAGAGGAGGAGGAGGAGGAGGAGGAGGAGAAGAATAAGCTGACTTCAGCAGCACTTCTGATTTCCTGCTCTCCTCTTCCCTCTTCCACTCTGTCTCTCCTTCAGTCTAATTAAAGAAAGAGGGGTTATAAATTAATGCCCAGAGAGGAGAGAGGATTCTCTCTATCGACCGGTCAGGAAGCAGAACACGGATTCTCCGCGTATGAAATGCCAGATATCAAACACACACACACACACACACACACAATACATAGAAAGCCCTGTGTGTGTTTGTAATGTGACAGCGAGGCCAGTGGGAGGTTACAATGATAGGGCCGGTGGGATTACCGGATTATAACATCCCGTGGCGGCAATCATATCGTGCCATCGTCATGCGACAAATTTAGAGCCACTTGGAGACGAGATGACACTTGAGCCAAAAGCAACTGCGTTTCTCAGATCTCTTCCTTTCTTTTCTTAAAATCTCTTGTTTCATTTAATCTACTATTCTTTCTTTTGTCACCTCAGACCGGCTCTCTCTGCACCCCTCCTCGGCTCCTTTATCTTTATTTTGAAAGGCCTTGCTCTTTGTACCTGCACGTCTGACTTTCCATTTCATCTATTTCACACTCTCTTATCCCGCTCTTTCTTTCTCTCATTCGGTGTGTATGTGTGTGACCTACACACACACACTCAGGGGCTACAATTGCCCATAAACTGGCTGAACAAGTGAGAGAGAACGATAAAAAAAAGAAAAAGAAAGAAAGAAAAACAAGGGTCAGTGCTCTTACACTGAGCACCTTCTCTGTGCCAGTCTCACAGGGAGAGTTATCGCTGTGGCACGTTGCATTATGGGAGAATGAGTTCCTAATAGCGTGGAGAAACCCATTCAGTCATAAAACAGTATCTGTCACTCCTGTCAGACAAAATTATGTCGGGAAAATGGATTCTGCTCTCCCTCTCCTACGCTGCCTTTGTTTATGTGTGTGTGTGTGTGTGTGTGTGTGTGTGCGCGAGTGCGTGTGTGAGGTTGGGCGAGCGCGTGCGTGCGCGTGAAAAACAAGGACAGAGAGAAAGAGGATGACAGAGTGGAAGAGCGAGATAAAACCACATCCGTGGATTTAGACATCTTCCCTTAAAGTGGAGCACTTTTATTAACACTCAGAGAAAAAGTGAGGCCTGGATCGAGCACGCACGCGTGTGTTTGTGTGATTATTTGGTAATGTGTGTGTGTTTGTGTCTGTGTATATATGCACATGGGCTTTTGTGTGTGTGTGTCTGCTCTCCATATTGTGATTCTCCAAGCACAAATCCCATGCTGTCTGTAATAATTATTTTGTGAACTGGCTGCTAACACTGCCGCAATTCCTGAAGCAATTTACACACTCCATCTACTCAGCAGGAATAAAACATAACATCCTGGTTCTGATCGGTAAATACACTTTTGTTATTCAGCCGGTGAACTTATACTGGAACTCTGAATGCAAGGAAATAAACAAATACAGTATCTCACTCTTCAACTACCATCATCATGCAGGGCTCCAGATTTAGCCGCTTTGTGACATAAATACATTCATTTTAATCTCATGTTGGTCGATCAGTCTGCCACTTTGGTCCAGATGGACGTATCACAACAGCTATTTGGATGGATTTTTATGACTTAAATGACCTACCGACTTTTCCCGCAGTGCTTCCAGCAAGTTTTCATTCATCCTGTGAAATATCTCAACATCCGCAGGAGATGGATTGGTACTAAACTTCATGGTTACTAGACAATAAATCCTGATGTGTTTTCCTGAAGTGCCACAATGAAGATCAGATTTGACAACTATGGGATGGATTGCCATTAAATTTAGTGCAGACATTCATATTATAATCACTTTGGTGAACCTCGATTGTCGCTTTTCTTTATTAGAAATCACAAATTCTGGCATGGTAACATGATAAACTAAGATGGGAAGATGCCAAACATTATGCTGCTTAACAACATTATGTAACTTTTAACAGCTTCACTATCATTCTGATGTTACACTACACAATAACAGGGTGAAACTGGGTTATACTTGATGGAGAAAATGTCTTCTAGTTTCCTGAGGGACAGTAATTATTACTTGTTGGTTGAAGAACGCCCGGAATTGAGCGAACGGGCAAAGAGAGAGAGACGAAGAGACCAATGAGGACGCTGACGTAGAAGCTAAAAAGAAAAAAAAGGAGAGAATGACCAAGCAAGAGGCCGCCATATGAGATTAATCTTAGACTGGCTTTGTTGCTAATGTGAGTTGTTGGCAAGAGCTTTCTGAAGTAAATGACTGTAAGGCAGACACCAAGCTGGACCTCTTGCTGTTGGGCTAGTAAGTAATATTAGCTGGCTGCTATGTCTTGGGCTGTTGCACTTGCTTGATGTTCGGCTGTTAGTAAAGCTGTCAACTTGCTAGTTTGTATTCAAACGTAATGTAGTCAAATACACGGTACAGCTGTCCATGAACAAGAGGAAACCTGGGGAAAGTATTCAAAGTGTTTAAAAGTAGACCAAAATGACTTGAAGAACGACCTGAATGGATTTATTCTCCCCTGGATGCAGCATCACTACAATGTACAAGCTTTTCCGTGATATGTAGATGCACCACCTTTGTTTTTACAAACACATGCATGGTAAGTGCTCAAGTATGTCACTCCTGGTGAGGCTGCATCCACCTGAATTTGTTATTATTTCTTAGTGCCATATCTGTGTTGTTACAGCACAACCTAATTTTGCATCAGTACCCGATAACGCCACGCTGGTTCCAGCCTACTGATCCAGTCAGAAACACCTGCATGGTTTGCTGCAATCTACGCTTCTGGTGATTACCTAATCCTCCAAAAAAAATAAAAAAAATAAATAAAACGAACCAACAGGTGAAGCAATTTCAAAGCGTCTCTTCCAAAAACTCTAACATATGACATCCAACCAAACTCTCCCAGTGCGTGCACGGGTGTGTGTTGCAGAGAACAGCAGGTGTGGATGCTTTGAGTGTTAAACACCTGTAGTGGATGAAAAAAAAAAAAAAGAGAAAACATGCACATGCTGGTGGCTCCGTCCCACCTCTCTCTTCCTCCCTCTGTCTCTTTGTGTGTGTCTTTTTCTCGTGCTCATTTGCTCTCGCTATCTCGGCCCATCTGTCTCCATCGCTCGCTCGTCTCCCTATCGCTCCATATAGCTCTCCCCCTCTCCCTGTCTCTCCCGCCTGTGCCTCAAGGGGACACATTTTATATTTTTAGTGCATATCTATATTTTAGTGCAGTTACTGAATTTTTATCTCTTGATCATCATGGAAGTCTCTGTGTGTATGTGTGTGTGTGTGTGTGTGTGTGTGTGCGCGCCGCTGATTTCTGGCGCATGGGTGGGACGGCTGCACCAGAAGGATGGGGAGAGGGGGGAGAGAGAGAGAGAGAGAGAGAGAGAGAAGCTCCCAATTATGTTTCCACTTTGGGTCTCCGTGTCTCTCTTGCCTTCAGTCTCTTTCTCTGCACCACAGTGAAGTGGTACTGATCAATTTCACAGGCTCTCTGTTTACAACAACACACTCTACCTCCCCTCAGCACGCCAACAAAGGTTCTTTTGTGTGCGCGCGCGTGTGTGTGCGTGTGTGTGTGTGTGTGCGTGCGTGTGGGGGGGTGTGTGTCAGTATGAAATATGAAAAAGCCAGCCTCAAAGATTGGGTGGAGGCTGTGCGGATTGCGGCAAACTAAACCGAACACTGTAACATCGACACACCGATGTGACCTGAATAAAAAACAAGATTCGTCGAAGCACAAGTCTCTCAAAGAGTGTTTCTTTCAATAACCAGTGTGGAAGGGTAAACACACACACACGCACGCACGCTCAAACACACACACACACACACAAGAGCAGTGACCCCTTGCCACCCCAATAACAGAGGTCTCTGGTTTTGATTAACTGTGGTTTGAGGTGCTATCAGAGACCACAACAGCAATCACAGCTAAAGACAGACAGAGTGCACAGATTATCTGGACTGGAAGGAGAAGAAGGGAAGGAGAAGTGATGAAGGGGGGAAAAAAATGGAAGGAATGATGGAAAGCAGGAAGGAGAAGTGAAGAGGAAGGGGAAGAAGGTCGAGGGGAGAGAGGGAAGGGAGAGATGAAGAGGGATGTGAGGAAAGATATGATGGAAGGAGGCAGCAGGACAGGGAATGAGAAGACAAAGATACACAACCTTTTATCTTCCTTTCTTCCTTATTCAAATCCTTCCTTTAGCCACGCCTCTCTCTTTCTCCATCCTTCTTCCAAACTTTTCCTCTCGGCCTCACCCACCCTGAACTACGAGCTACTGGGGGCAGTAAATGTGAGGTATTTAAGCCTGTACGAGGCAGCCAGACGTAGGTACAAAGATACATGGCTGCCATTCAAAGTCCATTACAACAGCGAGAATACCCAGCCACTTACAGTAGCCATTCGTTATAGAAGCTTCCTCACATTAACCAGTTAAAGAAATCCATAAGCTTGTTAGTAAATGAGCTCATTGATCATTGAGTGTTGTATGATGAGGCAGAGGTGGTATCTTCATCGCTGCGTTGAGCACTTATTGCTGGTTTTGTTTTTTTGCACTCCAATTCAAATTCAAAGGGTCACACGTCAGTTAAACGCTGTGGGTGGCACCGTGACGTCCTTTTCCTTGGGTTCGATTTCACCTGGTGCACTTTTACTTGTATTACTCCTAACTATCCGGATGCTTGTCAAACCACAGTTTGCAATGCATGAACTGGGTAACTTTGGTATTTTTCAACCTGGGCCCAGCTTTCCTATTTTTTTTTTTTTTTTGTGTGTGTGTCTACTGACTAATGGGGAGACCAATTTTTGAAATTGGTTTCCCATTTAGTGAAAGCACAGCAGCCAGCAGAAGAGAAGCTGGCTGCAATGTAATCCTTATGATCAATCACGTACTGCCTATCAGTGGCACAGTTATTGGCACTGAAAGGCAGATATTGTTATTATGAAGGTCCGACATTATCATGGAAATGAACCTGCAGAGATGGACCGTTGTACAAAAAAAGCTAAATTTGTTTTGTTCAACGAGAAACAGCCACTCCGTTGACAAAAACAGCAATTTTGCCCTTTAAAATTGTAACACTTCGTTCAAACTCAACAGAAACAAACGAAACTCAGCAAAACCTTGGCTTCCTTCCAGCGTTCCAACAATTAAAACCTCCCAAAGTTGAATGACTCTACACAGTTATTCCTCCAGCTGCCTCCCTGTTTCCTGACCTCCGTCTCGCACCATCTAACTCGGCGAATTAAGTTTATTTTGACCAAACTGGAGTTAGGCATTGTTGGGACAGTGGAAGCACAAACTGAGGTTTGAAACTAAGAGTTCCGTTTGTTTCCGTCGAGGTCGAATGAAGTGTTATGGTGTTACTAGGTAAAATTTGTGTTTTCATCAATGAAGTCTGGTGGCTTTGAACACATACAGCTCCCATTACTAGTTAAACAAGAACCATCTTACTCTTTCACAACCTTATCTCTGTGGGGTTCTTTCCTGTCAGACACTTACAACACAATACACACATATTGTACATACAATATTAATTTGTCATCGGCAAAGAAAGAAAAAAAAAATCTGCAAAAAAAATCAGAAAATAGTTGTACAGAATAGTTTTGTTTCATGAAAAAGAAACAGCATTAAAAACATTAAACAGTATCAGTGTAAACACAGACCCAAACTGGGTTCCTGAAGCAGACCCCCATCTAATGCTTGCCACCAACCAAACTCCATGAAATGTCATCGGTATTTAAATACCAAAATATCACATTTACTGAGCTCTCACCTCCCTGTGTGTTCGTACAAACCTTTTCATTTGATAGTTATTACCATTACCAGACAGTAAACACCCGATTTGACTCCTGTAGTAATGCACATTATGGTAAGAATGGATATGATTCACCAGCTGGTAGAGAATACTAAATAACTTTTAATTTAAATGATTAAAAATAAAGAATGTGTGGAATAAACCCTGACCATTATGGCAGACATGAGCTCGGTGTCCAAGCCAAACAACACATGGGAACATGTGCACACGTTTGCACACACACACACACACACACACCCACCCACGCACACACACACGTAGATCCTACCTTCTCCCACTCTCTGTCCTTGTTGAGAACAATGACCACCAGCTTTGGGTTTTCCTGATAGCCGTCTTCTGTGAATGACAAGTCTCTGCCATCCCATGTCACATTCATCATGTACCTGAGAGGGAGAGCGGCGGAGGGGGGTGGAGGCGAGTAGGTGTCGGGCGGAGGTGGGAGAGGGGGGGGGGGGATAAGAAATGGAAAGAAATGAATGGAGACGAGGGAAAAACAGAGGGGAAGGGGAAATTGAATTGCATTAACATGAGAAAAAGTCAAATTACAACCTGCTAGTATTACTGTCCTAAAATATTCACACAGCCTCGGTTGTATTATAAGTAAAAGTAATCTATTCAAATCCTACGAAAATGTCTGTGTGTGTGCCTGGTGTAATGTAAGCAGGCAAAAATGAATGAATTACAATATTTTCAGTATGATAGTTCAGTGTGTGTACATTGGAAACACAACAGATTGGACGCTTATTGCTCTGCATGCAGCTCCAGAAATAAAATAAATTAAAACAATCACAGAAAAAGAAAGAAGAAAGTGTCCCTAGTACCTAAAGCCATAGTATGTCCATACTAACACTCACCACACACACGCACACACACACTCTCCGAGTGACCCATATGGCAGGTCACATTAGCTAAGATGGAGGGCAGCGGGAAGATATTCTTGGGTCCACATAGCCTCCACATTAATCATGGCTGTCCTTCCTCACTCTGTCTCCCTCACTCCCTCTGTCAGCGGTCATGTACAACAAGGGAGAGAGACAGCTCTTCTTTTCTTCCTCCTCGACTCCATTCCGGGGGCCGGTGCGACAGGGCAAACTTCTAAATGGAACATGTGCCCACGTGATGTGTCTTTGAAAAGCCCCGGCGGAGCGCTCTGCAGGTTAGGGTGTTTCATGCCGTGTAGGACATTGTGCAGGCACATGCCGCAGTGTATGAAGGTGGTGCCTCTGCAGGGGAATTGCGCTTTTGGCGTTGAATACCAAAAAAAGCTCACGTTCGTGTTTATTTTAGTTAAATTAGACAAAATAAAACAAATCTGCCAATATCACCCAAATTTGTTTCCACAAATTCTTCTTCTCCCTCTGGATCTGTTTCTCTGATTCTCTGCACGTCTGTCCCTGCAAGACCTGCCCGATGAAACTGTTATTGTCAGTTTGCAGTGAGTTAATTAAATTCATTTTTATTACTAAAATTGTTATATAGAGACTTGCATGTCACACACACACCAGCAGTCTCGTCCAATTATATTACCAAGTCGAAGGGATGGAGACGGAGATAATAGAGGAAAAGTCTGTGTAATAGGCGTGTGTGTGTGTGTGTGTGTGTGTGTGTGTTTGTGTGTGTCTGGTGACATTTTGCGATACCTTCTTGTTCCTTTAAATTGCTGTTGGCAACCCACACACACACACACACGCGTTCACACATGCACGTCCACTCAACGCTCAGATGGAATCAGCCGTAGATAAGGGGATTGAGTGGGTTTTTTTTTTTGTGATTAAAAGTAATCTGATTGGCCTGCAAGCAACCAGGTGAGTAGTATTAGGCTGTTTGGTTGGACACAGGATGCGGTGCTGAACCCAATTATGTGGGACTACAGCCAGAGGAAGGGGTGCTGGAATCAATACAAGCGCCGAGGATGGTCCTTTAGATGACGGTCTCTCTTCTTTCTATCTGTTGGCTTCATAATTTCCTCTTCTTTGTTGTTCATTTGGATTATCTTCACTCTCTCTCTCTCTCATGTTGTCATTTATTTGGACACAAGTAAGCAAAGAAGACATTATTTATAGCATTATTACAGAGGTATCTGATGTAACTCTGTTGTAACCCTGTCAAAAATTGTGCTGGCTGTTAGAAGTGTGAGGGAAGGACATCCTGTCAGGTGAGTGCACACGCTGTAAAATGACCCTAAACAACCCCGAACGAACACACGCAGACACACGCACGCGCAGGAAAACAGACGATTACTTTGCCCACCTCAACGATTTTCCACCTAACGTTTCCACTCAGATCACCGCAAAGCGATCCAGCTCCTCTCACTTTCCAGCCTCCATTATATCAGTAATCTCTCTATTCATTAAGGGGGGACGAGGAGAGGTGGGGAGATGGAGGCACCCGGAAAAAGTGCGAAAGGGAGTATAAAGATAAGAGAGACCGAGGGAGATCGAAAGAGGAGAAGTATGACGAGAGAGAAAAAAAAAAAAGAGGACTAAGCCTCGACAGAGTTGGGATAAAAATATCTCTGGTGTTATTTTTTCCTCTCTTCCTCTTATTTTGGAGTAAAAAAAAGGGGGCTGGGGATGGGATGGGAGGGGGGGGGGCACTGCACCCAGCACTCCACGTTCACTGCAGCAGGCAAATGAGAGCACACACACATAGACTGCAGTACAGCAGCCAGGGCCAAACCCCTCTCCATTTACGCTGTTTTCTTAATCCTGCACTCGTGAGCAATGAAGATTAATAACATTCATTATGAGAAACAATGACATTTTCAAATATGTTGGGCCTTTTCTCCCTCAGACCAGCCACCACAACAGCCACCTTTTCCCCCATTTTATCTCTTCCTATCAAAATTTTTCAAAATAATAATAGCGCTCACTCATTCTTGTTGCACCTGATCTGCACATGCTCACAAAGGTCTTACATCATAACAGGTGATCTTCAGAGGCTCTGCTGCGGAGAAGAGAGTCTCACAGAGATGTTAAGATGCTGTGTGCATCTGTGTGTGTGTGTTAAAGATAGAGACGTTTATCCTTCGTCAAGACAAGGACCAGTCAAAGCGATGATATATACTGTCAGCACTCATGATCTGTGAGCTACACACACACACACACACACACACACACACACACACATACAGAGAAAAAGAAGTGGGAAGTCTGAGAAAAAAAAAAAAAAAAGATTGGAGCTGCTATCAGTGCTGATTTAGGTCTTTAAAGATGACCCAAGGGTGGGTAGTCACTTGAAAACACACTCAGCCTCAGGTGGTATGTGTTAAGTGTGGCATGAATGATGACTGTACAAGGTGAAGTAGATGCTAGCCTAGCAGTGCCTCTGCCCCTCATGTTGTCCCTGGTGTGTGTGTGTACATTATGTTTGTGCAGTTATTTTTCTGTGTGAGCGTTGGCAGCACAAGATTAATGCTAACAATTACATTTTGTCTTTTTTTTTCCAAGCTTGCAGTCGTAACACAAAACGCAACACATGTCCACAGAGCTACTTCAGCGGGATTCGTTTTTGTTGCACAGCAAAGGATTCGTGGCTTGGGATCCTTCATAGTAGAGCTAAGTTCAAAAAATCACAGGTTTTCTCCAATATGCAAATCATTTTTTTTTTTCCACTGAAGCACATTTCTTAGATACCTTTCTCTCTGATTAAAAATTAATAAACCTCCTGCAGAATGGGATTTGCAGTAGTTCACACTGCGACTGACTAAACTCCCTTCATATCTTCGGCTCTGCATCTCTCCCCGTCTCTCCACGCCGCTTCAAGCATTCAAACCAAAAGCAACTTGATGGTTCATTTATCTCTGAGATGTGCTGCGCTAGCTGTCAATCACGTCCTTCCTAATAAACACAATACAGCCGACTTTCTCGGTACTGTTCTTTCCAGTTGTGCAAACAAATGTTGCAAATAACTAGGCAGCCTGGCTATAATCAGCATTAGCTGATTATGGTTCCACCTCCTACCTACTGGACAATTCCCTGCTCCCACATTGCACCCACCACTGCATAAAGAACACTTCAGGTTAAGCATCAGGAACTTAAACTCATTGTTTCTGATTAAAAACGGAGGTAACTGCTTTCGCTTTGCAGTCATCTTTTCATATTAAAGCGGGAGGTTTTGCATACTCGCACACACAGACACATCTGCAGATTCATTTCATTAAAAAATGATTCAGTCCCTCTCTGACGCAGACTGTTACCTGCGAGGCAAGCTAATGCTGAAGCCGAGCCAAGAGAGACTTGAAGGGTAAAATGACCTACTGATTTTCATGATTGCTGATATTCTCACTCACACCCATGTGTTGACACGTTACATATTAGAAACTCTGTCTATCCATCAGGCCGAGAGTTCCTCCCTTTCTTTGTGTTCTGTGTCTCCAAAATGTCTCTTATTGCTGCTTGCTTGCTTATTCGCTGATTCTAACACGGCAGCGGTTTGGACACGTTGACGGCTACATACAGTAAGACACTAATTTACACCGTAGTACAGTATATTTCATGTGAACACCGCTGCACGGGTCACATTTGTCACAAGCCACAAGGAGGACTGCAAAAAAGAAATGTACACTGGGGAACGGAATAATACATAAACACACGTATCCACACAGACGTACTGTATGTGGCAAGCTGTCATACAGTAATGTAATATTTATGATCAGTGGAGTGACTGCCATGTTGAGGCACTGGGGAATTATTATTTTTTTCCATTCTGTAAAAAAACAAAAAAAAGACATTCAAACGTTACATATCTAACTCTGTGAAAATAAAAAATGCACTAGGCAGTTTTGTGTAATATAATACACACCAGAATTAAAGTATTAGTATTTTTTAAACAGTCAATTGCCGTGTGTGCTATGTGTATGTACACCATCTCTCTGCACAGCTCACATGACAACTGCCCCGGGACTCAGTACGTGTGTGTGTTGTGCATGTGTGTCCATGTGTTTCCTGAGTTCTGATCCTCATATATCAGGGCGAGAGACTGAAATTACCTGTCAGAACAAACTACTGCCACCACGTCCTTTGCACACACACCCACATACACCCATAGACAGACACACACTGATAAATAAGTGCTAAAGTCTTTTAAGGCACACTGTTCACCACAGCAAGGTGAGCAGCACGCTGTAAATCTGTCATGACAGAACATTCTCTTAAGGGGAGGATATTTCTCTTGTTTCGAACGTGCACATGCAACCACCGCGCCCGCCCGCGCGCACACACACACACACACACACACACACACACACACGCACGCACACGGCATATTTTATATGGAGCACAAGTTGTCACTTGGTCTGATTGCTGCACTGGCCGGCACTCTTAGTTGGTCATTTGTCTCCTGTTTTTATTTAATTTTATTTTTCGATTACTCTGCAAAACATATTCATCTTGGATGTGTCACAGTGGATTTATCATTGCAGCTGTCACGGGCAAAGTGAGGGAGGTAAAACTTCACTGAAAGCCCACAATGCACGGCACTTGTCACTCGGACTACAGACTCTTCTGTGATTTCTGCAACATCTATTAATATTAATCACCTCCAAACAAATTTTTGTTTTATTTTCTATTGTTTTGACTCACATAAAGAGAGAAGCAGCATTTACTGTAAATCAAATTGTTGTCACAAACCACAGTTAAGTTCAAAAGCAAAGAAAAACACATGCACGGATTCTTATAATGTAATCTTCCACTTCAGAGCTAAAGGGAATACTATTGGATAAAATACTATGACCCGCCGTACACACTGCTGCTTTACATTTGTACATACCGTCCATTTGCTCACCTCTTTGTGTGCTTGTGTGTGTGCTCTGGCCTTCCTACCTCCCCTGACATCCTTGATGGTCTAACAACCCACATTGGCCCGTCGCCCCGACCTAGCCTTGACCAATCATGTTTCTCATGTCCTGGCCCTGAAGCCCCATTGGCTGAGCTCCCTCACCCACAACAAAGCCATCTGTGGCCACTCATCACCTGGGTAACAACCTGAGGCAGCAGAGCATGCTGGGAACCAAATCAACTGGCTCTGGATGTTTGGTAATACCTTTTGGTGCCTCTGTACCTGACAAAACGAGGGTTATATTATATATTATATATATATATGTGAAACTGGTATTTAACGTCCTATAAAGGTTAGTAAAGGTGTAATCAGTTATACTTTACTGTCTCTTTGCTCTAAAGGACCAACATTTATAAGAGGGGTCTCAGAAATGTTACTGATCAATGGCAGTACCTCCTCTGTTACCTCGAGGACTGCTGACATTTTAAGCTCTCTAAACGAGCAGAGTTAGCCCGGTAAGTGCTCTAACCCCCCAGGGCCCCTTAACTACCCACGGCACACAGTGCAATTGATTTGGTTTCTGCAGAGCCCAAATGAAAATTGGTGGAGGAGCGGAGGGACTTTCAGAATGAAACATCTTCAATACTGATGAGAATTTGGCAGGGCATTAGGTGGACAGATAAGTAACGTCAGCCGCATAAGCCAAAAGAGTTTCTGGTTGATTTATTGAGCAATTACATGAAAATGTTTCAGGCCAGTAAAAATTTATAGACAGCCGCTCTGAGCTGGACTCAGGGTAAAATGTTGGACTTCAATTTTGATTTAAAGTAGTATTAGTTTAGCAGAGTAACTGAATAACTGGGACCTAATCTGATCTACAAAGGCCCTTGCTACACAAAAGCCAGAATACAAAGTGCTCCCTTTGTTTTATTTCTTATTGCATCTGCATTTTCCTCTTGGTCTTGCTATCACACGGTCCTCTAGGTTAACTCTGATTTTAATAACGTGCGAACTTTTGACCATAAGGCCTGACCATTTTCATTTAGGCGGTTAAACCATATTTCAAGCTGTCATCTAAGACAAAAGTGAACTAAAGAATTGTGACATGGTAACTAGGAAGACTTATACACTGGATCATTTCCAGATATTATATCGATTTGATGTGCTTTTAAGAGGACTTTGTTCTTCTTCTCAATCAATCCATCCATCCATTATCTGTAACCATTTATTCTCATCAGGGTCACGGTGGGGCCGGAGCCAATCCCAGCTGACTTTGGGCGAGAGGTAGGGTACACCCTGGACAAGTCCCCAGCTCATAGCAGGGCACATAGAGACAAACAACCATTCACACTCACATTCAGATCTACGGACCCAACAATTAACTGCATGTTTTTGGACGGTGGGATGAAGTTGGAGTCTTCTTGTCAACATTCTAGTATAATTATCTGAATAAGTTGAAGCACAGTAAAGACAGACAATGTTTCTGATTTGTCCTTTTCAGAAATACTTTTTCGAATCAATTTTTTTTCATTTAGAGTCAAGACTGACAATTTCACACATCGTTGTTTAAAGAAAAAAAAAAGAAAAGAAAAACACAACATTGGGATGTAAACACAGGTTGTGTGGATCTCTCCCTCCTCTGCCAGATGGAAAGCCAGACAGAGCTGGCAAGACCTGCAACATCTCCCACTGGCTGCTGGGGAGCCAACGCGCAATGAGAAGGAGAGCAGAGGAGAGTGAATGAGAGATGGAGGAATAATCGAGAAAAAGGAACAGAAGGACTCATCAAGGAGCTCTTCAATTTTGGAGAGCACTCATTTGTAGCGGCTTCCCACCGTTACCCCGGTCTTAATTTCTTCCAGTCCTGTTTCTTCACTGCCTACATCACAAACACCCTCCTCAACGCCCATTCAGCTCTTTCACTCTCCTCTGTCTCTCTCTCTTTTTCTGACTCCTACATTTTATCTCTTCTCTTAGCTCCAACTCTCAATCCCTTGGTGTTTCATCCACTAATTGCACCTTCCCTTCAATCTCAATCCTTAATACAGACTTGTTGGAAACTTGAGTTTTTAATTATTGAGGACAAGGGTGAAAACAAACTGACTGTGGCAAGAAGCCATGCATTCAACAAACATCCACAAACACACATGGATGCCAAACCAAACACACACTCCTTTACTTACTTATGTAGCGCACTGGGTGGTAGTTTGGTTGTCTTCTCCATCTGGCCGTAACAGGAAGTCTTGGCTTCAGGGATGTCGCCATACTCGTCCAACATGGCTGCCGCTGCTGACGTTATGATCCCCAGACCATCTCGAACTCGCGCCTCCAACGGGTAGTCCCAATCGTCGTACGACACTGAAATCATTCCCGGTGGAAACTCGTCAGGTGTTATTTCCGGGTTCCCAGTGGTGAGCGACGGCACAATCCAGATGTATCCAAATCCGGTGAGGCCCAGAGAGCGAGCCTCCTCCAGGACGTAGACCGCCTCATCCTTGGAGCAGTAGAGTAGGACCACTGGGGACTGGACCTTCTTGAGCATGATCTGAGAGCGGCTGTCTTCCTCCACTGCGTCCAGAATGATGATATTCTGCAGGTCCCAGCCCACAAAACTAAAGCAAGGATAACGAGGACAGGAGTGAAATGTTAATATTTAACTAATAGACTATTAACTTTGCTCAGGTGCTGGCAAGGGCAGTTATAATTATCCATTATAATTAATATCATTGTTAAGTGCAACGTGAATGCTAATAGGTGCAAAGTGCTTATTGTCAAGGGAAACACATTAAGGCTAAATGGAATGCAAATGCTAAAGCTGGTCCTGTATAATGATGCTCAGCAGGTTCCAGCCCACACAAGTAAAGGACAAGGAGAGCAAACACTGGCCGGTTAGTGTTAAAGGGCCAACGTAGTGCCTGTCGTCAATGTGCTAATTGGTTATCAGAAAATAGTGCTGCTATCAACATGGAGCGCAGCTTCTATTACATCTTTTGGGGCGAAAAATAAATAAATAAATAAATAAATGTTCATTAATATTGCATTGCTCCTGCACAACCATGTGTCTGAAGACAGATGTTTTCACACAGAGATTATCCTCTGTGGGGAGTTAAAACTGTAATGCTCAAAGCAACTAAGAAAGGAAAATAGATCTGTGTAATTCCACAGCAAATTTTTTAATCTGGTAGCTGTAGCCAGAGTTAAAAGTAACAAGCACTTATTAAAAAAGATAATGCATTTGTAGTTTTTCTTTCAGTGGGACTGGCTGCTGTCCAGAGTGATAATATCCAGCAGGTCCCAGTACGCAAGGCTAAAAGAGCAGCAGGAACAGAGGAAACGGCAGTTATGTCAGTAATTAAAGGAAATAATATATCATAAATTGATAGCATGCTGTGGTATCAGGAGTACAGGTCCTTGATGGCAGAGCTGGCAGAGTGAGGGACAAAGACGGATGCAAACAGATGCAAACACGCACGCACGCACACGCACACACAAACACGCGCGCACATCTACACACTGGAGACCGTTAAAGAGTGTGACACACAGTAGGGAAATGAGCGAAGCAGTTAACCGTCATGCAAGAATCCAACAGCAGACAGACAGTGTAACATGAGAGTGATTTGGGACTTGCTGTCCTCGTCTTGCTGTCCAAAGTGATAATGGTCTACAAGTCCCAGATGACAAAACTAGTAAAGAGAGATAATGATACACAGACACATTAACAGAGAAAGAGAGAGAGTGAGAGAGAAAAAAGAGAGACAGCAGGGGTAATAACAGTTTTGGGAGAATGTAATACTTCATCACTCCTCTTCATTAAATAAATATATAGATAATTAGAATAGAAATAGATACAAATTTATAATGTTTTTTACCCTTCAGCACATTCTTCACCTACAAATCAATCACCATGTAACGTGAGTGTGTATGCTGTGTGTCATACAGAAAAGTCAACGTGTGTCCTACACCTGAACAACCCTTCACTCTAAAAACTCAGCTCCGTCCCCTTTAATCTGCAGATTATTCTGACAGGAAGACCACCTGCCTGTCTGTATTCATCCACAAAATACATTCTCTAACCTCATGTTGTGTATATCTGAGCCTGTATTTCTAACATCTTTCCATAGTCGGGTCAGCCATGACTCACCGACTTGACTGGTCCAATTTTCTGCTGTGAATGATGGAAGTTCATTGGTATTAAAACTGTCTGCCCATGACTAAGTCAGTGTGAACCAGCTGAGTGCTGACACGGGAAATCGACAGCGGGTAATTGAAGGTAATTGAGCTTATTATTTCTTGTTTCATGAACGATATTTATAGCTATTATTTCAACGCTGAGGTCAACATCACCTCTGGAGGGTAAGTATATTGACATTGAGATGTTAAGTTACTTTTCTTTATCACAGATGCATAATGCTGGGCAGCTATCTGTCACTACAGTGTTGTAAATACATTTATATGGAGTAGATATCTATTGGAAATAGCTAACAGTAATGCATAAACTAGACACTATAGGACTTCTTTGACACTGGGAGAGAAAACATGTACAGGATCTGATTCCTACGGAAGAGTTTTTGATATTTACCTGACTTGACATTTTGAGTTGTAATAGCTACAGTACTCCCGTAACTCTGCAGCAATCAGGGCAACTACTGGCCAGCGGGTCACTGTGGACCAAACAAGATTTTACAAAATGGAAAGGGAAATTTCTTGGCTGTGGCTAATCAATTGGGCAACCTTCTGACTTTGCTTTCTGTTCTCAAAGCTATTACCAGTTTTGTTTCTCAAACAGGCACTTAACATGAGGTTACAACCTGTGTGTGGGCTCCCAGATCCCAATGTAAAAAAAAAAAAAAAGTATTTGGGCAGATTGCAGAAATTGAGAAGTTGCAGACTTTTTTTAGCAGCTCATGCTTCCCAGTTTCTTGATCTGACACCTGTCTGAGGGACAAACTCCTAATCTTATGCAATCCGCCATTTGTCTGAACTCCCACTGTAATTAAAACAGTTGTAAGCGGTGTTACCAAAAACAGACACAGGCAGAAAGTTTCTGAACCGTTGTTTGGTTTGACATAAAGAGTAACTGCTAATGAAAAGACCCTCCTCAGCTGGGCTTTGATATATCATGGGTTCAGGCACAAGCCCTTGCCAACAACTCAACACTGCTGAACATGCATCATTAATTTGACATTTTCTTTGCCAAAAATTATGGCCTGCTGTTCTCTTCAGCAGTTTTTCCTCTCTCTTTTTCTCTGCGGACAGCTACAGCATCAGTCAAAATGACCTAAAGGCGCAGCAAACAGCCAAACTGCATGTGTAGTAAAGCTACCTGTCATCTGTATTAATTTTAAGAATGCTGATGAAATCCTTTTAGGCCGGCTGTCTTTGAGGTACATCATGTACTGTACTGTATGAGTGAAGGAGATGAAAAATACAAGGCCCAAATCATTGTGTGCAGTAACTCTTCCAGAAAGTAAACTTGCCCTTTCTCTGGGGAAATTTGCAGTTATAATGGAGAAGATTACAGACCAAATGGGGAGAAGGGCTTGGAGAAAAGCCCAGGCTATGCCATTAACTCTTCCAGAAACATACCTACAGCACTTGTTATCTTCAGTTTCTTTTAGTGAAAACTGTTGGCATTGAAAGATGCTTTTGCACATAATGATGACCCATAAGGGTAGATGGAGGGAAGAAAAACGGCCCATTGTTCATGTACTTCAAAAGTCCCCTATTAAAGTCCCCATGAAGTCAAAAAAGATGTTTCAGCGTTTTTATCACACATGTTGAAATGCCATTTGCCACAGATACTCCAGTATCTGGCCCATCAATGACAGAAAAAAGTCATTTTTGAGGTATTTTTTTGGTTATTCCTCATGGTATTTTAGAGTTTGTCATCACCTGATAACTCAATCTAATTTGCACACAATGAAACACTTTTTCACTTATGATGCTGCCGGAGTGGAGTGATTCCTGTTTGATACAGTCTATAAGTGATTCTGGGGGCTACTACATGCACGCTGATTATTGTACAAAAGCACAACTTTGTAATTTTATTCGCTGATTTTGGTGAAACTGTTGCTCAACTTCAACTCTGTGATTTACTGAGTTTCCTAATGGACAGCTAGCTTTGGCTTCATGACTCTCCAAAGTGTCTAACCGCTAAATAACTGCTGCTAAGTGAATCCGCTGTTAGCAGCCAGACCGGATGGGTTCAAGTACAGCTTCTGAGACCAACATGAAATAACCTTACTCTACCGTAATGACTTATGGACTGAGTAGCCAGTAGCTAACTGTTACTGCTAGCTTGGTTAGCCACTGACTGAACCTCGGGCTGCCAGGAGCGGGACTGTTCACTGGAGCCTATGCTGACACTAGCTCATAGCACTAGCTACAATGCTATTGGCTATTGTAAACGCCAAGCAATATCTACGACAAGTCTCTGTCTGTATGTTTTTACAGAAAACATAAATACGAGGAAGCAAATAGCACTCTGCTTGGCGTTTCATCATCATGAAGTTGTTATCAAGTTGTTTATTCACACTGTAATTTCATTTGTCGTAAGAGACAAAAGTCCAGAGTATAACTGTGTGACTTTGTTTGACTTCTTCTGAGTTGCATCTATGTAACAGTGAGTTCATGATTTATTTAGTTTTTTTCCCCACATGATATAGATTTTTAGTCGTGCTTGCGGCAGTGCTCCGGGGATGAGAATGTTTGCCAGTTGGTCGGTCAGTCTTCCACTTTGGTCTAGACTGAAATATCTCAGGAACAGTTAAATGGATTGCCATAACACTTGGTACAGAGATCTATGCTGCCAGCAGGATGAATTCTAATGACCCTGATGATCCCCTGACTTTTTCTGTAACGCCACTGCAGGTCAAACTTTTTGCTTATATGCTGAAATATCTCAATATTTACTTGATGGATTAGCACAAAACTGTGTACAGCCATTTATGATCCCAGACAATGTGACTTTTCCTTTTTAGCTGGTACTTTAGTTTATAAGAAAATACCTGCAAAAATACTACAACGGTGAAACAAACAATATATCTGCTTCAGTCACTGTGAGCATGTTAGCATGCCTAATAAAGCCACTTGCTTCACTGGCGACTTTCAGTGTTGTTACAGGTGCCTCTTCTCCTGGAGAGATTTCATTACTGGAGTTCATCAGATCTCTTTTTGTGTACAGAACCTAGAGGAGTTTGCCAAAGAGCTGTCAAAGCTAGCAGCGTGACACTGACAGCAAAGACATCCGCATCAAGCACATCACCGACGGGATTTCATTACTTCTTGAGTGACAACAGTGTGCTGCTGCATCATCTTGTTGGCTATCCGCTTTAACAGTAATCAGATGTGATCCAAGGGGATGAAAATTGTGGGGAACAGCACAAAGCAGGTGCCTAGGTGATCCTACCTGTTGTCCACGGTAGTTTTCAGGATGTTGATGAACTCCTGGTAGCCAGGGAACTTCGACGTGACGATGGAGAAGATGTGCCAGTCGTACTCCTCCATGATGTTCAGCATCAGCAGAGCCTCCTGCTGGATGGAGGCACCGAACTGGAAGAACGTCGACTTCACATCCTGAGAAAAAGACAGCGGGAGAGAGGGGTCGAGGGAAGGAGGGAAGGGAAGATAAGGAGGATAAAGGGAGGGGAGGGAGGGATTTAGTTGAAGATTTATTTTGGATTTTTCGTTTTGCTTTTCTCATTACTCCACCGGCTAATTCAAACAGCATCTCAGAAATATCAGTCAACAACAGAGCATTTAAACTTTGGCACAAAATGAACACATACACACACACGCACGCACAGACACGCGCACACACACACACAGATACACAGATACACAGAGAGCTAGAGTAATAAGCTTCTTGTGGAGGAAAAATATGGACGAGGGGCTCAGAACAATTCAATCAAGCCTAAATTGGATTGGTGCAGTACAGGCAGGCTGCAGAACTCCATGGGCCTGATTCTGGGGAACGAGGGTTACATTCGCTATGAGTCACACACACATCCACTCCATTAAACCTGAGTCAGAATCATTTGCCACTTAATTCAGCCAAACAGAGACACGAGCTTGGACAGAGCAGACAAGCACTATTACAGGTGGACAAATGAACTATTAATTTATGTCGGAGGCTTCATTTTAAATGATTCATGACAGTGCGGGTTATTAAAACAAAGTTAAATGAGTCAAAGTAAATGATAATAAATAGGTTGGAAGTAAAAAGTGCATCATCAGAAGATGTATAGGCTGACAAAGTGTTACCTCGTCTTTGGTTGTTTGTAGCATGATTTGTTACGCGTGGATCTCTGTTACCTTGAAATGTCAAGGAGTTCACGCATGGCTTACCTTGACACCACTTGTCTTTGGCACTCTAATTATGACACACTTGCAGGTTGGAGTGTGTGCATGTCTTTTCTTTGTGTGTGTGGGGGGGGGCTACAACCTGACAGCTAAAGAAAAAAAAAAGAAAAGAAAAGAACAAAAGGTTGGAGCGGGAGATACGAGACAAATGAAGAAAAGGAGATTCTGCCAAGTGTCACTTTGTAAGATCACACAGGCTGCTCCCGAAACGAACGAATGCACCGCGCGCACGTACACACGCCGGCACACGTGAAAGAACGGGCCGCATGTACACACTGCCTGCAGCCTGCATCTACAGGAATTCATCCACAGCGTGACTACACTTGGAAAAAAAAAAGAGACAGGGTTGGTGAGTGTGATGAAGCAGCAACTGTAATGCTAGGAGCTACTGTGTAATGTAACGCCGCCCGGCATGAGCCACAATCCTATGGTGTCCTGCAAAAGTCAAGCTTAAAACACATTTTCTGTCTATAGCCAGACATGTGACCAGTTTCTCCAGCTGTAATTATGGACTCACTGTGGAAGATATATCCTAAAAGCACACATTTTCCTGTGCATCACACACACACACAGTTGTGGAAAGTGCTGCCACTCTGTCCACCTCGGTAAAGGTTAATGTCGACTATATGCTTCCGTGAAGCACATGCACCGTACAGAGCACGGTGTACAACAATTCTGCACAACTACACATCCGCTGTACACATCTATTTCACTGCTGTTTCGCATGCGTCACATCTTTCTGGTGACGTCTTCATTGCTCACTGCAAATATCTCTTCAATCTTCGTCGCTGCTGCTTCCTCAGCATTCAAATGAACCCCGCCTCCAGCATCCACCTGTGGGCTCACATTCTAGTCTGTCATGAGCCGGGTGAATGAGCCCAAGTCCGCTTGATTGAGAAATCTGCCGACATGTCAGCCGAAGCTTTCAATGTTTCTCCTAATGGGAAACACACACTTGCAGTACATCGATTCAGAGAAAGAACCGATGAGGAAATGTCTTCGTCGGGTCAAGCAGAGCTCATTGAGACCTAAAAACATCATCACAGACCAATACCAAGGAAAAGAAAGGCATTTTGGGTAAAATCCTTTATCTCCATTTCCACAAAAAGTGGTGTGGCCCATTTTTATTCACTTAATACAATTTTAACGCCAAAAAAGAGCTGGAATGAGTACATGAAACGTTCTAATTAAGTGATTCCCATTAAATTATAATCTCTCAATATTTTTTCCTCCCTCGTTCTCATTCGGGTCAGCTGGCCTATTACTCGGCGGCTCTTTTCCTGTAGTTACACTACAGACACAGAGTTGATCTAACAAACTAACTGGAGAGGACATTGGGGAGGAGGGGGAATGAAAATAGACACAAGCAGAAAGCAAGGCTGAATGTAGTGGAGTGTATTTGTAACCATATCAGCGCACTGTATGTAATTTCATCTCTACATGCATGACCTAGCATTTCTTTTTCCACCGTGATGATAGCCTCTGAATAATGTCGGCACTCACTGTTTGCATTATTTGTGTGAGTGTGGGTGTGTGTGTCTCTTTACCCCTATATCAAGACTCTTGAGCGCTCTTTATTATGTGAGGTTGGTTCACTTGATACTCAGACACAAGCGCTCCTCAGAGGCTCTCTGTGTGGCCCTGTGTGTGTGTGTGTGTGTGTTTTAACGGGGTAGAAAGTGTAGCAATGCTTGAACATGGTCGGACAGGAGGGAGGTCATGCTATAAGACGTGTCACTTCCTGTCTTCATCACAGCAGCGGCTGATACTCCCACACGTTGCTGCAATATACAGAGGACCGTGACGAGCACAGGGCCAACGCAGAACAGAAAAAGGTGACAGACTTCTATGTGAATTATATATATAGAATAATGTGTCTTCAGATATTAAGTACTGACATCTTCATCTACCAGCAGCTGGCTCACGTGTGCCGCTAATGGATTCGATTTTCTACATTTCTAACAACATGGCTCATGCTAAATACGCTGCATGTCCTGAGTTTATCCCAGACAAAGCTCGTTAAAATTGTGACAATGCATTTTCACATTTTTATAAGGGTGAGGGCCTAACCCCTAACCCTAGGAGAATTATGTAAACCCATAATGGATCTTTAGTTTACAGAAAAAATATCACATCATCACATCACCCAGCTGAACTGGAGACATTTGGTTTCAGGCCATGTTTCAGCGTTCTGTCTCAAAACTGAGCAGTTTAAGTCGGCCTAGCCTATAATTCTGAGACAAGGGCAGCTCTATTGAGCACTTTACTAAAGCAGAATCTTAAGGACGACGCCGACAACAAAGAACTGAATGAAACCTCCCCCTGTCTTTATTTTCACTCTCGCACTGAGGGAGTGAAGACAACCAACACTTCAATCCCCTTCTTGTCATCTGATGTCTCTCTGTTGTTCAAAATCCTCTTTCCAAGAGAGACACGAACAGAAAAAAACAAAAAAAAATCTAGATTTTAAATGGCTGTGTTTCAAACAACTTCCACTTGTTGTGTGTATGTGTGTGTTTGTGAGAGATTCTTTATTATATTTCACATTTTGTATGACGGCTCATTCCATGTGTTTATTCTCACAGTTTTCAACATGCAGCTGAGTAAGTGAGGTGTTGATGCAGGGCAGGTGGAGAGAAAGAAGGGCAGAGGAGAGGAGAAGAGACTGATGGAGTGACTAAGCAGCGTATGATTGTTTCTAATTGGGATGGCTCACAATCCGTGACATCAGAAAACCGCCAATCATATCCTCTCATTTCACCCTTGTCAAGTGTGACATGTCTCTTCTTTCCACTAACACCTTCAGCGAGCAGCACCCACACGTGCAAACACAAAGCCGCGCACATACACAAACACAAGCACACAGTCTGTCATTCACAGCTCTTTCCCTCTTGTTCTGTCTACCACATTCGCAGTCTCCCACTCTCAAATTTCCCACTCTGTTGCACGCACACAGACAGGCATGAACACACACGGCGGCGGTGACGCGCGCACACAAACACACACCTGCCCCGCGGGGCAGGACAATGTGTCTAAGTTGAGATAGAGGGGAGTTATAAATAGTAGTCCTCATATCCTCTGCTGTGCTGATAGCATCATGCTGTCTGGTCTGATGACACACACACGTGTACAAAAAAAAAAAGAAAGAAAAAATATCACACACACAAACAATGTGTCTAGTATATTCAGCTGAGCCTGTGAGATACACACTCACCAAGATAAAGAGAGCCAAAACATGCATACATTTGTCATAAATATCCATAAAACATCCATGTATCACTTATATCTGCAGGGTTTAACAGCTCCACGCTGTCCACTGGAGGAGAAACACAGTAATATGACAAAAATCCCTCTGGTCAGTTACTAAACATAAACAGACAGGCATAAAAATAGCTGCAGCAAAACAAAAGAGCTTGAAATGTCTGTGGAAACAAACTGAAATGCCAAGCAGACAGCACTCAACATATAAATCACACAGATAGTGTCACTACGGCCCAAAAAACCCAGAACAAAATAACATTCTCCCAGAAACCGAATGATAACATAACTGATTACTGTACACAGTAAATGCACTGCTTTTAGCCAGGCTAAAATTCACTGTTTGCCATTATGTCCTGACAGGAAACCGTAAAAATGATTACCAATGAAAAAAGCAGCAGCAGAAAGCAGAACTCACCAACTATCAGATTTTATTTACTGATTTTATGGTGAAAAGGTCAAACCTGAAAAGGTTATTTTCTGCCACCTGTGGCAGCTGCCTGGTGCACTGTTGGGCCCTAAGTGCCAAAAACATTAAAGGGGATGATCTAATATGATATTTACTGTACACACTAGATTATTTGTACAGTATTTATACAGCACCACTCAAAAGTTTGCACACACCTTCTCGCACAATGATGTAGAAGCCATCAGCGCTAGAGAATACTATGGTGGTTTTACCAGCAAAGCACCCCCACAACATCACACCTCCTCCACCATGCTTCACAGTGGGAACCACACATGCAGACTATCATACTATTCATCTTCTTTGTGTCTAATAAAGACCTGGTGTTTTGGCACATCATCACACCAAAGTACAGATTTCCACTGGTCCTTTTCTTGGATTTCAGTAGTGGTTCCTTTCCTGGGGTGGTCCTCAACAGCATTTCATGATCCATTCAAAGTTCTTGAAATTTTCTTCATGTCTTAAATTAATGATGGACTGTTGTTTCTCTTACTTAGTTAAGCGGTTCTACTAAAGTAGCCAAAAAGGACTATTTATGAAAGCAAGCATTACGTCTGAATAACACAACTGATGGTCTCAAATGCATTAAAAATAATTCCACATAACTTTTGGCAAGGCATACACACAAAAAAGCATTACATGAGTGTTCAAACTTTTGACTAGTATCTATAAAGTATATAAATATAGAACCTGGCTTTAGTTGGATAGGCTGTGATGGTTAAAGCTGCCCTTTTGATGATACCATATATTGTAGAGACTTTTAATTTTGCAGTTTGCCCAAAGAAACAGTTGGACTGGCACTGATACAGTATCTGAACCACTAAATGTAAATGTAGAAAAATGTACAAACAAATTCCAAATGTACAAAAAGTGACAACTTATAGGCTGGCATCACTCACTTCTGCCTCCCACTATGTATTTTAGGGAGAAAAAAAAACAGACCAAATTAGTTGAAACGTTTCTGAAACAAGTGCTGCTTGGAGAGTTGGATGTGTCCCAATTTAAAGAAATGAGGATTCAAGCCATATTCATATGTTTCCAAAGCTATATTCTCTATGTTTGCCAAAAAAACAAGACATAACTTAACTGACATTTTCCAGCAGAAGGAAGTGATATTATCACCTATATTAAAGGAAAGTGAAAACAGCCCACTATTGGCACCACGACCACATGTTATTTCCAAAAAGTAATAATCCTTTTTTAATATCCTCTGTCAAATCCAGACAAATGAGATAAACTGATCAGGAAGGTTTCGAGGAAGACTTTTAACTAATGAAAAATTTTCCTAAATAGGTACAACTCATAATTAGAAAGATGATGTAGGACTTCAGTTAGACAAAGACAACAGCAAGGCTCTCCATGGTGAAACAGTGTCACTCTCCTTGATGGGCCACATGTTTGACTCCACTGTACTCCACTGTGTGATGAAAAACCAATGTGTCATCAGCAAAAGAAAGTAAAACCTGCCCTACACACTACAGATGAAACCTGTAGTGTTTTATATAAAGCTCCTACACTTACCTCCTTTATGCAAATACATCTGAATGATGCACCCTAACTGGGAGCTATTTATCTACAGCCACAGACCACTGCAGTGATAAATATATAATATACCTCATTGCTAAGCTGTCTTTTCTTGTACAAGCTAGATCATTTTTGATTGTAGAGATCAAAACTCAATAGGCACACACAGACATACACACACACACACACACACACACACACACACACACACACACACACATTATTCAGGTCATGTTCACACAGCCTTTCCATTGTTCATGTGAAAACCTCATAACTTGGTAATCTAGTTTTCGCTCCAACAGAGTGGGTGGATTGAGAAAACCTTCCAAACTCATTGGTCCATGATCCCCATTAGAAACAAATTTGATAATGTCAAGCGAATGGTATCGAGCCAAAACAATGTCAGGTAGGCTTAAACAAGCGGAGTAGAGTAGATGTTACAGTAAATGCAGAAAGTCTATGCTCCAGATCTCTCCCTCCATGTCTGTGAGGGTTCTCTCCAGGGACGCTGGCTTCCCCCAACAGTCCAAAGACATGCAGGTTAACAGGTTAGTTGGCGACTCTAAATTGCCCATAGGTGTGACTGTGATTGTGAATAGTTGTTTGTCTCCATGTGTCAGCCCTGTATTGAACTGTTGAGTCCGGGCTGTACCTCCACCATTTGCCTAAAGTCAGCTGGGATTCACTCCTGCCCATCACAACACTGACAACATTGATAAGGATAAGCTGTTATGGAATATGTATGGATGTGCATTTATGTCAAGTGAAGCTCAAGGTAGTTTTATTTTTAAATGATTAAAATGCCAGTTAATGCGAGTCATTGTCAATGAAGTAAAAAGTGGAATCGTGGCATCATTATTGACGATTTTCATATTGCTCATTTTTTAGCAGCAAGTGCAGAAACATTCGGCATATATTTATGTATGTATGTGTCGACTTGCACACAGACACACATGCGATTGCCTAAAGTCTCCTTGTGTTTTTCCTTTTCGTCTCATAATGTCCAGAGAGAAAAATATCATTGCATAAACAACATCGCTTTGGTAGAGTCATTTACTTACAGCACATTATGCGTGTTTACTGCATTCCTCTCTAAACAGCCCTGACAGAGCCTGACAAAAACGCGTTTATTCGGCCTTTACTAGATTACAGTGGTTTAAAACAATAAGAAGATCTAGTGATGGCACTATGAGCGCGAGTGCATGTTCTTTAAGTGTGTTATGCGTTGACTGGTGCAAACAAAGGGGGGGGGGGCAGATATCCTTTGTTTGTGTTTGAATAATAATTGCAAGGAAACAGTAGCCTTCAACTGCAACAGAAGCTGCACGCGTGTTATTAAACGAGGCTGTCTCTGACGTCACAGAGGAATATTTTTGGCATTCATGCAGTCCATTTCAGTGGATGACACAAACAGAGGGAGGAAGAGGCCTATTCAAAGTTTATCACACAGAAGCAGCGTCTGCGCGCGCCAGTGTGTGTTTGTGTGCTGCTGCTGTGGTTCCTCTGTCAGGACTTTTTAACAAGCAGCCGAGCCCCCACAGGGAAACACTGACAAAATAACATCATCCCTCCCTCTCTCTCTCTCTGTCTCTATCTTTGTCTCTGTGTTTGCCCTCCTCTCCCACTCACTCTCTTCTCTAATAAGTCCAATAGCTTCCTCTCTGTGTCTCCCTTTCTTTTCGTTAACTCTCTGTCCAGGGGCTCTGTCTTTTCTGGCCTCCCTCTATCCATCTTGCCCTTACCCACCCACTCCCCATCTCTTCTAATAAGGCCAATATTCTGCAACACTCCCATGGGACCTAACCTTACACCTAAGCTGGAATAGTTGTTATTAGTGCACAATTCACCCAAAAATCGTATTGATAAATAGAAACACTCAAACAAAAGGCGGCTTGAATGCTTTAATCAGTGCCAAATACTCTCTTTAGAGTTGAATTTCTATTATATTTAGATGCACAGTAGTTACAAACTTCGTGACACCATCAAGGGGTCAAATGATAAATCAGAGGGATTGATAGAAAGAAGAAAAAACACATCTTCAACATACAGTCGTGCATATTCTGCCTATCTTTGCTTGATTTTTCTTCACAAAAAGAAAAAAAAGAAAACCTGAACCGGTCACAACATTTTTCAACTGGCTGAAAGTGGTTACACGCACAGGGTCATAAAAAGGTGAGGAATATGGCTGTAATCCCCCCCTTCAAACCACTCTGTTCTCAGTAATCTGATTACTTCCCCCGCAGCATTGCTTGCTATTTATCTCATCATTATGCTTGCCTTCACTAGACTTTGACATATTGTGAATTTCACTCCTGTCACATGCGCAGAAATTGTTGGTATCATCATTATATCCTCCACAGTCATAATAGAGTCATCATTACGAAAATTATCATCACTGTCAATATTGCCATCATCAACAGCCATAACCATCATAATTATTCTCTGTATCTTAGCCGGCCTACCTATCATGCTTTCCTAATTTCACCCCCTTTCCTTCCCTCCTGCTGCTTTCTCTCCATCTTTCTCCTTATTTCTTCTTCTAGTCGAGTTCTTGGCTTTTTTTCCTGCCCTCCTTCCTTATTTCATTCCCTGTTATGTACCCTTCAATTATTTTTCCTACTTCCTTAAGTGCCTCCATCTGTACCGCCTCACAATTTGGCAGGCTTTTGAATGAACACAAAAGAGAGAGAGAGAGAGAAAGAAAAAAAAAAACTGCACTGGGTGAGTAGAGGTGCTAATCACAATAAAATAGCACAACCCGATCCTCAATGCAGTACGGCTTTATTGAATACATAAAAAAACATTTTGACAAGAAACCTCTTTGTCAGGATTACTTATTGAAATATGTTTTCATTGAATAAAGTAATCCTGTGTAGAGGCACTCAGTGTGCAGCCGCCTTAAAGTTTTTTTGTTTTTTTTTAAGGTTTTAAAGAATTGAAGCACTTAAGATGAGAGTTCAGTGCGAGGCAACGGCATGTGGAGCGATGAAATCATGAACCTAATCTAAGAAGCTGTTTATTAGGAGAGATAATGCACAAGAAAGAAGCAGCTCAAGCGCACGAGGACACGCTTTCAGCCGCGCACAAACAGGCACGTTAGTGATAAATAAAGTAATAAATACATGCCTGTGTGTGTGATCGCGCTGCGGAGCCGGTGCACACGCACACTCTCTACACAAAGAAAATGGGATTTATAATTCCTGTGTGTGTGTATCTGTGCTAGAGGGCTGTGTATCATGCTGAGTTCATTCCAAAGACACAAACAACATAATATAAACCTCAGCTCAAACAGAATGGAACAACTCCCACTGCCCAGGAAAAAAACAAGAAAACCAAAGGCCTCAAAGGCCAGATTTACACAGGAACAAAACACCTAGACCTACGTTTATGGAGTCATAAAGCAGGAGAAACCCAGGAGAAAGGCTGAGGTGACGTGAAGGTGCATGGATGCCAGTGTCAAAACATTTTTTTATCATGTCACGTTTTCAGGAGCAACATCAGAGTAGCTTAGCTGAAGCGTCTGCACAGCACGGCAACGAGGGACCGAGTTTGAGCCTTCAGTTGGCATACACGAGGGGAAAAGAGAAGACAGCAATCCCAGTAAGAATGAAGGGGAATTAAAAGAAAATAAGTAATACTCACTTCACTGCAAATTAGCTCATCCAAGTCAACATCACAGCAAAATATTGTGATGTCGAGCAGATTGCCTGAACCAGTGCTGCGTCCAAATTTAAACTTGAGACGACGGTTTTGTTCACCCAGTTCGACGGAGGCTGAATCCAATTATCCTTCTGACGAAATACCATTTTTAAAAAACTGTTTTAATGTCTGCTATTACTGTGTTGTCATGTCAAATTGCGAACGTTCTACGCCCATTTGAGTAAACCTGGCCACCTTGTGTGTCGCTATAACTGTCAGACGCTTGCAGGGGCTGAGCAAATTGTGCATAGCGTGACTCACTTCACTGAGTTTTGCTCAAGCGGCCCTCCTTGTCAGAGGGTGAGAGGGTATTGCTAACTGGGTGGTTGATAATTTGAAATCATGCAGAGGGATCCGCTGTTTAGAGAGCAGGTTGACGGGATTGTCCAGTCAGCCCTTTGGTTTTCAGCGACAACCTACAAACTACAATTAAGAAAACTCAGGACCGCATCCTGTAAAAAAGAACTGTTCAGAAAATATACTAATGTACTCGGTGTGTGCTGCAAGGAAACGGAAAATTAGCCTGGCTCTCTCAAATGTAAGAAAGGCTTAAATTCATAACCTAAGATATAATATTTCCTTCGTTTTATCCACTAAATATGTAGCCAGGGGGTAAGGCATGTTACAGTACAAAGGACATGCCATCTCCAATCACATTAACCCCTGCTTCCACTCTGACATACAAGTATGCAGGGGGCAAATCAATACTGCATAATGTGCTGACAGTTCCCCCCACAGACATGCACCGGTCAGCTGTTACGAGCATCACTAACCACACTGGCAGCGTCACCGATTCATCACTGCCACCGACAGACATGCGCTGACACACGACGAGAGACCTACTTTGAAGCGGGAGAAACAAAGCGTGGCGGGCAGGAGGGATGAATGGAACGTGTGGCAGGAAGACGGGCGGGGAGGGCGCAAGGAGCGACGTCAGGGTGCAAGAGCGAGAGGTAAAAAAAGAGGTAAATATATATTATGGACATGAAATGCAAAGGGATAGATGTTGGGAAATGTGTTTTCACTCTGAGCGAGATGAAGGGATCTGTACCAGTGTCGTGTCATGTGTGTTCACTTCAGTTCTTTCAGTTTTTCCAGGCATCCAGCAGCGTCTCCAGCTGTAGTTGGAGGTTGGCTCAGACACTCAAGTTTTGTTTTTTTTTTTCATCATGCATAAGGCAACATTTTCATTCTGCTGAAAAAGGCTTCAGGATGCTGCTCCCAGCTGTCCCATTTCTGTTGGTTTAAACAACACTTTGACTTCAGACAGAGCCGGGCTAGCCATTTCCCCTTCTGTCTGTGCGCTAAACTGGGCTGATCGGGCCCAAAAAGTCGAACTATTCCTTTAAACTCTCATTGGAAGGTATCTCTCCCTCCTGCTGCACTCACTGCAGCACTCTGCTCTATTCAAGTCCGCTCACATCCACACTCACACATTCATCATTAATATTACAACGACGAGGAGGCGAGGAGGGGGAAAGAGTCCTCTCAAACAAGCACACACAGACTTTTTCCTTTACATTAACAAAGTGCGATATAAGTGCTGTGCCCTAAACCCCATCGTCATCTCTAAGCTTTCCCATTTCCATTTGATTGGCTGCCAGCGAGGCCTGCAGAGTAATTGGCTGCATTTCATTGGCCAAGCAGACGGACAGCACCCCTGGGAGGAGTCCATCAGGCGATATCTGTTAACAACGCACACAGAGATTCACACACACACACACACACACACACACACATCCCAACCAGGGCCGGAGGGGAACTCCCGAATGCCTAATGTACCTTTTGCTATCACAGATGGGTCACTTACATTTCTGGGCACAAGTGCGATCATGAGAGAGAGATATGAAGGAAAAAAAAAAAAAGATAGAAAAGATTGGGGACAGCAGGGAAGGCGAGGAGGATCGGTTAGAACAAGGGAATTAAGGGAGAGATCAGATGAGGGGAGAGGAGAGGAAGGAGGAAAGGAGGCGGGGGAGCAGAGGACGAAAAACAGTCAGCAATTTTTCAACTCTTGTGTAACTTTTTTGGAAAAAAAGACCACCATTAAACACAGATCAGACTGCAGGAGGAAAGGAAAGTGTGTGTATTTGTTAGTGTACACAAATACAAATCTCTTGTTGTTGCCTTGTTTTACATATACACATATATATAAGTATGCATTAAGAGCCCTGCTGTCAGTTCATCATGTGTCTGTTACCGAACATCACCGCCGAGTTTTTGTGGCTCCAGTTGGCCCTTTATCAGCGGCCGTTTTGTCTGACTCAGCATGTTGAATCAGCATAAGAGGAGGGGAGGAAGAGCGAGCCGTGCGACGTGTGATTGAATCAGTAATTTCACACATTGAGTAAATCCCTATTTTTCGCCTCCACTGTTTTTTTTGGGGTTTTTTTCCCCCTCCACGGGCAAAAGAGCAAAACTTAACAGCGCCAGCCAGCTGCAATATTTTATCAAGCATATTCTCAATTAGGAGCACTCAGCAGGATGAGGCTCGGCGGTGTGAAAACATTGTGCTAATTTGTTCAGCTCCTTTCTTTACTTTTCTCAGAGTTGTTCAACGTATAATTATTTATTTTCATAGCTTATAAGTATAAGTAGAAATACCAAATTTGTTTCACAATTTGTCTTGTGAAAACAAAGTGAAAGAAGCAATTTGAATATTCTGCTTTCGGCTCTGGAAAATTGTCACATCGGTCTAGTAGAGCTGCTCAGTGGCCATCGGTGCAGCGGAAGATGGCAGAAAAGTGTTGAAAATGAGCACGCAGTACCATATTTTCTACATGATAGAGACTAAAAATACAACAGGCACTCACTTAATTGTAAACGGTCACATAGTTGACAGCCAAGTGTGACGGAAAACAAGAATGAGTCATCTGTGACGCTGGTCAGAGACTGACAAACATGTTGGAGGATCAGGGTCATCCTCACGTGGCCTGGCTGAGGTCTCTCGTATGAGGACAAAGGACAGTAATACTATCTGACTTGAGTCGTGAGTGGAGAGGAGCATCTGTGGATCACTGCTCGTACGACAGAGGGGGGGAGACTCAACTAGGTCACGAACGCGTTTGTTTGTATACAGCGGGGGTTTTGAGCAATGTAGCTTTTTTTTAAAGGCAGACACTAATATTTTTAGAATGAAGCAGCTAATTCTAAACTCAGGGTTTGGTGTTCCCCCCCCCCCCCTATGAATTGTTTTCTTTGACTGGGTGGAAAAGCCTTAATCAGCATTTTGACGATTGCAGGTGCTTCCAAGATTTCCGAGAGGAGAGGAGAGGAGAGGAGAGGAGAGGAGAGGAGAGGAGAGACAAAGTTGCTGACCCACTTTGTAGCTCGCAAAGTTTCAAATCCTCTTTAAAGAGAGCGAGTTGTGGCCAAGAATCTGGCAACACACACATAAACGCACACGTTCACACTGTACATGCGGCACACGCATGCCCATACACACACACACACACACACACACACACGTATGTGCAGACACACACATAATGTGCAGGACTGTGACCCAGGACACCAAAAATAATGAAGGAAGTGCTGCTTTTATTTAACACCACATTAGCTCTTTACATCACCTAATAATGGCAGCGCTGAACCACACTAGCACACGCTTACACACACAAGCACACACACACACACACACACACACGTCTGGTAGTGCTCGATACGGTTTGTTAGTTTTCTCATTTGACTTGGTCTATTTTAGGCCTGTAAAACCCTCTTTCTCATTCCTCTTCTCTCTGATCCGCCTTCCATTGTCTCTCTCTTTTATCTTTGCTTTTCCTTCATACTCCCCTGCTTTGTTTTTCTATTTATTTATTTATTTATTTATTTTTTTTGCATATTCCCTAACTCGCCTCATACCTCTGCCGGCGTATCTGGTGGTATATCTCTTTCTCCTTCATCTCTCCCCGTCTCTCTGAAGATTTCAGTGATGTCAGTGACGAGATCAGCGCGCGATTGGCTGGGCCAGATAAGACAGACGATTTGATAGATGAGACTGCTGATTTGTTTAGGGAGCTTCTCCCTTCTCATCGCACGCCTGCAGACTGCGTTCATATTAATGAACATGCATACATCTACACACACACACACACATCACACAAGATTGAAGAATAGAGATTGGGAGTGTGAGAGAAGGGAGAAAGAAAAGAAAAAAAGACATATATAAGGATCAGTGATGAGAAAAGAGAAATTATTTCTCTCTCACTCCCCTTTTCACCTTTTTGTTTCTCCTTATATGTTCGTAAAATGCTCTTAAAGTGAAGTACAGTAGGCCTGCACTACCTTTTAACATCTTTTACTTTAAACCATTACCTCTTTCTTATCTGTTGTCTGTGTTTGCGTACACACACACCACCCTTTATTGGGTTCTTGACAGTAATAATGGGTACGCGGCCTACGAACCGCAGTGAGCAATAACAGCCTTATTGCTAAATAAAACAGCTAGATGTGATGTTAAACGCCTTGAAAATCAATTTTCCCTTTCAGCAGCATTCTATAATCAATGGGGTCTTAGGCGAGGACGCTATTATAAGATGAATTCGATAAAGATACATTTTTAAAGTTATTTGGCATGTCAGATTCCTATCTGTGTGTTCTGTGCTTTTCTCGCCGATTTCTAGTTCAAGAAAAGGGCCGCGTTGAAAAAAAAAAAGTGGGAGTCGAAATCAGAAAAAGATAGCAAAGGGAAATCTTTCTGGAGGTCAACACTGAACACTGCATTTGCACTTTTAATTCAAGAAGACTAAGGAGGTTATTATCATCACCAGAAGAAACATGATGTCTACCCGAAACTCTGAAACTGTGTTTTTATGTGTGTATGGAAGAAAAAAGAGAGGTAAACGGCAGGTGAAATGGTAACGACACACCGCTTGCATTTTCCTTCACGGGTGTTGCCATTGTGGGGCACAAACTCTGACACACACACACACACACACATACATACACACATTAAATTGTGCACATCCTAGCCAATTATAAAACTAAAGGTTAATGCTTCAATTTTTGCATTACTGCACACAGATCCCTGTGTGTGTCTATATGTGTGTGTGTGTTTGGATGTGTGTGCACAGCATCTACCCCCCCCCCAATGTCTGCAGGCTGAACACGGTACACATGCAATCATGTCTCCGCATGCACTGAAGAGTGAGGCTCACATGCTATTTTCTTTTCACAAGACACGGTTACCTCTGTATAGACGATGGCGGATTTTCTCCATTTTCTGTTGTTTTTTTTTTTTGTGTGTGTGTCCTGATATCTCTTGTTCCCTCTGTTCAAAAAGCCACTCCAAAATATGTGCTCACAGATTTTTTGAAAGTCTTTTTAGGCTGTCATCTGTGGGCACACTTGGAACCAGAAAAAGAAAGGCCCCTAGAACTGAGCCCTGTGGAACCCCGCAGGGATGTCTGCTGAAGATGGATTCCCCACAAAGATAAACTAGAATCTAAGCCAGCTCAGCTCTGAGTCACAGGTACCTACCCAGCGCTCAGGGCCTTCAATTAAAACTGCATGATCAACTCTGTTAACAGCATAGGTAACAGGATTATGATTGAGCATTGTCACCTGTTTTTACAAGGAGGACATTCATTACCTTAACAGAGTCTGGCTGTAGGTTATGTAATAACCTCACACCTGTCTTTAAGTATGTTGCTGTCCATGAGATGATATGGTTTAAGGCCTATTTTTCTCAAATGTTCGATGAAAGTGTCTTCCTCTCCGTCTCTCACACACAAACCAACACCCTCACCCTCACTTTCAGCTGTATACACATGTAAAACTGCGGTGCAGAATATGATATCTCCATAGTCTCTGCCAGCCCTCCTGGAAATAGAGATGTTGAAGGGACATTTGGCAGGATGACAGACAGTATTGAGAAAGGTTGGTATTTCAGCAATAACGGACTGACAGTTCTAGGAACTTCTAAAGTGCCCCAGAGGGGAGAGCTAACCCCAGTGTACATTTAATCTAGCTGTTCAGATGGACTTGAATGGAAGTACTGCAAGGTAAAAATGTATTCCGGTGGAGGTTTACATGCTGATTTAAACACAGGCAGGGCACAGAAACAATCTAAACTTCAATGAGACGTGCAGTCCAGCAGTGTGCTGAGAAGCGAGATTGCAGCACACGGCCTTCACTGAGGTTTGTGCACGGCTTTTTGTTGTCTCGCCAGCTACTGCAGCATGCTGCTAAGTGGACTGTTGTTTTACAATGTGTCTGATTAGATATGTTGTGGTGAGAATAAACTCCACCATGTTTGTGGACGCCGCCAAGCCGGGCGCTGACAGCAGGGTGTACACCAGTAGTGACCTCCCCCGTTCCCTTTTGAAAACACTAGACCGTCTCCTCCATTTGCCGAAAAACAGTGGCCCATTTTTTTTTGAAACACACACAGTGCTGTCTGTTTGCAATCTCAAACAATGAGCTGTCCATGAGTGGCAAAAATAGTGAACTATCTACAATGAAAACAAACAAACAAAAAATACGTAATGTCCACGGCGCTTTAACAATGCAGTGAACTTACAGCAGCATCCTCTCCACAAAAAAATAAACCCGGAAAGTCCTCTCCAATGTCAGCGTATAATGAATGACGAGAGCAACAACTAACCATTCTTAAGTTCTAGCAAGCTACTGAAGTGGCAAACCCAACGTCGGTGATCAATGGAGTGTTAAAACCTGGTTACACAACCAATTATTGATTCCCGACTGTTGTGTTCGTGTGTGTGTGTGTGTGTGTGTGTGTGTGTGTGTCTTGTGGCTTTCTCGCTCTCCCTCTGCAGTACAGTCTTTATCCTATTACGGCCTCCAAGCTTTGCGGAGCTGTTTCGGTTGTAGATACAATGAAAACTGGCAGGATACATTACTTAGCACCGCACTCCTCCCACCTCTCTGGTTCGCCCTCCACCCCCACGCCCCCCCTTTTCTTCTCTCTGCCTTTCAACAATGAATACATTTTTTCATCATGCTGTTTTTTTTTTTACCCCCGCTTCTCATTTGCGTTTGTCTTGCTCCAATTTTTCCTTCCTTGTGTAGTTTCCACTTTGCGAAACTACCCAAGGATACACCGTGCACCTGTCTCCCACTGACTGATTACTCCTAACTGTTTATCGGTCTCATCACATAGCTATGCGCTGATCGCATCAATGCTTATGGTTAAGAACATCTCAGCCGTGTCTTTTCGTCCTTCCTTCGCCGTCTTTGTAGACATTCAGAGAAATACTTGCAGCTCTTTGCTGCTTTGTGCAGAAGGGACTTGGCGATCGCCGCACTGTTTGATAGCTAATTGTGTGGCTGTGCTGAAGAGCTCCAAGGTTAGAAATATTTGTCACTCTTTAAAGGCGGATTTGGTTGAATGTGAAGAATGTGTGCACATTGAATCTCCTCAGTATGAAGTGGCCAGAGGTCGCCACTTAATATTTGAGTGTCACAGGCTGAATGCAATGTATCATCAAAATCAGCAAGTACTGAGCTGAGTTTTTTAGCCAAGACATATTGCTAGATGCCGACTCTATTCTGCTTAATTCAGAAGTTCAGAGTAAGTTCTTCTCTTAAGCTAAAGTCAGTTTTTCTTTGGTGACTCTGAGAACAAAGTCATACAAGCTTAAAAGGGGGGTATGTTTAGGAACTAATGGAATGAGAAATTAGTTCAAAGCCCAAACTTGAGGCTTCAGAACACAGCTTTATAAATCGGTGGGTGAGGTCAAAGCCACTTCTGTACATCTGTACATCAAGGGGTCGACTACAAGTCTTGGTAACCAGCTTCAAAATCCATTAGTCAAGCCATTTGCTGATGTTTTTGCTGATGATACCTAGGTATACTAGAGCTGCAGATTGGTGCATACTGCCTTATTTCAGCCTGGCCATACTCTCCTCTATCCTCTGTCAGGTGCTATCGGTAGCTTAGCAGGGACCAGAGCAGTCCCTGCTGATGGGAACGGCTCTGAATAAAGCAGAGGTTTTATTTGACGAGCCCTGCATGGGGACCCGATGGCCGACTGGAACGCTCCCAGGGAGAGAGAGATGATCTCTTTATCTGTCTGTCCTGTATCCTATTAGAGTATCACCTTCCATCACACCCTCCATTCAAAGGATGAGAACAGCTTTTACTAAGCTGCACGCTCTCCCTCGCCCTCTCTTTACCTTGCCAACTGCCTCCCTCTCCTCCTCCCTCCTTCATCTCTCCGCCCTCCTCTTTGCAAGCCCTCAATCATGACCACACATTTTCACTATTTTCTTGCTGTCCCCTTAATAGCCTGTTGGCCATGCCCTTTAAAAAAACAACCCATATGACCAATTTCTGATATCAGGCCCATGTCCATTGTTGAAGTATTCAAAATGATGTAAGATTTAGGCACAAAAACTAACTGGTAAAGATTAGAGAAAGATTATAGTCAACCTTCACTTGAAAGCAGGAAGCTGAGAGGAGTCTTGAGTGTCCAGGTTAGATGCTTTGTGCAGCACCTTGACCTCTTTTGCATTGTTATGACAACATTCTATGTCTGCCTTTGCTTCTGGGAGACCCCTGACATAATGTCACACACATCCTGGTACATTAAAGGTGAAATGTGTCTTTTTTTAAGACATCTTAACAAATGACCAATCATTTCAGTCCATGGGTAAAGACAGTCTCTTGTAGTGACTTTCTCTCTATCGACGCCACGCTTATTCATTTTCTGTCACTCCCTCATTTTTCTTCTTTGATCCACTTTTTCTTTCAAAGCAAGCAATTGCTGGCCAGAGGACTGCTGAGGCAGCACTAGGTCCAATTTCTGAAGCACCACACAGACCCCAACAGACAACTGATATCCAAAACACAGTGGCAGAGAGGCAAAGAGAAAGTGAGAGGGGAGAGCATGACAGAAGAGTTGCCGGTGCCCAGAACTGCCTGCCAGGAATCGATAAGGGACAGACCGATGACTGTAGAACAACCCCGCTGGTACAACCAGCTGCAAACCACACACACACACACACACACAGTGCAAACCACACAGATAAGACTTGCTGAGGCACAAGTCACTGATGTTTGTTCTCTATTATGTATAGCAGAAAGCTCCAACCGGAGTGATCTTTTTTACATGCCCATTGCTGCTGTGTTGATGAAGCATCAGGAGCTCTGTAGTGTTTAAAGCAGGGGAGGTGAGAGAGAGTAAGAGCAGATGTTGGTCTGTGTCTGTCAGTGTTTGTGTGCATATGTATGTGCATGCATGTGTAAATATATATATATATATATATATATATATATAAAGAGAGAGAGAGAGAGAGAGAGAGAGAGAGAGAGAGAGAGAGAGCACAGCCAGATTGACACCATTATGTCGACTCTCCCTGCCTCCACTCCATAAGCCAATTCACCCTCATCACTCTGCCATTAAGCAGCTTTGCATTGGTGCAGCTATGACTGCGACTGCGGGAATGTGTGTTTTAGAGTGCGCGTGTGTGCGTGCAAGAGACGGGGGGGGGGGATGGTGGGCGACAGGAGGGGAGTCATTTTTGCCACTAAAAATGTTTCTCATCTCTCTCCAATATCTACAGAACGTTACCCCCGCCTCGCCTCGCCACGGCTCCCTTTCCGCTTCCTCAGCCCCCTTGGTCTGTTTTTGTCACTGTAATCTGTTCTGGCGACCCAGCAGTGAACTTTTAATAACGTTAAAACAATAGAGTGAATTCAACAGCCGTGCAATGCAGCACTGTACTTTGAATACACTGTCAAATGCTGCTTATTTACTACGGGCGGGTTCTGAAACACAACAGAGTGAAATTGGCCATTTCAGTGATTCTGCTGTGACGACAGACATGCAGAGCTGAGTTCAATTATCGTTATCATTATCTCTCAATAATTGGTTGTGTAAAAAACTAGTTACAACGTCCGTACAGTTGTCAATCTTAAAATTAGTAATAGATTACTGCTGTTTATAAGATCACTGCATGGATGTTATACTGTAGGAACATGAGCTCATATGTTATATAGTTTTTTTTGGTCCCCTTAATCACCCTCTTCCACCATACCCCCGTCCTTCCCACCATTCTCCACTGCAGTGAAGTCTGCGCACAGGACTGTCTGTGTGTGTGTGTCCGTGTGTGTGTGCATCTGTTGTCAGGTCCACTAGAGGCCCAGTGGCAATCGATAAGTATTTGGGCAACAGCTCAACATAATTATAGAGGGATACTGAGAATCACCCTAGCTGGACACTGTGTGTGTGTGTGTGTGTGTGTGTGTGTGTGTAGTTGCTATCTGTCAGTGGCCACCCTCTCTGGCCCTGCAGCCCTCCAAACTTCTCTCCATTGCAGTGTTTTTAGATAATAAGCTGCTGTGGAAGAACTACTCATATCTTTTTACTTCATAGAACAGTGTGGAAATGTTACAGTAAAAGTCCTGCATTCAAAATAAAAGTACAAAAGTACAAACATCAAAGCATACTTTAAAAGTGCTCATTATGGAGGATGGACCATTACAGATTAATGTATTGCATTATATTATTGGATTATAATTACTGATGCACTAAAGTCTTCATCAGTTTAATGGTGCAGCTGGTAAAGCTGGAGCTGCAGGATGGCTTGTGAATCTCTCCCCGGTGATCGATAAAGCGATGTCTCATCTCATCTTATTTTAACCTAGAATGATGCGCATTTCTTTTCTATTATTCTTGATTATCGAGTCGGCAAAGTAACTGGAAATTGGCGAAGTTCATCAAATCAAATGCAGTGGAGTCAAATGTATAAAGTAGCAGAAAGTGGAAGGAAGTAGCACCTCAAACTTCTGCTTGGGTAAAGTACTTGAGTAAATGTGTTACCACCACTAATAATAAATAACTTGACACCCCCCTCAGTTCCATGTTTGCAGCGCAAACCCTTCTGTTTCTGAGATGACACATCACACATGTCTTTCAAACATGCTGCATAGTGTGCAGTACTTTGCTCCAGTCCCTCTATTTCCTTTTTTTAAGACCCTAAAATGTGCTGCAAGGGTAAATCATGCAGATAATTAAATCCAAATAAAAAAGGCAAATGATCCACTGACAGTGGGCTAAGTAAGACGGTTCTGATAAACTTTATAGGTAATAAACGGCCACAGTCTCTGAATTGGAATTATCTTTAAAATCAGCTCAGTTTCTCCTGCCCTGTAATGATTCTACTAGACATAAAATGACTAATTCTGAGTGTTCATAATGATGGTAATAGGTGCAAACCTTTCCTAACACACTGAAAGAGAGAATATAAGGTAGCACAGTGTGTAATCACTGCATTAGAGCTCACCGCCCAGCATATTTCCAATAAACACACACACACGCAGCAGTAGCAACAGCAGCAACAGCAGCAGCAGGGCAGCTCGTGTGTAAGAAAGTGGGATTTTGATGGCAGTTACATCTGTATTTGACAAACAAGCCCCTCAGGCATAGAGCAGCAGTGATATGATTGCAGTACATCACAGTCATGATGATGCTTTCTGAGGACGTAGGAGTGTTTCAGTCGGAGCATTAAAGTCAAATGGCTGGCTTATGGCTGAATGGTGAGGAGGGATTTTTATAAAGGTTAGACCGGGGAAGAGTGCTGTGTGTGAATTTACATCCACATCACCCGTTAGGTGTGTAAGTGGGTGAGTTGGGGGCTAAGTAAGGGGTATAAATAGAACACAAATGGACAAAGACACACATGAACATAATTATATACAATAAGAGTCATGATTGATTTCCACAGCACTGAGTTTCAGAACACAGTACACACACACACACACACACAAACACACACAGGAAAGATGATGAAGCAGCTTTCATCCTACTTGTCCGTCCGTGTGTTTGTTTGTCGGTGTGAGACCACGTTGGTCTGTGTGTAAAAGTGGCGCAAGGAGGAAGCCGAGAAAAATCACATCACTGCTTGCAAAGGCCCTTGGGACGACAATCACGGGGTATTTCAGGAAGTCTTTGAGAAGCAGACTCACCAGGGACCGAGGCGTGTGTGTGTGTGTGTGTGTGTGTGTGTGTGTGTGTGTGCATGTGTGTGTGTCTTTCAGAGAGAGAGAGAGAGTTATCTGAAAAGCAGGTACACAGGCTCAGGGCAGCTTTGGATTCTGTCACTTTCTCAGCTTTATTTGCACCCGGAGTACGACATTCGAAACTTTACTGGAAAGCCAAGTGGCCGGGAAGATAGCAAAATGGCTGACTGTTCACTGCTAAACAAGCTTGACTGAACTTTCCTCACACCGATACAAAGCTGCTATTGGAGCTTTAATAAAAGATTTGGGGTTGTTTGGTTGACGACAAAGATATTGCTTTTAAAAAATACAATAATCCCAAGCAAATTTCTTTCAAAGTGTAAGGTATAGAATGAGGATTTGTAACCTGATGTAACATAGAGGGGAAAACTTAGAGTATGTGAGAGGACAGTGGAAACACATTCTTCTTAAAAAGACAGAGTCAAACCATTTAAACAAAGATAACGGGTCAAATTTGAGAAAGGAATTAATCTATAAATCATAATCTCTGAGTGGCTGCGAGGGCATTTCAGAAGTCATTATGAATTTTGCAGTCTAAACACACACGGCCAATTTGATTTTCACTGCGAAAGTCTGGAGAGAAGTGAGAGAAAAAAAAAGTGAATTCATAAATACTGTTTGTTTGTCTGTGTGTGTGTGTGTGTGTGTGTGTGTGTGTGTGTGTGTGTGTGTGTGTCAAAATACCCTCACAAATCCCTTTTTAACAATATGGAAACACGTTGGCCAAAGCACCTAAAAGTTTATGTAAAGTGTGTCATATTTTACAGCTGTGACAGGCCCAGTTTTCATCTGCATGAATCTTAGATACTAAATATAAACCAGGATTAAGGTTTGGATGATATTCCCATCTCTCTCTCTCTCTCTCTCTCTCTCTCTCTCTCTCCCCAGTGAAGAATGTTTAAAGTGACACTTCTCTCCCCTCTAAAATCTTTCCCTCCTTCTCTCTCTCCCACTCTAAATCCTGTCTTATCTTATCCTGTCCTTCCCTGCAGCTTCTTCTCATCATTCCACTTAAACTCTTTCACTAATGAGTTCCTCCTCCTCCTCCTCCTCCTCCTCCTCCTCCTCCTCTTCCTCACCCCCTCCCTTTCTCCTTCCCCCTCTTTGCCTTTTGTTTCAGATCTGTCTCCTGTAAGGACACTGTAAACACCATGACGGTGAAAAAGCAAGCAGTCGCTGAACGTACATTACTAATTCTGCCGGGCCGAGTTGTTGACATTTATTTCTCACTCGTCTTTTGCTGTCTCATGACTGAATGCTTAACTTTCTGAGGGAGGTCAGCTGAGAGGGAAGCAGGAGAGCAGGAAAAGGCTCTTTCCCTACAGACGGTCAGCCCAATATAACAAATTTTTAACTTTTTTGTGGTCAGCGGCTAGAAGAACTCCATCTTATGTACATGAACACGCATCTAGCAACACAAACACAGAATCAGTGCTACACATCATTAAAGACTGAAACACTCAAATTCAGACAACAGGAGATTCAAAAATTACAGTTTTAGACCATTTACCAGCCATGTTGAGTAGTTATGAACCAAATATACAGCAAACACACTATGTATATGCACTGAAATGCATTTGTGTGTGTGTAAATATGCTTAGTGCAGGCATGATGAGTTTGTATGTACTCTGTAGGTCTAGAATGTCGATACAGTGGAACTAACAACGGTGTTATGACCACTGAAATCTACAGTGAATCTTGTGTATTTAAATACTCATACTCTGAAACAATTCTAATACATCATCATTGAGATTTGAGGGTCGATTTCAGGCTCTCTTGATGATCTACGGGAGGAGCTGCTGTCGTGCAGTGTTGCGGTGTGAACAGAGGCAAATGTGAGCGAAAAAATTCTCTAAAAATAAGTCTAAAAATATCTGTATTTTTCCAGCCTTCACAACTTAAATTGATGCTCCTTCCGTGGGTTGAAAACCAGACAGCCTGGGCGTTGTGAAAAGACAAAGAAACTACAGAGGGCTGCTGTGCTGTAGCTGTCAACAGATAAAAGATCAGCCTCAAATGTATGATACAATTATCTGAGAAATAAACCTCGGACCAAAAAGTCAATTGTAAACTCGTGGCTTTTAGCTTCACAAAACATTAATAACAATTTAAAAGGTGCAATATCTTACACATGTTCTTTCTGTCATCTTTACTTCTTGTATATTTGATCTTCCGGTGCGTCCGCGTGAACCGGTGTTCAAAGCCTACGAAATCATGTTGGAGATATTTCATACAAATTCTTGAGTCGCTGAACTTCGGCTGCCGTGTGATGGGAATCATCAAAGAAGAGTTTTTACACTTGAGCAGCGTGCGGCCAGAGAGGCGCAGGTTAGCGCTAAGAGTACTATTGAATGAAATGGAGCACATCACTTCCTTCCATTCCCCTCCGCTCTCTTCCTCCGCGTCCTCCTCTCCATTCCTTTTCCCATCACTCGGCCATTGCAGCTGAGAGGAGGGCTGATGAGCCTGCAGCAGTCTGTGTGTGTTTCTGTTTGTGTGTTTGTGTGTGTGTGTGTGTGTGTCGAGGGTAATAGCTACACAACAAACTCGCTCCCGGACACAACGCGGAGGGTGCTCTAAGCGCTGCCACGCAATGCGCATGTAGGTTGCAAGCTCTACAGAGCAGTAATGGCAGATCGTGTACACTTTATTGCACTGCTACATCTTCTCGTTCTCTAACCCAGGGCGGGTTACTCAAGCCTCCCTTACTGTATCGTACAGCACACTACCGACAACTAAATATATCTATTAGCTGTCACAGAGGCACAAGATTTGCATCCAAACACCCACTTTTGCTTCAACGCTCAAGAAAAAAAAAAAAAGTCCTGCTGCGGTAGTGTCAATCCAGGATATATGCAGGATTGGGGAATTGTATAATAGGCTGTACATGTGGGATAGAGAGTGCTTCAAGACTCCACACAAGTCCAACAAGAAGTGGACAAAGTTTCATTTTTCAATAGAAATAATAGGAATTTTTATTTAATATGGAGGATGACAGAAAGAAAGAAAGAAACCCATTTCAATCCAGCAGTTTAGGTGGAATTGTTATAATATGTCAGGCTACAATAACTTTTTTTTTGCCTTACTGCTCCCTTTGCAATTATGCCACCCTGCACACAGTACCTAGGAAGCTGAATCCTTCCAGGCATCTTTCCCTTTGTGTCAGAGGTTTGTGGATCTTTGTCCCCCTTCTTTTTTTCCAAGTTGAAGGAGGCAAAGACTCGACTTGAGCTGATCGGCTGGATGGCCAAATCTTATTTCATGCTTATTACACACACACACACACACACACACACACATCCTTTCGTTAGTTACAACTGGCTAATTGGGCTTAGGCAGAGGGGAGCCCGGGGCAGGAGGAGGAGGAGGAGGAGAGAAGGGATAGGGCGAGGAGGTGAGGAGGAAGAAAAGGCTGTCATTACGAACACTGTGGACGATGGAGATAAAGGTTAGTGTTATCGAATCCTGATGCCCGGCTACAGCCTTCACTGCTTGATGAGAGAGCCCGAGTTGATACTAATATAGAGATGAGAGAGGATGACAGAGAGGGAGGGAGGAAGAGGAAGGAAGAGGAGAAGAGAAAAGAGCTCTTAAAAGAGAGCCAGACGACATGTGTGTGCTATATCTGTGTGTAAGCCATGGGTTAAGTGTGTGTGTGTGTGTGTCCATGTCTCATAACCAAGGTCAGGTTGCCTGTAGGCACTCTGCATCCCCAGTCGGCCCTACTAAATAGAGTTGCACCTTTTCCCATGATGCCTCCCTCTGCACTTCTTCACTTCTCCTTCTGTTCCGTCCTCATTTCCCCCCCAGATTTTAATCTAATTTCCTTTTGTTGAAGCCCCTTTCCTTCTCTTTGTCCCTTCTTGCTCTCTCTTTCCACTGCAGAAGAAGAAAAAAAAAACTCTATAAAAACAATAATCTTCCAATAGCGAGAAATCTGCTTTGTGACAAAACACCGTCACTGCTTCCCAGATTCATTTCTCTCTCCCCTCCTATCTCACCAAGACCTTCTTACCTGAGGTTTCGTACTCTGTGTCCGTGTCTCTCTATCTTGATTCTCTCACACGGGTCCATAACCAGGTCTAAGACATGGAGGGTCAGCGTTATCAGGCTAAGCTTCACTTCTCTGTGCTGCATTCATGTGGAGCAAAGTGACATAGCCTATATGGCTTTGTAAGTAGAGGGTTAGGGCCTTTAGTTTCAGATAACGCCATAGAAATAAGTCAAAAGAAAGAATAAAAATGTATTTAAAAGGTCAAGTGTGTAAGATTAGTGTGAGACTAGTATTAAGATTATTGTATAAATAAGAATTGTTATGTTTTTGTTACCTTTAGAATGAAACATTTACTGTATATCTACAGGCAGCAATTTCTTCTTCACCCTAGAAAGGTGGAAGGATCCATACAGCTAGATGTCACTGCTCCTTTGAAAGAGCCTCGATTATTAGAAAGCAGTTAAACAAACAAGTTAAAATTCCTTGTGGCTGTGTCAAAATATTATTATCGTGATGAGAACAAATTAAATGGAACCAAATAAACGAAATGAGACTTTGTGTTCCTCCATCTTCAGGAGACTTTCGTTCACGTTTTGCAAAGACGTGTGCGACACTCGCAGCTCATACAGCAAATGTCAACGCCACAGAACGAAAACAAGGTCTCGTTGTGGCAGTAAGGCTCAGGCAGGTTAAGCGGGGTAGAGAGAGGTATAAAATGCAGCGCGACAGCTAATCTCTCTGATGGCAGTAAAATGGTAAAAAATGCTGCGGCGAGGTAGCAATAAATGGAAGGAGAAAATATTGTTTTTTTTCTTGTGCAAAACACGGAGGAGAGCGACTACAGTGTTTATATTCCGTATTGATCCCACTCCTCTGAAAATCAATACTTTGCAAAAAGACACAGGTATCGCTGTATCAATACTTATATCATCAAGGCCCCCGTCATTAGTGCTCGAGTTTCAGTCTCAAAATGGAAAACGCTCGCAACAAGCGCCGGCAAACAAAGACGGGCACGCACGCGTACACGCTCGCCACATCCTCTGCTGAGTGTGAAAGACAAAAGAGGCAGGCTTTATTATCTGAATAATTACTTTACATGCCACACTCGCTCTGGAAGCGACCGCAACACACACAGGAAAACACAACACGCTCTGGAACCGCCTAAACACACACCAGTAGAGTGGATTACACATCTCTCCCTGGTCGATACCAAACACCGTCATGCTGCTTTTGCCACCAGGAAACAACATGACAGCAGAGAGTGTGTGTGTGTGTGTGTGTGTGTGTGTGTGTAGGAAGTTTTATCTTTCTACTTCCAACTTGCGATGTTCCTTCGTTCACCCCATGTTCAAGTACAGCTTTGACACACACACACACGCACACTTACAGGCGTGTCTAACGCACTTATCTAGGAGACTATGATCCTCAGTAATGCAGCCTCGCGGCGTGTAGGCGCCTCGGTCTCCATTGGTGGAATGTTACCGCCTGAAATAAAACACAATTTCCTTTTGTTTGGTGATAAGTATCTCGTGCACGCATATCTGGTCGGGTAGCTTCGTCAGGTGGACGGCGAATGTGCGTCTGATGAAATGAGCTCCTGTGTTCAGGTTGGGGGCCAGGTTCCATGTCCAAATGGTGAAGTCTGTTCAGGTATTTCAAGAAACACTGAAGCCAGTCAGACGTCTCTGAACAACCTAAAGGATTGATTGCACGCGTCTGTCAGAGTGGATGAAGCCGACAGGAAGGGAAATCAAGTTTCAGCAAGCAAGTTTCATAAAGAACAGGAGCAGCCAATCCAATCCTGTGGAGGTGATACGGGCACATGTAACTGGGAGGAGACCCTAGGGTATAGAGCAGAACACATTGGAGGGATTACATATCCCATCTGGCCTGGAAACACCTTGAGATTCCCCAGGAGGAGCTGGAGGACATGGCTGGGAAGAAGGACGTCTGGACTACTCTGCTTCTTTCACTGCCATCTCCACCTGGATAACTGACAAAACCAATGCATGGATGGATACTTCCAAAAGACTGATATCTGCTGTTCTTTCTTTTGTTGTTTTAATAGGATATCTTGCAGGTGCTTTAACTGTTTTAAAAAGGCTGTAGCAACATTTTGTCAAAATTAGAAACGATGCCAGTCGAAGAAAGACGCCAAGATAAAAGCTCCATACAGATTAAAGAACCAGTTTGTAGGATTTAGTGATTACAACCACCTCTCCGTCTTAGCGCGACGGAGAAACTACGGTGGACACACGTGAAAAGCACAAAAGGGCGGTTCAACATGACGCACCCACGGTATATGTATAAAAAACTCATTCTAAGGTAACAAAACCATCATGATGTTTTATTATTTAGGTGATAATACACTAATAAAACGATAGTTATGCATATTATCTTACACCCTGGACCTCCATCTGGTCTCATCTTACTGGCCAGTAGGTAAAAAGTAGCTAGTCTGATCCCCTCTGTCGCTGCAGCTCCAGCTATCCTCCGAGTGACTGGTGCCGTATCTGCCAGCCGAAAAACCCTTGAGCAAGACACGAAACCCAAATTGCTCTAAGGCCACAGCGCAGTGTGCTCATTAAGGCATGCAAATGCACTGGAAGATGTCTCAAGGGAAGTGGTTCTTATTTAATCAACAGTGCCAAGCAGCTGAAGCACCAAAATTAACTAATAAATTAAATTTAAAAAAAAAACTTGGCCGGCATGAAAACCTCTCTGGCGCGGCGCTGAGAAGCACTGATCTATAGAAATCCACGTGAAAAGCCAAATTCTAGTAACGCTGTGTAAAACTGCCTAAAGTAATCTCGGATCTTAATCTTGGCTGCATGTGTTATGCATGGATTGTGTTTTAACAGTCTTATTCATCTTTTGGCTGATCCTTTTATACCCTCACCAGCCCGACTGGCGAACCCTCTGCAATACTGAGGATATCAGGCAAAATATCTCTAGTCGATCAGGGCTCATTATCTTATCTAATAAATTCATTATCACATAGACTCTCCATGTGACCGGAGGCAGATGTTCACCGACCACATTTCCCGACAAATCACAGCCACTGCGGTGCAAAATCTTCATTAGCGCATTATTTTCTGTATTTACATCGTGAGATGGCGTGGTCACATTTCATTATCAGGGACCCGGCTCTGCTTGGCAGAGAGACAGATGCTGCCAACACAGAGACAGCTTTGCAGCGCTAGCCTCCGCTTTCTGCCATGGACATATGTGGGTTGCCGGGGGCTGTGGCTGTCACAGGCTGTAGCTCTTCTCAGAGCCAGCTGATGCGAGCGGATGGGGTCGATGTGATTGGTTGATAAGAACAGAGCTGTTTCGTGCGTGTGTGTAAGGAAGAGAGAGAGAAGAAGAAGAAGACAGGCAGGCAGGCAGAGTGGTTGGTCAAGGGCCGGTGTGTTTTTTTCTTCTTTTCTTCCAGTTTTTTTTTCTGCTGCATCGTCAACATCTGTAAACCGACAGTGGCACCCAACATAACCCACGCCTTCACCGGCTCACTCAAACACACCTAAGAACACATGAGATTGAACAGAATGAAAGCAGCCGTCAAAGCAAACGTGAGAAAGGAATGACGACGAAAGAAAATGAAGGAGGTGGTGTGATTGCACGGCTCAAGAGAAAGAACAGAAGAAGAAAGGCGAAAGAAGGAGAGAGGAGAAAAGGGGATGAGAAGGTGAGGCGGCGAGGGAACGAAAGAGGGAACGAAAGAGGGAACGAAAGGCGGGATGATGGGAAAAGGAGAGAGCAAGGGGGGAAGAAGTAAGGGAAGGAGGGAGGGAGGGAAGAGAGGTTAGCTGGATAAGTGGGGCAGTGCTGCAGCGTGACACATCAGCATTCTGAGCACAGCGGCAGAGAGTAGCGCAACGAACGCAGCGGCACCCACAATCTCCCTCTCTCTCTCTCTCTCTCTCTCTCTCTCTCTCACACACACACACACAATCTCACACACGAGAACATGCATCAGACACACACACACACACACACACGCTTCAAACATGTAAAACACTGGCAGGGAGGGTGAGCATCAGACACGTTATCTCATGAAACACACAAACACACACAGGAAGAAGCTCCAAGTGTTTGGATGAGAAGTACAAATCTCCAGTTCACTCACACGCACGCTGACAGAGAAACACAGCAATAACACACAGGCAACACACAGATGACAAGCGATGCTCCTCGTTTGAAAACCGCTTTAGCGGGAGCACTGCGGAGCTACAGATTCTGGGTGTTCCCTGAAATCTGGCAGCATCTCAGACTAAACCGAGGGGGGGGATGCTGACATGACGAAAGCAGACCCTTGTTGCTCCGTGAAGCTTATTCGGCTCTGCGAAATGTGCTATTCAGGATTCATTATCTGCACACTCGACTGACATTGATTGGCTGGCTGATTGAATAAACGTCATACAGGGCATTTTCTTACTCGGTTAGGAAAATAGGAAGAAAGAAAAAAGAGCATCCAAAGAGGTAGGCAGTGGAATTTGACCTTTTATTACTCAGGTGCTTCTATTGAGTGAATTAACAGGTGAATCAGCAGGTGTGGCCCACACGGCTCAGTCAGTATGGAAAAAAACTTTTCTTTAGATGCTTTTTTTAGTCATTAGTCACTAGGGGTTGCTGTTTTGTTTTTTTAATACTGACATTGTGCAGACCTCAGACTTTAGTCATTTATATAGTATTCCTGTGGGATGAAATGAGTAACCCTGTGACTAACTCCTACTGTAAATATAGGACAATACAGAGGATACAAGGATTTATGTCAAATGTTGGATATGAAAACAACTTCAATTCCAGTATGTGCTTTGACTCAGAGTGACTCTGATATTGTATAAATGTTGAACCGACTTCTGACTTTGAAAATAACATCAATGTGTGTGTGTGTGTGTGTGTGTGCCATGATGAATATGTGCAATCAAAACTTTTGATTTTGTCATGAGGAGCCACACGAAAGTTTCCAGAGCAAATGTTCCGACCTCTAACAGAAAAAAAAGAAAAAAAAAAAAGAAATCACTTTTTCTTACATAAGTATAGCCGTTAGTCACTGCTGTGGCAGAAAACATTGTACACCCCGACTTCCTGGATCTGAACCACGGACGCTCTCATAAATATATTGAAATTAACCGCAGACACACAAGTCTACAAACACAGGCTTCTTTACACAGCATACAAACCAAACAGAGTGCACAAATGAATTCTCCCATGCAAGGAAATCTCAACTACTTCCATTAACGGCCGGCGGTAAGACGGTTCAACAAGTGAAAAACTTGTACTTCAGGTGAGTAGATCCAGGTCAGCACAGGGAGTAACCACATCTGAGAAGCAGACAGGTGGGCTAAAGGCCAATAAACATTCACTTCAGAGCTCCATTTACCGACAAAATATCATACCTGCTAAGAAAGAGCCACATTTCAAAGGAATGGACCAAGTTAAATGATCTGGGGAATCAAAGAGGGGGGTTACCTCTGATTTGACTCCAAATACTGAAGGGTCAGTAAAAGCTAGTGTCCATGCTGCACTTTAGTACTTAAGGAAAAATGTTTGGCAGGCAGCACAGCCTGCCTTTAATTCACTTTCCCTCACTTAAGGGAGAGAATGTAAACCTCAAATATTGACTACCAACGTTTGGCATGCAGAGAGCCTCTCTTCATACAGAACGTTCATTAACAAATGAGTGTCATTCTTAATTCCTATTTCAATCTGATTTAACACTGAGTTATTCATTTTCCGCATTGGTAGTTTGAAAAACTCACAGTGAAGTCTGAAACTGCAGTAGAACATTTAGTCCAGAGGTTCAAAGAGGTGTTGCACTGCCAAAAGCTAATATTAGAGTAATAAAATCAGTAAGCATTATCAAGGGAAAGGTTACAGATTTGTGAGGCGTGACAGATTAGATTTGAAAAGCTGTTTTAGTCTTAAAAAACATTCTCTTGCTATTTTTTTTGGATATTTGCCTGCCCTGTAATAAAGACCTGTTTTCGTCTACTGCTATGAGCAGAATTCTGTTGCACCGTTCAACAACGTATGGAACATGATATGATATTTCATATTATATCATACGTCACACACTGACTTCTTTTATGATTCAGTGTGTCTCTGAGGTGTACTACATCCACACACGTCGAGATGAAAGCGGGGCGCCGCTGAGAGAGAGAGAGAGAGAGAGAGAGAGAGAGAGAGGTGAAGTTTGAATATGATAATGAGCCGCTCTTTAACTAGCAGTGTGTAGCACAGTGGAGTCGACTGTACAGTACTGTAAATGTGAGCAATAGAGAGCCTCTAGTGGTCAACGGGGGTAACTACACCGCTCATCACAGACCCCTGTGCTGTCATGACATGTTAATAATGTATACAGTAGGTTTGATATGCATTTCTGATGTGAAACCACTCAACAGATGATATCCTTCAATGCAAAACTCTCTTGTCAGGGGTCTTAGTTTGTGCGAGGGTAAGTCCTGCAGTGTTCTGCAGTGAGTCCCCACTGCTGCACCGCACCGCACCTGACCTACGACCTCTGACCTCTCTGTGGAGGGACGACAGAAGCAAGGGCGACTCTTCTTTCAGGATGAGCAGAATGTTAACACTTTGAGCAAACTGTGTTTGATACACTGTGTGTAGTGTAAGATGCTCATATTATTATCAGCAGAGTTTCTAACACGCGAGATGTTTTACCAGCAAAGATGGGGGGATTCTTTTAATTGTACTCAGGGGGAGGAAAATGGAGCAACCTTTGATCAGAAAACAATAGAGAACACAGTCTGAAGCAGCAGGCTCTAATTGATAGTCTGTTTAAAAATAGCACATAGCTCTACAATATAAATTAAGAGCTTATGTGCCAATACGGTACGAAGTGTGTGTGTGTGTGTGTGTGATGTGTTACGTCGGTGTAAATGACCAAAATTCTCCTTTAAGCCAGACAGATTCACTCCTTTACATCAGGGCAAGCCGGGGAAGCGCTCCAGATCGATTATGTTCAAAGAACGACACGGAAAAACGAAGCTTGCTTGAGCATTAGGAATATTTAGCACTCTCTGTTCTGGCCTTGGTCACAGAGGAGCCTCCATGACTTACATGAGATTGGGCGTTTGTCCATGTACGAGGCTGGAATCCTCTGACTCTCTCTCAGTTTCTATCTGGCACCACATCCAGCAATTTGTCCAAAACCTAATTATGAAATTTTCAGGGTAAAGTTTTGGTAAGCATGGATGATTTTTTTTTTTTTTTTTTGCCACAAATGTCACGCTTCACGTGCACTTTCCATACAGGGCAGCTGCCCAACCGGTCTCTCAGCAAAAAAAAACTCTACAGTCATTGCAGAGGTACCGGGGAAGCGACAGACGTGAATGTTCCCTGTGCAGATTTTCCCGGTCAATCCAACTGGCGACCTTCCCAGCACAAGGCCACTTTGGTGCCACTGCCACCCATGGAAAGAGGGTTCTTTCAATAAAGATAAGCTTGGAGGAGATGTAGAGGCTTCATTCTACTTGCTGTAACATCTACAAAAAAGGGGAGACGAGCACCAAGAGAGAGCTGTATAAAGGGGAAGGCTGAGAGAGTCTAAATCTGCTTTATCCTGCAGTATTAAAGGTACAGTGTGTGTGTGTGTGTGGAGAGAGAGAGAGAAAGAGCAGGAGTGTGTGTGTGTGTGTGTGTGTGTGTGTATGTGTGAAGTGAGAGAGAGAAAGAAGATGACCTAGTTAGTTGTGTTCTCAGACTCTTTAGAACTGTAACACCCACAGCACTTCTGCCTCAATTTAGACTTTATTAACAATAACACACTCTTTGGTCTCTCTCTCTCACACACACACACACACACACACACAAATATATGCATGCACACAATTATTTGAACCTGAAAGTACAGCAGAGATATGGAAAGTGTTAAGCTTATGACTATCTATGCATGCAAATGTATTATGTAGCACAGACATGACCCCAGCCCTCCGATCAAACACCTGAGTCTTCAAAGGGGGCAGTACAGTAGAAGCACCATCAAACGGTCGACCACGGGGCCGCGGATGACCGAACATGAGCCCAAATCAAAGAGGGCAGATTCATCCCGTCGCTGTGACACTGCCTTCGCCTGAACCATGTTAGGAATGTCAAGGTGAGGCATTTTACAAGAGCGTGTGAAATTGAATTTGCACACTTACGAAGGGGCGTCTTTGGGCCTTTGTCTGAGTGTGTGCGTGTGTGTGGTTCCTGAGACTTCCAGCGACATAAAGACAAAGAGAGGTTTGCCCTCCTTCAAACTGCAGTACAGGAGAAGGAGCAGGAAGTAGCACCACTTACCTGGGGAAATTAAGAAAAGAGAAAAATACATCCTCGTCAGTGCGTTTTAACAGAAACTAGTGCAGAATTAGAACACGCCGTGGGGAGCTCACCCTACTTTCTGACAGGAGACGATGCGATACGTTGCACCAGCTTGATCACTCGACTTGAAAACTAAGTAAACAGTCAGCTTCATGACAGGCGAGCATGTTCGACTACTGCGATACAACCCGGAATATATTTCCAGCAGACACAGCCACTTTGATTAGTGAACATGACACATTTCTTCATACGACTTACAGATGAATAAAACATATTATTGCATGATCTGTGGCTGCATTTATTGCCATATTGTTGTGCCTTTCTGTTTCTTTTATTTTTTTTTGTAGGGCAGTAGAGCATTTTCCACGATCATTTTATTTCTGCTTACATGAGTGCCAGATGGACGAGGTTTTGCAGTACTTGATGCCAAATCACCTTATGAAATCCTGAGAAACGCGGTTCATACAGTCCAACTGGAAATCGAGAGTTTTGATTAAGCTTTCAACCCCGTTCTTGCGGTAATGCAGCTCAACAAAGGCATTTCCTGCAAGACTATTTGACCCCATTCTGCCAAACACACGGCACATTATATCTGGACGTGTTTCAAAACAAACAATATGAATGAATGTCTGGATATTGCCACAATTCACAGAGACCGAACCATCAGCAGTTCCCGGGCATGTTCTACGACGAGAGCATAACTAATAAAGGCAGACCTACATTTCCCTCCTCCTTCATTCTCACCCATCCCAACTGCCCCCGCCTCATTTACCTCTCACCTTCCCTGCTATCATCCCCCCAGCTCTCGCCTCTTCCCCATCATCCAGCCCCCAAGAGGGAGAGGCAGATGGCGGTCAGGTAAAATAAGGTGAGGAGAGGAAGACGGGGTGGGGGTGGGAGGATAGATAGAGGACCAGATGAGGAAAGGTGGTTACAAACATTGAGGGAGACTGATTAATGGAGAAGATACGACGGAGGAGGGGGGGGAGAAGGGAGCGAGAAAGCGGTTGAGCAAAGAGGAGATGATCAAATGATGGGGGTAAGATGGTGGCAGGGGTAGCTGGAAGGAGAAGCAGCAGGAAAGGGGGAGGGGATGCCAGCGCAAAAAAAGGAGCTGCATACGGAGCTGTGGAGTAAAAACTGGGACGTGTACCTCGTGTTTGATGTTTTATTATGGGAATTATATGCACATTCTCTACGTGAGCATAAATACACATAGTCCCAGAGCAGGAATTGTAATAGTTACACTAAATAATCCCAATGCATGTGTCATCTACGCACACATGCAAACACGGGCCGGATCTACTCATGCATGTGCACATGAGCACCAGCCTACTTATGCATTCATTGGCATGTCTTCCCGTGCAAGATACACACACCCTCACACACTTTAGATCAAGGAGAATGATGAGACAAGATGTAACATGACAATTTATGGCATGCACACACCGCCGCATGCACATGTGCAGTGTACTGCAAAGACCCGCTTTCCACTTTCTGTGTGTGTTTTGTTTCTTTGCCTCTGAATGGGTGATCTTTGTTATTGTGTTGATCTATCATGATTTAGCATTTGATTTAGGATTTATTGATGCTATTACTTGTTTAAATAAAATATAATTGTGTTGCTGGCCGCCCCGATGAGTTTTTTTCTTAGATTGCCTCTTTTTAAACCGTAAAAATAATCCCATGAAATGGAATTTCAAGTAAAAAATAGAATTCAGAGAAGCTACAATTGTGAGGAAAGATGACACATACTAATTATAAAGACACAATAAAGCACAGGTCCTCTCCAGCAGTTGTGTACTTTTATTATTCTCCTCATAAGATGTCACTCCCAGCTGACTGAGACGAAGTTCAAAGAGTGTCAAAAACTCGATACACTGACACGGATGAATGTGCACCACAGGATGATGTTTGAATAAATCAAACGCCACTGGAGAAGAAGCACGGCCCCGAGCATGCCTGCATTTCTGATGACTAATTAAATCCATTTTTGAAATATATTACAGCACTTTTGATCCGAGGTTTCAATGCAAAGCTCGTGCGCGCGCTGTTTTCCACGTTTGTGATATTTTATTCATCACCGTGCAGAGAAGGCCTCTTTATCTCGGCTCTTTAGTAACGTATTGCATGTATGTTTTATGTGTTAACGCCGTTGCTTTGCCTCGCTCATATCGGTCCACAGGGTGAGCCGGGGACTGCCAGCCCGGCTGCTTTGTCAATACAGAACACCTATCGATTACACTCCCATCGATTTCTATGTCATTGGGAATAAGCGTAGGCAGGTTGCTCGGTGATGTGCCTGACAATACAACAAGACTTGAACATCTGTCATTTACTAATCTGTTACTCGGCTTGTCCCGCCTGACTTGTTGTAATCTCCCAACAGTGCAATCATCACAGAATTGATACATGCAAATACAAGGAGCCACATGTGCACCAAAAACCGTATGTGCTGCTCCGCGTTGACATGGAAATGACTCATGCGGGGAGATAATACGAGGTGTAAGAGATGAAAAAAAAAGTATAAAGACCACCCGACGCAGCACATGCTGAATCCTCAAAACCTCATTTCACCCAATATCAACGTTACACCATCTATAATCCACTCAACAATCACTCAGTGAGTAAAGCTCTGACCCCTAGAGGCAGCTTCTGTGTGAGTGTGTGTGTGTGTGGGTGTGTTTCTGTGAGGCTGTAGCTATAAACAGGCTGTTATTTGATGGGCCCTCTTACAGAGTTGTGAAAGTCTCTAAACTTAATCAAAGACTCCAACTTTAATTCCACTAAAACAATAAAAAAAAAAAAATATCATCCCTGTAGTTTCACACACAGTTGTTGAGCAGAAGAGAATCAAATCGATTCAAAAACACAAATATCACACCGTGGTGAGCTTTTTCCTGCTACGCTCGTCCTGCTTTACAGTACAGTACCATTACTGTCCACCAACAGTAATACATTAAGTAATGCTGTGGCCAGCCAGGAGTTAAAAGCTCATTTGGTGAAAGAGACAAAAAGTCGAGCGAGCCAACGCAGCAATCGATTGAGCTAATGCGATTTAATAAGAAGCTCTCTTTACTCCTGCGACGCTGGTGAGCCTTGATAGATATCTTATGCTGCTGCTTCGGCAATTTCATTTGGAACACATTCAGAGTCTTGCGGAGGCTTCAACAACACTTACAGCGGGAGATCGTGAGGGGAGAGACCGACAGACACTCAGGAATGACAGAGAGGCCGAGGAAGAGAGTGACAGGCAGCTACTGATAAAAAGGAAAGGTGGCCAGACGGCCACTATGCACACTGTTTTCCTTTTGTTCTTGGGTCTGTGTTAGTTAATAATATGACATGCCAATGTGAATGGCATGACAGCTCATGAAAAGAGTGACTAATATATCTGTACAATGGAGGCAACCCAGGAGCTAATCATTGGATATCAGCTACCTAACATAGTATCCAGCAGCCTAATCCCAGATAATCTCTACAGAGTTATTCACTAACTACTATAGCTGTTAGTGAGTCCAGAAAGCTGCTGCGCATGCTCAAGAAATACCATGTAACCTCCTCCCTATAGTCTTTATGCTAAGCTATGCTAATCACATGCTGCTTCTATGTTCATATTTATCCTTATCGTCTAACTTTTTGGTAAGACAACACGAGTGTATTTCCAAAAATGTCAAACTATTACTTTACTTTCACAATTATCTGTGAAATTATTGTGAAGTTTTTTTTTTGTAGGAAAAATGAAAGCAAAACTATTTCAAAGATCTAGTCACAGTGGATTTAAATATAATACACAAGTCAGGGTAACAATCACAACCCGGGAATGAAAAAATAATCTACAAATTGCGCTTGAGTACTTGGATTTTACACGCACGGCGACATGCACAAACACACAGAGCTCCACGCCACCGAAACGAGCGACTCCGTGGGGTAATTAACTTATAATAAAGATAAACGGGGGATGCGGGGACGCTAGGGGGAGAGAGAGAGAGTGAGAGAGGGAGAGGAGAGAGAGAATGGATGGAAGGATTGATGCACTGAGAGACTGTTAAACTGTCATGCGTTTTACACGGGGTAATGAAATCTCCCCATTGTCCCATTCTGCGAAGGGGAAATGGAAAGCAGCAGCGGCTCCATTCATGTGGGTGGTGGTGGTGGTGGTGGTGGGTGGTGGTGGGGGGGGTGTGTATGCACATGTGTTAAAGCACATGTGTCTTCGCCTCTGCGTGTGGGCCGTGTGCACGTCTGTCTGCGCGCGCTGGTGTCAGACAGGGAGACTGTGTGTGGGCATGTGTAACACATGTGCCAATGAATGTAAATCCACTGTGTGCATGAGTGTGTGTGTGTGTGTGTGTGTGCGTGCGTGTGTGCAGGCGCGTTCGGATAGCAATGTCTGCAGTGAATTATTCAATAGTGGAGATATTGCAATAATGGCAGAGTCAGCAGAAAAACTGCAGGGCCTCTGTCTGCTGAGAGCTGTGAGAGTGTGTATGGGTGTGTGTGAGTGTGTGTAGAGAGAGAGAGAGAGAGAGCGATACAGTACAGGGGAGATGGGGGTAACAACAGGGCGGAGGAAGAAATGATGGGGGTATGACAAATGAGAAACAGATAAAGATAGATGGTAAGGTAACCTCAATATCACTCATATTCGATATCTGTATCACTTCCACGTGACTTAAAGTTGTGTTACAAACATGTATAGTTTGTTTTCACAACATTTAGGCTAATAACAGATTGAATTTTTGTCATGAATTGATTTTTTTTGCGCTGCTCAGTAGTTCACTACCTTGCAAAATGATCTGCTAGGTACAGCTTGGATGCAATAAAAGTTTACACATTTCCTTAAACCCCTTAAATCCAAATCCCCAATTAAGACACCGTCCACAAAAGATCAGCAACTACCCTCCACTGACTGACTGACAGAAAAAAACGCAGCACACCTTTCTGATATGTTGCGAAAAGAGCTGAATAGACGTATTGTTGTATAAAAAAAGCGAAACGCGCCGACAATATGATAATCTTTCAAACAACGACTTTACTTTCTTTGCAGTTTCTGGTGGTGAAGAACGAAAAATGGGTGCAGAAACACTGCAGCAGCAGCAGCAGCAGCAGCAGCAGCAGCAGCAGCAGCAGCAGCAGCAGCAGCTCTGCGAGCAGGTAGGGCAATATGGAAATTCTTGCAATAGCTGTTTGTGTGTGTGTGTTTGTGTGTATGCGTGTGAATGGGAGTGCAGAGAGGGAAAACTGAGAAATTAGGGCAGAGAGAAAAGGGGGTGATATAAAAAGAAAAGTGGAAAAAAAAAAAACAGAAGGTAAACAGAGACATAAACATACTGACAAAGAGGAGGAGAGCAGGGCCGATAATGGGGGGAGAGACAGTGAGAGACAAATGAAGCTGAAAATATGTATCAAGCTGTTCCAACATCAGACAGAAGGGACATCAACAATTAAAAACAAGAGATGCATAACAGGTACTGTGTAATTTGCTAATCGCTCAGATAATATCATTGAGTGTTCTCTTCTTTGGTTTTGCTTGTTTGTGGCGATTTCCTGTTTCGTGCCAATGAAGCACTTTTACTTTGCAAGAGAGACACAGACCAGCAGACAGGCAGAGGTGTGTCTCCAGCTGTGGTTTTAATGGTGTGTGTGAGCAGAGCAGATGGAGTCGTTAGCTCCCTGGGCCATCAGCCCAGTCTATCTCTCAACCATACATCATCGCTGACGCACACCCCAAACTCACCTCAGTATTACATCTGGAATTACCCCGGCTTACGTTAACTCGCGAAAATGCAAGTCAGTGTTACTTCACCTGCTGTAACGTCAGTTTTATTACCTGCTCTATGTCCTGTCCTGATGTCGGGCCATTCAAAATCTTTGGTCTTGGAAAACACTGTGAGACACGTCCACTGCTGGACGATTTGGAGCTTTGGTCACCAGCAACGAATTCTGCCATTGGCGGAAAAACTTATGACCAAATTTTCACAATGGGACATTTTTGAATAATCAATAGTTTAAAAACGAAGACAAATCAAAACCAACAGGAAGTTTGTGGGACTCGGCTGAGATGGACAAAGCGACTTTGTGACCCTTCTGTATTTTTTTTCCCTTCCTCAAATTGATATTACACAGTCCAACACAGATTGGAACCAAGATTTTATTAGATCTATCTCACACACAGTGATATCCAATAAACATAGACCACCGTGTACAGCTGAAGGCACGTTAAGATGCTCTGAACCTCCATGCACACCACCATGACACCAAAAGCTAATGCTAATTTACTATATTGTTCTCTGCCCAATTATTCACATAATTAGAGAAAGTGAATTACATACTATGTGTCATAACAAAGACCTCAGAATGCCAAACATCTCATAAACTACTGTATAATTATCGCACTGACACATGCGGCATGCCGAAGCTGATTGAGGTGGCGCTAGTTCAGCAAAGCTTTTGTGAAGTTGGGCCCTTTTATCTGTTACAATGCATCACATTTCATACAGATTCTAAATTTGCAAAGTGACTACTGCTGCCAGGTGCATGTAATGTTTACAACTATGGTTTAATCTGTTTGATATGAGGCTATTTTCTTTCCCCAGACTAAACATCCGCTCAGGCAGCGTTCAGTTTTTCCCCTACTTTAATTTCCCTGAACCAAAAATATGCAAATGCTCTTCCGTGAATGCATCAAGAAACAGGTCAGTGACCCAAAGTCTGAAAATTATATTCCCCAAACTACGATTACTCACTAGCATTACCGCGCCACACTCATCGCATGACCAACCTCCAGTGAGTTACCACAAGTTGCATCACAGCCATTCTGGCATTAGTGACACAGGCCTACGGTAGCGGTAGTCAGCAAATGCAGCACATCGTCACCGTGGCGCCGCTTTTGTTCACTGCCTAGTACGCCATATGAAAAAATAAATAAATAAATAAATCATCATAAATCAAATGAGCATATTGGCGGGGCCATTCAGAGCAGTTTAATGGTTCCAAAGCCACTGACTGAGGACCCATTTTAGCTATAGAGCAAAACAGCCAGGGGGCAGGGAGAGAAGAGGGAGGTAGGGAGAGAAGAGGGAGGTAGGGAGAGAAGAGGGAGGTAGGGAGAGAGAGTAAAAGAATAGAAAATGACAGAAATGCAGCCAGAGAAATAAAGAGGAAGGGAGGGAGGGAGGGGGGAGCAAGTGAGCGAGGGAGAGAGGTGAGTAAAGCTCCTTTGTTTCCCTCAGAAACCCATGAGGGAGGTATTTGAAAAAAGAGAGAGAGAGAGAGAGACAGAGAGAGAGAGAGAGACAGAGAGAGAGAGAGAGAGAGAGAGACTGCACTTTACACTGCACTGCGCCATGCTCCTTCCTCACATTATGAGTCTTTCTCCAACCTCTTTCAAGTCTCTTTTTCACATGAGCATACACACCCAGATGCTCACAAGCACACACACACACACACACACACACGCACACATATACATGCATACAGGCTCGCTTAGTAGTGAGTCATAGAGATAGATAGCCCCCTAACCATCCCTACAGTGGGACTGGCAGAATCAATTATGGATAGATTTCAAAGGGAAGAGTGCATATGTCTATGAATTATAGACTCGCAGCCACACACCGCACACATCACGCCGGAGCAGCGGAGCAAAGCATAGCACATGTTGGAGAGGGCCAGCGCGGCATCGCACTAAACAGATCAACAACGTGATGCGGCACGGCACAGCACGGCGTGCACGGCCGCTCCTGTGTGAACTCATAAAGGTGCACTGATGAAATTATCCTGGATTGCGCTCACGTGCGTGCATGAATGCAAATGCAGGCTGTGTGTCAGTTCCTGATGCACTGCGATATAATGGGGAGGGGAGGGGGGGTGGGTTTCTGCAATGGCTGCAGCTGGGTAAAGCATGTGGTGATGCGCGCTGGCAGGTCTCACAGAAGCGAGAGAGACAACCTGTTTGTCTTTTCAGTGTCGCTTTCATACACATTTGTTTTCTTTCCATTCATTGGTGTAAGTCCATGTAAAATCTCAGTGACGGGATCAATTCCACTTCCTGCAGTATGCTGCAGAGCTTCTCTAGCGTAAACTACAATCTTCCTTCACAGCAAAAGATGGCATTTTTCCCCCTGATTGGCTGGCAGGCAAACTCTCTCACGCAGACAAAATGGGCGCAGCCAACTTATCCTGCACAACATTAAAAGCTGAATAAATAAAGAGGAGGGCTCATCCCACCCACACCCACCCACCCTCCTCCTCCTCCTTTGCTTCGAAATTGGCTGCAGTCGTAATGTAGCACACCATCTCATCCCAACTCGGCCCCGGCCAAGTAAACCAGACACTGGCACAGCTGTACAGAGTAAAAGATATGATAGTAAATTATACAACAGTTAGGTTTCAGTTCCAGCAATCTGATTGGTCACAGAGACATTCCAAGTGTGCCGACGACTCCTGGAATACTAGCTGCATTCCTCTGGTTGCCATGACAACCCTTCCTGTAAGCGCAGCTAGTTTGTGACCCTTTTTTTAATATTAAATTTTATTATGTATGCAAACTCTTTTGGAGCTGCTCAATTAGCGCGCAGACAACGACTGCATAAAAGTTTCTTTCTTAATGTGCGTCACCATCATCAGACGTCCTCTTGGGTGTTTTTACTTTGGTGTGTTTTCTTTATCCGTTCAGCACAGCGGAGCGTTGGCCTGGTTTGGCACGTCTCATTGCAGTAAACCCATATTCCACCTCTCGAAACAGCTCTGCCCCGTGCATCTCGGCGGTAAATGCCCCAGTTTTTTCGGCTCAGGTTGGTCCCATTTGTCACCACACAAGGACAAATGATTATAATCATCTCACTGGGATCGAGGCTCGCGCCTCACAGACTGGGCAGCAGGGTTCAATCAAGCGAACTGATTCCAGAAATCCTGCAGACAAATCATTTAAAACAAAGCTGGAAAAGTTTTTTTTTTTTTTTTTAAAGTGCTGAATTACCAAATTCAACATTATAAATAAAACTCAACTTAAATTTGAGGCCAACTGCGTTGCAAACAGAAAAGGGAGCGGAGGAGAGACACAGAGAGTAACAGGAAGGAAGGGAGACAGAAAGAGGGGATCTGGTGGTTGACAGTATATTTATTTGATAGCGGTGAGGGCGGACATGTCAACGCTGTAAACGTGATGAATGGTGAGGGGAGACAGAGGAGGGAGAAGGGAAGGGTTGGTGGTGGTGGGGGGGGAGGTTTGACCTTTGCTTGATAAATCACTACAAACTTACTTTCACATTTTGATCCAATTTTTTTGATATCATTTTCATCTTGAAATTTAAACTCTCCCTGCAGGCCCACTGCTGAACACCATATGACTCATTTCCAGGTCCTTATTTTACTATTTTGCCTACGTGCCATGAAGAGTCAGTGTATTGCACTTGTTCTCTCATATTGCTTACATCATGCACTCATGTAAACGGCGTCATGGGAGACATTGAGACAAATTACAATTGGAGGGAAAAGAGTGGTCCACGTCCAGTCAGAGAGAGATATATGAACATTTATGCATAAGAAATATCGTAGACAAGCAAATTCCTGCAAGAAAGGGCTAATTTTAGTTTATTTGGTCAAATTGTGTGAACAACTGTCAAACCTTTAAATTATGACAGAGTCGTCCCACAATAATACAGTAGCACCTGTGTATATACGCGCATATATGTGTATGTATGTGTATATATATTGTATATTGCTGGTCAGAAGCTGCATATATACAGAGTAGATAGTATTTCACTGACATTATGTATTCAGTGCGATGTTAAGGGAAAAGTATTTACTGTAAATATCAGATAATTTATGTGTAATTAATGTGCCTCATACATACAGCTAAGTGTGCAAAGACTGACACACAATGCAAGGAGGCGCACACACACATCTTAGTGTTGGAGAAACTGTTAAGTTGTCCGCTATGTTTTTTTTTTGTGTGTGCATGTGAATCATCTGCAAAGTATACCGACTGTGTTGCCTTCAAATTGAAACTCAGGAAAATGTCATTCAATATTTAGTTTCCTTTTTTCATTGGATGATTTTACAGCACTTCTACTAATGACCCTTAAGATTGGATTCTGTATTACCAATCCAACCTGTTCAGCCATTACATTGTGTTATTACGCTGACATCACACAGTATATCTGCTCTAATGTAGAGTTCATCAATACAGGCCAAATAGAAAAAAAAAAAAGGCACAGTCACGTCTGAAGCGCCTCCAACTGGACAAGTGCAGACAAAACGTCTGCTAAGTATTTTTGACCCTCCAGATTTTAATTAAGAAATCAATAAACCTCCTATCTAACGTTATCTCATCTAAGCCCGTATCGCACCTTCCCCTGTCCTCGTTGTGAGGTGACACGACTCCTCTTCACCTGTGGGTGCTGTTGAACAGGTTAAGCAACAGGAAATCAAAATCCCCTCTGCGTCTCGTCTGATCAGCTTCCAGAGCCTTCATCATACTGATCCCTTTATCTCTTCTTTTATTCCTCTTCTCGTCTTTTCGCAGTGAGCAGCAGTAACAGCTGATGAAGAAAATACATACTGATACTTAGAAAACTTGAAGCCAAGTAGTATCCTTCTGGGCCTAGCCTGTAACCCCTACTGAGCTGGTCCCTTGATCAAGGTAATACATATTGGGGGCAGTGTAGACTTGCTAATTGAGTAACCAAACAATGTCTGGGAATCACCCCAACACCATTGTTTAGGTCAGTGAACCTTCCTCACATACCAAATGTGTATTCTTACCTTTTGTCTGTCTGGCTCCAACTTCCAGACCTCATGTAAATGTCTACCTTTGTGACCTATCCCCTCCTCTCCCTCTACCCTTTGTTGTCCAATCCTTTTCCTTACCCTCCCTACCTTTTGCTCCATCCCTATTTACATATGGCTGTTTTCTGTATAAAAGTGTTCGTCTTCATTTGCTCCTGGTCAACTCACTGGATCAGATACCCTCTGTGACCGTCAGTTCACCAGTATGCTGGCATGCTTTCTGAATAAACACACCACCACAGCAAACTCCTTAACTGGACTCGATAATTTCTTCGACACAGCCATGTATCCATTCTTGTGCCGCCCTCCTCCCTCGTATTGTTAACCTGCTTCTCATTTCATTCTGTCTGACACTTTTTTTTTTCTCTTTTACATTTAATCACTTTGATCTCCATCGTCTCGCAGAACAGTGACGTAGAAGTCTGCAACCTCCATCCTCTCACCCACTGTCCGTTTCTTTCTCCTCTCCGTCTTCTCTATTTTAGGTTCTGGCTCCTTTTAATCGCACCCATGTCTCTTTCTCACTCCTGCTGGTCGAAATTGATGAAAGTGTTCACATTGTTATTCCCTAGACTCAACAACAATCACACCTTAACACACACACACACACACATTTCGTCTTACTGTTGCCTTCACACCCCTGCTGACATCGTGGCCAGCAGTGTTTCTCTCAGTGAATCCATTAGCACCCACAGCAGCAATGCCATCACACACACACACAAACACACACACGCATGCCCAGGCAGAAACAACAAACACAGGCCACGCAACAAGACGTTTAAAAACGCACGAAAACAAACGCTCAAGGACATACGGCGCCCACATTTCACAGCCAGCGTCCAAACAGCACCCTTTAACACTTGCCCACAGCTAGTGTTGACCTATCCAGTCTGGCACCTGAAGGAACAAGCCACAACTAAATTAGCAGAGCGTGTAACACGGCGCTAGTAAAGCAAGCAGCAATCAAATAGCATAATGCTAACAACAGGCTAAAAACACATATGTTTATCGAATGTATCTTTTTCAATCAGTGTGTAGACCCAAATTCAATTTGCAGGTTGTGCTTTAAGTAACATGTGTCTAAATATCTGCCAGACATGATGAACACATGATAAAACACACCACAAAATGTGGCAGTCAGCTTGGTTTGCCTTTGTGTTTAATACTTTAACTATAAAAGACATGTTGATAACCCAGATTTATGGGTCCTGACCACACACTCACCCAGACTGGTTTACATAAATGAAATGCTGAAACTTGACAAAGCCTGTAGCCCACAGGGTTTAACTGTCAGGGCAAAGCAAACCTGAACAGTGTAAGTCAAATTACATATTAAATAAATATTGTTGTTTGTTCCTTGGCCAGAAATGCCTGTCCTCATTGGCTTAAAAGATCCCCGTGGCTTCATGGCCTTTAGAGCCCAGAGCTGACTCAGCTCCCAAGACAGTCTTTGACCATCATTGTTCCAGCCTGCGATGATTAGCCATTAGGCTCCTGCGCCGTGACATGCCGTTGAGGCCCTGCCTGCCCTGCTCTAATTTTAAAGTGGGATGAAAAAGAAGAGCAAGATGTGAAGAAGAGGACGGAAAAAAAAGAGGGATTAGCGAGGAGAGGAAGCACTTCCCCTTCCCATCTCTCTCAGGTCTCCAACTAACACTTGTCCAAACATAAAGCATTTTATCCTCCACTATGCCCTTCCTTAATATCTCACACTTCAAAATGCTCAAGTCCACTCAGTGTGTGCGTGTGTGTGTGTGTGTATGTGCGTGTGTGTGTGTGTAGAACCCATGCCAGTTTCTTTGACTTTCTCTCTTTCTTCCTCTCCCTCCCTCTGTCTCTACGGAGTTAGAGGACTTAGCGGGCTTTCAGAGAGCTGTTGATTTAGCATGTGTGTTAATGCAGGAGACCAGGAGGGGAGGAGTGCTGACTCAAATACACTTTAAATCCACCACATGCCAATAGATAGGATGACACCTGGACCTCTAGCTGGGACGCTCTGGTGAATAAATTAAGCAACCCTCATCTCTACATCGATCTAAATGAACCTGCAGTGAGTTTGTGTGTATGTGCGTGCATGTGTGTGTGTGTGCGTGTATGTGTGCATGCTAATGTGTGTAGTGAAGGGCAATGAAAGTGTGCACGAGGGTCGGACTGTAGATGCGGGAGGCTGTAAATGTTTCTATTGGGGATGGCGTGTTATGAAGGTGTGTATTGTACCTGTGTGTGTGTGTGCGCCTTAGTGTGTGCACACGCATCCTTTATGTCCAGCCCACTTTTTCCCCACATTGATTGTTAGGTTAGAAGGGCTCAATAGAGGTATGGCAGCTGTGATAGCATCTTTAAGGCAATTAGCCTTGGGCACTGGGGGACATATGCATACACACACATCCATCCTTTTCCCCTCCAGCTTCAGGTTAACATATGCTTTAAAAAAAAGTCACATAATCCTCCTCTCTAAAACATGCATAGGTTCAAGATTTAGGGGGCTCACTTACATAATATGGCAAAATAACTATGTTTCCATTAGCGTATAATCACCTGAAAATAAGAGTTGTTATGTTTTTACCTTAGAATGAGGCTCTTGTTCCCTCTTCTATCAAGTCCAGCATGTTGAGCTGTCATGTTTCCACAGTAGCCCAGAACAGACAAGCTAAATATTGGACTATGGGACTAGATAGGACCTTTCATGTTCTTTGCAGCCACCATATCTTCTCTTTCACGCTTAGAACAGGATGGTGAGTTGCAATCCCCAATCAAATATCAACGAATGTGAGGAGAAACTGTTGTTAGGTTCATTTAAAGAATTATACAAATTCCAACAATGCTGGATCAAACACCTCCCATAATAGAGCTCTAGCTTTTTTTTTTTTTTTTCTTTTTTTTTTCATTTAGACACTCCCCATTTGGTAAATGCCATTTCTATTAAACTCAAAGGGCTCATGGTGCGCACTCTCTGTTACTAATGCTTAGCTTTAAAGCACAAAACGTAGCAAAAACATTAAATCAGTATGACGTTTATTTTCCTTCGCCAAATGAAAACACTAAAATGTTAATATCGCTATTCATCCTGTGATGCAGCAACCAGGAGCATGAGGCAAGCGCACGTTGGCAGTAACCACAGCAGCCAGTGTGGACAGATCCGAGTACCATGGACAGCTCCACTGCCTCTGACACCCGCAGCAGCATGGGAGCTGTCCATGGTACTCACCCATGTCCACACTGCCTGCTGACGCCCACAGGATCAGGACCACGGAGAGCTCCACAGCTTGTGGTCCCTGACAGAGCACACATTTAAATACTTCAGGTGTTTGAATATGAATTTACTTTGTTATGTGATTGGATCATTTACTTTATATTCATCTTGGAAAGGCGGGGTGTTATTTTAATGTAGGTCTTGAAATGCCATTAGAGAGTCTAACAGTGTTTAAAGGATGAAGGAAAACAAATGTCTCCCTTTTATATTCATGGCCACGTTCACAAAGTGTAGTGTTTCTATTTGTTTCCTTAGCCCCAAAAGTAAATATGAGGTTTTGAATGTAATAAATGATTAACACATCACAATGTATAAAAAAAGTGAGTTATTCTGTGTGTGGGAGACAATTTAAGTTCATTTATATTTATGTATTTTGTTGATTTTTCTGTATTTTTATATTTTTGGGATAGGATAGCACCTTCACCACATCCTCAGGTGGTGGCTATCCTATAAGTTGATGCACATAGCGCATAGAGTGACCCGATAAATGGTATCCACAAGCACTACAAACAATGTCTAAGGACATTCTTGAATCTTGTTTTAAAATTACGCAACACTGAATAGAGAATTTTTGGAAAGAAGGCAAGTCTGACATGCTGCACATGCTAAAATAACAGAAACTTTGGTATAAGTGTCAAAGGAATAACGTTTTTCCAGTTTATTTTCCCACTACACTGTGTATGTAAACACAGCCCTTGGACTCACCTCGGCAGCTCTTGAAAACGCTTGCGAACTGTCTGGCAGATGTTAAAGCCGTGACCTCTGAACTGAATGTGAAAGGGGAGCTTTGGAAGATAACATGTTTGAAAATGTCATCTGTCACCTTGGCTCCCCTGGGGCGCTTTTTTTTTTTTTTTTCTTTTTCTGACAGAGCTGTTGTTTGTTGGCCTGAAAAAGCAGCAGTCCACCTAAAAAGGACAGCTCCGCTCCTCTCTGTAATCGTGTCGTTTTGCGCGACAGAGATTGAAGTTGTGCGTATCATCCTATTCAGTGCATTTAGCTCACTTTTCATCTTGAGCACAATGAGCCTAAACGCGGCACTAAAAATAGAAACCACCTCCAAAATGGCACCGAAAACTGTCTGAGATTCGCAATCGCTTTCTGAGTAAGACAAAGAGACAAACACATGAAAGAAAGAAGAAGAGGGAATGGTATGAACTGAGTACCTGGATCCAGAGAGAGAAGAGGAAGAGGAAAAACAACGTGTGATGAACCGTACATATTTCTATGACACACACTTTGTGTACACACTCATGCACAAAACAACCCAATGATCATGCAGTCATAAGTAACAAGTGTGTGTCTGTGCCAAAAAAAGACACTCAAAAAGAAGTTTCACATCGTGTGTGTGTGCGTGTGAACAGTATGCGTGCGTCTGAAAGTCTTTGATCCTCTTCCGTCTTGTTTGATTTAACAGTAAATAAAAACCTTGTTCATTCTCCACGCTGTTCCGTGTGCCTCTGTGCCTCTGATGACGTAACTCAACCTACATTCGCTTGCTTCCTACAGTATGTGCATATGTATTTGTGTGTGTGTCTGTGTGTGTGTGTGTGTGTGTTTTACAGCCTCCGAGACATACTATTTAATGTGTCATTGGGATGACTCAAACGGATGTACTGTACTTGTATGTGTGTATGCGTCATTTCCTCTCCATCTTCTTTCTTCTGTGTGTGATAAGAATCTACACTGTGGTGCGCAGTGCAGTGCAGTGCAGTCATGCTTGTCTATTTGTATGTGTGTGTCCTAAGGTGAGTCCACAGGCTGGTACTGACCTGCTGACTAAATAACCACATGTCTCAGGACCTGCTTACTCATATTCCATACAATAAACTAAAGAATACTTAGATTCTATATCTCTCTCACACTCGCAGCCCCTTCATTTTCTCTCTTTCGCTTTGTATTCTTCATATTCTTTCATTACAGTCTATATATTCGGCTAAAAATCAACACCCATATCTGCAGCTCCATTTATTCTGTCAGCGTTTTGTTTTAGTTTGCTTGTACAGCTCGCACAATATAAAACTGTGACCACGTCCCCCCACACGAGTGGATATATGCCACCTGCCTGATATTTTTCTAAGGATTTGGTGGAACAAACCGGGGATGAAATATGGCCTTGCAACTGCAGGTTTAATTAAGATTATTCCAGTTGGTGGCTCATGTTGTTCTGTTTCTAGATGATATGAAAGTCAATTTGGGAAACAGGGTTTCACTTTAGCCACAAAACCTTAAAATAAAACTAATCTCGGGCCTTTCCATGACACTGTGGGGACTTGTGACATACGGATTAAAGAAAAAGTGGAGTCAGATTCAAACCAGCAGAGGCGGAGGACATCGTGATTTTAGTCCCTGTTGGATCGTGCATAACAAACTTTTGTATTTTGGAAGTTTGGAAAGCTCCTGCCAGAGCTGAATGAGAGATCTTATAACAAGTTGAGTCGTTGTGACAAGTAAACTGAACTTCAAGAGCCCCTTTTTTGGAAATACATGAGTACATCACATCCCCGACACTAAGGTACAAAGGACTTGGATACTTATATAAATACATTAATGTAAGAAACTTGTTAGAAATGATGGTATTTTCTTCTTAAGCAACTCCAAATGTAACATAAAATCCCACAATGAGTGTAAAGTAAGTAAATTAAGTGAATAAGTTCAGTTTAATGCCTGACTGTGACTGCAGCCAGAGGGTAAACTGGGTACATCCTTGACAGCTAGTGGAGATGTGATGCTGATTCAGGCTGCAGTAAAAACTCAGTATAAATTCTATAGGGCAGCATTAAAAATACACAAGGCACAAGTTACACAATACATGCATGCACTTGTTTTTTTTTTTTTGTGGTATTGTGGCAGTGGCCGACAAATTTGGCTTCTTGCCTAGCGGGGGGCCACTTTAATCTTCCTCCAGCAAAAACAGTATATCATTTCTGTCCCTAAATGACTTCCCTGCTTTCATGTCTGCCGTCCTCTGTGTGCTACCTGTTTTGGCTACTCTCCCTTTTTCTTTAACTAGATTCATCTCTCTCTCTCTCTCTCTCTCTCTGAGTGACAAAACGGGCTGCCCAGTAACCAGGGGAAACGCTGCATGATGTCACACGCCCTCACACAGGCTTAGTCAGAGAAAGCAGCAACCTAAATCCTCACACACACACACGCACACACATAGGGAAAAAGAGTGAGAGAGATTAGGGACCTCAAGTATTCACATTTCCTTTCATTCACCCATTCACACACTGACTGACGCGCACACACACACACACACACACACACACTCACATACTTTGCGCTCCTTGAAGTAATTGTATTTGGAACGACGAGTCAGCAGAATAGTCTAAGCTGGCATGCGGGGTTATGTGGAGGCTGACACACACACACACACACACACACAGATACACACTCACAGGCCAGCACTGCGGCTTCTTTTGCCATCTTACTCACTTTCTCTGACTAACTCCTGTATGCCCTCTCACACCGAGTGCAGACAGAGAAAGGTGCGGTCATCTCTCTGTCCTTTCTTGCTCCTGTACCCCGAGGAAAGAACAAAGAACTGTCTAATCGTCAGACAGGGCCACCACATTTTGAGCTTTGTAGCTGTTTATCATGTTGGTGGATTTGCCTGTTTAACGGCTGTAATTTACAGATGAAATGTTTGACACGTGTCTCAGTGTACTTTCCTCTCATTCGTTCCTCTTACTCAAACGGGAAGCGGTATTATCCCGGCACGCATGAGCGCGCAACGATTTCCGATGTTTAAGGGTGGGATTGCACCAGCTGGGTGGAGGCTGTGCTTGTTTTACAGTGCGCCTACCTGAAAGCACGATCTCAGTCTGGCTGCCCTGAATATGCAGCAGAAATGGGCCAACCAAAGCCACATGGCACGAGGCAGACGCTCTGCAATTATACCTGTTTTTTTTTTTTTCTGATTTTTTTGATTGTTTTCTGATCTGTCGTCTCGTTAAGTTACAGTTTTATCTGCAACTCTGTGATATAAAAAGCTCTATACAGAGGTGATGATTGATGATGTTTCACTGGGTTAAACAACATGCAAATGAAGCATGAATATGCAGAAGACGAAGTTTCCGGGGTGTATCTAAACTAAATTTAACTCAGCTGAGCGAAGATGAAACGCAGCTTTTAGAGGGAGAATTCAGACGTACAGCGAGACACAAAGCAGCAGGGCGTCGGTTAATTTAGGTGGATTTTTTTTTTCTTTTTTTTTTTGCTACACATGAAGCAGAAAAGTTCAAAATGGCGTGACGGTTTGAGAGAGGACGCTCCCAAACAATGCCTGAGAGCGACACCTCACATAAAACAAAACGGCTTTTGTTGATTTCCTGTGGAAAACAGTCACCTAATCAGTTCTTCACATGCAAACTAACTGCAGCTGTCTGTCCTGCCTCTTCTCTATGTACCAATGCATGGAAACTCAATCTGTCGCATTTAGCTGCTGTCAATAGACTCAGTTCATTCGATTCATTTAAAATATTGCTGATTTTGTTAAAGCGGTTTTCAATAAAGATGAAGATTCTAATTGTAATCTGAACGCTGCGTTTTGGTGTCTGACCTTTTAATCAGAAAGAGCTTAATTCAATAAATATCCTATTATGACTGAATAAAGAACCATTCTTTATCCTGAACCACTGTGTCATAGAGGACACCGCTGGGCAAAGCAGGTATTTCACAGGCAATTATAAGCAACGCCTGCAACCACACAGAGAACAGGCAGAGTGCAACAAGATGTCACTTTAGCTGGTTATAGGCCTGGACTAATCATCGCTTGATGTGGGTTCAAATCCCCAACCAATCTCTTTAAAATTGAGACAGACTGCTTTTTTTATTGAGATGAATGTCAGCCACAAATGGACACACACACACACACACACACTAACTCATGTATACTGTGAGTCAGGGAAGAGATGAGGGGTGGGATAGATAACGAGCACAGGGTAAGAGGGTTAATGACTGTCTCAAACACGAGGCCAGAAAGATTGCTCTCGTCTATGCATGTGCACACACACACACACACACACACAACACACACACGCATACACACATGCAGGTCAGCCTGATGAAATTGCACATGATGAATTGATGAGCCAACTAATGTTACAAATCTCGCCTAGTGTCTTTATGTCATACGCTCCCGTCTGTCAGGGAGAGCGGGAGAGAGGATGCAGGAGGCCGAGGTGAGAAAGCCAAAGAAAAGATGGAGAGAGATGAAGCTGGAAATGAGAGAGAGAGAGTGATCAGGTTTGAGCCAGGAGAGCAGCTCTTCGTCTTCCTAATGGAGCCATTACCTAAGGGTGTGTGACCTCGCAGGGTCAATCTAACATGAGTGCGCACACACACACACACACACACACAGAGGACAATGTGGATTATGGCACGAGTAGCACTGCCAAGAGCTGAAGGACGGGATGCGACAGAGTGTAGTCTGTATGTTATCACCAGAGTTTTTACTTGCTGGTGTTACTTTACCTGTCACTCTCCGGCTCTCCCTCCTCCACCTCTCTTTCAAGTCATCTCATTCTTTTGTAGCACGATATGAGAAAAGGTTTCAATAGAATCAAACAAAAGAAACGATGAAAAGTGTCTTGGACAGGACGTTTCAACTTAAAAAATGCCTCCTTTCCTCTCTTTTCACCCCACCACAATTGCTCACCTCACTCCATCCCACTCTTGCTCCACACCCCACGTCTCCCACTGAACCCTCTCTCCTCTCTCTCTCTCTCTGTCTCCTCCTCACTTTCCCTCTCCCTAATTTAAAGTGAAAGTGACCTTTTTGTGCGAAGAAGTGTCATCACACGTTCGGCATTATGTACACACACGCGCGCTAATGACACCCTGAAAAGACGTCTGGGAGATGGAAGGCACTCTTTAGAAAGTACACGCTCATTATGATGCCGCTTCTGTGTGTGTGTGTGTGTGTAGGTGTAGGGTGTGTGTGTGTGTCTGTTTGTCCACCGCTACAGGACATGAAATGCAATTACATCTGTCCTTGGGAACATTTCAATCGCTCTATGTCCGCTTCTGGCAAATTACCTATTCAGCAGTATCACACATATACACTGTGAAAGGTGTGTGTGCGCGCTTTCTATTGCAATAATAATTTAATCTGAGCATTATAATGTACACAAAGGTGTAGGACATTTTACCGTGAATAGCGTCTACACACAGATGCGACTGCGGGATTTGAAAGCATCACTTAAACATGAAGGAAGAGGCACAGAAACAAGCAGATAGGCAAAAAAAATGTGTTATCCAGCTAACTTGTAATACCTTAGATGTAAAATAAGAACAAAGTATTCTGATCTGATGGAGAGTCAGCGGTAAATGCCACACACACACACACACACACGCACACACACACACACAGAAGGCAAACAGAGGGAAAGCAGGCTGCCAGTCTGTGCATCTCTCTTATTGTCAGCACTCTGACAGAATGTAATTGAAGAAAATAAAAACCCCAGAGAAGAGGATCAATTACTCGGTGTACAAGACCGGAGAGATGTTTTCATATTAGAATGATAAAGTGTTGCCCGAAGTTCTGCAATACAGGCAGAGAGAGAGAGAGAGAGAGAGAGAGAGGGGAAAACAGAAAGAGAGAAAGATGAATGGAGAGAGAGGTGAAGAAAAGAGAGAGAAAAAAGACGAGAGAAGTAAGAGACAGATTGAGGTTTGAGGGCAGTTTACCAATTTGCCTCAGTGGATGTGGCGGGATGTGTGTAAGAGGAGTCTATTGCTTTGTCTGTCTGGCTGTGTGTATGTGTGTGTGTCACACAGGAGAGTTTGAGTGTCTGAGAGCAAAGTGAGCTGAATTAAGTTGTAAATTGGAAGGGTGTGATTGCGCTGTGAGACTCGCTTATCATTCAGCTGCATCATCTCCAGCAGCCTTGGCGCTCGGTCAGAGATACAGCGAGGAACAATGACGGGCTTAATTCCATTGTGTCCATACAACGTCAATACGAGAGAGAGAGAGTGAGAGAGAGAGGGGTGGAGGGAGGGAGGGGGAGAGGGGAGGAGAGGGAGGGGGGCAGAGAAGTGGCCGAGGGACGCAGGGAGCGAGGGAGCAGGACGCGAACAGCGAAAAAAGAGTGAAGGAATGAAAGGAGCTCTCTGATGAAGAATGGAGGAGCGTGAGGGGGCAGCCTCACGTTGCTGAGTGACTTCCTGCCTCCCTCATCCCCATCGCTGCCTCTCAATTAAATTCTAATCAATGGAAAAGCCTCATTATCCCCACTGCCTGCAATGCTGTGGAACTGATCTCTGTCCCCGCGGCGCGGCCATACAATGCAAAATTTAAAAGCTTTGGTCAGGAGGACTTGTTATTAGCGGGCGCAGGATATCAAACGCGGGCTGATGAGATGCCGTGTACGGTACGAGCCGGTCAAAGTCAAAGAGAAGAAGAAACACAGCGGCAAATTAAACGTCGTAATGCGGACGATCCACGTGAAGTGATAGTGTGGTGTTTTATCATTGTCACTTAACTTCTGTTGCTCGACTTCAGGCAGTCAGGGTCAACGTTAGCCACAGAGGAGTTTTAGATTTCCATGCCTTTGCAATCCTTGGGGAAAAAAATTGAATGATGCACATCCGAAGGGGTTGAGAAGTTTTGTGTGCCGGATGCCAACTAAGTACACTCTGTTTATCTGCACTACAAAGTGCAGCAAGCCTGTTTTAATTGACACAAATATCCGTCTGATCCAAATGAATTCACTGTTACGGTTTCATGTTACACTTTTTTTTGTTGTTGTTGTTGGGTAGAACAACAGTGAAGAAGTGTTTCATTGTTGCAGGCAGTACACGCAGGCTGTCAACTGCAGGCTGTCTTTTCAACTGAAAATCTGGAGATGGTACACTTAAAAAAGAACAAAAACCAAAAAAAAATCTCATGTATGCACACACACACACACACACACACAAAGTACAATAGGGAGGGAGGGAGAGTTAAAGGAGAAAGATATGGGTACTTTTAGACAGAGACAAGGACAGAGGTGTCCAGGGGGAGGCCTGTTTAGAAAGCACCTGCCGACGACCCCTAAGGAGCAGACAGATGATTCGCCACAGGGACAGGAACACCTGACAGCTCACGCACTCACACACACACACACACACACACACACACATACACACTGCATCTGAAAGAATATGTGACTGCAAGCTGAGAAGGAACCTTGAAAACAATTTACCCACTTCAGCACACACACACACACACACACACACACACAGGGAGGGACTATAAAACGCTGTAGTGGGAAGAACTAGGAAAAGAATGCACAAGACAGTAAGGGGGGGGTGTGGAAAGAGATGTCATCCCATCATGAATATGCTGGGGCTTTTGATGAATTCATTTAGTTATTGTAGGCTTGTTGAGGAGAGGAGAGGAGAGGAGAGGAAGTGAGGAGGGACTGTGATCCCATCAGGCTAGTTAATCACCACACCCCCTGCAGTCATTTTGCCATCACACAACTGGCTGACTAATCCTGCACTCTGTGTGTGTGTGTCGGGATATAGGGTGTATAGGAAGTGTATGTCTTCTTAATTCCTTCTTTTCTTGTTTGTTTGTCTAACAAGCAGAAACTGCAGCTAGATTAGCACAGCTGTCAGACATCATGACAGGTGTTTGGAGGGCAGCGAACTGAGCTTTAAAATATTAACTCAGCCCTTTGATACATTCAGTCAAGATCTAAGTTTCATAATTTTTCATTAGGATTCCAAAGTGAAGTTTGGTACACAGAAGAAGTTACCCTGACTCTTCTAAAAGCCTTTTGAAGATCAGTATCATCTACTACTGCTAACTGTTAACTCATTAAATCATTAAATTGTTATGTGCAACATATTTCTGTTCACGAGATTAAGAGAAAACAATTTCAGTTGTTGTGATCGCTCCGGAGAGCGTATTGCTGATTATTTGTCAGTTAGTGACAGGTACAAAGTTGCTAATTAAACGTTGAGAAAGTCTCCAGCTGGAATGAGTGTTTGTATTTTGTAAAAGTAACACATGGAATTATTTTCGTGTTATTAAATGGAAAATTTCCTCAGCGTGATGACTGTGTTGTCTCCGGACCTTGGGCTTTTATCTCCTTTGTCTTTATTTGCCGTGTAAAACAAAGAAACTGAACAGCTCCAGAAAACGGAAGTGACAATCGAGAGGAGAAACATCATCTTTAAAAAAAGGACTGCAGTCAATACACTAAGCACTAAAACAAAGAATAATATGAAAGAATACTTAAACAGTTTGGCAGGGATTGCCTTATAGCTGGCACAATGTCAAACACTTAAAGGAATTTATGATAATATACTTTACTGGAAAGACACAAATCTGGTCCAGACAGCAGGAGACTGCAGTTTGCATGCCACTGCCACCATTTTTGATAGTTTGATTGCTGATTTTGATTGATTGAAATCCTTTACATGTAACATGAAGCGTCACTGTCCTCTTTTGTTACTTGAGTTTTCTACGCTGGTAAAGGTGTATTGATTATCTGAAGCAAATCCTACAGGAAATGTACTGAGTGAGTGTTTCCAAGTGCACGCAGATGAATGAACTCCTGTTGAATAAGCAGCTGTTTTTACCGTCGGGCTATAGGACACTGCTAAACACACACACACGCACACACACATATACACACACGCACGCACGCATTGAGCAGAATGCTAAATAAATGGCTTCAGCTGGCCTTGGTCTGCAGTGACAGCACTGCAAAGCCATCATTTATGTGTTGTGTGCGTATGCGTGTGTGTGTGTGAGTGTGTGTTTGCACACAGTAATAAATTACAGCTAGTCTACTGCAGGGAGAGCATAGTTAAATGAGGGAGCTTTTAGTCTTCATCAATAGCTAACTGTGCTTAACAGTGTGTGTGTGTGGGGGTGTGTGTGTGTGTGGCCTCAAAACCTGTGTCATGTTTATTTAACATACGTAGACATATCTTTAGGTCTGCCACACACACACACACACACACACACAGAGACTGTGTGTGACTCTGTATTTAAGCAATAGATAGATTTAAAGGAGAATCTGCCATAGTTGTGTGTATGTGTGTGTGTTAGGTGAGATATTGTGCTCAGTAAAATAATTTCACTTTGAAAAGTTAAGAAGTTTGTGTTCTTTGTGGGTGTGTGTGTGTGTGTGTGTGTGTGTCTCTTTCTCTGTCAAGGCATATTTCTCAGTGGGGCTGCACTAACAATGGCCTCTCCTACGTCAAGGTTGGACTAAACCAACATCTCAAACACACACACACACACACACACACACACACACACACACATACACAGACATACAAAAGCTTGACCACGCTGTACCCGAACACTCACGTCAATGCGCAAATGCTGCACACGCAAACACAGAAAAAAAAAGCTCCACCTCGTCATGAGTCCTCATCAAACCTCTAAAATTAGCTATTGAAAGTCAGTGATTATGATTCATTCAAAAACCTTAATAACAAACCTTGGGTCTCTATTCATTGAGAAGCTTCAGTATTCAAGCACAGAAAGCCAGGGTCGGCCAAGCAGAGCGTGGGTTTACTGCAGTGGAGGGAATAAAGGATCACTTCTCTCAAGGACAGCTTACCTAAGCTATCGCCAAGTGGTGGTTTACCTGGAGATAGTGTTGGGAGGAAGTTCATTTTAAGGGCAAGGAGTTGGTTTGTTGGGAAATTGGATAAAGTGTGTTTTAAGGACACACGTGTGTCCTTATATCAAACTGTAAAGTGACGTACAGTATGCTATCTCATGTTTAAAGGATTGGCAGTGGTGGTCCACAGATCAGCTGAGTATCATTGGAGAATATCTGAAATAAGCTTTCAACCGTTTCATCGTCAAATTCATGCGAGTCCTTTAAGAAAAAAACTGTGCAGGATTTCCACAACCGTATAAAGAATAAAGATATGTCAATATGAAAAAATGCATGCAAAACACGGTGGTCCAGATGTGACAGCCTTTATTAAATCGTGAACTAAACTCTACATTGTATGCATGTCTGTTGAGCAGACACCAATAATAAAGTGAAGTTTACGTGACAAACTCTTTTAAATTTTCCAACATGAAGGTCTCCACACTGCCAGAAGTAAAATTTTGGTGTGAAAGATTTTTTTTTATTATTATTATTTGTACTGCATATTTAGTGCAATACAACTTAAATATAAAAACCATTAAAATGTCTGCTCTCAGTTTCCTAAATAGCAGCTACAGACATGATGTTGCAAATACCAGACAGATGATGTTCGGTCAGATTTAGACAATTCTAACCACTTTTAAGGGGAAAAATGTGGCCCTGATAAACAAATGCTGTATAATGTACGCTCATGTAAGCTAACTGAAACCGGTGAGACAAAGATTAGGATCATTTTTTGAGGCAACACATGAACTCTCTGCTTCCCTACACCTCCCAAGAATAACAAGCCGCCCTGAGCCTTATTTTTTGCTAAATGAACAACATAGAACTTCCTGCACGGCAGTAAACGCGGAGACTGGTCAACAATTATGTACTGCACAGTGGTTAAATATGAATGTAGTTCCTGGGGAAATGGGAATATTTTATTTATTTTTTTCCCCCCCATGCAGAGTACAGTACTCGGGTAAAAGGTTACACTACTGCGAGCTGCTGATCTGAACAATATGTGACTGCAAACCCTGCCCTGTATCTTTAAACAACAGGGGAGTAAAGCTAAAATACCTCGTTCCTGTCACAAATGCTACGGTCTCACTCCATCTGTCTCTCTATCTGTGCATTCCTCTCTTCCTTTCCCTCCTTCCCTCCCTCTCTTCTTCCCTCTCAGGTGTTTCGGCAGCAGGTAAAAACCCCATTTCCCTGTTCCCCTTGGGGTGCACTGACCTAACTGTCGGTGCTCCCCGGAGCCCCGGCTAACTCCGCAGACCCATTTGTCAACGTTGACCCTGACCCCCCCCCCAACCCTCCCTCCCCCCCCCCCATCTGTCTTCCCTCCCATCCTATTCTCTCTTCCTCTGGTACTTCTGCTATTTTTAAATCTTCCTCTTATGTCTCGCTGTGTGCCTCCCCCTCCACCCCCCAAAAAAAGAGTATAAAAGCAGCAAAGGCTGGATAAGATGGAAGAAAGGGATAAGGGAAACAGACAAGACAGAGGGAGAAGAGGAAGAAGGGTGCTGCTGAAGCTGGAGAAAGCACCAAACTAGATATAGAGGAACAGATGCTAAAATATTGTATAAGGGTACAATCCAGATGTCGACTTCGAAGTGCTCACAAGCCCACATATGGCCATACTGTGCTATGTATGGATGATTTTGTTATTAGAATATATCCAAACTGTGCTAGTCAATAGTTTACAAGTAACATGAAAGGTGTCACTAAAGAACTCTGGACTCTGCAGTTACCTTCATCTCTATATAGCATTTTAGCGTCTTTCAGCTCATTATTTTGGGTTTACAGCCGACGCCTTTGCTGTTTTGTCTCACTGTTCTCATCGGCCTTGCCTCCTGTCTCAGCAGGCAGGTGTATTCTGACGAGCCAACTGTACAGTATTTACCAAGGACCAAGTGGAAGACGAATAAAGTTGGTGACTAGCTAATGAGCTAAGTGAACATAGCGGAGCGTTTAGTTGCTAAAAAGAAGCTCGCTCTGCTCCCATCGGGTGTCCGAAATATCAATTAAGCTGGCTTAGTGTCGAATCAGTCAGTGTGGACATGAACTTGAAACATAAAACTAAAAACATTTATTCTATGGGACAACAATAAAAACCATATGATGGTAAGTGTTCAATATCAATATCAAAAATGTGATCAACGGTTCAACATATTATTAAAGAAGGCGACGCCCTAACATAAATGAAGCAGAACCACTTACTTACAGAAAAAAAGAGAGTGATTGACTGTAGCCAGTTAATTTAAGTCAATACCATCATTATCAGGGGAAACAAGAAGCACAGACTAAACATTTTTCAATGAATCAATCCTATTTATTTACATGTTTCTGAAGCTGATGCCTTATCACCTTGAGTACCAGGAGGACGGATTTATGGGTCGCGCAGTGCTCGTATTAACAAAGGTTGCATACAGTAATTACAGTATGCAAGGGGAGGGATGGGGGGGGCTTTAATAGGATGCGCGCTGACTTTTCTCAGCAAAAAAAAAAAAAAAAACCTTATCGCTAATAACCACACACTATCAACTTAATTAAAGACTGCTTCTTTAAAAGCCCCTCAGCCTCTCTCCGGTTTCCTCTGTACCTCTATTCTATCTTTAACTCTCTCTCTCTCTCATTTGTGCTCATTCCATCTCCCTTTCTTTCTCTCTCTGTCGCTTTTTTTTAAAGGCGAAAGCTGTTGAGTCACTTGTTCGTTGTCCCCATTCTCTTCCCTCTATCTTTGAAGTCAGCTGAATTCCACGACGCTACGATCCAAAAGCGAGGAGCTCGGCGCACTACGTCAGTTACATGATGCGACGCGACACTTTAAGGACTACATATTAAGGACTCCGCAGTTAAAAGAGCCAAGAGTGCTGAGACAAGTTGCAAATGACCTGAAAACTAAAAATAGTTCCCTCCAAAAAAGTCGTTCACTGCAGCGTTTAAACCGGGGGAGACAAAAATGTATTGGGACACATTCATGGCCATTGAAGCCTACAATATCAGCTACTGCATAATGCTGTCTTGCTGAATTCTTACAAAACATGTAGCTGTCACCGTGTCCACCACCATTTTCATGTACAACGATACAGTACAAGCTTTATACCTTCACTTAACACATAAAACGGCATTGTAAAACATTGAGGGCGACAAGTTAAAACACAAAACTAGCCAAAAGATGAGCATGGGCTATTAATATTCTGTTACTTTCAGGTCTGGTGGGTTAAAAGTTTGCAGATGAGACGCGTGTTGAGAGTGAGACACAAGGACGTTCCAGTTTCTTGTCAGGCTCGACAAGACCTCTTAAGTTGTCTTTCATGTTAATGGATGCGATGCGGCATCCTTCTTCTTTCTTCTCTCTCTTTCAAAGCTGAAGTTTTAAGAGCAAAGTGCTGGCTGTACATTACCGTAGACTGAGAGAGTGAGGGGGAGAGGCAGGGAGAGACAAATAAACTGAGCGTGCCAATAAAACATGAATAATGCCATTTTCCTGAGAGCCCCCCACGGTGCTTACAGCTTGTTCGCTGCTTGTCACACAGGGACGTTCTTACAAGTCAAACCCTTTTTTTTTTTTTTTTTTTGTCCAATCCATCCATCCATCCATCCTTGCGCCCATCTAGCCCGCTACTTCAGAACAATTAAGGTTGACTTCATGCTCCACGGGGCTTTCCATCATAATGGAGAGACGAGTGAAACAAGGAAGAGGCTCGTCGGAGGGATATTTAATTCATGTCACTCTCACTTGCCCGCATCTCTCCGTTCCCTGTCTTTTAGCACAGCTCACTGCCCCCAACATGGTGCAGTGCTGGGCTAGGCTACGCTACGCTAACGCTAAGGGAGAGACTATGGTCCATTTTAATGGAATTGTGTTGCTACGCCAGAGCAGCTCCACACAGGATGCAGCGAGCAAGCGAGAGAAGCAAGCCAGCCCTAGTCTAACGTGATTGTGCTCGTTCACTGCAGACACTGCGGAGTAATCTGGCAACAGCATTTCTGCATGACTGTGTGTGTGTGTGTGTGTGCTGTGTGTGTGTGTGTGTGTGGTGTTTTAAGTCAGAAATAGATGGAGTAGAAGCGAAAGAAATGGAGGAAAGATAGAAAAGGCATTTAAGACAGGAGAGCCGAATCAAGCACTCTCTTCCTGAAACCTAAAGCAGTGGAAGGCAAGGGACACAGCTTTGTTAAGTGCTGTTTGTTTGCGTGTGTGTGTGTGTGTGTGTGTGTGCCTGAATGGGTGCACACAGAGAGGAGAGGGGGTGCGGGGTGCAGCTGCTGCCAGCTCCTTTCGACGTGGCTGCGATAGATACGAGCAGAAATCTCTCACTTCAATCTTCAAACACTTAACGGCGCCGCGACGGAGGGAGAGAAAGAGAGAAGGGAGGACAGATAGACGTTCAAGATTAGATGAGAGATGCAGATGAGAGGGAGGGATCAGGGTAGAAAAAAGAAAGCGGTGCAGGAATGACCTCTTTTGATGGCACATTCTGCGCCCAAAATCCGTGCAGTTATAGCCCAAAATGAAAGATGATTTTACATTGACCCATTTATAAATTTTCTCTGGGAAAACCTCAGCAAAAATTCCTCCTGCCCTATCTATCATCTGCCTCTCTCCCATCTTCTGACCCTCTTTTCCGTAAGTTTGAGGAGTTGGAGGTCGTTTATTATTTATTTTTTTAAATTTTTTTCTGTGGCTCATCTAATTAGATCAAACTTAAAGCAATTGACTGTTGTCTAAGCTCCCAGCACGGAGGTTTTTTATTCATGATCTCAAAGCAGCTCAAAGGGAAGACGTCATCGTGTGGTTTTAAAGAAAATCACTGCAGAAACGAGCCTAGAGGATGGACTGCACCAATAATCATAGAGCAAGGACGCTATGCTGCACCAGAGACGCTTCGCTGAAATGTGAAAGCACAGACGGTATGAGACGAAGATACCTGTGTCTGCACTTGCTGCACCACTCAGCATAATCAAGTCTTACTGACCTCATAAAAGATTGCTAATAACCGAGCATGTGTGTTAAAGGCTCCCAGGTTTCCCTCCTTATTACTGATGTTGAGGTCTAAACCCCTGAACAGTGTAGTGGACCTCCCATGACTGCCATTTTGAATTTACGTTGCCCTCAGGTCGGGAACTTATCAAGGACATAGCAACAAAATTTGCTAAGGTAGCAGGTGAATCAGCTAGCCTACTATATCCAGCATAAAGTGACCCACATGAATACTTGGAAATACACTTTAAAGTCTGTGTAAAGGCAATATCGGGATTTCTTTCAAAATACATGAAATGTGTTGGAAAATAGTTGCTGGAAACATGTGAAAAGAGACATTTTTTCCCCAGTTTTCTGTCCAGGATTTTGTGGGCGGTCCTTAAAGGGTGGCTCGATGACACGCTGAGGCCACCCTGAGCATACCCCTGCACCCCTAGCAGACAGATAGAGATGAATTCATCTCTCTCAGAGTGTTTCAAAGTTAGTCATGTCATTTTCTGAACTCATCTGACACGTTTTAGTCGCTTCAAAATGGCTGATTGACTGCTCCCACGAGTGGGCGTGGCTTCAGCACATTCAGCAGACACGCCCCCACAGCCCTGGAGCTGAGAATACTGCTCATTTTTACCTGATTCTGACGCCTAATTTCATAAACTTGTCAATATTTTAAAGTATTCAAATTTACCTGGTGGTTAATGACACTTTCTTATTTGGTCTGACAAACTCACACATTTATTCTTACTTTACCTATACTTTAAAAGAAACAAAACTGAACAAACAAAAATATTTCTGAATTCAAAAGCAAAAATGACATGTGAGTCAACGAGACATTGATTCTTTCCATCTTTACGTATAAAAATTTTTAAACTCTAACATGTCATCAGTTGCTTTTGACAAGGCTAGCAACACTTAAAGGAACTTTTCAACATTTCTGGGTCGTGCCTAGATGGTAATCTTGGATTTGCAAACTTTACTTTTAGAGCTTTTTGCTGTTCATGTGAAAAATCATGTAAAAAAAACAAAAGTTGTTGACTTGTTTTAACCTAAACTAAGCGTTTTGTTGCCTAAATCTAACCAAATCTTGACTGATAACATAACATCGGATGCAAACCTTGGTCTCCTCAGTGTAAATCGGGCGCTTAGCCTAATCATTCACCACAAACTCTTCCATACATGGACACTCTTTGCATGTTACCTGACTTCCTAAAGGTTACTGACGAAGATTTTAGTGTCATCTGTGAATATGCTCAAATCAAATACAAAGGGGAGATATTAATGCACCTAAAACAAATTGTGGCAGCTGCTTTCTGTCACTGTAACACACCACCTATAGGACTCTGGAGTCTGTCCACACAATGGAGTTAAATATCAGCATGGCTGCAGCTGCTTGCCTGTGGGGGCCGTAACGTTATACCCTTGAACCCAACCACAAAATCTGTTTTAACCATCCATCGTGAACAAGCTGTCAATCTAGCTCGACTTCCCCTCTGATTGTCAGAGTGGATGAAATCAATAGAGTGATGCGTTTAGTGTTACATATTCATGTCAACATAAATAAGCCATCAGATCAACATCCCTAGGGGCAAAGTTAGTTGATATTTATCTGCGGGTATCGCAGGAGCGTGAGTGACAGTAGGTGGTGATAATACGGCCTGAAAAATCAACCTCTCACTCACATCTCTCTCTCTCTCTCTCTCTCTCTCCTTCTCCCCTCCACCATAACGGTGATTGACAAGTCTTCCTGAAAGATGTTTCTAGTTAATAAGTAGCTGTCGCTCATAATGAAGCCGTTTGCAGCATACATCAAGAATTAAGGTCCTGCAGCTTAAAATCGGAGTGTAGACAATTTAATCAGACCACTTCAATGTTCACAAACTCAGCAAATGTGTCTTTGAAGGCCGCGGCAACCGAAGCGTCTCTTCCCATTTATGCTCGCACTGATGCAATTGCCTCGTGACACAAAGATGGGGAATGAAAAGTCTTTCACAGCCGGCAACTGCATGCGTGTGTTATCTGTATATTAGTCAGGCTTAAGCTGAGATGACAAAAAAATTCGCTCCTCCAAAGCTGTGATAGCTGTGTTATTCCCCGTGTGTCTCTTCAGTCTCTCAGTCACCGAGCTTATGTTATATTTATTGTAGGGTATTTCTGTCGGCTTAGGGTGGCTGACAAGAGTCGAGTCAGGCAGATCAGAAATTCAATTTACTGCTGAGACACTTGGGTTAATCAACAAGAAACATGCACACAAAAAAATAATAATAATAATAAATCGCGGACACACCCACTCAAAAATGCGCACACACACACATTAGTTCGCCAGCCATTCATACACAAATGCACAAAAGGCAAACAGACAAGAGGATTAGCCTGATGTTAGCCAGGCTGTTGTTTGTTTATCCTTGTAACGACACCGCGGCGTGGTCCTAGCTGGCACACACACTTGTACAGTAATAATGGCGCCAGCACCGAACAAATGTTGAACCAGTTGTTGAACTAGTATGCAAATGCTCGGGGACGAGAGGCTCGATCGATCCCCGCACGCCGTCGTAAGCATGCAGAGGATGGACGGGGCGTTATTAGCGGCTCCAGCAAAGGAAAGAGTGCGAGTGGTTCTGTGGGAGAAGACAACGGTGGGAAAAAAGCAGCAGCAGAAGGATAAAATGGAGAAGATGAAGTATGTAAGGAGATTAAAGACTAAAGTAAATGCCTTCACGAGTACAACATCAAAATCAATTTATATTCCAGTTTAGCTATCGCATAACAGTGTTAGCCCTTCCATCCTGAGACTTTGTCAGTTCATTAAGGGTGGAAAAGATGCTTTGGATGGGAAGGGTCATAACTTCTGTCTTTACCATGCCGGAGCTTCCCAATCAGTTGATTTTATTACAGAAAATGGCTTTTACCCACCCTGACTGGTCTACCTGGCTACAGCTGGCACTGTTAAAATGCACTCTCCTTCTGCTTGTGCAATGTGCAACTCCGTGTATGCGCGCGTGTCGGCCTGTGAGCGAGCATGTTGCTGCAATCTCCCCGAGGCTTGAGCTGAGGCTCTCCTGAGAGATGGAGGGAAAGGAGCGATAGGCGCTTTGGAGGAGGGCGAAGGGAGAAAGAGGCGAGGACGCACAGATAGTGGAGGAGGAGGAGGAGGAGGAGGAAAGGAAAAGGGAGTCGGTCCAAGAGGAAGAGAGAAAGGGAGAATGGGGATTGGGGGAGCACAAATACAAACTTTGGAACAGATGCCATTAGGGGAAGCCAGAAAGAAGCATGAGATGAAGAGGGGGGAAAAAGAAGAGGGAAATGTACTCATAAAAAGAGCTAACAGCTCTATTTCCTCTGGTCGCACATATTCATTCATCGATTCCCTTTGAAAAGTGAGAGGCCATTCCTCATCTCCAAGACAGCTGCATCTAACTATTGGAATAATACACACACTCAAACACACCGCATACACACACATGCACACAGGCACACACACATAAGTGTTTTCATATTTACAGTGACAAACAGACACTTTTATGCCTGCACACAAATAATATACACACACACACACACACACACCAAGAATTCAAAAACAAGGAGCGCTAACAAGTAAAGTGTTACCATGGGAATCTCACTGAGGACAGTCTTACTGGGGTAATAGGATATCTGACAACACCCCAGTGATGTCATTATCGCAGTCTGGGCCCACACACACACACACACACACACACACAGCCAATTATACACACACAAATACAGATTGCCTTTGTTGGCAATATATCGATAAAGTACATGCGCATAGACACACACACACACACACACACACACACGTATATATATATACAGCACCAGGGCACATGCACATTTTTACATGAGCGGGCAGCAACAGCCATCAGAGTGTGTGTGTGTGTGTGTCTCTGTGTGTGATTATACCGCCTGAGGGGCAACAACAACAAGGATGGATGAATAATGTCCTTTGATCAAAATAACACCAAACACACACACACACACACACACACACACACACGCACACACACACACGTTTGCATCTACTACATTACTGCTGGCAGTTACAGGGTGTGTGTGATTAGTTGGTATAAAAAAAACAACTTTTTTTTCAGCCGTGAAAGCTTCCATCACACACAAACAGACACGAACACAAGGAGTTCATGCTGGAGCGCTTGTCAATATGCGTGATCAGAAAACACTGCTCATTATCCCGGGATCTATCGACAAGCCCCTGCTAAGGATCAATAAATTACATAAATACACTTGCAGCATGTGTGTGCGTACTGAACGTGTGTTTGTGTGTCGTTGCTTAATTACTGTAGTTAAATGGAAACACTGAGTAACTGTGGCTGATAACAAGTTTCCCTTTTCATTGTTATGGAGTCAGTCGACTTCCTGTACACAAAGAACACAGACCCTTAACTCAACACATCTTTGATCCGACCAGCAACCGTGTCAACTTTGAGCACTGAAAGCAAAGCACTGAATACTGTGCTTGTCATTCATCCGGCACTGGTGGGCACTAACCTGACCGTTGGGGGCAATGGGGGGTTTTCGGTGTCAAGGATCTACCTCCTCCAGGGCAAAACAACACCCGGCTAACATGAGGACAATGCCAAGCTGAATGTTTGAATAAACTGTAATGTCATTTTAATTCTTGGCTTCATTTCTGGTAGTATGTTAAGATAACCTAAGATAGCTTAGTACTAATGGATGTCTCTCTGCAATGAATCTTGCGCGTAAACGTCTCTTTGATTTCTGTGTTGAGTAACAAAATGACATAATCAAAATGTTTGACTCCATCAATCCATTATCTGTAACCGCTTATCCTCATCAGGGTCACGGTGGGGTTGGAGCCCATCCCAGCTGACTTTGGGCGATCTACAGACAATTTAGAGTCACCAATTAACCTGTGAAGTGCATGTCTTTGGACGGTGGTAAGAAGCCGGAGTACCCGTAGAGAACCCACGCAGACACAGGGAGAACATGCAAACTCCACACAGAAAGGCCCGAGCCGAGGTCCAAACCAAGGAACCTTCCTGCTGTGAGGCGATAGTGCTAACCACTGCTCCACTGTGCCGCCTGAAATCTTTGACTACTCCAAGGAAATTCACTTTAAATTCAGTGGAATAAGAGTTGCGTAGATCATTGCATCATTACTTGAAATGATTACATCTAATATATAATTGAATAATTAATGTTGTTGTCTATTTATTTATTTTGGGCGGAGGTGTCAGAGGATAATCTAGAAGCCTCATGCCCGTGCTCCTCTAAGCGTCAGACGTGTATCATTATTTATTCATTAATATTCATTTAATTGAAGGACTGAATAATTAATTAACCAATCCATGTAAATGAAGTCATTTGTTTAAGATGCTCAAGAGATGATCTCTGAAGAAAAAGTACTCTGTGTGTGTGTGTGCGTGCGTGCGTGTGTGTGTGTGTGTGTGTGTGTGTGGTGATATGACATGCATACCGCTGTGGCACCACGCAGAACACAGGCACACACACCCGCAGTGTTCGACTTCTGAGGAACATTAAAGAGCATCACAATATTTTCAGACTCTTTGAGCATTTTTATTATTTTATTTTATTCATAAAGTGTATGTTTTTTTTTACTTCAAGAAGCAGAACAGAGAGAGAACATCCTCCAACACTGCTGTTAACACATCTGGTGCACACAGACCAGGATTAAATTCACAAGACGTGCTCGACAAAAAAAAAAAAAATAAGGAGGAGGAAATAAAGAAAACAGCTGCAGCAGCAGCAGAAGATGCGAGACAAATCGGACTGGACGTGTCAATAGGCGGCTCTGAGTTAGAGCACACACCAACAAAGACTCAAGAAATACAGGGCGAGCAGTGTTCGTGACCAACGCGATCCAGTTGCCATTATTGACCGTTGAGCGAGTCGATGACCATTTAGCGTGAGAATTACATGAAGGCAATCAGCAAGCCGCGCCAGACATCCACCCACACAATTATACCGGCTGAGGGATGAGAAAGCACAAGTGTTAAAAAGTTGATCCAAGAGAGAGAAAGAGGAGAACGAAATCTCAAAAGAATAAAAGTGTGAAGGTAAGAAAAGTCAGCAGAGAGTTTTTTTTTTCTTTTTCTTTTTCTAGCCACCAAGTTTTTAAGAAGCTGCCAGGGTGGTACATTCAAACTGAACTGCTGAGAATGCAGCAAGGGAAGACATTTCTTTCCTTAATCAATAATGTATTCTTTTCAATACAGGCGAGTGATGCATTATTCAACAAAGGCTGAGAGACGTATGGAAGGGGCTAACACAAGGAGATACTGTAACATTTATCTAATTAACAAGCGAGAATGAAAGACAGAGAGAGAGGGAAGGACAGAGAGATGGGCAGAGGGGCAACACGAGGAGGAAGAATAACAGCAGGAAAAAAAGGAAAGATGAAGAAGAGATGAGGCGTAAATAGAGGCTTTCTTTTTCAAAAGGGGGCAGCTCTCAGATAGTATTCTCCAGGGGCTGACGTGGAAACAGCTTTGACTGGAAGTCATCAGCACCAAGAGATTTAGCCTCCCAGTGACGCGCAAAGGAAACACACACACACGCACGGAGCAAAAGTATATTCGGCGCACGTCGAGGCATTAAAGCATACATGTACGCAGGGAAATTTCACACATGTCTATGCACACACAAGTGCAACGGCGTAATCGTGAATAGACAAACACGCTGAGGGTCTTACAGGGCGTAATCATTGGAGGCGAGCTTCTCCTCGTATTTCACATGAGGATTAGCGAAAATCTGCATGGAACAAGGCTCCGCTACTTACATTTCAGAGGGTAGCCGTACGAACCATAACCTACAGAGGGCGAGGAGTTATATAAACTTTAAAAAGGAGGGTAAAAGACAACATAAACCCTACAAGGAAAGGAAACAGAAGACGACACACTAGAAGAATCTTAATCCCTGTTTGGGATGAAAACACACTGCAGCACTCACTAAACAGATTTAGCTGTTGTGTTTTTGCATGTGCGTTGTCTCTGAAGATACAAGTGATGACAGGACCTCAAGTAATATAATGAAGTTGTTGTATTTACCTCAGGTTTATTAAAAAAATGGTTATTTTAATAGTGAATTAATGAATCTACAGCTATTTTTATGATGGATTAAATGATTTATTGAACAAATATGCCAATCTAACCTCTCAGTAGTGAGGATTTGCTGCTCTTTTCGGGTGTGTACTTACAAATTTAACATATTTAGATATCTACTGGTATAGAAAATGTTAGAATGTCATAACGTTATAATGTTATAGTATGAAAACATAATTAAGAGGTTAATTGATAACAAAAGAGGCCTTAAATACTCTGAGATATTCCAAGATTCAGTTGTTGCACAGCAGATGTCAGAGCGCTATTTTGACTTTTACATTCCACTTCAGTATCTTTGGCCTTGACCCAAGCTTGGATTTCCTTTTAAATATATGAGATTCCCCTTGATATATTATCAGAAAATCTGGTATAAACCCATCATGATGATCCTCTAACAAGTCCTCAGACGCGCAGTAATTGTTCCCAGGTCAAAACGTTCCTCCGAATGTCCAGAAGAAACTGAGCGTTGACAATGATGCTGAAGTTCACACATTGCAAAGAGGTTCTAACCCTGTTTTGTAAGCATTAAAAACATACATCATACCTCGACCTGGAGGTATGCAAGGGTCTGCATGAGCTCTATCGTGGTGAAGGAGATAATTTCACACAGCATTTAGAGTGTGTTGATTTGAAGCTAGCACAGATAGACAGATAGGTTGGGGGGGGGGCCGTCAGAAAGAAAACAAAGAGAAGAGGCGGGTTGAGCACTTTAAAGTGGATTATTTTCTCCTCATCTGTTCTTGCGGTGGAAACACTCCCGCTGTCAAGGAGCTGAATCGCTGCTGTTTCAATGACACTCGCTGACAGGGGACATGGTGGTGTGTGTGTGTGTGTGTGTGTGTGCACACGCTGCTGAAATAGGTGGTGTGTGGCAGGTGCCAATCAGGACATTTTGTAATTCCCCTCCACTCAGCCTCGACTCTGGTCAAGCTGTGGGATTATCCCTCACCCCTTCATTTCTCTGCTTCCCCTCGCCACCTCTTCTATTCCGAGACTCACCTCCTCCTTTCTTTTTTTCCCTCTTCTTAAAAAATGTGCCACGTGTAGCATTACCGGATCAATAAACCATTACTTGAACTTTAAGACATTTGTGTATTTACTGTAAACAAACAAGATCTTCGCCCAGAGGTTCTGCAGCTTCAGTGACCTCTATGCCGCATGTTTTATTGGTGGCCACAGGAAGTGGTGGGACCGCCTGAGAGAAAGATTGCTTCAACGCATGAAATAGGAAGAAAGATGCTTTTCTTTCAGTGGGACTGGAGCTAAAGATTTGTGATTTTCTTGCACTGGTGGACCTTGAAAAAAGACTTATCCTCTTTGGGAGAGTGAGACACACACAAGTGGCACTAGGTTTTGGGAAAGAAGCCCAGATCTCCGGATAGAGTGGTAGTAATTTTGAGAAAACTAGCTCAAAAACCATTGGATAATACGTTTACAATAATTACACCAAAGCACTGTATCTGTCAATAATTTGACAATGATGCTATATGTAGCCTCTTTAAGGACAGTCTAGCTAACACAGTCTTTTAAGCCTTCTTTGATCTACTGGGCAAATAACACAGATAAGAATATCCCCATTGTGAATCTGATGAATGCCAGGAGCTAAGCGCTGGCTCATGCATCCACAGTATCATGCGCTGCTCATCTATTCTTATTCACAGTTCAAAGTGATTGGCAGGCGAGGGACATCGCCTATTCACATGTGAGAACCAATCAGGGCCTTGTCTGAGGGAATCCTGCACCATGAAGGGAGGCTTCCAAGATTACAGCTCAGTGTGCCACGCAGTCGCTGTTAGCCAAACTTCTAACACACCCACTCCTTCTATATTTCCTCAACCTTTACTCGTTCAGCCATCCGTTCTTCTTCCCTCCCTCCTGTTCTCGGCCTGCTTTTGAAAGACGCTCTTCTTCCATCCATTCCTCCAACACTTCTCTGCAGATACTTACCTCATTCTCCCGCCGCCCCCTTTACTTCCTCCACATCATCTCTTCCCACCAATGCTAGTGTGGTTCCTCTTTATGTTTCTTTTTTCTAGACATGAGCTGCACTGATATTTGAGTTAATAAAGCTTTCCTCCACTTCGTTAGCATGATAAGCTATTATTAACATTTTACAGGCTTTAGACAGCCCAGACAGCCAAATGTGACCAAAGATAACAGGTTTTCTCACTTCAACAAAGAAGCAACACCAGAACTTTTGGCAAATAACTCAATAACTCAATCAAGCAATCAATCAATCATGACTTTGTTTTTAACTCAACCATTCACCCATTCAGTTTACTCCATACCCCACCTGGCTTTGCACAACTCCATCCATTCATCAACAACATCCATGTAGTCAAACATTCTTTCAGCATACACTTATCCACCCATGATCCTCAACAAACTGCTACATACCTTATCAGCCATGATCATGGATGACCCTCCATGGATGCCCAGGATGGGTATGAGCGTCTGCGAGGAAATAAAATCCAAAATCTGGGCGATGGCCTCCTGGTCAGTGCCATCCCCAAACACCACGCCATGGATCTTAGTCCCGGACATCAGGTCGCACATGTGGGTGATGATGCTCTTTGGGTCGGTCTCGTTGACCAGCAGTGTGACCACATTGACATCAATGGGGTCCTCCTTGCTCCACAGCGCACGGATGTCCCGGTCCGAGATGTAGCGCGTGCGTCCCAGGATCACCGCAATGTTCAGGACCGGCACTTTTTCCGAGGCGCTGCCAGATCGCTGCTTTTGAGCCGCCACAGGGTCTGCAATCAGGGTCACCGCCACCAGGAGAGCCAGGGATAGCAGCACACTATTACTACCAGTGCCACTGCTACAACTGCTGCTCCTTCTACCCCTCCTCTTACTCCTTTTGTTGCTGAGGGACATACTGCCAAACCACTTCATCCCCTGCATGGAAAGAGCATGAGGGAAAACAGAGCAGATGAAGACAGATCAAAAAGACGAGAGGATATGGGAGAGGGTTGTGGAAAGATGATGGCAGAGGAAAAAAAGACAGGGGGAGATAATTTGTTAATGCACAGCTCTTTAAGCCCACACATTCACATTGAATCTTTCTTTTTTATTCCACTTCTTCTCGTTATTAAACACATAAACCTTGCGGGGAGGGAGATGGCCTTGAGAGGAAGTTGCGGAGGGGTGAGAGAAAGAAGATGACTAACAAGTATATTCTTTATGGTCACGACTGCTAGGATCAGATGATTCAGGAGCAAGCTGTGCTGTTCAGAAGAGGCAGGCAGACAGTGCAATATCTTAACACCCAACCTGCTGCATAGATTGACGCACAACTTATAAAGGGGAACGCTGTGAGTGACAGCATGAGATGAACTGTACTGAACGTTCATATGATTTTGGTTCTGTCACATGGTTGATTTAGTTATTCAATTATCTGTAATGTTGCGCAGGACTGTAATATTATGCAAATATGTATGTGTGTGTTAGAGAGTGGCATATTTGGTAGATAGTTTGGTTTTCATGACATAGAGTTCATGTCTTATCGGGGGATGGGGGGGGGGGGGGGGGATTTGGCAATATATTATAACTGAAAGTACTATTTTATTATTCTTAGCCATGCTAGCAGCATGGCTCCAGGTGGTTGGTCCACCGCTTTGGTCCATTAAAATGTCTATAACTACTGGATGGATTACCAGGACATTTTGCACAGATATTCATGGTGCCCAGAGGATGAATCTTAATGACTTAAGTTATCACCAAGGGGTGAAATGTCTCAGCTATTGGCTAGATTGTAAATTAGTGATCCTGTAACGTTTCATCTAGCGCTATCATCATCTCAAATTTCCCATCAGCCACAGCCATGCTAAAGCTACTAATGTGTTTAGAGCCACCTAGCAAACACTAGGATAGCAAACATGGCAAGTGTTATACCTGCTTAGCGTCAGCATGTTAGCGTTGCCATTGTGAGGATGTTAGCATCCTGATATTAGTAAGGTGCTGGCATGGCGGTACACTCTAATGTTTCAAAATTGGACAAATCATTCACAGGTTCGCAGGAATCAAAAAGATGATGTTCTCACTGCATTAACTCCACTGTAATGAAGTGGGTAGTGGGGTATATGTGATTGAGATTTTTAATGAAATGTCTAATAGAAGGAACACAGTATGGCAAGCACAACAATATTGGACTTCTTCTCAGCGACTAATAAACTGGTGTGAAAAGTCAGTTACACCTGCCGCATGACACCTGTTTGATGTTGGTTTGAGCATTTTTTCACCTGTGTTTTTATATTATTTATGTAACTGATTCTATGTACAGAGTGGTGACACAGTGTTTAGACACACAGAGATCATTTTGTATCCCAGAGGTAGGTGACACGTTACATAAAGAGTGAAAAGAACAGACTAATACCAACCAGCGAGTGTTATAAATAGCTCGGGATAGCTCGGGAGTTGAAACAAACGTTTGTGTGTACTTCAGCGTGTGCCTGTGTACATGAATGTGTGAACTTGTGAATATGAGACAGTGATAAAGTCAGTGCTAAGAAGGTGACAGCTGTTACTCTGCACCAATCAGAGCAGAGGCACACATTGACATCATCGTCACGCACAAATCACAATCTAACCCACCCCTCTCCCTACAGAGATAACACTCACTGGACCTCCTCAGACATCCAGGGAGCAGTGAGCATAAAACAGTGTGTGCATGTGTGTGTGTCGGTTTATGATCATGTGTATGACATACGAGCAGGTGTGCTGAACAGCAGAGCGTGAGTAAAACCAGAAGGGCATGAAACATATGGTCACATAATGTGTCCATGTGTGCTGTTGACAATTTATGGATTCAATGACAGCGGCGTGTGTTTTTGCGTCGGCGCAGAGCCTGTTGACACATGATTGATTCCCGTGAGCTGTCGTTCATCAGGCCTCTGTTGAAACCGGAGCAGATTTAAGCACCAAGATCATAAGACCATAAGAAACTTGTCACATCTGCAAAGCGTTACTAATCTATTAACATAAATGACAAAACAACACTGTGGAAAAACACAGCAAACCTTCCACATGTTGCCAACCAGCATCCTCTCCTAAGAAACCAGTACAAGAGAGTGACTCATGAAGACTTAACAGTTCCTGCGGACATGGGGTATCCAATCCTACAGCTTTGTCGATTTGTCTTTAAAATATCTGAAAAAATAATGAAAAAAATGTAACAAACTTGGTGAAAAGTTGTAATTAGTTATCAGATGCAAGTAAAGAACTATGAATTTCTTTCACGATAGGACATTTTGGGGCTATTTTAGTGTATTTTGATGCAGGTGTGGATCTGCTAAAACGTGTAAACTTTTTATTCTGGTGGGAGTGTGCACTATTTTTTAGATAGACTACCATTTAGCAAAGCAAAACTGTTTTCTGTGCCTCTACACCTGCCAACTGCTGTTTAACTTTTGAGCTGCTCATTTGTCATAGTCAGTATACTGGTTAGAATATATATATATATTTCTGGGAAGTAATTTACTAAAATACAGGCACACTGCTTTTTTTCAAAGTAAAGTTTCACAGAAAATCGCTACCACATTATTTGTAAGTATGATGATGGTTTGGATTATTTTCTGCGGGCCAGGATTTGTCATACCCCGTGATTCTGTAATGAATGAATTGAGACTCTGGTGGAAGGCTCTATTGTGGGTTGAATAATGCATGTGGGCTCACTGTGTCATCCTGTGTTTTTAAAACAAGCAGAGGACTGCTTCAACCCCCCCACCCCTCAACCCCCTTCCCACATCTCTGCCGAACTGAGCATAAACAGTGTTAGAGCAGACCTGAGGATGAATCATCCAAATCTCGGTCCATTCACTGCAGAGAGGGCACCGGATGCCTAATGGATTCTTAGTGTCTCTGTCAGGAAGTCATCGCCCTCCTTTTCCCAAAAGCTGGAGGATTACACAGAGGTGTGCCCCCAAAATTTGAGAAATCACTTAATTCTACAGGACTGATATTTATTTTTCTGTGGAAAAAAATCTAAGATAAGAGAGTATAAAAGGAAGGCAGTATTTCATAATTCATGTGGGAGATTGAGAAGGCCTATATAACTTAGCTAACAAAACAGTACCCATGTTGCCAGTTTACCAATTAGGTCTTGCTCAAAAGCACTCAAACAGGATGGTCTCTTCCTGTCAAGAGGAATTAAACTCAAGCCTCCGGGTTAAATGACATTACTAGGCCATTCTGCTGCTGCCGCTATGGTTGTATGTATTACATTTCACGATTAATATCACATTCTCAGCTGGACAATCAGACTGTTAACATGATTTTCATCAGCGGTTTGTGGAGGTTACAGGAGAGCTATGAATTCCTGTGCAGTTTCCATGTGTACAAGTACACCTCTTACTGTAGGTAGATACAGTAATGGTGCCTGGCAAAACAAAACAAGAGCTACAACAAGGGGTCCACTGGTACCAATTTGGCGTGTCATGGTATTTATAGGAACAGGCGGGTTCATCGCTGACAAGATTATTTTTCAGTCCCAATGGATGATGTGGAAATCTGGCTAACAAAAGACTGTTTTTTTCTCTCTCTTTTGCCTTGTCTCAACTCTGCAGCATCACAGGGGGGATTTTAGGGAGACAAAAATGGACAAAAGAGGAGCGAAATAGGGAGATGAAGTAAAGGCAATGCAGAGAGGGAAAAAAAAGTAGAGGGGCTATATTGAGAGAGAGAGAGAGAGAGAGAGAGAGAGAGAGAGAGAGAGAGGGAGCATCCCCGGCCAAATCGGATTGGGGCAGTTTGTCGTCACACAAAGGCTACTGTTTCTTGGCACCACAACACTAAATGATGTTTGGCAGGCAGATCAACACTACTGGCTATCGTTCACAGACACACACACACACACACACGCACACACAAAGACTCGTTCTTCTTAAATCACACCAGACTCAAACCACAAATAGAATCTGTGCCCGTACGTATTCATATGAAGTTTAAAATCGCTTTCTCGGTGAAACTGAAATATTATAACATATGTGTTATTCATTTTCTTTTTCAGAAAATCGAAACACACTCTATACACACACACACACACACACACACACACACACACACACACAGCTCACTTTTCGCAACGCCACTATTCCCACATAGCTTCGCCACCACAAAGCCCTGCGTTTCTGGTCCACACACAAATATCTTTCACACGCATCAATAATTCAGCAGCATTATCTTTACATGACGATTAATATGATTACATTTACCGTCGTGGTCACATTCGCTCTTCCTTCTATCTTCCTAAATGGCATTAAAATTAGATTAACATACTGAACACACTCTATGGGTATGATTTATTTACGGGGTCTGGGCTCAGAATGGTTGATACAGAGGATGATAAGTGTATGTTTTACTATGCCACAGCCCAGAGGACACGTGTGTATATGTACTTTCTAGTTTGTGGAAGTCTACCCTTAATATTGCATCAACCGTCAACCCCCCCCCCCCCCGCCGCCATGTTGGTCCACTTTATATCCAAGTACAGCTGATGCAGGCAGAGGATGCATTTCTTTTTAAATGCTCGCTCGTGTGCTGTGAATAAACTGAGGAGGGTTCAACAAGATCGCCAAAAGAGTGCATGGAAACTGGACACATACTTTTGACAGGATGGTTTGGAGCTGCATAAACCACTATCACTGGCCGACCTTACTATAATGCTCTCGGGGGTCAAATCCTTGTGTCTGTTTCGGTGCCCTTTCCCTTCCAGAGATTGAAAAACAATGGAGAGTGATAAAAGAAAATAAGGGAGAGGGAAGAGACGCACAAAAGTCACTGGCCTGATTCAAACCAAGGATGATCCATGGACTTAACCCCTGCGCCACAGGGGAGCAGCGCTTTTCTCCATCCTTGACTGTATTCAAAAGCCTCTAGCTTCTTCTTCCTCCTCCTTCTTCTTCTTCTTCTTCTCTGGTTCTGGTTCATCAGCTTCTTCCTGCCACTACTCTACTGTCTCATTGCTGTATATCTGCCCAGTTACACAAAGACTAATTCTAAAATAACTCAATTCTAAAATAACTCAGCTTTGTTTTCTCCGTGTAGTCATCTGTCCCAAAACATTCCCCCTCCCCTGCCATCACTCTCCGTCTCTTATTCCCATTTTTCTCCTCGGCTAGTTTCTGTCCACAGGTTGTGTATCCTTCCATCCCGTTTCTATTTCAAGAGTTTCGCTCTGAGAATGAGATTCTGCCATTTGAAGAAAATCGAACTCCAAGAAGAAAAGAAATTGCATGAATGCAAATGTGCCGCTGAAGCTAGGTACTGTCCACAGGCCTTTGCATACAAAGTAAGTGCAATATTAGTGGGATTACATAGATTTTCAACACCTGAGTCTCAGGGGTTTTTTTCCAGGGAAAATCCTCTGCTGCACAGAGATTAAAGTGTTTTAAATACCCAGCATTGATTGGCAAGCTTGTTTTGTTTTTTTCACAAATAAAACAAAGAAACTTATATTTAGAAGCAGCAGTGACAGACACCTTCGCTGCAAACTGAAGTATCACAAAGTCCCAGGAATGGCGCCACGATAGCACCCACGCGGTCTGACTGACAGTCGGTCTACGGGAAGTGCAGTTCTAAAACAAGAGCATGCAGCTCCCATTATTATTTTGCCAAAGTCAATGGGGCCTTCCACTGATTTTGCTTTGCCACACAGCCTGGGAAATCAGTTGTATAATGTCTTTGGACGTTCTACGAGCTCTGGTGGAGCTCTCCAAAGGACTGTGACATTTGAAAGACACAAGCATTCATCAGGCCGGGAGGTTCTAATGAAAGATGCTGTCAAGATTCAATAGAAGGAGTAAAGGATCCGGTGATCCAGTGAGAGTTACTTCTGGAGTTAGTTTTAGGACTAAAATTCAGGATCTCTCGACCTCCGGTGCTCCCCCGATTTTACTGGAGTGTCCCTTGAAGAAACTATTCCTCATCTCTTCTGGCATTCTTCTGTCGGCTCATTCCTTTATCGGTTTTCTCCAAGCCATCCCCTCACTCAGTCTCTCTCTCTCTCTCTCTCTCGCTCTCTCTCAGGCCCCAGCCATCTGCTCTGTGTGCCCTGACGTGTGCATGAGCACCCATGAGAAGCCCAGTGGAAGTAATCGTCTGTTACCACTCAGGCTTCAACATGTTGTCTGCCCACTGCACATACCTCTTTGGCTTCCTACAAATCCGCTGTGTGTGTGTGTGTGTGTGTACATATGAGAGAGACCAACAAAGAAAGGCCGCTACTATTCACTTATATAAGGGTGTGAACAGTGTTTCTCTCTGCACCTGATGCCCAACACACACCTATGTTTCCCTGCTACATTTGAAGAATACACTCTGCGCTACAGTATGTCTCCTCACTCCTATATTTTCAGTTCCTTCAGTGCTAATTGCATCAGTCATTTTATGCTTCATTAGCATGGAGGAGGTCCATATTAGACCGCCGTCTCCCTTTCTGAATTTCCATTTGCTTTATTGGCATGACATGCAAATAGAGTTATGTTGCCAAAGAGAAAGCAACGGTTACAAACAGATGTCATTCATGGTGGCTCGATGCACGTTGACAGGTTATTTGTTATCCGTCTGTGTTGCTCTGTGTTTCAGTCTTTGCCCAACAGGAAAGAAAAACAAACCAAAAAAAAAAAATCTCTTCTCTGAAGACACCTCTGAAGGCCAGAGTCAGAGGTGATTTCAGATTTTATTCAGCCATGAACAATGCTGATGAATTCGGAGCACAGCAGTGCTGCGTTGCAGGAGCAATCTGCTCGGCGCTCGACCGCAACTTGATTTTAACTCTTCGCGTTTTCCGTGAAGCACATGAAGTGACTGACTGAACTTTGTCAGTAGCATCCCCATCTATATGTAAATAAAGGTGTGCTCGCGGCTGTGCTGCCACTGTGTAATTGGAAATAATGACTGTTGATGAGGTTTTCTTTCTGAAATGCACACATGCACCACACTCTCGCTGAATGATGAAAGAGGCTTAACGGTTACAATCTACAGCAGGGTCTCAGTCTACATGTGGAGAGGTAGTGGGTTAATACATTGTTTCCTTTTGCTGTCATCAAAATATGGATTGCCCCTCCATGGGCTGCAGCTGGCAAGAGAGAGAGAGAGAGAGAGAGAGAGAGAGAGAGAGAGAGAGAGAGAGAGAGAGAGAGAGCGCGTCTCTTATGAGGGGAGAATCCCGAGAACAGGAGAGAGAGGGAAAGGGGGTGAGAGGAGATAAATTCATTTGGACCCCCTCCTCTATTATGCTCAATGAAGCAACACAATACAGTGCACCTCACTGGCACAACGTCAGTCTGATTCTCCTCCACTCGGCTCAAACGCTTCACACACATAGTGGGAGATTTTTTTCTTCTTCTTCTTTGGGAGGCAAAGTCAGATCAGTCCCTGTCATGTTTCATGGAGGGTGGGTGGGGGCCACAGACGCAAAGATTTGACCCTAATGATCTCATTAGGACTGCGAGAATAAGCGGCGTGTTCTTGAGACCTCCCCGCCTGTTCGTCCTGGTATGGGATGGAGAGGAGCTGGAAGTTGTGCCAAACCAGTGGCGCGATCAGAACCTCATTCCCAATGTGCGTTACCCAACCTCTGATAGAAATCGGATAAAAAAAGCGCACCCATCTTCGTCTATCCCGTGTGGCGTCTGCGCTGCGTATTCTTTTGGGTAAAAACCGGCATCACGGTGCGATCACTGGGGGGGTTTGTTGGGCTTGTGCGCCCCAACTATCGAAGGAGGGAACGTTTCTTGAATTTCACCTGTGCAGTCTAGTTCATGAGTGTTATGAGGAATTTACGGTATGGACGACTCCAATGTGTTCAGCCTATATTCGGCAGGCTAAGAGGATGTTTTGGAGGCTGAGAGGAGAGCTTTGGAAGCAGTACGCTGCGCCCACTGCGCCAGCGTTATGAATTATGAGGAAATGACACTCTGACGCAAGAGCTGAGAGAAGAGATTTTTTTGGAGGAGGAGGAGGAGGGGGTCTTTATTTTGGATCTTATACCGCCTGCCTTGAGTCATTTTAATCCCAGTTGCTCGTGTTTAGGGACAAGCTGTGCCTCCGCGGTGTGGTGCCGCACTTGATGGCGGGGACGCCTGTGGGTGTGCACCTGCAATGGCGCCTGAGAGGAGAGGGGAGAGAGAGAGAGAGAGAGAGAGAGAGAGAGAGAGAGAGAGGGGGGTGAGGGGGAGGAGGGGGGGGGGGGGGGGGGGGTGTAGAAGAGATGGTGCACGATCATCACAATCCCAAATTCAGAGAGACACACACACAAAAATAATAATAACAAGTACTTACAGCATCTCCCTTCCACAGAGCTCCAAAACAGTGGTGTGAGATGACATTGCAACAGTCCCCTCTCTCCTCTGAGAAACCATGCAGCCCTGTGATGGTGATCACACTCACAAACACTGCACAACAGGAGGAGAAAAAGAAAAGGGAAGAAAAAAAAATCACAGGATCTCTGGCGATGAATTATTCCCACCGTGTCCAAAAAAAAAAAAAAAAACTGAATGAAATCCCCCCGGTAATTTCTTTTTTTTTCTGACTTCACAAGCGCGCAGCAGCGGCTGCGAATAAAAAAAAAATCACTGTTGTTGTAATCCAATCTTCGTTGTGTGTGCGCCTACCGCTGCTTCTCCACTGCAATCACTGCTGGCCCCGCGCATTGTGGGGGGCTCAAACCTGCCTCTGTGTGGTTAGAGCTCCCGGTATCCCGTTATTCCTGTCCCGGGCGAGGAGGAGGAGAAGAAGAAGAAGAAGAGGGGGAGGAGGAGGAGGTGGAGGAGGAGGCAGGCAGGTGAGCAGAAGCCGGACGCACACGCACATTGACTACTACAGTAGAAGCTCCGGCAAGCCTGCAAACCGTGCATGGGACCAGTTTCCCAACGTCTCTCTCACTCCCTCTCTCTATTTTCTCTCTCGTCGTGCACGTGCATGTGTGTGCGCGCGCGCGTGTGTGTGTGTGTGTGAGAGAGAGAGAGAGATTTCGCGTTTTGTCTATGTGTATGCCTGCGCGCTTCTGCAGAGGAAGGGGCAGCTGGATAGATAGACGGACTGTCGCTCTCTCTCTCTCTCTCTCTCTCTCTCTCTCTCTCTCTCTCTCTCCCCCCTGCTCTCTGCGCTAAAGCTCCTTCAGGAAGTAGCTCAGTCAAAGAGACGCTAATACAGGCAGAGTTTGGCCAAATCACACAAACAGTTTTCATACCCCCGCTCCTCCTCCTCCTCCCTCACACATTTCTCTTCTTCTTTTTTTTTTTTTGTCTTCTCTGTGCCAACATCTGTTTCCCTCCATTCATTCACTCATTCATGCATTTGGAGATTTTTAGAGTCAACCCATCCGGAAAACTAGAGCACAGCAGAGCCTATATAAATAGATGTAAAAAAAAAAAAAAAAAAAAAAAACATACACCAACTAGTGGTGCAAGAGAAAACACGACATCAATAAACGCCAGATGAAAGTTAAAAAAAAAAAAAAAAAGTGATGCACACACACACACAGAAACACCTTAAAGACGCAGGCTGAGGGGTCCATCTACAAAATGTTTTCTCAGACTAATTAAAACAGATGAACAAGGACGGATGGAAACAAACCAATCCCGTCTTTCACTGTGCCATGGTCGCCCTACCTGAACTTTTCCGTGTTGTTACCTTAATGAACTGCTGTGTCCGGGTCGCTGGTGTAGCGCGGGGTCAACTCGGACTGCTGGAAACAGAGGACACAAACCTTTAGTTCCCCCCCTGATTTATTTGGCAAAAGAGACTCAGGAGAGGGTCAAACCCGGTGCAGAAATCGTGACTTTAAGTTCTGTCCTGCAAATAATGATATACTGTGGGCAGCTGTGTCAAACTCTTCAGGTGTGTAACAAGACTTTCTTGACTGCTTACCAAACTTTTTCAGACTTTACAGTCAGACATACAGCTGGTTTCATGGGCCAGATACCTCTGACATTAATAAGTGATGTTGAAGTTTAAGTGAAGTGACAGTGATTGGATTAAAATGCATGAGTTAATGAGAAGGAGGAGCTTATAGGGTCCCACTATAGATGTAAGATGGGAGGGGTGTCGTGAAAATGTCAGGCCAAATGTCAGATGCCACTTACTGTCAACTTCTCCATCAGAGAAGGTCAGGACCTGTGACACATATCTATCTATCTATCTATCTATCTATCTATCTATCTATCTATCTATCTATCTATCTATCTATCTGTAAGTTCAACAGAAGTGCATCTCAACCTCTCCATGACTTAGAAGCTGTCATGTGACTTTCCACTTACAATCTCTCTCTGTCTCTCTCCTCTGTCTCCCTCCCTCTCCTTCTCCATCTCAGATGAGAAGAGCGCAGAGGAGAGAGAGAGAGAGAGAGAGAGAGCATCAGAGAGGCAGAGGAGATGAGCGAGAAGGAGGGAGGGAGGGGGGGGGGTGTAACATGCAGTAACACGGCTTCACAAATGGGTATATAGTCACAATTCACACCTGACTGAGCAAACGACTGTCAAATGACTGGAGGAGGCAGTGTGTGCGTGTGTGTGTGTGAGTGTGTGTGTGTGTGTGTGTGTGTGTGTGTGTGTGTGTGTGAGTGTGTTTGTGTGTTGCACTTGGTCACTGATTCTCTCTCAGCGTGGGGATGAACTAGAAATCCGAGCCATTCACGTTATCCGCAGCCTTAAAAAAAAAAAAAAGCTATTTTTAGGATTCATTACGGAGCGGTGATGCACCATGCAGCCACACTTGTGTTTGAGGGAAGTAAACTAACAAGTTTCAGTCTGCTGGAGACGCTGTTACTGTAAAAGACAGAACTCCAGTGTTGCCAACAAGGACGGGCCACACACACACACACACACCAACAAAATACCACAGCGAAACCTGTAAGCAGCACGGGTGTGATAAAAATGTCACAGAATGCCATTGTGACATTAAAAATGCCATAAGGCTCGGTCAGGTTAGTATGAACTCATTACTGGGTATCACAAACACACATTATAGTGTATCCCTACTGGAACATACTGTGATACCATCAACGATATGATTACAGTGAAATACCATAAGGTCACATCTGAATATTAAGCAGTCTAGAGCAAATAAGGAAGAATATTAAAATGGGGGGGGGGGCGAGAAATACTGCAATGATTTACGTCCCGTCGTGTAATACAAAGCACATTAGAAATGTTGTTGAACTTATGACACCACAGAGCATTCAAATACAGATTAATCAGAGAAGCAGCCTCTTAGCACAGGAAGTAAGAATGCAGTGAAGTGCCATAAAGTCACTAAACGACTGGGCAGCACAGATATGTCCCTTCTTCCTCACATGATTATAATAACCATGTTCTCCGTGGCTTGAAATGATATGTTATTTTCTCTTGATTGGCTATTGTGCAACCTTCCCACAGTCTATTGCGGTCTGCCCGGTCAGAAAATCTACTGTATTCTCTTTCAATATTGATTTGACACATAAATGGAGATGCAATAGCCTACATTTGACCAGTGACCCGTTTGTCGTTATTCGTCAGTAAGCTGGAGGCTGTGTTGGTCCTTTTAAGGTTCACAAGGAGGCAGAAACATATCAGGAAATACATATCAGTGAGTTTAGTTGGTTTATTTTAGTGTATTCTTCTTCTTTTTTTAATTTACAATGCTATAAAAAAAGTTCGAAAAAGGTCAATCTAGTCTTTTCTTTGCTACTCAAATACATCCGGTGAGCTTTATCTTGTTTGAAGATCATGTTAATGGCATTTCTGTTTCATGAGATAACAGGTAGAGTGACGGGGTAGAAAGCAAAGTGGCAAAGTCATGAGTCAGATTTTCATCTATAGAGACAACAGCAGGTGCTACAGAGAACAAAAGGTTAGAATATTCAAACCGCTCGATACAATCTGTACCTCGACTTCAGCCGTGCCATGCCAGGGTTGCAGAGACAATGTGTCAGGTAGAAGAACCCATGAAAGCGAGGTAACTTCTGCAGGAGGGTACACACATCAGCATATCTGGTGTTTGTACCTGGCGTGAAGGTGCTTTCTCCATCGGACTGTGTCACACTCTGCTGTGCTTTCTCCATCGGACTGTGTGTCACACTCTCTGCTGCAAACTGCTCCTGTGTAAATCAGCTATCATGGTCCACTGGAGCCAGAAAGACAATGTCATATGGCACCCCAGTGCTTTTTTGTATATGAATATCACAGACAGCAACAGGGGCATGGCGCATCCTTTCTGGAGTCCAGTGCCTAAGGTGCAGTGAATGCATTTGGCTTCATGCCAGTAAAGCTAATTCAGCTCACATAATTCCTGCAGCAAGTCCCTCAGGATTACAGAGGTAACGTCACAAGCGTCGCAGAAATCCGCCAATGTGGAGGATTAGCAAAATCTCATGAATCCCTAATTATCTGCAAAGGGATAAATTATTATAATGTATTGTATCAACAATTTAGGGATACAGGAACCAAGCTCACCTTTCATTCCTTTGGTTCCCTGCTGCTGTGGTAACACTTCCATTCAGAACTCCACCAGAACCAAGTGTCAGACGTCAGGAGCGAGGTGAGAAAGGGAGCCAGAGATTGAACTCTCTTCCTAAATGCAAAACTATAAAGGACTGTCTGAAAATGTACACCCACCAGAAATGCCTATGCTCGCCATCTTTTTTTCAGCCGTCCTTGGATGGACAGCATGCCGCACAAACAAGCTCTTTTCAAGTATAACTACGCCTTTAGGGTGGTGTTTGCAGCACTGCCTGTTCCTGATTTGCCAAACACAAACATGGATAATTCAGCCACAGATTGTGACTTAACAACAAACAACAAACTCAGGGCCCCCTGATGGATTTTAAGGTGGACTCCAGTCAGAAGAAGGGTGTCGCCGGGTCACCAAACAGCTGCCTGGAAGACATTGTGCGCAACGCACACTCACAATAACAGAAAGACAAAGGGAGGGAGACAGGATAACTCAACCACAACGATGAGACAGACAGACAGGAAGACAGATGCTGCAGTATCTAGCAAACACACACTCACGCACACACACCACTGCAGTATAACATATGGAGATTAATTACTTTCTTGTAAATTTCCTGATCTTTTCATTAAGACCACAATTCAGCGCTTCCTGTGGTTTTCCAAATGCAGTAATCTGATAAGAGAAATCAATTCTTCATTTCTTCCTCTTGCTCTTTCTCCAGCACACAAATCTATGTAAGTATCTGTGCTTGTACACTACACATGATCAAGAGTTTTCAATGAGCAAGCACAGACACATGCTGTATGTACACTGAGACACTGCACGGCCTATAAGAGGACACACTCTTACACTGAAGAGAGAGGGGAGTGACAGGAATTGACATAGTTCATAGGAAGACAGATAAATGTCAGTGTTGAAAAATTAAAAAGATGAGAGTTCTTCTCATTTTAATAATACCTGAAATATTGATTTATTGATAATACCGAATTGAAAAACAGACGCAGGCTCTTGGTTGACAAAATTTCAAATTTTTAAATTAGCTTAATGTCCCTTTAAATTGATATCCAGTACTTTGGAAATGAACTCCTGAAATGGACTAATCAGCTTCAGCTACTCATTAGAAATCTCACTGCAATGTAATCATCGGAGCGAAACAGCTGTTCTTCTTCTCATTTTGCACCGGATTCAGTAGCACAAGATGTCAGATATTCAGCATCCACCCACACTCTTCTTTCTCTGAGCATTTCCAGACTAAGCACCTATAAGCCTCATTAGCTACCAATGGAATAATATGATGAGATCAGAAATTATTCCACTTCCCAGAGCAGTATGACTTCATCCTAGGTTGTCACAGTGCCATTGGTTACATCATGAAATACCACAAATCTTGACCTTCCTGCATCCCAGCATAGTTTATTCGGTGAACTTTTAACATAGAGCATTCACGATGAATGTAAAAAAAATAAAAGTTGTCCTGAAAACCTGGTGTTTTCTGGTGGTTTGAGCATCATCATCATCCTCTAATATAAAACATATGTACAACTTACATGTATATATTGCTGCCAACACTTCCGCTTGTACAGCTTCCTCGGCCATGCACCATTTTCACAATGCCTTTGGTCCCTCCCTCAAAATGGAGCTCACAATAATGTGCACCAAGGACCACAGGTCATGGGATCCAAGACAGATCACCCACCCTCCTTTTACCGTCACTCCCATAGATGGAGCTTTAAGAAATTTACCGTCAGGTCAAGCAAAGTGCGGGTGCATATTTAGAGTGCCGGCAGCTTGAAGCAAAAGTCTAGGAGGCACGGCATAGTCTCCAAGCGAAGTGAGTCATCTCACTGGTAGAAGAAGAAGAAGAAGATGACATTTTACCCTCTGATACAGCAGCCACAACAGACATGAGTTATACTCTAACCCAGAGGGCACAGACAGTTGCTTTCACTGAGTCTCATGACCAGCCAAGAACCATCAGACCCCTGAGCCAACTTCTTCCTAAACCCAAGGACCGATAGCTGAAAGTAAAACGTATACAACATGGACTCAACATATAACATCGTCTCCCCCCTCCTGCCTCTGGATCCCCAGATAACAGCTTCATCATGTGCCTGTTTGCCTCAAACAGAAGCCAGTTTTTAGCATTTTACAGCTGCCACTTCTAATGTCGTGCCGAGCTGAATCATGCATTATTCAGTTCACTACAACTAAACAGAAAAGCTACATACAATGTATTAATAAAGGATGAAATACGAAAAGGCAGTATGTAGTCCACCTTGTTTGTGCTGTATGTTTTTCTAGTAGACTCTGAGTCTGACAGTTAAGTTAAGTTAACCGAACTGAATTGAACACAATATAGAAACAAGAACCAGATCATAGAAAGAAGAAAATAATTCTGATTAACAGGATAGACCACGTTGCAGCACATGTACAGAATAGCTTCCAATAGCTTTATCCTGATGTAAACATACTAAACATCCACGTGAATGAAACAGAACCAGCGTCATGTAATCAGAATCATAATGACATGATTGCAATGACCACAAACTTGATTTCCCGAGGGAGCCTTAAGCCGGCAGCTTTTTCTGAGCAGGTAAATGGCTACACAATGGTTTCTCTTTTTATGTGGGACACCATCTGAAACTGATCACTTGAGACTAAGAGAAGATGTTCCGCAATAAGGGATCACCTTAAATTATGTCCCAGTGGCATATTTTAACTTGTTGTTTCACTATGTTTGACTCTTGGCTGTGGGTGGCAACAAAATAAGGTTTCTTGTCTTGTCTCAAGCGTCAGAACCTGCATAATACTGCAGCACGTTCTCATACAAAGCGTGCGATAGAAACGGCAGTACACTAGAGGATACCGTGTCAGTGTCATGTTTTGTACACGAGTATGAAGGTGCAAGAGAAAGTGAAGTGTAATCTGAAGAGTAACAAAGTCTGTATTGTAATGTCAGTGTTGATTTTGTCAGGTCTAAGGAGCTAACTAACTACATAGGTTTGTAGTTTAAACCTGATTGTGCGTCTTCATTTAGAAGACTTTTTCTGTCTGAGCCTTAACATTGCCTAAATTGACTACTGTTGTTCAGTCAAGGGATGTGGAATACACTTGCAATCAGGGACTTCAGTGATTCAGGTAGTCTGAAGTCCAAAAACGTATTTCTGTGGTACTTAAATGTGATTGGAAATGTTCCTCTGTATCAAAAATAAAACTTAGCTTGTCATCTCACGTCTCATAACGTCCCAAACATTTCCAATTTTCTAATCGTTGGGTTCCTCTCAGCGAATAAACGTGAATATATCAAAGGATTTTGTAATCGTTCATTGATCCTTATTTGCTTTTCACTGACTTACCTTGAGTGTCAAGAGGTCAGCATCAGCTACACAGCACTACCCCTGGGTGCTATTAAGGATTCAATGTCTTGCTCAAGGACACTTCGGCAGAGTAGTTGTTACAACTGTAACGGGGATTTACACACAAGTTTTCCAGCTCGCTGCCCTGCTGCCACTCTGGATGCCAGGTTTCTTTTACAGCTTCATAACTGCCGTCCCAACAGACAAAGCTGTCACATCACCACCTGACAAAAGCTGCTTCCCACCGAATCTAAGCAGGTGCTGGAGGAGGAAACTTTTTTGAAGAGTGGTTCTGACCAATCTTGTGGGGGCATTTTGCTGAGCAGCCAAATGTGGCTATCCAATTAAAAGCCGATAGCGGATGTTTCATGCCACCGTGAAGATGGAAAACCTGGCTGTGCTGACAGCAGACTGTTACCAGGTGACTGACTTGTTTGAAGAGCAGATAAGTGATGCGACATATGGAGAGTGAGTGTGAGTCTATCTGCAAGGCTGTCTTTTTTTTTTTTTTTTTTTTTATTAAACCCACACTTCAGAGAGAGTGTGTGAGCTAAAAAGAGAGAGATGTTTCTTTAATGGACGCAGGCAAAGTCACTCTGTGAATGCAGCTTTGACCGGCTAATTTCAATCATGCAGGCGCAGAGCTCCATTCTGTCCCAGAATCTGTCTGTTACAACATCAAAAGGCAGTCGTGGCTGAAGCGAGCAAAAAGCCTGAATTCATTACAAATGGGCAATAAATTAAAATTGAATTTCCAACAGTAAATCCATTCACCAGACAAAAGCTTAAATAAATATTGGCATTTTAAAAAGAAAAGCTATTAGCGAGCTCTGTCAGAGGAGGAGGAGGAGGAGGAGGAGGGGCGGGAGGCTTTTTATATATATTTTTTTTATTTTCTGTGAATCTGTCATCTTGACCTTTACTTCTCACAGGAACATATTACAGCTGACATTGCTTCACTAACAAACACACATGCAGACCAAAGGCATGCACACTGACACACACACACACACACACACAGCCCTTCAGCAGGGCACATTTTTTTCTTCTTTGTATATCATGTTAAGCAGCACCATCTAGTGTTGCTTTTAAAAATAAGTATACTGTAGTCGTAGATTTAACTGCTGAGGGGAGATGGTGCAGCATGACCATGTGAGACGAGGGGCTGAAAGTGTAGTTTTCAGATTTTCAGGGCTGGAGTTGGTTCATTTTGTGCAATAACTTCTGTTTTAGATGTTTCATTTATTATTATTTTTATTTATTATTTTCAGATTTTGGCTGGTTTGGGAAAAGATTTAAGAACACAGCTCATAGAAACTAAACTGCAAATTTACCTAAAACTTTAGTTCTTAAATATTTTATACTACTCCTCTGATGATGACGATCTTCATTCATGTATTAAACTGTACTGTACATTCTTCATGGGGCTGTCACAAACACGATCAAATATCGCCACCTGGTGGTCATAACACAGAGGCAAGGGAAGTGTATCTGTTGTCACAAGACAGTTGAAAGTGTTTTACATTAGATAAGAAGAGATCAAGATCAAGAATATATTTTTAAAAAACACAAGGCAATATACAATATGTAAATATAATAAAATAGAGGGATGAAGTTGGATTTCTGGAAGTTTTTTCCACATATGTGCTGCCTAAAAGCTGACTCATGCTTTTGAAGATAAACACATGGAGAGGTTTTTCTAAATCCTTCTGAGATAAGTCGTTGAATTACTCACAACGTGTTTAATTTGAATTCAAAGCCTGTTGTACGAGCAATTCAGTGAGTGATTTTTATTTATTTGGTCTTATTTGGGTTAGATCTGGAGATTCTGTCTAACTTTATGTAACCTAAAATTGAATTGGGTTTGACAGAGAGAGACTTTTCATGCATCACATTGGCCGCTGGCTTATCTCCATTTCACAGGTTTTGTTAAATTAGTTGATTAACATGTAGCGGACAGGTGCAACTAACTACAACTACGGTAAGCATGCATTACTCGTGTCTTGTACTTGAGTAAATTTGAGGCACTTGTTGAGGTTTTAGTTTAATTTTTTGTTACTTTTCCTTTGATGCTTCTTTCTTCTTATACATAAGATTTAACTTAACATCAGTGAATGAATTCAATGTATTTTTTACGGTGTGGAATTTTACAGTCTGGCATTTATACTTGTACTTCTGGACACTTCCTCCACCACTAACACTAACCCATGTTGTATGGGCATATGATACCTGATCAGTCTTAATAATCCTCTATTAAGACTGCCTGTGCCACAACACACTTTTCCACAAGCCGTCAGTCCACCTCAGAAGAGCTCAAGCCCAGAGGAACCAGTGTCATTTCTGGATGTTGTTATCGCTTTCACCGTGTAGTCGGAATCATGTTGGTTTTTAATGCAGAGCTGCACGAGCGTGTCATCGAAGCTACTTTGAAAATTCCAAAATATAAAACATATTTTGCTTTATTTCCACTTTTTTGTTTACCACTGAACTTCATGTGTGTTACTTTACAATAAGAAAAAACATTGAATGAGAAGGTTTGTCCAAACTTTTGACTTGTACTGTACACCAAATCATATATACCAAAAGAGTAAGTTTAATCTTTTACATCATTCCTCCTTTTATCCACAACATTCAACTGTTCTTACCCATCAGTCTTCCTCCTGGTGGATTTTATCATGAAATAGTTGAAGTCCCTCTGTGGATCTTGTGTATGACCTTGAAGTGAAGCCTAATACAAACACCCCAGTGTGTCTCGTACAAGAAGAACAACTTTGTAACAACCACCTTTCAGATTTTGTCATCTGAAAGGAGATCCAGACAAAGTGAAGACACTGTGGATATCAGAAAAATATGATGTGCTTCAGACACACTCACCAATCTGTGTGTAATTATTGGTGTTTTGATAGTTTAAAGAATATTTCATCTTTTGGTTCATATAGATGGCATCATATAGATTCATATTGTGTTCCATGTGATAATGTCATAGGTTCTAAGTTTCATATATGCTGACACAGCATATCTGCAATACAGGAATGAAAAAATGAGCATAAGAAAGCCAGAAGAAAGAAAGCAGACGGACAACGTGTGTCAGGAATAAAAAAAATCTTGTATTTTTTAATTGACAGGGAAACATCCTTCAGGACAACGGTTGGTCATCACACAATAATCAGCAACGATACAATGTAGAGAGTCCGACTGTGTGTCGAGCCTTTAAACACCTCCCCTGTCCCCTCCCTTCTCCCTCTGTTACAGGGAATAATGGAGGCCTTATTATTGCAGACACGTTGGCTCTCCTCTGACAGACAGAACACACCTCCTACCCTCCTTGTAAGGCTTGGGGGGTTTGGGGGTGGGGGGTGCCTGGGCCAATCACCGAAGGGTTAAAAAGAAAGAAAGAAAGAAAGAAAGAAAGTAAGAAAGAAAACACAAGGCTTCTGATTCATCAGAGTCGAGACTGTCTATCACAGTTTGAACTTCCTGGAGTCTGGTGGAGTTGCCGTCGCCGCTTGAGGAGTGTGATCGGCTTCACCGCGAGGCCGGACCACGCTCGGCGTCGAACGAGAAAACCCGACTATCTTCACCTGTCTGTCAAAGAGCATCAGGGCTGAGGCTACTCCTACATAAAATATACATCAGTTAATTAGTTTCACCAATACCAGAGTTCTACCATGTTTAGAGTATCAGGAGGAAAAGTGAAAAAAGGTTCACCTCAACATTAAATAACATTGGTTCTGAACAAAATAGAACCAACTAGGTTTCCATTTCTCTCTATAAAACTGTATAAAGAGGAGCTCTGTCCTCATACAGTAAATAACCACCCAGTATTGCATTGGACAATAAAGAATAGGGTCATTTAATCAGTATTTTATCAGATACCAATTAATCAAAGCCCAGTGCAATTAGGTAGTCAATCTACAAATGGAAACATCTGAAAATGTAAATATCAAAATCTCTAAAACATCCAGATGATTCTTTCCCAAAAGGTTTTTTTTTATCTTCTTAAATCAGTACATGCAATAGTCAAAACTGTTTCCTCAAAAACAGGATTTAAATACTGAGATCCAAAGATCTGTAAATCGTAAGAACAATTATGCAGTCACTCTACCAAACTGTGTCGATTAATATGGCAATATGCTGTAGATCGGGGGTTGTCTGCACTGAGTCAAATAAGAGTGAGACAGAAAGAGGCTGTCTTCAGACAACTTAAAACCTCCCATCGCTGACAATCTGTGCAGGAAGAGGACACGAAAAACAGGACAAAGCAGTTGCACAATTAACAGCGTGTTCGAGCACGGCCTGTATCAAAATTATTTTAAACCAGGGGGGACGACCGACTGTGCCATGTACAGGAGGGAGGACAACATCCAACATCAGATGTGCTTCTGCATGTCAGAACTGGAAGAAGGAGTGCTTTTAAAAAAAAAAAAAAAAAAAAGATGAACAAGCCAAGAAGCTGCGTTCATCAGCAGCAACATTTTTCAAACTGCGACTTCGAGCTTTCATTCTGCGTCCGACTTTGTCTGTTATTTTTGGACTAAACGCCGTACTGCGGCTCTATCTAACGATAACAACCAATCACAAGACGGCGCTGTGGCACGCAAAGGTCACACGCGTTGACCTCTGGCAAAATGAAGCTAACAGACATGTTTTATCTCACAATTTTGCCCCCCCTACATGCATACTGTACTGCTCGGGAGACGTAAAGATGATGAGAGCGCTGAAGGAAAATGATAATCTGACAACAATCTGCACCTTCTTCTTTCCACCACTAACCTCGTGTTTAAAAGGGTTTCTGCAGGTATCGGCACTCTCTTACAGCTAGTCATAGTTTGATGTAAGGCCAACTCTGTATCTGTAAAAATTTACAAAAAGAATATTATCATTTAATGCCCACATATTAATAAAATTCAAGGCTTTACTTGTTGCCGAACTGGTTTAATACTATTAAATTAACAGTATTTAATACTATTTTCACCGACCTCCAGAGACCCAGTTAATCAATAACAAACACTAAATCAAATTTGGTTGACAATACCTGTCAAGGTAGGTACAATTTTCCATTGCAAGTAAGAAATACTGGTTCTGTGGTGATAATGGTACAGCATTAAAGCACTTTGGTTTTCACTCATATTACTGAGGAGTTGTGCATTTTACATGCTGATCGGAAAAAAAAATAAAATAAAATAAAAATAAAGTAAAGACGCCGTCCCAGCCAGCTGCCTTTTAAAAAGGGGAATCAGTAGTAGCTTTACAAGCATGCTTCATGTGTACCTGTTCCAAACCAGACTGTGCACAAGACAGAGTAAAATACATATTGTGCTGTGTCGGAATAAAGGTATGGCTTGGTAAGAAAACATTCAGCCTATGGACGATGAACGCTTATCATTCCCTCTGTGGATGCTTAATTGAACATAAGTGATGACTTGTTTTCTAATGCGGTGGGCTCAAAATCAAATTGAGGAGTGATAAATGGGTTATTAAGTCCTCGGGCAGAGATGCATGTCACTCTCCGGCTTACAGTAACACTAGAGGGTGGGCCTGAGCTCTTAGAGAAATCTACACTACCTGCTGCCAGCCACACCCATGCCGCCACAGCCACACGCAGGGGGCAAGTACCTATAGTATCATAAACACTAGCAATAGAAATACTCTCAATCATCATATAAAAATGGGTTTATATCATCATATATAGTAGTTCTACAGTATGTACGAACACAAGAATGTGGTTGTTTTATGTGGTGTAGATGTTACTATATTTTTTTTTTTTCACAAGTATATATTATTATTGCACTCTGGCTACACATATTTAGTAAGTTAGTTAGTTTGGTTGTCTTTAGATGTACAGAACACGAAGTGGTGTCAGAGCTGATCCAGCCTGAACAGCTGTAGAAGACGGGCTCAGTGATGGCAGGTCATAGTTTTTCCCATGAGGATAATACTGGATTTATCTGTTTGAGAGTTGTTATTTTATAATTATCTGGACAAATAAATTGAGGTACAGTAGATTTTTTTAGGTTAGTGTATGGCTACATGATGAGCCATAGCTAGATCTGAATTTGTGACGAGGCATCACACAGGTTTAGCCAGGAGTCTCAACAAAATCATAGACTGCACTCTCTGTACTGTAGTTGTGGAAAAACATCTTAAAAACGATTTTTCTTTTTGGCTTGCATCACCGAGCCCACTTCTTAGGACTGTTATATAGACATCAAATACATAGAAATCTGAGACAAAGCTACAGAAACACGTCACGCCCCTGTTCTCGTCGTTCTCCTTTTCAAAATAGAAAAATAAAATCCCACTCCTCAATCTCAGCTAGCCTGTTGAGAGGAGGGCCGGTCTCCTTCACCGCTCTCTCTCTCTCTCCGTTTTCAAAAAGAAACATACATTCACAAGAGGACAACAGAGGAAAAACAAGCAACTTGAAATTCAAATTTGTGTGCAAAAAACATTTTAGATCTCTATAAAAATATGTGCATATGGATAGAGCTATTTTTAATCTCACCAAATACAGTATTTTCCTTTATTTACACTGCACAGATACACAGATAAACATACACTACAGCTCTGCCCTGCTCCCCCTCTCTGTCGGTGCAGGCGTTAAGAATAACATGGCCAACTTCCATGACAACAGATTTTGACAATACTCGCACATAGGAAAACGCAGACACGCTCACTCACACACACACTTCTGCTCGGATCAATGTGATCGAGGAGCAGAGGAGGGGGCAAGCAGAACTTCTGTAGAAAACCTGAAGTTGCATATCCCACAATTCCCCCCACGCTCGCATTTCACAAACCACTTCCTGTAAAAGGTCAGAGGTTATCAGCCAGACGCTGCTTCCTGATTGGCTCGCGTGGGTGGGGACAGCGTGTCAAAAAAACTTTGGCTACGGAGTTAGGTGGCTTTAGTCCTGGTGTGTTATCAGTTGAAGTCCTAAGCACACCGTGTACAGTGGGTACTGTTTGACTGGTACAGCCTCAGTGGATCTGCTGTCCTTCAAGCTGGGATTAGGAAAATGGATCCAATGACTGTTCCTCTAGGACGGGACTGTACCAGCGTCTCTCTGGAAAGAATAATTAATGTCTTTTCAGTATTCATCTTAACAAAAACAAACAAAAAAAAAAAAAATCCCTCTCCCAGTAAACTTCTTTCTCTCATTTTCTCCCCAGCACCAATCTCTGCTGAGGTCAGCCGAGGCCCCTCTACTCCAACTTCAGAGACTTTGGACCAATTAATTCACTTCCTGAAGGCAATGCTCGATGTTCATTGGGCGGTCCTCCTATTCTTTGCACTGAACCCCGCACCGCTTCCCAGTCTGTTGTCGAAAGGGGAAGAGCATGTGGCTGAATCAGCGTCTGATAAGCCGGCTGACAGGCCGCTCATGTATCTGGACTGCGGTTGGTCGAAGGTGAACTGGGGCAGGGGGATGTATTCACCCGTGAGAGGGGAGTGCCTTGCGGTGGTGGGGGAGAGGGAGTGCGTCTGAGAGAAAGGCATTGCGTTGGGGAGAAGAGGTGCGTGAGGCTGGATGAAGATGTTCGGGCTGATCGGGATGTGCGGGGGCGTCGGCGTGGACGCGTGTGGCGGGGTGTACATCTGAGGGTGCGTCGGCGTGGACGCTCGCGAGGCTGTCAGCGGGTGCGTCGGCGAGTGTGCTTGCAGAGGTACGTGGATGGGCGTGAGCACGGCGTGCATCGGGGAGCGCGTCTGCGCGCGCGTGTGTGAATCTGCCGAGACGTCTTGGGTGTTCGACTGTGTGTGCGGGGTCAGGTCATAGGACGGCGTCCTGCGTCTCAGCATCATACTGCAATCAGCCAGTTTTGGGGGTGAGGCGATTTCAGGGTGTTCCCTCTCCGAGGGCGGGTGGATAGATATACAAGGTGGACTCATCTTCTTCTTTCTGTGCCCGCCTCCGAATGACTGCACCCTCACAGGGAACGCCTGACCGCCTTTTTCTGACCGATGGGCTTCACGTGTAAAGTGTGGGTCGTCACCGGTGACAGCCTGTGGGAGACAGACCTCGATAGAATGGCGCCGCTGGTCGTCAGAGTGACTAGCAGACAGCGATGGCGGCTTGTCCAGGAAGCCCTGGTTGTCAATGCTTAAACCCTTCCTGAAGTCACGGTCCTTCAGTCCGACCCCGAGCAGACTGAGCGCGCTCCTCGAGGAGGAAGGCGGTAGCGGAGGAGGAGGGGAGGAGGTGGAGTCCAGAGAGAGCGGGGTGCAGTAGGGGGAGAGGGAGTGGCTGCGGCCGGCCTTCGCCCTGCACTCCGGCCCTCCTCCCTCCTCGTCTCTCCACCTGTGGCAGGCTGAGCTGGTGATGTGATACACCTCCTCATCCGCGGGGTCACAGAAGGACGCAGCAGAGGGTGGTCTGGGTCTCCGGAGGCTGGGAGGGCGCAGGGGGAGACGCGGGGAGGGAGGTGGAGGAAGGAGAAGCGAGGGAGAGGACGGCGGAGGGGGGAGGGGAGAGTGGGACGACAGTAGAGGGGGCAAAGGAGACGGTGGCGGGAGCGGGAAGGCGGTAGGGGAGCAGGGTGGGAGAGAGAGGGCTGAGGGCGAGGAGGGAGGAGGAGGTGGCAGGGGAGATGGTGAGGAGGTATGAGGAGAGAGAGGAGAAGGGGAGGGAGGAGGCAGATGGATAGGGTTGGGCCTCTCCTGTTGCTCACAACCCTGGGACTCCATTGAATCCAGTTTAACTGCCACCTGCGACATAAAAACACACCGTGCACTTGTAATAATCAATAAATCTGAACGAACATTGTAATGTAAGCACGCAGGCAGCTGAAATCTCTCACCTGTCTGCGCAGGGCCCGTGGGGAGGGGCTTGGTGTTGGCGGGGCGATGCGGGGCAGAGTGAGAGTGGGAGGTGACCGGGGATGAACTGGGGAGAAGTCTGGAACCTGCAGCAGTGCGCGACTGTCACATGGCTGGGAGTGGACGGACGTCACTGAGCCTGAACGGACAAACGTGAAGCGTTGGAATCACGCATGACATGTACTAACTCTGGATGCAAACTAGAGTTGTTCCGATACCAGTATCAGAAATGCAACACAGTCGTAGCCTAAAACCTGCACCAACCCTGCAGACTATGACTCTGGCTTTCCCTGATGATGCCTACTGACACCACAACAAGTTGTAGCCAATCAGAGTAGAGTATGGAGTATCGGTTGTGTCGGTATCAAGGAGGGAAAAAAAGGTATCGGAACATCTCTAATGCAAACGCATGCAAAGACATGCATATTTAGGCATACATATCATACTCACTGTTTCCCATCACTCTGGGGTCATTTTAAAGTCATTATATTTGAGCAATGCAAAATCACTAACACTTTATTTTGATAGAATATTTGGATTTGGAAGAATTGAATCAAATTCATTAACAACTGTTTCGAATTTGCTATCAAAATAAAATGTTAAAATCAATAAGAAAATGAGCACATATAGTAGGCTTCTCATCAAAACAGAAACGTCATCGGGAAAGTAGCAGCACTGAGCTGATGGTCAGGGGTAGAGTCATATAACATAAGATTCTGCATTAGATCCTGGTTACGTCAACACTTCCATGTGACCAGGCGTACCAGAGAGCCTGATAACATCATGAGGTCTGAACTCAAGTGTGATTGCAAAGAGATGAAGCAGTTCAATCTGTGCTCGAATACTGCTGTGAGATAGTGTAACCAGGGTCTTAGGCATTCTGCACGCACAGGTCCAGCACACCTGTGAGTTCAGATGTCATCACAGTAGAAAAAGGTTAAAAACATCGCAGCAAAGTCAGAGTTAGAGTTCATTTTCAGTTGGTACTTTCAGGCCAAGCTGTAAAGCCGCGTCACTTTACATCTACAGAAACAAACAATAGAGAAAGCACCACAGCCGTGATGATGATGATAATGATATATTTGTTTTTTATGTTTACAGTTTTCTGACTTTGCAGCTTGGCCATGAAGTTAACCGTCATTCTCATCGAGTATTCAGCCATTCCGCAGCTGAGCAGATGAGCCTGTGTGAAGGTTGCGGAGATTCACATGTATCAGCTCATCCACTACAGTCAGTACCTTGGGACAGAGCTGGGCCTGTCCACAGCCTGGCCACAACATGCCATTAGAATCTGACTGCAGATAAAACAGTGCTTGTCAGTGAAGTTTATCCTGCCGTTAAGTTGTCCTGTGTCTTGTTTTGACCTCTCCGGCGTCTAATTGCTATTTCGTAAATGTGTTTTACAAAAAAACGACATCATGAAGACAAAAAGAACAAGCTAAACTAATCAGTAATAAGTTAGTTAGTTAACGATGCAGTAAAGGATACAAGAAATGACTCGTGCTGTTCTGCTGACAAATCCAGCTACTGTTGCTCTGAACCAAGTTTGCCACTGTACTACTTCCCACTTGATTAGAACTCCTTCAGCTTCCCAGCAGCAGTGAACATTTCTATTGACATTCTTGCCTGAGCTTGAATCTACTGGAGCAAAGACTACTAGTTAAATCTGATGCATGCATCGTGGAATAATCTTAGTCCATGTGAAGTTTATTGAAATAGATTAGCAACTGTGTCTGTTAACATCAAACGATAAGAGCACCAAACCTCCATGCTCATCTCATGTCTAATATGTAAATCCAGAGCAGACAAATTACCTGAATGCTGGTGATGGGGACTGTGATCTACCTCCTCCAAAGGGTAGGGGGCGCTGGCGGGCCGTACTGGACGGAACATGTAGCTGTCGTTAGGCAGAGAGTGCATCCTGGATACAGACATCTTCCTTGGAGACAGCAGGTCCTGGTCGCCGTACTGCACCTCTTCCTCCTACAGGGGGAGACAGAGACCACACACAGCTCTAGCACTGACTCTGTCTCTGTGCACACAGGGCCTGTTTACACTGTAAAGTCATGTCCTTTCTACCTGTCCAGGTGAATGTGGACATGGCCCGACATAGGTCCCTCCCACAGAACTGTTGCTGGAGGTTGTGCTTAACTTGCGTTGCCTCTCCATAGCCATTTCCAAGGCGATCTCTGCATCCATCTCTGCGTCCTCTTTAGCCTCCTGCAAAAGTACACACATTTCACAGTGACTGGCTGTAACCGACACAGGCGGATCTACAGCGCGTCCACAGCTCAGCCTTCGCGGTTACTGTACCTTGTTGCTTTCCTCTAGATGTTTCATCAGAACAGCCACGACCACATTGACCAGCACAAACTGGGCCATGAGCACAAAGGTGACAAAGTAAATTGGAGAGACCAAAGGCAGGTAGGTGAGACAGTGGTGGTCCTCTGGTTGACAATCTCTTAACGTGTCCTTAAAAGACACAGAGAAAGATTCAGGAGTTAGAGCGGAGAGAGAGAGAGAGAGAGAGAGACAAAGGGAACGGAGAGAGCGTGAAACAGACTCACACATCTCCAGTTCTTACAGGTGGATACGCTCAGTTAAACAACTGTCAGTCAGAAACTCCAGAGGCTATGCTACAAAAGCTTTGGAATCATAACTGTTTAGAAAGCACGGTTATATGATGCAGAGCCACATTAGGACCTTTAAAAAACTTGAGGAGAAACAAGGACAGTGGGAATGATGTAGGGCAGCAGCGCCATGTGTTGAAATTGTAGCTGATGTAACACTCCACTTTATGCAGCGCAGGTCAGCATGTGTAGAGCTGATCTAACAATAACTGAACAGCTCTCTCCGATGTGGGGCATCTGCAGCTTGCTAAACGTAAGTGATGACAAAACAACATTTGGAAAATGTGAATTTTCAACTTGAGAAGATCTCGAAAGTTTGGACAGAAAGTTTATGTAACGGGGGGGAAATAAGGACATTTCCTGTAAAACAATGTGCCTTGAAATAAATAAAACTCAGACAACCCTTACACCTCCACCACTCCTCCCAAATTATACTGCTGTTTACCCTGTGTGACATCCCACCGGTTAATTCTTTCCGATAATTCCTCTCTGTGTTCATCTCGCCTCAGACAATTAGGAATAATTATAAAATGTTTAAGAATCCTCATGCATGAGGAGGAATAAATGAAAACAAATAAAACATCAAGGTCAGGGAATAAAGTGTGTTTTTAGGTCTGCTGAGGATGATTCTACGATACATTACAATTTTTAAATGAGTAAAAGTCGAGATGTGAAAGCGTCGACATCGCTCAGCTCTAAGCTACTCCATTATTTCATAATTGGTTTTAGAGGTCATTGCTCTGTCTGTAGTTATGAGATAATCTGGGAATCATTTATGTGTGTGTGTGTGTAGAGGTGTGTTCATACTTTCATAATCCCATTCCAGTTGTCTCCGGTCGACACGCGAAACAGCGTGAGGAAGGCCATCCCAAAGTTTTTGAAGGTTGCGTGGCGACTCAGACCTTCACAGGGGTTGTTGTCGTTGCACTCTAATTAACACACAAACACACACACAGACATTAATTACATCGCACTATAGACACGGTGGCTGGAAAAACAGGGATGAAGGTGTGCAGAAACGATCATACAAGCGTCAGAAAGTCAGTGGAAGCAGCGTGCAGCGAACAGCTGCCAAGCGTGCGTCTCTACGGGCCTGACAGAGGAGAGGAGATAGCTGTTTTCTAAACAGACGAAGTCTCTATCAATCTCGGGGTCAATTTGACGGAAACCCCCTCAGGAGCCTGTTAACCGAATCATAACAGCCACCAGAAGATACCCTACTTTGTTTTCCAAGCCCCGGTCACATTAGCAGGAAGCTAGAGAGGAACGAGGAAGTCCTCGGAGAATTATGCAGCTTGTTTTTTTTTATTCTAAGGATCAACCAGCAGCAGAAAAACGAGAGGTTTTTCACAATGAGCGTGTAGCTCAGGAGCTGAATAAATGGAATAACTTTCCAGAATAATAAATGGGATCAAACTTTAGTCATAAAGCTCTTTTCACGCAAGACTGAAGCGCACAAACAAGACTGTAGTTATGTCATTCAGAGGCGAAACAATAATAATAGCATAGATTTTATAGAATACAATGAAGCCAGTGTGATTAGGTATTTCAATGCGTGCCTCCAGTAGGCAGAAATAACGTCTACTCCCCGAGTCTGAGTCATGGACATTAGGTCTGGGAGACTGAATCTAAATCTAAATCAAATCACCAAACTAAAACACATTCAATATCATCTACGCTCAGCTTGAATCCAAAGCTGTGACTATTATCATCGAAAGCAGCCCCCACCTTTCATATTTCCCTCGCTAATGACCTTCTCTTATCTGCTTAGCCTTCTGCAGACGCCACAGTGGCAGAGTTCAGACTCCCAGAGTGCTACAGCGCAGTATCGCTCGTGTCTTTGGTCTCCCAAAGAAAGTTCAGATCTTACGACGTCTTTGTTCCTCTCTGAGGGAAGGACGATTTCATCAGCCAGTTAAGCTAGTAATTGGTGGACGGTTATTTTCGCAACGCCGTGTGGAGCGCGCACCCACACTCATCCCCCCAAAAGCTTGCTTTGTATTCTTTGTCAGCTTAAACACAACAGCCCTCTGATGAAAAAAAAAGAGCGAAGATCATTTATTGAAAACCTTTCGTGTGAAATACACAGCATTGAAAGCAGGAAAGAGACGTGTCTGGAATGACAATGTGCAAACCGTAATCTCCATTTGTGACTGGGGAGGAAATTGATTCAACACAATATTGTCACATTCCTACTGCATGGCACGGCTTGGCCCAACTTGACCCAACCCACCTTTGGCTTTTGATACCAGGATACTTTTCCTACGTCTTCCACAGCACCTTGTACCCCCTAAATATAAGTGTGATTATTTAGCTGATGGCCAAAATGACAGCAGGTGAAAATGAAACTTAAAAGACTGAATTTGCAGTCACAATGTCGCATAAGTGATGACTGTAGTGATGATTTTTGTTGATGAATCAGCGTCTACAGCGTTTCCACTCAAAGACGTACCATGGATCAGGTGCTATCCACAACTTTTGACAGCGGAATACCAAAAAAAAAAGTGAGTAGAGTGGAGCCAAGCCATATCACGTAGTGAAAACATGGCAAAGACAGTCATTAACATCATGACTGGGGATCTTAAGTAACAGTAATGTTCCTGATCCTCCCTAAGCCGCAATATTCTCCATCGAACTTCTCTACAAGCCTGTACCAAAATATGAATCTCTCCTCCAGCTTTGTGAGTTTTTAAATGAGCATTTAAATTGAGGCACCGACAGGAAAAAGACAGGTCTTTCAGCACCATCCCCAATCTTTTGTCGGCAGCTTGACAAAAGCAAGAAAAAAATAAATAAAATCGCACAAAATGGAGACGGATTTTTACTTCATAAAAGTGTAAAACAGACATCCATTCGTTTTCCCAACGAGTCGAGCGGAAGAATAATAACATTTCACAGAAAAGGAACCTCTTCATCACCAAGTTGTTTTCATTTTGTCCCCACAGATGCCTTTCTTCTTCTTTTTCCTCTTTTTTTTTTTGTTAATCCTCTTCCATAACACATTTTTGCGCTCACAGAGAAAATGAGTTGGACAGAGCGGGCCTATTGAGGAAGGAAGCATGTAAATAAATGTGATCATGCAAATGTGATCTTTTCTTGTTGGGAACAGGATATAAGAGCGGCGGAGAGAGACACACACACACACACAGATTCAGCAGAGACATCTCAGGCAGGGAAATTTGCTGTAAGTCGTGACTGTTGTAGTAATTGAGTGGATTCAAAAACCTTTTCTGCTGAAGATTGTCGACCATGGTACGTGTGTGTGTGTGTGTGTGTACGTGTGTGTGTGTGCATGTGTTTACTGCCGGTAGTGTGACTGACCCAGTTTGCCAAAGAGCTCCACTCCCAGCGCAGCATAGATGAAGAAGAGCAGCATGAAGAGGAGACCAAGATTTCCCACCTGGAAGCGACACACATGTTAGATCCAACCTGTGCACACCAAACACTACATAGTAAATATTGTTTATTTAAAGCTGCAGGGTACAGAACATATTATAGATGTATTGTATTTATTCCATCACACTAACTTAGCCATGCATTATACATAGAAAGAGCATATTTACAATAATATTTCACATCCAAGTGAACTTTTTTTTTTGCTTTATGAGATACCAGGCTGACATATTAAAATCAGACCCAACACAAGCTGCGTTATACATGCTCCTGTTCAAACAGCGATCGTACACACAGCAGAGCCGCTCTGTAAATTAGCCGGCTGCCTGCGGGACATTGCTTTTATTTATGCTTTATTGTGCGTTCTGTATTTTGCCTGTAGGAAATCACTGAAAGCTTTGGCATTTCCTATCAAAATCTGAGTTACCGGCCACGGCTTTCTGCGCAGTGTGCTGAGAGATCTGCAGGTGAACCCGGAGTGCTATGGAAAAAAAACGTCATCACGGAGGGCCTCAGCGCAGACCCCATGAACTTTACGGACTTCCAAACGACTACACCTGCATCACACTGTCAGAAAGTTCCCAGCATGTCGTCTTTTTTTTTTTTTTTTTTCCCCGAGTGCTTAAAATCTGTTCTCGTGCACTCTGCGCCCCGACGGTTATATGTGTACTCTTGACATTTAGAAAACAGCAGAACAATGGAGCCTGTCGCTGTATGTGCATCACAGTCTTTGGTGCAGCTGCTCTTTGCAGGAGAGAGGCCTGAGATACTCCCACAACATCCGTGGATACACTCTGACTGGATGGAAAGAGCAAATCGAAGTCGGCTGTACGGTCTGACTCTTTTTTTTTAAGATGCAGTGCGGCGATGAAGGTTTGCAAAAACGCTGTATGAATCTCTAATTTAACCGATTTCTTTGAAGCCTCCCTGTCCTCAGCTGCACCACACATCGGAGCACATTAGTAACCAAACAGATCATTACGGCTTAGCTGTTGAGAGCGGTCAATTATTTTTTTAATAGTTGCTCCATAATGGGGTTTTGTTTCCTTTATAGTTTCTGTGATGGCAACAAACGCTGTCCTGTCCATATTTAGCAAAAAAATCACGCAGGCAGGCGAGGGAATGGACAAAATAGAGAGATAATATAGAGACATTTTAGGGTCAGAACACAAATTCTTTAATGTGGACGGAGTTAAATATTCATCAACGAGCATAAATCTTTCAGAGAGCTGTCTGAAGCTTCATATTTACCCTATATTCATGAATAAAACAAAAAATAAAATCACCGTCTGGTGTTCTGAGACAGTAGACGCTCTGTGTTTACCTGTGGCAGCGCTTGCATAACCGTATCCAGCAGTGCTCTCATCCCCGTGGCCATCTTCAGAAGCTTCAGCACTGCGGAGAGACAGAGCAACCGTGTTTACCTGCTTGATGTTGCTGTTTTCGGGTCGGCCCCGTTCGCTGCAGAACGTAACAGTGGCATGGCGCCGTGCTAGCACGGCGAGGAGGCGCTCAGATTTGTACCGTGGTTATTTCGAGAAGGCAGCATCTGTGCCATAACACTTTTAATGCTGAATTTACAAGAACAACGCGATAAAAAGCTTGAAAGTTAGAAGTTCTTCACGTTATAAATAACATGCAGTGTTGACTTTTGGTGACTTTTGTAATTGTTACCCAAATAAACAGTTATAGACCTCTGTGTGTACGTGTGTGTTCGTGTGTGTGTGTGTTTACCTCGTGCTATTCTGAGAACTCTCATGATTCTGATGATGGTAGGATTTATGGGCAGGGCTGCACTCATTTTCAGCTCCTCCAAGGTGATGCCCATGATGGACAGCGCCACTATAGCTATATCCAGCTGATTCCACCTAAACACACAAAGAAACACAGTGCGGTGCAGGGTTTTATTCAGTATTACAAAGAACAAGAGACTTCACCACTAATCCCTTCAAGGGATTAACAGGGGTTTGTAATCTCAATGGACCCTTCCCAAGTCCAGACCCTTTATTTTTTCTATGTTCCAATAACAGTTGAACAAGTCTTGGACAGAATCTCAGTCAATTTTTGACATTTTTTTTCCATAGGTTTCTGAAAAAAACGCATGTGAAGCTCAGAATGTGGTGGCGCTGGCCACTGCCATCTTGGTAGTCCTGCCTCTGCCGCCTTCGGGCTAATCTGACCTCACACCCGCTCGCTACTTACATATGCTATGTGCTAGCTCTTCTATGCTTACAGACAATTACATCTGTGACTTTATACTGTACTGTAAGTGACAAGGTAGCACATAGCATATTTAAGTACATGAAAGGAGAATATTGACCAACTGTTGGTGGGTGACTTGGGTATGGTCGTGTGCATAATCACGTCCCACTGTGTTACCTGTCCTTGAAGAACCTGTGTATGCCAAATGCTGCAAGCTTGAGCAGGGCCTCGATGATGAAGATGCAGGTGAACACGTAGTTGCAGTACTTCAGGACCTCCTCTAAATACTGAACACACAGACAGAGAATCATTTCATCTCACACGGGGTTTAATATTGTAAATAACTAACTTTCATGTCTGTGTATGTCTGTGCAGAAACATTACCTGTGGCTGATTGTAGTGCTCAATGCTCATGGTGAAGACGTTGATGCAGATGATGAAGGTGATGAAGAGGTCCAGGTAGTGGCTGGTACACAGTGTGTGGATGGACAGACGCAGCGGAGAGTAGTCGGCGTAGTAAGGCCTCTGCTTGGCCTCTGGAGCACACAAACACAAACACACACACACACACAAACAAATATATGCAAAGACGACACAAGGAGGGACAAACGTTAAGACAAAGACAGAAAGAGAGAGAGTGCAGCTGTGAGGAACTGTGCTCTGAAGTTTTAATATTTAGACGTGTCCAGTGGTGTGCACAGGAAGGTGCAGGGGCCATCGGAGGGGAACGGCCACTGGACTTTTTCCTCAGGCTACAAAAGTTCCCGTCTCACATCTTCATTAAACCGAGATACGCGTTATTCTTGGCACTGCGAATGAGCTGTAACCCTGCTCACTGTGGCGGCCTCCCCTTTTTTTTTTTATTATCACCCCTGCCCTGCAGACAGCCTGTGCTCACCACTGCCTGTGTGGTGTGTTCAAATAAGAGAGGACATGAGAGTCACAGACAGGCTACGTTATTCATTCTTTGATATGTATTGTAACGTCTCCTCAACATGAAATCCGAGTCACCTGGTCCTATGTATGGTAAGTTCTGATCACTCCAGCTTATCCGAACATGATTCAGATGAAACATGCAAGCACGGCGCCTGAACAGTGCTCATGTGAAGCATCTTAATCTAACTTGATTTTTTTTCATTTCGGATTTCAAGAGCAGACCAGGTGTAACTAAGAAAGTCTGGGAGAAGGAAACTGTGAGACACATTACTGCCTTTGAATAATGAGCACATTTTAAGTGAAGCTGTTATCGCGAATGAAGCTCAGAGGTGAACAAAGGAAGGGAATATCTGACGTCCTTTAAGAGGCTTAGAACCCAAAATACAGTATGTAACTACGTTTTAATAGACTGTGCACTCATGTCCATATCTGACGGCTGGTGATTGTATTTGTGTATGTGTGTGTGTGTGTGTGTGTGCGTGTGTGTTTATGTCACCCTCCAAAGCACATCATGCTTACATGCCTTTGATGTAAAGGGTAATGTGGTTGAGAGGGGGCTGCGCAGGGTACGTTCAACAGCGTCATTTTTTTTTCCACAAACTTATTGTTATTAATGACTTACATGTTTCTGCGATACTCTTTGAGTATCCGCACCGCTTCGCTACTTAAGTTCCTAATTAATCCAAAGCTGTAGTAGAAGGTGACTGATGTTGAACACACGCTGCAGCCGCTCTTCTCTTCGATGGCATCACTACAGGTGTTTATAACCCATCAGAAAAATCTCAATAGTCTAAAACTTTCTTCTTTTTTTAAACGATGAGTTGACTCATAGTGGAGTTTGGAGTTTTTTTCTCCGAGGCAGCTGATTAGATTACATTTGTCTGGACCTTTTATCAGTTTTAGACCAGTGAGACGTGTTACTAACACAAGATGAAGAGAGCGGCGCTCTACTCACACCGTATACTGCCTCCTAGTGTCATTCTGTGATTGATGTTTCGGGCAGTTGGATATAATTTGGTGTTGCAGCCGAATGATGGTGCTCTTTGATGTTTCTAAGACAGCCAATGGAAACCATGCGCTTCTGCCAATTTGTTCTTTTTCGTCTTCAGCTCAACATGTTTCCACAATAAAAGAACAAGTCCTCACAAAATGGTTTGCAAAGAGACCATTCTGACTTGTTCTTTTCAGTAGGTGGTGTGCGTTTCTGACTTCTCTTGACTTTTCTACAGGTAACTAACCACCTTAGCATCTCCTAACAGCTCCGGTACCCAAAGTATCTGCAGGTATAGCAGCCAAAACGTCTGCTATGTTTCTGAGTCTGCCCGTCAAAGCGCGTTAAGAGGAAATGTCCTTCTTCTGCCCGTGATGAGAGACGCCTCAGGGTTGTGCATGCACACGGAGGGAAAGGGGGGGCTTTTTTTTTTTTCCAATCAAAATTTTGCTAGCAAAATTTCCCGAGACACATGAAGGAAAGGATCAACCTCGATCAGCTTCACATGCAGAAAGTTTTGGTTGGTACTAAAACAGAATTTGGTGTTCGAGGATGTAATTTAAACATTGTAAGAAAGAAACTGAGATTACTGCATACTCTGTTATCGCTCTTGTCATTTTTACACTGCAGTGGTGGCAGGTCGGATGTTTCAAGAGTGAGCATACAAATTATGAGGCACGAATGTAGAGTTGAGAGGTTGGTTAGGTCGTCCCGGTTTCCAGTTTTCCATGCAGTGTTAGACAGGGGATGGGGGAGGGCTGCAGTCATGCAGTTACATGCACCAGACTGGCGCAGCCTACGCCTTCTGTCAGTGATCAATCACTGTTTGCGTGAGCTAGCCAGTCTTTTCAAACTCTCCCTCTTCTTTTTTTATGTTCAAGTCTGAATATATTTCCCTGTTTTCTCTCTCTCTCTCTCTCTCTCTCTGTCATTCTCTTTTTCTTTTTTTTTTTTCAGGCTCTGAAAGCAGGCAGTGCTCAGAAAAATAGACTACCGACCAGCCCCTCCATTCTCCTTACTCCTGCGCTTTTTCTCTATCATTTTGAGCCTCTTCTCTTCTCGCAGGCGCGCCTCCTCCTCTTCCTGATCCTGCCGGCACTTGTGGAAGTTCTCCACGACGACACCGACGAACATATTGAGGACGAAGAAGCTGACAATGAGGAGGAACGAGATGAAGTAGAGCAGCATCCAGGGGTTGTGGTTCCTTACGGGCTGGGGGGAGGAGGAGGAGAGGAGAGGAAAGAAGAGTTTGAACAGCTTTTCTTCGCGCAATATTTTGTAGAGTGGCATATAATGCGCTCAGTACATTACCTGTTGGTCCACTCCCACCGCATCCAGACCGTCATACATGATGTTGACCCAGCCATCCTTACAGGACAGCACAAACAAAGACATCAGAGCCTGGAGAGCAGACACAGACAAATAAGTCAAAACAGACGTCTTGCGGTGTGAACGGCCCATCTTGTGCGCAGAGGAAACATTATTATGAGATATTATTTCTGAGCAAAACACTTTTTTTTTTTTTTGATAATTGGCACAGTCAGGGTGAGGATTTTAATAAAACAACAGAAATCAATGAAAATAATCACATTCTTTAAGTGACTTGTTTGTACTAGATTGCAATTGCAACTCTGTCGAATGCAATTTTAGAAACACAATCGTCTAATAAGTGAGACAGCGGTTAAACACATTGTCTACTGCATTGTTCTGCTCCTGTCACCACTAATGTACTTACCACAGTCAATGCAATGTTGCACAGCAGGTTACAACACGTCTAATGAGCTCTTGTAAAAAAAAAGTATATATATATATATAGTGAAAAGCTGAGATGTGCACCGCTCCCCTGACAAAATAAGTGACTTTTATTTAGTAGTTCGTGCAGATTGTGTCGACCTGAACACGAATCTTCCCCCTTATTTTCCTCTCCTCTCCTTTCCTCTCACTTTCTCGCAGTCCATTAACGCGCACCTGAATCAAGTTGTCAAAGTTGTACTTCCTCCGTATCCAGCGGTAGTTGGCCTGCAGACAGTCAGACTTGTTGGTGACGTTTTTCGTGTCCAGACCTTCACAGTGGTAGAACTTCCCTTTGAACAGCTACAGACACACACACACACACACACACACACAGAGAAAGAGATGTCTGCGGGGCTATTTGGCTGCCATTTACAAATTATCTCAATTGCATGGGAGCTAGCGGCTTTTTCAACAACCGGCTATTAATGCCAGGAATAAAAAGGACGTTTCATGGATCACATTCTTATCAAAGTTTTTTTTTTTTCCTGAGCGCTAAGCTGAAAGCTGGCCCGAGGTCCACGTTGTCCCTTTTTACACTAAACCTAATTGTCATTCTTTTAAAACTCACACTCGTAAGGAACAAAAGCCTTTTGTCTATTGGATATTCCAGACACTTCCTATCCCCCTGAAGCCAAGATCACATATGCAGCTGCTCAACAGGGCTGACATTTGAGGTACAAAGGGTAAAAAGCTTTGTCGTCAGCCTCAGAAAAAAACAAATGACAAATCGTCAGCGCTGGATCTCCGTCTATCCTGCATGTCTGAAACTGCACCAGCTTGTGTGTGTGTGTGTGTGTCGATGCAAACTACCTGCACCCCCAAGATGCCAAAGACGATGAAGAAGGCGCAGCAGATAAGGACAATGTTCCCGATGGGTCTAAGAGAGGTGATGAGCGTCTCCACAACAAGCTTCAATCCCGGGGCTCGGCTGATCACCCTGAGAACACAAATAAAGACAAACAGATCAACCAGCACATATCGTCCAGTACTTACAGACACAGATACAAGTGACACAAATATCAAATGTGCATGGTGTTTACAGACACAGAGTATATATGCATCAACACGAACCATTATCAACACCTACACATGCACACACACACATAAACACGCTTTGTACCTCAGTGGGCGTAGTGTTCGTAGCAGGCGTAGGACTCTGAGGATGCCCAGGATCCTGTTTCCGCCCGTGTAGGCCAGAGAAACCAGAATGTCGACAAGAGACACAAACACTAACACACCATCCAGAACGTTCCAGCTGGACTGGAGGTAGGTCTGCTTTCCAAAGCAGAAGCCGAGAGCTACAACCTGGTGAGAGCGTTTCGGAATGAATTAAATCACTCGAACTGTAAATTAGAGCCTCACAAACACATTTCATCTCAATTAAACAACGTGGACCCACAAACTACACCTTTTCACCTGACTATGGGTGAAACAAAAAACAGATGTTTACCTTGATGGCCATCTCTGCCAGGAAAATCACAGTGAAAACGTAGTTGGACACGCTGAGAAAGACTCGCTCCTAAAGGAGAGAGTGAGATGAAGACACATGAAGACAATGCTGAGGACGGGGCGTATTGTACTCACAACAATACATGTTCTCTTTGAGCGGAGCAATGGGCAGCTTGCTTTATAAATGAGTCATTTTAGGAGAGTGATGTATTGTGGGTAGCGTTTAGCCTTGATGGTGCTAGGCTAGTGAGTTTCTATCTGTGTCTGTTCACAACAATAAATGTGAGTTACCAATAATGAGGCAGTGTAGTGACTGAAAAACATGAAGACATCTTGTCCAGTGAGCGAGGATGTGTGTGTGTGTGTGTGTGTGTGTGTGTGTGTGTGTGTGTGTGTGTGTGTGTGTGTGTGTCTTACAGTGCTGTGAGCCTGTATGTCAGGTCTTTCCAGAGCGATGGTGATGCAGTTGAGGAAGATGAAAACCAGAACCACATGGTCGAACATTTTGTGAGAGATCACACTTTGGCACCACGCACGTAACCTAAACACACACACACACAAACACACACACGCGCGCGCGCAGAGTCATCTATAAAATGTCAATGTCGGTTAAAGTTATTGACCAAACAATTAGCAGCGAGAAAGCAGCAGAAGAGAAAAACACAAGACAGCAGAACCGTGATAATTAGATAAAGAAGAGGAAAAGAAACTAGAACCGTACAGATTGATATTGGCATTTTGTGTTACGTGTGTGTGTGTGTGTGTGTGTGTGTTTGAGACACTCACAGGCTCTCTGGAGAGAACAAATACAGCGTCCAGTCCTCGTGCTCTTTGCACCAGCGGGGCTTCATGTTGCAGAGCTCCTTTTTGATCCAGGAGCACACGGAACTCTGCAGAAGTGAGACGTCAAACGTCAACATATCGACAGACACTCTGAAATTCACAAAATATCGACATCTTTCTTGACAGCTGATTGACAGCTTATTTGTCCAAAGCTGCAATCATTGGACCGGTCATAGCCAAACATGTTTACAAAGAACTGTTCAGTTTGTTAGGAAATCGCGTACGTATTTACGTAGAATGATAAAACTGTCTATGGGATGATTAGCAGCGCTGCTGAATCCTCTCCAAACCTGGAGGTACTCTAGCTAAGATATTAGCTGAAATCTAATTTCAATATTCACATGGTCAGTCTTCCTTTTTCACGCCACTGCAGCCACAACAACAAAAAAAAAAACAAGTAATTTAATCTGAATCTCCACAGTGTTGCTGATGCTAGCTCTTTGGGGGCACATAAACAAGTGTCTTCTTGCATAAGTAAAGATGGAGGTAACTGGACCAGAACAAACTGACTCCTAACTTGGTCAGTAGAAAAGTGTTGTGAAACTCATTAAAGTTTCTATTTAAACAAACATCAGAAAGCTTAGGTGTGCAGCTTGTGTACTTGAGGATTCTAATTAAAAAAAAAAGGCCTCTCGGACGCCGCTCACTTGGCAGAATGCCGCTGGTGTGAGTGTGTGTCCCCTTCTCTCTGTGTGTGTGTGTGTGTGTGTGTGTGTGTGTGTGCGTACACTGGCTAAGAAGAATCTGCTGCTCAGATATCCTTAAAGTTGCAATCCATAATCCCTGCCATAGACACACACAGACACGGCACGTCACACACACCCACACGCACTTGCACATGCATAAACTGGTAGGCCTCCTGTGCTCAGTGTGTCCAGGGAGAGGCCTTTCGTTTTAGTGGATTTCACGGTTTTACAAACTCAATTTGGAGCCAATAAAACCATCAAGACAGTCGGAACAGAGGTCACCCAAAACCGCCACGGAGGACACTCTTCCCCACTACACACACACACACACACACACACACACACAAGCTGAATGTCCATATACAAGTTTTTTTGTACCTACGGAGAAAACAATTACTACCCGAACCAATCAATTTCAGCATGACAGTCTCTATGGACCTCGCGGTTTGAACAGAAAACGCACACTAAAATATATATAGAATGTAAATAAGAGATTAAAAACAACTGAGGCTCAACTCACCAAATTTCTCGCGCAGGCTTGTGTACGTAACCGTAAAAAAACAAGCCGCCGTGTAAATAAAAAGGAGGTGCGACATACCAGGATGACATCATGCTGGGGACCTTTAAAAACTGCTAAAATGAAGAGTTATGACTCATGGTAACTTACGTCATCATCCGTGTCATCCTCGGGTGAGGAGTCTTCCTTGGGGTCGGAGGTCACGGTGGGGTCATAGGTCAGGGTCCTCCCGTTACAGTCGCTGTACTCCGCTATTATGGAAGGGCAGAGCGTAGACGCCTGCAGCAGCTCCAAGGGCTCCGGGCGCAGCCTGTTGTTGGCCCCCGCCTCCCCCTTGTCTTCCCCGCTATCCTCCTCCTCACCTCCCTCCCCGGACAACAGGCTCTCCCTCTCTCCGCTGGTGTCTCGCCTTTTGAGGCTCGGCGCTCTTCCCAGGCTGTTCCAGCTGGAGCGACGGCTTCCCCACGACCGGGGAGGAAGAGGGGAGCGCCGGCCAGGACTTGAGAGGCTCTGGAGAGACAGGAAATAAAAAGGGTAAGCAGTGTGTGTGTGTGTGTGTGTGTGTGTGTTTGATAGAAGTTTCAGGATTCTCAGTTCATTCTTCCGTGAAACTTTTGGTGTCAGTCTCCACGGGGGTTTCACATCGTCCAGTGAGGAATTAAACGTGGGCCAGATATGGGTAAGAACTTCAGTGATTGATTGCTGCATTTTCCATAATTTTGTCTCAAAGCTGCTAGTTGGCTACTGGATCAAATTTGATGCCCACATGCTCACCTTTATTGAATATGTTAGGTTCAAAGGATTTTTCCTTTCCCCTAAGCAAACGCAGTTATTGGCTCCCTATATTCACAGATTTTGTTTCAGGCGTCCATTATTTCCTCGTGGAATAAATCACTGTCTACCTGGCTAAAAGTGCCCTGCTATGGCCAGTTCATCACAGCTCCATAGCCTGGAGCTAAAACAAAGTTTCAACCTTTGGAGCAGTTGTTGGCAGTTTATCTGGATATTCAGGCTTTTTGTGGTTTCTGATTTGGCACCACTCGGTGTGTTTGTTTGAAATTTGTCCTGCCACGGCTTCTTCCAAGTGGTTTATAGCCATATTTTCTATTTGAATCCATCATTTTGCACTTTTTATTATTATTATTACACCTGGAGGTCCCATTGCTATAACATACCAGAGAATGTTGGTCATAGGCTAAGGGTTCCATGGAGGTGGAGCTCCCACGGCGAGACTCTATGTGACTGATTCCCGCCTCGGAGAAGCCCAGTCCCACCTCGCCGTATTGAGACACCCCCTCTCTGTATATGAGGTCATCTCCGAGGATGGAATCGGGTCCCAGAGAGCCCTTCGGAGTGGGCATGGGTGTCGCCGCCGTGCGCATGATTATAGGAGGAGCCATGGAGCCGCGAGGGTCAACGTGACCGTTGGCAGTCATCATCAGAGAGTACATTTTTAGCTCTGTGGAGCAAGAGGAGGAGAAACGAAGACATTATTATCATCATTTATTTATTCAGTTATTTTGTCAGACACAATTTTGTAATTAGTCAGCTGTGAATAATCAGGACAGGAATTAAAAACAACCTACCAGTATCTCGGAGCTGTTCTACCTTCTCGTCCTCCTCAAAGTTGTCTGATTTTTTCTCATCGTCTGACTCCGACCGATTTGCATCACCCTACAACACAAACACACACACACATTAAGCATTTTTGTATTAGCTTCTGTATGACTTTACTAGCACTTCAGCACTATGCTCAGAGGACATTTCTGTGGCTGAAGGCTCGCTGTGCTGTCTTGGGATGCGCACGATAACACGGTGGGATAAGGAAGAGGAATTGATGATCTGAAACAGTCATCAGTGGGTTTGTTAGGCGCTGGTTATGATCTTCATTCTCCTATCCTCTTTAAAAAGCAGTGGTGCCTTGCATGATGTGACAGTTTGATAATTGAGAGTCCGGACCTGCGCGCCATAGATGGCTCCATTGGGAGTTAATTAGTAGGAGAAGGCACTCATGCAGCATTCACACAGTTGTGGATGAGAGATGCTGTTAAAAATTAGACATTAATCTTTACAGCGTTCCCTCTGCCATTACTGCTCTAATTGTAATAAACCAACTTTTCTGTCCAAGTGTGGTTGGAGGATTATAAATAAAAGTGAAATAGACATGCAAAAGATGAGTTTTGTTTATTTATTTTTTTTTAGGAAATTTCTATGGGAGTGCACCAGATGCCTACAGTGGAGCAATCCCAGAAATACCAAATCACCAAATTCTGAGCAGTACCGCCACAGAACTCACATCCTTAAAGGTGGGGTAGGAGATTTTGGGAAAACGGTTCCAGCAAGCTATATTTCGAAAACACAATCCCATGCCTTTTCTTCAGAACTCCCCTCGAAACCACCCCTTCAAAATAATGGAAGGGTCTCTATTCGTTCACGAATGGGTGAACGTGCAGAGGGGGAGGGAGAAGCGGACTGAAGTTTGATGGACGTGTCAGGATCCAATCGTAATGAGCAGCCTCATCAACGTGATTGGACTGTGTTTTCCCATGATTTCACCTTCTAGACTGGGCTAAAACATTTTGTTTTTTTTGACAAACCTTCTGTTTTACTGGCTGCAATGGGGTCGTGAAGAGGTATTCAAGCAATATGGTAAAAAATGCTCCAGAAAACATCTCCTACCCCACCTTTAAGTCTCATTCAAACAGGAGAAATAAGGAAGTCTTCTTTTGTTTATATTATTTACATTCAGAACTCATTAAAATCAAAGACACTGAATAAAATATGCCACTCTATACCACTCTTGTTCTCACCTCAGCCTGGAAGCCCTCGACCAAGATGGCCACAAGCAAATTGAAGAGGACGTAGTTGCCAAATGTCATGAGAGCAACAAAGTACAGAGCCGCCCATGGGGAGGTGGAGGCCATGCCGTTGTACAACACCACATTCCAGTCCTCCTGGGTAAGAATCTATATATTGAATGAAACACAGGTGGAGATTTAGGCATATATAAAGGAGGAGTGGACGAGGGGGGGAGAGATGGATGGAGGCAAAAATAGACAAGGATGGAGGGGATGTCAGGTTTAGAGATGTATAACTTTAAAAAACAAGAGAAAGAGTAAGGGTCCACGAGGACGGAGAGGAAGGAGAAGGCCCAGAGGTTAAAGAAAACGAGGAGAATGTGACACAGATGTGAAGGCAAAGGAGCAACATTAGCCTATCCAGCTCGATATGCTTTATAAAACCTGGCAGTGAGCTAATTTTATTACCATTCTGCCACACTACCTCGACCTCACACACACGGGATTACTATAAGTTGACAAGCGTATGTGGGCGTGCGTGCGTGCGTGTGTGTTTGTGCGCGCGTAAATCAACGTGAACGATGAAAGCATTTAAAAGTAGGACGGCGTTCATGATGCAGCATGAAAGCTCACTCCGTCTCTGCCCACTCGCAAAGCGCCGCGGCAGGAGAGCGATTCGCTGCATTTGTCTGCGCGTACGCATGTGTGCACAGATTTATGTGGACCGTAGCTGCTCCCTGGAACACTATAGTGAGCCTATAGTGTGTGTGACGCCTTCACATGACAGTCAGTTCTGGGTGAAATGCTTTTTCAGCATCCTCCTCCTCCTCCTCCTCACACACACACACACACAGTCCAAAGTGAGACAGTCCACTGCTTTCTGTGTTCTACCTTTCTGCTGACGCATCCGGTATAGAAAAGAGGACAATCTCTCTGGAGCGATTGAACAATATCTCTCACATAAGGAGAGCAGAAAATAGAAATAATAGTGAAAGGAGGGTGTGCATAAGCAGAATTTCTCATTTCACAGCTTTTGACTAATGAGACCAACTTGGCAGTTACACACACGCACGCACACACGCATAAACACAAAAAACACTCGAGGGCGAATTTGACATTTTGATTTTGGGTGGCACAGTAGCACACACAGAGTATCGTTGGGATAGAAATGCGCACACGCTAACACGCCGCGGCTGCCATTTTTCTTGCTGTCATACATTTCTGCCTATGTCAGGGTTCACTTTGTTGCAAGAAGAGCCAGTAAGGAGCATCTTGTTTTGAAGGGATGGAAGCGAGTTACACTGACCCAGCATCAATTTTTCAAATGATACACGCACACGTGACTGGCAGCCTAAAGTTTGGCTGGTGTAGGTGTCTGCACGTTCAAGCTGGCCAATTTGGGAGAACATTTCTCACAGTTAACAACGGTAAGTTCGGTAAGCTCTAAAAATGCACAAAGTGGTTGATAAGACTGATATGATTAAGAAAAAACTGAGCACGTAGGAGTCAACCTGCAGGTCTGGTTGCAAACTAACCTGGAATACGGTGACGATGGCCCAGAGCAGAGAGTCAAAGTTCTTGCGGTCAGGGATGGTGTCTCCATTCTCCATCTTAAGACTGAATTTACACCCAAACAGATGCATACCCAGTATGCTGTAGGAAATAAGAAAACCATGATTTCACTCTGCGCATTTTCACATGCATGCGCGTACGTCGCGCGGCGTGTGCGCATACCTGAAAGTGAAGATGAAAAGCATCAGCAGCATGCAGAACGTGGCCACGTTGTCCATAGTCTTCATCAGCACCACCAGCTGTCTCCTCAGGGCAGGCAGGAAGCGGACCAGCTTAAGAACCCGCAGCAGACGAAATGTTCGCAGGACTGACAATCCGCCGTCTGCCTGACCGATTATCTCCCACACACTGAGAACAACAGACAGACACATTTGTTTTAAAATGCTGCTGGACAACTGAAAGTGTCTTTCTGTCTAAAATGAACAACGTACATGAGCAGAAATCTATAAAAAAAAAAAACGACATTACAATATGTTGCAAGCATTTTGTTTTGAAGGGGTTCACTTTGAGTAAATGTGGAGTAGCCACATATATCAAAAAGGTCCCCTGATCTAATATGAGTTCTATCAAGCTAAATGACAGCCACGCCGCAAACCCAGACTCCCGACAGGATCGAAAATCTGCTGCTGCAGCAAGTAAAGCTGGTTCTGTGCGATCCATCACAAGTGTGTCAATCTGAGCTATTGTAAAGATGGATGCTGCGGCAGTGAACCCGACACTCGAAACCTAATGACTGACAAGCTGGAAAAGAAATAAGAATGGGGGCTGGCCCCTAAATCCGAGCTTATCAAGTCGTCTAGTTTCAATCTACATGGAGCCGTTGTTTACAGCCCTTGTGATGGATAATAAACAATAAAGACCAAGCGGAATGGATTAACATTACCTGATGATAACAATGATGCTGTCGAATATGTTGTACGGGTTCCTGATGTATCCAAACAAGCCAAAGGCCAGCAGCATGAAGCCCATCTCCAGGACAAACATACTGGTGAAAACGATGTTACTGATCTCTAACACATCAGTCAACTCCTCAGGCTGGAGGGGGGGGGAGAAGAGGGAGACAAAGCAAGAGGGAAAAGAAAAGAAAAGAAAAGAAAAGAAAAGAAAAGAAAAGAAAAGAAAAGAAAAGAAAAGAAAAGAAAAGAAAAGAAGCAGTTAGTTCATATCTACAATATCTCCACTCCAGTAGTAGTAATATCCACAGTAGTAAAACCATTTTGGTCTTAGTGCCCTGAGCTGAGACATTATCAATCAAGTTCAGAGCCGCAGTCAGACCCAATCAATCAAATGGGACCAACAGTGCAAATCCATCACCGCTGATCTACTCCACTTACCTCACAGTACAGTCACTGATCCAGCACGTTGTAACTGAGGCCTGCTCATAAAGGACGTAGTCAAGTCTTTTATGGAAAACACAGCTGTTTTCTGCTCTGGTAGATGCATTATGGGGCCACATCTTCAACCTTTCTTTATGTAAATGGTTTGCAGTGATCTAAAGGCGCTGATTCAGATCAGAAGGATTGGGCTCCAACCTATAGACCACTTCACTGAGACGTCCTATCTCACTGTGATGCACTGTTAACATGGTGTGTTTTGCACCTGGTCAACTAAGTCAACACATTAAATAATAACATGTTAGGTTGGATGAAAAGACACAATTGAATTATTGCTTGTATCATGATTCCTGCTGAGAAGCTTTGTGCATTCACAAATGCTGAATAATTCTAATCCCCAGACAACTGAACCATCCTGAACCGTAAATTCTCACACTCTGCAGCGAGCCTTGCAGTTTGTAAAACCCTTCGGCCTGTGAACTTTATTCTCATGTCACACTTTATTAAAACTAATTGAGATTCTTTTCATGTGGGGATCTTCGAGCAATTGACCCACAGCCCATTTTGTGTCCTGGCCCGTGGCGTATAAAAGCAGGCAGAGTGTGTTCTGGACTAATCAACACGGAGACAAGATTAATATAGAAAATCCCAGACGTCCTCCTAATACCATAGAGAGGAGTTAACCTTCAGCCTATCAGCACCCGGCAGAAGCATCCAGTGTTTTGTTTGGTTTTTACTATAGTTGGAAAATATATTAAATATAGTATGTTAAGCATGTAAATATGTGTGACAAAGCTGGAATCCAGCAGATAAACGAGGTTTTATCCTGTCTAAATAACGATGATTTCCAATTATATTTATGGTGCTTATAATGAGCATAGTAAACCACACTTATAGTATTATAAACAGGTATTTAACAGCACATTTTATAACCAATTCACGCCACTGATGCTTCTACTGAAGTGCAACTGAGGATCACAACCACAGATAGAGGGCGCCATACTACACAGCACTTAACAGAAACGCAGCATCACAGAGCCGACTGTGAAGAAGAACTGCAAACTTTTTACAGCCGCCTTTCAAAACTGGAAGGGGAGAATGTTTCGAGTTGGGAGGATCAGGAGTGAAGTATTATATTTTTACTGAAGTGCAGTATTTTAGTGCATTTTTGAGGTTCTTTCCTTGAATATTTCCTTTTGATGCCATTTAAACATCTCATGTCAGAGGGAAATAATACTTTGTAATCCACTACGTTTATCAGTCATCTATGCCTTCATACAGAACATATAGTTTATAACCTTCCCAGAAGTTTATGACGAAGCAGTTATGACTCGCTCCACCTCAACCAGCATTTGAGTAACGCTTAAACGTTAATGACCCAATCTGTCAAGGTCCTTTTACTTTAAATGATTGGACTTCACTTTATGGCTACCACTCCTGTACTTTTACTTCTATTTAGTGCAGTGTTACTCCATTTAGTCCGACTCCTTCTCCCGCTGGAAAAGATTTAGTTTTGTTTTGTTTTGGATCCAGGATCTGTGTGAGCATTTGTTCTAAGTAATACATCACTGTATGATTTGTTGTGTTGATAAGTGTTTCGATTTTGTGCTGTGACTGCTAGAGACAAACCACAGACAGCCTTCTGGACACTCTGAAACACAGCCTGTCTAATGCATTTCTTCACTGACCTTATCAACTGCAGGAAAAGGTGTGTGCATGTGTGTCTGTGTGTGTGTGTGTGTGTGTGTGTGTGTGCAGGCCATGCCAATGTACTTATCCATTACTTACATTACACTGCACAAGTGGGTTGCTGTGTGTGTAGTATACCTACAGTACAGCGCAGCGCAGGCTTGCGTAATCTCTCTTCTTGTGTCTTTACTATTTTCGGATGATAAGCTATTGATTTAATTGGGACAGTCGTGGAAGCTTGGAAACCAAACGCCTGTGCAAAAATTAAAGGGTGCAGAAGTGTAATGTCGAGGGACTCGAGTGCAGCTTTTGGTGTGCTGCGTGGTGAGAGAAACATTGTGAGTTTTTTTTATTATTTTTCAAAGAGCTGGACAGACAATAGAGAAGACTGTGAGCTGCGCTGGCTGTTTGTTCAAATTGACTCTCGCTGTTCGGCCAGCACATAAAAACTTCAGCCCTTGTACAAAGCTTTAAAAGAGCTCTCAGTTATAGTTATTCTGTCTTAAGCAGTGACAATGAAGCAGACTCTAATGCATACATTATCATAACAGTGGACTCGTGGCATTTTCATTACCTTTTGGCCCACTGTCTTCACACCAAAGAGCATACTGCAGACTTCCAAGGCAATCATTTGCATGCAATGCTGCATGGCGATTTTTATACCTGATAGGACTATATCTTCACTTACTGATTTACAGTGTGTTTAGAGGTGAGAGTACAGTATGGCTGACACAGAACAATATAAATTCAATACAGTAACAGCTGCAGTAATGTCCAGAGTTTGGGAGACATTAGTCCTAGAGATGTCCGTCTTCTCTTTAATATGAAAGAACTAGATAGCACCCAACTTGTGGCAAATCATGACCTGGTTACTCAGTGAGCACTGAGTACTAGTTCTTTCTACCTTCTTTCTACGAACTACTGTTTCACCGTGCAGAAGGAAGCGTGTATTTCCTTGTGGACAAGTGGCTCTCGCTTGTAACGCCGCAGGATGGAAAATGAATGCGATTCTCCTCGGCAGAACTGTAACATTAGCCACAAGCCATGAGCAGACGCACGCCTCCTTCTGTGAGGCGATATGGTCGATTGCGAGTGCAAGGTGAACTGTCCCTTTAAGAAAACACATGCAAATAGACAAAACACAAGCAAATTAGGAAGACATCAACAATCATGAGAAAAAAACCCCACTGCAAATACAGAAACAGGGGACATTAAGAAGTGATGCACGTGGCTCAGACATGCTCGTCGATCCCATGGCGTGTGACTCATGAGGTTTTTGAAGTCGCTTATCTGTAGGCGGTGCTGGAAAATGTTCTAAAGTTCTTTTTTGGTGGGACAACAAGCCCAGCTGTGTCCCCTTTTTTAGCTTCCTAGTGTCCCCTGGAAACACTTTCCATTGTCGTGTACTTTGTGCTACTTGCAGCGTTTCTGCATCAGGTTGTGTCGTCTCTCTAAATGCTGCACACGTGCCGGCAAATTAGCTGAGATGGTTTCTTCATTTGCGTGCTTTTTGTTTATTTGCATGTGTTTTCTTTAGCCGAGCTCTCAGAACCAACATATAAGTGGCTCAGAGCCGAGCGCTGAGCATTTTACGAGCTAGTAAGCTGAAGGAATTTGCATGAGCGTCGGTCAGTGTCTTCTCTTTTTTGGTTTTGGGTTCCGACATATGACGCAAAACGATATCAACGCAGCACACTGGATCGTGGTTTCTGTTCTGGCTGATGGCAACATCGCAGAGGAACGGTGCAAGGAGTAAATGTTGGAGAAGCGGGTTCTAATTAAGTCCTGTGCCCAGCTAGAAAAATGTGGGTGGGCAAAATTAAAAGAAACAGTCTTCCCTCTATTAATAAATCCCTTTAAGGTGCCCTTGAGTTGTCATATCTATCCCATGACGTACTTTATACTATTTTATAGCAGTTCTAGATTGCCATGATCATTAGTAACTAAGTGGTTTAAAAATAATTAGACTTTCTAAACCATATGTCAATATATTTTATGTAATCTACTCTGGTCCCAAATGAGCATTCAGAACTATTGCTTCAGACGGTGCTTTCCACTGCCATCATAATGTTTGACAGACCAGGTGATCACAGAACTTAACTCAGCACAGAACTTAACTCAGCGCCTGCGGCTGCGAGAAGACATTTCGAGTGAGCGTTGTTGGTTTATTTAAATACATGCGACCTTGGCCTTGAAAAAAATGAGGAACAAAAGCACAATACACCCACGCGCACACGCACACACACACACACATGCACACACGCACACACACAAATGCAGCTTCTTTGGCAGAGCAGGGTAGAGGAGTTGATTAAAGCAGGACACTGACAAAAATAAAATCCTGAAAACACAAAATGTAATAATGCGCACAAAATCATACAGCATATCTTAGCATATATTAGCATATTTTCATTTAGAATTAGGGACGTGATGCATAGACCTTCAAGAGAATGAGCCTTAAACTCAAACACGCGCACTCGCTGTGTCAAACAAAGAAACTTAAAACCTGTTTTTTTTTTTTTTTCTGTGACTTTGGTTTGGTCGATAGAGAAGTTACTTATTGTATCTTTTAGTCGTGTATAACACATGGTGTTTGTGGAGGTTTTGTACAGGCCCCTGGTAGAACGGGCAGGTCTACCAGAGGCGGGCTTCGTGCCTCTGGTAGACCTGCCCCTGGGTGTTTTGTACAGGCCCCTGGTAGGACAGGGAGGTCTACAGCTAAAACATCCTCCTCTTTTTAAACCTCTCTCTGAATATTATGCACGCGTGCACACACACACACACAGTCTACACTATGCCGCCTACATTAATACACCTCTTCACACACACACGTATACACTCATAGTCTCATAAAGTTTGGCTAAGTGTCACATAAGGGGGATGATGAGCACTGAGGGGAGGAGGAACTCTTACATAACACGTCAGTCTGTGTGTGTGTGTGTGTGTGTGTGTGTGTGTGTGTCTGCATGTGCATGTATGTCTGTGTATGTGTGTGTTATTGGCCCAATAAGGCCATGGCTCTCCCAGTCGCTCCTTATTTTCATACCACAAAGATAGAAACACACACACACACGCGCACACACACACACACACACATCCCCTTGAGGGGGAATTAGAGACGCAGAAGGGAAAAGAGGGAACGGACACAACAATCTTTGGGTTGTTCATACATGTGCAGCACTGGTGGGAAATGAAAAGGTTATGTGTGTGTGTGTGTGTGTGTGTGTGTGTGTGTGCATACGTAATATGCTTAACCTGAGTGTGAAAACTCACTGGTGATGAATGTGTCTGTGCAACCACACATGTTTTGAGAGTGTGACAGTGGAGCAAGGGAAGCAGGAGCTGTATTATTAAGTGGATACTTCCCAGATGTTGGCCACACAGTGTAAACTAGAAACATAATCCTGGAGTGTGTGTGTGACAGTGCCTTGATGCCTTTTGTGTGTGTGTGTGTGTGTGTGTGTGTGTGAGAAAGAGAGAGAGCACAGGCACCGCTACAGCAGACCACTCCTCCCCTCTCCTTCCTTCATTCCCTCACCCTCATTTCCTCTCATTTAGACTCTCAGACAACCGAATGCCATTTCCACACACAAATGTCACGTCTGACAGCCGACATCAAACTGCTTGTTTCTCCTTGAAGGTCACTCATAGGTCATTTTTCGTTTTGAAGCATCGATTTGAACTCCTCGGCGCTTTCACTCACCCTACAGCTTCTTATTCTCACCTGCTCGTGGTACTCTATCCCCATGCTGAGCGTATTGACCAGGATAGCGATCATGATCCCCCGGTTGAAGTATTTACTTTCCACAATCCTCTTCAGTTTTTCCCTGAAGCCTATCCAGGCACGCACCACTCCATTTTTGTACTCCACAACCCCCTGCCGTCTGCAGCGACCTCGCCCGCCTCTCAGATCCCCACTCTAGAGAAAAAAATAAGTCATTTCTATCATTTTAGAACATATATATTTAAAATATATATATATATCATCATGTGCAAACAGGCTGTGACTTTATTTGGCCACCATTTCCACCACAACCTTCATCCTTGTCACTACCCTCATCACTAGTGCACCCACATGTATTCTGACCTGGGGGAAGTCATGCAGTCCATCAGCCTCTCCCTCCAGGTCTCCCAGTTCCAGCTCCAAGGTTTCCAGGCTGCGGGCACACAGAGGGCAGCTGAGCAGCTCCAAGAGCAGAGGGCTGGGCACCACGCCTGCCAGCTGGTACAGCAGCCGCTGGCGTCCTGAATAGAGGGGGGGGGAGCGGTGGAGAGGTTTGTCATGTCTTTAGCTAAGACAAACACGTTAAAAATTAATTTCACATCAGCCTGCTGCACCATTTTCCATTGTGAGAAACTGAAAGTGAATATTGCCAATCCAAGCATTTTATTCTGTTTTTTTGTTTAAGGTTATGTTTGCATATTTCCTACAAAGGGACACTGGCCTTTACCTCCGTGTGTTGGGTTGATATTTAATTTGTATGTTTAGGAAAATAATTAGGATTGAACTAAAAGTAAGTCAATAACCTCAGCCGACAAGGTACAGTGGTGGCCTGAGAGGCGAAACACAGGACAAAACAAAGTCTGCACAGGACTCGCTGCTGCTCGTCAGGCTTATTGCTGTGAGCGCCGGATAATTGAAGGTGACTCAGATGGGTAAATAAACATTTTTTATCAACTTCTGTCTGGTCTCATTTTGATTACGGCAGCCAGACAGCCAGAACACAATATATTCAGAAAACAAAATCAATCCCAAACAATAAAAGTGACAAAAATAGGGGCTTGAAAAGTAAGGAGGACATCATCCCCGTCATCCCCAGTTGAAATTACGTCAGGGCATGTTCTTAGTTTTGACCGTCACTGAGGTAAAGCACTTGTTTATGTGACTGTATAGTGCTACATTTAAAAAAAAAGAGAGAGAGAGTCAAAGACGTGATGGTATAATAAATAAAGAAAAAGCTGGAAGAATCTAAAGAGAAATGTATCAGTGCAGTGCTGCAGGGATGTCCTGTCTCAGGAGATAGCCAAAACAAGCCGGTTTCCGCAGTGAGTACTGCAAGCTCACCCACAGTACTGTACGAGTTTCTGGCTGACTCCTCTCACCCTCTGTTCTCTGACTACATCCTTTAAAAAAATAAAAAAAAATCTGCACGGAGGAACAGCAAAGCGCAGCGAACAGAAGCAAACCATGACTTCTGGAAAATTCTGCTCTTCAGACGCAGCTTGTTGTTTACAACTCTATCTAATACCTCCAGCTGTAATAAAAAGGGCTGCGAGGGTTGTCATCGTATTTCATCGTCTTGACAGACTGTTTGTGTTCTCACAAATACTTTAAGCAAATTCCTTCTTGGGGACAAAATATTTGTGATTAATAGCATTGCCTTATATTACATTAGGCTGGATTAGATTACATTTTTTTTTCCAAGCCACATCTTGGAAAACATTCCCAAGAATACTGGTGCTCTTACAGTACAAAGGAACTTTTCCAAGCCGAAAAGAGTACTCAGACTTTATTTCAGTTATATTTAAAGGATTAGCCGAGATTGAATCGTCAGACAAAGCTGAGACGTTCCGAAACTCGCAGCTAAATCAGCATCTGTGAAAGTTAAAACGTGTGATCTTTAACACACATTAGTAGCAGAGGTGAAGCGTTACTTGCCCTTTCCAAAGGGATCGTATTGACCGTGAGCAGAGCAGAGGTGTATCGACCGTTTAATACGTTGGACTCACTGTTGGTGTTTTTCTTTTTCAGCACTTTTCCACATCGCTGTCTTCTTTTCTGTTTATCACGTGTCACGAGGAGCTGATTCATGTGCGCTTAATTACGTCTGAAGCGCCAGCGGCCGTTAAGTGTGTAAAAGCGGGTGCGTGCTTGTTGGCGGCCTCACTCTATCAGGACACAACAGGCAAGTTCGGAACAGGCAAACCGCTGCTGCGTTTTCGTTTTCCTTCCCAGTTTTGTGTTGTCTCCTCTCTGTCTCTTCTCTCTCTGCTTCATGCCGTCCCTCCAGCCAACCCTTCCTTTCCCTTTCCTCTTCTCTTTTCTCTCGACTGAACTCATTTATTTTTCTCTCTGTGTTTCCCTATCCCAGCCTTTTCCCCCCCTCTGGAGTCTTTCATACTTTATGCCTCTCGTCTTAACTCCATCTGTTTCCTCTCTCGTGTCCTGCATTTTTCAAAATTACACTGTGTACCTGCGATTTTGTTTATGTCACCCTACACCGTCCCCTTCTGCTCTCTCCATGTTGATTCCCTCAATCCTCCCCTTTATCCACCTCTCTGCACTGACGACTGTAACACTTGAGACATGGATTTCCTGTCTAAGTGCTGCTTGAGACGCGATGTAGCCAGAGAATACCTCAGGTCAAGCTCGGAAAGAGGAAAAGGGGGTATTTGCTCAAGGAAAGAGCAAGAAATGAAGATGAAAACATGAGATGAAAGTAAGTGTGATGACAAAAAAACGTAATGGAGCTCAGGGGAAATCCAAAGCATCAAGCACAGACTGTGAAGGGGAACTAAAGGACAGTGAAACACATTAGAAATACAAGTAAAAGGGAAAAAAAGGAGATTGCTGTTTCATTAAGAAGATTAAGTGTGACAACAAGTTAGTTTCTGCTTCCTTTTGCTGATTCAGGCTCCACTAGGTTACATAAATTGCAATTTTCAGGCTAGGAAAAAATATGATGTTAACCGGTAAACTCCAAACTAAGAAAAAGTCGATAGGTGATGCAACAGCTTTCTGCAGTCTGTGTGTGTGTGTGTGTGTGTGTGTGTGTGTGTGTCTTCTTACTGTGCTGTCCCATGAGCTGGTAGAGCTTGTTCAGCGTCTCTGTGTGTTCAGACGCCGGGTGGTTCGGTGGGTGCTGCTCTGGACTGTGCCCACACTGTGAGTGGGGGGGCGGCGTCTTGCTGCTGTAGCTGCACACAAACGACGGCAGGATGGTCGGATAGTTCATCCCCCCGTTCAGCCGTCCCAGCAACGCCCCCATGCCCTGGGTGACAACAGCCGGGTTCCCGCCGCCGCTGCCGCCACAGCCGCCGCTATTCCCATTTGTGCTTCCTCTGCGGACAGGAAGCGACTTCATCTCCAGCTCCTCCCCGCCTTCTCCGTCCGTGTGCTCGGCGGTTGTCACGCTGATGGTGTGCTGCCCCCCGTTGCTGAGGCGACAGTGCTGGTGCTGATGGTGCTGCAGGAGGTTATGGATCGGTCTCAGCCACAATGAGCTACCCGGGCCTAAGCCGCCGCAGCCCCTGCTGGATCCATGACCGTGTCCATTACCCCCGCCGTTACTGCCTCCGCCACTGCCATTAGGATTCACCTTTTTACGCCTTTTACTGGTTTGAAATGGAAAGAGAAGGCATTATTACCAGCTTTAGAAAAAAAGTTCTAATATGTATGTGTTAGTGTCTGAGTGCATCTCCGGGGATGTGGCTCTCAGCAGTTTTGGGGGCTGTGCACACGGTAATTCAGTGAGATTCAAAATTACCAAAGCACACTCGCACAATTATGAAGTGCTTGTAACAAAAACACATTTTAGTCGCCCCAAATGACTCATACAATATTGCAAACAGAGACAGGAGGAGCAGCAAAGACTACGAACTGCTGGGGAAAGCCATGATTCATTTAACTCGGGGTGGGAAAAAAAAGCACCTAAGTGTGATCAGAATTTCAATAAAGGGATTTTTTTTCCCACAATATTTTTTACTGTCATCCTCAAAATATCGCAGAAAATATTCAAGCAGGCGTGAAATGAGTCCAGCACAGGTGTTAAATGTTTGTTATCTCAGCCACTAATGGGTTCGGCTTTCTTACTCCACCTAATATGATACATTACTCCATCCTGGTTGATTACTGGTGCAAAATGTAAACCCTGGAGGGAAATCCTAACTCATGTCGACTGGATATTCCTGGAACAGAACAGCCCATATCTAACCTGTGCCATCCAGAGTATATCCTCTGCAGCCTGCGGGTTAGCTTCCGATAAAGGTGACTGATGTAGCGCAGCATCTCCTCGTAGCACGAGCCCGGTTCGCTGTAACTGGCGAGCGTGGAGTCGTTGGACATGTAGCGAGCACGCTGCTCCCTCATCAGGGCGTTCTCTCTTTGCTTCGTCTCGGAGAACTGGGTGGCGATGACCACGAGGCACAAGTTGATCATGAAGAAAGAGCCCACCTGGTTGAGGAGGTGAGGAAAACGGCTTTTTGTAATGATACAGGGACAGCTATGTTAGCAGTCATCCTACAAACCTGCTGTAAAAAGGCTGTTAGATACGGGTGAAACCTCTCACCTTGCTGTTAAAATAGAAAACCCACACAGTGGCTGATCATCAATATTTCATCCCTCCTCAAGGTGTTAAAGGTGTAATAAAACAGTGTCAATAAGAGGTCGTATTAGGGCTTATATATTATAAAGATGCAGCTTGTTTGGTCAAATCCTGGGACGATAAAACTGACTTTGTTTTTATCGTTACAAATTCAGATTTGAATCCAGCTCTGATCAGGCGGCCTTTGCAGGAAGTTAGAAACATCTATCAAGTCTTTAAAGACATATTTGACATGCTGTTACTGCACGTTACTCAAAGAGCGACAGAAAATTAGGCGAGCACTTTCTCCATCCTTTTTTTTTTTTGGACATTTTAAGCTATCTTAATTTGTCTCCCTCACTTTCTACATGATTCACTTTGATTTTCTTTCAGCCCTTCCACCAGTTCCTTTTCTCTACCCCATTTCTCTCTCTCTCTCTCTCTCTCTCTCTCTCTCTCTCTCTCTCTCTCTCTCTTTCTGAATGCATAATAAGCACTCAAACAACAGACAGGCCGGGAGCTCATATCGCATTGTAAAATACAGCCAAAGCTGGATTCTTTGAAGACCCCCACAACAGCGTGATAAGAGTGAAATTATACATGATAAAAAAAAATAAAAAAAAAAGTCTGCAAGGTTCAACAGAGGGGAGCTATGCTGCAAGCAGAGTTTGGTGGTTTACTTCAGAAAGGTTATTCTGGGTTTTCTAAAGCAGGGCTGAAAGGCAAGCGCACAAAAATATCTTTCAGGAGCAACACGTTATACATATGCAAATTTGCCGAGGATTCAAACCACAATACTGCAGACTGGATACAGCTGTTTGAAGAGGAGCACATGAGTAACCAGTAACCAATTTCTAAATCTAAATGAATGTGTCTTTTAATTCCTAAATCAGAATGCACACAGCATGTGTGTATTAAGAGAGGAGTCTATTTAAATATGGCATGCATACATTTATATTCCGAACCACTTTCCACTTGTAATTTATGTGCTAAACTTTGCAGATGCTGCTAAGTTATTTTAGAACACTATAGCAAGTGTTACTCAGTTTGGGTTCATTAAATGCTGGAGCAGTTTTTGCTTTGGGTCGGGTTCAAACAGGACCCATGGTGTTCTATGCAGATCTGTGCCAGATATTTTCAAAAGCTAATTTCCTAATTCATTTTGTTGCTATTTTGGAGCTTTCTTTTTGCTTCCAAGCAGCACATTCAAATATCAGGAAAAAGGGTTGTTTGCTAAAATGAAAATACGGAGGGGTACTTACGATAATGAGCAGTATAAAATATATAAAATTGTAGAAGGAGTGAGCGTCCATGACATAGTACATGATATCTACCCATCCCTCCAGTGTGATGACCTGGCGGTGGAGACAAGAAGACAGAGAGACACAGAGGGAGACACTTTATTATAATGAACAGGGAAGTAGAGGAACATTCCTCCATAGCTATGCTATGATATGACAAACACACTCATGCACGCGCGCACACACACCCAAAGCACACAGCAGTCAGACGCAATACATTTCCAATTCTGTTTTTAATGGCTATTCCTCAGGAGAAAAGCCTGTGGTGTCCCTCCAACTTCTCATACATGTGCGTGTGGGTGGATAATGTGTGTGTGTGAGTGTGTGTGTGTGTGTGTGTGCCAGGGGACTGACGCAGCTCTTTCATGTGGCCGCTATGCTAATGAGCAAGTGGAGATGCTGAGACCTGAAAGCGGCGGCTCAGCCCGGCCGAGCCGATAATGCGCTCACACCTCAACGTTTACACCTCAGCTGGCATAACACGTTACAGCTGCCAGCGCGCACGCAACAATGGCACGTGCGGACGCGCGCTGAAACAAGCGCCCGAACACACGTGCCAGCGGGCAAGCGCGTGCATGCACGCTTGTGTATTCATAAAGAATCATACCCTGACCTAACATAAACAGACACCACAAATGCATATTATGCACACACACACACACACACACACAGACCCAGAGGAGACTAATCCGCTCTCTACTGGAATGCTCTCCTTGCAGCAGATTAACAAACAGAGCCGAGGATTCTCATTTCTGAGCTAAACACACACTTGTAAACTGTAATTGTGCACCTTTTTATTTCATGGGAAATGACAGAGCGCACGAACCCGTTACATATTTCGTCAGCCAAACTAATAATCTGTCAGTTAAAAAGAAACAACTGGAAAGCAACCAAGTCTAGCCAGGCCATGTAGAGCAATCTGCAGACAGACAATGCAGACTGGAACAGACTGACCCTGGTTCATATAATTCATCGAGCAGCACCTCTTGCTGTAAATCCTCATCTTGTGCCAAGCGATTATGTTAAGGTCAATGATATGCATCACAGGGAGGAAAATGTTCTCAGCGTATGCCGATTATTTAAGAGAAGCGATAAGCGTGATAACGCGAATAAATCACTGGCTGACCCCCACACACAGGCTGTGAGGGAATTTTCTGTTCTAGCATGCCACATATGGGGGTTATGTCTTGAGATCACTGTTGGGATAGTGTGTTAAATCTTTGGGACACTGACTTCTTCTCTTTGAGATACAGAGCGGCTGTATGTCTGTGTTGAGGAAAGCAGGCGCCGTTCTCATCGTTACTGTGGTAATGGAGGTCAGAGGACGGGGCTGTCTCACTCCACAGACACATCGGATAGGTAAGTAATGCCGAAGACTCTACAGAGTCAGATAACAACGTCAGACAACTAAGGGCAGACATATTTCCTAGTTTGCAGACTAATGACCCGTTAGCAAATCCCTTATATTGTCGATGCACAGGTTATGACCATTTATGGACATAAACCAGAGAGGACAGCAGCGACAAGTACATTGATCCACGAATCCTCCATTCTCCTGGATAAAGCTACAATCAACCTTTCGGCATGAGATTCTCCACAACCGAGGCCATCCCCATCAGTCCACCTTTAAGATGACAGATAGCTAGAAAAGCCCTGAGTCCTGTAATTCATGCTGATCACATACATGTGGGTGTGTTTTCACCTGTCACTGGTGAATCACTAAACAAGGACATTGTTCTTGAACCCTAACCCACAGTCTGGCAGAACAGCTGTGTGTGTGTGTGTGAACACGGTCAATAGTTATTAACCTGTAGGTAGGTGTTAACATTGGCCTGATAACCCTTAGATGCCTCCGCTCCTCTCGTCGTCCTTTATCTCTCCACTGTACTGCACCTCCTGCACCCCTTTATATGTTATCTCTTCCCATTTTTTATCTGTTCTCTAAATGCTGGTTACATTTCCAATTACCAAAATTGAAGACACGTCTACAATAAACACATGAAACAACGCAGGAAGCCATCACGCTGTATTTGCTGGTATATGGCCAAACCCTGGGTGGGACCAAATCAAGCAACAGGCTTGACTGTGGAGGGTAACTAATGTGACTTGTTAACAGCTTGTTGTACTCCGCAGGAGTCCCAGAATAACCCTGAATTAACTCAGTTTGGAGCCATGGGCTGAAATGTTTTTCGAAACCATGCGCTGAGATGTATAATTCATGTTCTTTATATATATAGATACTGAGGGAATAAGGCTGTAGACACGGATAACAAGACAGGCAAGTCACTTAATATTCAATATGCTGCAGCCTCCTCCTCCCTGAGTGTATCTCAACCACTTTTATTTTTCTGTCTCACTTTTCTCTCTTATACTCATCGTTTGTATTTAACAAATAATTGACCACACATCACATCACATTTAAGACCTAAAGTGACCATTACAAAAGAAACAAGAAGAAACAAAACTACAAAATCTAATCTATAAAGCCTCTGACTGTGAGCTGAGAAGGTTGTCTGTACCAAAGAGGGATCACTTTGTTTGTCTGTTTGTCTGTGTGTGTGTGTGTGTGTGTGTGTGTGTGTGTGTGTGTGTGTGTGTGTGTGTGTCTATGTGTATTTGACCTTTTTGGACTAATTTGAAGGAAAGACTCTCTCTGCCCAAAGTCATGTTGTGCAAGTCAAAGTCTATCAGCGGGTCCTGGACAGATCTATTGAAAAGGGCTCGGATTCATCATCACAACAGCACAGTGCTAGCACAAAGACTACGACTGGGAAAATCCTGTCGCTGCTGCTGCTGTTGAACCAAATAGGGGAAAAGAAAAAAAACTTTTTACATCCAGCGAGAAGAGGAGAAATGGCTTTCAGTTCACGATACATGTCCACTGATAGAGTAGATGAATTTATAAGGAGATGATAAGGAAATTTAAAAGAATGACTTGATAAAAACTTTCATTTCCAGATCATTAAACACTAATGAGAACATAGTTATTGCATATTATATTGCTTTTTTTGCCCCCTAAATCTTACACAATGGACCATAAAAGTCCAGTGGGGTGTCCACAAACCATAACAACTTTTCTGACTTTAAGTGAACCGTGAGTCACAGTCTAGACAGACATATTTGGTTTTGCTAAAAACAAGGTTAATGAGCCATGCTTTTTCTTGGGAGTTCATTCATTTGCATATCTTTCTCATTGACTGTAACCAAATGTAGCTCACTGAGAAAGAGTCAGCAAATTGTGAGTGTGACTTTCAGTCTCAGTGAGATGACTATCCCGGATTTTAGAGGAAGAGACCTAAGATTAACCGGCAAACTGGCAAAATGAGTCCGCTAGATAACTTAAGCTGCATCAAGCTGATGAAATGATGAATTAAAGCTAGAAACAAAATGCACAGAGTAAAATCTTTGTCTTTTGCTCACGACAGTGATGCACAGACGCACTCCAGGACCCTCTGACATCACAGTTGGGTGTGGTTAAAGGCATAACAAACCACATTTTTGACCACGCCCAACTCAACTCAACTAAAAACTCCTCCAAAGTTTAGCAACAGTGATAAATTCTTAACACCCTCCTCTCCCTGTTTGTGCTTCCGCATCTAGATCTGCACGTTACCCCCCTTCTTACCTGGAATATGGCTATCCAGGCGTAGCCGATATTGTCAAAGTTAACAGCTCCTTTGTGAGGGTTGAGGTCTCCGGGGCTACACACATTATAGTACTGGTTCCAGTTAATGCAACCGTTAACGCTGGCCCCACCCATGACAGGGGCTGAGCCAAGCAGAGCTGTACTTTGGTGGGCGGTCAACGAGCAGTCTTCCCTGCCATCGTTGTAGGCCGGCACATCGTGGCAGCGCCGCATCCCGTTCTCGCGGGCAGCCGAGCAGATGAATGGGCTGTCCTCCCCTTCCTCGGACATGTAGTAAGGACTTATGGACAAGTTGTACATTCTGAATGGAAAAAGAATGACAAAAACAAAAGATAATCATTACATTTAACAGTAACAGTATCCCTGGAAACAAATCTCTTGACTCATATTTTGTATTTTAATGTTTTTGTTTTTCTCTCTAGTCAGTTCATTCTCAGTTTTACTTTATAGAGGGACTTCACAGTTCAGCTCTATCTCATTTTGGCCACAGCATCCTCATCCTATCTAGCCCACCTGTGCTTGTGCATTCACATGTAGGCTTTGCCAAATCAAGAATCATCCCAAAGTCCCAACAGGGGTGGATGTGGACTACCAAACCCTCCAACAATGAGCCTGTGGTGTTCGGATTAAAAATAATAAAACAGAAAATCTCTCTTGTTACTTAACGGCACATTCTCCCTTTCAAGGCAGGTTCAGACAAATATCATTGTACTTACAGTGCGCACACTTCAATTAAAAAGAGAAAATATCGCCTGCTTAATAGCATACTGAAGCAGCAAATAATAACTCAAAAGCTGAGGGAGCAAGTCATCTGTCGGTATCCATGGTGACAGCTGTTTCCTACTCATGGTGTAAAAAAAAGAAAGTGGTGAGTGCATCCCACAGTTTACGTGGTTATTTCTGCCTTCCCCTTTGGAGGTGGAGAGCCCTCCACGACAGTGAGTGTGCCTTTATTCAGAGTGACATTCACTCTTGAACTACTAGTGGGAAGGGATCATACTGTTTGTCTAGTGCCTAGTGGTTGAAAGTCTCTTTATGTTTCAGCCATTACTGTCCTGTGACCTGAATCATATAGCTCATATTAGCATACTTAAAAACAAACTTCAGAAATGCATCAAGTTGAGATTGTGCATATGTTGTACTGCATAGTATAGTTCAGATTCATATTGTACCAAAGGTCAGGCAAACATTTCTTCTGTGAGGGAAGACACAGCCACCTTGGCTATGAAATATTAAGGCTCTGTTCTCTTTCTGCCTTTCTTTCTTACAGCAACATTAACTCTGGTACAATTTGTACCATTACATCAAAAACAGCATCGGTTCAAGGATGTCTAAGGGACATGTTTTGGTTCTGAGGTTGTGGAGATTAAAGCAGATTTTCTTTCTCTTTCATATACTTTCAATGCCTCCGGCTGAATTGGTGACTCTGATCTTTTCTCTGTATGTGCATGTGTATGCGTTCCTTTCTTTAGGAGATAGTGGCTGTCCGTCTGTTGCTCTTCTCTCGTAAGATTAATTTTATCTTATTTATCACAAGTTCAGTCTGGGTGAACAGGTTTATTTAATATTTTCATTATGTGCGCAGTGTAGAAAGAAATGCAGCTTTGTCTGCCTGAATCAGTCATTTATCCTGCATCCTGTCTGAGTTTTCTCCATTTTGGGTCAGTCACAATGTAATTTGGTAAATCCCAGATAAGATTTAAATCTATTTGGGAATTTTATCATTTCTTTCCGAAGATTTTGAAATGTCTAACACAGTAAACTTGTGCCTTTCAAAATATCATGTCCGCAAATTGAAATGATTATTTTCTTGGGACATATATGAGCCTTTTCTGGAATATAACATTTCTTTGGATTCACATTCACATTCCACAACATGATCAGGTTTTACTTTTTCTTCATCTTAAGACACGAGAATCACATCATCTGCAAAGAGGAGGAGTTTTATCTACAGGTAGGAGTTTTAGAACTGGTGCATTGGGCTAATTTAAAGGCAAGTTTAACATGACACGTTTATCAACACAGGGCCTCATTTCACTCCACATTTCTCCCTTTATCTTTCTCTCCTTGCTTCTCCTTGTATGTGTGTGAGGCTCAGGTTTACATCCTAAGGGGGCTACACAGTTCGCGTACTCCAACAAGTAACAATTTTCTGTATTCTTGCTGCAGGCAGCAGCAGCAGCAGCAGCTGACTGTTACATCCTATGACATCTCAACACAAACTCCAGAGCAAAAGAGAAAAGAGGGAAGACAGAAAAAGAGAGGGAGAAAGGCAGAGAGAAGGAAAGACCATGTTTAGTTAAGTGAGCATTTTTTTTTCGGATTTCATATGCGCATGCTGGAGGCAGTTCTGGTCAGCATATGGATGTGGAGCACTTGCAAAGCAGGGTGGATGCTCAAATCCTCCTGTTTAGAGGACATTATAAATTTATCACAACGTCTAAGTCTACTGATGGAGTTTGGGGATGTTTTTTCACTCATCCGTTTTGTCTATTTTGAATCTAATCCAATTCTAAAAAAAAGCACTTCTTGCCTCAAATCTAATATAGATTTGACCAAGGTCTTAAAGAGTCAATTTCCTGCAGCCATTTGTGTTACTTCCAGCCCAGGGGAAAAGGAGGAAATGCAAGGTCTTTCATACGACGAAATCTCTTACGTTCTGATGTCCTCTCCCAGGAAGCAGCGGTTGCGAAGTAGCCCCGCCCACAGCTGGACTCCCACAATGCCAAAGATGAAAAAGACAAAGAAGCAGAGGAGAAGGACATTTCCAAGCATGGGCAGGGTGTCCAACAGCAGTGTCACCAAGATCCGCATACCTACACAGTGGAACACAAAAAGTACAAACGGCATCAGAATTGATCACTGTGCTGGCAAACATATACACGCATGATTGACAACTGAGTTTTCCATGCGGTGCAGCAGCTAGCCTTTTTACTAACACTCTAGTTACCATGACAACCTCTATTGATCCTCCGAGCTCTGAACCCACAACTTCATCCCTAGCAGCCAATATAATTATAAGTGATGACAATACTGAAAGTGACAGTTTGACGTAATTTTATCCTCTGGGAATTGAACTCTCAGCTTCCCTGTAGCTAGTATTATCTAACCACATGCATTCAGCATCCATCTCCAGTTGTCAGACATGTTTAGCGTCAGCAAAGTCAGGGATCTAGTCCCTGAGGCCCTGACTATGTGTTCTGTCCCCTTTCACTTATATCACAGCCTTGTCACAATGACCACACTTACAGTATGGCATAGTTTTTCTGCTACTTTTCTGACAGTGGCAATGCTATTTAAATATGAAGTCTCCTTGAGTTTCCAAAACCTCCAGACTGTTTGTGCCGCGCCACTGCAGGGGAAAGTTCTGCCTGAATGCATTAGCATTCGGTGACGGGTGAAAAACAAAAACATTTCCTGGTTTGTTTGCGAGTTTTACAGTAATCAGGATGGGACTAAACTGCACTAAGCTCAGCAGTTAATTATATACTCTAATTAAATGTTGTGCCAGGAGCTAAATATTATCAAAAGTCCCTTTTCACTGAGTCTGAATGAAATTAAACTCACACTATTGTCCAGAAGATAATCATTAATTATTCAAGCAAAATATTCTTTTTCTTTTTTTTTAGGTCAAAACTAATCATCCTTTTGACACACACACACAAAACAAGATTACTACCTGTTACTACATTCTCCCTTTTGTGTTTTTGTCTAACAGCATGGTTAATGCTTTCATTAAATCACATTTTTAAAGGTTATGACATAATATTACAGTATATTTGGCATAACAAAGACCTGTGGAGAAAACACTAGGTAAACAATGGAAACAAAATTGCTTTTTAACTTAATCTCGACACCCCCTTCATCTTTAGAAGTGTAGAAAAGGTCCTGACAGCAGATTTTTGATGTTGTTACTAACCTGGCTCAGAGGGAATAAGTCTTCTCTGTATTCTAAACATAAATCTCCTAAAACTGATTTTTGGTTTGGTTTTCTCGTCCTTTATGACAGTATTAAGAAAAAAAATCACTCTTAAAAGTCCATCTATCCTTCATCAATCCAATTCAGTCGACCATCTATCCTTTCTTAATGATTCAGCAACAATCCAGCTGCAGAAACAGTAGAAGAGTTACAGTACATGTGCTTTCATGTGACAGGTGAGGGTCAATCCATTAGAACAGAGCTCTAACAAGATGTAGTCATGGATTTGAAAGTGGAACAGAGACCAGTAAATCACAATATCAGTTCTGGTCTGTGAGACACACATGGAGGAGTTACAATCATGTTCATAAATCGATTAAATACCCATTTTAAATCACCGTGTGATCACCAATCTGTCTCATATGATCTTTAACTTTTAACATATTGCCTTTTTATATCTGTCATTTGGCTGCTTCTCACCAAATAGAGGTTATACACGGGGACAAAACCTGACACACACTCTTACGATGCATGTTTCTCATCAAAAACTTATGGAGAAAAGAGTATGTCAGTACGCACGCCTGAAATAGACAGCAGCACTCTGGAGAAACTAGAGCACTTCATACGGCGCATGGAAATATGTGCATGCACACACTGAGTAAACAGTACACAGATGCCTTACTATGGAGGCATCTGTGTGCGGTGAAATCTGCTTAGAAAACACAAACATTTGACAGCGCTGGCATGCTCTATATTTAGATCTAGAATATATTCTCCATACGCCAATCCGGGTATGGAGATGTGATTTGAGAAATATACTGAATTTTAATTGCCTGGAACAATACAGAGGTGGGCTGCGCTCACTCCCAGAGTTATAATCCACCCTGTTAAGGTAGGTATAATTAAACTGATGCAATCCAATGGCGCACAAGAGACGGACTCCATGAGAGCATCAGAAACGGAGAAGGGCAATTTATCCAGATAGTCATGCCACAGGGATAAATTAAGTTTCTCAAAGCCTAGATTTTTAACAGAAGAAAACAAATATTTACTTTCATATTGCCAGGCAATAAATGTTATTTTAGTCAGTAAAGAAGTGATGGAAAAAAGGATGAAGAGAAAATTAAAAAAAAAAAACAGAAGATTTTCTTAATGTGTTAACTGGGCAACTGAACAAATGGCTTTTTTTAAAACCGCACTGACCGGGAGACATGAGTCAAGTTCAAGCAATGAAATAAATCTGAAATAATAATAACAAGTAAAGGGTTTTTATGAAAGGTCAGAAATATTTCAGAGGTTACAACTAAAGAGCTGAAAGAAAACATTAGAAGAGAGCTGAAGTAGATGGGCTGCCACTTTCTTTTTCCAAGTAATCTGTATTTTTTTTTTTCTTTTTTCTGTGCTTAAAAGTGAACGTTTATCACGGTGAAGCGCAGCATTTTCACCGCTCTGCTTTCCAAGAAATAAATACGAAACATCATTTTTGCTAAAAAGAAAGTTGGGAAGGCAAAAAAAAAAAAAATGGCACACATGATTAATGAATCCCGGGAACATGATGTCTCCCACGTAAACAGCACTGTACAGAGATGTAGCAGACTTGTCTGATGTGTGCAGAGGTGTGTGTGTGTGTTTGTGTGTGTGTGTGCGTGTTGTTAGTTTGCAGCAGCTTGTTGTCATTTGCACATGATTTAATGAAGGTAAACACGGTGGACAGCCGTGCGTAATGGCACCGTGCTCTGGCGCAGAACTTCTAAAATCTCACGCTGCAGATTTGTCAACATATCTGTCCTGCTGCCTTCAGATGTTCACACTGTGTAAGGCAGCTGTGCGCAGCAAGAACGGCTGATATTCATTAGAAACATATCTAATCGGAGAGGGCTTCATTAAAATGATTTATTTACATTTTTTAGCATTGTTTCGCCCTTTCTGTGCATTCGCTCTGCGCCGGTCGCTGTACCACCCCAAAAATAGCGGCCAGAGAGCGCTGTTTACTGTATCTAGGCTACAGCACAAAAACACATTTGACATCTGTCTAACAATGGGATACTTCCCATCCACTTAGGAAGAAAGAAAACCCGAGAGACAGAGTGATAGCAGAGCATCAGAGACAAACAAAGACGATAAGTAGAAAAAGTTTAACCTGGCCGCTCGCCTGGCTGGCTTGAACCCACAAATGCTTCATCTCTGATCACAAATCAAATAAAAAATAAAAAAAAAAGAAAGAAAGAAAAGAAAAGATGAAGTCAAAAAGAGATTTAAGAAACAAAACAAAGGGGAAAAAAATGAAAGAAGTCAGTTGGTGTTTAACATCCTGAGGGTGTCTCGGATTGTGTGTACCTCTGACTATGAGTTTGTGGGCTTTGGGGTATGTTTGTGCCTGTCTCTGTCACTGACCTTGAGTTTCCAGCCCCAAGTAATACCTCTCACTGACACCCCGTATTGCAATCCTCTCCCTTTTTCTTCTCCCTGTGTCAGACCCACCAGGGAGCAGCTGAAAACCTGTTTTACTTCACCATGCCTGTAAAGATGCTTTCTCAGGGCAACTGTTAGCTTCACCATAAGATTAATATTACATTTTGAGTCCTTACAGAGGTAGAACAACACGACAAATGTGTGTGTGTGTGTGTGTGTGTCACTGTGTGTGATACTGTCCGGGATGATAGCTTGAGAGGAACAGACAACCTGCCATGCTTTATAATTGTGTTTTGGTTATCTGCATTGCCTAAAGCACTCGCAAACTGGAACACACACACACACTTGTACAAACATATAACGTCATCATTTACATCAGAGGATCTCGGGTCAACCTGTGTCACATTCTAACAACTGACCATTCAAATACACACACACACACACAATCGTCTTTTAGCTTGCTGCAGCCTCGACAACGTACGTGTACCGTTAATACTCCTAAAATCTGTTTAACCAGTAAAACTACTGAGAAAGAGAGGAATGGTAAAAACCCAGTCTATAAACCTCCATAAGGGAGGTGTATTGATCAAAATGGCTACCGACACTGGCAGCCTGAACCTGAAAAACAGCTTGGCCGCCTGCCTAATGTATGCTGGTTAATAATCTTGTACGTTGTTATGACACCATTGTCTAGCGATCCTCTTTAGCTGTAGATTCATGGCCGCTTCTGTCATGGAGCTTTTAAGGAAATGAAAAATTATGTGCAAGTTCTCACTCAGCACTGGTGCTGTACTGTACACCCTCTTTGGAAGTGAGATTAAAGCAAACAGCAAGTCCCGGAGCGTCAGTCAACTTACTGTTAAGTAGCGACAGTATAGGCGGGCATATATAACGTTTTTTTTTCCCCACGTAGTTTTGCATTGGTACTGCAAAAACACCACCGGGGCTAACATTTCGCAGCACAATAGCATTGAAATCTTAGGTGAAATGCAAGCTCAGAGGACCTCCGTGGTGTGGTCAACTGTTAGCACTGAGCAGAAGACCTAATGACAGCAGGTAGATTAGTTGTGATTATGGTTATATGAGGAAAGTAAACCATCAAGACGTGTTGAAAAGGTTCAAACATGGACTTACTTGGCACTCTGTTGATGGCCCGCAGTGGCCTGAGTACTCGGACGGTACGGATGGCTGACAGACTGGCATTATGACCATCCAGAGAATACTCCATCACCCTGGAGACACAGTCAGAGAAAGGCAGGAAGAGAGACTTTTACATCATGTTCTGTATTTAATTAAAAATATGTTTTTGCACACGCGCATCTATCTACACGAACTAACAACAAGAATACCAGGAGCACCAGAAATACAATAATGCTAATAATGGCAGCTACCCACATAATTACTGTACGTGTGACATGTAATTACATAGAGTCACAAGCGCTTTTTTTTTTCCCCCCTTCTGTATAGTCTGTGCTGCGGCACCCAAACATAAATGTGACAAGTGGGCAGAGACGGACAGTTATGGTCCGTGACTGTGCCGGCTTCGTGAGGAAAAGTGTGTGTGGTCATACCAACTCAGCCCCTGGAGCGTGGGAGTATCTAAAGGAATGTCTACAGCTGATTGGGTGCTGGCCTCGCCTCAACCTACAGCATATAGTGACCTCAGCCTTTAGTTCAGCTCACAGCAAGTCTCCGTTATCGCTGTGAGGCTGCTCAGATTGATACTGAACATCTGTTCTTCTATCATGTCAGGTTCAGTTTTTAAAAAGAACTGCAGGCTTTTGTTTGTTGTTAGACATCAACCTGTAGGTAAAAGCTTCCTATAAAGGATAAATAGATTGTCTGCAGCATTATAATGTGGTGAGGCCTAATACACACATGCACATCGCTGCACCCTTACTGCCTTAGTTCAAACAGACGCAGAGAAAAGCGAAGCGCGGCTATGGGAAGGACGCGTCTATTTTGATAATGACAGGACATGATGAGGACACACAGATACGTAAACACACCCACAGGCACAAACACATGCACCTGTACCATGTAAACCATATTCACTCCTAAGGCAAAAAACTGTGTGTGTGTGTGTGTGCTTGTTTGTGTGAGATGGCATTTATACTTGTGCGACTGTTTACATCGAGTCCAGTGAGGTGTTATTTTATTCTGAGCGGACTGACAGAAAATTGAGCAATTTGCGGGCATGAACACACACACACACACACACAAAAAAAAAAGGGATTGTGGGATACTAACCCTGCCATGACGATGACAAAGTCGAGTTGGTTCCACTTGTCGCCAAGGTAACAATTGGCGCCAAAGATTCCCAGAGCCACCATCTTGATGACCATTTCCACAGCGAAGAAAGCAAAGATACAGTCGTCCAGTACCTGATGTTGAGAAACAACAAACATGGAGACGGAATTAATATTTAACACGACAATTAAAAGAAACTGACTTCTTGACAACAGAGAACGGTCCTCATCAATACGGTGACACATTTGAAGAAAAGCTGCAGAAGTGCCAGTGGAGGAAAAGAAAGCCTTGTCTCCATTAGTTAGTTTCATCCCAGTAGGGAATAGCTCTGGCTTGGCATGGTTATGGCTGTGTCTCAATTAATTAGACATCTACCACAGCAAAAAAGAACGTCTGTATTTGGATGTAATGAGCACATCTCAGCGCGCCAAGATTCAACATCGCTCGGCGGCGGGAGCTGTTGAGACGAGAGGAGGAACGAAAGACGCTTTCATTAGCATTTATTTTAAGAATTGTATTGATTGTTGCTGCTCTCACAGTCACTTCACAGCAACTTAAAGCAGAACGTGAGAGCAATCCTTGGTGCAAAATAAACATTTTAATCACAATTAAGTAGCATTAGTCCGTCATGTCTCTTAGATTTGGCCTCATGAGTGACGGTTATTCACTTAAACACTAATTCAGGTGGTAGAAATGAAAACTGTGACACTTATATGAGAACATCAAGGTAGGCAACACCTTTTCCCATGCCATTTATTTCACATGGCAACATTTCACAGCCTTATTTAAAGCTGTCGTCATAGACATAGCGTGTTAATGTAATGCTAGTCGTGTTTTCATGGAGAGGAAGCGTGTAAAACTTGCTCCCAGGCTCCAGTTACAAGGTGGAGGGTGTCACACTGACCTGCAGGATGCGGCACCACTCTGAATGGCAGTCAACATCTTCACAGGGCTGGAACATCCCCAGAGTGACACAGTTGAGCAGGATCACCAACATGGATATGTGCTCGAACCACGTGCAGGAAGAGGTTAAGGTCAAAACATAGAATAGGATGTCGTCATTTAAATAATTAACAACACGGGGTGTTGAATTACACGCTTAACACTACAGGAAGAAAGAGGAAGCAGGTACAGCTTATTGTGTGCGGCGTTCATTGCAGGGAGGACACCATGTGCTTCACAGAAAGGCAACAGCTTTTTGTTGATGTTAATGCTGCGTCATTAAAGTTTTTTTTTGTTTGTTTGTTTTTCTGGACCAGTGCTGACCACAAGCTCATCCAGAGCGAGCGCGATCAGGTGCAAACCACAGACAGGAGCAACATGGCCCGGTGACCTGTTGCACAGTGAGACGAGCTGAAACGGAAAAGAGAGGCCCCTTGTCTTAGTTTTCACTACACGAGTAGTGTATGAGTGAGCCATCTCAGGGGCAGGAGGGGGCACCCTGACAGGGAGAGTCCAGCTCACCCTGACAGAGGTCACTGGGCTAAACGACTAAAATGTTAGACTTGATTCTGGAGACCATTATTCATTACGGCACAGTCCTTCAGCAATCAGGACAGACAGCCCAGGGGCTGACAAAAAAAAGAATCAGAGCTCCAGTCCAGAAAAGACACTGATATAATATGATGCATAATGGACTATATGAGCATACATAAAGAGCATGAAAATGGGAATCCAGCATACGAGAATGCGAGTACACAAACACCCCGCCAACACACTGGAACCGGATGCCAATAAGAAGTTTTGTGCGAGCCTAATGCACATAATGGGTCTAATAATGACCCAGTGGGCCTGGCTGTTTGGCTGCTAATCTGCTTACAGGCCTTTTCACAATTTCTCAAAGAAATGTTTTAATGGCTCCATGTCTCCTCTGTATCCTGCTGCTAATAGATCAATGACAGGAAGTGACTAACTCACTAAGAAAAGATGCTATTCTACCACAGCCAGGAATGGAGATTTTTTTTTACATATTTATGGAATCTGATTTCAATATCTAAAAAGTACGACAGTGACAAAACTTTGGCGTGTCTCGAGATTCGCTTTGTGAACAAAGTCCTACTTTCTTGTCACAAGAAGGAACCTCTGACCTGACTGAAATAGCACCTGTGAATAATCTTTTGCTGATGTCTTCGTGCTTGTGTTATCTTTATCCTTTTTGGACTACTAATGGCCTTATCTATTTACTGACAAAGCAGCGAGGCGGGTACAGTCAACAGCAGATGTTGTTTTTCTTTCGTTTCAGCGTCTTTTATATTCACAACATAAAAGCTGTAAAGAATGCAGTCTTAACAGTGTGGCTTATTGGTCCCTCGCTGCATAGACAGACAGTTTAACAAGTTTTATCTGCCTGGGTTTGTTCAGGAATGCCATTGATGTAGCTCAAGTGTAGCAACATGGGCGGCAACTTAAATTACACCATCATTTGTGTCGACTAAATTAAAGATGACAGATCTAAAAAGCCGAAAAATCAAAAAAAACTTCTGCCTCTTTTTTCCTTGAAACAGATAAAAATCCGGTACAACAAAGAAATATTCATCTTGAGCACCAACAACAGATGATGTGGATCAGTGTTTTCACGCTTTTACTGCTCAAATTCATAAATCAATCATATCCACGCTGACAACATGCTGCTGCATGGTGCGATACCATAAATCAAACCAGCCCATAAAAAGTAATTTAATATACTGTACGTGGACAGTATGTCACTCTACGGCCGCAATAAAGTTTGGAGATGTCCCTTTATCATAATGAGAAAAAATAATAAACATCAAGTAATCAATGAGTTTGACAAAGGGAGCACGACTGAGGGACAGAGAGATTGCTGAGTTGAACAAGAGCAGGAAATAGCTTTAAATCATGTCTACTCAGCTGTAGAAAAAAAAAGCCACAGACAGTGCTGTTTTTCTACTTTAGTTTGTGTGTGTGTGTGTGTGTGTGTGTGTGTGTGTGGGACAAAAACCAAACACACACACACACACATGCAGTGGTCTGGTGTGTGACTGATTTGCGGCATTGAAGTATACCCAGGAGGAAGAAGTGCTAATTAGAAAAGGTTAAACAAATAGCGACCGCTGTCTTCTACATTACACACACACACTCACAAAGGATGGCATGCATATTTTAGGCAGATTACATGAGGCGTACGTCACACACACACATACAGACAGGCACAATGACAATCGAGATTCACCGGTGTGATCGGAGGCCAAGACAGAAGCTTGTATGAGCGACGAGCTTTTTTCCTCCGGTGGCTGTTACAGTATGGATTAATTACGGCCTCCTATAGCCATGGCTACTGCCTTTAATTTATCCTATACCGTACTAACAACCACAGGTTTTTTCCCCCAGTCTCACGGGGTGAATACTTTGCTTAGACATCACAATGCTCAACACCCCCGCGCACAGTGCACGGCACACGATGTTAATATTGAACTTCTTAGACTAAACATGTCTATATCAAGGAACCCACGAGAAAACCACAAGACTTCTGGGGGAAACTGAACTCCCTTGCGATCAGTTATGGATGTAAAAAAAAAAGGTCTATAGGATGGAACTACACACTGAAAATGCAGTTCAACGTGTCTGTAGCTCCTGTAGGAGTGAACGGAAATCGACCCAAAGAGCAATTAGGAAATGAAGGCTGAATACATTATTATAAGTATAAAAGATGTTTAAGGGAAGGAGGTACCGCGGACACAGTTTTCGGAGTAATGAGGGGTCATGTGCAATTCTAAGGGGGACACAGCAAAAAGACTATGTTATGTACACTGTAGGACTCTCCTACATCTTGGGCTCGACAGTAGATTGTGTTCTTTGTGTTTCTTTTTAACATATAGTTATTTATGATGATAGAATCTGAAAATTGAATTGGTTACATCTCTCAATCAGTTCGCAGCAGCAACCCACAATTTCCTGAATCTGCATTTCTACATTTTTGAACAAACATGTCATAAAAATAGTCTTCGCTCTGCTCCCGCCAACACATCATCTGTATGCCGGCCCATTTTCACATCTGACAGAGGATTTCCTGAGTCCTGGCTTCCACGACGCACCTCTGTCAGGACGCTTAATTAACCAAACCTGACAAGTCTGCAATGCGCTCTGCCAAAATGCCACGTCTCCATTCTCCCGGCTGACAAAGGCGTCCCTCGGTTCACTTTGAGGGATGTTAAAGATATGGATTTCCTGAAATATGAGATATCTGGATCAATTAAAGGCTCGCTTTGTTATGCTGTTTTAGCTGTGGATCACGTCTGTCCTGATGTCCATCGGAGCATTAAACAATCTCAGACGCTCACGCTGCTTATTTGCTCTTCTCTCGCTTCTCATAAGTCGTGATGCCGAGGGTAACTCGACTGTCAGTGTGCCAGGCTCCCATTGCTGTGGTATGCAGCAGCTGGATATTCAAGTTAACAGTAGCAGTACAACTGTGGGAGGCAGGAAGAATGCAAACCCCGCCGCTTATCCTCCGGAGACACATTTAAAAAAGAATGAAAGGGAGAAATAAACTAGGGGGGCATCGAAGAAGATTTAACATTTTTAAAAAAAGGGAGAATTATGGCAAACAGCGTGAGATACGAGTGGTATGGGAAGTCCAGTTCAGAGGTCACGTTCACACAGGCAGCGACATATTACAATTCAGAAGCAACAACAGCTCTGAGGCATTATGGCTGTCGTTTGTGTTGTATGTACCCAGTCTACAAGTGTGTTAGATGAGCATTTAGCCATTATACCAGTGTAAAACATTAGTGGCCTCAGGAGAGTAGCAATAAAGCGTTGCTGATAACATTACAATGTGTTGTTCTGAGCATTAATACAAGGAGAAAAACCACGTTTTCAATCACATGGAAAATGCCTCGGGCCAGTCTGTCACTATACATTCTTCAAAGAGACGGATAGACACACACGTGCGTAGACGCGCACGCACTAGGTCAAACCACCTAAGGTCGATCCTTCCTCCAGAGATGAAAGATTCAGTAATCTGCGGCAGAATTAAAATGCGATTTGAATATTCAGAGGATCTCTCTCGTCGCTCTGTGCCTCCCTCTGCTCTGCTCTCTCTAATTCCTCTTTAATCTCCACAGTCAACACCTCCTGAGCCCCCTTCTGTCTTCAGCTCTCCCACACACACACACACACACACACAGATGCATGCATGCACGCACAGACACACACGAGCATTAATGTGTAAGTCATCAAAGTCGAGCCACGCTGCCATTGCTAAGAGAGCGCAGCGTTCACACTCACAAAGATCTGGGTGTGTTTTTCAAATGTTGTTCAATTTCAGAAGTATAGTTATGTTATAGTTGCACTAGATCAAATATAGCGTACATTGGTTGGCTTCCCTCCCTGTGGCAGAGACAAACCAAAGCATGCCACACAATGCCCCTGGTCTCACTTGTTAAGGTCGATTCATGCCTCAGCAGTCTGGGAAAAAATGGGTCTGTGTCGTGTCACGCAGGAAGTGGGGGATTGTTGGTATTCATAAGTCTAGCTCTGGGCAATAGTTCAACATTACCATATATCACCTGGTCGTAATAGTAACGGGGACCCATGTGCACTAGAAATCAAAGATTGACCCAGTTTGGGTCAAGATAAAACAGATGTAATACTTTATTACTTTTACCAGCAGGAATACACACACAATTACAAACCAGTACACACAAACATGTAGGTGTGTAAATAGCTAACCACACCACGTCTAAAGCAGCCTTGTGTAACTTTTCTACTCCAAAATAATGGGGGTACAGGATTAAGTTAATCCACTTGATTCAGTTTTAGGTCATCTTTAACCCAGGGATTGCTGCCAATTTCTGAGATCTGGAGAAAAAGAGTAAGAGGAGAAGCTCAAATGATGTATTTACAGACAAAGTTTCAGAGTGAGAGTGCCAATATAACCAAAGAAGCTTGCTACAACAACGCCATCCTCACACACTGCACCTACTGACTGCCTGAGGATAGGGAGACTATACTCTATCCTATAGCTGCTGGCAACCCGGAATGAGGGTACTGGGTATAGCCATAATCAAGCGTGGTGGTCACACACTTTTATTCCTTGACATAACAAGAGACGGATCTGTTGAAAGGTTCATAAAAGTAGGGCATTTTCTGGTAGTTTCTTAGTATTGATGATTGCTGATCAGAGTTTAAACCAAAGACACAGAAAAATAGAAAAATAAATCTGTGTATTGTCTTCTTGGAAACTAGAGTAACTTGTTGATTTATTCCTCTGCATGAAGGCTTTCATTGTGAGGCCGATGCAGGAAGATTTTAGCGAATGACTGCTAATGTAATGTAATGTGCTACACGGCGAGTGATGGACAATTCAAGTGTTCCTCAGCCAGACCATTATTGAATTAGTTAATGGTTGTATCAATATCTTAGCTCCTGGATGCAATGGGAGCCATTTGGTGTCTTGCTCAAGGGCAAGACTAAATTGCTTTGTACTTTGAATGAGACGTCAGAATGCAAAGGCAGACAAACACATGCACGCAAATGTGTTCATTAGAAAGAGAGTTTAGAAGACGCCGGGAAGCTTGCAGAAAAAAGAGAAAATATACGGAGCATCAACTTGCAAACTGTTACTATACAATGAGTACGGTGCGAGTCGGTGTTTATCTTTAGCATCTGCTGTGCAAATATGTAACAATACGAACCTTCCAAGGTAAACAAGACACGAGTATCACAATGCACAAATATTAAGCATTTGGAAGAGCCTGTTAAATTTGCACCACGCTCTGTCATAGCAAAGTCTCACACCTACAGCAACTGTGATAACGCTTACACACATTCATTAACTGAATACACACACACAAATGCATAGCGCCTGTGTATACACTCAGAGCAAAGCGTGGTTTGTGTTCTTCCTTTTTGTCTCAACTGGACATGAAAAGCACAGTAGCGCTGTGCAGGCACACACACACCCACACACACACACACACACACACACACACACACACACACACACACATATTTAGACACAAGCGGCCGCTGATGCAAGACAGCAATTCCCCAGCACAACCTCTTAGGCATACATGGATGCACACAAGCATGAATGTGCTGGAGAGGTCTCACAGACCACTCCACAATGCACACACAATGTCAAGCCCACTCCAGTTGAGCTGTCAGGTCGGTGCCAGTGGATGCAGAGAGAGCAGAGAGGGAGGGGAGGATCACAGAAGCACTACAGACAAAGACATGTCCAGCTGTCTCCCATCACTGTAGTCCACCCACAGTCGTGAGAAAATGACAAAACCTTAGTAAGGTTTCAATAAATTGAGTATGTTATAAGCCGTTTTGTCTTGTTTCTACCTCCTCCCGTCTTTCCTCCATCTTCCCAGGCTTCTCTACATGTGTTAAACATGAGCTACACAGAATTTATCCCTATCCGCTGCACGGCTTAGCGCTCTTTGTTCTGAGATAAACTACACATTTAGCCCGTCCCGTCTGATTATCAGCTCGCAAACTTGCTTTTCGCTTCGGCGCAGCAAAGTTTTCTGTCCGACTGCATGTTCACACGCCAATTAAAGAGAGAGAGAGCGAGCGCAGGCGTCATTCCTTCATTTGATTCTTTTGTGTTACAGTAAGCGAGGCAGCCTGTGCAACCACAGGGAATCTAGCCATAAAAAAAAAAAATGTTCTGTGCAGATGTCACCGGTCACAGTCGGCGCTCACGATTTACAGAGCCTCGCAGCTCTTTGCCTGAAGCTTATCGGCTGTCACTCTCTTGTGTCAGGTGAAATTTCTCAGCCAAGTGGATGGATTTCAACCTGTCTGTTTTGCTTCGTTCGCCTCATTCCCCCTGAATTTAGAGCTAAAGGAGAGGTAATTAGTGTGAGAGCTTCAGATCGGTGACCAGTCGCACAGCACTTAACTCTGCCATGGAGACAGATGGCTTGGGAAGGGGGGGTGGACAAATCTATGCATCCATGCACACAAAAGTAGAGAGGTAGAGAAAGAAACAGACTAATGTACGTCCTTAAAGTGGACTGGAGTTTAATGGAGTTACACTGAGGAAGCAGGAAATGGAGAGAGAAGACAGAGCTGCATTTACTTCTTTACGTAGAGTCTACTGTATGGGGGAAAAAAAAGTTACATATCTGGATGTAAATAGATGTTCCAGTGAGTTTATTATTCGAGATGTGTGTGACAGAGTCTTGTAAATCAGATTTGTATGTTTGCTTCTTCCAACGCGAGCATTTGTTCTGCCTGCCAAAGTTTTAGTTGCAAAATTTAAGATATCTGACCGATTCCTTCCTTGTTTGGTCTCCATGCAGACAGTTTACTTGCACACATTCTTCTTCCACGCATGCTAATGATTCATCAACGCAACCGTGCCAGACTTCCAACAGCTTTGTCCCTGTATCTGTTTACGTCTATACAGGAATGACTTTTAATTACTTTAACGTGTATATTAAAAAAAAAAAAAAAAAATGCAGGAATTTTAACTCAGTCTTGCTCCAAACTAGGTTAACTCCCCCTTTTCCCCTCCTTCTATCCTCCTCAACACCCTCCCCCCTTCAATCCCTCATTCCTCAGCTCCTTGACTCTCACCTTCACCCCTTCTCTCTCTCTCTCTCTCTCTTCTTCTCCATCACCCACCCTCTTAGCCTTTCACCTCCCTCTTTCTGTCCTATCCACCCCCTCCGCGTACGTCTTCTTCCACCCGCTTCTACAATCCATTTCTCTGAACCTAATCAGAATCTTTACTCCGGTCAATCAGGACAGCATTGTGTGTGTGTGTGTGTTTGTTTGTGTGTGTGCAGTCAGTAAGAAGACAAATGCATCATGTGTGTATATTTGCGTCGCCTTTTATGACCAGCATACCAACTCGCAGTGTCCTCTGCCATATCCAAGGCCCATATCTTTGTATATTATTACTTTGTACCAAGTGGGTTTATTAAACCTGCCTAACCTTGCCAAAGGCCAGAATACTGCATGAAAGTGATGGGGAGGGGGGGGTGTTTGAATGGTTGGATGAACAAAGAACAGGACTTGGGTTCACGTCCTGGTTGTTAGGTTCAGGCTAGTTAAACAGGGCTGGAAAAATTGGCGTATTCATCCACAATCTTTCTCTGACAGACACCAAGTGCTTTTATCTGTCCAAACCATAAAAGAAACATACTGTAAATCATGCCTTCGCTGCGAGGAGCAGCACATCGCGGGGCCGTTTTTCTTTGCAGATAAGCTCAGCATTAGCATTCTGCTTTGGCAGTGAACAGCGCGCGAGGAGGTTGTGACAAAATGATACGAACCTCATGGATAAATGACTTATTACACTATCAACTGATATCAGCGCTGTTTTGAGATTCGGGGGAGGATTTTACCGTGTTATTCAAATCCATTTTATTTTTTATAGCTGATAAAAAAACACAGTTTTTGTCTCTTTGTTTACAACATACTACACCATCCACCCTTAAACCCTCTGTAAAAAAAAACTCAGAGCAGTCCAACCCACCACCTCCACACTCTTGTTCAAATATAGTCACTTCTGGCAACGTCCATAAAGCCAAACCAGTGGATGATGACACAGTGGGTTCAGACCTGAGCGGATCATATTAAAACATGCAAACTGATTAGATTAATCATGTACGTCAGAGGAACCTTCAAAATATTTGTCATTTGGCTCTGACGTGTTCCCGATTTGCCGACAATTCAACTTTCTTTCTGCATTTGTGGTCTCACTTGTCACTCGTAGACACTATTTAAACACCTTTCACTGATTTCCTGGAGAGCAAATCTCCAAGGAGCTCATTTCTGCTCCAACCGAACAGCAGCGATGAAGAGCGTTGCCGGGTTCAGAGCTTCTCCGACTGCTGGCATCGCCTCGCAGACCATCAGAGGCTGTTTGTCCTCCTTCCTTCACCACTCCATTCTCCGTTAATGAGCTCCGTTCCCCCTCTGTTGTCCTCACTTCTCTCTTCTCTTTTTTTTTTTACCCCCCGTAGCTCATCTAGAAACTTTATTGTGAATCTCTGCTCTGACCAAAACCTACTCATCTCGCCCCCGTTAGTCTATTCCTCCCTATTGTCTCATCGCTTTCCTAACTGCTCTGCTCTCTCCATCAATTTCTCCTCCTCTCCCTTTGCCTGCTAGTGATCCGTCTCACTCTGTCGATGTGGCAGTGGAGTGCTTCCAGTCCAGATTCCAAGATTTGTTTGATTGGGATGATTGTTCATTTATTTCACCATCTGTCACAGAAAAACAAACGCACACGCTCTCGATGCCATTACCTCAGACATAAAGAACTCCGTGATCGCTGCTTTAAAGGTTTTGCCAGCAGAATGACTTGATGCAGATCGCATGTCTCGTGTATCTACTGCGTGAGTGTATGTGTGTGTGTGTGTGTGTGAACTCAGTTCATCTCAGTGAAGTCCCTGAAGACGTCACGATTCAGAAACAGAAACTCATAAATCAGCCTGTCCCTGAACTCTCTCCTCTCTCCCTCGTCTCCTCTTTCTCTCTTTCATCTATCCATTCCTGCATCCCTCCATCCCTCCATCCCTCCTCCTCCTCCAACACCCCTGAGAGGAGGCTGAGGCAGCAGTGACGCAGTTACACCAGGATTCCCTCTCTGTCTCTCTGCTGCACGCTCTCATCTCCCACGTACTTCCACCGCCTTCTTAATCTTCTACGCTGATGGCACTTTTTCATCCACAGCGACACGTTTTCCGAGCGACTTTACATCGACCATCCGCGCAGATTATGTAAAATATTCATCTATTTTCTCCATTTGGAAACAGTGAGAGGAATCTGGGTGTGCGACAAGAAAAACAACAGACATTTTTTCCATCCAGCAAAAAAAAAAAACAGAAACAGTTTTGACAAGCGTTTGCTCTGCGCCGCGCTGCAATGTGCAAAATATGTACTCCAACATTCCTGACATGCAACACACCTGAACAAAAGGCATCCCAAGGTGAGATTCTCTTTCCTATGGCATCTGTCTCATCATGTGTGTGCACAGTGTGCGCGCACAGGTATGTGTGTGTGTGTGTGTCACGGTGTGTCAAAGAGGAAAAACGGAGGAGAAAAAGAGAGAGGAAAAGATACAGAGAGCCCTAAATAGAGCAGCTGCATCTTTTGGGGCCTGGCCTTAAACCCTCAACTCTCGCACACACACACACACACACACACACACACACACACACACATAGACACACAAACACACCGTAGGCCACCGAACATGCCTGAAATGGTTCACCCGTTCAGCTCGACCTTGAAGTATTGGCTCCTCTACATGTACCATGCAGACACTCACCACCCAGGCAGGCTGATACCACCTCTTGCCTAATGGATTATGTTTGTGACATTTTAGATTTTTCTCACTACAAACAAACAAAAAACACAAAACTACTACCACAATTAATGTCCGCCCGGGCCTGCCTTCTTCATCTGTGCCACAGAGCTGCATTGTCGTCCAAAAACTAGAAAACACATCAGTGAGCTGATCATTACAGTCATCACAAGAACTGCCAAATGTGTGCAGTATTGCAGTATTTACTCCAGTTTGAGTAACATTTGTAAAGAAAAGGCTGAGATGTCTTGACTTTTAGTCTCTATCACCGGCATAAGCACCAAAAACCTCAGATCCGACATTTCCCACAATGCAACGCATGCAAGGGCATTTTAATTCACACCATCCGTACCCAGGTACACGTCCGCATCTCTGAACCTTCACGACACCGCTCTATCCAAGTGCTCGAGTCCAAGCTAAGATGACGCTCGTGACGTCACTACGACATCATCAGAGTTATTTTCGGAGACTTGACGGAGCTCCAGAAGACATTATACAACTGCTCCCTACAGCCTGAGCAGCACTCCTTGTGACGAGTCACCTGATCTTCACACGTGAAATAAATAAGGTGCTCCTTTAACCGTTAAAAAAAGTAAAACAGTGAAGTAATATATTTGTGTGGGAAGTCAGAAAGTATTAATACCCAGACTAATGCATTGTTGTTTGGGGTCTTTTCATGGTACTACTGGCTGTAAAGAAACGAGCCTCATCCTGTAACATGTAACGACTTTGTTGCACATGTACGGTGAAAGACCGTAAGATAGAAACATCCTGACTGATTAAAGCGATGAGGAGGGCCACTTTTATCATGCATGCATTTCTCCCTCCGTCTCTTTGACACAGTTTCGACAGGATTCTGGTTGCTTAGTAACCGACCGCAGTCCGAGGATTCCAGAGAGCTGTCCACAGAGAGAGAGGAGAGAGAGAGAGTTAAGGACAGGAAGGTGTTTTGTGTCCTTTGTCTGCATTTTGGTCACCGTGTTTACATTTTTTCTCAGATTGTTTCCTCCGTATTTCCTCCTCTTTTCACAGACTTCATCCTCCGCTCCACCCTCCTGCCCCCTCCTCTTTCCTCCTCCCCCTCAACGAGTCTCACGCTCCGTATTGTCAAGGGAGAGGGGAGGAAAAAAAAAAAATAAGATCACCTCCCTCTCATTTCCCTTCGCTTTTCTCTTTTTTCCCCCCCTCCTGCCTCTGCATGCCAAATGCACATCAACAATACATGTCATATAATCCAGATATAATCCATTACATACGAGCCATCTCCTCACACACACACCACACACACCACACACATTGTAATCCTGTCTCTCTCTCTCTCTTAATCCTGTTAAACTGTTATGTTAAACTTCCAACGGACCTTTTGTCACAACCACATCCGCAGTGTTTAGGCTAAATCTTTTAAATCACACAAAAAGCCGGTCAGTTCATGATAAATTGAAAACGGGCTGCTGTAAATGTCCGTGGAAATGTGTGGCAGTGTTTCAGTGCTCTCTGGTCAACTGTTTGTTTGGGAGCTTCATGGCTCCTCAGAGGACCATCGTGCTGACCCCACAGTATTTTTTATACTGCTTTAGTGTGTTGTATAGATCACTCCTGCTGACTGCTTCATTGTTTGCTGGCCACATACTCATATATATAACAGAGACAGAGCTCTACTGTACCTGCAGATGGTATTCAGGATTTATACATTAAACAACAACTTAACTTTATGGTCACCTATCAAAAACTTAAAAACCTTATCTAACAAAAGAGTCTAGTTAGTATTAGTCAATGAGAAATTTTAGGAAAACACTCCTTTGGGAAGTGTGAATTCTTCAAATACTAACAACTGAGGAGAAATATCAAGTAAGAGACAGAAAGAGAGAAATAATCTGTGAAGCAGAATTCATAAAACAGATGATACTTTAAGGAAACAGTAATAAAAGGAAGTATTTCCCGGGGCTTTTAATGAAGTGGAAACAAACAGTGAACTGCCGTGCACATACTGTACATGAAGCAATCAATGGCAACGATTGCGCGGGTTAGTGCAAGCGGCGGCAGGCCGTTCTGCAGTCGCGCAGGATGTTCTGCGTTGGGTGAAAAATCACGGCAGAAACCTGAATGTCAAACCGGCTTTAAAGAGACCAGCGTGAGAGAGTAACGGCAGGACTGCTTCCTGACTTTCATCGCGCTGTTTACAATACTATACATCAGTGGATTACACAAGTCTGCCATCGTGCATCTGTCCTGGATTACCACTTTTAAATGCAGCCTCAGCTCTTTTAAAAGTGAAAAAAAAAAACATAACATAACGAGGTGTAATCCGCTGAGATATCACGTCTGCAAAGAAAGAAAAAATAGAAGCGGTTTTGTTGGTATTTTTCCTCCAGAGAGAGAAAACATGCTGAAAACACGGAAAAGTAACAAAACTACTGGAATGACTTCACCTGCTGCAAAATATGTGACGCCCCGCATCAGACCAGCATTACACATACAGGCCCTGTTACCAAACCAAATCAAAAGGTCAAAGCCTATTGGTTGTATTTCTATCTCCCACCAGATGGCCATATGCCCTGCCCTGCCTGGCAGCATATGGACATCTGGACACAAACCAAGGAATGAGCTGTGCGCACACATGCACACACATACCCGGTGAATATGCTTACACATGTAGAGGAACATGTTTATGAAAGCAAACATTTTAACATCTATTGTTACAATATGTCTCACACACACACGCACAGGATATGGACCCATTAGTAAAATTTAAACAAACACACCAGGTGTCCAAACCACACACACACCTTGACACGACAAAATCTATATGAGTACTGACATTGGTGTGACAACGCGCGTGTATTCAAATAACCTAATCTGTGTGTACACCTGTATGTGTGTGCATCCATGTGGACATTTGTGTGTCTATGAGTGTGTGGCCTTGCGTATGAGCGTGTAGCCATGTGTGAGCGGTGAATCTTGGCAGCTTTCTTCATGAGCTCACCTGATTCACTCGCAGGCGACAGCCTCTAACGACCGGGCACATTACCTTCATGGGTAACTATTATATAAGCCACCCCCCCCCCCCCCCCCCTTCAGGTTTTTATCTCGCTTCTACGCTGCATTAGCGCCGAAGATAATCACTGTGGAACATCATACAGCGAGGCCGAATTAGTATTAGCTTCATGTTTGGCTTTTATCCAATGCTTTTATGTAAAATGACTTCAAAAGAAAGAGCACGAAGTCCGGCGTTGTTGCTCGAGCTCATTAGTTTGTCTGGCCTGCTGCTTAGATTTAGGAACAAGTCATGAAAGGCAGTGTGAGGAACAACATGTGGTCCACTTCAGGGTAAAAGCAGCTGTAGAAAAGAATAGGTTTGTGCTAAGGTAGTGCATTTAAAGGGTTTTTTTTGTGTGTGTTATGAGTTAGAAGGTATTAAAAATGCATCGCAATGTGGAAAATTCAGCATGAACAGCAGCTTGCACCCTGCAGAAAATGATAGCCTGCTAACGTCGTTAATTTGCTAAAGCGTCGGCTAGAGTTAAAAATGCACTGTGGATTAGCGCTAGTTGTGTTTATATTATAGCCGATTTCCCCCTGAGCCAGTGTTGTAATCAAGAACAGCTAGCAAATATCCTTTTTGACGTTTAGGAAGTCAGTTTCTACGAAAAAATTGAAAATGAGTCAAGTTATTGGTGCCATTTCAAGCAGTTTTAGCTAGCATAAATAATCAAGGTCATGTGTTTTCTGTGCCATGCAGGTGTTTGTTCTAAACCTATAGACTGTACAACAACTTTTTGTTAACTTTTTGTTGAGTCCTCTTTGTCAGAGACCGCGACAAAACCGAGTAAAAGTACAGTCGATTCTGAGACGAGACTGAGGCCTTCAAAAAGCGGTCTTGAGACCAAGACTGATCTCGAGTACTACAACACTGTCCTGAGCTAACACCTGCAGCTTTGAAGAACACAGCGAGCCAAGCTAATCTGCCAAGAACTGAGGAGGTGCTGTCAACTTGAAGAGTGAGGCAGGTCACACAGATATCTGTGCTGAAAAGACAAACTTTACAGACTGCTGTAGTCTGATTTTTGAAAGCACTTCCCGCTTGCACTAACCAGATATCACCAGTCTTCAGTGATTAAAACAGAGAGGTCTGATGCATTTCCACAGTAGTTTAGGACTTCTCCGACAACTGTAACTGTGAACTAAGTGACACACGCATTTAAAAACAGTTAAATCACTGAAATAAGCATCCCCCACTGAACGCTGCACTGCCGTCAACAGATTTATTAACTCTCAATGAGCTGATGGTGTAAAAACATTAGGCGGCAATCGATTAGCAAAGCAAATTCAGTTGAAGAAAGCAAATAGAAGAATTTGTGGAAGCCATAAAAAAAATAAATAAAAAAAAAAAGTGCCAGAATCTGACAGAGCAATAAGGACGAAGACGCTGAGCACGACAGTAAACACTTAACTGGGCTCTGCTCTGGCCTTTAAAAGCACAACGCCGGTCTCGAGCCGTATATTTAGTTCAGACAGTCATCCTCACATTTTGTCTGTGTCCTGCAGCTGAGTCATGAAGTATCCCACACTCGGTCTGACACAACTGTGTGTGAAACCAGTGAAACGACATGCAACCACAGATCACATCTGTGTGTGTGTGTGTGTGTGTGTGTGTGTGTGTGTGTGTGTGTGTGTGTGTGTGTGCAGCCCTCCACCTCCACCTCCACCTCTCCTTTATTATGAAGAACAACTCTTCAGGTTTAATGAAGTCTCTTTTATCACAAGCGCACTGGACGGATTATTCCAGCAGCGGAACAACTCAGGGCTACTAAAAGATGACATTTGTCTTCCCTTCATAAAACTTTTCTGTCAGAGCGCCTCGTTTTTCATTTGGGAACAGAAAAGATCAGTCCTGCAGTGGAACTGGAAGACCCCGAACGGGAGAGGAGGAAGAGGGATTCTTAAAAAAAAAATGAACTGACAGGAAATCAGGATAGACTAGAGGACAGAAGGAGAGAGGGAAAAAACTGCAAGCCAAGACTGTGTTTTAAGGATTCCAACATGCTAACTCTGTAATGCCTTACACACACACACGCGCACACACACACTGACCACGGTTTGGCGCGCTCTACAAAATTTTCTGCTTATTGCCTCGGAGCTGTAAAATAACTCCTCTTCACTGCGCTCATCCCCAGCGCAGCCAGCCATGCACGAACACAAACAAACAAACACACACACCTACACACATGCGCGGACCGCCAAAATCTGACATCTGACAGATTGGTGAAGTGTGTTGTCTCCCCGCTTTCTTTCATCTGAAGCCTAAATCTGCGGCACTTAGACGCAAACAACTTCCTTCCTCCGAATCACCTCTTTTTTTTTTTTTTTTTACTGACTGCCAGACGGAAGAGCGAGCGGCTGCGACGCGGAGGCAGAGAGAGGGACACAAAATGGAGATCATAGATGGCGGAGGGCAAAAAAAAAAAAAAACGGAGAAAGAGTAATTGAATTTGTTTCCATATTTTCAGGTCGCGTTACCATAGTAACCGCATTTCTGTGTAGCAAACTACTCAGAGGACACACACACACACATACACACGCATTTTCTTCTTTTTTCCCCCCACAGAGTCCAAGATTTGCCCCCTCTGACAATCCAGGGGGTGTTGGATTACAGAAAAATGTTGATCACAGTCCACAGGGAGTGGAGGAGGAAACTGGAGCACACGGCTCGTCTAGTAATTGTTATTTATTAGGTGCAATTAATGCAATTAAAGAACGAGTGCGCTCAAGTTTCCCCCTGGGCTCCACCACTCGTTGATTTTGATCTGCATGACCTGCCCTCTGAGAGCGCTGGTCCACAGGCTGAAGAACAAGGTGTAGCACCGTATGATTACTGCGCTTTCATTTGTTTACTCTACAAATCAAATGTTTACGTCTGCTCACAGATTTTCCCCCTTTTTTTCCTCTCTTCGGCACAGGCTGATTTTGTGACATCGCAGAGAGGGAGATGCAGAGCCGTGCATGACGGGCTACCCATCCGAGCAGAGGTCCTCAACCTTTTTACAGTGCGGCCACAGGAGAGTGGGCAGGATATTTCACTGTGTTTTATTATTAGCTGAGACAGCAGGAGACACAGGAGACTGGCTTTTGGTGGGATTTGATCCAAAGGAAGCCGAGGTTCATGCACATTCAAACCATCCCCACAGAAAAACATCTTCATCCGCTGGTCCTGTGAAACTTGCCTTTTCTCACGTTATTAGGTGACAGCTGAAGTTTCATCAAGATCAACAAAATCGTAGTTGATCTTACATTTTACATCAAAGAAAGTCACTTTAATGGACCTTTAAATATTGCATTATAAAGCTGAAAGCTAAAGGTGTTTAAACTGTTTAACACACCACATATACCTCGCTTTAAATTCAATACCCAGAAAATCTATAAATCCTGAGGCCCAGTTGAGTTAAAATATCAATTTTGCTCTTTAGGCAATTGGATAGATTTTATTCTCGCTTAATCCTAAAATTGCAGGCTTCATCTGGGTAAACCCTGTACGTATCTGACATAATCACCCTTCATCTCTTAATTACCTTAACAGAAATTGTATCTGGGTGTTTGATAACAAGGGCAGTGAGTATGAGTTGCTATTGTTCTGACTCCAAAAGACTCCAATGTCTGCGTCCGTGCTGCACCACATCACACGTAATATTTTAAATCAGAACTTGAAATGGACTGGGGAAAGTATAAAAAAAAAACAAGGTGGAGCCATGCCCCCTGATCTGCTAGTCTTAAATGATGAATCACACCGGACCCTCACCACCTCAGCGTTAAGAGATATTTCACTCTGAGCTGTGACTCAACACTTTCCAGGGCGAGGGGAAAAATAAATTATTTCATATCTCATCATCGCTCAAGGCTCACCAGCCCACGGTGATCCGTAAACAATAGTAAAACTGTATTTGCCGTAACCATGGCAACAGCCGGCAACAAGGGATGCACCTGAAGCAGGTACCACAAATTGCCATAGCAACGGCTGCACGCCGTCATGAGGGGGGGGGAGTACAGGGGTTAATATTAACTAGTGTAAATATGCTACGCAGGCATTTGGAGAACGTGTTCACGTGTTACTGAGCGAGTTACCGCGTGCAGATCACACTCAGAATGAGCTGATTAGATGTGTCCATATCACAAACATCCCAATAGACTGTATATTAACCAGCAGACTACAAGCCTACTGAAAATTACCATGGAAACAGAGCTTACATGGAGCGCAAGAAGGAGGAAAAAGACATTTCAGTATCAGAGCCCCTAACATTTATTCCCTTTTGCTTTTTCTATATGAATATGCATGAATATCATTTCCTCTGGAGATGATGTTAATAGTCAGCACCTCAGTACACTCGCAGCAGAACAACACGGCTGTCTGTGTGAGTGTGCTGTATGTAAAGCCTGACATTTACAGAACTGGCTCGTCTGTTAGCCGCCTGTGTTTGACTGTTCATTAAGGACTATTATTGATCTTTGTTCAAATCTGGTTAATTTAATTAAAGCCATTTCATGAAGATCAGACCAGAGCAGAAATATGTATTTGTTGAACAGGTAAGTTAGTGTTAGTGCCAACTGACACTGGGCGAGAGGCGGACTACACCCTGGACAAGTCGCCAGTTCATCACAGGACTGAGACGTAACCATTCAAGCTCACATCACACCTAATAACCAGTTAACCTCTTAACCTGCACGTCTTTAGGACACACAGCCAGTTCGAACCAGGAACCTTCTTGCTGTGGGGCGACAGTGCTAACCACTGCGACACTGTGCCGCCACAGGCTGCAACAGATTGTACAGGTGTACCTGACAAAATGTGTTTTCATCCTAATCCAGCCAATACAACAGACGGACTTCACACTGAAATCCAATAACTGCCACAAACAATTTGACATTTGTGCAGAACGAGATTCAGTAAGATGTCAACATCGCCAGAGCAACCATTTGTGGTTACGACACTAAAAATCTGTGTGTGTGTGTGTGTGTGCTCGTGTATGTATGTCTCTGTGTGTGTGTTTTTTTAATAGCACCACAGCTGAAGGATTAACAGTGTAAACACGATTTTTCTACAGCCTAGTAAAACAATTGATCATTTTGGCCCAACTGCTACAAACTGACGCACACATACCTACTGTGCAAACACACACGCACACACACAGACACACACACACACACACACACACACCACCCATAATCAAATATTTCCCCAAACACAAATCATTTCCATGGGAACAGTTACAAGGTAAAAGCTATCGCCTTCTGCAGCAGAGAATTTCTCTACTACACAGCATGGTAGCACACACACACACACGCATGCACACACACACACACGCACACACTTGATATAATAACAGCAACTGATTTAAAAAAAAGGTTAAGAACAGCAGCCGTGATTGTTAAAGCCTAAATTGTTTGCACACACAAAGAATGTCCATCTCTCAGCCCTTTGTGCCACCTCCCTTTCCTTCTCTCCTCCTCTCCTCTCCTCATCCACTTATTCTGCTCTTTATACGACTTTTCCCTCACTTCGCCCTGCGCTCCCTCTTTCCCGCGTTCTTCCAATCTAACATCACAGCTAAACAAGGTAGGTAGTGTTTTTCCTCCCACGGGGAGACGAGTGCAGCGATGCTTTAGTGTGGCAAATAGAAAGTGACAATACATTCATTACTTATGCCCACACTCTTGCTTCCTCTCACCCCTGCCTCTACAAATACACACACACACACACACACACACACACACACAGTCCACCTCTTGTCTCCTTGCAGGATGCGTACTGTGAACAGGCTCTCTAATCAAGGCCAACAGGGAAACCAGGACCATTTTACCGGCTTTCCAAATCACCAAGGAGAAATCGTCGACTATGCATGCAATCTCTCCAACAAACACAGAAAAACAAATAGGCGGCAACAAGTGGACGCTCACAGACTGGTGAACTTCACTGTGAGTGCAGACCTACACCGAGATCAGCATCATGCCGAGTGTCTTGACAGTGTCTTTAGGTTCAAAATGGATCATGGCACACAGAATACTATCTTATTCTCAATGTGTGTGTAGTTTTAAGTGGGAAATGCACTTAAACTTCACACTGCACATCCATAAATCTTCCCTATTTTGACTTTCTGAAAAATCCAAGTGAACCTTTATCAACACCAAACTCTAATTTCCAGGTGAGCGTCTCTTTTGATAGCTGCTTATTGATTGATTAAGAGTGCTTTTTATTCACTCCTGTGTTACACAACCACAGACTCTTGCTTGACTGACGGAGTTAGTCGCAAAGGAAAACGTATGCAAATGTACTTCAAAAGCAAATCAGAAGCAGAAGAAATGGTTTTCCTCCTTAGTTCAACCGTCTGTAGCAAATGAAATGGTGACCAACTGGAAAAAATATGCTTTTGTTTTGACTTTCTTCAAAAAAAATCCCCTAATTTTAACATGATTTATTTTTTTTTTCTTTTGCCTCGTTACCAACAAAAAGAAAATAATGTCTATAATGTGGAGCAGATTGCTCAAATACTGTTGACTGCTCTGCCTCTGAGATGAGACAAGACCAGACTGCACTGCTGCACCAAATTTGTCTAGCAAAATACACTGATGGTGAGTAAAAAAAAAAAAAAACACACACAGACACACACACACTGTGTCTTAACCACATACTTGTGTCTGTTACATCCATGTCGGGGCATGTGCACACATACGTGCTGTTTTATCTACAAAAATACTGACTAAGATGCAGGTAAACGTTATTGATTTCGTAGCTGACTCAAGTTGCCATAGAAACAGATAAAGTACATACAGCGGTCTCTCTATTTGTGTGAATGAGCCATACCATAATACTCAAAAAACCGGTGTGGGTGGACAAGCACCGACTGCAGGAGTCTTTTCGCAGTGTAGCACAGAGCTCTGTCTGCATATTGCTGCTTTTTTCTTGTATTTGGTTCAAACACGCTGGAAAGCGCACACCAAATATATTCTAGTACTGGAGCGGCAGATAGCTGACATTCACTGTCAGAGCTCAGTATGCTGATTTTTTTTTTTTTTTTTCTATTTCGTGATGAGGAATATAAATGTTCAAAATTGTACCTTTCTGTGACGGAAAAGATACCAAAAAAAAAGCATTTGAATCACCGACACTTTCCACAGAAAGACTCAACTATTTTGGGTACAAGCTATTTAAAGTAGACTATTCCAATGCAGCTATTAATATTAATTATTAAGAGGTTTAGTGCTATTAACCTTTCTTATTTAAAACAGCAACAGAAAGACACGTCGAGTGTAAGCAAAGAAAGGTCTTGCAGGTTGTAGATTTATTGTAAGCAATAAAAACATATGAAACATCACAGTCATATTGTTTAATTTAGGCTAAATGTTTATGTCTCTGTTTCAGTAACAACAGTTGTTGACTCACTAATGAATTTTAACTGTAGGTCAGGCGCTACAGCAGAAAGGCTTCCCATAACCATTACAACGCTGCTTGATGTAATTTACTGTCCCAGAGATACTGCCGGTGGACATGCAGCACAATCACTGGCTAATTTCTCAATTAAATCGTTTGACTATCACAAAAAGTAAAAATGATTCATTAAAGAAGCGCAATCGATCACTGAAGATCAAGCAGCAATGGCTAAATAACACTAACTTCCACATGCCCATCAGCCTGCAATGTTTTTTTAAGTGGTTATTAATAATTTATAAAAAAAAGATATCACTTGTGAAATGAAATTAGTATATAAATGCACTCAAGTGAAAGGCTCTTGCTTCCTCTTTAAACAAAAAGCATTGTTTAAAACACTCCAACACGTAACCGTTCTGACTAATAAATCAAGTCTTGGTCCTGTTCCCAAGAATCTCTCATGCAGTTAGACGTGATCACCCGAGCTGAACGCAAAACCGTCCAAAAGAAGGTTTGATGGGAATGAGGACACAGGATTTGACCTCTGCAGACAGCCGGCAATTACTCTAGTTTGGAATCATAACAAAAAAAAAAAATGGGGGCAAACCGCAGTGGTGCTTCTGCTGCCAAGTCATCTATTTCTTCAAGTATTCTTGATTGGTATCATCATGCTTATCTATAATTTAAAAAAGACTACTTGAAAATCCTAATGCAGCTTTCGGGCTCTCTTAGGTTGCGATGAGAAGTTTCCCAGAAAACTCAAAGTTACATCTGAGTCCATGTGACTGTCTGTTTAAAGGACCTGGTTTGCTTATAGCTTGGCAGAGTGAACCTAAATAACCCAGCGACAAAATGCACTAAAGTAAACCTTTCTGCTCCACTTTCAGGCCAAAGAAAACACTACTGTTGGTGTGAAGAGCCGAACCCTTTCAGGCACCATTAACTGAGGCCAAAATTCAAACCTTCTTGCTCTTCTATATGGCACTATTACATCAGTGTCAACATAGAGATTTATGCAGCCCGGTGCGGTGCAGGATATTTTAGTCCTCGGGGAAGCTAATTGACCATAAAAGCTCCCCTTGGCTAAGGTTGCGTTGACCGGAGGACTTGGATGAGTCTTTGACTGGTACGCTGCAAAATGTTCAGTGTGTGTGGGCGGACAAAAAAAAAAAAAAAATCCAAACTCTGATTCACTCTTCTGTCATCCTGATGTTTACAGACACACACACCTTCTGTTTATCTGATCGTACTTGTGAAGACCCTCCACTGCAGTCTTCAACACTAACCCCCAAAACCTCTCACAACATGCCTGTCCTGTCCTGACCTTTCTCCTCATGTTGTCAAGATTTGTCAAGTGCAATCTTTACAGCCAGTTTTAACCCTTAAAGCCCATGTGCAGTAATTCTAGAGAGTTCTGAGATTTCTTTCAAAATACATGAAATATGTTGGAAATAGTTAGAAAACATGTGAAACGACTTTGAATGATATATTACTGAAACATGAAGTTAGAGGTTAAAACAGTTTTTCAGTCCAGGATTTTGTGGGCGGTCCTAAAAGGGTGGCTCGATGACACGCTGAGGCCACCCCGAACATACCCCTGCACCCCTAGCAGAGAGACAGAGATGAATTCATCTCGCTCAATGTTTCAAAGTTAGTCATGTCATTTTCTGAACTCATCTGACACGTTTCAGTCACTTCAAAATGTCTGCTTGACTGCTCCCACGAGTGGGCGTGGCTTTAACACATTAAGCCCAGAGTCCTGGAGCTGAGAATACTGCTCGATTTTGACACCTAATTTCATAAACTTGTCCACTTTCTGATAAACTCAGAACACATATTTATTCTGAACAAGTCTTAATTCTTCTTAAATCATCTCAAAACCTGAATCTCAAAGACGCATAATCTCACTTTGCATAATCGTCCTCACTCATACGTGACGGCACATCTCAGGTACTTTCCAGCCATCCCAGAGTGGATTTCTCTCCTCTGTCTCACATCTCGACATATGTTAATTCACAGCCAAAGACCCCTTACAAGGATAAAAACAGCGATCAGCAATGCCCGTCATATATGTTCCAATATTTATGGATTAATTTGATATTTTTGCCGCTTCTATAGTCTTAATTATGTGGAAGAACAACACAAGAGAAATGTACCAGAAAGATATTAGACTGTTAGACTGTATCTATGTTGCTTGACTAGCAGGAGTGAAGATTAGAAGAGTTAAAGATTTGCTAGATTAGAACATATTCTTTGAGCTACTTTAGATTTGAAAATCAAAATATAACTTGTTGAATTATGAAGCCTTTTATACATAAAAAAATAAATAATGACTGATACAGAAGGTCAGGCAAACGAGTAAATTCAGCCGCCACCGTCTTCTGTGTCTTTAACCTCCTCTCCGCCTTTTTTCCGGCTCTTTTCTCTTTAACTCTCTGTTTTTCTGCTCTCAGGCAGCTTTCCTCTCCATCCACCATCTCTCCACCTTCTCCCTTCTCCCATCCGTCCTTATCGCTCTCCTCCTGTCGAGGAGCTGTCACATGCTTGAGAAAACCGAACAGAACACTACGGCCCTACTTGACAGCCTCCTGCTGTACGTGTGTATACGTGCATAAATGTGTGTGTGCGTGTGTGTTTGTATTCGATGCGTGTACGTGTGTGTGTGAGGAGAGAGATTATCGGTGGTGTGTACAGTGGAGCATGTCAGTACACAACCACCCCCACTCCAACCTCCAGGCTGGATGATTCCTTTTTGTCATTTTCGGTCATGTGGGAATACACACCAAAAAAGACACAAACACACACACACACACACACACACATAAACACAGTGTGTCGTGATGTAAACACATTTAAGGTCCAGGTGTGCGATAGTGTGTGTGTGTGTGTGTGTGTTAGAGTGTGTGTTGAAACATTAGTCCATTAGCTGGATCACACTTTTTACAAATAGAGCTTAAAAACCATCTTTGATCCAGTTGAATACAACAGGATTAGCCTAAAGCCTTTATACACACAGACACTCACTTTGTTCCTCACACACACTCGCTCTTGCTCGCACGCGTAGCCGAAAAACGGAAACACTCATCCACGTAATTAGTCTGTTTTATTTAACCTATACTGAGCCAGTCGGATAACTGAACAGCGAACTCTCGGGCTCTGTTTCTAAAGGGGAGTCTTTCTTTGCCTGTTCAGTATTTTGGTGACAACACCTTAAGCAAGCACGCAAAGGCTCAAACATAAGCTGACTTCCAACACCTGTTTTTATAAAGTGGACTTTTCAGACACAAACACTTTAAGACTACCCCGTGTGGGAGATATTTTTCACAGGATACTGTTAGTCCAAAGAAATGTAAATGCTGCTGCTGATTGTTGGATTCTGTCTGGAGACAAAAAATATGCTAGTTTTTGATCATAAGTAATGTAATCATAACAACACGTGCACGGCTACCTCTGTTCAGCTACCCACCTAGTGAGAGTTGTGACGCTAAATCACAAAAATACTCATTTCTACACAATGTTGCTTTAAGGCCACAAACATAACCAATATGATATTTATGTTCGCGTTGTTTATTTAACTTTCATCAAGTTTTCTTCATGATCATGGCAGCGACGCCGGGGTGGCAGGTTGCGGAGATTAATGCCTTCAAGGCCTTCATTAAGGCCTTCAATTTCAGCCGATGAACTCCTTTAACAGCCGGTACAAGGTAGCCAGGTACGAGTTCCATCTGTAGTCTCCAACATGGGTGGTGCACATTATCAGAGTGCGACAATGGCGACAGCTTGAACAGAATAAAAAGGCAGAGAACTAGGCAGTCGTCATAAACGGCAACACGCACCCCGAGTGACAGACTTTCTTCCTCCCGCTAGCAGCTCTCTCCACCCTCCTTTCCTCCCTCCTTCATCCTTCATCCTTTTCTCTCCCCGTGATTTCTCTCCTCCTTCTCTCCTCCCAGTGAAGTTAAAGGTCAAACCTGTCTCCTCCTTGGAGATGAATCAAGTCCCATCACATCACTGTGTACACCTCTCTCTTTTTTTTTTTTTTGTTGCCTAAACCAGAAAACACACACACACACACACACACACACACACACACACACAGAAGCCCTCTGACAGGAGTGGCATTCAAAAAAAATCACACTGAACATGATAAAGAGAGTCACTTCCATGAAGCTCCTGGCTCACATTCTCACAGGTACACACATACACATATATGCATGGAGCTAGTTGTTTAAAGCTGTAGCAGCAGCATAAGGAGTTTTAATGTCACATTTATCTTCTCTGTCACAGGCATTTATTGCTGAATAAACTGGATTGCTTTTTGCACACTCTGTCCTCCCTCTGTGTTGATCGCTCGCTCTCTCTCTCTGCAGAGTGAATAAAGGACACACTGCGTTTTATGGCGCCGAAGATTATCGCCGTGCTCATTGCTCTAAAAGTTAGAATGGCTGTTGCAGCTAGTGCCGGGGAATCGTTTGAACGCAACACCCTTCGCACTGGCTCGGCCAGACATCTCACAGATTTGCAGGCAAGACCGGAGTGTATCAAGACTGAGACAGGACCAAAACTTTGAGGGGTCGAGACCAAGTCAAGACCAGGAACAGGGCAGGACGAGGGTGAGGTAGACGCCTCGCAGCCTTCCCGGTCCCTGCCTGTTGCAGGACTTACAGACTGCTGTGTGTGTTTTGCAGATTTTCTCTTTGACGTTTAGAAAGTCAAATTTTATTACAGGAGGTTTGGCTGACGATCACTTCCTCGCGGCGCGTGTGAAGGAGGGCAGCGAAAACAATCAGCCCTTAACAGTGACAAAAATTTTAAATCAGCCATGAGTCAAGTTATTGATGTCATTCAAAGCAGGAAGTTTCTTTTTTTTTTTTGCATAAAATATTGAGTTTAATTTGTTGGAAGAACATTGCACCTGTTGGCTCGTGGTCTCCTGACCTCCCCTGTCCTCTTTAGCTGTGTGTGCCACGCAGGTGTTTGCTCTACAGACTGTGCGATGAGATGAGACGGACAATCTCGAGTACTACAACACTGGCTTACCCCATGAAGAGTGAAAACATTAAAAAGCGTTGTGGTTGGGAGGAGGAAATATACTGTATGTAGAGACGGACAGAGGAAGGCGCATGTAGAGGTTTAAGTGGTTTTGATTGTACGATGGAAGCCAGCATGTTCTCCGCTCTGTTACTGTGCACTAGTAGAACCAGATACGTCCCCGCTGCTTCCACACAACATTAACAGCTGCGTGTGTGCGCGTTAGTATGCGCGCGTGCGTGCGTGTGCATGCTTGTTAGCCCTAGGCGTGTGTTTTATGGTCAGAAAGAGACGAGGCACAGATTGATACTCTCTCCTGACGGCACTCACTCAACCTTCAAAACCCATTACGTCTCTGCTCTCTCTCTCTCCGTCTCTCTCTTCAGCGTCTCTCCTCCATCCTCCTCACCCAACCCCAGTTCGTTCTTAATGTAATTAACCTGACATCACTGCCTCTGCTGTTTACCCAGACTGCACTGCTTCTGTCTTCTTCTGTTTCTTTTGCTTCATCTCTATCTGCTCTCTCGCACACCTCCCTTATTCTGTATTTCCACCTTAACGTCTCCTTCTTTTGCCCTTTTAGCTTGATACCTAAGTAGATCTACCATCCCCAAATGAACAATGATTGGGCCAGAGCACTGCTTTTCAATGATGTTAACCAATAGTTTGACCAATTTTCCAAAGTTACTGTTTTTGATGTTAACACTTTTCAAATTTCCTTGGAAACTTTCTATTAATGATGCAATTTTGGCACTAAACAGAGAAAATAGAGACAATAATATATGAAAATACACAATAAATGATAATCAATTGCAGAGTCCTTCTTAAAAGAGCAACTAAAATCATAACGACTGAACGAAACTGTCAGAGATGAACAATGACATAGCAATTTTTGGAAATTTCTGTAGCAGTGAGCAATAAGGATGCACTTTATGCAGTCCGTACACTAATACGCACACTGACTACAACAATGTAAACAGAGTGAAACATGCAACACTGAAACTGAGCTGCATTTCTGTTGGATGGATGTGTGTTTTGCGATACTCTAACTGACCCCAGCAGGGAAACGCTTTTCATTTGCACTCTCTCCCGGCAGAGCCGGTGGGGAGTCGCCGACTTGTTCAGGGATATTTCTGAAGGTGAGCACTCCAAAAGACAAAAAAGATCTCAGCTTTCGTGCTAAAATGATTTTCCTCTTGTATAAGTCTATGAAAAAGCCATTACACTGACTGAGCCGGAGAAGGCAAGGACAAACCGACGCGTTCCTATCGACTCCGATTAAAATAATGCATTATAATCAGCTCTCATTAAGAACTCTCCGTAAACACACACACACACACTGTAGATTGATCAGCATCACAGTCAAAACGCAATCCCACAAAATATATCACCGCCATGACATCAGTGGTCGATGATATTGACCGGACAGAATGAAATTTATTCAATGAAATTAAATTTATTAAAAGGCCAATTATTAGCTCAGATAATGTAGCAGTAAGTGTGCACAGACAGACAAATTTACAGCCCGTCCTGACAGTATTTTAGTTGAACTGACAGATTTAAAGGACAGCCGGGAGACTCTCAGATGAGCCCACAAATATTGGACTATTCCAGACTCTACCTAAAATCCTCATTTCTCTCAATTTCTGCTCACACTGGTCCTCATCCCCCTTTTAAATTAAATATTGTCAAATCTTTGCCCTGCCAACTTCCTCTCTTGCCGTGTCAGGTGTGTGTGTGCATGTGTGTGTGTGTGTGAGGCCACTTACAGAAGCCCTCCATTACTCTTAATGAGAGGAGCTGCAAGAGGCCTGTCATTCCATTAACCTCATCAGCATCATTCTCTCTCTCTCTCTCTGTAGCACGCACACACACACACACACACACAATGCACACGACTGATGCTCACATTCATGTGCACATGTGCTTGCATTTACAGAAATAATGATCTGCGGCGCGGTCATCTGTGAATGATGGCGTTGAACTCTTTGACACGAGTTCAAAAGACAGAGAGAGAGACAGACACACACACAGCGGAGTACAAAAAGATGACGACCACCGCAGAATCCAACAAAAACACGAGTTACATTTTTAAATTTCAGTCTGACGTGATCATACACTCTGTATCAGCTCTTCCAGCTTTTCACTGAAGTTATATGATGATTAATACCGAGTGAAATATTCCGACTGAGTTCCTCGTGTCTTTTTATAGCTGCACCACTCCTTCAAATAGAAACACTGTCACTAAATGTCTCACGCACCATTTTTTTCCCCAAAATTCTGTGTGACATATTTGGTATATTTGGAAACTTTAGTCTCTCGGTTAGAATTTAAAATAATGCTCTGTGGGCTTTGGACAAGGTTTGGCAGCGCGCCGTGAGTCTGCGATGACTGATCTACCTGCGGATCACTGGGGGGCTAAAATGTTAACGCTCCTCAAAAATAGCAAACAGTTCCTTCCTTGACTCACGGCTCTGACGAGACGTGATGATTCAACGTACAGAAATCCGTCGCGAAAGGGAGCAGATGAGAGCTGACAGTAGCCTTAAGAGACCGGGGATGCAGTGCAGCCACACGACATGTCGCGTTTTGAGTGACATGCGTGACTCACTCTTCCTCCGCCTTTATGTTTAAGCCGCAGCTGGGAGTTCTGAAATGAATCCTACCCTTAAACCAGCCATTCGGTGCAATCATAAACAGCCCCAGATTCAAACTCAAACAGCTCTCGTAAGGATGCAAGCGCGGACGCAAACGTTTTAACCTGCTGAGCGGTTGCACCTTTAGGGTATAGACATATTTAAACATAAAGCAACACAGATGGTGTTAGTCATTCTAACAAATGGCTTCAGTCCTGAGGTGGTATGCTCTGGCAACACGGAGTCGAGGCCCAACGGGATAAAATTAAGCACCTATTTTTAACTTTTACTGTATGTTTTCTTCTGTGTGAGCCACTCCAGGGCCCCAAACTGTTTTCACATTCTGCTCTACAATCCAATTCTTTATCTAGAAAGGCTTTGAGGCGGCATTAGCTATCTATCTGGAGTTATCCATCTTTTATTGTTTCTCACGTCCTCCTCTGCTTTCATTCCCAGTCTGGCCCCGCCCTGTTTCGTCTCTCGCTTTTCTCTCTATCTGTCCCCTCATCTCGCCTTCGCCTGCATGTGTGTCTGTTCCTGCATTAGCTCTTGGCATTTTTATGTTTCTGCATGCCTGGGCGCTTCAGTATATCTGTGAGCACATAGCTGCATACAGAGTGTGTGTGTGTCTCTGTGTATGTGCGTGTGTGTGTGTGTGTGTGTTTATGCCCCCCAAGGCAAAGCTCCAGATGGCCTTAAAACAATGAACAATCTCCCTGACCCTCTCATTATTCTCTCAGATTCAATTAGCAGCTGATCAAACCAAGCGGGAGAAGCTGTTCACTTCTAGAGGCTTTGTAAATCACCTCAGAGGCCAAACACACACACACACACACATAAACAAGACCATAGCCACCGCGATACACAAAAAAAGTTTCAATGTATATTGGCGCGTCACGTTATTTTTGAAATCTAATACAGGTCTATATCTTAGCTGTATGCAGTTAAAACCTCAGAGTGAAACATCTTTTGGCTTTGTGCTTTACTGCAGGAAACTCGATCACCCATCCTCCTCCTCCTCCCTCCTTCCTTCTTTCTCTTTACCCTCCTCATTTGATTCTTCCTTTCATCCACTTGACTTTCATCGCTTCTCCTCGTCTCTGACCCCATCTCCTCCTCTCTTTTGTTACCGCGCTTGTGTTATTTCTCCCCCTCTATTTTCGCTCCCTCGCTTCTTTTCTTCGTTCTCTTTCTCCCCCCCTGCGTTTGTGCTGTTTACTCTGTAGTGCTGTCGCGTTTGAAGTTCTCCTCTTCCCGCTTCCCCTCTCTCGGTCCTCAGCCTTCTCGCTGCATCATCCTCCGCTGAGCTCGTATCAGCCGCGTTTACACGGAGCCCATGCTCCCGTTAACAAACAGAATTACAGTCCAGTCAGAGTAAGAATGCCTCATTTAACTGCCGCCATCAAAATCAAAAGCTCATTGATCTGACACATGACAATTTGATATGCAAGTCTCGTTCCCATCATTGGTACTTCTGGTCGGTCACTTGAACGAAGTTGTCTTAGGAGGGCAGATGACTCTTCTACTGCTGCATCATTTACAAGCTCACTTTACCATTAATGGTCTTTTTTTAAAAGTCTTCCCAGGGGAATAATCTGTGGTTTAGTGATGTTTACTCATTTCCAGGAGGGTCTGAATCACAGAGTGCTGCAGGTGGTTCAAAAACAAACAAAAAAAATGATGCTTTAATGGAAAGCACAGCATGAAATTGATGGAGCCGAGCACTTAGAGTCCATCAATCCATCATTTTCAAAAGTATGCCCAGACAACAGTCGGTGAGAGTACAGTCACCAAGGTGAGAGAGTTTAGCTCAACCTCTACACATCTCCTCCTGCTCTCCATCCACCTGTCAGTAAGATTCATCCTCTGGGGAGCATGAATGTTGAATCCAATGAGTCTATCCATGCCTTCTTTCAGTCCAAACCCTGGATGACAGCTTCCTCTTCAGATAAGTGCGCACTTCAAACGAGTACGGACACAAAGCTAGGTGGGCTAGGATGAGTGTAAAATTAGCAGCTATCCACGCTGGGCTGTTAATGCCACATCCCTCCTCCCACGACCAACATTGTTTTATCCAATCTCGATGGGTTGGTATCAAATGCTTAAACAAAGGCAGACACATTTCAAGGTGGAGGTCTTACTCGTGTAAAACCCCGGCATGCTAAAGTTATATCACCAATCGTCGGACGCAGCCTGGTTTTAAAGGTAAAAATCAGATTGTGTGATTTGTTTTTTTTTTCTCCTCTTCTGCTGACATCCTCATGGCCGAATTTTTCTCCCACTCTCAAATGGCTTTATGCTTTCTTGTTGCTTCACCTCTCTCTCTCTCTCTCTCTTTGCTGTAACGCAGGAAGCAGGATTGCCTCTAAACAATAACACTCTCAAATGTGTTAGCACACACACGCACACACACACACACACACACACTCGCAGCATCTACTCCACCTGAGAGTAATCATTCAGAAAAACATTAGATTCTTGTAAGCATACACACACACTCTCTCTCTCTCATTCTCCCTCTCTCTCTCTCTCTCTCTCTCACACACACACACACACACACACACACACACAGCATAGCTCTCCATGTCAGTTACCAAATTAGGAAATAATATGCAAGGTCGCACAAACATCATGTTCTGCTCAGTCGGGAAAAAAAACACACACAGACACAGATACAGGTGGGTGGTGCTTCCAGGGTACCGGACATATTTAGTTGTTATGAACTGCTACACACAGAGCTGCAACGATTTGTCGATCAATTGATTAGTTGACATTTGATAATGGATTTATGGTTTGAGCCTGCTTTTCAGCTGATTTCAGCTTCTCATGTGTGAATATTTTCTAGTTTCTGTCTTCTTCTTTGGCAGGAAACTGAACATCTTCAGGTTGTGGACGAAGCAAGACATTTGCAGATGTCACTCTGGCAGAAAATGGTGAAAAACGCCCAAGCAACAAATCAATAAATCAAGAAAATGATCAACAGATTAGTCGATAATGAAAATAATTAGTTGCAGCCCTATTTACATAGAATTATGAGTAAACTGCAGTCTAAAGATCTGGTTTTATAGAATAGATTGAGGCAAATCTGCCGGATCCAAATTGGGCGCATTTACATCAACATGGGGACTGAACCTTTAAGATAACATTTAAGTGCAGCTCAGTAGAAATGATGAACCCCAATTAGAGAATGACCAGAAATAATCTGTACCGATACTGACTGTGACAGAAAGCCACGGCAGGCAGAGCGGGGCGGTGTAGTGAGTCGGAAAACTTCACAACCCTGTGCTGAGGGTGTGACTGACGCCTCTAAATTGTTGACACAGACTGTACACACTGTCATACTCCACTGTGAATTTATGGTACACCCAAAAATCAGCCTGTGCGATGATCAAGTGCATGATTAATTGGAGATTTGGGCTGTTACGGGCCTAGTTTACGGCACTAAACCTCAAATCAGCAAATTTTGCCTGACGTATTCCAGGAATCATCTCCGAGGCTGCAAACACTGATTTCCTCTAACAGGTTTTTTTGATGAAGGTGGCTGGGTCATGACACTGAGGATGGGATATTTTGTTGTGTCTACATTGTGTTTGCTTTTCAGTTAAAGTTTGGCCTTTTAAATCTTTTTTTCTCTGCATCAGCGTGATGGATAACAGACCAATATGGGCTTCAGTTTCGCTGTCCTGAGCCGGGCTGACAGATGACGCTCCCATCACACACACACAGACACACGCCAGCCCGAGCACACACATCCTCTCTCTCTCTCTCCCTCACACATTGCCCACACACACACACACACACACACTCAGTCCACAGCTCTCTGATCTGTTTATTAGCACAGCATCTCGTTAAGCCGCTGCGCCTGGTGCTCAGCTAACCAAAGGAGGCTCTGTCCAGCGTCCATCGCCATGTCGACACAAGGCCGCCAACTGGAGCAAACCAGATCAGAGCTCGGTGCGTAGGAGGTCTGTCATACACACTCATGTTATCACTCTGCCTGCAGTGTGCTATGGCGCGCGCGCACACACACACACACACACGCACCATTGGAACTCATGGCAGAGTGCTGTTAGACGCACAGTGACACACATGGGGACACAAATGCCAACTACCGCACGGGCTCATGACAACTGTCCTCCTGCTGCATTATGCATGAACACCCACAGACGCGCACTGCATGTGCACGTGTACACACACACGCCAACAACCGTGCACACACACTATCACACCAATGCCTCTTAATTACATCTTTATTTGGTGTTTTTTAAGGTGAGACACTGGATTGTTCTCCTTGCTGGGCTAATTGCGGGTTAAACTGCCTGAACAACGTTGCTCCAGAAAGTTTGGCATTTTCAGTCTGCCTCTAAACAGCCGGAGGGAAACAGATGACGCCGTTCCCCAATTAGCTGTCTGTAAGCTGGAGGTCTAGCGTCGACGTCCCGCTTTTTTCCTTGCAAAGAACCTCACAGATACAGGAAGCAAATGGAACCACATTCATCCAATTCATAATGGATGAACGGAGAGTGAGCGAGTAGCTAATCTTTAATCAAAATGCTTGTAGCATCCTTTCCTCCTTAATAGCCACCAACTTTTAATGGCTAAATGAACGAGCAAAGTAAAGAATTAATTCATTATGTATGAGTGAGTCACTTCCTGGATGCACGGGGTGCTTTGAAACCGCACAATTCAATGTCTTTTTCTCCACCATCAGAGAGCGTTGAACATAAAAGATGAGTTCGCAGTAAAATCCTGATATTTACCACTTGAACGAGATTGACTTTAAACCTCTGAAACGATACAGTAAGCTTAACTTTATTGATTCCCGGCAGGAAATTAGCTCATTACAACAGCAGAGAGAGAGAGAGAGAGAGAGAGAGAGAGAGAGAGAGAGACGTACATGTGAGCAGAGAGTAAAAGGTACTAAAACCTATTACAGATCATGGCCGCTCTTTCTGTGACAGCTTCATTTCCCATAGGCTTCCTACCGTGTTTTTATAGCTGACAGTGCTTGCTCGTTTTATGTCACTGACCCCTGACCTGCATATTCATCACAGAACAGAGAGGGAGCCGTGCATAGGAAAGTGATTGCACGGCTGCAGGAGTCCAGATGCAGACAAGAAGCCGCTAAATCTAAGTTGATCTCGAAGTGATGTGTTGCCAAGAGTCTACCTGCACAGAATCGGATTTAGGTACAGTAGCGTGTTCTTTTATTACATTTCTCCTCTGTGCAATTAAAGCGTCGCCGAGTGTGACAATTACATCAGTATGCACTCTGCAGTCAAACCGTGTAAACGCGACTCAGTGTGTGGATTCCCGCGCAGAAGATGAAGAGCCCGATCTCTTTGCAGAAGCAGAATTTAAGTGGCTCTGTTGTTTTATTAGAAGCTGTTTGATTTATGAAGATACGCCTCGGTTCAGCCACAGTACACTGTTAAAGATAAATACACGCTTGGTCAGATTTTTTTTCATTAAACTTTTGTAATAATTGTTCTGCAGTGTTTTTTCCCCCTCAACTTCTACACTTTTGTTTTCATAATTGCGCTGAGAAGTGAGCGGCGTTATGAGGTCCCAGCTGTTTGTTGTCTCTCCATTCAGCGTTAACAGCGTTTTGCTCTGTGACGTATGGCTCTTTGCTCTCCAGACAAGTATATAACGGCACCATTATAGAGCCACTTCAGCTAAAATCAGGCTGTTTAACACACACCAGGCTGCCTGCACTTCAGCTGGGTCAGCTGCTTCATGATGCCCTTTCATCGCACGCACAGGCAGTGTGTGTGTGTGCGTGTGTGTGTGAGAGAGAGCGTCTGTCGAGGGAAATGCAATGGTGTCGTGCAGTTTCCATGTGTGTTTGAACTGTGATAATAGAGGTCCATTAGGAAGCAGACAGGGGGCCAAGGAGAGCAGAATTCCTTCATTACAGCCTAATGGACATTAAACACAAGTCTCATACACACACACACACACACAAGCAGCAAATAAGAAAGGCTTTTGATAAAGCTGCCAGTCCTCCAAGAGACAATTAATGATCATCTGAAGCGTCTGTGAAAGATTAATCCATCCACGCTGACCCACTGGCTGTACGTGTGTGTGGGTAACCTCTATGGGTTGAGACTAACAATGCCAAGTTCAATTCAGAGAACAATAGATCACATACAGGGAGGGCGGGTTCATTGGGTTTTGGTTTAATCATACTGACGTAGAGAAGTCTAGTTCCTGGTTCATAATGGTCCCAGAGGTGAAGAAAAGAAAAAAAAGATCCTGGCAAAAGTCTCCTACGTTTACAGATAGATTTATTGATATATATTGGTTCTACTTTTTCTGTGCAGCGGAGTAAATGGTTCACCATCCGACTCTTATGTTAAAGGCACTCTCTCCGAGGCTACCCACAGTTATTTTGCACATTAGTCTTTCTTTAAATATTTCAAAATTATTTCTAGTTCTAGTTTTAAAGTCCATGTAAAGGCAAGACAAGGAGATTTCTTTCAAAATACATGAAATATTTTGGAAAATAGTTGCTAAAAACATGTGGAAAGACTTTGAACGATGTATTACTGAAATGTGGAGTTAGAGGTTAAAACAGTCTTTCACCAGTTTTTCAGTAAGGGATTTTGTGGGCGGTCCTTAAAGGGTGGCTCGATGACACGCTGAGGCCACCCTGAGCGTACCCCTGCACCCCTAACACAGAGACAGAGATGAATTCTTCTCGCTCAGAGTGTTTCAAAGTTAGTCAGGTCATTTTCTGAACTCATCTGACACGTTTCAGTCGCTTCAAAATGGCTAATTGACTGCTCCCACGAGTGAGCGTGGCTTCAGCATATTCAGTAGACATGCCCCTACAGTCCTCGAGCTGAGAACACTGCTCATTTTTATTTCGACACCTAATTTCATAAACTTCTCGATATTTTTAATCCTTCAAATTTGGCTGGGTGGTTAATAACACTTTCTTCTTAGAACACAAATTTATTCTGACTTCACACAGACTTTAAAGCTTCTAATTATGTTCTAGTGATGTGACTACCTGCACCTTGAATTTCTTGGATAACTCACTTGGCATGTATTTGGTCAGATGCCTAAATTCAATCAAGCGACAAAGCAAGCGGATGCGACATCTCCTCTGATCGTCTCTTTGTGAGTTCACTGTCAGTTCAGTTCAGAGTTGGTTACAGATATGAAGTCACCCAAAAGAAAACAGATCTGAGCATGAACACTAGGTCAACGTAGCTTAGGCTTTTATTTTAGTTTTATTCACCTCCTCTCTTTTTTTTATTTCATATAGTCAGGCTGATGCTAGATCGCTCCAACGCCGACTATTTCAAAGTGAGCTCGGCGTCTGACGTGTTCAAAACCACCCGGTCTGAAGCTTTGAGAGCTCTGCTTAGATTCAACGGCTCCTCCGTCGTGCAGTAAATACCTGACTGCCTTTTTAGCTGCTGCCAAAGCTGTTCCGATATCCTTTTAAATGTTTACAGTATGACACCAAAGTACAATACAATCTCTGAGACTCACACACACATGCGCACACACACACTGATATCCACCCACAGACTTAATTTACCCTTTATTTCCTCTCCCCCCTCTCGTTCTGTCACACCAAACACACTCTTTCTATAAAATGATCATAAATTATATAGTTATTGACTCAGCACTCAAACATGGACTCTCTCACACACACACACACCCCCCTACCCAATGCTCCAATGTGCAGCAGAGCTATTCTGTTGCCTAGTAACCAGGTAGAGTTTCTAGTAAGAGGCTGTCGAGAGAACCCCTGTCCTAGACTCCTCGCTCTACCTATCTTGCCCACTACCGCGCTCTTTCCCTCTTTCTCGCTCTCTCTCATGCACACACACACACACACAAACGTGTGCCGTTTGAAGTTGCTTTCATTAAACTCTGCACGCGCACTTTAAATTCACCCGGCACTTTTCTTCACCATCAACCTTCAATCACCGCTCCGCCGCAAAAAAAAACTAGGTTGCCGTTTGTCTTCACACTACACTTATCCACACTCTCATGCACCCTGTCTATCTCTCTCTAACACCCACACACACACACACACACACACAGGCACTTACACACACTTACACGTACATGCAGGACCGTTTTTGTAGACAAAGCAGAGACACGTGCTGCAGAGCTGCATTTTTTTTTTTTTTTTTTTTTGTAAGTCTCTACGGGGATGCAGTTAAGTATCAGGCTGTATCCATTATACACCGCTGCTGTAAAAGCATCTCTTATACTTACATACACAAACATAAAGACATAAAAACGGACGCCCAGCTGGCATAGAGCCACATATTTCTCATAAGAAGCGAACTTAAAAAGATCTCTTTTACTCTTCACATTACAATCGCAAAAACATAACACAAACTATTGAGTAGCATAAAAAGAGCCTAACATGCAAACAAACATCCAAACAAATCACTCCACTCAGTTTTTTTCTTCATTAGTGGCAAACCGTTATTTGATTTTTGTGACTGACGGAGAGAAAAACAGTTGTTAGGGAGCCTGAGCTAAGACAAAGTTACATACGTGCCGAATACATTGCAGTGATATGATCTCCATTGCTTTTCTCGCTCACACACACTGCTGTGCTGTCCGCATTGCCATGACAACCCAGTGCAAGATGCTGATGGGTTTCCCAGATCTTTTATTTATTCATCCATCTCTGCATCACTGTTTCATACTACCACACACACATACACACACACACAAACACACACGGATGTGCATCCATGCGTGCCCTCCCACCACGCTTCTTAACATACATAAGCCCTCATTTACAAGCCGGTTTGATCAACAGAGTTTGTATCACGGACGAATTCTGTATCTGTATCTGTATCTTGTTGGAGTGAGCAATTTTTTTTTTTCGTTGCCTCCAAAACACTGCTGTGTGATATGAAAAGCTGCCCATACAAAGTAGGCCATTACAAAGGCGTGTGTGTGTGTGCGTGTGTGTGTGTGTTCCTGTCATTCCAGCCATCTTTCAGACAGTAATGTGATCAGCAAAAAAATGTGAGGGCTGCTGTGTTATTCACATGGAGCTTGACTGTGGGGGAACAGCAGGAACACACACATGCAGCGCAAACACACACACACACACACACACGCACCAAAAACAACAACAAAAAAAAGCTCATTAGGAACAGCAGTGCAGCTACCAAACAACACATGCAACAAGGCCGTGTGACCTAAAAACATAACTGCATACTAAGCACAGGATGAAGAGAAGGAGCTCCAGCCGTCTGTGAGGGGTGCACTGACGATCCCAACCCCAGCACGATGCACGGCCCCTGGGGAGCACCGTGCTGACCTCCCCCTTCACAGCTCCTCCTCCAGAAAAAGAAATACATTATCGCCTTTTCACGTTAGTTCTTGCAGCTTGAGGTGCGTATTAGTAAGTGTGTGTGTGTGTGTGTTTGTTGTTTGGAGACGCACTATGGAGGTTGAGTGGTCCCTCTGAATCTGTGCTAGCTCCGTTTTCAATTACAGCTTCTCTGTCTTTCCATCTCCTATTTTTTATAGCCTGGATAAATCCACTTTTACTGAACTCTATTCCCCCCCAGCTCAACCCATTGGCCAACATCACACACACACACACACACACACACACACGCTTATAAATCAATACACCCTGGGAGTCCATGTCAAATCCTAAGACAATGAGAGGAATGATGAGAGCAGAAGAAACACCATGACAATTTATCTCAGCGAGTGTCTCAATATTAAAAAACATCGCTCGCATGAGTATGTGTGCATGCAAATGCATATTTCATATTTCATACTGCGGTGCACTGAAAAAAAAAAAGAACATGCATAACTGATCCCTGTGTCCAGTAGAAAGAATAGATTTTTGTAAAAAAAAAAGTGCTTCGGTGCATTTGCAGTCAGGATTCACACACGTTCGAGCAGCAAGGAAAGACAAAGGAATGTGAGGCGAAAGAAGGAGAAACAAAGAAAGAGCGCCCATTATTCAGCTGCAGCTTTTTTTGGAGAGAGACAGGGCGAGGGCGGGAGGGGAGGAGGGCTTGGTTTGAGAGAGGAGTTGTGTCTTGAGGACGAAAAAGCCACTGCATCTTCACTGCAGCAGCCGTCAAGTAGCAGATAAAGACAATAAAAACACACACACACACACACACACACAACAAAGCCTGAGAGGTACGTGCTCATCACTCACACTTGCTGATTGTCTTAACGTTGTGTTAAACTGTCAGACGAGAGCGCCGCGGCAAAGTGCGCACGGCGGGCGGACTAGATTGGATTTAAATGACCAATTTCTGTCCTTTTCACTCCTCGCCGTGTTCCTGTTCATCTTGTGCAGCTCTCCTCTTCCATCATCCCTCTCTCTCTCTCTCTCTCTCTCTCACTCTCTCTCTCTGTCCTGGTTCTTTTTTATCCCTTTCATCCTTCCCTTCTTCTCTTGACTTTTAACTCCCACCTTTTTCCAACATCCTGCTCTCCTACCTCCTGTCCTCTCTCTCTGACCTCCCCGCCCGTCTGTTTTCTATCCCGGACTTCATTCGCTTCCTCTTTTTCCTCCATTTCTTGACTTTTGTTTTCCTTTAGTGTCATCCATCCATCATTGTCTCTCTTTCTCCTAAAATTCTTTGTCACGCCTGTCCTCTGTCTTTTACCTACCACCTGCTGCACACACACACACACACGCACACACACGCTCACACACGCAGTCACTTCCCGTCATCATTCTGAGTCTAACGTGGGTTTTGACGAGGAGAGACTACACCACATTTTCTGTGTAGATTTCCGAGATGAGAGTGACAGAGCAGGTTTTGGGTGGTGGGTTGATCAGTGGTAACGCAGAACACACTTTGAGACCATCATCAACACGATGCGTAGCCATGGCAACAGCTGCCGGAAAAAAAAAAAAAAAAAAAAAACCTCCCATGATAAAGGATGGCCAATCAGTGTGGCGGTGCCAAAACAGGGAACTTGACTGACAGCTGTGAAAAGACAAATCTGAGATACTGTTGGTATCTCCTCCATATCTAGATCTATCCACTCGCTCCAGCCCTATCATTTCCTGTCTGCATTCAGTGTTTTTATATTATCACACACTGGAATTAAGTGTTTTAAATGCTGCATAAGAGCAGTAACGTAATGTGAAATGGCTAACCAGCTATTCTTGGATTGTCTGATAGTATCAGGACGCTTGTCCTCTCGGTGAAGCTCATCACTGGCAGGTGGAAAGAAGTGTCTGGCAGCACCATGTGTCACAGAGGTGACACGTGTCTGTCTGCAGCTCTCCCCGGGCCAACTGTGCAGTTAGCAGTGACAAAGACTGCAGTGCATACAGAAAAGATTTTTTTTTACGACGTATTTAAAACACCCAGGACAGATACGACCTCTCTTGCTGTGCTCAGACAGCCGAGGGATGTTCACTCGATGGCGTACTCCTCAACAGATTAACGCTGTGACCCTGAACACCAGTAGCCACCAGATTCCCTCAGATCGACCTTTAACCTTTGACACAACGGACTCATCAGTATGCTCTGATGAAGCACAACCTAGCTGGCTGGCTGAAACACGATGTCCACACAATGATTTTTTATGTATCTCGCTGTAGTTATCAGCGACTTTAACCCTTGCACACTCACCCTTAATGTAATAACGTGACATTTTGGCATCTGGAGTTAGATGAATGCTACTCTGTAAGTCTGTATAGCATAGCAACTGGTTAGCTTAGCTTCCAAAAAGAGCGAAAAACACTATCCAAAGGTAACACAATGAGAAAAGGGAACATTTAAAGCTTGTTAATTTAAGATGTTACAACAAACAAGATATAACATGTTAATCAGTGAGATATATTAGTGCTGTTAGGTGGATTTTGTTACGTTTGGGCTAGCCAAACTAGCCATTTCCCTGTTTCCAGTCCTTATGCTAAGCTAGCTATCAGTTGCTGGGTGTAGTTTAATATTTACTGTACTGAGTGAGGTCAATCTTCCAATCTAACTGGGAACTATGGCTTTAATCTTAACACCAGAAACTTTACCTACAACTTACTGTACTATATGACGCTGTGGACAAAAGAATCTGTTAAATGAACTCAAACCAGCCATGGCAGCCCGATTACACTGTTTCTGTCCATAACCCAGGTGGTATCATAATCTCACATACAGCAGCTATCATCCCCGGCAGCAGCACAAACACACCGAAGCTGAAACACACACAGACACTCTGAAGTGCTTTGTGGAGTCAGACGTTCAGAGCCTGAGGCAGGAGAGGGTCACTACTTCAATACATGGTGTGGGTGATTGCAGGCAAACACACACACACACACACACACTCACAACGTACACAACGTCGAGCATACACATACACGCTCCTCGTATGTGCGTGCACACACCCTGCGTTTACACACATGAAAGTCAGCTATTAGTTCCAGATCATTTTGCGAAGCAGCCTGTAGACAGCGAGCCTGGGGATAAACAAAGATCCTACTGTACTGGAAGTAATCCCACAACACACACAGCTTAACACCCTGTGGACACATGCACCTACTCAACCACTAACACACACACACACACATAAATATGAACATTAAAAAACACCTGGAGAGCCGAATATTACCCTGAAATGCATATTTGTTTACTTATTATTATGTTTGGCTAAATACTGCAGTGACTTTCGGAGCAGCGACAGTAATGATCCACACAGGGCTGACTTCAGTACTGAAGCAATGCTTTTTTTTTTTTTTTTTTACTTTGTACTGTAAACATATTTTCTGCAAACAAAGCTGCTGACGTCGGCTCAAATAATAATAATAATAAATAATGAATCTATGATTCTGAATAAGCATTTCATACCAGCTTTCACTGCTTGACACTCTTCAGCAATCTGTGCTTGTTAGGAATAGACTCTTCCTATAAAAATGTGTATTCAGCGCTTGCTGATTGCATCCTCTCGCCTCACCGTCTTCTTACTAGTGTGACCCTGAAAACCCAGCGGGCACATCTCTGTCACGTCATGGCTGAAACGCTGTTCTGGTCTGTCCTCTACGCGACTTCAAACCCCACCAGGAGCATTTCAGAAGCAGACTTTGTTTACTTGCTCAGATTCTTGGTGTATGTGTGTCTACATGTGTAAACATTATACCTAGTTAATTCTCTCTGCCGTTTCTGTGTCTTCCGCCAGCTCGAGCTACTGTGTGTAGATTGACGCGGGCTGCTTGCACAGCCGTGGATCGCTTCTAGAAACGGACCGCGGCGCGCACGCAACGCGGCGTGGAATTTGGGGTTGAAGTAGAAACTATGTTGGCTCCAAAACACCGTCTTCTGTTTCCTTAAATGATGTCAATATGTGTAAAATCTGTACTCTTCTACAAACGGAAAGCAGGTTTATAACTTCCGCTTTTTGTTCTGCATATTTACAGACGCGTTATTTACTTTTTAGTTCACACTTTAAGCAAATGTAAAGAGAGTTTAATGAGATCTATGAATGCTTTGGGGCTGAGGTTGGATTTAATTCTGTGTTTCTCCTAATTAGAAAAGAAGTTCGTCGAGGCATGTGTGCCGCAGGCCTGCTGCGTAGCTTGCAGCACTATTATTGTTGGCGTACTGCTGACTCCATGTTGGCTAGCGTGGAGCATTTTGTGACTGCTCATGGTATTACACAAGCAGAGAGAGCCTGTGAATGCTTCGTTTCTACGGATGTAGAAGTATATGAGACCTAAACTGGAAGTTTGTTCCTCCGTTGTAGAGCACAACGCAGAGTTAAACTACAAATACACAAGACAGAAGATACACACAAACACACAAACACACACACTGTGCCGGGTGTGCCAGGACTTCATACGTCAGAGAGACAGGATCCCTCTGTCTCTGCAGCGATACACACCTCATGACCTCCAATCTGCTGTTATCATGAGCACAGGCCAAATAAAATGAGTCACCAAACTCTCTCTCTCTCTCTCTCTCTCTCACACACACACACACACTCAGATGCACTGCTCAATATAAATACAGCAAGAAGAGCACTGAGACTGGCAGAGAGGGAGAGGTGCACAGAAGCCTGTCTGCGTGCTCCTACAAACACACACACACACACACACACACGCACACAAACACCTCAGGATGCCTGTCTGAGTGGCAGTGGGAGGAGGACAACCAGCTGACATCAAGGCCAACTCTCTTCATCCCTCACGCCGCAGCGATGAAGTCATTTTGAGACATAAACACACGCACACACACACACACACACTATGAGAAAGAGACCTTCACTGCGTAGAGGAAGTGGACAATTCAAACGTCTTGCCCTGGAGACAGAGCTTATTATGGGTCATTTTTATCACTGCTGTACTGCAGGACCCCCCCTCAGCAAACAGTGAGGCCCTCTTATCATCCTCAAGTCGACACTTATCCCGGCCTGCATTTTGATGAGATCCTTCAAGCTGGAGATCTGAACTTTGATTGGTCATCCGTCTTATCGGAAAAGCTTTAAATCTGCCTCCAATTACCTACAACTGGTTGATAGTCCAACCTGCCAAAACCTCAGACGGCAAGAGAAAAAAAAAACGAGGGTTAAGTAAGATCCTTCAAATAAGCCGACGCCGACCACTGCACTGTGCCTCAGCTGTATTCGTTTATTAAGGAAGTGCAAGAGGCCCTCTCAACATGTTTAGAGTATAGGATGACTAATGCAGACAGATAGCATGATGAATCCACTCATCTGTAATGGATTAACCTTGTCTGGCCCCCCCCGAATCTGATCTAATCAGCCTGAATCAGCTTGTTATTCTATCACGCCATCAAACCAGCAGCTATTAAACATTCAGTCTTGTGACAGCGCTGCAGGAGGTATTAGCAGGAGTCGATTCAGGTATAATGGACTGCACTATAGACTGGATAGAGTCCATAGGACCACACCGCTGGTTTAACCTGCGGATTACTACCTGCTTTACATCACTGCCAAACAAGCAGCCACCGGTTTTCTATTCATCTCAGTAGACTTTAGAAGTATATTAATGGCATATACGGTATGAATTAACGTGCTGATTGCTTTATCTATTGATGCACTTATGTTAAATGCCCGTAAAAAGGTGATATTTTCAAATGGCTCTGAACAACAGCATGAAAATCCCCCCAAAAGACAGAATTCATACATCATATCAGAACATTAATTAAACTAATTTTGCGTCCATCAATCAACGGCTCAGCTAATCAACTAATCGTTTCGGCCCTCAAAGATTAACAACTTGCTTGAGATGAGTAATCTCCCTCACAGTAAACAACAAGTCAGCACTATTTTTTTTTTCTTTTTCCGTCTACGCTATGTTTCTGTCACCGCTTCTCCGTCTTTTTTTTGTGGTTTGTTAACAGCCAAATACCAAAAAAAAAAAAAAAAAACTTTAAGGAGTAAAGACATCTCTGGCACTAAAGAGCGTTGTTATTCAGCAGACAACAATCTCAGAGCTTGAACACATCGACAGGAAAGTATCTCAACATGGGCGCACAAATCCAAAGCTTCCCTTCTCAAAAGTGTGGCTTTCATCTAAAGCTAGTCACTGGTCTTTGTGTCTGAGAAATCCACGCTGGCTTCACCTTTTCATTGTACTGAATGGCAGACAAGTCAGGAGCAATAAATAAAATAAACAGCTTCAACAGCTCGCCGCTGCAGCTTGAGCAGAGACATTTTTTCTGCACGTCACGAGACGCTTGCGTGCAGACAAGAGAGCAGGTCAGCTGATTAATGACGGGGCGAATAATAAACATAACGCATGGGTCACACATAATGAAGACGCTGCCCAAACACAGGATCGATTTCTTGCAGCAGGTAGAACGGGATGAGAAACGCTGCGGCGTGTTTCAAGAAATGAAAAAAGCAAGGCAACCATTTAACTTTCTTTATCTCTTTGTCTCTCCTCGCTGGTCTCACACTTTAAAATATGTGCATGCCTTTGTGTGGTTGAGTGGCAGAGCATTTACGCTGCGAATAATATTTACATAACCCACGGTGGACCACCAACCCTGCAGTGCTTACACAGTGGCTCCTGCACACACACACACACACACACCCACACACCCACAGACACTGAGGAATAAAACACAAAGAGTTGTCCGGAGACATCAGCTAGGGTGCGCCTCACTCATTAGCCATGCCATCATGGTACAAACAGTCCTCGCTGTCCCCAAACAATAACACGTCTTATATTATCGGCGCTCAGCTAGAAATCAGGACACAAGCAGGAAAAAATGTACACATGTGCTGACCATAGGAGCATCTGCGTGATGGTAGTATACCACAGCAGCCACTGCAGTATTATTCCTGCTACAGTGCTGTGAACAAAACAGACGTAATGTAATGCAACATCAACACCTGCCAAACAGCGGGCTGCCAGGCCATATGCCCTACGTGTTAAAGCCTGCATGCCCAACAGGATGGATCGTTTTTAGACTTCACTCATGTCCTCACCTTGGTTCCATCTCGAAGGATTTATACATAAAAAAAAAAAAGAATATATGGAAACAAGTTCAAAAAAGTCGATTTCTACGTCCAGACTCTGAAATATGTAAACACACCCTCTGTTCTTGATCTGCCTGATAGAAGCATAAGATGTAATACACTTGGCACTCCTCGCCACTTTATGCTGTATTCATTTAAAAACAGCCAACAAGATGTGCCTTGTAAGATTTCCAAAATGCCTGCGCAGGTCTGCCAATTCAATCTCCCCTTTAAATTATTTCCTAACTAACTTGGATGCGACCGCTCATGCTGCAGGGGCAGCCTGCCTCATTGTGTAATGTTTTAATTTGGTTAAAGCACGTCTGTTCTTTAAGCGAGCGCAACGTGCCGTTCGTTTCCGCCGGTTCGTCAGTGCCTATAAAGATGTAACGCTGTGATATGAATACCCACAAGGAAATTCCCTTTTGGAAACAGAAACCTCGGAGCTTTTTACTTGTCATGGATACTTGACGGTGCAGACGATGGGCTGATATGGCATCCGGACCTGTTTGCCTCCAGGGCCACCAGTTTGAAGATCTTTGTAACGGTTAGGCTCTTCCACCTGTTAGCCCACGACGCAAACCTTAAAAACCATTTTGCATTTTTAGACTTTTATTTAGTGCGTAAAAACAGATGCGTGACGTCTCCCGTGACTCTGGAGGGAGCTTTTCTAATTAGTTCATCAGTGTTACTTTAAATTAGAGATAAACCAGGGGCGTGAAGTTTGAAAGATAAAGGGCATTAAACAGACAGAAAAGGTCTAATGAAAGATGCTATTTAGTCACATGTGTAGTGAAGCTAAACCGACATATCAGCCGATATTAGCTCATTACACCCCTTTAACGTTGAGGAATTCCTAATCCCCATCCTCTCCTGTCATCTTGTAACTTTTTGGCTCTATCCCCGCTAAATGCATTCGTCTTTCCCTGCACAGTTAAGCAGACATCACAGAAGACTCCACAAAATATGCTCCCTCTCATACCAGAGATGCACATGTCAGTCGGTCTATTTCCATCCCTGATCTAAACAGCATTTCACCAAAGCCAGGTAGCATAAGATCCATATTCAACCCTCGTCACGAACAGAGTCATTAGAGAGAGTTAGCTTTTGTGCGTTGACCCATTCAGGCAGCCAATTGGCGTGGGTTTGACCGTGCCACTGTGTCTGTCTGACTCAGACATGAATCATCATCAACTCCCCTTCCTCGAGGTGACAATCTTTCGTGAGGACGGAGAAGTAAACAGATCTTTACAAGAAGCTTCACAGCCGTGAAATAACGGCGCGCACACTCAGCTGTTCATCTACCTGTCGACAGTATCCATTTCCTCTCAGACTTCACACACATTGTCAAGATTCATCTCAAACAGGATAAACTTCCACTTCCAGGCTGCCTCTACTGTAGGCCTGTACAAACACACACACACACACAAGGCTGTGGATGGAGCCTTCAGTGTCTACAGCAGCCAGCCGGCATCTATAGCAGCTATAACCTGCCCACAACACAGGAAGACAAATGGGATACATGAGGACAAAGAACGAGCTTGCGCTTTATGATTTCTGCTTGTGTTTTTACACTTTCAATACCCTGCAGATTAGATTCCAGGAACACAGAAACGTACGTAGCAAATAAATATGACTCCAGTCCTGATTTTGCTTTTTTTTACGCCACCCACCTCCCCGCATCAGGAATGAAAAAAACATTGCAGTGGTTCATCTTCAAGTTCTTTTCATAGTGCTTGAATTTGGATGCACATTATGTTCTTTTTTGTCTACGCGCCTGTGTGCTAAAACATCCCACAGATGAAAATTATCCAGGAAGGATGTTCAACTCAGGGGTAATAATAGCCACTGAAACAAAAGCGAGTGTCTGAAAAACTTGTTTTATTTGGACTCTTCGGCATCCCTGCGTTTAAGTGAAAATGAACGATTAAGCACAAAATGGCCACCAGAAAACCTGCGATAACCTCAGATACAGTATTCAACCCGTACAGCTACGAGCGATAAAAGACAGGCTTCTTCAAACATACAATGAAGGAATTAAATGATCCAAAAAACAGGTTGAGATGAACCAAAACAAGAACATAAACCCAGAAACGATGCGGATATAATCAGAGAAGAAGCATCATTTCCCGCACTGGGACTCCCTGCAGACTCTGAAACATCAATATGGACATAGAGCTCTCACTTTGCACTTTGTCGTACTTTAACGTTGATGATGCCTCAATGCAAACATGTGACGTACTGTACGTGTTTACACAGCAAACAGACACTTGGGAGATTTGTGCCTTTGCATGGAGCTGGCCAAAATACAAAAATGACCCAGTTAAAGCTCATTTTGCTTCAATGTGCATCTGAATCTACTTTTCATAGCCCAAATGCGCCTTCAGGGGCTCCTGTTGAGGCCACACTACCTTTATAACCCAACGTGGTTTGGCCTGACCGAGCGAATGAGCAACTCACTGGATTGGGTGACTAATAACTTCTCTTAGCCGCACAGAAAAGCACAGACCAGGAAACAAGATGGAAACCATCCAAATCTCAAGCCAGCGCAGGAGAGAAACATCCTTCATGTTCCCAGCGAGGACGGCTTCAGGACAACGGCAGCAATGCCAGTAATTTCTACATATGCAGCTGCACACTTCATTAGTCATCTCATATTCATTAGTCATCTTATATGGCCAAACAATGGCATCCTAACCCAGGTGGTTGGACAAATGACCTGTCATGTTTCACCAGCGTGGAGCCAGCTTACTGGTGCTTGTTTAGTCTCAAAGGAACAAGCCAGTTGCTACATTTAAATGGCTAACATTAATTTTAGGAACAGCTGACGACCTCATCATGCAGTCTGACGTGTTTTGGATTTAACAGCATACGGGAGACAAACCTTTTTAATCGAGTGACGTGCGTGAGGTTGGCAATACTCACAGACAGATTTGGTCTTACCAGGTGTCAGTTAGGTTTCCATCACATGAAAGGATATGGGTTACAAACGACACGGAGACACCAGTTGCGAGGCCTCGTTGTTTGCTTTAAGCAGAAGAAGGCCACGGGGGAGAGCGCCGGGTACGGCTGCTGCTCCTCCTCCTCAGAGACACAGTCTGGATCACGAATAGGAGCTGTGATGCGAACTCCCAACGTCGGTCCAACTTCCACTTCCAGCTCTGGTTCCTGGTCTTCATGCTCCTGAACCTCGGGGCTCCATTCCATTCCTTCGCCCTGACCACTCTGCACGTCCTCCTCCTCCTCCTCTTCTTCCTCCACGTCATCATGGCCTCCTCCAGGGTCAGCATCATGACCCGGGTTGTCCTTCCTGTAGGCTGTAGGTATAGCGAGCCTCACCTCCTCCTGTACCTCCTCCTGCTGCTCCTGCCCCTCCGGGCACTCTGCGTACTGAAAGCGCGCTCTCCCCTCGCCATCAGTCATGATAGAGCGTCAGGCAGAGCCACTCTGAAGGGAGGTCAGAGGGAGAGAGGTTAGAGAGATGGGAAGTGGGAGGGGTGGATGCACGGACAGCAGAGACAGCAGAGGTACGGAGGAGAGAAGGATGCAGGGAGACAGTGACAGGAAAGGAAGCGGCGAAAGAGACGATCAACTCAGCAAAGAGCAGTCGCACAATGAGCCAAATAAACACTCAGACGGCTTCCTCCTCGGTTCGCTCGGCAACAAAAGTACTTGCTTCCAATCAATCTGGACACAGATTTTCAATATTCGTTTACTAACCTGGCAGCGCTCGAGGCTTTTCGTGAGCATTCATTTCACAAAGCTCTTTGTCAGTTCAAACACTTCCTCTTTCTGCGTGTCTCCCTACACTTGAAAATAAACCGATCGCTACACCGAAGAGAAAAATGATGAAGAAATCATCAAATACAGAGCGAGAATATGAAACAAGAGATACAATAATACAGTTAACTCAGTCGGGAGCACCACAGAGGGGCTAATATTTGCTTTTTTGGTGACTCCATATAGTTAGAAAGTCATTAATATGGTAATAAACCGCATGAGTGCCACAGTATTACACTGTGATATGCTGGTAATAGTGGAGTTTTTTTTTGTTTTTTTTTTCACTCTGTCTCCTCGCTCTTCCTGTTGCTATGTGATTGAACAGATGGACTGCTCTGTCTCTGGTCTACTGGAGGTTTTTTAGCCCACACCACGCAATGGTGGGCAGGGAATGCGCAAAAAGAGAGAGAGGGGGAGAGAGAGAGAGAGAGAGAGAGAGAGAGAGAAAGAAAAACACAATAAATGCCACACTAATCCTGATTATTATCATAAGTGGAATAACATCGAAACATTACTCATCATAATCCAGCTAACAGACTTTTCTCTTTTAAGGTTTTTATTTATTAATTTATTTATTGTAATGGGCTTTATTGTCCACCGTTTGCCGTTAAATGAGAAAAGCGCATCTCACGGTGGAGGCAGTTCTCTGCTCTCCTCAGGGGGATTGTAAGAAAGAACGAAAAAAAATAATAAAGAAAGAAAGACATTGTTAAACATGCTCTCTGCACAATAGCTGTGTTAAGAGTACTCACATTTTAAAGGCTGTCAGAGGAAATAAAAAGCCGCCTGAGGGAACCGGAGCGCCCATCACCTGTGTTTCTGTGTTTTCGTCATTAAAAAGTGGACTCAATCCTGAATCCTCGGTGGATATTAAAACATCACAGGCACACACACAACAACTTTAAACTCTTTTTTTTTTAAAAAATAAAAAATACCTTATCGAGACGGAATCGGAAGTTCCCATAAGCATGATCCGTGACTTTCCGTGTTTCTAGCGCACCCAGCCTTTCTCAGCAACCCGGAGCTTTCCTTCCTTCTCTTTCTCTCTCTCTCTCTCTCTTTCTTTCTTTCTTTCTTTCTTTCTTTCTTTCTTTCTTTCTTTCTTTCTTTCTTTCTTCCCTCTCCTCCTCAACAACAACAACCAAAAAAAAAAAAAAAAACACCTCCTCACTTCTTTTGTTTCTCGCAGATCAAAACGTAATCCGAGAGGCGTTCTTTGCGAGAGAAATATCACGGGAAGTAATCAAAGAATCACTTGAAGTGGTCTTCATTTGTTTCAAACGGGAACATCTATCCACATCCACGCATCCATCCATCCGTCCATCCTCCTCGCTGAGGCGTTTGGTTTACGCAGCGTGGAGCGGAGATGCGCGCCGTGAGGGTCGGACCGTGCGGGTCGGACGCCGCGCTTCAAAGCTCCGCCGTGGTTGATCTGACACGAGAGAGAGAGAGAGAGAGAGAGAGAGAGAGAGAGAGAGAGAGAGAGAGGAAAAAAAAAAAAACTTGGCCCAGGACCCGGGAGCCCTGACACGTGACGTGATGCCCAGGCCACAGGGACGTAGCGCACGGTGGGAGAGACACACACATGCGCGCGGAAGAAGAGCCGAGCTGGGCGCGCACGCCCCGCGATGTTTCATGCATCACTACTGCACGACAGCGGCAGTGATGGAAACGGTATGAATCATATATTAGCATATACCTTGTGTGGGTGTGACAGGAACACAAGGAACCAGTGCTGTTCATTATTATTATTATTATTATTATTATTATTATTATTATTACTCCATATGGTCCACAATATTTCTAATATGTAGCCTACAGTGACATAAAGTGCCACTACTACTGTAAGGTTAGTAAGGTTATGTGTCCATATCTCCTCTTTCAGTAAAAAAAAACATGTAAATATTATAAATATTTCTGCTGAGGTTCATAGCTGATATCTGATGGGCTGCAGATCCACAGACATAAAAAAAAGAAGACGTCTGCAAGCTGGACTTCAGGTCTCGGTGGTCACGGATGTGATTGCGAGACACTTTACGTCCGCAAGCTCCAAAAAGACACAAATACATGAATCTGCTAATGAAGAATGTTTGCTGAGCGACGAAAACTCAATTCAATTATAATAAAATGTCTCAAAGAGCTATATAAATCATTTTTTGTGACAGAGCTGAGTTGGGTTTATGTATATTCTGGAATATTCAGGCCATAAATACCTTTGAGTAACAGATCCACACCCAGTCCTGCATAGATCTGCATGTCCAGATGAGCCATCCATCCATTTTCTGTAACCACTTTATTCTTATCAGGTTTACGGGGCGGCTGGAGCCCAGCTGGCATTGGACGAGAGGCAGCGCACACCTTGGACAAGTCGCCAGTTCATCGCAGGGCTGGATCCAGATCCATTTTATTCTATCTTATCTTGCCGGATTTGAGTTAGCCGGATCGGATCTGGATTCCTAATCTTTTTTACGTTGAGGAGCCAGTCTGCTGTGCCAGAGGACTCCAAACCGGACCTGTTTTGTACATCCGTATAGCGTATGATATGTCCAGAGCTGACCAGAGTCAGTTTATGCTATCTGGGATTCATGTGTGAGGAGGGGTCAACGGGAGGTCACCTGGCTCAGCCAGAAAAGGAGCCTTGAATGGGCAGCCATTTTGCCTTCTTCCTGTGTTATACTCTATATTTCTATTTAATTTTCACAGGATGATAACTGTGCTGCCATTAATGTGGAATATTGTATTAATAAATGTCAGTTTTATTTATAAATATGACTTCCAACGTTGGAAAAACAACCAATCTTTGCAAAGAAAGATGTTTTTTTCTCACTTATTTTCTAGTCAGGATGTAAAACTGAAGCCTGAGTAATGAGAAAATCAGCTTTTTTTGTTGCTTTGTTTGTTTATGCGTTTTCTCATCACCGTTATCATCCATGTTTTGTTCAGCGTATTCGTATTCAATCAGGCAACTGCTGCTGCTCCTGCTCCTGCGCCGCGCCGCGTCAACGTCTTCATAGGCAATTTGATTCGACAATCAATTTGAACTCCCCTGCTGCCCGGGTGATCGATCACAAATACATACACTATGTTTAATGAAGAGTGTTTCAGTGTGATAAACTGAGAGATGCAGGGAGAGAGAGAGAGAGAGAGAGAGAGAGAGAGAGAGACGAGGCCGTTGGATGGAGCTTTACACTCCGGTAAAGTTTAGTGTCACACTGTGAAGGCCAACTCTGCACACTAGAAGAAGGACCTGCCAGAAACATGACAGTAATTGACATCAGGTTTAGGGAGAATGAAAGGAAAAGCTCCTGTCTGGAATCAAATCCCTCAGGGTTCAGTTGGATGTGACAGCTGACGGGATGAGAATAACATCAGTCAAACGTGGTCACAGAAAAAAAAAAAAAAAAAAGGAGCACGTCGTTCAGACACACCAAGTGCGTGGGAGACTCGGGCAGAGAAACAAAGTCAGAAAAGTTGTCCATGTGTTCCTGGTGGATCGCTCACTCCGGCGCTCCACACTAACACAGGAAAACCAATAAAGCTGTTGTGAGCTACCAGTGTGCTTCTTTTGTTCTCACCCGGGAGAGAGAAACGTGGAAGGCTGCAGCTGAAAGTCGCTGCAGAGAAGAAATACGAGCCACTTGTGAAACATGGAGATCAGTTCGTCTTGGTTGAGTTTCTTTAAGGATAAGGCTAGAGGCTGCGTTAAATCTCATACTTTTTTTATCAATATACTACAGAAGATATTAGATAAGTCACTTTAGATCTCATCCTTTACTACATTATGTCACATAGCTGGGATAAACACCACTCAGGGAGGGAATGCATTGGTGTTAATGCTCATATCTCATAATGGATGCGTAGGGCAGCAGGCCAATCACCCAACAACCTGACGTAATCCTTTAATCTTTGTGTGTTTACACACAGACGCATATGAAACAATAATCTACACACCCATTTCCACGTCCTCATGTCCGTATGTAGACCACTTACTCTCTAGTCGTCGTAGAAGTAGACTTCTTTGGTTGTTTGTGTCATTGGTAACTATGGCGATGTATTAAACTGGAACAATAGTGTGAACAGACGAAATATTTAGATTGACTTTCACTAAACTCATTCACCTTGAGATCAGAAAGCTGCTTTGCCAACTGAAGAGAACCCGGGATGACTTATTCTACTCGCTTGTCACGACTAAGACCGAAGGCAAAGTAGCACTGTTGGCTAAACAGCAGAGCGGATGTGAAACTTCAGTGCTTTCCAAGCCACAAATCCATCTTCCCTAATTCGAAATGCCTGCAGCGAGTTTCTTAAACACCTTGTCAAGACACCAAATAGCTCAAAACCTCCAATCAATTAAGAGGCCGCGTAACAAAAGCAGCGGTCATTTCTACAGGATGACGAACTCTCAGCCGGCTTACGGACTGTTTAGTTTAGTCAACCAACCTTTTGGCAGCTGCGCTCTCTGATTAATGCAACATGTTACAATGAGATCTGTTATAACCTCGCTGCCAGTAATTCGGTGTTTTATTGAAGAGCGTTGCCCCCGGAGCCATCTTGCGGACTTCACGGATCTGCTCTGATGCATCAGCTACGCTGGAACACACTGGAATAAATGCCGGGCACGCCGACGTGAGGCCGCCGCCAACCTTCTCGTCACACTAGGCTAAGATGATCCAAATAATAATCTGCCAGAAAGGTTGATGTTCTCCTTCAGAACCCCCCGGCAGTGGAGCCATGTCCTCGAAAGCCAATTAAGGAATCGTTTGAAGTAGTGAAACTGAACGGATAATGGAGACACTCACACGTTTTCGACAGACGACAGAGTTCGATGTTAGAAAGGAGGACAGCTTGCTTTTCCGTGGTTGTGTAGCATTGGTAACGGAGACGGGTTCCATTTTAGCTCACGTGGCGGTGATTAACACAGACACGGTTTACCTGAGCCTCCCCAGACGAGCTGAATCACACTTTTGCCGTTACGTGTCCGTGAAATGGGACATTACATTATCTAAAGTAATACCCATCAGGACTTGCTGGAGTAATTACAGGAGTTAAATGCTCTGCGAGTGTGTGTTTGTGTGTGTATGTGTGTGTGTGTGTGTGTGTCCATTCATTCTCAGCTGTGTGCAAAAAAACCCAGCGGCGAGCTGACAGCACACACCCCTCTGACACCTGTCTTTCTCTCCCACCTGTCTGCCCCCTCTCTCCCACTCTTTCCTCCATCCCCCACCTCCTCACTGCCTTTCCACCATGCGCAGAGTTGGAGCTCATATCCTCATTACCGTAGGCTTGGCCCTAAAATGTCTCCCATGAGGCTTTTGCTAATGTTGGCTCCAGTTTCGCTGCACTCTCAGCTGTGTGTACAAAAGCCTGAAAGCCTGGTTTGAATTTGCTCAAGGCATCTCTTACGAAATCGCTGTCCCGATACCAACCTAGCAGCACACTCTGCCTCATCGAGGTAAAAATATCAGATTTTTCCACGGCTCGCTTCTCTTTTCGTACACAATAAAAAAAAATCACTCCTGAACTTGCAACTTTACTGCTGATGCCAAAACAACCACAAAAGTACACCCAGTCACAAAGTCCCCGACGCAAGCTGTGTTGTATTTCTAAGTAAACATCGCTCTTCGCACGCCGTCTTTAATCCGTTTATACGATGCGTATTGCCACCAGTCTAAATCAATATGAGTCTGTGTGCATCCCGCAGATAATCAATAGTCCTCCGTCAGCCCACACTCTCTGCCTTCCTCTCCCTGACTTTTCCAGACCACTGCCCCATCCCCCCCATATCCCATCATCCTCCATCCTCCCATCTCCACTCCGACTCCCACGCTTTCATCATCCAGCCTTTTCTTCCTGCTTTTCTCATCTCCTTCTCATCAGTGACCATCACTTGATCCTACCAGCTACAGCACAGGAAAGAGGAAAGCCAGGATAGCCTGGATAGACACACACACACACACACACACACACACACATATACAGAGTAATGAGTTTTCATTTCAAAATCTGTATCTGAAGAAAAAAAAAACGAGGCATCTGATGAGATTGAAAGATCTGATTAAAGAAGAAAGAAGCTTTTCTTCACACCGACACGCCGCGTACGCTAGAAAAGTAAATCTTCATGATATCAGGTGTACCGCTGTGGTGGAAAACCACAATGTTATTGAAGGACTTTCAAATACCCAGAAGATATCTCTTCACTGATGTCAATCGCCCTCCGCTTCTGAAGTATCGAATAGCGTGCACGTGTGTTTAGACTCCTGCTCTGCCCACCTTACTGCAAGATCAGACAGCCTTCACAGACACAAAACGTTTACTCCCTGGGTTAAAGGTACCTTTAGGTTGGAGTGACCCAATAAAACCCATTTGATGGGAGGAACGACATGTAACGGGGATAACCTATTTGAATTTTTGTAAGATTGATGTAAGAAGCATGGCAATAATGTTGACTGGATACGCGAAAATCAGTTTCTCTGCAACTCGGATCATAATTTTAATAAAAGGTCTTTAATATTTTACACCGCCCTTGCCTGGAGAGAATTCTTTGTTTTCACCTCCAGTAAATCCTAGAAAATTTATATCGCCTATCATAATGGTAAATGGTTGTTTGAGCAGCCAGAGAAAAAAATGGCTGGATGCACAAAGAAAACCACGACACCTACAAAAATAAATAAATAAAAATAAAGTTCTGTGACAGAAAACTGCAACTCCCTGCACTGTTTGATTGACACGTAATCTCTTGTGAGATTGAGATGTGCAGGACAGGAACACAGCAAAGACGTCAAAGATGTCTCCAAAGCAGTGAATAAAAACAAAGTGGAGGAGTAGTTCTTGAAAGGTTTCAACGTTATTTCTCTCTCCCTCTCTCCTCTCTGGCTCACCTTATTCTCCGATCTAGTTTGATGTATTTCTCGACCGTCCCCATTTCTCACCCCCACCCACCCCACCGTCTCTCGAGGGTGGAGTCCCATTACGAGGCGTGCTGACGTACGTGAGGAGGAGAGGGGGGGGGGGGGGGACCCTGCATCTCTTTCTTCAGGGGGCTTCCCCCAGCAGCAGCAAAGCACGGGCCCCTTCTGTACTGTACATGTGCAGTGCATCACGGGCGTATTGCACTGAAATATGCATACGCTTGATGTATTATTAAAATTCGGAGGAGAAAAGTACACGGAGAGGCATGTGACAGTGAAAAGGAGGATGGCACACTTAGAAACGAAGAGGAAAAGGATGAAAGAGACTTGCATCCTTCTTTCACTCCGCATACGTGTGTGTGTGTGTGTGTGTGAGGCATAAAAGCATCAGACACCGCCTGTGTGCACGTGTCATCTGTTGGCTCGCTCACTTGCATGTAAATATGTAATTATCTTTAAGCATGTTTGTGTGTTGGCGTGTGTTTGTGCTGCCAGTAGCGATATAATGACTTCCCGAGGAGCCGCTTCAGTTGGTGAACTACTGCAGCTGGAGAGCTAACAGGTAGCATACAGTACCGCCTCGCTGTTAGCGCGATCGTGCTAGCCAGCCTCAACACCTCTCCAAAGTTTCAAGCTAGTTTGGTTGCCCAGACGTAGTAAAAAATTAATGATGCGAGGCAGCCGATACGATAACTTCCCCTATTTTGGACTCGGCTGTTTTTTTTTCCATCAGAGCTCAGCACTGTCAACACAGTTTACCGTTACCAGCATTGGAGTGACGGGGATTTAATGCAGAGCAGCCACAAATAAAGGGTCTGTTTTATGACTTTCAGCATGCGGCTGACTTTGCCAGCAGTCCTGCCATATTAGATTTATAGCAGCACATAGAAGTTAGATCAACAGCAGATCTCAATCTTGATCTCAGTGAAATATACAGGCAGCGTCATTTACCTTAAACCCTCATGAACTCGCCGGTTTCGGTGGTCAGTCCAGGCGAACCTGGCCAAGAGCCTAATAAATGTACACCCCTGTTCGCTGCACCTCAAAGCACGGACATCTGTAACTGTTCAACAGTGAGTGGGTAAAGGTGTTTGGATTCAAAAGGGTTGATTAAAGGAAAAGCCGCATCCATTTATGGCGATCTTCAAACTGTGGCAATCAGAATAACTTCACGATCGAGATGCAACCGTGCACGTTCTGTTTATGAACCTGACAGAAAAAGTTGGTGAACGCAGCAGTCTGTATGATGCTCCGCTGCACGCCGTCGCCTCGGCTGACCTCCGGGGCAAAGTCAAAGCGTTATTTTTACCTACGGTGGAGCTTCAAAGGTATTTTTGTGATCTCAGATGTTGACTTTCTGCACCGAGTGATAAAATATTTGCTCGGGGTTGAAGCTGATGTCTGTATCAATCTTTGTGTACAATGCCAGGCCCAGTGGCGGAATATAAACTAAGTATATTTACACAAGTATTGTACTTCAGTACTGTGTTGAGATACTTGTACTTGTGTTTGTCCTTTTTATGCTTTGTTACATTTCTACTCGACTACATCTCAGAGGGAAATACTGCGCTTTTTACCTCCTCCACTTAGATCTTACATGAAAAGAAGGTTATAAATACAAAACAGTCGAAAAAGTTGAAGATTAAATCAGTGGTTTATAGTTGTTTTTCTGGTTTGTGTCCACGAGTTGTTCATCTCACATTTATCTGATATCACACAAAACACACACACACACTCTCGCACATATATGTCAGTGAATACACATGCACATACACGTCACAGGGCCCATTTGTTTGGATGTTTTACCTTGAATTTAAGAGTCTCACCAGGGACAGGCACTGTAAATTACCTTTAGCTAAGCCTCATAGATTATCTGTACTGTCTCTGTTAATTTAATACATACACAAGTAAATGGAATTAATCTCAATCCTGCCAGGATGCTGTGTGTGTAATCAATAAATAATTTAGTTTGTTTATTGGATCACCAAATACTAAATAATCTGTGTCACGGCATCTGAATAGCCGAGACTGTGATGAAGCCGTTGTAGGAATGTGCAAATGTACATGTGGATGTGATTCCTGGTGGCTGTTATCTTCTGTGGCGCGTTTCTGTTGTGTCTGCACTCTGTCTGCTTTCATCTATTGGAAATATAAAAGAGAAACACACACACACACACACACACACACACACACACAGACACACACAAAAGCACTGACTGCCTGCTGGCCTCTTGAAAAATATAAAACTCATTTTCAATACAAAGACCTGCAGGTTGCACGGCGTCCACACCCACACACACACCCCCCTACTGGTAGACTTCAAACCAGCTCAGAGAGAGACAGAGACCAGAACGAACGGGGGAAGAGAAAGAATGGAGCGGGATAAAGGTATACAAAGAGAAAGTGAGGCGGATGAAGAGAGGTGAGGAGAGACATGGAGAGGGAGAGAGAATGAAGTGTCGTGGCAGCAGTAATGATAGTAACATCTGGATTATAATCTGCTGTTGTATAAGAGTGTCTGGCAGCCTTTTGCAGGACATTATATTAACACATACATGCATGCACAAACATAAACAGAACAGCAACATGTACAATTGTTGTTCAAATGATGTGCAGCCCAACATTTTGGAAAAAAAAAAAAGGACCTGAACCAAATTTGAATTAGACCGCTCCTGAAAAGTCTCGGATGATATATGACGCACCGTGTGAGTGAAGCTGTTAGGGTCCACTGGGATCAACTGAAACGTATTGACACACTCTGCCCTAAAAATACACAACTCAGATCAAACTAGGTGAAATCATTTGGCCGGGCTCATGTTCTAAACTGAGTCTTTGTGTATGTTCTAAACGCTGAGTAAATACTAAATATGTTTGATCCCGATTTTTAAATGTAACGTGCAACTTTTTGCTGTTCACATGCCATGGGGTAGATCAGAGAGCTATGTGAGGGAAAACAAGCTTAAGCAGCGAGCAGTTCATGGTTTGTTGTGGTCCATTTATGTATTTAGTTCTCCTTAACAGAATTATATAATTGGGAAATACACTACACAGGGCTCTTGTGCACTTCCCGGAAATGACAGTCGCAACATTTTACCCCTTCTTCTTCTTCTTCTTCTTCTCCAAAATGCAACTGGGTAGAGCATCAGCGCCAACATTTGACTGCCAAAATATAAACATAAACTATATGTACAACTTCTATTTGTGTATTATAACTGCATCAGCTTCACCAGTTTCCCCAACCGCCATTTTCACATTGCCAGTGGTCCAAAACGGCGACCACCGAGGGCGAGGAGTGTCCGGCGTTCCACGCTGAGCTTTTTGACCATTAGGCCGCTCACAGTACAGACGCATTTTGCCATAACTGACAGTGTAATCGCACTCATTTATTGCAGATAGCGAGTAAAAGTACGCAAATTGACTTTCCGCTCCACTGAGTGTGTCTCAAACAGTTGTGATACGAGTCTTCGCTGTCTGTCTCATTACGAGCTCCAGCAGGGAGACAGACGTGGAGTGAGACAAAGACGGTAAATAAAAAACTCTGTGTGTGTGTGTTGTGAGAGCGATAAAAGGTGAGACGGCGAAGCCGGGACGAGGGAGAGAATGAGATGGAATGAGGCAGAGATAAAGTAAATAGATGGACAGACAGACGGGAGGAGGAAGCAGGCTTCCTCTGCTGAGTCATACAGCTCCGTGAAGCCTCGCTACACTTCCAGAAACTTCTGTGCAGTCCTCGCATACTCAGCTGTGTGACGATACGCGCGTGCGTTTGTGTGTTCGTGTGTGTGTGTGTGTGCTGGTGCAGCTGTGCATTCCAATCAGAGAGATTTAACCCTCTCGCCCCCGCTGAGAGCCCCCGCCCTCCCCCCTTCTCCATCTCCCTCACATTATCCGCTAATACCCTCTCTGCTGTCCCGCCATCTGGACCAGTCACTGCTACCAGTCACTATGTGTGTGTGTGTGTGTGTGTGTGTGTGTTTGTCTGTCTCCAGCCTCATGTCTCACATTCACAGCAAGAAGAATTAGCTGCTTTATGCTGACTGCTATCCTAACATAAACCTGCAAAGCAAAGAATGATGAAAACAGGCTTCTTCTTCTTCTTTTTTTTTTTTTTTAAATTAAAACCAGCATACTCGAACCGGCTGCCTTATGTTACTTCACGCTCCTGCAGAGACACAGATGCTGTCAAGAATGTTCTGAAAACAGCTACTAACAATGTTTACTGGTCAAATTTCCTCCTGACGGTTGTGGCTGTCATTTGGCCGATATAATACACTGTCCTATCTGTCCACTTTGTCCACCTCTCAGCCTTTAACCTGCTGTACAGGTTGTGAGCGACAGGCTGATACAGTCAGTACACAATGTAATTGGTAGTAGGAGCAAACCCTTTCATTTCACGGAGTCAAATTGCCACTTGAAGGAGCTGCGTCGAATATTTTATTTGATTTTATGTTTTAAGAATTTTAAGTTTTCGATCTTCATGTAGATCCAAAACAAACTTCCATTAAATCGTCATTGTATAACTTTTCTACTATAAAATAACAGATTTTAAATTGTTTTGATGATGTATAATCAGATGAATGGTGTCTTGGTATGCCCATGCTGAGTACGATCACCCACATTAAGTATATATCACTTTATGTCACACACTACAAGCTGTTTGACTGATTTTGGTGAAACTGGATCATATTTTATGGAGAAATATTGTTCCAGTAGCTGCTGTTAGCTAATGTTAGCTCAGCGGACAAGGAGCGGAGTGTCGTGCCAGAACCAGAGCTGGGCAAGCGGGCAATGTAAACTGGCCTCGGTGGACTGATGGTAGAGGCCCAAAGAGGACGATGGAGGAAGCTAGGAAGACAAAAGTAGAGAGCGAGTGAGCAAAAGACGGACAGACAAAAGTAAATCTGGGACTCACTTCTAGTCGTTGGCGAGAACTTGAACTAAAAGGCTGAAGGACAGACGCCGAGCTCGGGTTCTTGTCGATGAATGAATATTAGCTGGCTGCTGTGTCCCAAAGTGTCACACCCGTTTCATGTTTGGTTGTTAACACACACTGTCGACAAGGTAATGAGTTACAGAAAGCAAAGATAACAATTAAAAAGTCAGCGCTCAAGCTAAAAGTTTGAAACTACTGTGTACTAACAGGAAATGCTACATCTCATTTGCTATCACATTTCTACCTCGGTTGCTCCATCTTCACAAGACTTTCAGCTAAATTTCATCATCCGCCTTTCTGTTCACAAAGAAGAGCACACACACACACACATACACACACACACACACACACACAAACACACACATAAACAAGCCTAAACACACAAGTGTGGACGACCTAAAGCCCAGTAAACATGGCTTATTAGATCTGAGAGTTAAATTTTAAACTGTTAGGACACACAGCTTTTTTGTGCATGTGTGAGTGTTGTTGTGTGTATGTGATACATGGGGATACATGTGCATGTGTGTGTGTGTGTGTGTGTGTGTATCATGAGGTTAGAGGAGAAGATCCTAACAAGGTCTGTGGCGATATCGCTTCCATGGGGCTAGCTTGACTGCTCTCAGTAATGAGACAGCGACACGCACACACACACACACACAGACACACACACACAGGAGCACAGGAGCAGCCCTCGAAAAACTCTGAACAGACACAGTGAATCACCATTTCATCCGAACTGCCTCCAAATAACCCCACTCACTAATCCATTTCCTGGACTGTAAGTGCATGTGTGTGCATGTGTGTGTCGTGTGCGTGTGGCATGTGTGTGTTTGTGTGTGTGTGTTAGAGAGAGAAAGAGGCCAAAAGGTCCTTGTCCTGGCAGCTTCTCATGGTTAATCCCCCCCATCTCACACTCTCCCCATGGCACCTCACACTCTTTATCAATTTCTTTCTTTCTCTCTGAATAATTCCCGTCTTCATTTTTAAAGAGAAAGGTGTAGAAAGGTGTTTTTCTTTTGCTATTTTCAGTTATTTTCTTTTGTTTTGTTTTTTTTTTTCACACAAAATACAGCCTGGATATATCTGTGTGTGGACGTGTGTGGCTGCAGGATTAAAACGTATGTTCATCAAAGAAGGATTACTGTCCAGTGGTGGTGGGATCTAATCTGAATATCGCCCTCGCAGGAGAACAACCTGCTGATCTTACACACACACACACACACACACACACATACACACACACACACACAGCCCTGACCTACAGAGGTTATGACGTTGGTTACGCTGGGTCACTGGACCTACTCTACACCCAATGATCATCATCCTCACATCCAACTAACCAATCGGAGCACTCCTTCTAAGAACAGATGGCCTCTGTAATCTCAGGGTGTGATTTGATACTTGAGCTTTGATATGTTGCCTTGAGGAATATTTGTGTCATCTGCGTTGCCTTTCGATGTCGCATGGTGTTTGCAGAAGTTGTAGCTGGCAGGGACGTAACAGGAATTTCATGCCATTGAGTTTTAGACAGCAGTTTTAGAAGGTGGACAATCTAACACTGTAAACATGAACCCTCGAGTCAGTTGACGCTTGTCAATTGTTCGCTAAAGCTTCGTGTCCCCTGTTGCTACGCCTGTCAAACTTCTCATTCTCACTTACAGTTTACAGTGATAACAGGGGACAGATTCACTGCTTGATATTCTTCTTTCTGCTTTAGTTTTTACAGAGTGGGAGACAAAACCGGGGTTCTTATTTCTATGAAGCAGCAACCCCCGGTTCTGGGAAATGAAGTGCTAAAAACTGTAATTCCTCGAGCCGCTGAGCGCTTGACACAGGCTCCAGAAGTGAGTCAGTCTCTGTATTTGAATGCCCAACTTCACAGCACAAATAAACATGTTTTAAGATGGCATATTTGAGCACCCAGGCGTCGTTCGGCCCACCTTTAGGTCCGCCAATTTGTCGAAATTTAGATTAGCAGGGAGTCACATATTTTCAGCTTCCAACCGTCATACTCACTCTGTCCATTCTTTTCTGTCAGTCCTGTTGTTTGAAATGGCAGCTGTTGCTAGCTTTTTATTGTAGGTAGCTAGTTTTTAGATTAGATTCAACTTTAGTGTCGTTGCACAAAGTACAGGAACGGAGACGACGAAATGCAGCGCTGGCCAGATATCTTTTGCTCCACGAGTTTTCTGACGGAGAGAACCCTGTTAAAGGTCAAACAATGTGCACCTGATGGTCACGTATACACTGTGGTAGCATAAACTGGAGATTAATTTACCAAAATACAACCCACAAATATAAACAGCTGAATCCATTCTTTGCACTCCTCCTGGGCATGCATGGATGGATGGTGAAGTTGCAAAAGATGGAGTGAGTACGTGGGCCAGCTTTTCTAGCCTGTAAGGCCCAGGCGACCTAGTTCGGCTGAACAGCTCTCTCAAACATTCGGCTAAATCATTTTATTGTACCTCACTCTGTAGTTGACTCTAGTGTGGGCTGCACTCATGTGGCACTTTTAACCTGAGAGCAGAACAGAGCACTTCTGAGGTCCGGCGTCTCGCTCGAGATCCTCGAGGACACTTTAAACCACAAACTTAACCACTAATGGACGACCCGCTCCGGCACCTGAGCCGCAGCCGCCACATGCATTGCAGAATGATTGGGTAAATGTAAGCCAGACATGGAGAAGAGTAAACAGGTAATAAATCTACCCGACACCACCACTGTTCTTAAATGTTATGCCAATCCACGTGCGTCTGAAGCTTTCCATTCACTCTGCATGAACTTCCACCGTTATTTATGCGAACATCTCCTCTCCTATAAACTGACCAACCGGCTCTCCTCAAAACTCGGTGCATTCTTGTGACATCTGTAACCAGTGTGTGTGTGTGTGTGTGTGTGTGGTGAAAGAGCACTTGTCAGTTGATTTATAGGCTTCTGGGAAGCTGCACGGTGCAGCTGCTGTCATACCGCGGATCAAAGGGGATTCCTAGACAGGCTGGAAGGTGGAGGGAGAGGGAGAGGGAGAGGGAGAGGGGAGGTGGGCGGGGGGCGAGAGGACATGTTGGATGGAGAAGGAGGGGAGAGGTTGACGCAGTGACGAGAACTTAATGAAGCCCGCCGCACTGATCACTGGTCAGCCGGTTTTTGAATCGGCGAACTTCAGAAGACGTTTTTGCCATGATGAGGTTAGACCCTTCGGACCTCGCAGTGTTTAGAAGATCAGACGGTCAGAAAAGCCCCACCGCGGCTCAGAATTAAACCAACACTGAAAGGATTAGGCTGGGACCACCCATGTAATCAATAAAATAGAAAAAAGCAGAATGCATTGAGCTTGCAATCGGAGATAAATGGGATACGGCATGATGTGGTAAATGACGCCGTGGCTAGCAGCCATTTGTGAACGGCACTGGTATTGCCACACTTATACTTCGTTTTAATGTCAGATACAATAAACTGCACTCTGAGCCGCGTTCACGTACAGTCCTCTAACTTATCTGAAATCCGACTTCCACGAGAGTTCATATGTTTAGTTTCAGCTCCATAGTCATTTGGATGCTGTAGTCTGAAGAGATGTTCCTAATATAGAACATTTAGTTAATAATCATTAGATTGTATTCATGTTTTCATTACCTGACACCTGTAATCAGTTTGTGAGTGTATATTGCATCTGCGTCCATAGATATTCCATTTTTATTTCTCTTCCTGAGCTATATTGTATTTTCTGCAACAACGGCCTATTATTTTCACGATGATCATTAATCATCTAATGTAATCTGCGGAGTGATGCTGCTCTACCCTGCTGCTGCTGGTCGTGTAGTCCTCGTAATCCAATTGGTGCGTCAGTCGTTAATTCTGCAAAACAGCAGACGTCAATCCAGATGGCATTAAAAATCACCCCGCAGGACACCGGAGTTAACTCATACAATAAATAGTTTATCAGCTGGGACATTTACCACAAGAGAAATGATTTTTCTCGACAGAGAGGGAGTTACTGCGAGTCTAAGTATTAAAATCTGCTCTATATATAGTAGTTATGGAACTTATTGGTACTGTTAGAGATACATATATATATAAAATATAATATGCTCTGAATTTAGTTTGATTTATGCATGACAATTTGAAAAGTTTGACTGAAAGCTGAAAACGAATATCTATTTAGACCGAAACTCTTCTCGTTTTACACAAAACTTTTAGAGCCAAATGCCAAAAATATGATATTAAATCAAATAATCGTTGATATATGAAGAACAAATGTTCTAAACTTTTCAAAGTTTTCAAAGTATACGTGGCGACTGCTGCAGTTGCATCTTAAAGTGATAAGTGATGTAGAGGTAGCACAAATGCCAACAGAGTCAATAGTGAGGAGAGTGAAAGTGAAGCAGATTTTGTTTACGATGCTGCGGATGGAAGTGATGAAACACCTGATGGAGCTCAAACTGTTTCAGCTTGAGCGCCTAATTCGAGTTTTATGAAGGCAGGAAAGGAGACAAAAAGACGGGAGGAAAGACAGTGGAGCTTTTAAATCAGTTTGTCTGAGCTGTCACACAACGTCGCTGCTCGTGTCCACGGCAAACATCAATCAGTGGACTGCTGCACTGACTGAAGCCAAAAGACTAAAACACCACTTCAGCACTCAGACCCGAGCTGAAGATTCATGCCCTTTTGCATCTAAAATACATTTTGCTCAGGAAATACAAGACTGAGCCTCCTACATGACTACAAAACAGTAGTGATTCATATTTTTAAAAAGGTAGTCGTCAGGGCTTCACCCATTCGCACACATTCATACACTGCTGGCATTAGCTGCCAACCGAGGTGCCAACGGCTCATCAGTTTTAGGAGCTAACCATTCATACGCATTCACACACCGATGGCGCAGCCTTCAGGAGCAATTTGAGGTTCAATATCTTGCCCAAGGACACATCGACATGCAGACCGGAGGAGCCGGGGATCGAACTGTCAATCATCTGTGGATGACCCGCTCTAACCTGAGCCACAGCTGCCCCAACGTCTGAGTCCTCCACCGGATAGAGAGAAGTGTTTTTATTCTGTTCACTTCTATGGTTTTGTTCATAGTCTACATTAGAAACAAACACCATATGAGACGCACAGAACAGCCACATCCAGTTCAACTTAGTTAAAGCTCACATTTTTCACGTTTAGTCTTTTTTTATTACTCAAGGTTTCCTGTAGCGCCACATCAAATTTGTTTTGCAGCCGTACATAAAGATTTTAAATCGGATAGTCGTTGTGTTTTTTTTTTTTTTTTTTTGTTGAGCAGAAAAGGAAACCGTTTCCCCTCTCCGTGTTTATTCCAGGTTGTTTTATTTTGAGAACAGGACTGATAAGAAGGCTATTTATTCCTCGGTTGTTTATTTTACTTGAGAAGTATCATAATCATAAAGCGAAATGAGTTCCTGAAGGCATTTGGTCCTTTCCTTCCTTCCTTTCCTTTTTTCATTGTTGTTTCAATTTTATGTGTCACGGCACTACAGTAGCAGTGTAATCGTAGTTAATTAGTAAAAAAAAAAAAAAAAAAAAAAAGCAATCAGAACATTGTTATTGTTTACATGATTGTGTAAGACCTCTGGCAATGCAATTAGTAATAACTGAAAGTAGGAACTGGCAGACTGGATACAGAGCGGTACATTCATTGTAAACTGTGCGTACAATTAGACAACGCAGCTGTGAGTGGCTCTTTGTGCAATGCATTATGGGACAATGGTACATACCGAGTAGTAGTGTGTTGAATAAAACATCTTTGTTGTTAGCATGAGGCCGTGTTGTACGGGATCGCTGTTTACCCACAAATACTTTAAAAAAGTATCAGAGGAAGTGATCATGCAGGAAAAAAAAAAAAAGATAGGGTGGAAAGAGCAGAGCAAGACAAGAATATGTCAAGTGCAAGACTTGACGAGGGATGATCCAGGAGGGAGGGAAGGAGGGAGGGACAGGACAGGACAGGAAGGGGGAGGAAAGGAGAGACAGGCGGCGGGTGCCAAGTCAGGGGTGGGCTGTCGAAAAAAAACAGAACTGTGGGATAAGTTGTGGTCAGCGAAAAGGGGATGAGTCAGAGGAGGAGGGGAGTGAGGAGTAATGGGGGAGATGAGGAGGTGTTTACAGACAAGCTTAGGAAAAGATACTGAGAGGAAATAGTTCCTGGCACTACTAGATAAAGATAAAACTGCTTAGAAAGCCAGCGGGGTCAGGACAGCAGATACTTTACATACTTGACATCCTGAGTAATTGTTTAAAATTTGGGACAGACCCAAATATTTTAGTGTGACTGGCTGATTTTCTGATCTTCCCAGTATAATGACATAGTCAGGCGATCCCAAAAGATATGATAATGACCAGCAGACATATTCTCACACATTCCATGTTAGGGTTTGCTGCTTTGTGAATTTAAATTTGTCGTGCTCCTTTAGATGTTTAAATTGCCTCAAGAAGTCCCAGAAGTGCAGCAGCGGGAGCTTAAAGAAATCCTTTAAGACAAATGAGATGAATTTAATTTAATAACACGTGTCACAGCGTGACATGAAATGAGTCTGACTCATATATAATGTGCAAGACAGCAACCCAAACCGACGGAAACAGAAACTGTCGTGAGCAGCTACAGGGGCAGAGGCAGGACTGCAGGACAACTGATGGTCAGGTCCAATTACCAGGAAAAATACTCCTCCAGGCAGATGACGCTATGGGTAAACACTGCTCTCTGACAGGTGTGTGTGTGTGTGTGTGTGTGTGTGTGTCAGAGAGAGAAAGTTAAAGAAAGACTGAAAGGGTTAGATATGTGTGTGTGTGTGTGTGTGTGTGTGTGTGTGTGTGTGTGTTTGTGTGTATGAGTGGGTGGTGCCATTAAGAGAGCAGAAACTGTGCTTTCATATGTTGCTCGCAATTTTTATTTATTGCTCATGTTCTTTCCGTCTGGCACCAAACTGTTAGGACAATTTCCTCCAACATATGAACGCTCTCCGTTAAATAAGGTGATTGGGATTCAGCGCGCAGCTCGGGATTGTATTTCTCCAACAGGGACAGAAGGAGAGCGGCGCTGGAAACGCGCAGATCAAACCTGGTGCCTGACAAATTGTGTTTCCAGTGAGCTTTTTGCCAACGTAAATCACCCGGGCTTGCATCTCATGGTGGTGCTAAATGTTAAAAATCTAATGTGGGTGTTGGTTTATTTTGCCCAAACAATATTTTGCTACAGAGCAGTTTCATGTGAACATAATTCGTCTCGCTGCTGGTATTGTTTGTCTGACTGCAAGCCTTGGGGCTAAATGAATAACTGCTTTATGATTGCTGTGCCATGAAAGCCACAGATGCTATAGTCAATATAAAACTCCTCACTGTGGCGACTATCTTCGTTTAGCTTAGTAAGTCTGGAAGCGAGTGTGACAAAATCCTCCACCAGTGCCTCTAAATTCACTAATTCATATCTTGTTTGTTTAATCTGGACAAAAACTGAAGTATAAAAAATAACAAGCCGTGCTTTTATATGATATATATGCCGGACTATTTCCTGGTTCGATGTAGTGACTTCCTAGCCTTGCTGTTGCCGAGCAACCAGCGGTGTTAGTTAGTTGAATGACCTTTCGAGGTGCTGGTCGGCAGGTCGTGTTACCTTTGGACAGAGCTAGCCGTCTCCTCCCATTTCCAGTCTTTGTGCTAAGCCAAGCATGAGCCTCATATATTTACTGTACAGACATGAGAGTGGTATCAGTCTTCTCATCGGAGTCCTGGCAAGCAAGTGAACACGTGTATTTCCCCAAAAACTACTGTATTCCTCTTAATGAGACTGAAAATTCGAGAAAAAAATGAAAAATAATAATCTCCAGACATTTGGGAATTCAAATGAAAAACAGGAATAGCTCATCTTACTCTTTAATTTGATACCAATATGTAGCATGTGTATCTTTATTTTAAAAAACAAAAACAAAGAACTTAGGTGAAGAGCTATTTCCTTTATAAGAACAAACCAGAGCACAGCTACGTAACCTTCCGGCCAACTCTCTCTGCAAACAATCCTCCAGAAAACAGACCCTGTCTCGACAGTGAGATCAAGGAGACTCCTGTTGTTTATCTGCACTGATTATGTGATGAAATTTTCGAGCAACCCACAACAGTCTTTGGGAACTTACGTGAGAAAAGATTTTCGGGTTTGTGTGGAAAAGTTGGCGCGACCTGGTCAGTCCTCCTTGTCAGCTCTTCGGTGAATTGTCCCCCAGATCTCCGTCAGTGAGAGTCGTGTAAGTTCTGCTGTGATGCGAGCAAAACACTTGAACTTACAACGTCTTTGTTGCTGTCCACTATGCACACAGGATTACTTTGACGGTGGAGCTTCTAGATTTACAACCAGGTTGTTGGAAGCTGGGTAGGGATCTATATTTCTACTTCTAGTTTTTCATGACAACTTAAACTCCAGCTCAGGGGATGATTTTAAAAATGATGGACACTCCTGGGTGTTAACGGGTGCTTTGGAGGGTTAAAGACCGTTCATTTTCCCCTCATCCCTGTGTCTACACATGCATGTCTTCTACGCTTACAGCCCTGATGAGATTCTGCTCCACAGCCACATCTATTATGAGAAATAAGCACTTTTATATCTTTTCTTAGGACAACAAGGACGTTCACTAGGACACGGTATCCCTCCCTCAGGCCCTCTATCCCACCCTATTCAATCACCGCAGAGAAATGCTGACCAACCAGTATAAATCACTGGGGCAGCAATCACGAAACGTTCGTGTGCCTTCCTCAAACTACCTACTGCCAGCTGAGTTCAGTGGAACCACCAACCAGGCTCGAGGCTCTGCTGCTGGGAGCTGAGTCCTGTTCCCCTGCTGCGGCGCGTGAGCGCTCATAGATTTATATTCCACTCAATAACTCCATGACACTAACTAGGACCCTTAAAAGGAAGCACAAATAACAACTGATAGTACCGAAAGCCTCCAAAGATGCTTCATGAATGAAAGTGAGAAGGTGAGTCAAGCTCCAAGCTGCTGCTAGATAAAGTGTGACAGTATTAACAGCAGCTTGGAAATAAGCAAAGTTTTTTTCTTTTTAGCCTTAAGTCTGCTCTGATACAGGGCTCTTTGAATCACACACACACACACTCAGAAGCACACTTGAACACACACAATGAGCCTTTTCTCCTCTGTGTGTTTACGTGTTATTGTACGGTCAAAATGTATTTAGCGCGTGAGCGCCCATCCTGTCAAGATGGAGAAAACAGATCAGGGGAAACACGGCGCTGCACAGGGCCACAATGGAAAACAAATCTCTGCCATTCAAACGCTCCACTACTGTGTCGCCGTGATGTGATAAGCTCCGCCGAGCAGAATCCAGAAAAGTGACGCGTGTCCTCCAGACTCCATTGTAACACACTGAGCCAAGAGATGCAGAATAAAAAGAAATCTGTGCTGGGCTCAGCATGTTGTCACAATTTTCAGACTTCAATAATCATCGTCTGGTCTTTATTGATTAAGCAATAATTAGAGTCTTAATGTAAGAGCGTGTGAATTAAACTGTGAGGTACATCAAGTGATCAGGACAGTTTTAGGTTTTTAAACTCCTAATGCCGCTATATGTTTTTAAATATTAAAGAGAAGTGTTCTTTTATCAGTTTATAACGTATTATTGAACAAAGTAATAACAATAAAGCAATAAAGTAGTTAAACCTTAACAATTCTGCGTAGACATAAATAATTTACTTACACATTTAATTAAATAATAATCCAGTAATTGTTTACCCCTTTTTTCTGATGCAAAACCTATTTTATCAAATGGTAATATGATATGATATGGACACTACCACCAAAGAGAGACAAGTTGAATTTGATTTAAATATTATGAGCATGAACTTTATGTTCTTTTTGTCTCATAGTTCAGTCTCATAGGTTTCTGCTGTGTAAGTGTAAAATTCAAGTTAAGTTTCCCTAACTGGCTGAGTTTGAGACACAAAAGACTGTAAGTGACCTCATTATTTGAGATTTTAGGATTAACTGAAGAATAATTTTGGACGGTGTCACAGCTGGATTCAAACCAAGAATACTGTGATTGTGTGGTCTTCAACTTGGTGTCACTAGGTGGGTTTCCATCTACCTGTTTTCATGCCTGGAAGTGGAAATGCTGGAAATGAAAAAATTGTTTTCCACCATCTGAGGTTTGATGGCCATCTTTTAATCACATCAACTTGTTGCATCCTCTTCTTCTGCAGTGGTTTAACGGCTCCCGATTGGACAGCTGGTGCCACCAACTGTTTATCTCGACAAACCAGTCGTTTAGCAATTGTGGACAGAATCATGCAGTCATTTTTTTCTATGTTTGGTTAAAATTTGTACTAATTTTGGATGGAAACAAGGCCAGAGCCTTCCACATGTAGGGTAAAGTGTAAAATGAATCTTGATAGCCTCGCCAGCGTCCCAGCATTCTTGTTTGTTCCTAATTATTCAGATTTATTCAGCTTTTGCTCTCCATGATTCTCCCCTGGTCATAGACACACACACACACTCATTCAACAGCTCTATGCCCCATTAAGAGCCTGGGATCGACTGTCAATAACATAATACATATAAAATATCACTGTGAAATGGACCATTACCCCCAGCTGTAGCTCTCATGTTACCACCGACAGCGTTATGAAAAAGACCAGAGAGTCTATTGTGTTCTAGTACAGTGATTCTCAACCTTTTAGACTTGCAAACCACCAGAATAATCAGGTTGGTGTTTGTGACTCCCCTCAAGCCTTTTCAGGGATTACTGTAATATAACACATGAAAGGTACCGACCACTGCTTTGCCCACAGGCAGAACAACTGATGTGATTTTGGGTTTAATTTAACTGCATCGTCATTCATTCAGTCCGAGTCTTGAGGCACTGAAGAACAATAAAAGATTAAAAAAAACTCATTACTGGGCTAACTGGGCTTGTTAAACGCGTATAAAGCTGAATACATAGCCTAAAGCCTATGTAGAGTTCTTCATTCAGTTGGATACATTCTTGCTGAAAAGGTTGTTAAAGTCTGTGTAAAGTATGAATAAATCTGTGTTCTGAGTTTGTCAGACCAAAGAAGAAAGTGTTATGAACCACTCAGACAAATTTGAATGATTAAAAAATATCGACAAGTTTATGAAATTAGGTGTCAAAATTGGGTAAAAATGAGCAATATTCTCCAGAAGTGTGGGGGTGTGTCCGCTGAAAGCCACGCCCACTCATGGGAGCAGTCAAGCAGCCATTTTGAAGCGACTGAAATGTGTCAGATGAGTTCAGAAAATGACATGACTAACTTTGAAACACTCTGAGCAAGATGAATTCATCTCTGTCTCTCTGCTAGGGGTGCAGGGGTATGCTCAGGGTGGCCTCAGCATGTCATCGAGCCACCCTTTAAGGACCGCCCACAAAATCCTGGACTGAAATATTTCATATTATATATATACTCCATATTTCAGTAATATATAGTTCAAAGTTTTCACGTGTTTTCAGCAACTATTTTCCAACATATTTAATTTGATTGAGCGCTGCTTCCTGTTTCTCGCTCTGCGCTGCTACAATGTAATTTTACTGTGTTATCCACAACCATTTGGTGACTCCCAGAAAATGATCTCTCCCAGGTTGAGAACTAAATGACTAATCTAACTGTTCATTCGTAATTGATGCCAATAAACTCTTTCTCCTTTGTCTGTCATAGTCTATTTTCTCCACCTGACAACTACTTTCATGGCAGCTATCATGGATACTTAAAGATTACTGATGGAGACACAAAAAACTCTACACACCAAATCCGCCGTTAGTCCCGCAGAAACCTAGGTTGGCTATTAAAAAACACAAATGTCTGTGCAGGTGTGTTACCGACTGTTCAATGAATTTGCAGTGTGACACGGCACTAAATTGAGGCTTAAAAGTTGCGCTTTGTGAGTTGGGATTTAAGGGATTTTAAGAGTGTGTTCTGACAGCTATCCCTGCTCTCACTGACAGGCCTCCCCGCCTGCAGTCTTTTTATTTATGTTTCTTACACAGTGTCAAATAAAATTAATCACTCACTTATTTGCTCTCTCTCTCACACGCACACACACACACACACCCAAGAAACAGAGGTGGGGTGATGTCATTAGAGTTTCTAGGCGACCTGTCACTGAACCCTCGGGCCTCTGGTTACAGTAGGACTAGAAAGATGTGGTCACTCAGCTGTCAATAATAAATGAAGTGTAACTAATGGTGTGTGTTGGTGTGTAAACAGGTTATATACAGTTAAGTGCACAAAAAAAGGAAGGGGAATACACTTCCTGTGAGTGTATGCGTGATTGCAAATGTGTGTGTGTGTGTGTGCTAAAGGCTCTGGGGTAATTAGAGCTCAAGGTTTATTGTGTGTGTGAAACAGCCCTTTGCACAGTGGGACAGTAAATTCACTCAGAAACTGTTTACCTCATGAGGCCACATCACCCCATAGATTACCTAAATGAAAGCGTGTGTGCGCATGTGTGTGGTGAATGTGCAGAAGCAGTCAGAGCGAGTGGTCACTGTGAATGATATACAGTCCAGTATAAAAAAATATAAATATATATATATACATTTGTAAATAACTTAAAGGTTAATGAGATCATTGATGTGACTCAACAGCTATGATCGCATATTTAATATGATTACAACAAAAGTGGGAATAAGAGTATATCATATTATATCATATCATATATTAATTCCAAAATTTTATATTTATGGGATTAGCTCAACATTTTCTATTTTTTTTTCTTTCCCAGAGTTCAGTGAGAAGACTGATACCACGCTCATGTAAATACATAGCTGCAGCCAGGAGCTAGTTAGCTTAGCTTAGCACAAAGAGTGGAAACAGGGGGATAGTGACGTCTTAGCCTGGCCATGAAGCTCACCAATTAACACTTTATATCTTGTCTGATATAAATGTACAAAAATCAAAGTTTAAAAGTGACACATAGCGTCATTTCTGGAGTTGTTTCTGGAGGGATGCAACACATGAACTGGCGGTGGTTAGCAGATTTTGTTGGGACAGAGCCAGTCCACCATTTTCTCCCAGCTTCCACGCTTTGTGCTAGTTTAAGATAACTGACTGCTAGCATTAGCGTCATGTTTACCACACAGACTCAAGACTAGCACTGATCTGTATCCCGCTGTTTGAAAAAAGAACATGCTGCACACTTTCTCACATACTCTTGTAGGTTTTTATCATTTACAGACTTTTCAGACCACTAATAAAGTATAAACTAATGTTCTGTTTCCATTTGCCCGTTTCCAGGGGAACCATCTTTACACAAGCTCGACTATCTCAATCGACTCTTTACATATTTCGGAAAAGACTCTGAGGATAAACTACAGGTAAACATTTAAATGTTATAGTTATATATTCAACCCACAGATTCAGCTTAATCAAAACACTGTTCAAAATGAGGCCAAGAGTCAGATTATTGCAGCCCATAGTGATCAGCTCATCAAACGCTGAGGAGTCTGCCATTAAACACTCACATTTGCTCTCGCGTTCTCGTCCATCCAACAGTGAAGGAAGCACATGACCGCTCTCAGGCTGTCAGACTTAATTTTCAAATACAGCGGGCGACTGTGCTTCCTGTTGTGAACTGTATGTTCGCATGCCGGGGTCACGGAGAGAGGTCAGGCCTGGACATGGAATACTGATGAAGTGATCAACTTCCAGCTTGGAGGAGGGGCCTCTTTACATTAACAATCCACTGAACCTCACTGGTGCACGACCGCATGAAGAAAAAGGAAAAATCAGGATAACATGGACGTTTTAGTGATCTACTGATGTATTTAGCACAGTTTGCAACATGGAATCATCAAGTTTATCCGGGGAACAGATCCCGCCAACAATCCTATAGGCTAGTTGTTCATTAGTCCCATATACAACTTCATCACATTACTCTTCTCTATTTAACTGTAGGGAACCACATTAGGACCAAACACAGGACACCAGGAAATCTGTTCTTTGTTCTTCCTGCTGTCTGTGACAGTGATTACATAACTGTGCCCTCCCTTACATAAGTGTCATTAGTCAGCAGTAAAATTTCAAACTGTTAAAATGCATTAAAAAAAAAATAAAAATCAGGCCTGCACTCCTGGTGGCCTAGATTCATAACAGAAATACTTTTGTTTCTAGTGAAATCTGCAATCCTAGAGACCATCTTTACACAGCAGGGCCGTGGAGCGCTGATACAGAAATTATTTATTTGTCCCACATAGTGTAAGGTATACTTGTGTGAGCGGGTCAGCGCAATAGGAAGTTTAAAAGAAAAATGCTGTAAATGCATGGATGTGCAGAGTTTCTATCAGTTTTCGTGCGTGCCATAAGATGATGAATCTCCAGTGTTTCTAACCTTCACCGCTTTAACTCTGATTTGATCTGATTCACTGTACTGCCGAACGCTGACAGCACTGGCCGACACAGTTCTCGGGCCGAAGGAATCAAATCGCGCAGATTCACACATGTCAGTCCAAGTCAGTTGCCACTTCTCAGCAACCTTGCCAAGGCTTAGAAATGACCAGCTGGTGCGGAGAACATTATGGCCAAAACTCTGAGGCCCGAGACAGTTTGTATTTGCATGTCAAATGATTTAATTCTGCTCCCCAAAGTGCACCGACACCATAAAGTGGTAACAATTACATTTAAAGCCACAGCTAGGTCAACCTGGCAGGCGTGTAGGAATACAGAAGGCTATTAATTCAAACAGATGGAACGTAAAGTGGTTTGGGGTGTGTCTGCTCTGCCATCTTTTCCCAAACATCATATAATAACATGCGTATTTCATTCCACATCGCATAAAACTGAGCTCTTTGGAGGATTTGCCCACTGAATAAGATTAACACTGAGTCGTATTTATCAGTTCAAGGCAAAGTACTATGTTTATGTTAATGTATAATGATGAAAATCGTTCCACTTCAAGCTGAACAATCCATATAAACCATTTGGCACACTTACGACTGATGTATTTTCAGTCATGGACGGTTTTCTTTAATTGGAATAGCGTGTTCCAGTTGTCGGGGGGGTGAAAAGGGAAAAGGCATCTGTCACTATAGCCCCAATAATCTGCTTTCTGCTCTCATTTTGTTCAGTTTTGGGAGTTCTCGAACTCAATTCTCTGGCAAAAATCCCTTCTGAGGGGCTCTCGCAGTGGGGATTTGTGAATTTGTGGCTCATTCTCACGCCGTCAATCTCTCCCTTGATATATCTCACTGAATAAAAAAAACTCCCCTTCAATTTGTAGTGCTCCTTTCTTGCACAGCCATGAATCCCATCCATATTATCAGACCACTCGGTCAGCATAGGTAACGAACCGTCGAACACTTTTTTTCATATATATATCTAAAATACTTGTGTCTTTACTGGAGCATCAAGGCCTCGTCTGATTGGACAAAGTATCAGCCAGCGAACCGAACAGCCTGGATTTATTCCTTGAGTGGTTAACCTCAGAGTCAAGAAGATGCAGAGGGAAACAATAGAGGAGGAAGAGGAGAATATTTCTATGTGGAAGTGTGAGGCAGTCATCCCAGTGGCTTAAGGCTTTGTTTGTCTCTCTCTCTCTGTGTCTCTTTATCCTTTACTACAGTTTTACATGGGAGTTCATGCGTTAAGTGGAAATGGTACAAATAAGAAAAAAAAAAGAGAAAGGAATCTGTTTCTTCACTTCTTGGTTCAGTTTGTCACTTTTCTTTTCTTCTTTCAAGCTCCCTTACACATTGACCACAAAGAAAAGTAAATCAAGTATGAATGAAACCTTAAGTCTACTATGATATTTTACACTGTAAAAAGATTCGGGACAAAATCCACAGTCCTTGCTCCGGAGAAAAATCCATTTTAGTCAAGTTCAGTCAACGTTAATATGCGGTAAAATGAAAAATGGAAACAATGACTTCACGGAGCTCAAAACAAAAAGTGCGGAGAAATGGGTGAGTGCGGATATACGCCTATATTCTCAATTTATGAGTGAAAAACATTAAAAATAATTGACAATTTATTGTTTCCCTGATTCAATTTAAATGCAAGTGATATGGAAAACGTTTAAACCGTTTCATATTGTGCATAATATCATTGTTTTGCAGTTTGCACGGAGGCGACGTGAGCAAGCAAAGCAAACAGAGCATGCACAATTATATTTAAGTGAATTATGATTGGCCTTTTCTTGTTTTAATCATCAAAACTTATGTCAGCATCAGCGGTGAATACAGAAAGCCTTGGCGACGCGCTCTGATGTGTACTTAGTGCTCGCAAATGGAGCTAAACTGAACTGAGACGAGCGATGGGATAAAAGGAAGACAGGATGTGGCGACTTCTCGGGGGGGGGGTGCAGGAAGAGAGTGTGTGTGTGTCAGAGGAATACAGATGGAGTGATGGTGGAAATGGTCGGGATGGAGGAGAAAACAACGTGTTGGTGTAAAGCAGGCGCAAATAATGAAACACTGCCTTTGGTCTGAAATGAAAATCAATGTTTTTTTTATGTGTGTGTCTGAGAGAGGGAGAGACAGTGCCTGCTCACTCCTGCTATCATGCACCAGTCCCTTGCAATATGGGTCAGTGTACCGCCCCCCATATAGACCCACCAGCACCTGTCATCCTGTTGTGCTCAGCTTGGGAAAACAGTAACATTAACTGAAGCCACTTTATAGCGATTGCTATCACTGCATTTAGATATGGTGGCATTAAACGTTTAGCCCATGAAAAATACGCTGTACACTGAACACACACAGTTATTGAATGTGTCTCCGTCCACCCATTATCTCTTCCTGCCTTTGTGCTGCGTCAGTCATACACAGACATATGTTTGCTAACACAAAGAGGTGAGGTGACGTCGCTAAAGCAAATAACCAGCTGCTGTGTGAAATTCATACCGCACGCAACGATCATTTTGAAAGGATGGAAGTGAGAGAGAAAAGTGAGGAGTCACGTTGTGTGTGTGTGCGTGTGTTGCCGTGAATATAAAAATCATCTTTCCTTCTCTATATTGTGTCTCTCTGGTGTTCACCTGTTGAATAGAACAGGTGCAGCGACCTGATGGTGAGACAAATACGCAAACGCACAGACTTATGCAGACTCAGCCCTGAACCAGACAAAAATGTTCTCGCTTTGCAGAAATGTCCAAACATAAAAAGTGTGCAACATAACCTTGTTGAATGCACGCACGCACGCACGCGCACGCACGCACACACACTTGTATCATTGGAGTGGTGTTGTGGTAAAAGCGCCCGGCTCCTCGCAGTAATGGATACTAATTCGCCCCCCCCACATCCATCCCTCTGTCTGCTGACCAGCCCTGAATTCTTCAGCCTAACAGCTGCAAATGCTATACATGCAGTCAGTGGCACATAACGCACAGGCGTATAGTCACATTATACCCACAGCAGGGTGGAGATTTTCTCGTTCCAGAGGCAGGTTTACGACCTTAAAAACAAGATATTTAATGCAAATATCTCGAATAAGATCAACGCAGACAGAAACGTCCCCTCACATTTGCAAACTGGATAAATTGAGGGCTCGCGCACGCTCGCGCACATTACAGAACAACTGAATGACTGCACCAACAAGTAGCTGGAGGGAAGTAAGAATCAATACGACAGGCCGGGTTAATTAACCCATTACCAGCGGAGTGGCAGATTTTCCTCTATTAAATGCTGTCATACACAACGGAAAAAAAGTATCCTAAAATGTCCTCAGCACGATTTTATATTTAAAGTTACATCATGTTATTAGTAAATAAACATGACAGAATGTATTTATCTCAGTAAACTACATTTAATGTCCACCTGGTTTATATATACTTAAATTATTTATAGTCATATTTATATTTCATTATTCTGCCATATCTTTGACTTATACTAGCTTCAAAAATGAGCCACATGTCAAAGTCAGTTTGGATTATAACTGAACATAATAGAGAATAGTTTGGATTTTAAAGCAGTCACATCAATGACTCACACCGTTAACATAAAGCTCAGCCTCTCTGTGTCTGTAACATTTTCTTTGATAATTCATTGATCGGTTTCATTGATGTCCGAATATCAATCAGTCTCCGTGGTCAATGTGCATGATCTGAGCTGGCTAACGTTTAGCTGCCTTGAACGAGTCCCAGTTTGATTATGTTTAATTCATGAGTCACCATCACTGTGTCAGGACTAGACAGTGGCTAATGAATATGTATCAGGGCGCTTCTACACACACACACACACACACACACACACACACCCCTAAAACCAAGCACGACTCAATAACTACAGGTATTAGAAACCTTCCTGACACTAACTGCCCCGTTGAGAGACTTTTCAAGACAGCATTTACCCTTCTTTCTTTCTTTCTTTCTTTTTTTTTTATATTCACGTCAGGTGGGTGTTCCTGTGAATCACAGAAAATGAGACAGTTTGCATTTCTGGCAGCAACAACCGAGGCACTTTCTGACTTTTTTTTTTTTTTTTGGTCCCGTAGGCGAGACACCAAGAGTACACTCGTGTAGACTTATTACGTGTCACGGAAACCTGTCAACAACATCAACTCGCCCTTCTTGCTCCACTTGCTTTTACCTTTAACAATCTACTAACTTCTGCTTTTAACAGAATATCAGCTCAGTGTACCGTAAATGTGAAGCCATTCCTTGATGCGCACTCTTGGATTGGACTTTGACTATAATTACTAGATTTTCCTTCCAATGTGAGTCTAAATGATCGTACTAGCTCATTGTTTGTTTGCATATTGGACTAAAATGTCACCGTGTGATCTCCTCTGACTTTCGAGAAGCTCCGAGATGGCTACAGTAAGCAAGAAACAAACAAACCGGGTGAGAAGCATTAGCAGCCATAAGCATGGACAGCTGGACGGGCGGGTAAAAGATCGCCGCCTTCAGACATTCAAGCCAAAAATGGCGGACAGCGTTTGACAAATGATCTCTGCAAAATGCAGCACAAAAACACTCCAGCCCCAAAACTGTCTGGTAATTTCAGCGCAGGTTGTTTGCAAGGTGGCTTTTGTTATTAGCGGTGAGTGGCTGCAGACAGAGACAGAGCGAGAGAGAGAGAGAGAGAGAGAGAGGACACAGAGAGACAACCTCTCCTGTCAGCCAGGCCAAATAATGTTTAAGTTTAGATGCACAAGTGACCCTTCCTCCTCCTCTTGTTACATCATTCTTGCTTCCTTCCCTCACTTTCTTGCCACTGTCCCCCTTTTCCATATACCTGCCACAGAGCAGGGATGCTGTTAGCAAGGTGACGAGTGGTTTAAAGTCACACTCGCCAGTGAAAGGGTTATAAAACAGCCATCTAAACCTCCCTCAGATTTACAGCCAAGAAGAACAAGTGACTGAGGCCAAATGATGTGTGTGTTCATGCTAATGGTGGTTGTACCCTGGCGATATGAGCCATATAACACGAGATCATAAAGCTCCAGCTCCACAGGACTGTGTGGGGCATCATTAACCTGGTGAAGATGGCATATCTTGTGGTAGTGGGAGCTGTTTCACCTCCTGCAAACAGACTCTACAAACAAGGTCTGGACAGACAGACGTTAGCCTATACCGGCCAACAGTTCCTTATTTTCTGAAAGCTGAACAGTGGTCGAAACTTCCACCTGGACTGATTCTCATTTCCTCTCTTCTTGTGTGCTTAACTGAGGAGGGGAGATAAATTGGATATCATGGAGGCCGGCAGCTTCTTCATGGTTTGTTAAATTTATGGCAGCTCTGGTTGGTTTGTAATTTTGAACCCAAGCAAACCAAACACATAAAAATACAAGGAGGTTCATGGTGGTTTGGAACACCAAAAAACAAACCATAAGACAGACGGTAAAGTACATCAAAAGTGCAAACAACAAGCTGTCAATGCATATTCCTGTTAGCGATTAGCTGGACCTGAAACTAAAACAATATTAGGTGAAAGACGCTAAAGTGCAACACAGGACAGAAGGGAACTGGAGTGGGATTTAATTATGTCTGATTCTGTGTGGACACCTTTTAATTTGTTACTCACTGGCAACAAAACTATTAATTGCTGCAGCTTTAAAAAGGTCAGGAGCCGGAGTTTGTTTTTTACGATACAATATCTACAAAATAACCTATTGTAAATTAGGCCTGACATTTTTAACAAATTGACAGAAAATTCATTGAAACTGCAAAAAAAAAACAACAACCTTTTTTCTTTCTTTTGGGGAAAATCTGCAGGCAAACACTGTGCAAACACTTATTGACTGACATTTTAGCTCGTGACAAAAACATCAGGCTCTTTAGCTGCTTAAATGCATCAGTGTGTTCTCCAGCTCGTCGCTAACTTTGTTTGGCATTTGGTGCTGGGCGGGTAGCACACAGTTGTTTTTTTCAGAGCTTTGCTGCTGCCTTGAGAGCTACGAAAATGGGCCAAAAACAGTAAAGTTGAGGGCCAGATAACCAAAATCAAGAGCTGGAAGATTCTAAAAAAGGCTATAAACTTTATGGGCGATAATCCTCCGTGGCTTCATCGCGACTAAGTGACCCCTTTCACATAAAAGTAGTTACTTAATCCACTGTTCGTAAAAAAAAATATATTGATTAGAGTCGCTCTAATTGTAAGCCACTCATCAAGTGCAAACACCAGACATGCTGCTCGTTGAAAATATTTAAACTAACATTTGGTCTTCATTTCTTATCATCATTCATTTAATATGCTGGCAAAATAAGCACTTTTAAGACATCACAATGGCCATTTGTCATCATGTTATTATACCATCGTGGTGGGAAAGGCTTAACACAAACATAACCGCATATAATCATAACACCCGACTGTGAGCCACCATGTTGGGTAAGGCAGGCAACATGTTGAGCCATTAAAACAACAACATTCATTTCATTGTGGATGTTATGAAGTGCTTTTTTATCTGGAGCGCCTGCCTTTCTGCAGAGCGATGGAGCTGACAGTATTAGCGTTTCGCCGATCCCACTTTGTTTTGGCTGCGTCTGGCAGGATTTAACTTTTTATTAATGTTTGGATTACTGGGTCATAACAAGCTCACTAGCTGGCTGCACAGTGAGATGCCACATCACAGTCGTGTTTATCCGAAGCCAATCTTCTCATATCGTTCAATGCATTGGCCGCGCAGCCAACAACAGGGCATTCCGGCGCAGCGCACAGCGACGCATCTTTATGTGCCTCACAATTACGCCTCAGATGAACCTAATCTGGAGCTGTGGCTGTGTGGGTTTGCTGAGTCCGTGAATATGTTCGGTGCCACGATTAGTGTTCGACGCCTCGAGGGGGCGCGCGCGTCACACGCGTCGATACATCAGAGCGGCGTTTTATCCGATGATGGCGGCAAAAGTGCGACATCAGGGGGGGCATTACAGCACTCAAGTGGATGATAAAACTCAGTTTTGCCGCATCTTTTAGTACTGTGAATTATCCAGTGTGCTACTTTAGCTGCAGGCGTAAATGAAGAAGTTATGCATATTTCTCTATCTAGGCCACAGGGAAGATTGGGAGCGGGAAGAGGGCGGTTGAGGAAGAAGAGAGAGAGGGGTAATGTGATTGTCAAGACACACAGAATTCCCAATTTGCTGTGGAAGCTGAGTGTGTGTGTGTGTGAGAGAGAGAGAGAGAGAAAGAGGAAGGGGAAAAGAGAGGATGAAAGAAGAGAGAGAAAGCCAAATATGGGGAAAGTAAGCTGCTGTATAAGAGCAGAGAAGACTTGAAAGCCCTCACTGATATCCGAATAAAAACATCAATATTCAGCCACAGCATAAAGCTGAACTACAGGCTTGATTCCAGCTCCCCGTCTCTCTCTCTCTCTCTCTCTCTCTCTCTCTCTCTCTCTCTCTCTCTCTGTCGGTGATACTGCAGAGCTGGGAGGAGGAGGACTTCTTTCTCCCTCTTCCTCTTTCATGTGTACGGCTCTGTGGAATCCATAGATAACACACACACAAACACACACAAACACACACGTCCTGATGTCATTTAAGCGAAGCGGCGCGCTCAGAGGGTGAGTGTGTGCGCCAGCGTTGAGAATGTTTTCAGGTGAGTGCACCGCGAGTTCAAACGCTCACGCAGAAGAGGAGGAGAAGGAGAAGGAGAAGGAGAGAAGGAGAAGGAGAGGGGATGGAGAGGGGGGGTGAGTTTGTTGCTATGCAACCAGACGGTGCTGTTTGAGAGCATCACCATCCACTCTGCAATGAGTTAATGCATGCCTGCACGCATACACACATTACACACACACACACACACACACGCATGCATGCACCCACGCACATGCGGAAAGTGCACAGACAGGAACAAACGCTCCCGTGGTACGATACCCGCCGAGTGTTCAGACACATTAAAATATTTGACGTGTTAGTTCGCATCACGCTCATGTCCCTCTCTCATACATATGCATATTTTTTTGCGTTCAGTGACTGCTTTACTGATTGGCTATCACAGATCGGGTCTCGTCTGAAAGCAGTCAGAATAAATTCTCCTTTCCTTGACGTGACAGAGTTTCCCTCCAGGGATCAGAGTGCAGAAAAATGACCGAAAGCGCACAGAAAAATTCAGCGAGCGCGTCATCCTGCTCTCCTGTGACCCACCAGGACAAACGCATGAATAGCTCTCATTATTCATTTCTATATTAACCCCGGTGTCCCATGGTGTTATCTTGCAGGCATAGCAATACATTGCATTTGCATGTTTCAGAGAGTCTCACCGTCAGCGGGGAGATCATCTGAACATCTCTCCCACATCAGCTCATACATCCACACCAGGCCCCCCTGTGTAAAGTACATGAGCATAGCTAGCTTGCTAACGTTGGTACCAGCCATTGTTTCATCCATGCCATGTTTTTATGGAATGTTTTGACATCGGAGAAAGCTAAATATGGAACAAAGTTACCGAAATCCACGACAAAAAAAGGTCACTGGTGAATCACACACAAGATACAAGCTACAAATTTGGGTTTGATGTGTTTCTGTTTTCTTTTTCCACTTCCTGTACTGAACTTTTTATATGAAGACAATAATCCTATACTGATATCCGGTTTGCAAATGCTAACTTGAGGCTGGAAACGAGAACGAAACTTGCTGACCCCTTATTGGGTGTGGTCAGACCTGTAACCACGCCCAGCGGTGATGTCACAGCGTCCCACCTGTACGTCACCGCAGCAAAAATGGGCTGTTAGAGCACTCAATGTCAGCAAAAGACACGATTTTCAGGGTTACTCTTTAAGCGCTGTGTTATTTTATGACAACATGCCAACATCCGTATTATGACAGTCCTCTCGCTAATAAATCTACTAAGCTAAACTAATCGTTAGTGTGTTATGTTACATAATAAAAGACTGATCATCTGTCAGGAAAAAAAAAGCTGTTCAAAAACAGAAAAATAATGAAAAGCAGACATATAAAAAAAAAATGTTATTGGTCTTTTTAAGTCTGGCAGATAATGCGGGTCCTTGGAAAGGTTAGATCAACACACTGAGTGAAGCATTAAAGTTAAAGGTCATCTTCTTTTAAACGCTCCGGACTGACAAATTACTTTTACTCCATTTTTCGTTTAATAGTAAAAACTACCTCACCGTGGAGGAAGGACGGAAAACAATCCCACTCTGTTCTGACTAAGGCACGAGGCATTAGGCTGACCATAAAAAGGAAGGAATCGGCTATCACAACACCACATCAAAGGCTACAGTAATCCTAATATTTTGTTTAGTCTCATGACTCAATAAGCTTCGATTTCTTTGTGCTGCTCGGACAGAGTCATTAGGTGAAACTTTGAGACTTTGAAGTCAGACGTCTGAAAGCCTGGCTGATTTTTGTATATATATATATATATATCGCAGTTCTGGACGAAGAGTCGTGGATGAATGTGGTAAAATGTCTCTTGTCTGTAATCTGTGTCCCTCACAAATGCTCAAAGCGTGTCGAGGGGGGGGGGGGGGGGGGTATTTGCAGACAATGACAATGAAGGGACAACAGATAAGTGAGTCATAATTTCCATTTAATCTCTTCTGTAATTTGCTGAGCAGCGCTGTCTGATGCCAGCTATCATGCCGAGCGTTATTTTCCAGCACTGGATCTGGCAGCATTGCTTCTAAAGCACTTGTTCTTGCTGCGTGCATCTGGTGATTATGATCAGCTCCGATATTTTTTCTTTCCCATCCTTCACTATTCATTAAATGTCTAACCTCTCTTTCCCTACAGTGTTTGGCCTCGTCTTCCAACCTCACCCCCTTCACCCTAACCACCGCCACCACCACCACCACCACCACCACCACCACCCTCACCCCTCTCTCCCCTCTCCCCAGCGCTGGTCTTCAAAGCAGCAGGCAGAAGTCTACAGCATCTCTGCAGCTCTTGAAATATGGATTTTATTGCCTGTGGGACCCTGCCTACTGCTCTGTACATCTCTAACACAAAAACACACACAGTGATACAGCTGTATGTGTTGCTGTGCGCGCAGTTTCACACACACACACACACACACACACACACACAGTCTCAGAATGTAACATTCACAAAGACATGTAACATCTTTCATTTCTCCCCTTTTGCAATAAAGTTTGTACTCTTGCAGTGGTTCAGTGTTATGAGCCGCCGATGAGTGAGCAACCTTTACTAATATCTTTCTCAGCTCCTCCACACTTCTCTCTATGGTCCCTAACCCTATAAACAAGACTACAGCAGGGATAATCAACTTTCTTTGCCATGGTGTAGGTAATGAACCTTAATAATATTGATCTGATAAGCATAAGGATCATTAATGTGGCAGAATAAAACCACTTCAAAGTCGTGCAGTCTTTTTCTTTTTTTTTTGCTTTGACCAGTGATGGTGTCAGATTTCAGCAACCTTGCATACAGCAGTTGTCATTTGGCAAATTAAACACAGTGGATCATGTTTGGTGTGAGGTGGCAAAAAAAAAAATCTCATTAAATTGTCTTAAATTGTTTTTATTGTCAACGTTTGCTGACGTCGCTCTTCTTTACCGAGGGTCAAATCCAGTTGCAGCCGGTCACCGATCAGCTAAATGCTAATATGCTCACAATGGCAGCAAATATATATGATGTTTGACATGTGTTAGCACACTAATGTTTGGTGTTTACCACTAATATGGCTGAATATGGCTGATACTTGGTCATTAGTCAAATTCTGACCTTGTGATGGGACTAGATGAAATGTTACGTGATCACCAAGTTAGAAGTCCATCAGATATTTGTTGAGCTAGTTCAGTCTTTACCAAAGTGACGTATGGACATTGCCATCCCTCCACACAGCGTTACTTAAATCATTTATAGGGTACTCCCAACCTACGACTTGTTCTTCTCACCATTCGCACTGTAAAAAAGCAAAATAAGCCAAAGTCAGTAACAAAAAAGAAACAAGCAAATTATTATTTTTTTTTACCTTTTTACTAATTAGTGTATTAGGATATGTAGCTGATCGATGCATGAGGAGTAAATACAAGACGAAATCAATAGCACAAATTCAAGCAAAGTCAAAGTGAAAGACAGCAAGCGAGCAGGATGGATGCAGCATGTCTTCATGGAGTAGTTATAGTTATCGTTTTCAAACAGAGGAAGGCTCCATTTTATTTTAATTAGCCAAACATGATTCGGAAATTCTCAGATTTAAGTCACAGAGCCAAATACAACACAGAATATGATTTGCAGCTGGGATTATTTGGTGACTAACAAACAATAACAACAAATGCTACACCAAGTCCTAACGGGAAATGTATCCACGCTCTCTACATCTGTTTGCCTCTCCGCCTTGTTCCTGTTTCTTCAGAATCCATTTGACCCGAGTTACAGTAAATATGAGCTGGATCACAAAAACATCTCCAGTACTTCTCAGTCCATCGGTTTATAATGGAAGAGATAATCTTACCACAGAGAAGCTTTTTGGGAAAATGGGCCAGTCTAACTCCATTGTAACTGCGCTGTATTGGAAACAACCCTCACGGGAGGGCTCTCCATCGCTCTCTCATTTTCAGCCACTCACTGTTTCCTCCCAGTCTTCCTCTTTCACTCACTCATTCAAGCTCTTTCTTTCACTTCCCATCATCCTTTCTTTCATTATTGATTAGGTCAAAAAAAAAAAACCTCTCAGATTCCAAAGAGTTGTCCTGCTCGAGCTGAGTATGAGTGTGCATTTGTGTACGAGCGTTCACTCCAGCCAAGTGGGACTTTGGGATCCACTTTACTACATTGACATCAGCAGTTGCCGGGTGTGTTCATAACTATGGTGACCCTGTTGTCTGGGCGACGGCCATTATGTTGTCACGGAAGCACTCAGGCTAATGGAGGAGCCATATAAATGATGATGCTCTGTCCCTCCACCCTTTTTCCTCTCTTTTTCTTTTCCTCACACACACACACACACACATACAGACATGCATACATTACTAATGGGCTTCCATAATAAATGGATTCTTCATTCCTCAGACGCCAGTCATAAATCGATGGCACTTTTACCTGACCTGCTTTCTTTTACTCGCGTGCTGACACGCTCAGACAAAATCGTGCAGACGGAGACGCGGAGGCTCGTTTACCTGAGTCATATCGTCGATTGATTCGAGTTTTAATGAGGGCGGTTATTCTCTGTAAGCAAAAAAAAGATGCAGATGTCTGCCGCTTTAATAGACATGATCTGCGACGCACACACACACACACACGCGCGCGCAGCCACATGCAAAAGCAAACATGCTGTACACAGAGCAGATGGAAATCATTATCAGTCATATCATGATTTTCGCTCTGTCAGTGAAATGCTACAAGGGATGCATGCTAACAAGCCAACCGCTAACAGTAAAGAGCAACTGTGTTTGTATGTTTAGAGTCAATCTGCCAGTGTGTGTGTGTGTGTGTGTGTTTTCTTGAAGAGCGCTGGTCAGCTGGTCTTAGAAATAATCTGGGGCTTTTACTTAGAGGTAGATGGATAGAGGATGATGGCAAATGGACTTAGACAGCAAGTACTGCCTGCTTTAGTGTGTGTGTGTGTGTGTGTGTGTGTGTGTGTATAGGTGTGTGCACATGTGTTTTAACAGGTAAAATCCACAACAAATGTATTTAGATAGACTATAGATGGTTCATCAACCATCAAACAGTCACCTCATTGGATACAGGACCTCAGGACAGAGGCATAAGTGCAGAACTGGATGAATATGTGCACTGACAATACAGCAATCTATTAAATTTCATTTCTAACGTTTGGCTGACCTGAGTTAAAAAAGAAAAAAGTTAAAAAACAAGTTGGTTGTATCAAAAAGTCATAATTAAAACTCAGATGTTTGAACAGGGAGGGGGTGCACACCCACTTCACACAGCAAATGAAACGTGTGCGGAGGTACTCAGGATTTAAACTTTAAACAAAGTTTTCTTCACACGACTACGTTTGTCTTGTTTCCGATATGCAAACAAGTAAATCCTTGTACATTTTTAGACAAGGAGAGACCTCCTGAGAATGTGTGTCCTGTTCTCATTTGAAGGACCAGCGTGTAGGACTTGTGTCACATTACACTGTAGCGGTGCTCGTCTCGCCGTCTCTTTCCTAGCGTGAAGGAGAAGCTATGGTAGCTGTGAAAAATGCGAAAGATCCTACCAAGAGTCAGTGTTTAGATCTTCCTATCTGGGCTACTGGAAAAACATGACATGGAAGACAAACCTGTGTAAATATAAAAGGCTCATGTTAAGGCAACAACATTCTTATTTTCAGGTGATTATAAACAAATGAAGACATTAGTTTTTATAGCCCATTTCTGTCATATTCTGTATAAAACAAACATTTATCTAATATTGCTCCTCTCCATAACGCTCAGCTCTTCAGCTGCATTCCAGCATGGCCATTTGAAAAACTTGGAACGGCCATACACTTTGCTGCAAACTATTCTGTTTCCAGCATACATCTGTCTTAAGAATCATGTCTTCAGCTCAGAGTCTAGCAAATCGCTGCCCTTGGCTGACCAAAAGTCTACTAAATTATGGTGCAAGCTTTTCTCCAGATCGCTCTCATTTCAGAAAAAGCTTACAGAACCCCTAACTGAGAAACCGATGCAGCACTTAACTGCTAACTGATGAGTCTTTGACTGTGTGTAACCTGGCCACCCTCTGCAACGTCTCCCCCCGAGGCTGTTACTGTAAATAAGACCGGACCCTAAAACAGTTTGCCTGGTTAAATGAAGGTTAAAAATCCTGCGTGAGCTTCCAAGTCCCAGAGCAGAGTCGAGATACGAGAGGAACGGAGGAATTACACAACAAAAAGTGCTCCGGGCTTCATCATTTCCCATTAAGTTTAAATTATGTTTAGATCAGGTAACTGGGGAAGCACCTGAAGTCATTTGAATGCACTCGCATGTTAATTTAACTGTGTATTCTGTGGAATTATTTTGGGGAGCGTCGTTAGGAAGACTGTGTTCACACGGTAGAGTGCACCAGGTACTGTGAAATGTTCTTGTAGTCCTTGGTTGTTGGAGAACCAGCACAGAACACATCCAGCAGATGGGAACTGAAGGAATCGTTTGGCTTCCTCCATCTGTGCAGATATAGGAAAACAGTGAAAGATGATCATTCGGGCCTTTTAGCCAACTGTGCATTTTCTAAATCTGCCTGCGTTCAGGGTCAGAGCCCAACGGCAGGGAAATATGGTTTTATTTTCTTACTGCTCAGGCGTGCAGCTTTGTTATCCTTCAACTAGGTGACTTTATGTCAGTATGCAGTGGGCTTAAACACTGTTCTAGGATTTATACCGTCACTGTGAAGCCTAGACTCAAATAATCAGGCTCAGTGAATGGTAATTTTTGAGTCCTGCCATTTGTTATGTCTAGCAATTTTCTTCTTAGATGCTTTTCTATTATTCTCCTCAGTGTGCTTATCAGCTCTTCAGTCAGAGAGTATTTTTCCTCTGAGTCCATCCAGAACAAACCGAATGTTAACTACAGTACAACATACAGCTTTTGAAACTGGCAGTTAATGAGAAGTGATATTCAACCACGTGTCAAATTAAGATGTATAACTCTAATTAAATAGTAACTCAATACAAGGATGAAGCTGAAACTCTCTAATTAGAAGCTTCAAGTGTTGTCGATTACACCTGTAACAACAAATGTGATGTCACAGTCTGCATCGTGCCAGAGGTTAAAATGCTGGAGGCCACAAAAGCAAGATTTTCAGCCCGTGTTAAATTGCGCGTTGATTACTTCCAGGTTAATCCTTTTTCATCTGGTGTATTCCTCATGTTGACAACTCTACCAGGTGTGTCTCTGTTCAATCAGCAATTCAGCTGTGTTCCGTAAATCGCCAGGTGTTGGAGCAGATGCGGGAGATTAGCAGACAGAAATATACAAGTGGATCACAGCACCTCTGGCCTTCCCTGCTCTACCTCCTATTGGCAAAATAATGCTCTGGAATTACAGCGGAGGCTTTCTGCATGCATGCACCTTCACTAAACTGTGCTGGTCTGCCCAAGTATCCTGAAGTTATGGCTGCATTAATGGCCGAACTGACTCGAAGTGAAGCTCTAAGTTAAATGAGCCCAGAAACCAGCCGGTGCATGATGACCCAAATAAAAAAAGTGTTTTATCTTGTTGATACAGCAGAGTCAGATTACGTATGATGAAACTGCACACAGCAGTGCAACTATAATCTGTTATTGTCCAACAATGTAACTTTTAAAGATTAAAAAAGAGTTTTTTAGCAACGTGACTAGTGTGCAGATGTAATGTTATTGATGTGACAATCTGTATGTGATCGTGTGACTTGGTTGTCACTTGACCCTTCATATTATACTTTTCATGTTGTGGGTGTTTAGCTGACTTACAGAGCAGCTTTCACTTTGCAATTATAGATCGACCACCATTACAAGAAATCAACAGTATAACCAGAATAGCTCAGACGACAGAGAGCCATGCCGAGCAGACGCACAAAGTGACCCCGAATGAACAAGTAGCAGTAGCGGTTAAACAAAGAAAATGAGACGCAGGAAATCTGCTCCTATCCGACAGGCTGGAAAATATAAAAATCTCTTCCTGATAGCTTTTTTTTTTCTTTCAGTGCCAACAGAGTCATGACTTATTGCTCCACCACCGGGGAGCTCAGTAGACCAGGCTGACCTTAAAGACTCACTGTGGTGATGAATATCTAAATAACTTCCCCTCCGAGTTCTTCAAATCCATCTCATCAGCTGCTTGATTTTCTCCTCTTCCCGCCAATCGCTCACTCCTTTATAGGACTTTATAGCAGCTATTTCCTCACCCCACCAATAGCTCCCTCTTTGTTTTTTCTTTTTTTTTTTTTTGCCCTGGTAACTTTCCCCTTGTACCACCTTGTTCCCTCCCACCCTCGCCTTACTCTCACCATCTCCTCCTCGGTGAAGGACAGCAGAGGTTACAGAGGAGTGTGTGGCAGCCTGCGGGCGGAACAGAGCAGTGAAGACAGAGGTTCATGCTGCCTGGAAATTTAGGTTCGTCTCTATGCAGGAGTGCGGTCATAGACAGCTTAATAGCCGATTTTACTGTCAAATGAATGCATTTGTGGCAAAGCGAGGCAGCCGTGTGGTTTGAGAATTGACAGGTTTTATCCACTCACAAAGCAATCGTGACAGTAGATGGATTTCCTGTTTATAAACAATCACGGATGCACGCGGCAGAGTGGTAGAGTACTCATTACCGCAACATCATGCTAGCATATGGATGGATTATTGCTGGAAACCAGGAAGAATACATATTTGCATGTGGCTCCGAAACTTTCCCCCCCTCATGCACCGCACTCTGATAGACATCTGCTGGCACTGAACAGCTAACGTGATACATATTCCAGTGAGAAATGGCAGCTAGCTGCCCTGACTGGATCACAGTGGATTCTGTCCCTATTACCACGTCGCTTCACTGTCTCAAGAAAATGCCTTGCCGCTAATGATTTATCATCACAATCATGAATAGAAAATGTGTGTTGTTCACAGATGTGGGCTTTTGTTTTCCCAAATAATTACATGGGTATTTTGACAGGTATACTATGTATTTAGTGTCACATTTTTCTTCATTTTAGAACTTTATACACTTTAGATTAACAATGAATACATCAAATTATCAAGATTTAGGGGCTCTATTTCCAGAATAAGGCAGACATTATATATTACAGGCTTAACTATGTTTTCATTAAAGAATAATCACCTGAAAATAAGAGTTGTTGCTGCTCCTCATCGACAGTGTCCACCGTGCTGAACACCATGTTTCTACAGTAGACCACAACATATTTTTATGTATCTGATTCTTCAAAGTAGCCACCTTTTGCTTTGATGACAACTTTCCGAATCCCTTGGCATTCTCTCAATCAGATTTGTGAGGTAGTCACCTGGAATGATTCCAGCAGTCCTGAAGGAGTTCCCATATATGTATGCTGAGCACTCGTTGGCTGCTTTTCCTTCACTCTGCAGTTCAATTCAGCCCGAATAATTTCAGTTCGGTCCACGTCTGGCGATTGTGGAGGCCAAGTCATGTGATGCAGCACTCCATCACTCTCTTTATTGATCTAAAAGTCCTTACATAGCCTGGAGGTGTTATTTGGGTCATTGTCATATAGAAAAAAAAAACAAATGATGGACCCACTAAAACATTCCCACATCATCATACCTCCTGCTCCATGCTTCACGGTGGGAACCACACATGCAGATACTATCCATTCACCTTCTTTGCATCTCACAAATACACAGCAGGCTGAAGAAAAAATCTCAAAACTGACTTCAAGCAATTTGTCTCTTCTTGTCTTTCTCAGTAGTGTTTTCTAACTCTGTGTCAGTGCTCAGTGCCTCGTCGATCATGGGCATCGGGGTTTCATGGGTATATTGCATCATCTCTGTAATCCAGAGCATCCCAGCTCTTGTCAGTCATTTCCTGATGTAAGGTGGCAAATTCAGCATGTATTTTTGGCCAGACTTTGGTTCTCATCCTTAATCAACAAGTCCAGAGAGCATTTCTTTAATATTGCACAACACTTTTTGCAAAACTTTATATTATCTCATGCAAGAGTAGGTTCCTTGTTTACCCAGAAACCCCATGGGATTCTGCTGTTGGACTAACACTGTACTGTGAGTAGATCTTGTTTCCTCCTTCAAAAGCTGTTCAATCAGTGTAGAATATGACTCCATACAGGTCTCTTCAGTGAACACAACCTGCAGAAACAATATCCTCGCGGACTCAGACTCTAAGAAAGCAAACGTAGTCGCTCTGGCCTCAGTAAGTCTGTCGACTTCAACGTGCATCATTTTAGCTAAAGGAGCCACATTCACAAACAGTTAGGCTCCTCTCTTGCCAGCAGTGTAGTCACCAAGCCCTTAATAATTGATCTTACTGTCAACCTAATGCACTTGTGGCAAAGTAGGGAAGCACTGTGGTTGGAAAATTGGCAGCTTTTATCCACTTGCGAAGCATTTAGAACTGCAGATGACTTTAGCTTCCTTCAGACAATCATAGATGCACACAGCAGAGTGGTAAAACACTAATTGTCACAATGTTGATAACTTATAGATGAACTTTAAGTAGCATATTTAGAAATAAAGTTGCAAATAAAGTTTACACTTTGCACAGTTCTGATATGGATTAAACAAATAAGTTTTATTAATAAGGGAGCTCTGACCTCTGACAGAGTCAGACCAGCCCTGTTTCCAGTCTTTATGCTAAGCTAAGCTATCTTCCTGCTGGCTTTATATTTAGTGGGCAGATGTTGCAGTGGCAATCAATCCTCCCATCCAACTCTCAGCAAGGAAAGCGAGTAAGTGTATTCCCCAAAATGTCCAAAAAAATCCCTTTAAGGCTAAACCTGTTGACTTGAGTGTGATTGAAGTCTGTTCTTCAGTGGAAAACCTGCTCTAATGTTCATAACAGTCAGAAGAAGCCTTTGGCCTAAACAAACCAGCCTGATTCTAGACAGATGGGCCCTTGAGAGCCAAGAGGACTCTGAGACTGAAGCAGAGAGACATTTGGGGAGAGAGAGAGAGAGAGAGAAAGTGGGGAGGCAGCATTGGAGGAGGAGGAGGAGGAGGAGATGAGCAGTTTAAAAATATGATGTGGAGTTTTGGTGCCTCTCCCAGAGGGAATAAAAGATTCAAACTGGGCCAAAGACGGACCACACACACACACACACACACACACACACACACACACACACACACACACACAAACACACACACTCACCTACATGCATGCGCGGACACACACACACACACCAAACTGTAAAATTCAGCCAGACAAGAAAGGAGTCCAGGTTAGACAGACAAGAAGACGATTCAGACAAGAAGCTTCTGCAGACAGTTTAGCCAGAGACAGAGACAGAGAGGCTCGTCTGAGACAGCCAGAGGAGCAGCTCATTAAACCGAGTGTGAAGGGCTGCAACAGACAGTTTTTTTTTTTTTTTTGTTAGACAGACTGAATGTACCAGCTGTCGTAGGTATGATTACACAAGTAGTTGAACGTCTGGCATGGAATTAATAGACAGCTTTAATAAAAGGAACAATGCAACAAAATCTGCCCTGTTAGTTAGTAGTTGGGTCGGTGAAAGTATGAAGGTACTTCAGATCGTCTAGAGAGGCAGCATGTTGGTTTCCGTAGCGACAAAATGCTCCGGAAATATTTCCTCTAATCCTTTCAAACCAAATCCGTCTCCTCGCTCTTCCTCTCATTGCTTCCAGGGCTGCACCTAACTTTGTAATACATGACAGTGTGACAGTGAGCCAGCACGCACAATACCAGCTCCCTGAAACTAAAGCAGCTAAATGTCACTCAGCCGTCATTTATTTTATCACCGTGCTTCTCCTTTTGTGACATGTCATAACGGCCTGTGAGAGCGTAAGCAGACCTCCTGAGAGGATGCGTCATCGAGAGTAGAGGGTTTTTTTTTTTTTCAATGATCAAAACTGTCAATTACTCTTCTGTCAGTATATGATTGACTAATAGTTCATGAAGCACGCTTTCCATACATGTAATTTCTTCTTCCTAGATTTACATTCCTCCCGTCGTCCCCTTATCACCCACGTTTGTGTCTTCTCCTCCTTGTGCATGAGCCCGGGCAGCAGGTGAAGTGTCAGAGCCTCCTCTTAGGAGAGAAACCAGTGAACCGGTGGTCACGGCCCATTAGCCGCACACAGTTGAAGACATTAACCTCTATCAGCATCTCTCACTTCTGTGAGTCCATTCTGCGTGTGTGTGCGCCTATTTGAAAATCTGATAAATTATGACGTGCTGAACTGTGGCTGTCATACATAATATTTTGTGACAGTTTGTTAGTGATCTGTATTAGGAGTTTGCGTTATGCGTGTTGGGGCTGAAATAGGAGAGCGATCGTTCTCGGTGCACCTCTCTATCTCTACCTGTCACTCTGTCCCCCCCCCCCTCCATTTTCCGCCCCTGTTCTGGATGAATCACACTCACCTGTGAAGGGCACTTCAGTGAGGCATTGGGGTGCTGCAGCCTCTGGGTGTGAGATCATTTTGTGCCGTGTGACATGAAAAAAAGTCAGCAATAAGAAACATATACATACATAGTGTGACTTTCAATCACGATGCGAGCTGGGAGAGGCACTCAGGTGGGGGATGAAGTGTGTTCTCATGTGTTCAGTAAAAATACATCTAAGCTGTGCAGTGCAGTGTGATTTGTGGGATTATGGAAATGTGTGCATGCAAGTTGTGCGGAACGCTCTGATGAAATTCGTATGAGTTTTCAGGTAAAACAGCTCTGAAAAAAAACAAGATCCCATATGGCCAGATGACCCCTTTGGACTGGACACACTACAGCGACTCTAAATGGGCCGCCAGTCGTGAGGCTGTCTGACTCTAAATCAGGCATTTGGCAGGGAGGAAGGAGGACTAGAGAGAGAGATGGAGGAGGAACAAAAGGGGGTCAGAAAAAAAAGGGAGATGAGGAGAGAGAGGGACAGAGACATGGCAGGTGAATGAGTAGATGTGGAAGAGGAAAAGGAAAAGAAGAAGAAGAGGAATGTTACATGTCAAATGAGGAGAACGACACGGAGCCAAAAGTGAGGAGGAGGAGGAGGAGGAGGAGGAGGAGGAGGAGGAGGAGGAGGAGGCGGAGGAGGAGGATAAAAGAAGAGGAAAATAGGCAGGGCATTGGGGAGGAAGAGGCGGGAGATGCTGGAAAGAGGAGACAAAGCAATGGGGAGATGATTGAAGATGAAATCGGGACACGGGGATTGAAAGAGATGGAGAAATAAAAAGAGACACGAAATTGGCGAGTGGCAAGGAAGGAGGGCCAGCAAGGCGGCGGGGTGACTGGGGAAGAGGAAGAGGAAGAGGAAGAGGAAGAGGAGGGATCCAGTAGAGAAAAGGAGCGTGCTATTTACTTGAATGTCTCCGAGATGGTCAGGTTGCCTGACGGGCTGTCTGCTGACTGTGGAATAGTGGTCTGTTTTGCTGATGACGAGTTAATGCTTCCCCCTGACTTTATTATGGAAGGAGAAAGAGTGGATGGGGTGATGGGGGAAGAGTGACAGAAGCTTTGATGAGGGCAAACGCGCCGAGCAGTAAAAAGATGGAGGATGGGAGGAGAGCTGCTGTTTGGGCAGTAATAAAAGGTCAGAGACTCAGGGTGCCCGCTGCTGTCTGACAGCAGGACACACAGCAACCCATCAGACAGACAGGAAGACAGAGATGTGGGGGTATTAGGCAGACAGAGACAGACAGATAGAGAGAGAGAGACGGGTAAATGATTGGTGTGTGACTGAGCTGATAACTGCTGATTTTCCACACTAAAACTAAAACATAGTTCATTATCAAAACAAAGGCAGCAAATAGACACGCCGCCTCATAATCATCCAAAAGTATACACCATTTTGAGCCCTGAAGTCTTTCACACAAGGCTGCGCTGCTCACAGCAATATCGAGCTGTGGGGCATCACATCATTATTGTTTGCTACAGCACAGCAGGTCATCCTGACACGTACAAATGCTGACATCGTACTTATTAAGGAAAAGTCAGTCGGGGATGATTTTTGAGTCAAAATTCTCCAAACAAGTCCATCTAAAATCATTTTTTTTCCTCCCCACAATTTAGCATATCAATGTAACTGTCAAACTGTAGTCTTTGTGGATTTGACGGTCTGAAAGCTGTGTCCTTCTCTGCAGTGCCGGATAACAGGCTGCTCTGGTGGAGAAATATGAAATACTGGAAAGCAGCTACTGAGGAATGACTGTTGTAAAGACTCTTGAATTTAATTAAAGTTGTTAACCTAAATGTTGATTCTCGTGGAGTTGTAGCAAGTGTAGTTGCATATACTGCTTCCAAAAAGGGACATGTTAGACAGAAATTCAGAACTTTTTATGATAACTTTGCAAGTAGGGGATGGAGACTATGTGAACGACTTGTGCTTATACTGCAGTATTAACCTGTACGGCCTGAAAAAAACTCAGGTATGGTGCAAAATAAACTCCTGAACAAACCAAAAAATGGCTTACTTTGTTGTTTCTGAAGTTTTCTGCTCCATCTTTTAGCCTTCCTCTGGTCAAGTTTAGCAATGTCATGCTCGCACCCATTTTGACATGAAATAGTACTTGGATCAGGTGTTTTCTTTCTTTTCTCTCTCTCTCTTTTTTTTTTTTTATTCATTAAGGTCCTGTTCTATTTAATGCAGCAGACACTTTGCAGTGAGCCAACATGCACCACAGCAGCACTCAGACTCTGTGTGACCTGAATGGAACTGGTCCTTAATTAGTACCACTGGTAACACCTGTGTTTACCTGCTAGCTCATGTTAAATTGGACCCGTTTTTTGTTAGATAAAGGCGCAGGTGAACCCGGCCTTCCCTTCAGGTACGACTTGAACCAGGTGCATATATGTCTGATACACCGCCGCCATCTGCTGGACATTGTGATTAATTCGGCACCGGCTTCGCCGCGTCCGTTCAGTTTGGACTCAGCCGGTTGCCGTAAGGAGGAGCAAGCCGTCGCCTTAGCAACGGAACAAGGTTTAGCTCGATGATTAGCATCGAGCTTCTTCTGAACTGTGTTGAATTTCTCCAAAAAGCAAAAAGACAACGTACATTTCTAGTTTAGTAAGCGAAGCCGTGATGGCTACAACCAACCCGTCGGTGTTCCTCCTCACGGTGAACGGACAGATAGAGGGAGCGACCGTGAGTACTGCCTGTCCTGACGCTAGCACGGCCGCTAATTAGCAGCGTTAGCACCGCTGCCTGTTGGTTTGTTTCTTTTCTTCTTCTCATAAAGGAGATGTCTTTGCTGTGTTTCAGTTTCCGGAGTATGACAACTTGTACTGCAAGTACTGCTTTGTCTACGGCCATGACTGGGCTCCCACCTCGGTGAGTAGCTGGCTAGCTCGCTACTATAAGCTACTTAGTGTTTATATTGGAATAATAAATAATGCATACATGCTATGTAACTGTGTAGTTATGTGTCACTGTCATGCAGGTCTCAGTCATTCATGCTTTTGACTGCATGTGAGCACAGCTAGAGACAAACAAGAGGGAGAACATGTCATTCTTTTTTTTTTTTAAATGTGTCACACTTAAAATAAGATTTATATTTATTTTATTCATAACCTGTTTATCTGCTGGGTTATTAGCCTCTATGTGTTTATGATCAATCACAAACAGCTGCAGAATTATTGGTTATTAAATGCCAAGAGTCCACTAATTCATCTGATTGGAGTGCAAATGTCTCCGCTGTTTGTACTTTCTCACTTGTCTGCACTCGTTCATCAGTATTTTGGTGAAAATTGTCAGTTATTATGACAATAATTGAGCCCCTGATCCAGAATAAAGGTGTTAACATCTGACAACAGGAAGTATGGAACTGATTGGATAGGGTGCTGGGATATCTCTATACTTCCTGTCTGATGGTGGCTTGATTGGCATTTTCTTATACTATTGTAGATGTTTTGAAGGTGATGCAGTGTCTTAATTTCTTTCAGAAAAGCTGCGTTTGTTAACTCTGAAGTAAAGAGACTGTTTCCAAAAGGATTGGAAAAAACTTCCAGACAGTAGAGTTAGAAGAGTTAGAGTCATATCTGGTTATCGTCTTACTGTTGTCTCTCTGTGTTTCTCCGTAGGGGCTGGAGGAAGGCATCACCCAAATAACTTGTAAAGGCAGTCAGTCTTCACACAGATTAATCTGGAACTTTCCACTGGAGACAACGTTTAAGAGCACAAACCCTTCAGGATGTAAGCATTACACTCACAAACGTCCCACACAAAGTTGTTTAGTACTCGCTCTCTTCATTCATAAACTTCTTCAGAAATCATGACATGGTGACGAACCACAAATACAGAAGTACCAAATAGAGGCTTTGTTTTCATTTTCCAGGGCCTCAGCTCGTGGTGAGCGTGTACGGTCCAGACGTGTTTGGCAACGACGTGGTCCGAGGCTACGGAGCAACCCACATCCCCTTCACTCCTGGACAGTCAGTAACACCTCCGTCTGCTTCCTACCAACCGGAGGAGCCAATTTTAGTTGGACTAGTGCTTGAATTTAAGAGAGTAGCCATTAAAAATTCACATCCCTGCCTACAGCATGTTGATGCTGCCTGTTCCCCTGACAGAAACAGAGCTCGACCATCGTATGGAAGGAGCTGAATTCTTCTTGTTTGTTGTGAGGAGAGGAGAGGAACCTGTTATGTTTTTATTTTTCAGACATACACGAACCGTCCCCATGTTTGTTCCTGAGCCCACGTGGAAACTTCAGAAATTCACAAGGTGAGACGTGCGAACACTCGTGTTTGTGTGTTTAGTTTTCTGTCTCAGCGACTCTGGTACTGCGGCTGATGAGCTGTGCCTGCCGGGGGAAGCAGCCTATATCTGAGCATCATTAAATATTTACTACTTCTCACTGAGGTACAGTCTGAGGCCTCTGTGGTGAGAGGACTCCACATCAGTATGTATTGTTTGCCAGCTGCTGTCATCAGTGTGGAAACACACACAACACAGTAAGATATCAGAGGTTGTCGTGCACATTTTTGGACTTTGGAACTGAAATAGTAACACCAGAAGCATATTTTGTTTCCCCTCTTGATTGAAATTGATTTTCCATCTGACGTAGGCAGTGCTTTGTTCATGACATGACGTACATTAACACGCTGCTCCCTGTGAGTCAGCCAGTCGTGGGAGTGATTAAGAAATTTTACTTAGAAACTTCATCAGAAACAAAGAGTGAAACAACATCCATGTTGAAGCACAACCCTCGCGTGTGTGCACCCTGTACACAATATATACTGTATTAGGGCAGCTCAGTTCTTGGAGGCGTCATGACGGCTTCTTTTTCCTTCCTCTCGTTCAGCTGGCTGTTGGGACGCAGGCCCGAGTACACAGATCCTAAAGTAGTGGCCCAGGGCGAAGGCAGAGAAGGTTTGTTGTGTATTTGTTTGTATTTCTTAGTTTTGTAACATTGTAAACAGTAACACTAAAGTTGCACGGTGCAGTAAGTATCTATTATTTGTGTGTCGCAGTGACTCGTGTTCGGTCCCAAGGCTTCGTCACAGTCTCCTTTCACATCATGACTAAAGACATGAAGAAACTGGGTTACGACACGGGACCATCAAGCCCCGCGCACACACACTCGGCCACATCCGGCTGGTCGACAGAGGAACAGCCGTACAAAATGTAAATAACACAGCAGACTGTTTTTAGAGACCATCGGTGGCGTTTGTTTTGTTTCGTTTGATCCCCACCCCAACAAAACCACAACACACACACAGCAAGTATAAAATGACTTGTTTACTTCCTCAGTTAGTATAGAAATCAATAATACTGCAGTGGCTCTGTCACTACTGAAACAAAGCAGAAAGAACACACAAACACTCGAATGCTCTGGTTTTTTTAGTGTGTAGAAATTATGACATTTTACTAGATGTATTCTCATAAACAGTTTCAGACATTTGTATGTTTTACATTTTTCAGTTTTACTATATTTTTTACTTTTTTAAATAAATGTGGACTTTACCTCAGAGGAACTCGTTCATGTCTGAATGTGTTCAAACTCTTTGTAAACATCACTGTCAGTTGTTTGGCCTTAAGCATGAATCTAATCTACAAAGTCTCATCTGAAAATCAGTTTTGAACTCACATTTGGTTAAAAAGAAGACAAAAGACGGACACCGGAGTTACAGAGCTGAAGTGATACATTTTATTTTGAACCAATGCAGCTACAGTTGTCCTCATCCAACAGGGTGCGGCCTGCTGCGTTCGTTTGTTTAGATGCCGTTAAAATACCACGGTGACTTTTCCTACAAAAACCCATTACACAGAATAATAAGGTATACAGAGGAACAGTATGTTACAATAGTACAAATGATAAATTATATTATACAGTTATAATGCCAACAGGTTGAGCACGTATCCAATAAAAAAGCAGCCTGCTCCCAGTACTATGAGAAGGGTAAATAGACAGACATGGAAAAGATTAAAAGGAGGCTGTTTATGCATATAAAGACAGACAGTCCAGAAGGTCAGTTAGTCCTCTTGATAAAAGCATAGTGAATACATAGTAACACGCAGAGGAGCTCGCTACACACAGGCCACATTTTCACTGCACCATAGCCACGACTGTGAAACTGCTGCCAGGGATCAAGAGAAAGAGTTCGAATGCAGTGTGATCTGACTGTTTGGGAGCGCTGAATTTGTTCAAGACGGTAAAGTTTTGTGTTTTTTTTTTTTCTCTCTCTCCCTCTCTCAACGCGTCGATAAAAGAACCTTTTTCCCCCCAATCGCTGGAGTGAAGTTAAAAAGGTTAGGCCGCAGTGAAATCAATGCCAGTGAGAAAGTGACGTGTCTCAGCTAGAATATCATAGTAGCTTTAAACAAAAAAAAAAAAGATTTTGTTAGCAAAACTAACTTTGCAAAACACATCAGCATTATCTTTTTTTCTTATCTTTACTTTTTCCAACTCCAATTTTTGCATATATTTAGTTGAGATTAAAAATGTTTGCTGGTCTCTGCAAGTCAGTGTCGCATCCATTCATTCAGGACCCCAAGCATAAAAAAAAAAAAATTAAAAATTAAAAAATCATCATCAACACCCTCAGCATCGTCACCAAAAATCATACACACGGGTTGGAGCTGCCCCTCCGTTTGCCTGAGAGAAATGAAGGTCTGCGTTTAGTGGAAATAACGAGGGTCCTGCGGTGTAGCTATCATACCACAGCAGACCAGGAGAGGGCACCAACTCACACCAAAAGAGGAAAAAAAAAACAAAAAAAAAAACACCCCCTCCACAGTAATAACATTGGCAGTGATAAACCGAACTGAAGAGAAGGGATTACAGTGACCTAAAGAGAAGAGGGGTCTGTACACGACAGCTGTATTTCATCAACCCGCTTTTCTCAACCAACAGAAGAGACGGACACGCTCAGCTCGCTGTCGGTACAATGTGCCGATATTCAGCCAACAGTAACACTTTCTTACACAAACTCCTGCACATATAGCTCTGAAATATTACAACAAAAAAAAAAATGATAACAATGGAGTCTGATATCGTGAGCATCCTTTAACAGAAAAAAAAAAATGTCAGTGAAGTGTGACCCTACTGTTCAAACTACTCAAAGTATGACATCCTCAGAAATCACAGTCGCTATGACTTTGGTAACAGTTGTGCTTCTAAGAGAAGAGAATTACATAGCCTACCCATAGGGTGAAAAAAAACAAACAAACTAGAATGAGAGGAAACAGACAAAGGAGAGAATGAAGATGATACATGCTAGTACACAGCTCCAAAACTCTGAAAGGCTTGGCTATGGATTTACATCTAACGAGTAAATAACAACGAAAAGCAAACCAACAAAATGAACAACTGCTTGTTTACATGACATGTCTCACCGTTGTTTGCTGCGGGATTTCCCTGTGCTATGAATAGGCCGATCCTGGAATAACCCCTCATGAGTGTGTGTGTGTGTGTCTGTGAGTGTGAGTGTGTGTCTACCAGGTAATGTTCTTGTACATAGATTAGCCACAGTAAATCCACTCGGGAGGTAAACTCTTCACGGTGCCAAGTGGCTGACGTGCTCTTTAAACTCATAGCTTTCTTTCTTTCGCAACCCGTCACCATAGTAACCCTTGATATTAGGTTGCTTGCGCGCACACACACACACACACACTCACACTCTTAAGGCTGCAGACGTCTACTTTATCCCCCGTTTTGACTTCAGAAACTAACATAAGCAAGTTCTAAGTCACTTCCACTTTACTGAGAAACGCTCATTAAAGTACACTTGGAAGCTAAATGTGTCTCATGCACACACATTCTCTCACACACACACACACACATCCCACCCCTCTTCCCTTTGACCCTAGAAACAAACTTAAAAAAAAAAAAAAAAAAAAAGAACAGTCCCACAATGCATCACTGCATCCATATGTTCAGATAGCAAAATACTGATGCCATCACAGTTCATGTCTTTTTCTGGAAACACACACTGGGGGGGGGGAGACTCAGTGACAAATACATCGACATGTGGCTGTTAGTATACGAGCATTAACAGTACACCTGCGTGTGAGCACACACACACACACACACAAACAAAAATAGCGTTTGCGTTATCTTTTCAACCCCCTTTACAGCGAGGGGTTCATCTCCTCTGAAGAAGGGTTCATTGTTCTTTATCCCGTGGAGCCCCTGGAGGTCAAAGTTCACGTGGAGGGGCCAGGAAAACGAAAAGGTCCGAGTTAACAGGAAGTGACCGGACGAGAGTTGTGACCGAGTGGTACCGAGAGCCACAGCAGTGTGTGTGTGACGTGACGCGGCGGGCCTCCCTCCCTTAGCTAAGGTGTAACGGTGAACCCAACAGTCGCGGAACGGGAAGAAAAAAAATAATAATAACAGAGAAAAAAATTGTGCAAAATCCCTGCTTAGTAACACACACACACACATACACACACATACATACACATACACACACGAGTATAAACACATCTGTCCATCTCTCATCCGTACTCCAGTGTGTGTAAGTAAAACCCACTGGAATATACACAGTGTAAAAGTACTGAGATGTGCACTCACACTCACACCAGCTGACAGGGCTTATAAAAGATTAGCTCTAGTGAAGAGATAAAGATCCTGGCATTAGTACAGTCAGACTCTCCTGTCACTCACAGAAGAAGGAAAGGAGCAATCCTAAAAGGAAAAAGTAAGGGAGAGGAGGCGAGTGTATGAGAGAGGAGGACAGCGAGGAGACACTGGGAGTTCTGTCCTGCCTCTGTGGAAAAAACTGTAAACACCGCGGCTACTCTGTAAGTCTGTAGAAAGATGCAAACTCGTTGTGGTCATCAACCTCATCATCAGATCAGTATGGAACACACAGGACTAGGCAGCTTGTAGCACTGAGAGAAAGAGACAGGAGGAGGAGGAAGGAGTGTGTTAAAGGTAGGAGGAGGCCAGGCTGGGACTACGACCTGGCTTGGAGTTGGTTATAAAAAAAAAAAAAAAAAAAAAGGATAAATGGGATAAGACGCCTCCTTGTTCATTTTGAAGCTTAAGGAGCCAAAGTGGAAGAGAGCGAGAGAGTGAGAGAGAGGGGGAGAGGGGAGAGGGGGAGGTTACTCTGGGGCAAGTCGTCCCCCCTTCTTTCTCACAAAAGGAAGGGGTTGGTGGTTCCGGTGGGCTGTGCGCCGGCCTGGGGTGGCATGCTCATCAGGGGCTGGGGCATGGACATGGAAGCCGGGATCCCCGCGCTCATCCCCGTGTTCGCCCCCATGCCTCCGACGGCGCCTACCCCCATTCCGGGCATCACGCGGCCCATGGGGGCCATCCCTGCCAGGGGGACCATGGTGATGGGCTGAGCGGGCACCGAGGCGAGGGCCATGGGCTCAGCCATGAAGCCTGAGGGCATGGGGCTGACCCGCATCTGGTTGAGGGTGGGAGGCGCCGGCTGGCTCACTTGGAAGGGGTTGGCGTGGGCTGCTGGAGCAGAGCTTCCAGAGGCTGCATGAAGAAAGACATGTTAGTGAGCACACACACACAGTGACCGTTCAGAATGTCTACACGTGAAGTGACATTAAATGTTTTGTTATATCGCAGATGGGTGTGCCTGCCTGCTTGTGTGTGTGTGTGTGTGTGTGTTCAGGCCTGCACATGTATGTCCGTGTCTCATGGCTTACTCACTACACTTCCTGGCTAAGCACCCTGTTATTTAATCAGTATGAATTAATCAGTGTGTGTACCTGCTTAAAAATCATCTCTAAAATATGAGAGAACATTTCGTTTCCCCACCTGCTGAAGCCAAGAACGGGTTGACGACTGGCGCGGGCTGAGCTGGTTTGGACACCAGAGAGTCCAGATTGACCAGGGCAGCATTGGGACCCAGGAAGGACTCTGGAGTCTTTCTAGTCGGGTTTAGCGAAGTCGATCCGGAGGTGGGGAGAGGGTCGAAGAGGTCCAGGCTGCTGCTGCTAGCGAGACTGGCTTGGGAGGGGATAGAAGATGCTACGCCCCCATCACCTGGGGAACAAAGAGCAGTTGTATTTCACTGATGAAAAAGGCTGCTAATGAACTTCTCTGTGAGGGAACAAAAACATAAAACACTGAGACATGAACACAGAAGGACAATATTTCTGATCTAGTCTTGACCCGGAGCACTAGAAGTACCGAATATGACATGGCTTGATTATGTAACTGACTGAACAGCTAAGTGCGCTTTGAAAAGGTCTAATAGATGTTCAGAAAACAACATGGGCACCCACATTGACGAACACATCAGAGGCAGACAGCCTGGCTGTTTTGTTGTGTTTTTTTTTGCAGCAGTCCTTCATTAATGGACAAGCACAAACCCAGCACGCCAGCTGCTGCACACACCCATGAGGAAATGTCAAAGACGGAAAATGTCTTCTCAGAACAGAAACTGACACGTAGCAGAGCCAAAAAAAGGTTCCTGATAAGATCAGGCCCAACATGTATTGACGCCCCATAAATCCTGCAGATTTCAGCTGGAGCTGATTCAAACACTAACATTTCCACCAGTCATCCTGCAAGGGGAGTGAGTTTCCATAACATCGCTGAGCGTCCTCTACACACCGTGTGGTGATAAGGTGACACAGTTTTCAACAGAGACGGGGTTGGGTTGTTTTTTTTTTCTTCTTAACTTTGTGCGCCTGTGTTTGTGTTCCTTCTCACCCTTGTCCTTGACTATATCAGAAGTGTTTGTGTTAAGCAAAAAGTCAGACACCAATGTCACCCTCTCACATCCAGACTCCCAAACCACATGAGGAAAACACTCCGGACCTGTGCCAAGCTGTTCACTGGAACCTTCTCAGACACACGCACCAACCTGATGAGGTGTGAACGGCTTTAATTAAACCTTTTGGGACATTTGTTGCTGGTTAAGATGAACCAGACAACATTTCTAAAGTATCAGAGCGGATCTAAAAAGGGTTCCATTAACAGGATGGCTCAGGTCCGATAATGTATTTAGTGATACACATAAAAGCTGCATCAGATTATTCCACATTGATATTGGACCAGATCTGAGCAAAAACATTTTTTTTTTCCATCATTTGATCTGATTACTGCAACACTTGATTGCATTTGCAATGGAAAAATCATCAACATGACTCCGGTGGTTAAAACTCTGTCTTTGCTCAAGTCTGGTGATATTTACATACAAAGACAAGACATGTGCGTGTCTGTGCCCCCGCAGAAACGCTGCGTGTCTGCAGGCGGGGCGTAATTTTAGACACAGAGAAAAAAAAACAACAACAACACAGACTCCGGGGTCAATAGAGAGACGAAGACATGGGTGAGTACCAGTGGGGACAGAGGAGGAAGAGCGCAGGCTGTCAAACTCTGAGAAGTCCTCTTTGGACGTACCGTTGGATGCATTGAACAGGTCAAAGCTACCTGAAAGGGGACAACGCAAATACACACACGCGCACACAGAAAAAAAAAATCACAAACACACAGCAGACACACGCACACACGTAGACAGATGGAAACACAAGCATGAATGAGTATGGATATTTCGGTAAAGTAACAAAGACAAATGAACAAAATAAGCCAGTGAAAGCATGCAGATGTGCATAAGCGTTGTGTTATTGTGACACAGCTGTGGTCTGAGACACTAGCCAGCCATCTTTGTCATTTCTTAAAATAAAGAGTGCAAATGTCCATAAATACTCGGCAGCTGATGCCTGTGGAAAGAACTACTTTTTCCCTGATGGTCACCTGCATTGGAAGTCTTAGGGCGCGCAGCTGCGGAGCTCCAGGGATCAGAGGCGGGAGTGGAGTTTGACGCCCAGGGATCGCTGCTCTTCATGGGTGGGACAGAAGAAGAGCCCCATGGGTCGACTGGGGCGGCTGCTGGCTTAGGAGCAGAGCCTGAGGTGAGGGGGAAGAGAGAACATGTGAAATGTAAAGCCAGTTTGGAAAGAAGGAGGAGGACGAGGAGGAGGAGGGTGAGAGAGGACTGGAGATGGAGAGGTGAAAAAGTCCCCCACCCCCTCTGATATCGCTCGACTGTCCTCCGTCAACATTTACATATCTAACTCCCCACAGCCCCGTTCCCTCCACACTCATTTCCTTCATGATATCTTCCTCTAACGCCGCCCCCCTCCTCTCTGTGCAGTAATGCTGCTGAGCCAGTGGAGCAGCATTCCTATTTAACAAAGAGTCACAGTCTGAGGAGCTGCAGGTGGACAGCAGAGACGACACACACACACACACAAACACACAAAGAACCAACTCTATATACAAATACTTCTCTATATTGAAAGCCAGTGTGTAGTTTCCAGTGAGAGTGTGTATACTGTATGTGTGTGTACCATAAGGTTGCCAGGGGTCTTCTGATGCAGCAGCTGCCCCGGCCCCTGCGCCCCAGGGGTCAGCACTGGCACCGGGCTCTGGGACAACCATCAGATCCATCAAAGATGACTGTGGCTACAAAGAGACGGAGAAAGTGGATTAGAGAGAGCATTGGGGGACAGGAAAGAGGAAGAATGAAGGGTGCAGACAAAAGAGGAAAAAGAAGAATGGGACGACTGAAGACAGAGAGGAAACAGATGAGGAGGGAAAACGTTAGGAGGGACCATCTGCTGGTCAGCCGTTATCCTCTAGAGCGCAAACGCTATTCAAACACGCCGGCGGCGGTCAGGTCATTATGTGGAGATAAAACATGAGGCGCGGCCACGCAGCCGTACTTCATCGCTTCGGCTCTGCGTGCCCTCAGATTCAAGTCGGCCAACTGTTCAGGCAGAATAATGAACAGTAAACTAGGCGGTCGGCTGCCAGTTAGTGGTTCCATTACTGCTACTGAGGCAGCAGACAGCGTCCGGCAGGAAAAGAGGATGGAGAGAGACAAGGCTATTTCAGGACAGAATAACTGAGCCACGACAGTGATTGTGCGTTTTACCTCTTTCTTCTTCTTGGGGAGTTTTGCCGAGTCTGAACCTCCTTTCTTACTCTCCTCCAAGGCCATCTGTAGTCTCAGGTCGTCTCCTCTGCGTATGCGCTCCTCCTGAAGACACACACACACACACACACACACACGGACCACATTTAGCATGAAGTGTGATTTCTCTTAAGAATCAGGCAGGTTGGTTTTGCAATTGTGGACAGTATGACTTTTGCAGAATGATGTAACAAATCAAAATCATTGCTTGATTTCAGAAATGTCTGTGTGTGGAAATCTGATGTGCTTTTTGAGGTTATGGCGGATAAAAGAACAGAATTACTGGCAATATAAATGATTAACGTGGTTTCAGAAAGCTGAATTTGCAGCACATCAGAAAAAGGATTGACATGTAGCAAAATGAAATAAAAGATGATTACGCATCACTTCCAGTAAAGTCTTGGTATGAAATTTAATAAGCTAGTTTCAACAGATGTAACGGAAACCGTCTGAAGTTTTCACACACGCAGGTAGTGAGGAAGGAATAGTAGTCGACAGTGAGAGAAGGTAGCGACGAGCAAAGTATTGTGTGTCATCATAGCATCATCGTATTAGCATGTGTATGTGTACCTGCTCTGCAGCCTCTCTGCTCATGGCCAGAGCCAGCTGCAGCTGTAGCTCCTCCTCGCCGCTGGTCTGAGGTCTGGCCTGCTCCAGTTCTGAACCCGCGTTGGGTGACGTGGCTGACAGACACGTTCAGAACGTATGTTAACATCACGTCGCATACTCAGAGAAAAAAAATCCTTCAAAACCAACCATTACCCAGGTGTAATAATTACACTCATATGTATTACATCAGCCACATTTGACTTGCATTTCACTGTTTGCATGTTTGTGTGTGTGTGACTACAAGTTTCTTCGTTGAGCCTGTAAGGGACGACTGGACCTGGAGCTTATTGGATTAGATCGGGCCATGTGGCAGCACAGAAAACACACACACACACGGCAGACACACACACACCAGGTTTGGCAGGGAGAAAACATTTTTAAAAAGTCACCATGTCAAAACAGACACTCAGAATGTATTTTTTAAATTCAACGCGAGTCTTTTCGTGGGAACCGTGGCGTGGGAGGTGATGGTAAGACAGTGACATCACCGCATCTCCCCCCCATCACAGTTCTCGATATGATGTCACTCTGTCTGCTTCATTATTGGTGCAGTTTGTGCATGTGTGAATGTTGTGGGTGTAACAAAGGTGTGTGTACACTAAAAATGTGTTTTCTGTGAGATTATTCATATTCAAAGACATGTATCCGTTAGTAACGGTATGCCTGGGGAAAAAAATGGTGATAGTTTGGTGGCCAAACTTGGACAAATGCTTTCAGACTTTCAAACTTAAATGATAAAAATGGTCCCTCTCCTCCCGCCTCCCTCAGTCATAACATGCTCTGCTTCTGATGTGGACACTCCCACACACACACCTCACACTACTCATCACACCATGACGATCTCCTGTATAATATTCTGAATGCAAAAGATTCAAAAGGTACATCAAAGATACATACAGGCCTGAGTGCAGACAAAATAACACTGACACAAATCTGCGTTGAGGAAAAAACGCTGACGTTTTGTTTCACTGCTTGACACAATTCACTCTGAAGTCAAACACTCCCCTGCCCTGTCGTGACGTCTGCAGGAAGTAGACGTCACATCAGCAGCTTTTTCTATAAACATTAAAGAGTAAATTTGTCGAATGTTTCCATGATGAAGAAGTGTTTTTTTTGTCTCGCCTTCCTTGCACTGTCGTGAAGATATGCACGTATAACAACAACATAGTAAGCCCATTATATGCTGATTAGGTAGCGGCATTACGACTTAATGTCCACATGACTAATAATGACAGCATACTTTTTTCTCTGTAATTAATTCGCTGCCTCCGTCACGTGCAACTCTAGCCTCAGATCTGATTCCTCTCCCCCCTCCTCTTAGCTCATTTCCTGCCTCGCTTACTCCTTGTCAAGCCCACGTCTCCCTGACTCCGTCTCTGAGTCTCCATGGGGAAAGTGACCAGAAGTACCGAGGGTAAAGGTGTGTTTGGTTAGCTGGAGGGACTTTATATCAGCTGCATTTCTGCCCCTTAAATAGATAGTGAAAACAGAGACACTGCAGATATCTTTTACATTTTCCTTGAGCTCCCTTTTACAGTAAATCACTCCCAAATCAACTGCAAACAACAAGAAGGCTTAAACAACAGTTTGATAGTGGCGACTCAGGAAGACAAATAAACAAAACTCAAATCCAACTAAAACCCACTGCTGTGGGAATGGACCATATATGGATCATCGCAGTTTCTTGACATTCCTCACAGACGCGGCTCTGCCCGCCAGCAGAGAAATGCTTTTAATCTTCAGTTTTGTCACTAGCGTTTGTGTTAGCCGTTTAGTCTACATGCTTCTCATCCTGTCATCTTCTGCGGTGCTGCGTTTAATGACTGAGCAAATAAACGTAAATCTCAAATGAAAGCAGAAGACCCATCAAACAAAGTCAAGACTCTGAGCGCAGCACGCAACTGAAGCTGTGAACGGAGAGCTTTGAAGAAAGTGAAATGCGCTGATGACCACTAGTGTCACGTGTAGTGGATTTATGTGGCGATAATGGCACACAGGGTTTGTATCCCGGCGTGTCAACCACTAACTATCCCCACATTGGCAGACACTCTGTCTCTTGTCTCTCTAGATAAAAGAGTTCACCTTGTGAGTGAGGCAGCTCCTTTCATGCACTAGATTCTCAAAACATTATTTCATCACACAGTTATTGTGAAACCGTGTACAGCTTGAGTCTCGCAGCTCTGGTCAGACAGCCAAAGAATGATGATAAACTAAATAAACCTCCTGTATTTAAACTTTTTTACAAGCCCTGCAGCCTTGACTGAGATTAACCCCCCCCCCACACACACACACACAGCACTCTTGATGCAGAGTTAGCAAACTCCATTCATCGTTCTACATCTGCATTTTATGCAGCGTGTACACTGGATACAATCCCACCGCTGAAGTCAACTAACTAACCTCACGCTGAGCTTTAGAAGCACTGAACTAATTAAACTGAAGTGAAAAGGCATCACTGAACTAGAAACAAAAGTAGAGCAAAACCAGCCTTTACGATTGGCTGGATGACCTCAGGGAAACTACAGCCTCAGAATATATTTAACGTCTTTGACAGAAGAGCGCACATTTAGAAAAGACACACAGGTGTATGATGAAGAACACATCTTTAAAAGTGTTACAGGGGTTGGCTGACATGCTGGGTTAACACCAACAGTCACGCTCGCATGGCCACTCATTCACACCCCGTGTGGACAACAATACTCGGAAAGTTTGACTGGAATCCCAAAAATCCCGCCCGGCAACGCCCACAGCGACAACCCAACCTCACTCCTATTGGTCGGGCTCTCCTTCAGTTTTCTCAACTGATGACTCAGCTGCTGGAGCTGGAGCTTCCGCCTCCGAGTGCGCGCGCACACACACACACACACACACACACACACACACACACACACACACACACACACACACACACACACACTCAAACATAACATACGTACAGGAATGTGGGCCACAAAGTAAAAAGATAAACGCAGCATGCTCTAAGATCCACATAGGCTGCAACTGCATACGGCAACAGACAACCCCCCCCCACACACACACACACACACACATACACACACACACAAACACACACACACACACACACACACACACACAGCCATCCTGCTGTGTACAAAGGACTGGGGGCACAGAGGATGAAAGGAAAAGAGGCCAAGGTTCATTCTTTCATTTCAACTTCTCCATTCTTTCCTCTCTATCCCGCTCTGCGTTACCCCGTTTCCTGACTGGGATTCCTGTTTCTTCTCTACTCTCCCGCTCTTTCACTCCATCTTTCTTTCAATCCATTAAAAACTTTAATGTCAGCGCATTCTCTGTCAGAACGAGGTAGAAAAACAAGAGTAACGATGACCTATCACCATTTATCACGTATCATATGCAGCCATTATTTTTTGATAGAGTGAAAGTTAAAATTTTGCGTGGTCATGTTTGTGGAAGTGGTCCAATCTGGTCCGAGAGCCAGAGTCTATTTTAACTGCCGCAGCTATTCTAGCCTTTACGGCACTGGTTTAGCGGGAAACCTACAGACCAACTGCATGTGCTGTAAATCATATCATGTGATGCTACACAGCCAATCAAAACAAACCATGCATTCCAAAAAAGCACTGCATTGAGTCGGTGAGCAAGATATACACAGAGGGGAGACGATGGACAACGTGAGTCAGAGAAGTATTTTCACATCATGCCCGAAAAATAGAATCAAAAATGATCTAAGAGTCGGTATGATCAATGAGTCAATATGGCGCTGATTCACTGCCTGACAACGTGCTAATACTCTGATACACACTGAGCGAGATTAATTCACCTCTGTCTCTGTGTTAGGGGTACAGGGGTGTGCTCAGGGTGGCCTCAGCGTGTCATCGAGCCACCCTTTAGGACCACCCACAAAATCCTGGACTGGAAACTGATGAAAAAATCTTTTACCCTCTAACTCCACATTTCAGTAATATATCATTCAAAGTCTTTTCACATGTTTCCAGCAACTATTTTCAACATTTTTAATGTATTTTGAAAGAAATCTCAGAATTGCCTTTACACAGGCTTTAAATTTTGATTTGACAGTCAGCTGTCTATGATCTATTCATCTATTCACCAATTAATACCATGCAGTAGTTATATTAGGCTGCAGAAAAAAAGACTTGATTAAGACGGTTATTCAAATCTGATTTCTACTCTTTTTTTCCCCTTTCCATCACATCATCACATCTCTCATTGCTATCTTCATCTATCCGTAGCTCTCTATGTTCCGCTGTCTGTCACTGAGTGTTTCTATATCTCTCACTCAATGCATCTCTGGAGGAGTGAGTATCACTGAAAAGAGGAGCAGATTCCTCTGTCTGGATGACAGAGGCTTGGGGGGGTAGACGCTACTTCCTCTGCTCTGTGTGTGTGTGTGTGTGTGTGTGTGTGTGTGTGTGTGTGTGTGTGTGTGTGTGTGTGTGTGTGTGTGAGAGGAATGCAGTCCTACTGTGGGATTGCGAGCCAGAGACAGAACAGGGGGAGGGGCGGGTTTCAGGATGTAGGCCAAAGTTACACCAACTGGGACAGAATACAGTATAATGGAAATTTCTGTGTTGCATGTGTATTGCGTGCGTTGCTGTAAACGTTAAGCCAATACTCACAGCCGTGGTAAGAGGCAGGTGAGCCCTCTGACCTGCCATACTCTTCGCTGTAGGAAGTCGAGAGGTTGGGCTGAGATGAGCCTCGGCCAAAACCCATCTGACTGCTCCCCGTGGACACCTGGGCCATACGCTCTTTGGTCTTCAAAGCTTGAGACCTAGTAGGACAAAAAAACAAACATAATAGCATATGGTCAGCCATGCTGACTCAAGTCCAGATTCTTATAATCCTTACTGCGGCGTCCAAAAGCATGAGGTACAAAAGGACAATTGGTCTTTGGAGCCCTGGAACAAAAGAAATAATGAGATGAAATCTATTACTAAACCCACCCTGAGAATCGGGGGGTTTCAAATGGTTCCAATTAGAAAATGCCACAGCAAAATCCATTAATTAGAATTAAAAATCCTGCCAAGCAAATGATGAACACCTCCCCCTTCCCTCGGGCCAATTAGTATAACACTGGAAATGATTCAATGCCCTAATTTAGCCAAAATCCGACATTCATCTAAGATAGCGTGTTATAAAAAAGAAACAGAAACAAACAAAAGAGAAACTGACGACACAAGAGAAGGAGACGTCATCTAAACTCAACTCATGTCTCGAGCGGTGAGAGACGACCCTGTACTCTCTAAGTACAATAACTCTGCTTGTACTTCTTAGCAGTAGTAACTGTAGATATCCATGGTAAATGACAACAGTATAAAAGACATGAAGCAGTAGTGTTGATGCATTTCAAACTGAATTTTAAAGCGTTAAATATGAGAAAGGAACGAGACGTTCAACGGGTCAAGATGCAGACCTGTTCACTTTCACTCACAGAGCTGGGAAAGTACTCAGTACTCCCTGGGACCCACTCAAATGACCACCTGTGGGTCTCAAGGACTCACTACATTGAAAACATCACATCAACATCACTGGAGTAGTAGCAGTAGACTTCCTGTGGACCAATCTTTGTTTAGAACCAACAGGTGTGGAAACAATGAGGAGAGTCCTTAAGTGCCCCTGCTCCCAGTGAGATAACCGCAGTGTGACACGGTGAGGGAAAACCCCCACCTCTCATGCTGAGGCTGTTTATTGAATTAGTTTACAGTGAATGACCATCAACCAGATGATTATTAAAATACTGCCACCGTCTCAACTAATCTAGTGTAGATAGCTCAGATAAATAGCAGCAACAGAGCTGACCCTGCCCAGGCAGCCCAGCTCAATGAGTCATCGTACGATTTAGACAGTTTAGAAACTAAATTTATTAGTGCTGGCTTTTATTCTGGATTCATTTGTTTTGTTAACTGTAAGATTATTTATAAAGCTTCATGATCAACTGTGATAAAACTGAAAGAAAAGCAGTGAGTACAAACAAAGGGTGAATAACTTGTGATGCATTTTGAACCGCTGGCTCCTCAATTGATGATTCTGATCACTGCCTTTCGGCTGGCCCTTTTAGAGGACAAGGACAAAGTCACAGTTGCAGAGACTATTCTATCACTGTCACTTCCCACGCCCCACAAAATCATGACCTGGTAAACTTGTTAGATTAGAGACTGTGTTAAGTTCAAGGACAAAATAGCATGACAGCATTTGTTAATCACAAAATCTACTTTAACTGCTGTGTAAAGCTCTTACCTCTCTCCTTTGAGGCGGTCCTCGTCTTTCAGTAGGACCACTAGCTGTTTGCTCTTCTCCCTGACGTTGATGCCCTGGTCTTTGCCGTCTCTGTCGATGTACTGGAAGTCCTTCAGAGTCTGGATGGCGAAGATGTTCTCTTTGCACTGCAGGGCCACTCGCTCCGAGCCCGTCTTGATCAGGTAGTCGAGCAGGGTGAGCGCCTTGTAGACGTGGCGCCAGTTTTTGCCGTGGTCGTTGAGCCGCTTCCAGATCATGCTCATGATCTCGCTGAAGGCCACCACGTTGTAGGTGAGGTCGGCGATCTCCGACATGAGGGAAGACGACGGGCCCCAGGGGTCGTTGGAGGTGGCCTCTCTGACCTTTTTCTCTGCGTCAGAGTAGTTGTTCACCATGTTCTTCATCTGCCGGCGGATGGTCGAGCTTGGCATGGTGGCGGTGGAGATGGGACAGACGGGAGGAAATACAATGTACACTCTCACGCAGGAGAGCAGCTAGGACGCCGATAATGTCTGTTTAAGAGAGCATACACACCGTGGGTGTAAATGTGTGTGTGCGTTTTATGTCCGTGCGCCTGTGTCCTTTCTCAAGGCACGGCGGTGGCGTGTGTATTTGTAAATCTTCTCGGTGTACAGCGGTGCGTGTGTGTGTACGTGTGTGTGTGTAAGTGTGTTTGTTTATGAGGCTTCTCCAGGCCTGTTAAAACCATCTCCACACACACAGTGCTGGCTGCACACATGACCACGCCATCACCTGGGACAGACAAAGAAGAAGAAAGGAAATTCAGTAAAGAAACATGCTATATTCAACCAAACCACTACATTTACATGTTAGAATTAGTTTCCAATGACCCAAATTTAAATTTACAGCTTAGTATTTATTCTATGACAACTAAACTTGTGTAACGTTGTCATCCTCGAGCACAGAATATTTAATCGACCTACCTTCCTTTAGATAAGCGCTAAAAAACAACTGACGCAACGAAACATCTGGTCTAGTCGGAGTATCTTTCTTGAATGTGTCATTGCTATTCCAATTTCAACACCTAAACAATAAGAAGGTGAAGTTAATTTATATTTATAGGGGCAGCTGCGGTGCCTTCCTTTTTGAAACTAGACAAAACAATACGTTTCATACTTTCATGCTGACATAAGCAGTTTCCACACGCTGGCAGAGAGCCTGCCTCATATGATCTCATATAAGACCAGGGTGCTGTGACCAACAATTGTTTTGTTTTTTTCCACTTTTGTAATGTCACTCGAGTTTACAGTAATCTGACTCAATTTGTGAATTACAAGGGAGGGTGTTGAGAAACAATGATTTCAGGGCAGTCGGCGACTCGTTGGGTGGGCTCGGAGGATTACGAGAAACACAAGATTGCGAGAGAAACACACGCAACGTAAACATGAAGAATAATTGATTAGCAATTACCATTTGGTGTTCTGCTATGAGAGACGCCAAACCGATGACTGAGTAAGAATGTGTTTCCACCCTTTGGTGGGCGGCAGAGGAGATAAACCATTTCCAGTCTGATTATGACTAGAGGAGTGACTTATCCTCTTGTCCTGTTTCTAACAGATCAGCAGCCTGGCTACTAATCACTTCCTGACTGACACACATGGAAATTGTGTGCCGACTCACAGCTGTACGACCTACACGTCAAAGTTTCGCATGCAAATGAACGTGAGAAAAAAAAAAAGCTTATTTATTAGCATCTAAGATGATGAAACGCAGGTTTGCCGTTTATTTTCTGTTTACTGAGAAACGTCCTCGGGTGAGAAGCGCAGCTTGGAAAGAAAAATCTATTTTACTGAAACACAATATTCCAATAGTCTGAGCTCAGATGCAAGCAGCAGTATTTAGCCAGATCAGTACAAACGTTCACGTATCCAGAGAAGACTTCTTGCGCTGCTGTCATGCACCGCACAGTGAGACACATTCGCGTGAAATAGATGATCTAATTGTAAATCATCGTTCTCGGTAATAAATAGCAGCTCAGGTTTGCTGGGATCGTTTTGTGCACAGTGTTCCTCTGACTACCATCGAGGGAGACCCGTGATGACTTATCCTTCTCGGTAATGTGATCCCTGCCCTGAGCGTGCTTTGACACGCTCTACAAGCAAGCGCTTTCACCACTATTTAAAAAGTGATTAGCCGTCCATGCAGACTTTTTAAAACGCTGCATTTCCAACAAGTAGCAAGCGGCCGTGTACGTTTACGTGTGTGTGTGTGTGTGTGTGTGTGCGCGCTTATTTCAGGGACCTTCCTGCCTGGCGATGCCACGGAAAGACAGCTGGGGGGGAACGAAACAAGGAAACGAGGAGGAGTGTGAGTGTAGGAGGTGGTGAGAGGGTGGGGGTGGGTGGGGGTTAAGAAAACAACTTGGCACATCCCGTAAATTCACTTAACGCCAGTGAAACGGGATTCCTGTGGGGCATGCACCCCCTCCCCTCCCCTCCCCGAGCGTTCCCTTCTCACCCTGCATCCGCATGAATACAGCTCAGACCTAATGACACATCTGCTGTTATAATCACCTATTCACCCGTAGCAGACAGGAGGAAGAGAGGAGAGCCTGTCTTGTCCTCCTCCACCCCACCCCACCCCGGAACAACCCCCACCGCGAGACAACGCTGGCCCGCCTTCCTCCAGCCCTTCTGTGCTTAGATCACTCGGGGCCCAGAGGAGACAGCACACAGGACTTGTGTGCAGGAATACATATTCATGTGTGAATGCAGGTTCCTTATGTCTGAATGACAGTCAACCTGCCAGTATTGCTAGAATAGGAGGATAACCATAAAAAAAAAAAAAACAATGCAGTGCAGGGACTACTTTCTTCCTCCTCTCTCTGCATGTCTGTATCCGACTGACACACGGGGAAGATGGGTGAAATCTGAGCAGAAATTCATCCCCCTATCTACATTTTATGTTTCTGTTCTAGTAGTGCTGCATTAACTCTGACATTTGGCTTTCTTTGCTGCCAAATTCATGCACAAATCCCTGACTGTTAATGCCTCGAGGTGGGCAGAACTGTAGCATCAGCAGAAAACTGACTGTGCCCGTGCGACCACCCAACAGGCCACACGTGTACGTATCTATTGTCGCCACAGGTTGGGCCGTCTCCAAAGTCTGGGTAGGAGAGGAGAAATTATAACAAAGGATGACAATGTGGTGTGCTCCATGCAAATATGGAGAATTCAAACGAGGCCCTGCGTACAGTGGAATGCCGCGTTAACCAAATAAGATACGGACAAGTTAACGGGCCACTTTATTATCAGATGTGTGGCTCGCGTGGAGAGAGGTTTTCAGGCTGGACATGAAACGACGGTGATAAAATTTGACGTTTAAATCTTCAAAGTATTTTTATTTTCCGTGCACTCTTTGACAGAAAGTGGAGTGCAGATTATTTGAAGCATTTCATGAACGCGTGGCACACGCTGACGGAGCCGTGCAGATGCTTATCAACAGGTGAAATTCCCTCGCTGAAATGAAATAAATACCTTTGACAGCGGCTTCTACAGTGGAAGAAGTTGTCAGGACCCGATCTGCGGGATTGTTATTGGAGCTTATCGCTGCATTTTTCATTAATTGCCTCGGCGATACAAAGCTCGTTCGCTTCTCAGTCGCATTTGTTTGCTGCCAGCTATCAAAACTGCCCTATCGTGCCTGATTAAAAACACCAGAACCGCACTGCATGGTGAATGAATGACCAACATGTAAACTCTGGAGCGCTCAAACAGTGGTTTCATTCAAAAAACTGTACAAATAATCCTATCAGAGTCTGTAACGGAGACACGGAAAGGAACGGCAGCCCGACATTACAGTGAACGTCCGGCAAGGAGAGACGGGAGCGCTGGAAATGGACCGCAAACAAGCCAAAACTTTCATGTGGACGCGATCACCGGTGTCTGGGTGCGTCTTTGCAAAACCTGAGTAAACTGTGATTAGCATAATTGAGACGCAGTGAGAACAGGTCTGCCTTGCCGGGCCCACACAGCAAGAGTAAAGCTGATCTGGAGATAGATGGCTTGCACAACCGGGTATCTCCGTGCGAAAGGGTGTGTGTGTGTGTGTGTGTGTGTGTGTGACAGTCTTTTAGTATGTGTTAGGAAAGAGAGGGGAGGGGGAGGGGGGGTTGCAACAGTGTGACAACAAGTTATCCAGCCGGTTCCTTCCCCAATCCGTTCACCTCTTTTCAGTTCACAGTAATTAATCCTCGACTACTCAGCTGCTGGAGGATTAAGTTCCCACAAGCCAAACTTACAATCGCATCAAGTCTAACCCAAAGAAAATCAAACCGCTAACACGTGTTCCAAAAGCCTTAAAGTGACTGGGAGCGTATGATGTGGGATGTGTGAGGTATGATGAGCATGAAGATGGGAGGAGAAGACAGGAAGAGAGGGACAGAGAGAGAGAGAGAGAGAGGCCACCTTCTGATCGTCACGTCACCCCGCCTTTTGTCCTCCCTGGGCCCGGCTGAGAGACAAAGCCAAGTCAGGGAAGGGAAGGGAGGAGGAGGAGGAGGAGGACGGTGATGATGCATCTGTCACCCACTGTGACTGACTGATCATCCTGACAATAGACAAAGCCCTGCCCCTCTTCTCAGGCCACGTTTATGTGGACTCAGAATTAAAAAAAAAAAAAAAAAGCTCACATCGAAACACCATCACGTCTGACTATAAAACAAACAAAACATCGCCAGGGTTCATGTGTCGTTCAGCAAAGATTTCAAGCTTGACTACCTACCAGCAGGTTTAGCCGAGTGGAAGCGGAGACAGCGCCCACACCGTGAAGAATTTCCCCCAAAATCTCAATAAGTATGTGGACAACAACAGTTTCATTGAAGACTCGCAATAGCAGCATTAGCAGACATCTCTATAAAATCACATTACATCCACAGAGGAGATTAAAAAATTAGATTAAGCCGCTCTTTAAAAACAAAACAAACAAACAAAAAAAAAAATCACAGCGTCTCCTTGAACTGATGTGACTGATAGCACACAAGCTAAAGTAGCTTCGGCTAACATCAGTTCTGTGAATATTTAAGTTTTAAAAAAAAAATGACCTGTTTGAATTGAGAAATAATGTGGGTGGATGTAGCAGAGATCTAAGTTTGTGCACAGGGTGAAATAACGAGCCGACTCGCCTCTAACGTTTGCCGCTAACGTTAGCAACTTCAGCGCAAACTTGCGACAAGTAGTTGCCGTTAGCTAGCAAAATAAGCTAGCGAGCGGCGTTAAGTTGCTTACGTTGATTTAGTTAGTTGCCTGGAAAAGTGTGTAACCCGACCACAGTTTGTTTTTTTTTAACTCACTTTATATATTTTTACTTTCCCACTGGCTTTAATATTTGCATTTGGACACCTCTAACCGCTGACTAACGTTCATTTCTAATAAAGACGCGACCAAAACTTGGCTTTGAAAAAAAGTTGGATCAATGCTAGCCGAGCTTACGTTAGGTTAGCCAGCGGCAGATTTCCTCTCTCCGGTAAAAAATTCAACCGTTAACCGCTCACTATCAAAATGTAACACGGAGCTTAGTATGTATTGCATTGCCAGTCGATCCTCCACCTAACGTTATGTACACAATCATTGCGGTCCGCTCCCCAACGTCTTTTCTGTGCTAAGATTAGCCGAACTAGCACGCTACGCTAGTTAGCAACCAAGACGGGCGCTTGGTGGAGACATCACCAGAGCAAACCCTGGAAAAAACAAAACAACTCCACTGTCTTTGAAAGCCGACGTTAACTTACCATATCTTGAGGGCTGCGTCGGGTTCTTAGTTTTAAATCCAGGGACATAAACCCATAAACAACTTCCACCAATTCCAAACAAGGGGGGGGGATCAAGATGTAGCACTTATTTCGGTGTTCAGGGGGGTGCTTGTTGCGCCTCCGCCAAGCTATGTGTTGCTAATGCTAAAGCCGAAGCTAAAACCAGGCAGGCTACACGTATCTCCTCCTCCTCCTCCAGAACATGGCGGGCAGAGTGGGGAGGTGGAGTGGGGGGGGGGTGAGAGCTGGGAAGGGTGTGACCAAGGCGGCTTGGCTTGACTTGCCAGGGGCGCAGAGAAGCCCTCCGCTCTAAAACTACAGTCATGTTACCCCCTTAAGTCACAAACACAAGGTTACACCAACAGGGGTGGCCCATCATGACGAGTCTTGTGTTTCATCCGAGTTTTCACGGGAATGACAAGCAACAGAGTGTGCCTGGGAAAGAACAACCATGAAACACAGCAGTATTAGTGTGCAGGATTGTGAATTACAAAGAAAACCATGGTTGTCTCTTTTGTTTTAGCAGTTTTAGTGACTGAACAGACCTCTCAGGTAAATCAGGTTCTTCTCAGGGCTTGTGTAATTCCTTCCTTTTTTTTTTTTTTTTTTCCAAATGAAAGCTGAATGTTAAAATGCCTGGGCTTATTACACAAGCAAGTGCATGTCATGATTTGTCAATGCAAAGGATAGCTTGGTGTGTGTGTGTGTGTGTGTGTGTGTGTGCTACAGGTGTGTCAGTACAAGCCACAATCATTGCAGGACAGCATTCCATCACTAAGAGGTTTTTCCACTCCGCAGCCGTCTCATCAGCAGAGCAGGTCTTTGAACAGAAGGAGCAGCCCTCGCTCGGTTCAGACACACACGCATAACGCCACGCCACTGTCGTTTATTCAAATGAAGCTCTATGAATAGACACCAAAGGTTCCCTGAAAAAGTGTACGGTGAGCTATGAATAGACAGTCAACATGTGTGCGTCTTAAAAATAGACGCAGGGATGAAAAAGTCACAGACAAAACAGCTGCCAACACCTGATCCAGAAGGCGCATGTGAAGTTTGGTTACTTTTAATATGCTGTGTGTCTTACATAACTGTGATGTCCTTCTTCTTTGGTGCTTCGCTCTTTCTGTTGAGCCGAAGCCGGGCTTGATTTAGGTGTGTTTACTTGTCTCGGTGTGAGAGAAAGAGAAAGAAAAAGATTGAAGACCTGGAGGTCCTGGTGTGAACAAAACCTTTCCGTTATCAACCACAGTGGTTTTATTGGTTGGAACAGAATAGAGCTGACATTTACAAGCCAGGATGCAAGAAGAAGAAGAAAAAAAAAACACATTATATTACACTCTGGGTCTCAGCATGAAGCTGATGAGAATTTGACAATGTTCCACTTACTTCCAGTTAAGAGACCTTGAAGTTCTGCTTTGTGGTTACTGATTACAAACTCAAAACCTTTTTTTTTTTTATACCACAAACTGATTTTATTGCAATGTTTCATTTTTTTCAAGCGGTTTTAAAAACTGATTTCAACACAATCATGACAACCAAACTTATCAACAGATCATCCTTTTTTTTTCTCATCACATTAGACGTTAAAACTGCCGAAACGCACTGGAACAGTCAATATTTAGCTCAGATATGATCCTCTTCAGAAGAGGATTATGTCCCAAAGCTGATTTGTTGAACAACACTACAGGTGACAGAGGGAGGGCTTATGTCTTTGTGCTATTACATATACAGTAAATATATATATTCCTCTTTAGTATGCTAGAAAATACTAAATGAAACCAGCTGGTTTACTGAAACAAGTGTGATAAATGCTTGCAGCACGTGATGAAAGTTAACCTTGGGTGTGAAGTTCAAGTGCGTGTCAGATCTTTGACTCAAGAACTTATTTAGCAAACAACACAAAACACACAAAACAAAAGTCACGTTTAAAATGTTCACCTTGACTTATAAGACCGCTTACCAACGCCTGATATCACCTAGTGCTTTCTTATCGTGTCAGAGTGTTATCGCATGTGCCTCGGTGCATTCGAGCTTGCGCAAACCTGGACTCTGCTACTCCCTGGAGGGGAAGATATTGTCAGTGAACGCGTTAAAGGTGAGGTACAGTGTGGGTGTCTCCTGTGAGAGCGGATCATTCCACTGCAGGTCCAAATTCAGCCAACAGAGGTCAGGAGTGTCTTACTTTTTAATTCTAAGGCTTGTGAAGATGACTTCGGTGGTCCTTTAACTGATCCCCTGCAGCCATGTCTGCTTTTTAATATGTGATTAGCACTGATGACCCTTCATTTAAAAAGTCATTAATGCTGATTAAAATTAAACACCACAGCCTTCCTGTATTCCTCTATTCACAACACTCACACGCTGTTAGGGACTCATTGGGCTCTTAGCTTTCCCTGCTGCAGCCTGAGGTGTAATGCAGCAACCGAGGTTATTCCTGGATATTGCATATGATCAATGAGCGCCAAAAATAGAACCAGTAGCATTAAATATATATTTTAGACATATTATCTTTTATTACTGACTGTATCCCATAAGCGTCCTGACCTCTAACTCTAATTATTTTAACCAAGTCCTCTCTATGATTTGTCATTTTTAAATCTACGTTTGTTAAAAAAAAACCTAGACTGGAGTGCAGCAGGAGCAGTGGGACTCTCAAGTGGACTGCTACCACAACTTTATCGCCCATCTATCAGCTTTAATTAAATGAATCCATGTAGTCAAAATACCAGAAACACGTGAAAATATACAGTGAGCACCTGGTGAAGCCTCATTCTCCGTCAGAGCCTTGCTGTATCACATCCACGTTATGTAACCGAGCATTGTTTGTCACACACCAGCTCATCAGGCACCTCCTGCCGTAAATCACAGTTACAAAGGCAGCCACACATGTGAGTCATATTAATTAGAATATATTTCAGCAGCATGTGTGAAATTCATAAAACGTGCGAAGAAGAGGACTTATAGTCACACGGCATGAAGAACTGGTTAACTGGTGCATAAGTTTGAAAAAACTACTGACTACAAAGTTATGTCATTGTGGAAAGCGGGAAAGACTGGCAGGATTCAGTCTTTGGCCCGCAGAAGAACATTCGGTTCCACGAGGAGTCGAAATCAGCAGAAATGCAGAGGAAGACAGAAAGCGTGAAACAGGATAATGTATAATACCTGCCACTCCTGCCAGATTAATAGCTAAATCTTTTCACACATGCAAATGGTATTATGCTCCCTGGAGGCTGGTGTAAATTCTACCTGGAGAAGGTGAGCAAGGCGGGGGGGGGGCTTAAACGTCTTTAGGAGATGACATTTACTCAGTTTTAGCTCCTAAAGCTTACCTGATGAGCTCGACTTATCATCAGCGACAGAATTTAGCTTCTTCCTGTTTCCTATTCTTGCAATCGATCGTGGAAAAAAGACAAATTGACACCCGGAAATCTGAGAGTCAGTGTGTCTTTCTGTTTGCAGACACTTTTCGGAAGTGGAGTATCATATATACCACCACAAAAAAAGAACAGTTACAGAGGAAATATTAATAACACACAGTGTTAATTTGACTTAGCTGTAAAAGAGCCGCGTTAATTAAAGCACAGCAGCCGGCTTTTCTGCATAACTTAATGCCAAATTAGATTTTTTTATCCGTTTAATTAATTGTAAATGCAGTGATGATTTATTTACAAAATGGATTTTTTTTTTTTTTTAAACCACAGCTACAAGCTTCCCTATGGTTTTGAACTCATCATGGTTTCAGTTTCACTGCACTCAATTCACTGTGAGATTGTGGTGAATTATGTTTCCACGCTTACAAAAAAAATCCCACTCCATAATGCTGTTTGCACTTCTTTTTTTTCTTTGTAGGTTTCAGTGACATACAGTGTCAGTTTTTTTTTCAATTTTTAGCAGAAGAGAGGAGCAGAAATCCAAAAAGTTTCTCACTGAGGTCACCAAACTAGCCAACCCTACCGATGTCCTACATGCTAGTAAATTAGTTGACTTCTATGTGCCTCTTAGGGAAGTCAAACAGTTCCCTGTGTACGGAAGTGTGTACTACTCATAATCATAAAACGATTGTAATCTCAACCAGGGGTCAGAACTGATTCATCATAAATCTATCACAACCTACTGTGGTTGGTGCTCCACCACATGCAGCTGGCCCTCTGACCGCCTGTTTGATACATGCACAAGAAGTGTTGTAGTCAAGATAAGAACGTCTCAAGAGAACATTAATAAAGTTTCAACTTAAGACCACGACCAAGGTAGGGAAAGAATGAGTCAAGACCAAGACCAGACACTGTGTAGCTGACAAGTATGCTTGAGCTCATACGGGTGAAGTCTGAATTTTGAATTTCTTGCGAAACCGGTGAGAGACGGAGAGAGAATAGAGAACTGGGAGAGTAAAAGTGTAACGGGGACAGTGTGACACAAAGGAGAACGAGAAGCGAAGAGAATGAGGGACAACAGATTTTTTTCTTTTTTTTTGAGAAGGGTAAAAAAAAAAGAAAAGTAAGCATGGGAACAATCTAGTGAGAAAGTACAGTAATCAGGCCTTCAGACTAAACAGATGGTAAAAAGTAGTGTTGATTTTTTTTTTTTTTTTTTGAAGGGAAGTTGAGAGGCTTTGTACCCACCTGCTTTTTTCCGCTGTTGCCCACTTGCTTCCGCTGCCACAGACACACACAAACCTGTTTATCAGCTATTTCAACCCCCCCTGCATCAGGGCCACAGATGAAGACTGAATGAAGTGTTAGCAGTGTTACACTGCTCTTGCGTGCTAGATGTGCTTGTGTGTTGCGGGTAACACAAATACACCACAATTGTAGGGCACTGGACGTTTTCAGACAATAGGATGCCAGTGAAACACAATTCACACACACACACACAATTAAAATCAGTGTTTACAGCAATGTTTACCACTTCATAAAACATCCGCTAACACTTCCTGGAAATGGACACAGGAGGTGATGTAACTGGATCAGCTCAGTGAACCAAACAGAGGGGGAAAAAAAGGTCTCTGAACAGTGAACTGAGTTTGCAAAGAACAGAACCACCTACAGGGAATCCAACTTGACGAACACAGAATCCAAAGAAAGAACAAAAGCGCCGCCTACGCTGTTTGTTTCGGCGAGTGAGGCCGAACAGAAACACAACAGCACCGACCAATTAACACACATTTGCATACCGAAATGAAATGCACCACTACAGGTGGACGACGGCTCGTCTGCGGAGGGCAGACGGCTTTGATGCCGAAATGATGCATTCATGTTCCACATTTGCAAAAGTGTCGTCATGTGCAGGAACTCATGAGAAATCATCACAACACAACACAACAAGGGGGGGAACAGTTAAGGACAAGACTGCGTGTGCTCTGGCCCTTGAAGCTGAACGGCAGTTCCACTTCCTCTCGTCCTCTTCCTCTTCTATTCTTCCACCACCACCTCCACACATGCAGCCCTCCGCTCTTCTTCCTGCAGTCCTTCTTCTCATGGCTGACTCAAACCACCAGCTGACTGGGGATTTCCTGGACAGGTCATGCTATTGAAACCACAGTCGCTCCAATGTTTTCCTGCTGTTCTGCTTTGTCTCGTTCCACTTGATTCTGTTTTTCTGTTCTCTTTCGCACGTACATAAAGAGTTAGCCGGCATGGTTTGAAATCAAAATGATTTTAGCCCTAATTTCATGATGAATAAATAAAAACACACGACTCTGGGTTCTGACCACACAGCAGCAACGTGTCTCATATTTTGATGAGGAGAAAGGGGCGAATGCTTCCTCATCCTGTGACTGTTGGTTAGTTGAAGTTTGTTAGTGAGAGAATAATTAACCTGGTAAAGTATGTTATGCACATGATTCGTATATTAGTTTGATATTTATCAAGTGTCAGCGATTTTCTGGGCTAATTCACAACATCTGAGAAAAGTGACACTAAGTGACACTAAACTCTTTTTCTTTCTTGCCAATCTATTGTTGACAATGTGATCCACATTTGTCTTTAATCCAGTGGCTCAGTGGAAGAATAACTCCTCACTCTCTGTCTTCTGAACAGGAATTTCTCTTGGTGTTAAAATCTTGCAGGTGAAGTGAGGAAAAACAGTTGAGTTGTATTTCGGGCTTTTGTTCCACCCACAGCGTGTCAGCGTGATTTTCTCTCATCCTGAGCATGCCCCCTCCAGTATTGGAATGAAAAGCAAGTTTTCCCTGTACTGTCCACGACTTCCAGCTTTTTACTCCGGGGCACTTTTTGCGACGGTGGATTTAACTCGCCGAGTGACGTAAATGATCTGTCCATATTCAGCCAAACTGCTGAAACTGCTACCAGGCTCACATCCAAAAGCAAAGATATATCCCCCGTCCTTTATTCAATTATCTTGGTGTGGGTTTGTGACTGTTGCAGATGCAACCCTTACACATCTTGAATAGACCCTGCACCATGCACAGTTTCATTTCTGGATGTATTTCTTCACCTCTCATCTCGTCTTGACCTTTTTTAGCTTTTTATTCTTTACCGGTGATCAAACAGACACATGAGCTCACTTTTCACTCCAAAGGGAGTGAAACTAAAACCGGTGATAAAAATATAACAACAAACCACACACACACACACGCACACACACACATTGAATCCATAGAAGCCACACAAACTGTGTGAGACAAATATATACACAGGAAGTGCCTCCCACTCTCTTGCACTCATTTGCTGCCTCTCTCTCTCTCTCTCTCTCTCTCTCTCTCTGAGCGTTACTCATGGTAGTGTGTTGCTGAGCAGCAGCCAGTCGCGTTTTTCCCCTCGCCGAGCTCACTCACTCTCTCATCCTCTGCTCTGGCCGACTCTGATTGCGCGCTCTCCGGGTTCAGCAGACAGAAGAAACCTCTCCTCTCTTGCCCTTCTTCTTCTCTTTCCATCTGTTATTTCATTTATTCCATTTTTTTTTAAATTATTTTTTGCTCTCTGTCCCCCAGCCCCCGGTGCCAGGGGCATTAGTGGGGGGTCCCAGTGTGTGTGTGTGTGTGAGTGTGTGTGTGTGTGAGTGAGTGTGTGTTGGGAGGTTTCAGCATGGAAGCAGTGGCACTTTACACGTTTCGTGCCACAGAGGGTGATGAACTCAGTTTCAACAAGGGAGACATGCTCAAGGTAAGATCTCTCTATCTATGTATACACAGACATACTGTACAGCACATGTCTCTCTCACACACACACACACACACACACGCACACATACTTCTAAATCAGAACAAAGTAGTGGACCAACAGATTAATCACCTCTCTCCTTCTCTCTCTCTCTCTCTGCCTCCACTGTGATAATTACGACAATTATAACTTTAGCGTCTCCATCTCTTGACACTGTATCCAGGTGCTGCTGGTGCTGACTAGAGACAGAGCAGTATGAGAAACCAGCTCTGCCAGCTTGAGCTTGAAGTGAACAAAAAATGGAACCATTTCTGATTGCCAAAGTGATTGACAGCTGAAAACACAGTTATTTAAACGTAAAAAACACAGTTTAAAAAGTGTGTGTGTGTGTGGTTTGGATGCAATAGCAAAAAGTGGGTTACCTTAAAGGAATTATCTGACTGTTTCTCTGATGAGAAGATTGATTCTTGTCACTCCCGTGTTAGTATACGCTAAACATGTATCCAGAGCTGGCAGCCGGCTAGCTTAGCTTAGCATAAAGCCTGGAAATAACTAGCTTGTCTCAATCCATAACTAACAAAACTTAATTATTGGATTATTACAAGCTCACTAACTGGCAGATTTGTTTCATTTTATCCAAATTTAGTATGACAAAGTGTAAAAATAACTTGGTGTGGTATGTTGTGTGACCGGGTTGTGTGACCGACTTGTAACTTCCTGGACTTTCTGGTCCTGAACAGGAAATAGTTGAGCACATAAACTAATACAACTTAACATGTTTACACACAAGATTAGCTGTTTACTACTGTTTCATGCCTTTAAGCTAAACCAGGCCAACTGCCTTTTGACTTTAAATTTAGCCAATTGATCAATATTCCCATTTAACTCTCTTTCTTCCCTCCAAACGACTAACTGCTCCTTTAAACGAGTCGAATTTTGTGCTATATTTTTTTTTCCCAATCAAACATTTTCTGAAAGCTACAGCTGTTTTTTTTCTGACGGGGAACAAAACCAAGTGCAGTCCTGAGATAGTTCCTGCACAGCTGGAAATTATTGTAGTAGAAAATTGTCCCTGCAAGTCATCGGCAGTAAGCCTCAGATTTAAAGAGCAAGAGCTCCTACCAGCTGGTAGGAGACACGCCAAGATCAATTTCTTTACTGGTATAAGCCTCAGTAGACCAGAGTGCAATTCTGCTGTGGGATAAGTTTTGTTTCAGGCGCAGCTCTAACTTTTTCTCGATTGGGACCACCCCACCCCTACGTGTCCTTCCTCTTATTATGATATTTCTATGGCCACTTGTGCAGACAATATATCACTAGCTGTTCTGAAAGACATTCTGGGAAATGTTGGAAATCACTTGAGGTAGAACTAGATGAGGCAGGTGGAGGGGAAGTTCTCATCTTAAAATAACCCACCGTACGTATTTGATGATGTCTAACAGGATAATAATGCCTGAGGGTGGAATTGACCTTTAATTGTATGCAGTAGGCTGGTATATTATTCACCGCAGACAGACACTTGAACAAAGCAACTTCTCATTTCCTTGGAAGTGACGCAGCCGCGATGAGATGGCGTTTAGTTTTGCCTCGTTGCAATAAATACACGTGGTTCTCTATCCCCTGCGGTATTTGTGTGCAGATATCGCTCTTTTAAACGTACCCATGAATCATAACGCAATAAGTTGCTGGCTTTGGTCAGCGAACTGCAACAGCACGCTGCGCTCGTGTTGATGGCTGGGTCAACAGTATCAAAGTGAACTCATGCTTTACGGCCACGTTTTGAGCTCATGTGCCACTTTTTCTTGCTTTTCCACTGGGATGAACTGCTCCCGGGTCAGACTTGGGTCAAACAGTACTTTTAAATAATTCGTTCTTCCCTGTGTGCAGCGCCAGATGGCCCGAGCATTACGACGCCATAACAACTCATTTAACCACATGCAAAAAGGAAAAAAGAAAAAAAAAATCTACTTAGTAGTATTTATTGTTCTTTTACCGCGTCAACACACCAGTTTGTAGCTGAAAAGCTTTCTGCAGGTTCCAGAGCTGCTCATTTTCGCACCTTGTCGGATAAAAGCAGGAGGACTTTTTTTTTAGAACGGATCAATCAGGCTGAGCAGAGTGTTGCCTCGTAATGAAATGATAATAATAAAAAAATATATATCCTCATAGTTAAATAAAAAAGTAGCTGCTCTGGCATTCTGTTTAAAGCCAGAAAACAGTGCGGCCAAGTCAAACACAAGGGACTCAAAAGTAGAGCACGAAAACACACTTTTCTTTTGTTCTCCAACCCCCCAACACATGAATGTGGGATTTAAATTGGATCTGGCTCGTGTGACAGACTCCTTTGTCACAGGCTGCAGCTAAAATCTGGTAGTACGCTCAATAGTAATGTATTATACATTTATTATTTTCAATATTTTATTCCTGAAAAGTGCTACTTTTCCATTTGTTCACATCCTGGTTTGACAACAACCCGTCCTTCTCTGTGCCTGACTGAAGCATCTGGACGCAGGCTATCACCTGACCTGATTCAGCCTCATTAAAAGCTTTGTTTGGAGATTTACAGTCCAGTGCAGATGTTCCTGTTGGAATTTTTGTATTTTTCCTCGATGCGTTTTGGCTTCATGTTCTGCCATTTCAAGGGTTAATCATGTAATTGTTCAATCCATTGGAATTGTCTGGAAGGAGCTGAATGAGTCACAGCTGAATGAGCGGGCCTTGTCACGAATAAACATCCTAATTATACATTTCCTAAATACACATGAAGAGGAAAGAAATAAATGATTAATGGATTCCACTGAGCTTAGACTAACAGGCTGTTCTTTCCCAAGAAGCAATATGAACAAAACAGGGATGACTTGGGACTTCCCAGAGTTTATCCATCGTTGGACATTGTTAATGTAACCAACACACTGAAAGTGGGGGCTGATGCGGTGTCATATGTGCAGGAAATCAAGAAGAAATGCTGATTTTTTCGCATATTAAAGAGCTGAAGATTTTATTTGTTCGAAGAAGCAAAATCTAAAAGGATCTGGTGTCATGATGAGGTGGGAAAATGAGATTTTTCAGGCGGGCTTCAGTTTCAATTTTGGTCAGAAAAGTTACACCTGTGAGTCACCGAGTGATGAATTAACTGAGGCTGTGGCACAGTGAGCTGAATAAATGATTACAGGCGAGAAAAAAAATATCCAACTGGGCAGTCCAACATGTTTTATTAAACTGCCTAAAATGTAGCAAAGGGGTTGTTAAAGGGTTGTTTAAGGGTTGTTTAAAGGTTGTTTTCTTCCTTGCTAATAAAATGTTGTTGGGGCCTGACACTGAAACCACCAACTGATTTAAAGGGCAGTCTCATTCAGTTCTGTGGCTGAACTATAATTGGCGCTATGAACAGTAAATCATACCGTAGCCCGCGACACATTTTAAAGCGCTCATACAAATGCACAGCGCAGCCATTAAAATAGATGGTGCATGAAATGGAGTTCCTAAAAGCACAGAGGGGACGGGACAACTTTCTGGCAGATGGGGAAACATTGCCAAAGGAGCGTTCCCAATATAGATTCATTAAAGGCCGCCTCGTTGTATATATTTTAACTATAGGTCACATGTTTCATTGGAATTTAACCAAGAGGACCTCACAACAGCTGATAAAGAGACAAAGTACTAAAGTTCTCACAGAACCTGAATTTTAAACATTGATACATCACTAATATAAAAACAGGAAACATCACTGAACACATACTGTTAATAGTAATCAGCTCTTGCTTCATCTGTGCAGCCTTGGGTTGAAAATCGGACTGTAGATCTGTTTCCCTTTTTTAGATACAGTGACTGTACTTTTGATATTATCATTATGACTATGATAGTATCATATTGAAAAGTGTGAGAAGTAGTGACCCCCCTCCTACATCTGAATAAAACTGTGCTGCATATTAAACCAGGGCTACGACAACATATTGCTGATTGCCTACCGTCTCCAGACTTGAGGCGATTCTCTGAATATTATCTGGTCTTCTCTCGTTGGTGCTTACCTGTAGCTTAGCTGCAGAGTGAGCAGCAGTTGTGTCAGGTGTTTTAGCCTCACCTTGCGTACTTTCACCAGTGAGCTGGAGGCCATATATATAAGTTACCAAACAATCCATACTTCAGATGATAAGTATAGGATGGATGGATGGGTGCTGCTCAGTGATTTAGCATAGCGCTCTCATGACTGTGTTAGCATTCATGGGGAACATATCAACAAATTTAAATTTAAAGTTTCTTTTTAAACTGAATTTATCTTTGCAAATAATTTATTCATGCGCATTTAAAATGTGATCAAACAATAATTTGGCGCCACCTCTGCCGTAAGTCTGAGGATGCCCACGGGTCCACGGACTCCCACAGCAGCGCTGCAATAAAAATATCTCTCTCTGCAGGTAGAGATAAAGAAAATAAGGCCTTTATATAATATGTCACTGCAAAATAAGCAGAGCAAACAAAACAGCGGCATAAACGATCAAAATGACAAGGAACGTGACAGCTGGATTAGAGCGCTGAATGAAAAATGGAGAGACGAGACCAATGAAACAGGAAGAATGAACATTAAAGCAGTCAAAAGCAGGTGACAGTGTGTCTTTCACACTTAAAGACTGTCCTCCGCTGCCGTTATCACCCCAGAGCCTGCAAACTGTCTATCAGAAGAGAAAAAATCATTTAATATCAGCAGTCCCGCCTTGCTGCTCCTCTTCAGCTCCTCTGCTGTGGTTGACAAAATGAACGCAGTTTCGGGTCAGATGAGTTAGCTCGGCCCTCGTGTGTAATCACGAAGGGCTTCATGTGGCATTTTGAACTCGCCAATAACGCTCTGGAAGTTGTGTGAGTCGAAGTCCACGCGAAGATGAATGCAAGCCACTGTACCGGATAATAGAAGAAGAGAGGTCCGGCGAGGAGATTGATATACAGCGAGCCAGAGGAATGAAAGTGGCCTTTCACCTCATAGTAATAGCCTGCATCAACATCATTATGGGCTATATTTCATCTGTGTGTGTGTGTGTGTGTGTGTGTGTGTGTGTGTGTGTGTGTGTGTGTGTGTGTGTGCTCCTAGATCACTAACATGGAGGACGATCCTAACTGGTACACAGCTGAGCTCCACAACAGAAAAGGCTTTGTGCCAAAAAACTACATCAACCTGCGGCCTCACGCGTAAGTATATATACACACACACACACACACACACACACACACACACACACACACACATCTTAACTCAACTCACACACCCAGCTCTGGTGTATCTAAACAGCTCATCAGTGAGTGTTTGCAGCTCGGGGGCGTTTTCTGCTCTGCTTTGGACATCTGCACTCCGGCATAAGGCGGCTTACCCAAAGGGATACTCAAGCTCGCTGCCTTACGTAATCACGTATGATCCAACCGCGTGTGTGTTTAAGGTGAAGCTGCTGCTGGTACACCCTGCATCTCCATCAGATGGTTCATACACCAGCTGGATTTTTTTTTTTTTTTTTTTTTCGTGACAAAACCCTAAACTGACAACACAGCCATTAGAACGGCTCTGTGCTCATTAATGGTCCAGTTGGAGCTGCCAAGTTAAGATTGCGCGCACCGTGGGGAGATGTGATGCATAATGCGGCCTCCATATTGGATACATCTCTCTCTCTCTTTCTCTCTCTCTCTTTCTCCCTCTCTCTCCTCGCTTGAGTCATCAAACTGACAGAGGACAGGTTCATGGGAGCAGAATGCCATTTATGCAAACCTTGCATCCAAACAAACTCTATTAAGCAAGACTAATGAGCAAAAAAAAAAACAAAAAACAGAAATGAAAGATGAATCTGAATATACGGCGTTTTGGGATTTGTTTTGCGTGCAGCGTGTTTAAAAATAACCACACAAATGAGCTAATTTTACTCCACCTCGACCGTCAACTTCACTTTTGTGTCTCCGTCAGCATTGATCTGCACTGCATGCTGTGTGATCTGCCTCTCTTTTAAACTCCCCTCATTTCTCTAAAAATACAAACTCCAGAAGTTATTAGATGCCCAAGCTGAATTCTTCTCTCGTGTTCAAGCGTGCAAAAGCAGAAGACAGATAACACCGGTGATCTCTTTCTTTCTGCCTTGTTCACTTCTGCTTTTCTGTCTTTCTTCCCTTCAGCTGGTTTGCCGGTCGCATATCTCGCGGGGTGGCAGAGAGTCGACTCAGACACAGGGAGTGTGGCGCCTTTCTGGTCAGAGAGAGCGAGAGCGCCCCTGGAGAGTTCTCCATGTCTGTCAGGTAGGAGATTGTTCAAAAGAGCCGTATTTTCTCCTGACCCCTGTGATCTGTGTACATATGTGTCCTCTTGTCACTGCAACATCCCTGTTTCTCCACAGGGACCATTAAACTTTCATTCCACCCCTTCTAATGTAATCTAATTTATGCACATATGCACACGTCCCTGCACATTTTGTACCGTTCATTAATAAAATGTTTGAGCGCGTGCACGCACGCAGTGTTTATGTTGGTGGCAGGGGATCAGAGGAGCGGGTAAATAGGATGAGGTGTGGGACGGGGAGGGAAAGGGAGGGATCTGCAACCCCTCTGGCCCGATGTAAGCTAATCCTGTCTGGCACACGGCGACATTTGGAGCCGCTGATGGGGCCGGATCAGTTGTTTTGTCGGGGAGGAGAAGGGGAGGGGAGGTGATGGTCAGGGATGCATCTGAGTCTTGGTGTTGTGCTCCTGGGGCCTGTGTGGATATTGGAGGTGAGGAGTCAGGATGTGAAGGGGGGGGGTCGAAGTTTGGCTTGGAGGTAAGAGTTGGCTCTTCTCTGGACTCCCGGGGCTGAATTGGCTCGAGTCAAACGGTTAAGAGTTATGGATTTGTGGGCTGTTTTGTAGGCTGTGATAATGTCTGGGCATAATCTCTCTCCCAGTGGATTTAGGACAAGACTTTGGAAGCATTAACACAGGAAAGGAAAAGAAGAATAAGGTGTCTGCATGAAGGGGAAGCAAAAAGGGAAAGTTAGATTGGAGGAGGAGAAGGTTGGTGCGTGAAAATGAGGAAAACAGAAAGGTTGCTGGTGGTACTAGTTTTTTTTTCTTTTATGGCTGTTGTTGTTGGATGGTGGAGCAGCTTGAAAATTGGGTCAGGTGTTAGTGTGTGTGCGGCCCTTGCAGTGTTGACAGCTCCCCTGTCAGAGGAGACTTCCTCACGGCAGCAACTGTGAGAACTTTGGTCCTCAGGATCAGCTCGGGGTCACCTTTGACGTCAGTCCACTTTTGCAGTGGCGAGTAGAGCCATAAAGGAAGTTCTGCGTTAGCGTAGCCATGAAGTATTTCACGGTGTTTTTGTGCTGGTAAATGATTCTAGCACTGCAAAATGATTTGTCATTAAAGGTCAGCCCCGTGATCTGTTTCATGTTTTAATTTGCTCTGATGTTGCGTTCTTCATTTCATAAAACATTTAATTAACCACCAAAAAGCAGTTACAGCGTTACCGAGCAGATAGTCATGACTGCCACCTTCCCACAACATGGTGCCAATTAAATTCACAGATAATCAGACAGTGAACAGGTTTTAAATTGTTTATTTGGCCTAAGAAGTAGGATAAATGAACACTTGAAGATCCGTATGTTTCATTAGATGGTGATTCAATTAACGTCTTTTATTTATTTATTTGGTGTCAGTGTGTCTAAGATATAAAATATCACCAATATCCACTATAGTTGGTCAGTCTTTTTTTGAAAGGTGGTTATGAATGAATATGTGGCGTGGGACTAGATTCAGATCATGTTATAGAAACTGTCCCTGTGGATTATTTAGTAGCTTATTTTTGGAAAGTAGATGCCAAGCTAAACTTTTACACAGAGATATGAGGAATCCATTTTGCTTCCTTTGCTCTTTGACCCAGCAGAAGATTCACACCCAGAGGACATGTGTTTTTCTGGGTCGCCCACAATGCTACGATATAGATTTATTAAAAGTATATAGCTAAAATAGAGCTGAGGTACATCGACATAGATGAAAGGCATCAGGTAACTACTTCTGTTTTCGCTTTGTTGTTGTGGGCCACTCTTTCTCTCAGTGACAGCGATAGTGGCAGGGAAGAAGAAGGAAGTGAGACTTCACATCTAAGAGTCCTTCCACCTACACGCACCACTCGCAGCTGAACCACACAACTGCATCGACTGTACGCCGACTCTGTGAGTCATCAAAAGACGCTCACAAGAAATCAGAATCGGAGGCAAATGTTGAGGGACACACCAGAAAATTACAATATTCTCTGTTAACTCGCCTTTAATTCTTTTGTTAGTACAGCTCTGTGGTTTTGTTCGATGAGGCCTTGAGTTTGATTTACCCCATATATATTCCTCACTGTATATTTATTTCAGTCAAAGCGTGCGAGCAGACGTCACTTCTGTTTCAATCGCTGGATGTCTCGCCTTGTGATAGAGCTTGAGGATGTTTCACCGCAGCTCAGTGGCCCTGGTTTTCACACATTATTATTCTGCTTAATCTTGTAGTGGTCAGCCCGTGTTGTATTCGCAGAAACACACCCACACACACACACACGCACAGACACACTTCTGTTTTCTCCGTAGCCATTGTCTTGTGTCACGTAGAACAAAGCAAATTTGCTTTGCTTTCACGGCCTGATTTGGTTCGTCTGAACCAATCGTCTGTCGACAACTTTGTGTGCGCGCGCCTGTGACAGCTGGAGTTCAGCGTATTCACATGCATTCAGTGTTCAATCGATTTGTCTTTCCCTGAGATTAATATTGTTAAAAAAAATGAGTACCTCTTGCCCTTTCCTATCACTGCTTGGTAGTATGATGACAATGATATAAAAACAGATATATTGACATATTTTCTTGGCCTTATGTCCACTTTAAATCAACATTTTCAGCCAAACTAAAACTCCTCCGGACCCAGCAGGGCTCTTGAATGTACAAGAAATGCCAATCTTCTAACGTGAAAAGGGAAATCAGAGCTCTGCTGCGTGTGTCATGAGCACCAATTGTGCTTCAGAGGTGCATAATGTTTCCTGGTGACACGTTGGCTGATATGGATAGCACATGCCGACTGAAACAGACTCAAACATTTGTCGTTGCGGCATTTCAGTGTGGATGCGACCATTTTTTTTCTACATAGCCTCAGGTATCACTGAGTCATACTTCCAGAGGCTGATGGCTCATGCAGCCAAGTGCTGAATCAAGCTCTTCATTCAGCTTCCTTGTCATCGGGCATTGTTAGTCTCTAAAGAGGAGCCATAAAGGGGACTGACCCTTTGGGCTATGCTTATTTTAAAGCTGCATAATCATCTTTTGAGCTTAAAGTGACAAAGTGCAAGTTCTTGTCGTCATTCAGGGGGACAATGTCACAGTAAGTGACCCTCAAATAAAAGTACTTTAGTTGACTTTAGCTGGACAAACGAAAGCTTGTGGAGAAAATGTTTTTTTTTTAAATAATAATAATGTTAAAAACCCACGACAGAGTGAAGAGTGAGTGAGTCAGTCAAGTCATGTTGGTATAAATGCTGCAATTACTTCATTTTCTTCAGCTGGAAAATCTACTTTAAAGGTCCAGTGTGCAAGATGTATAAATAAATGTACATGACATCAATAAATATGTTTAATTAGTGTAGAATCACTTGAAATTAAGAATCAGTGTGTTTCACTTACCTTACAATGAGTCTTTTACATCTACAAAGATGCTGTGTTGCTACACTATATTTTTATAGAGGCCCAGAAGGGACAAACTTGGCTCTAGATAGGACCTCTCGCAAGTTTCGCTGGCACTGCAGGCTCTCCATCCATTTTCTGTAACCTCATCCTTGTCGGGGTCATGGGGTGCCTGGAGCCTGTCCCAGCTGGCACTGGGCGAGAGGCAGGGTACACCAGTCAGTCGCCAGTTCATCACTAGGCGGCGAGGGGTATTCAGTTAGTTGCAACCTCACTGCTAGATTGCAACTAATTCCTCCTGGACCTTTAAGTGATGGTCTTGATTTAATCTACCCCAAGGCTTATGCTGAGATGAGAGGATTGATACCACTCGCATGCAATTAGTTTATCTTAGCTTAGCTTAGCATACACACTGGAAACATACTCACTTGTTAAAATGTTTGTTATGTTCGTTTGTTACGTTTGGACAGAGCCGAGTTAGGTGCCGCTCCCTGTTTCCAAACTCTGTGCTAAGCTAAAGTAATTAGCTGCTGGCTGTAGCTTCTTATTTAGCGTACAGACATGAGAGCGGCATTGATCTTCTCATCCAACAACTGCAACTAATAAAAGTTGTTTTTATGATGAATAAATAAACAAAGGGTGCACAGTGGGTTTGGAAATGTCACTAATGATGACATATGTACTTGCCAAACTTTGTAGAAAGCATAAAAAAACTGTGTATAATTCATTTTATTTTTCATAAGTGCTACTACTTTTGGAAACCCAAAGAAAAACGCTTTGGCCTCTTTTTCCCAGTCGTCCAGTTTCACACCACAGCTCGACGGCGCACTTTAATACCACAGTGCAGTGACCATAACACAATTGAGAGAGACTTAGAGGAGACAGAGACATAAATACAGAGGGAAATCGAGAGAAGAGGGAGAAATATAAAGAGAGATGAAGAGAGACAGAGGGAAAGAGCAAGCAGCGACTGCAGCTAGACAACAGAAGGAAAAGCTTATGGCGGGTGGAGGGGGGGTGTGATTTAACTTTTTATTTCTCTATTTTCTCATATAGACAGTGGAGCTGAAATAAGAGCAGCCCAGTCCTCTGGGAGATAAAACATCCAGAAGGTCTCCTCCTTTCTTTTCTCCATCTCTTTTTATTCAATTTTTCTTGACTTAGTCTGTCCATACTTCATCCTCTAACTCTTCTTCTCTTCTCTGGATCTATAGTTGTATATAAAAAGTTTTGACCTCAGCATAAAAGCAATCTTATTAACATTACTTAGTTGCTTTCGTCCTGAGAGTTGAGTTAATTGCTAAATATGAAATATGTGTGTTAATTATGAAGCTAGCAGCAGGTTAGTTTAGCTTAGCATAAAGACTGGAAACGGGAGGGAAACAGTTAGCATCATGTGACTTAAAAAAACCCACCAAAATCAACATAATGTAGAGACTGAATGGAATTGAATGGTAGGCAGGTTTTGTTACATTTGGGCAGAGCTAGGCTACCTGTTTCCCCCTGTTTTCCGGTCTTTGTGCTAAGCTAAGCTAAGCTAAGTAGCGGCTGGCTTTAGCTTTACCGTGCAGACATGAGTAGTATCAACCTTCTCGACTAACTCGCTGCCAGGAAACGATAAGGCATGTTTCACAAAATGTCAAACCATTGCTTAGCTATATGTGAATAGCAGTCTAAAAAAATGTCTAATTAAGAGTGTGAACAGTCGCTATAGACTAGTTTAACTAGTCTGAACTAAGCAAGCTAGAAAATCTTAGCTTTGTAAACTTGAAGTAGACTTCAAAAAGTTCTTAAAAACGTTCGTACAGCACTTTCTTCCTCGCTTTAATTGTTTTCCTCTGTAGCTTTAGCTTAGCTGGCTCTGACAAACTCTTATATAAACCTCACATATATAATTATTGCAGTTAAAAGTTGCCAGTTGCTGACACAGATTCTGCTTTGTGAACAATGATCAACCATCAACCGATGAGAGCAACTCTTGTCTTGTCTGATCAGTTTGTCGCTTCACGAGTCACGAGAAAGCAAAAAAAAAATCATTTCTGATTTTCTACATATAATCTGTGTTTTTTTTTTTAAGATAGATGGTTGTTTTTCTTCATGATGAGAACTGACTGGAAAAGATAAACTCTTCCTCTCCCGGGCTCCTATCATTTCTGTCTGAGAGGCTTATTGAACCATCAACACACTTTCGACTAAATTGCCTCCACCAAACATCTTTTATCATTCTTCCCCTCATCCGCTCCACCTCAGCTCCCACAGATCACCAACACACACACACACACACACACCTCCCTCTCCGCTCATCCATCTATCGGAACAGGTGATGGTGCTGCCTTATTGACGCTGCAGGAGGAACTGAACTTACTCACTTACATGCTCGATCGACACACAAATAAAATCACGCACTCACGGCCGCTACGCTGACGCGTCACGCATGACTCTCGATCCGTGTGCGTACAAGCGGGCAGACACGCATGTAAGCACTAATGTGATGTACTGATGTGCGGCAAGCACATGGGCCACATGGGCCTGAGACACACTCTGGTAGCTCCGTGACACGACCATCACTTACTTCCACACACACACACACACATATACACACCATGTTAAATTGACAGCTGGAGGTGTCAGTGTGACTGTGTGAAGTATTCCAGACATCTGCAGCAGTTTAGAAACTGAACAGCAGATTAGAGACGGGGGGGGGGGGGGATTGGCAGGATGAGAGACAGAGGGAACACGGAAGTGAAGTGAAGAGATTGATGGAGAAAGTGGAGGGAAAGATGGACGGATGACCTTCACACTGGCGCAGAGTTTTTAAGTTGAAGTTCCTCATCTTTATCTCTCTCTCTCTACATCTACTTCTCTCTTACACTCTCTCATTCTCTCCTAATCTCTCTCTCTCATTTCCTTTGACTCAGAAAATAATCTCTCTCTCTCTTTCTCTCTCTCGCGCGCGCTGTGGGCCTTAATTACACTGGATCGAGGCGATAAGAGGGCACAGTGTGTGTGAGACAGATGCTGTCTGTGTTGGGCGCGCTGGTTCTCTCATGTCTCTGGGTAATAATTAATAAAAGGGTCGACATGAAATCAACGAACACTGGTGTAACGGCAACATGACTTCTGCTCTCTCCTCCTCCTCTTCCTCCTCCCTCTTTGAAGCGTTCACCACAAAGCGATCACTGATATTGAATTAATGATTATAAGGATGTAAACAGCTCCCAATATGAGCTAAAGTCACATATTCACCTTTTAAATTGTTCACATGAGCTTATTATACATGTAGTAGGCAACGTTTCAGCGCCTCGTGTTTTCTTTTTAAATCATAATCGTTTGTTTGCTGTAACGTTCCCACGGTTTGTCTTTTAAATGTGGTCTCAAAGTGCACCAGTTTTGTTTGTGTTTTACCCCTCCAGTGGCACAGAGGTGGAGTACTGTTTTGTACCGGAGGGCAAATCGTGTGTGAAGATATGATGTTGTGTGTTTTTTTCTTTTGCTTCATAAATATTTGAAGCGATTCTGGTCTGTACGGAGGGAATGTGCTGTTTTTTTAACGCGGCACAGCTGGAGGTGTCACAGCGTGTAGAGTTGATTTGTAATATTCAAGATTGATTTTTATCAAACAATGTTTAACAGATAGAAACAACTCACCATGGTGCCTGTGATTTTTAATTTCATGTCTTGTATAATCAGGGCGAAAATACCTCTAGTTGCCTCTCTGAAATCGTGGTAACTTCTGTAGAGTTTTATCATAATTCCTTCATATACTAACTGGCCTGGTAACTTTCTCATTTATCTTTATCATATTGCGGGCGTGCGCGAAATTAGAGTTTTCCTCTCAGAGTCTGTGTGAGTGGCTGCATGCATTATGTTATCTTCTGCTTCATGTCAATGCAGCAGTTTGATTAAATGGAAATCTGTCAGGAAATAACCTCCGAAAACTTTTGATTCAGTCCATTTTTTTTTTTATTGTAACGTTATGTGTCATAGATTTTAGTCAAACCAAGCTAAAGTGCGGGCATGACGCTGTACAGCTGCAGGAAATGTCAAGTGAATGTGGTGAACAGGCACAGCTGAAAAATGATGTCTTGTTTCCCTCTTCCTTTTTTTTGTTTTTGATGTGTTTCATTCTACGTTTCGCGCTTGTGAATCCCCCTAAAGGGAAAGTCCATGCCCTGTCGACATCCTGTCCTAACCTCCCGCCCTCCAAATTCACCTTTCACAGGATCTAAATTCTCCGAACTTTTCCTTTTCCTTTTGTCACACCGGTTCAGCTCGCGTTGTTTTTCTCTGTCAAACAGCTACACAGCTGGTGGCACTAACACAGTAACAGAGCCCGACCAGTAGGGTGCAGCAGATGGCATCAGACAACCAGGGACAGTGGTGGGGGCTGATAGAGATCACTCAGAGTGTGTGTGTGTGTGTGTGTGTGTGTGTGTCAGGGTTGAATCAAGAGACGCAGTACAGCAGATAACAAGAGGAATTGCGATAGGGTGCGAAAAGTTAGGTAGAAGACAGATAATAGAGGAGAGGAACACAGAGCCACAGGCGAAGCAAACGAAAGATGGACACAGACAGATAGCTCAGACAGAATGAGTTAACGTTCAAAGGCCGATCCAGAAATAAGTAAAAAAAAAAAAAAAACTTTGCATTTGGCTTGATTGAATATTTTCAACTTAAAAACCACCCGCTCTCTCCTTTTTACACTACAGTTTCATCATGTCTGGGAGACTGACTGAGGTTTGAGAGGAGAGAAATGAGGACACGCGGGGTGAAATGGAGAAGGCAGAGAGAGGGAAAAAAAAAAAAGGGCAGGGTGGAGGTGTAGCTGAATGCCATCCAGTCATCAGGGAGTCAGCCCTGCTTGTTCATGGAGATCAGCATCTGAATAGAGAAAAGGAATTCTGGCTCAAACAAGCCGATGCTCATTTACTTTCTCCGAGCTCGGCGCCGTGCCAGACTGGATAGAGGAGGAGTTGTAAACCACAAACGCTATATTGTGTTTATTTTGGAGCGAGAACATGCATGCCATTTAGAGGAAGAACCATCTAAAGTGTAATACAAACCGACCAATAATGAATGCTATCCTCCAAACATGGGAAAAGAGATTTTAATAATCATTAACATAAGCTGAGGATGCACACCTACTTGCTGTGATGTGTTTAGAAATACGTGGGAGCTGTATTGACTTCCGCTGCATATTAGATGCAGTTATATAACAGTACGATCATCGTGAGATGTCCAGATTTCTAAAGATAAGCTGGCAAGTTACTTAGCAACTACCACAGAGCAAGAACTGGGAGCAGGTATGATTGCCAATAAATACCGGCCAAACTCTTAATCACAACAACAAGGCATGCACTCCATGACCGTGGCTATTTTTGTTTGTGCCGACGGCTTTATTTATTTATTTATTTAAGCTTCATTCAATTACTTTTTGCCTTCTAACAACTGCACATTAATCAGAATGTGATATGAAATGTTACTAAATCAGTAGATAAAGCCGAAACCTGTGTAAATGTCATCGCCATGACTAAAAAAACTCACCTATAACTACCTTTATTCTCTACTAATTCTGTATGTTTAGATGTTGCAGCATTGTTGGTTTCTCTCCATGAATACAGCGAATGTTTTAGTGTTTTTCTTCACTATGGATGTTAAAAAAAAAAAGAGATACATTATAATAAAACAGGAAATAAGCGGTGACTCCAAGGGAACAGTATGCCAGCCCTGAACAGCTGACAGCTGTGGATTTGAAGGGGGCGGCTTCAAGGACCAAAGGCCAAGACTGTTTGGTCTCGGCCCAAAGCTGTTTTGGGTTTATTGTATGCAAAAAGAGGTTGTGATGTGAGAGACACGGTGAGAGAGTCTGACTGGTGCCACACCATGCTCCAGGGAGGTGTTATTTCACGTTTTAAAACGTGGCGACTCCTCAACTATTCACCCCCGTATTGTTAAATTAATTTGGAGAGGAGATGCCTGATGTAATGGCAGGAGTGGATGGATAGAAGTAGATATTAACTGGACTCAGAGGATATCGTCTCTGGCGCAAAGGACCGGTGATTGAGTTTTTATTAAAGCCAAACATTTTCTGTGATTTAGTGATCGGTTGGTGTCAATCATCAATCCATGTCGGATGTTTTTAAACTCTCATTTTACGCTTTCTTTCACAGTTACGGGGACCACGTCCAGCACTTCAAGGTGCTGCAGGATCGCTGTAGTCAATACTACGTGTGGGACGAGCTCTTCTCCTCCCTGAACGAGCTGGTGGAGTTTTACCATAGCAACAGCATCGCTAAGGAGAGGACCGTCTTTCTGAGGGACCCCGAGCACTTTGCCAGGGTGAGCACGTGACTCATTTTTCTGATTTCAACTTTTCAGAAACACTGCGCCAACTCCAATAATAAATAAAGGCTAAACTGACCACAATGAACTGGAAAAACAAAGTGGGGGTCTTAAAGACACCATCGCCCTTATAAAGGCTGCGAGCAGGTGACATTGATCAACAAACCACAAAGAAGAGCTGAAATAAACAGAGGCAGGCCAGCACAGTCCACCATTTTGTTTCTACAGCGTCCCAAAGGGGACAAACTAAACACACTCTATATAGTTGTATAGTTGTTTAGTAGTTTCTCCTTCATGCTTGAACCGAGAGGTGACGGTTTTCAGTTGGTTGCAATCAACCATTTGACGCTGCTAAATTCTAAACACTGGACCTTTAAAAATAAAAAAAAAAAGTAGTCAGTATCATCTTTTCTTTGTGTTGTTGCCCCAGAAATTATTCACTCACAGTCATGTTTAATGTAAGCAAATGGTTTTGAAGTCATCACTGACAACAGATCGGCTTTGCTGCTCTGTTTCCGTCTCTTTTTTGCCTAACCTTAAACCCACAGCAGTTATCTACAATGATTCATTTCTAAACCATTAAAGACATCTGTTATGTTATCTGCCATCAGCCCTCCATCTTACATGTTCTGTTTGTTTATTAAGTATATGATGAGACTTGAAGACACAGTGAAGCAGCACAAAGATCTGTTGTCAAATCCGTGTTTTAACAAACACAACACGCTGCCCAGGTGTTCATATTTCATTTCGCTCTGACTTCAAGGCATAACTTTTTTTTTTTTTTGTAATGGAGCTGACAGCTATGGGAACACTCCATATGTTGGTGAAATTTCTGGAGCTGTGACTGTAGCAGAAGGGTTTGACGAAGAGGTGCAGCTTGTAATGAAAGATCACAGGACTGCCGTCGGTCTGGAGCAGAACCAAATCAGTCATCTCAGGCACCGAGCCAGAGGGAGTGAACAGCGCAGTGCTAAAAAAAAAACTGATTTCAGAGGCAATTATTCTATATATCAGTCATGATTAAGTCGATACGTTTCATGTTTGGACACAACATTAGTTTGCTGTTTTTAGTCCGGGTATGAGTTTAGACACCCAATGAACCTGGACAAGGATATTCCAGTTTGAAATCTACGTCTTTTGGTGAAACAGGCAGTTTCTTCAAGTGAGTTTGATAAGGAGTGCATACATGTAGATGACACCGTGTACACAGTGCACATTAACGCTGTGGCACCTTAAGGCGTATCCCAAATTTTTTTCATCTTATTCACATTGTGTTCTGTTGCGTTTAACAAGAGAAAATGTAAATTACAGGTAGTTCCCAGGATGGTGTCATCGTAGGAGGAGCTGCCGTTTATGCTGTTGTGAAGTCTTTATGCCGACAGAGTCACATTGCATGTTAAGTGTTCCTGGGAGTGGCAGGGGAGCTGCACCCGCAGGCGAACCCGATCTCTGTGGAGGGATGTGATCCACAGCGATTCTGACACGACAGCATGTTCGTAACACCGCAGCGCCAGCCGCGTGTTAATACTCATCACATCACGTTCACCTCTGGAGCCGCGCTGTCATTCAATTAGGGAGCTGAACATCTAGCATGTGACACGTGAAGTGATATCAGGATAAGAAAAAGACGCCACGCGTAAAAACATATTTGATTCACAATGGAAATGAGATCTGGGAGTAGCTGTTTTCAGCTGGGTTGTACAGACATTCACGGTCTCCTGAGGATGAACCATAACTGTACGATTTGAGCCCCTCTCTGACCCATTTTTTGAGTTGCACAACTCAGTTGGACTGAATACAAATTTTGGTCTGACTTTCACACAGTTAAAGCAGTTCAACGACTTGATTCCCCCAAAGCCTTTTCTCGCTGCACCTTCACGAAATGTCAAACATCTGAAGGGGCCGTGGTGACGCAAACGCTTCATGTGAACAGAAATGATGGAGGCTGGTCGAGCTTTAACAGGATGGCACAGATGATTCTGCCTTGTTAGCAATTGCCTGCAAACAAACCTCGCTTTCAGGCTATATTTCATTTACAATTGCCAATAGCCAGATCAGTCTGCAAGGGCTGATGGACTATTATATATTCTATTGTACACATGCAGAGTAAGCACTCAGGTCGTACAGTGTGAGCACATAAATCGCGAGCTTTGGATTTTTGGACGCAGGCGAGTTGGAATTAACACCATAAGGTTGAATATTTGTGGGTTTTGAATGATGTCGCTGAGCAACCACTAAATGGATTACTATAAAAATCTGGTGTTTATGTCCCCTCTCAGGCTTCATTGTATGAATCTTCTTGCAGACTTGTTAAAACGCTGAATAAAATGGTGGCAGCTGTGGCAGCTGTGAAGACATTGGTGGAGTAGCTGACGGCTGAGTAACGCTGTCCCTTTGTTAAAAGAGGAACGTAAGAAAAGAAATCTAAAAAAGATAACAGAAGTGTGAATATGTACGTGCTCATTTATCTGTGGCCAATGATGGAACATAATTTAGTGCATCAGAAAGACCAACATGGCACATTTAGCAGCTGCAGACAGACATTAACACATATAAAGTTCATTTATAGGGAACATATGAGTCATTTTCAACATGAAATTTGCCCAATAGGCTAACGAACAACTCACATTCTATATGACATGTAGACCTATAGCTGTTTTTATGCTTCCTGCTGTGCTGGAGTCAAATATTAACAGGATGTGACAAGTTATTTAGGTCACATAACTCATTCGGAATAAACAATGACCTCATCATTTGTGGCAACCAGCCTATTGTTTTCATATATGACTAAACAAGATGCAAAAAAAGAATTGTAATCTCACAATTTATGAGATCTTCAGCCTGTTGTATCTGTTCCATATTAATTTTGAGCAAGAATAAAGGCTTGAAAGACTTGAAATCTAGTCTAAAAGCTGCATTTTCATTTTTTTCTCATGTAATTTGAATAGCAGATTGGATTTTAAATGAAGAGAAACTAAACAAATGAATAAGACACCTCGATGAGAGCACCTTTCAGGTTTCTAACCTGTCCCTAACACTTTGCTGCTGCTCGTTTTTGTGCATAAACCTGCAAATTGGCTCTTCTCTTCGCAGTCATCCTCTCTCCTCTGGTTCATTGTGCTGGAAAATCAAACATTGCACTTGCAGCTCTCAGCTCACTGCGCCGCATGCATGGAAACAAAAAGTAGTGGAGGGGCAGCTAAGGTGCTGACATGCACCCTAGATGCTGACAAATATTGTGCCACTGCTGCTGTGGGGTATTTTTGAGGTGAGCAGATAGGAAGTGAAACGTTTAGTGGACAGTGAGTCAGTGCTGTTAATAGAACTGAAGTGAAGACGGAAATAACACATGCAAATACATCCTGCCGTGTCCAGAAGGTATTTTTAAAAAAAAAAAACATTTTCAAGCAGGTGTCTGTATGGTAATGACTGCAGTAATATGTCTATAAAAAACGACTAGAAACGAGCTCATGGTAATAATTTAGAATGAATACACGGAGAATGCAGTTGAAAAAGAATAAAATACATAGAAAAATATCAATATTTTCATGCCTGAATGATCAGCACATGTAGAAGTTGATAGAAATCTGATTGGTTGAGTACCTAAGTCCGTCTGAATCTTATATTCTTTTCAAGATGATCCACATTTATTGATCTTACTGACGTGTGAGCTTTACTTCAGATGCAGGGAGTTATTTTGTGTAATGGAGTAAAGTTTGGTGTTAAAGTCAGCAGGATTTTGGGGGTGTTTCACCTCCCCTAAAACTTATTTAATACTCATGACTCATTTTTCTCCTCATCTTTATTTATTCCGAGACGGTTTTCTGAGGAGCCAGCAGACTGCCGCAGTATTTCGCCTGATGAGGATGATAGGTTTTGGTCCTAAAAATAGCTTTTTTGCAAAATTTAGTTCTTGTTCAGCAACATCCTGCGTCACACCTGAATGGTTTCATGCATGTTCCAAATCAGTGGAGATATCGCGCAGTAAGTGCAAGAGTCCTCCCAACAAACGCAGCTGGAGCAGGTGCGAGTTGAGAATTTAGCTTTGGGGTGTTTTTGATGGTAGTTAAAATGAAGACAGCCGTCTCATGAGAGAAGGGGGGGGAAAAAAAACACTCTCTGACCTAAATACTGTCACGATCTAAATCTCTCTAATGTGAGGATTTTATGTTCTGGTATGATACAGTAGTTAATGTAGCTGCATCACCAACATCTGGCTGTCTTCTGCGGTGTCGTAACCTCGCTGCATAATAATAGCATATTCTGCTCAAACTGCTCATTCACAACTATCATTCTGCCACCAAATCATCTTCTCCGACTGGTCCGACAAACTCAAGCAAAGTTAAACTGGAACTGTGAATACTCAGAAAAATGCTGCTTTCTTTTCCTGATTTACGAGGCGCTTATTGCTGTCATAAAACAGATTTAAGACCATGACAGAATGTTTATGCTTGTTAATTTCACTGCTATTTTATACTCTGTTTATTCTCTCCATTAGATTTTAGTGTGATGATGAACCGAGTTACGCCGTTTGCTCTGTATTCTCCATGAACTGACAGTAATCTGTTTTTAAATGGCCCAGTGTCTTTAACAAAGGGAGAATGGTATTCTCACTTAGCTACCCCACCCACATCTTCACAACTGCTCCTGACATCTATCCAGCAACTGTGTATTCACAAGCCTGCACCTAATCTATTGGCTGCTTCTTTCAGTAATAAAACACAAAGCTGAATAATAGGAGGGAAGTATGTTTTAATGGGCTTTAATGCTTTGCAATTAACTCAAAGCAACAATGTGTGGAAAGGCGTCTGTCGTGTCTTTCAGACTTTTACTTAACAAAGCTCTCACCAATGACTAAAAGTCAGTCCCAGATTTACTCTTGTCTGGCCACCTTTGCTCACACACTCCCTCCTTTCTTGGCTTCCTCCATCAGCATTCCCTTTGCTCTTTTTGTCTCTGTCATTATGTCCATAGGAGGTGTTAAGCCTGGCTACCCAGCTCCGGTTCTGGCACGACACCATCAGCATTCTTCCGTGCCCGGGTGCTAAAAACCTCCTCACAAACAAACAGTAACATTTCCCTGGTGCTCTGAGCCAGCTAACAAACTGAGCTAACATTAGCTAACAGCAGCTAGTGTTCAGTTTACGGTTTACTTCACTGTCCATCATGAAAATCTGTAAATCACAGAGCTGATGTGAAGCAGCCAGGAGACATCAGAGGGAAACCAGAAAACGTTTTCTCTATAAAATATGATCCAGTTTCACCAAAATCAGATTGGTGGTGGTGTGTGTCTTAGTGCCATTAAGTGTTACGTACATATTGCGGGAGATCGTACCCGGGGCACAAAGATACATCGAGCAAGAACAGACATACAGCATGCAGAGTTAGAAGACAGAGACACCGTTCACTTACAAGCTGGCTGATAAAACACTTAATTTATTTAATGTTTATTATTTAATTTCCCATTCCTATCTTAATCTATGATATTTTTTCCCATCATCCTATGATGTCATCAGGCCCCAGGCAAGAACTAATACTATTACATGAGGAATATGTTTGTTTAAGGTTAATTAGGGCAGGATACAGGACTTATTACGTTATTGTGCCTCAGGTCTGAATGATGTGGTCGTACAGCTCTGTATTAATATGAAGGTCTAATAAGGGTTGCATGTTTACATGCGTGACGGGCCTAGAAAATGATTGTGTATCCATTGTTGGATCCAGAAGAAGCATAAGTACCATAAGACAACTGTCATGCATATCTGCAATTTGCCTCGTATAGCTAAATCTGTCACTGACATTAAGAAAGCAGAGGAAAACAGAAACAGAAAACAGAACTACCAATTTTAGCTCCGTTGCTTTGTTACAACCTTCTCTTAATTCTCTTATCAGCTTCAAGATGTGTGCTTGAAAATAAACCTTAGCGACCACTGCAAGACTGCGTATCTTAATATATTACTGACCTTATTGAGACTTTAATAACTGTCTCACTGAGTTACTTTCTGCTTGTCATATACAGTATTATTGCATCATTCCAACGCTGGCTGTGACTTTTCCTGTACTGTAGGTCACCATGTTGCTCTGTCATGGCCTTGAGATAATATCTACATCACATCATGCCCCGTATATAAGGGTGGCGTGCTAATGGTGCTGTGCTTACCTACATGGTTATGTAGCCTCAGAGAAAATAGTCATTCCACGTCACGTCACAGCAGCTTAGTCATACCTTTGTTTAGCCTTGTTTACTCTGCAGCTGTTTTAATGAGAACCATAATTGCTAAATCGTACATTTACTATTGTCTGTTTTAATTGTACAAATAGCGACAAGGAAGCGTCTCGAGCATTCACTCACAGTCCACCAAATATCTGTCACAAGATATTGGTTTGTGGCTCTGCATCTACATCTTGTGCTGCTAATTAAGACTAAGTGGACTCGTTTCAGTTTTCAGTCCTTTCAAATCAGCTAGACCAACCTCGTTCGCATCATTTCAGTTTTTCCCTGCCTGGCAATCGTGTCTGTGCTTCTGTCCGCAAATAATTCCCCATACTACTGGATCCAGCAGTCCATCAGTATTTTATGTGCACATTTATGAGAAATATACACAAAGGACCTCTTCACAAAAACTTATTTTATGGATTATTGTTTTATGCCACCGTTTACTGCTGACTTTTCACTCTTAGCCAGCTGGTCGGTGTGCACTAGTCGCCATTTTATGATGTGAATTACAACATACTAAAAAGCACGGCTAGGCTAAACGCGAAGCTCACCTGGTCCCTTGCAGGTCACAATCTGGCTTTTGACGTGGCTCTCTTCCTTTTTGTTGTCTTTACCCCCATCTTACTGTACAGGCCACAAACTCCTAGTTCAGCAAAGCATTTTAATGAATTAACTTGTACTTTTAAAGGTCCAGTGTCTGAAACTTGGGGGGATCTATTGGCAGAATAGAGACTTTAATTGAATATAATCTTCACAAGTATGTTTTTATTCGTTTATATTCTATTTATATCAACAGAGGAAGTGAGTCTTTTTCCATGCAGTCATGTTGAACCGCCATACTGCTACGCTACACTGGCTTTTTTCTAGTTTCACGGCCACCGTGTTCTCTCACAGGGGAGGGTGAGGCGAGGGGTGTTTAGTTGGTTGTGATATGAAACCTCCCCACTAGATGGCAATAAATGCTCTACACCAGACATTTCAATTCTCCTGAAGTTGTTTCTACAGCCTGTTTAAAATGTCTAAATCTTTTAAATCAATTTGCAGCACAGCACGGTCACGACACAGTCGGAAGGTCTGCAGATTAGAACACGTTAGAAACGTTAAATTTAGCTTGATCCTAGCTGTCTGTCTGATCAGTGTCATTTTAGATGAAGTCATGGCCAGCTGGTTGTATCTCAGGGACTTCGCCTTGGCCTTCGGCATCAACAAAAACTCCAACGCCCCCCGATTGTCTCTCACGGACTACGTCTCTACAAACTCTCCGCCAACACTGCCTTCTCTCCATGAAGCTTTCACTCGTGGAAATGATGATGTCACGGAGAGATAACAAGACAACTTAATGTGCAAGATGCAGTGAACCTTTTCTCGCCTCGTACCTCTAACTCCCCGCTCTGTCTTTGTAACCGTGCCGTGTACTCCACGTGCATCTAAAATATTAATGGCATCCCCACTTCTTCAGTTACCAACACACGATTTGTTAGGCATTGGCACAAAAACATGAGGAAAAGCTAGTTCCTGCGTCGCTCCCTTTAGATCTGTAGACTATTAAATGAAAAAGGTTGTAGAGAGATCCTGTTAACTTCAATCCATGTAAATGTTTCATGAAACTAATGCTTTAAGCTGCTCTGTTTTAATTCTCTCACCACCATATGATCACAGTGCCGTCTTGTTTTTGACTATGTGGGTCAGTTTCACAGACAGAAAAGTTGAGTCTGTCGAGGATTGCCTCAATCTGAGTCCATGCGTATCACTGCAGTGCTTTTCGTGTCGTCCCTCCTATTGTGCGCTTTCCAAACTAATTCCACATCAGCTCATTACATGGCCCTAGATCGCTTCTTATCTCGCCGTAGCAGGAGGAGAAATAATTCCTTTTTTTATTTTTTTTTCATTTCTCCTCCCCAACATATCCCCGGTGTCTTCGTATGCGGAAGCTTTCTCTTCAAACAAAAAGCCCGCTCACGCAAAACTTTGACCTCTTTCTCACACCCTGTCTGTCTTTTCTGCCCCGTGTGTGTGTGTGTGTGTGCAGAGACAAATCTAGTGTAAATCTTTAGTCCACTGATGTTACAGAGTAATTTGTTCCACTGTCAGTGCTCGCTCTGGGTCAGAGCAGGCGCTGGAGAGGATGATGATCACAAGGCAGCCGAGCGCAGCGGACGAAACAGATTTCTCCTCACAAGCTGCCATGGGAAAAAAAAAAAAAATAATAATAAGAATTTTCTTTTCTGTATAAAAGACGCAGGACTGCACACGCAAACTCGCCCAGCAAATAGGGACCTGCAAACACATGCTCGCTAACACCCAGACACACACAGTGGACGTGCACGCACACTAAGAAGAGGTCTAGACTAGATCAGTGAAACAATAAAGGGTAAGCCGTTGAGGATTTTATAGATTTGTGGGATTGATATATGTGTCTGTGTCTCTTGATCCTAATCCTGCTGTCTAGTACGTGCTTGTTTGGGTGTACCTGCCTTCCCTGGAAGCCATTGTATTAGGTTGGTACAAGGCAAAACAGTTCACAGCGATAAAAGGCCAGAACTGCAACAGACACACACACACACACACACACACACACACACATGCATGTGAAAGAAATACTATATTGTTATTCCTTCCAGCCTCTCTGTTTGCTCCCAGTTCATATCACATCCACTTTTCTCCGTGGGAGTGCATCTGACAGCTAAGAGAGGTTAGTTAAGTTCAAGGCGCCCGCCTTAAAATAGCCGCTTTTATCCGACTGCTCTTAAACTGCTTTTTACTTCAACGGAGTCAACGGAGATCAGAGGAGAGAAGCTATCGGGAGAGAAGAGAAGCGCTGCTTTTGTGAGCGCGAAGAAAAAAAACACAGTGAAAACCGAGCTGAAAGCGGCTCACCTTAACGCGAGTCGGCGCGTTTAGTAGAGTGAGTGCTGTTTTTTAGTGGACGCGTGCGCGCGCTTATCTCGCCCTCACACACATCACCGTGGACCTGCCTGTCTCTCTTCGTGTCTTACTCTATTTCTCTCTGTCTCTATCTCACGACCTCCTCAAACTCCCTGATAAAGCCCACATGTTTCATAAAGATGCCTGTCTAGACCATGAAGTTGAAGGTTAAGGAAAGGCATGTCTTGTGTCTCAGGATGGCAAATAAATAAACTCAGTCTTGGTATCATCAGCTATCATATGACTATGAAATAGCCTCTGGTGCAATGTTTCCGGGCTTCCAGTGTATCCATCCTAATAACAGATAAGAAATATTCAAGTCTTTCTTCTCCATGACTCTCTCCTCGCTTACAGTCCAGTCAGCAGCTTGAGCTGTGATTGCATTTCACCCAAAGCTTTCAGCTGTTCACCTGTAAGTGACCAAAACCTTGGATGTGATTGGTCAGTACTACTCAGAAGCACTTCCGATACCAAAATGTTGTGCCTTGAGATGAATATGAACCAAGCTAGAGCTGCAGCGATGAGTCGACCGGCCGATTAGCTGATCGACCCAAAAATAATCGCCAACTATTCGGATTTTCAAAATCAGAAAAATCTGTTTTCAGCCTCTCAAATACGGAGATTTCCTGTTTTTTCTGTTTTATATCTCAGCTTATTATCTCTGGGAGCTCAAATCAAGACACTGAAACGACGCTGTTTTTCCTACAAGAGCTCAGGAAATTCAAAGTGAGACGGAGCCTCCGCCTTCTGTTTTTTTACGCGGCCAGCATTGTGAACATACCTCATCAGTTTGGTATGGCAGTCACACACACACGCATGCACAAAAACGCAGCGCATAGTCAGTAAATCATGAAAGATTACTGGCTGACCCTCCATCTGTTGAATCGCGGTATCAGGAAAAACACAATCGAAGAAAGCGACCGCCTCTTCCAGCTGAGGCCTTCTGGGAGGCGCTACAGGCCCTCCCAAGATCATCTTATTTTTGTCCTGCACTGAAAGATCATGTAAATATAGTCTGTTGTTGTGATGTTGATATCTGTCTGTTTGATGTCACTGACACGGCTGAATTGACTCACCGTGTTGTACTGCCAGCAAAACTCCACCGACCTCGATCGTGTGGTCATTCATAAATGATTGACTTTGACTGTCATGGACATTTTCCACCATTTTCTCACATTTTATAGACCGAACAATTAATCAATTATCTAGAAAATAATAAGCAGATAAATATGTGTTAATTGCAGCCCTCAAGCTCACGCGGTGCAGCTGACTGACGTCACGTTTCATAACTTCATGTCAGGAGTGGCAGGAGTAAACAGCATGTCCAAATTCCAGGCGTGGTGGTGTATGTAAATGTGAAGTGGCCTTGACTTCTTTATCTGTCTACCTGTTTGTCAACCTGTTCACCTCATTAACTGCCGACCTGTCACTACCTGTCACAGTCAGCGTGTCACATATTTCATCTTTACCTTGCATATAGTATAAATATAACGTTTTCCAATCATTACTTTGCTGCTTTTCCTGTTAAAAAAGTTAAAATAATAATCCATACAGGACATTTCCTTCATTCTCTCTCTCTCTCTCGTATGGTTATATATAACCCAGCTGTCATCTGCTCATGTCAGAGTACTGCTCACTTGGCAGCAGTGATGTTTGTAACTAAGATCAATGAGTAGAAAATATTATTAGTCATCATTGAATATTTATTTTCATGTCTATATTCTTCTGTCTGTGCGCTGCCGTGTTGGTCAGGCCTTTCTCATCATGTTAATATTTAATATGAATGGACTGACTGACCACGGTGTGGCTCGATAAATGTTAAATGAAAAACATAAATAAAATATACTACTATATGTACTTTAAAGGAACTACTACTGTAAGACTAGATTATTTGATCTACAATGACTGACGATTCAAGCTTAAAGTAATTCATTTAACTAAACGTAGTGCCAAATCATAAGAGAAGTTATCTCATGACACTTTCCATACAGAGCAGGTCTGAACCAAACTCTTCATAATATTATTTACAGAGGCCGAACAGTTCCCACCATCAGCAAGCACTTGGCGACATTGGCGAGGGATAACTTCCTTTGAGAGGCCGAAACCTCGAGCAGAACCCAACTCATTAATGGTAATCTGATTAATAGTAGTAATAATGGCAGTAATGACAACAGTATTTGGAGTGGATGTCCTATCTAGAAAAAACAGAAGAACTTTGGGATAAATTTAGTGACATGCATTGATGAGAAGAGCTCAGAGCATCATGGGATGTTTAGGCCTATATCAGTATAACTATGGGATGGTTTAGGACTCACCTGAGCCAGCTCTACAAAAAGGAACATCTTAAGCTGACTCTTAAATGTGGAGAAGGTGTGTGAACCCAAACTGGGAGCTGGTTTCAGAAAGACCTGATGACCTTGTCCACAGCCTGAGAGTTGGGAACCACAGCTCTCATGTGTGTGTAAAACTTTTAGTATGTTTCATCAGGTTATGTCATGAAGCCACTTCTTCATTAACGTTTTTTTTTCTTCCTCCTCAACCCACAGCGTCCCCATCATGCCCACGCACTCTTCGACTTCAACCCCCACCACCCGTCCCAGCTACGCTTCATGCGCGGCGACGTCATCGAACTCCTCGACTGCTCTGATTCGGTGCGCTGGAGGGGCCGTTGCCATGGACACGTGGGCTACTTCCCCCCGGACTATGTCCAACCCATTTACCACTGCCAATGACCTGACGTCAATCGAACAGGTTCGTCGGCGAACCCCCCCGCCCGCCCAACACGCTGCTCCCGTCTTCTGCACTCGCCCGTTCATTTTTGAGGAGCTGTAACTGAACTGCTCAATATGTTACTGACTCCTCCCACTTCCCCTGTGATGCCACCTGTCAATCATAAGCCTCGTCCAATCAGCTGCTACGGGCTCATCAATCACTTCCACCGGCTCCACTTCCTCTTTAAACATGTAAAATAAAGAAATGAATAAATATCTGGACCTAGACACTGTGGAGAACTCACACACACACACACACACACACACACACACACACACACACACACACACACACACACACACACACACATGCTCCCAGGTATTATTACAGCTTATCAGCACAGGTACAGGCTAAAAGCAACACACACTCACACTAACCTGAAAAACAAACAGTGTGTGGCTCATGGGAAGTGGTCGAAGAAGGGAAAGGTTTGCTCCGCTGAGGATTTCCTCCACTATTTTCCCGACGTTCCCACAAGGAGATCCAATGAGCCGAGCGGGAGGACACAGAGAGTCCATTGTGTTGTGAATATATGGGCCAGACACCCTGAGGATACTGACACAGCAGATTCCTGTCTCACTGGACTGGAGTGTGAGACTGTCTGAAAGGGGTTTGAACACATGCAAACCTGCAAACTTTATGTATGTTTAGTAAGTGTAAAGGAGGCAACTGTGTGAACCAGTGCGATGACTGCTACCCGGACAATGCTCTGTTTTAAAAAAAATGCAACTTAAAATGTGACACGCTCAACCCGATTTATGGATCATTTGTTTATTTCTATGTATTTATTCTTATTCATGTGTAATCTTGAAATACATATATTACAAGTAAGATTAAACATTGTAAAAAAGGGTTTGTTTCTGTTGCAACAGAAGGTTTAAGAAACCCACATTTTATGTGATTAACAGTAAGAACTTTGACTGGTTTTCCTTAACCTGTACTGACAAATCATTCAAATAAAGTTATACATTCACCTCTTTGAAACTGAAGCTCGGACATTATTGTTCAATAATATTTAAACATTATAACTGTACACAGATTACACTTTTTCAACTGTAAAATAAAACGAACGACGAGAAACGCTGACAGTGTCAAATTATGGTGACGGTTTCTACTTTGTTGATGCAGTTTCACTTCGTCTTGGCCTGGTTTCGTACCTCCGAATCACAGCCCATGTTTCTGATTTTTTTCAGCAATTCAAATAAAATAATACAGCAAGCTCATCTCTTGCACAAAATTGTCACTTTGTGACACATTTTTAAGTTCATTTTTATGCTTTTCGTGTCAAATGAACAGCCACTTTTCATGACATTTGTCATGATATTTGACAGTTATTACAGACATCAGTCGGTACCATCCGTGTCATGCTAGCTTGTGAAGAAGGCGGCTGAATAATGCTCCAAAGTTAGGCTAAATTAGGTGATGTCAAACCCAACATAGTCATTTTTAAGGGGGCCCCATGACCTCTCACTTCAACATATCTAAATAAAAATGGTTTCTAAGGGCACCAACGAGTCTCGTCTTTATAGACGTGCCCACTTTAAGCTAATCCTGTGCAGCTTGGGCAAAATAAATGGGTTATTTTTGCCTAAAGCATTTGAAAAGCACTGAAAAGCTGAGACACGTATAGATTCAATCAGCCCAATCATATTCATGTGTGATGAATCCTTATAGTAGCCATCTTATTGTATTGTAGCCATTTATTGAAACTTGACCTCGCTATACAAAATGACCTATTATGACCTCAATAACTGGATCTTTGTCAAGAACAGAAGTGATCACCATGTTCCTTAATTTGGAATTTTGTTGGGATTTTGACCAGTACTGGAAAATTTTGCACCAAATCTCTGTAAGAAATGGTATCAAACCAAAAACCACAGCAACAACATATAACACATAATTCAGCATAGCCATGGCTAAACTTTTAATATTCGTATGGTTGCATAACCAAAATACATATTTATTACTAAAAATAACAAAAAAACGCCTATTCTTGCTCTGCTTCTCTCTATTTTACCTCTCTGAGAATTGCATTTTGTTTGGTTAGTTGGATAAAGCAGAAATCTGCAGACATCACCTTCGACTCTGGAAATTATTCACTTTTTCTATCATTTTATAGACCGGATGATTAATCTAAAAAGTTGTAGTGATGATAAAACTTTAATCGATCTGACCGAGTGTCACTGAAGTGCACTTAACGCTGTGTCAAAATACGAATATGGTAATAATATTGTAATTAGTGCGAGACGTACTCATTTTAAATGCCTCATTTGAATTCAGTGAACTCATTGGTATGTAAGTCTTGTTGTCAACAAGAGGTTTTTATGTCTGAGTGTGCGACTGAACAGCACTTCAACTGGTGACACACACACACACACACACGGATGGATGTTGACTGGTGCTATGTGAGGAATGCAGCGCTGCTTCTCTCACCAGGACGTGATGTTTGAAATGAAGCAGGAAACATCCAATGGGCTGAAACACTTTTTCACTTTTTTTCCATTCCTCCTGACGAGAGTCACCTCTGGCTCGCCATCGACAGCTATTCAATAAACAAGCGGCATCCAGCAGGGGAGGAGGAGGAGAGAGGAGTTAAAGGTGTACCAGAAATAGTACTGCTGTTTTCTTCCACTACTCTTTTTTTTTTTTTAAACTGCTGAGTCACTTTGAAGCGTGTGCGCGGCAGATGAAGAGCCGTGTGCGTGACACAAAAGCATTTATCATGACGTTTTTGTGTCACACACAAGTGAGACAACATGAGAATATTAAACATCACTGACGTGCCGTCAAAGACGGGGAAAACAAAAAGACTGATGAGAGAATGAAGGTGAGATAGAGACAAGGAAAGCTGAAACTGGGCATAATAAAGATTAAAAAGCGGAGAACAATGCAGAGCAATGAGGAAAACGAGGAAGGAACTCTACGAATGAGAGTGACAGTAAAAGATCCAGGAGTGGGGGAAGGTGTGTGAGCTGTGACATCAGTGACAGTCAGAGGCGTTAGAAGCAAATACAACAAAACTGTTAAACCAGTTTGACTGACTGACAGCCTCTGGCTGTTTAAGCCTTTACAGCCAAATAACCACCGTCAGCCTGCAAAGCAGTCCAACACCCAGCAAAGCAGCAGGACAGTTTTTTTTTTCTCTTCCAGATCATTAATCGTACGCTGCCAATCAGTGAGCCAACAAATCAGAAGATGAAATGGGCAGTCGATGAGTCAGCCAAGTGACTCACCCGGTAATTCACTGTGATCGGCGGTGACAGACAGACAGAGAGGGCGTTGGGAAATATTTAAAGGTGGCAGGACCCCTGCCTCTGTCTGTCTGAGTGAAGATTTAGGATGCTGCAGCAAAGTCTCAGCCTCCGTGGCTGTGAAGTAAAGCCAAGAAAAAAACTGCAGTTCCTCAAACGTCCACTTGAGGCTGGCTCCATAAGCCCGTATTTTAAAATACTCAACTTCACTGCTTAAATAAACATGTTTACAGCCTGGTACAGAAAACAGGTTTGGTCTCTGTAGCTAATATCCATGTTCATTTTTATACAAATCACCTGTTCAAACAGTATTAAGGCTTAAAATTATGCTGATTTAAAGGTGCGGGCACCGTTACAGGTGGCTTGTTTGAGCGCCCGGGCGTCATTCAGGTCCACCGACGATCCGCGTCTTTGCCGATTCTTAGATTAGCAGAGGCAGCACTGCCAAGATAGCCACCGACACGGCTCTTTAGAAACCTCCGGGGGACGTCACGGATACGCCGTCCATTCTTTGTACTGTCTACAGTCTCAACACTCTCCTCTAAGCTTTGTAGGAAATCTTTCAAGCTTGTCGGTCCACACCTGTTGTGCTAATTTCTTGTTCCTGACATTGTCTCGTTCTTTCATGCAAAACAGAGATTTACATTTGAATTACATTCTTATTTATTTATTATCATCCTCTTATTGTGTTCTGTTATTATTTGTGGTCACAGCAAGACACACAGACCGACGATGAACACCTCGCAGCGAGCAGCAGGGCCATGAAACCCTCCAGACTGCAAACTGATGGCCATGTCGCCCTTCGGCCTTTTCTGAAACCTCCTCTGCTCCCGCCGTCTTATCTGACGACATGTAATCACATCACACACGGCTGCAAGTATCAAAGCAGGGTGTATCATGTGACTTTGATCGAGGTAACTTAAACTTTATTTGAGGTTAATAAAAAAAAGCTCGGGGCTGTGTGTTTGATTTGGCTGCGCTCCTTGCCAAGACTTGTTTTTCTTTCTTTTATCGTGAAACGTTGCGTAAATTGTAACTGTAATTACCGCCTTTGTGTTACTGAGTGATCCAGAACATCAAACTGAAGCTCAGGAGTTCAAAGGTCAGGGAGGCCCCGCTTAGGTGAGCATGTCGTTTTAAGGTTTAAAACTCTTGTAGTTATTTTTTTAAAATAAATCTCTTAATCCCACTTTAATCCCACCTATCTTGTTTTTAGCTTTCTTTAAAGTAATTATGTGCTCTTCATTTTGATCTCAGCTTGGCGTCCTCTCATTCTGGCAGAAATGAGCAGGACTCAACAGGTAAAACAGCAGCCCGCAGATACTTTTAATTTGGCTTTCGGGTGATGTTTTATAATAATGGTTTTCATGGGGTTGTGTAAAGGGGTAGGGAGGGGATACCCCCCCCCCCCTCAAACACACAGGAGTTGAGAAAAGTCACGTGAGAAAGGTGTGCATGTTTCTGTGTGTGGGTGGGTGCTTCGCCTGTCAGGGTCACACCTGTCGGGCGGTGCCTTCAGCGGGATGTCACTCACTCTCTCTCTCTCTCACTCACTCACTCACTCTCTCTCTCGCACTCCGGCCGGTCAAAATCCGTCATTTGTTAACGGGAACAACGATGACTGTGTGTTTAGAGCACCATGGCCGCCCAGAGGAATCACAAGGCTGGGCAGCAAAGAGCAACACCGCGTGAACTTATGTGCAACAAGGCTGGAACTAAACCGCTCGGCTGTTTAAACCACAGAGGAGGAACCGAAAGGCAGGAGCGGGAGTCTGGGGGAGTTTAGGAGAGGAAGCGTCCCGTTTAGTTATTTACTGTGAAGTATCCTGAGCTCCAGACATGGCTCTGTCCCAGTTACAGTGCCTGGACGATAACCACGTGAACCCGCGGGTGCACGAGTCCAAGCCGGAGTTCCTGTACTGCGAAGACCAGCGGCTCGCGCTGGAGGCTCTCCTCCAGGATGGTCGCGAGGCGTTTTTTAAGTACTTGGAGGCTCGCGGCCTGCGGGTTTTCCTCTCAGACCCGGAGGTGGAAGCTGTCGCCGGTGCTGTGGAGCCCTATGACCCGGGCTTGGAGCTCTTCCCGGATAGTGCCGAGGACGACGAGCCGCCGCTTTCAATGCACTACTGGCCCGAGTTGTCGGACACGTCCATCCCACAAATGGACCTGGGTTGGCCGGATAGCGATGCTTACCGCGGGGTGACACGCACTACTGTATACACGCAGCCGCCGCTGGATGGTCAGGCGCACATCAAAGAGATAGTCAGGAAAATGATTGCGCAGGCGCAAAAGGTAGGGTACGCTGGCCCACCTTTGGACAAAACTTTAATGTAGGAAATATCCATTGTGTTGAAGCCATAATGTTCACTTTAGGATTAAATTAAAGCCTCCAATATTTTAAACACTCATTATGAAAAGATTAATTTCACTTGAAAGTCTTATTAAAAAGCCTAAAAGCTGCATAACTTAATGGATTCATCTTAAAAAGTTACTGTAATGTTGACACAATGTCACCATGAGCAGCCACGGCTCTGTCAGTAAGAGGTCAGAGTACAGGCCGCAGACCAAAAGAGACAATCAAGAGTAAAGTGCAAATTGATTAAGCGGCTTTATCAGGCGGATTGTAACTGTTGGCTGAGCCATGTTATGCTGGCTATTTGCATGTTCCTGTTCATTACTGCCAGACTGTATGAGCATCTGTTTAGTGTGCTGAGTCATGTGTCATGAAGGAACAAGTTTATGGCGTGTGTTATGTGACTGAAACATCCCATGGGCATTTTCCTGCAGAGCTTTTGATGTAAAGGAGAACACACACAGCGTCCCGCTGTATGTGATCATATTTTACTCAAACCTGTGGAGCAACTTGCATCTTATTTATTCTGTCAGAAAAAGAGTAAACATTGTGAAATGCATGCAGGTAAACCCAGTAACTTCACAGCTTGTATCTGTTTGCTCATTTGCAATTAAAACTATGCATATATGCACAAGTTTTTACCTGGATCTCATGCAGTTTGTGTTTGTTTGTCTTCAGGTTATTGCAGTGGTGATGGATGTCTTCACCGATGTCGACATCTTTAGAGATTTGCTTGATGCCGGTTTCAAGAGGAGGGTCTCCGTCTATATCCTGTTGGACCGTACAACACTACCTCATTTCCTGTCCATGTGTCAGAGGGCCAACATGCATGCCGGGCACCTCAAGGTGAGCCGGTATTAGCTGTACTCAAAGTAAGAAACAGGGGAGAATATCCAAAAGTCGTGGCCAGTAGTCCATCAGATATTTTCCTCTAGACTACTGTATGGCAACTTTTTGAAAGAAAATGCAGTAGGCCTCTATCTCAGCATTTCATTCATGTATGTGTCATGTGCAGAGAGCCTTTACTCGCTGCTTAAAGGCCTTTATCCTGCATTAGAAAATCACACAGTTAAAACAGCCAAAGAGCGAACAGCACAAAGGGAGACGAAAACATTGAATTTCCCCAAGACGTCTATTATTTATGTATGACTGTTTTAAAATTTTAAAAAATACATAAAACTGATGGAGAAAGTTTCTAAAATTAACAGGAAATATATGTCAGTTGGTCAGTTTACTCAGTCATAGAAAAGATGTCTTCAAGGCTGTTGGACAGCCGATATCACTGTTTATAGGCTCTACCAAGCTCATAAAACACGTTGCTCATGGAACATGAAATTGGCACGGTAAGTACAAATTACCGTTTGAAAGACAGACAAGCAATTCAAGTCAAGGGATTTTCATTCTGCGCGGATAAGTGAAAGCGCATGTCACCTCTCCCTTTCTCTTTCTTTTCTCTCTCACAAAAAAACCTGGAAGCCTTTCCAGCTGGCTCCGGATCATGAGCAGATAGCTGTTGTTTCATTCCACAGCTGACTGGTTATCACCAAAAATGTTCTAAAACACATTTTGAACATGCACGAACATGCAAAAGGTACTTACGGGGAACTGTATTGTCGGGGAATTAGTAAGGATTCTTGAGACATTAATCTTTCAATTAAGTTGCCAAGCCACCAAACCATAATTGTGTTGACTCAAGTCAGCCAACGCAAGTATCTCAGAATAATGTAGAAAAATCAAACATGCAGTAGGAGCAGTGTTTGGTAATTTCCGCAAAGGCTCCCAATGTGCTTAACTAATCCAGAGTGATATGCGAGGCACTGAAGATGCGGGATACTGTATTTAGGAGACCTATTGAGACACACTGACACACACACACAAATCATACTGATATGCGAGAACACACCCTTTGCCAGTTGTCTTGGAGGAGTTGAAGTGAAACACAGAGGCAGTAACAGCTTGACAAACTTCCAGCACCATCTGTATCTGGATTAACAGCGGAGCATGTCCCATGTGGCAGTTTGTGGTTTATAAACATGAAAATATGACAGTTACGTGACAGAAGTGGTTTTAGCTCAGCTGGATAGCTGTTTTATACCTGTGTTCTTCTCATGGTAACTACGTGCCATTTTGTTGTTTTTACTGTACATTCTCAGGTCTTGATCAACAAATTTGCCCCCAAATGTAGAAGAAAGTATGAAGTGGATACCAGCCTGCACAGTCCACACTTGGCCTCTAATTGCCCAACATTTAAATTAATCATTGATAGAAAATCTGGAATATGTTCATAAAAACAGCCTGTGTCACAACTGACAGGATGGCACACGAATGCACAAACCAGCAGAAGACAGGTGTGACAGCCGAAATATTTATTGTAAACTGTAAATGACAGGAGGGAGTTGGTAGGTAGGTGGAGGAGTGGATAGACAGGAAGGGAGGAGTAGCAGATAAGTACTGAGACGCCAGATTATTCATCTCCAAACGTCATCTGAAGGCTTTTCTGTACAAGTGACAGCTCCATAACAGTGAACCTGCATCCTGTCAGATGTAGAGTATTCGTAAAACAAACAGTGCGAATCCACAGCGTCTCAATTATACCTTGCTGTTTGCAGATTTTCTAATATTTATCTACAGTATGCTTTGTGATTACAGCTTGTTTGGTGGTCTTTTCACTTCAGGATTCTGTCTTGGACACGTCATCCACAGTTTGGAGTTGAACACGTTCGCACAGAAATGCCTTTTTCTCATTTTATCTAATCAGTTAACCAAAGGAATGTACTGAGGGAAAGAGAAAGTTAAGGGTGGAACCGAAGGAGGGAGGGAAACAAGTCTTCCTACCGTGAGACGAGCCAATCTGCTGCATCAAGACAACTGGTTATATAATTTTTTTGGCTGCATCCCTGTTCATGACCTGGCCACTCTGACAGACATAGAGTCTTTTACGGGACCCATGAGTCTAATTCCAAACTTGCAACAACCAAAGTAGTGGTGTGTTTATCACTAAGAATGGGCCCTCAAACAGCTTAGAAAGCACTGGCCAACTACCAAGCAGCATACCAGGTCAATAGTAATTATTTCTTGGCATTTTATGCTGTATTTTTGTTGGATGGTTTGCAATCTTTCATATTCTTTGAATATACGACATACGTAAGGCCTATTATTTACACCTTGTAAGGCTGCTCTATGTATCATTGACTGATAAACAACATAAGCCACCTTGTAAACCTGAATATGCCAGTAAACAACTGTGGACATGGATTATGGGATACAGTGGGCTGCAGTAGATGCCCTCTAATTTCCATCAAAAACGGGCTACATATCTCTATGGCATGAAATTGCAATGCAGTATTTATATTTTTAGGATTAACTAAGTGCAGATATTTGGAAACACGGCTGTCCTACTGAAGTAAAGGAAGGGAGGAAGACTAATCTCTTATACTCATTTAATATCAGTACAGCTATACAGTCACATATGTAGGTCTTACACTTATAGACCAACTGGAGTTTTATTTGTATTGCAATGCAGGAAACATCTGAAGTGGACTGAGAACTGACCCCTGGGGGACGCCAGATTTTAATTTGCGTTATGCCTGAGTCAGCAGCATTTACATGAGCAAAACAGACGTGTTCCAACAAAGTTCTTGGTCAACATAATCTATGAGAATGATGAGATTCTCAGCAGCACTCGGATCAAGTGAAGACAAGCCAGAGATTATATCAGAATCCATCGCAATTAACGTGTTGCTTGTGCAAGATCTAATCGCAGTACTAACATTGGATATGGTATGTGTAAATGCTCGGCAGCCTGAAAGAGTCAAGCAATTTACTTAAATTAAGGGCACATTACTGCGCCTTCTATCTCTGTATGGCTGTAGGGGTTTTATTAAAAAGTAGTCATATGTCTAATAAGCAGCTGTGGGTTACATGGAAGGACTACAGTTTGTTTAAACCTCTGGTTTATGTGGTTGGACGTGCGCTCCGGAAAACATCAGTTTTGGAAATTTGACTTCAGGCAAATGGTATCCGTCTGCCTAACGTGCTTTACAGATGTTAGTCTTAGAAGACTTGTTTACATGGTTTGTTTTGTTTTCTTATTCACACAAACTTTGATCATCAGTCAGCCAATAAATACTCAAAAGGGATGAGATAAGGCCGCCTCATAAAATCATAAAAATACCTTTTTATATGTTTGTTGTGACTGTAAGTTCCTTGTTTTCCAGTCTTAAAGTAGAGAATGAAAGTACAAGCACGACTAGCCTTTGTGACTATTTTACAACCTTTTATGAGCTCACAGATTATAAAGTTAGGTATGACATTTAGACCCTTTGTGTGTTTTACAGCACCTTCGTGTACGCTGCACAGACGGAGTAGAGTTCCACACCCGGTCGTCCACCAAGGTCAGAGGGCGAGTGGGGCACAGATTCATGTTCATCGATGGAGACAAAGCTGTTTCTGGGTCGTACAGGTCAGTGCACTTTGTCACAGTGTGTGTGTGTGTGTGTGTGTGTGTGTGTGTGTGTGTGTGTTTGACAGTGTAAAAAAAGAGATAAAGACTGGCAGAAACAGATTATCTCTGTGTGCTCCACCTGTCTTTGTTTGCCTGAGCGTGGCATGGGGAGATATGGATACAGAATGCACTGCCTATTAATGTTCAGTACTAGTTCATACTAGACAAACAGGTTGTAAATGTATCCAGTATTTCAAGAGAAATAATCACATGTGTTGCGCACAGTTTCTAAGTAACCGGAGGATGATGCGTTGGCTTTATGGCTCCGTACTTCAGATGAGCTGTGTAGCCTTCTTGCTCCTGTTGTTAACTCGGTCTTTACTTTTACGTGGTCTAACTTGGCGTTTGCTGTGCGTTCTGTAGTTTCACTTGGATGTCGTCTCGGCTGGAGAAGAATCTCATCACTGTGGTTACAGGCCAGGCAGTGGTTGCCTTCGACAGGCTGTTTCGCACCCTCTACGCGACCTCTAGCTCGGCCGACCTCCGTCAGGTCGCCACGGAACCTGAACCCGAACCGGAGCCCATCCGACAGGTAGCCGCAGTAGCCGCTCCTTCTGCTGAAGTTGCCAGGAAACTGTACAACCCCAAATATGCCCTGGCTTTAGGCAACCCCAGCCCCAACCCAGCTCCATCTGCTGACCAGAACAGCTCAGAAAAGGCTCAAAGTGAAGAGAACCCGGACGTCCCAGGTAGTAAAAAGAGGAGGCGGAAGAGGGGTTGTAAAGACAACACACAGGAGGCGCCCCCCATCCATCCTGGACTCCTCAATCTTGAGAAAGCATGCCTGATGTCATACCTGCCCACCTGGCCGGAGCCTGACCCCCCTAGTGACGTAATTGGGTTCATTAACATTCGTGATTCCAGCAAACCAACTCCGGTCCATCTGCAGCGATCCGAGATGTTCGGAACAAGCCAAGCGATCAGGTTTAGCAGTCCATTCAGCATGCCAGAGGAAACCCTGCCAGAGGTGGCCACACCCAGACAGCTAACTGCTAAACACGAGGAGATAAATAAACTCCAGTCAGCACAAGATAAACTCAAGGCTAAAGAGTCGGTGGTGGACAGAGCTCAGCCCACGCAACTCAATGCACGGCCTGGTGACGTCACAAATAAAGCAAAGGTACCCGAACACAGCTCACCCGCATCCGGAACAACATGTGAATCTGCAAAGAGTCTCAACAGAGAAAATAAACTCCATTCACACACAGCTACCAGCCCAGATGTAGGTCACAACACCACACCTCACCTCAAAGCACATGCACCTCCCCAAAACAGCAGCAAAGAATCGCCTCCAAGCACAGGGAGGCCTTCAGAGCACACACAGGATGTCCCCACAAACAGTCCTAAATCAGATTCTCTCCCTGGATCAAAGACTAAAGGAGCTAGCCTAAATAAACCAAGCGCTGCTGTGTTCAAGACACACACCCTGGAGTCGAACAGCACACGACCTTCACAAATGAGCGATGCCACGGGACAACACACACAGACGCGTACAGATTCACACACAAAGGCTGTTCACACGCAGCCGCCAAGCTCCTCTGAAACGACCCCTAAAGTCCAAACTCCGGTCACCACCAGCTCCGTATCCCCGTCCTCTACCTCCGCCACGTGCTCTCAGCCTGTCAGTTCCACCCCCCTTTCTAAAAATGACAGCATCGCCATCAGTTCTCCTCCCACCGTTTCTTCTGCAAATGTCAATCCTCCCCTCCCTCCTTCCTCATCTCTGACCTCAACTCCTCCCGTCCCTAAACCTCGCACTATCCAGCTGGTCGTCAAAGATGGCGTCCCAAGCTGTGACCAGAAGCTGCCGGAGTTCAGTGTCATCAGGAGGCGTGAGACCAGCACGGGGCCGCCGGTGGTCAGCAACGAGCCCGCTGTAGCAACCGTGGTAGAGAAATCGCCAGAAAAAGGGCCCGAGACCGTGCCAGAAGTGCAGAACAACAGTGGAAGCAGACCAGGAGGACGACAAGATGCCAAGAATACAGGAAATATCAGGACTTCCCAAGAGACAAAGAATGAGGAAGCAGTCGGACTACGTGATGACAGAGCAGAAATGCAATCGGTGGCTGGAAGCAACTCAGAAAGCCAGCCAAACGTTTTGATTACTGATGCACCAAAGGCAGAGAGCGTGAATATTCACGAAATAATTCCAAAAGATGTTGAGTCCAAGACTTTGACATCAATAGACTGCAAATTAACCTCACAGAAAGACTGTGGACTCACAGCAGAGGCAGCAACCAAGGCTCCAGAAAGAGCCCTGACAGGCCGCGAGTCTGCTGAAGTGCCAAATGAAAACAGTAAGAATGTGACACCAAAAAAAACATACCGGGCAAGTGCATATGAACTTCAGAGAATATCATATTCTGCAGTGACTCCACAGGATTTAGGTATATTAGACGCTGTTGACTTTGTAAAATCTCCAACAAACACTCCTGTTCCTGCCAAAGACAGCACTGGTGATAGCGCACGCACACCTGCTACAGATGGCCAGCCAGGTAATGGGAGTTTGTCAAATACTGCGAAAAATAATTCCAACAGCGTCGCCGTTCAGGAACTAACCCCTCACACACGAGGAGGCACGCACACACCGGAGAAATCCCTGCGCTTACACCTCTCCGAAACGCACGTGCCGGACTTGCGTTTGCTGACGCCCGAGAGGGAATTGCGGTCGCTCATGCGCACTCCGACTCCGGATGGATTCGGCGCAGATCCACGGTCGCACACCCCAGACTTCCGAACGCCTACGTCCGACATGAGCGACGGGTACGTATCACCAAGGACGGACTCCGCCCTCTCCACAACCTCAGATGAGTATTACGAATGTGCCGACTCTCCTTTCCACGAGCCTGTTTTTGAGCAACTGGCTTACGGTAACCACGCAACGACGGGGGATTGTGTCAGTGCCATACACACAAATATGCCTAATGCTACAACCGTTGCTACCAGTCCTGCATTCATAAATGATAGCACTCGTGCGTACAGATTCATGGACATGAATACCTCGAGCAGTGAAACGCTGAGTTCGTCTGGGCCTGCGAGTGTCTCCTCTTTGTCTTCTTTACTTGAGGAAGTGAAAACGGGCGAGGAAACTGCAGATGATGAAAATGGGAGAAAAGGGGATGAAAGGGGGAGGAAACTGAGTGCAGCAGAGAGGAGGACAGTGGGAAATTCCCAGGGGGTGCAGAGACGAGGCAGCAGCGAGGAAGCTAAGAGGACGCCACACAATTTTAAACCAGGTGAATACTTGACACAGACTGTGGGGAAAAACAAGGGGGTCCAACCCCAAGTCCCCAAGAGGAAGAGGGTGCTAAACCAATCAGCAGCAGAGAAACTAGTCGATGGAGGAGCGACTCCAGGAGAATCAAACGAAGAAGAAGCGGAGCCAAAGCGATTGTCCACAGGTGACCTTAAACCAAGGAAGGATTCTTCTGAGCAAGGGAGGCCAGACAAAGAGAAGACTGTGAGCAGCGGTGTGGAGAGGAGAGGCAGACCCCAGTCAGCCGCAGAGACTGAGAGACAGAAGGTAAGAACTGTGAGACAGCAGATGTAAAATAAGATTTTAAGCCACTATGCAGGTTAATCTAACCAAAACCATTTGTATTTTTTTAATTTAATCTAAAGATAGTGAGTGAGTGAAAATAATTCCCCTCCTGTTTCCTTCATAAATGTTTGTCCTTAGAGAGTTTCATCGTTTAGTATTTTTAAAACTGCAACCGTCTACCACTAAACTACAAAAAACTCAACATTTGTGAAGATATTTTATCTTGTTGAAAGTGAAATTAATATTTGATTTAAATAGTTCAGACTTTGTTTTGTCAGTTCTTTGTCAGAAAATGCATCTGACTCCATCACACCGATGGATGTAATTACGACATATTAGAGTTTAAAGGTCCAGTGTGTCTCAGACTTTGGAGTATTTCTTTGCAGGAATTGAATATAATATCCATCAGTATGTTTTCACTAGTGTATAATGACCTGAATATAAGAATGGTTGTGTTTTTGGTGTTTAAAATGAGCCCTTTATATCTTGTTTGTGGTTGTTGAGAGTTGTGGAGTATTGGTAAGAGATTGAATAGTATTGGATATTGGAAATCAGATTGCTATTATTATTGGAAAGTGTTTTTGGATTTTTGTATCTACACGCTGGACCTTTAATCTTCAAAGCAACACTAGCTCAGCTTTCCAGGTTCATAGTGCAAAATCACTGTCGTAAATATGGACAGCTGTACACGTTTGTTACGATTATAAAAGCTGTGATTAAAAACTGTCTTTCAGCCTTTTAACATCAAGCTCTCGCCAGCGACTAAAAGTCAGGCCCAGATGTACTCTTAGCTTCTTCGTCTCTTCACCATAGAAGTTGCTAAACTCAGTTCTGTGCTCACCCGGGTTTTAATAAACAAACCATGTTCGTTAGTGAGCTTTAGAGGTGCGAGCAGCTTCACATACCTCCAGTCTTTGTGCTAAACTAAATCAGCCAGCTTGGCTTCATATTGGCAGAGAGACAGGAGTGGTGTCAATCTTCTCATCTAACTCTCAGCAAGAAATTAAAAAAAAGCGGATTTCTCAAACTGTCAAACTTTTAATGGGCCTTTAACCTAATTAGCGAATGTTTAATAAAATTAATTGTAAAGGTGTATGCAAATGCTGTCCTTAATATTTAATCATGTCCATCAAGTCCATAAATATTCAGTACTTTTCGAGCTAGCCTTTGGTGTTAACCCAGATCATTTCACCACTCTGAAAGGACTAAGTCAGTACGACGTCAGTAGAAAGTTGGCACAAAAATAAAAATATTCAGCTACTTAAAGTCCTGAAGTCTCACTGAGGTGTTACAGTCATTAGCTTCCATCTGTTTGTGCTCAGTCAGCTCCGAAGCTGGCTTCAGCAGTCAGCTGATTGAATACGTTGTCAAATATTTAACAAAGTCAGCGTGTGTTTTTTTAAATGCAGCTTTAAACTTAATATAGATGCACTGTGCTTTTCTACCAATCACTCGTAGAATTAACCAACTAACCGATCTATCATTCTCTCTGTCTGTTGCTCATGTCTGCTTAATGCTATGCACGCTTACCATTTCTCTTCTCGTGTGTGTGTGTGTGTGTGTCTGTTAGGTATGCACCAGCAGAGCATCACTAAGTTGAAACACGCGACACTTGTTCATTATTGAACAAGGAGACTGTGTGTGAATGTAAGTGACACACTTTCAATGAAGAGCTCTGCGCATTCACTTCGGCTGCAGTATTAATGAAGCGGTAAATAATTAACAGTTTGACATTTATTGGCGTAATTTGACTCACACGCCAGCGAGTCTACGCTTTTCATCAGCAATAGCCTATTCAACCATTGAGGTGTTATTGGCATGTTTTAACTGAAGTCTGTCATGTAATATTAATATATTAACAAGCGAGAATAAAACAGATCTCTCTGATTTGCACTCCACGTATCTTTCTTTTCCATTTGCAACAAAGCTTTTATGTCACTTGGCTCTGCATTTGTGAGTGTTAAAAATGTTACACTGCATTGTGGAAAGGTTGCCAGCACACTAACAGACTGCAGTGACTCATTATACATTTCTTTTTATCCCCATTCTCCTCCCTGCTCCTTCTCCAGCGTTTGCCTACTCCTCCCGGAACTCCACGAGGACAGCAGCAAAACAGAGGAGCGTCCTCCCCTTCCCCATCATCCCAGTCTCCTCGAGGCCTCTCAGCCAGCCTGTCTTCGGGGACTCGTCCCACGGGAAGCCGTCAGTCAAACCAGGCGGAAGTCAAAGCGGCCCACAGCGGTTTATCGGATATCACCTCATATGCTCGCAAACCACCGCCCAGACCACCTCCTCCAGGGCCAGCGGGTGCCATCGGGTCCACAGCTGGGCGGAAGCAGGCCGAAGTCTTACACAGCCCACAAGGCTCCGTCTCTCGACAGCCCCCGACAGCACAGGGCAGGGCTAGAGCTGGGCAGTCACCGAGTCGACATCCTTACACAAAACCTCAGCCTCACTCACCGAACCAGGTGGTACCAGCGCACGAGTTGTACGGCCAAACGGAAGACGGAAAGGGTCCGTTTAACTTAACATTTGGGAAGCTGTACAGCCTTAAAGGTCTGAAGGACAGGATTGGCAAGCTGCCAACGCAGAACAGGAAAGGTAGCACCAGCTCAGGTACAGGCACGTAAGAGCACAAGCTAGCCTGGTGCCATTACTGTGAAAAAGAGGCAAGTTACAATAAAACATGTAAATAGGAAATAAAAAAAAAACTGTCTTCCCGAACCTCCAGGAAAAAAAAAAGTTTGAAAAAACACCAGTGTTCACAGCAGCGTTGTTGCTCTGTGCCACATTTTTCTCTAGGGTTACTAGAGTTTATTGAGTATCTGACCTTTTAACAATGACCCATGACTTGTGGTGGTGCCTCACCTGATGGAGAAGTTGTTCTCCACAGTTTTCAGTAATAAACCGCTCCTGTGCATCGTGTTGTTCTCCTGGCTTCTCATTTCTAGACATGATTCTTCTTCTTCATGCCGCTGCATCTCACACTTTCGAGCGTGGTCATGGACGTCTGGAGCTGAACCATCGCTGCCTTCTTCTTTTTATTACTTGGGTCTGTAATATGTTGTTTAGTGGGGAATGACCTGTAGCACCTTTCTCAGTGCTTTTCGATACACGTCACATTCACCTGTTCACACACACATTCATATGCTGATGACACTGGCTGCCATGCAAGAAGCTGCCATCATCAGTTCGGGAGCTAATCATTCACACGCCGATGGCGCAGCCTTCGGGAGCAATTTAGGGTTCAGTATCTTGCCCAAGGACACTTGGACATGCAGACTAAAGGAGCCTAACCAATCATCTAATGAGCGGACGACCCGCTCTACTCCACTTCCTGTGCCACAGCTGCTTGTTTCTGAGTCTTTCGTCGCACATTTTCACATGGAAATTTGGATGTTTGCCCCCACTTAGAGTTTCCTTTGACCTGGTTAAACTGGACGTATACTGTAGATCAAGCAAAAACTAGTTACACTAAGTTACAAAGCAGTTGCTTCTGGAGTGACTGCGATTCTCTCACCAAAATGTTCATGTTTGTAGCCAAGCGTTTCCTATCCTGTGCTTTGAAGTGCCTTTGAGACGCATTTGAATGCTGAAACTGTCGATGCCAGTTATTTTGTATTCATCCATTGTGTGCTGTACATTGTACGACTAAAGCAGTGAGGTTATTGATTTATTCTTTGTTTACACCAAATCCCATTTACATTCAAAATGCTTCTTTTTTTTTTTTTTTTTTTTTTTGCTTGGAAGACAAAGTGTCACAGCGCCTGTGCCCAGACAAAGCGTGCGTTATCCAGAGAGACGGGCACAATGGACGCCGCGCAGGACAGGCTTGTTACTCTGCAGACAGGTACAGATGACCTGCAGATTGTAACAACAGCATACAAGATGGTGCCCTTGAGTTCTCTCTGAAGGAACAGTGGGAATGTGGAGGACAAATAAACTCGTCAACGACATCAATGAAATGGCTGAAGTTGTGTTACAATGCTACAGATGAGGAAAAAGCTCCAGTCTGTCTTTGTGTTCGGAATTTGTTCACTTTCTGAATGTTTGTCTGTGTCTTTACTTACAAAACCGGCTTTATTTGACTGCGGTGAATCCCCATATCCCCGCTCTGAGTGCTTGTGTTCATTTATTTGAGAGTTTGAAAGGTGTTTCTCCCGGCGCAAACGAGGATTACATTATTATTTTTCCCTCACAAAGTATAGATCATGGATGGCTGCCCTTTGGAGCCGTGAAAGGCTGCTCTGCATGCCGACGGAGGTATTTAACAGAAGCGGAAGAGGAGACTGTGTGCTAAACATTTGGTTTATCTAAGTGTATTTCTTCTCGCTTCGCTCCTTGCCAAAAAAAAAAAAAAAAGTCAGAAAGAGGCGCACAGAGGTGCTGTACAGTCCTCTGTGGAAATCATCTTTCGCAGCGTATTGACATTCTGAAAATATCAGATTTAATCCATGTCAGACACAGTTGTGGGAGCTTTGAACACATTTTGTGCGGTAAATACTACAATCAGGACCGTTTGCAAAGGACAGTTTTTATCAGATGTCACCTATTCGGGCAAGACGCGAGCTGCATGAAGATCAGCCTCAGCCGAGACGTGATGATTTACAGTTTATTATCACAGCAGAAAAACGCGTAGCTTTAACGTGTGAATCACAACTTTCGTAGACGAAAATAGTTGTCTATGAGGGCTGTAAACGCTGAGCGCAGACCGGCAGAGACAAGTGATGCATCCGGTGCATGACTGACTCACCTTGAATTTGCATTCTTATGTAACCAGGAAGAGAGATGGAAAGCGGTATCTCTATTGCATGGTAGGCTTGGTGAGCAAACAAATATACTGTACATGCACAGACACTTAACCTTTACAGGCCTCCGTGGTCAAATGGTCAAAAAGAGAAACGCTTGTGTCGAGAAACACAAAGAACGGACAGTAGACCAGTGGAAATCTACACAAAGGTAAACATATGGTATCTGCATGTGTGGTTCCCAACATAAAGCCCGGTGGAGGACGTGTGATGGCGTGTGGATGCTTTGCTGATGGTGCTGTTGGAAATCTATTAAAAATTCAAGGCCGGCATTTTGCAGCGACACATGCCATGTGTTCTGCACTTAGTGGGACTGTCGTTTGAAAGAGCCAGGCTAGCTGTTTCCCTCTGTTTCCACTCTTTGTGCTAAGCTAACTGTAGCTTCATATTTGTCATACAGAAACCTCGTCTCGCTGTCTGCCTCTGTGTGGATTTTGGTCTCCCCTCCTCATTCTGGCTCTGCTCTCTCCACTGTACATACCTGCCAAACATCAGCAATCAGTGCACCTGTCTTCCATCAGGCAATCGTCCTGCTTACAAGAGCTCTGGACAAACTGCCAGCCCCTGCAGTTCACAGTTAGTCTATGCGGTCTGCTTCCTGCTCTGAAGCTACTTTATTTTGCATCCATTTAGTTAGCCTGTCTGTCTGCCTGCCTGTCTGCCTGCCTGTATGTGAGACGTACACCTGCTTTTCCTGACTCAGGATTATCTACTTGCCATCCACTAAGCCCGTCAGCCATCGCTCATAATTGCCTGTCCTACGTCTGCGTTCGGGTTCAGCTTAACTAAATTGTGACAATGAGAGTGGTATCGATCCTCTCATCTAACTCTCGCCAAGAAAGCGAATAGTGTATTAACCAAAATGTCAAAGTTTCCCGTTGAATGTCAATTAGCAGCATTTGGAAGCTGTAAAATGTGTCACGGCCAGAATACTGATATCAAACAAGAACATAAAACAGTGCTTCCTGCAAAAACTCTTTCTATTATATATGTTCTGTTCTGAATGTGCCAAATTACAGCATGCTATATGCAAACTGTACAAACGAATTTATCTTTAAGACATAGTGAAACAAAACAAAATCCATATAGTCATACAGACATGAGATGAAATATACTTTATGAATATTTTTCTGGGTCACACATCCAGATTTAGAATGAGTCAGACAGTCAAACACACACACACTCTCTCTCTCTCTCTCTCTCTCTCTCTCTCTCTCTCTCTCTCTCAAGGAGGGTGCAGGGCAGCGATTGAGATGCAGAAAGCAGAGAGATGGAGGAGAAGGAGAAGCACACAACAATCCCTCCTTATCTGAAGTGACTGAGAGGCAAACTGTGAATAAAGCAAGAGGCAGGGGAAGATGGAGAGGCAGATAGACGCGGAGAGACATGAAAGCTGCGAAATAAAATAAGCTTCTACAGTTGGACGGTCTTCTTCTCAGGTTTACCTTTCAGAATTCTTCAGTTCGTCAATTTATCAGCACGTCTCTCCAGTAATTTCCTAAAACATCTGGGCACTGTGTTATTAATCGAAAACTTAACTCGAAGCGCAGGCACATTACATTTGTTGGGGACTATTTTCAGCCGTGGATTAATACACACACAACTTGTCTACTCATTTGTGACTCAGAATTACATCCAAAGAAGGACACCAAGAAAAATATCCCCAACCTTCTAATGTTCTGTACAATGTAAAAAAACTGCCAGCAACTACGAAAAAATTGTTAAGAAAGAGGCATGTAACATCCATCATATCACCTGTTTTCTTGCCTGGAATTTCCTGTTACCTTGTCTGACGTGAGAAAGTTCTTATCTGAGCAGCAAGGTGAAGGCCGGGTGGCATTTAGGTGTTTAAAAAAAAAGAAAAGAAAAGAAAAGACCATCTGTAGCGTGAATGCGTGCCAGACTGTTCGGTGAAACAGTCAGTGAGCCGTGCAGCGTTAACCCAAACTCAGCGGCGACCCACCGCCAGGCTTCATTATCTCACCGCTCATCGAAAAACATCATGCAAGTGTCTTTTTCAGTGGAACACACACACACACACACACACACACACACACATACACACGCTGGAAGTCTTGTGGTGATGATTTTGTTTTTGTGGATGATTGGGTGGTATGATAGTGGTGGCTCAGTCCCAGAATAGCACACCATACACATTCAAACACACAGTTAAATAGAAACCATCCCCTCTCCCTCAGGCCATTTATATGGAGATGAGAGACTTGGTTACTCAGCGGACACACACACACACACACACACACACACACACACACACAGATATTGGCACGTAAGGCTCAACGCAACATCCTCCATTCAGCTGAGGCCTCCAAGCTCATCATAAATGATAATGCCAGACTTCCACTCAGACTCTGGGGTCGCAATACAGACAAGGATGACACAGTCGACTCACACACACACACGCATGCGCACACACACACACACACACACAGTGTGGTGACTCAGCCATCCTTTGGGTCTCTTCCTTTGTGAACAACCCTTTAGGTCCTTCAACTGCCAAGGAGCTCACACACATACGCAGACAAATGCACGTAAATGCCGTGGTTGCCCTGCAGGTGTGTGTGTGTGTGTGTGTGTGTGAGGAAAGGTGGAGGTGGATTAAGTCAAGACATCCTCTGATGTCAACAGTTTCCTGCACTTGACATGAGTCACTCTTTAATTAGTGTGTTTTCGCGCTCGCTTGGTCCTCCGGTTCATTTATGTGACGACGACGGACGATGAAGATGCTGCGTTTCATTTTCACTTTCTTCTCTGCGTCTTTACCTGACGGCAGAATCATCACTCCTGCAACAGAGACAGAAGAGAAAACGACATGATCTTGTCGAGGTGGGCGCTTTGATTGAGGCGGGTGCCGTTACAGGTGGCTTGTTTGAGCAACCGGGCGTTATCAGCCCACCTGAGGTCCACAGGTGATCCATGTCTCTGCCCATTTTTACATCAGCTGGAAGACAGAAGGGTCAAGCCTACCAAGATGCCGGATATGGCGTCCATATTTCTGCTGTCTATGAATTGGAGGAGCAGCAGCAGAAATCCTGCATGTTGTTAACAAAGCGTTGATGAAATATGTTTTGTTGAAAACGTGTTACTCCATTTAAAAACATGCCTGTACCATATATTTGTAGCATAATTACACACAGCGTAAGCGCAGAGCTTAAAGGCCGAATGTCACGACTCAAACCAAGAAACACAAACCATATGAAAGACTCCGCACACACACACACACACACACACACACACACACACACACACACACACACACACACACGGCTTGCAGTGAGCAATAATCACAGGAAAATGCTGATTAAATGCCGACAGTATCACAACAGCTTTGAAATTCAAATAAAATTGATGGTTCCGGGGTGTCTGCGCAATCACAGCTGGCTGCTGGTTGCTGGTTGCTGTAATCTTGTGGGAGGAAAGGTGGGACAGCCACCGAAGCGGCATTAAAAAAACCAAGATACTAAAATATGCGGTGGCAGCTCTGCAGAAGTTTCAGGGCTCGCCCTGTTACACAATAGTTATTGCCATACAATAGTTTCATCACCCGGCTGTGGGTGCAGTTTGTCTGCTTTCCCCCGGGGAGCAACAAACACAGAACAGCACGGATTCAGATGCTGACTACACAGACCTCACGAAAAAAAAAAAACTCTCCTGTGGTCTCAAGTGCTCTTGAGGTCCTACAGTTTGTAATACCAGCTGACAGAGTGTCAAATAGACTTAGACGAAGAATACATATGTAGCGCAGGATCAGACTCCTGAAACTGGGTTTTAAAAAAAAAAAAGCAAAGAAAAAAAGGTTATCACGGCGAGATGCACCTCACCCACAGGTGAGTTATGTGTCTGGATCTGCAGGGAAGATGAGCCTGAGCGGTAGTTTACATATTTCACTGAGCAGTCAGATGCATGGGCTTGTTTAAAGGTCAGAGCTGGGTGTCAGCCCTAAATGTCATATCTAATGCGTGATCATTTGTTGCATTGTTATTTCAGGAGGAAAATTCCACCGAGCGTCCCGTGGAAGCAGAAAAACATTAAAGCGGTTCAACCTGTTTCAGGATATGGAGAGATTTCGTTTTCGAGGGTTGGGAGTTAACAGTCATGGTCTGGTAGGAATTAACCACACCACAGTCACTGAAGCGAATTAAGTAATTAAGGAAATGAATCTCGGTAATCGGAAAACATAGATCAGCAAGATGATTAGCACCCAGTTTGGTGACGAGAAGAACCTTGATCCGGAGATGAGATTGATTATCTGCGTGTGTAACACACCTTTATGACCTCGGCCATTTCTAACTATTTGATTTCTTTGCTGATTAACTAAAGCTTGCAAGGGAAGGCTGAGCTAAAATAGACTCAAGGAGCGAGAAAGAGAGAATAAAAGTACGTACAGTCCCTTAGTTTAGCGTGTTAGCATTGTAACGTTAGCACCAAATGCTAAGCTAATGGGAATTTTATTAGATTTGCTATTAAAACAGCCACATTCATTTTTATTTGACTGAACCAGTCAGCGTCGTTTTCTTTATGTTGGCTTCCGCAGTGGAAAACGTCAAATAAAGGCTTGAAGAAGAAATCGGTTCATTGGATCTCTTCGGTTTGTTTTTGATGACAGAACCTGGCAGAACCTTCTATTTTTATTAGTTATTTGTGAAGCGCAGGCTTTGAGTTTTACAACACAGTTGCCACAGGGTGACTGACACGTCACCTCCAAATAAGATCACACCAGCACTTTGCAGACTGGGCCACACCTGGTTTTAGAGGATGGAGAGGAAACCTGCTCCGACATCTCGAGACTAGCTGAGGGCTAAGTGGCACATTTTGAAAGGCGCTCGGGATTGCATTATTGTTATTTTTATTGAAAGTGTGATTTTTTTTTTTTTTTCTAAGATCTCACAGCAGATGGGGACCTTCAAGCTCTTTTGGCTGCCCTGCAACCAGTCAGGGAGACACAGAGTCAGAGTCAGATTTTGGATCTGTCGAGGCAGAGCAGCAGGGACGGTCCTGGAAAAGAAGAAAAGAAAGAGCTTAAGGTCACACACACACAGAGACAGAGAGAAAGACACTCACACACATTCTGCAGCCCACTCCCTCGTCTGGCATGCAGCTGATTGTTGGAGTGGCATTTAATTAATCCCGTCAGAAAAGGTGAAGAAAAGGAAGAAAGGAGGGAGGGAACAAAATTAAAGTCATCGACGGAGGGAGACGCTCTGCGAGGATCTTCATTTGTCAACTGAAAAACAATTAACTGCACAAGAGCAGTTGTTGTTTGGCTTGGCTCAACTGCAGACGGCTGAATTTGGGTTCACCTGAACGCTCACGTGGCCGAACCTGACCTGAGTTTGCGCGACAAAGACAAAGTGATGGATCTAAGCTCTCAGATGTGCTATAAATCTGCAGTCTGCTTCAGTCACGCGTCATGGGTTGCTGCTTTGAATCCAGGTGTTCATTTAAACGTGAGTCCCCTCCCTCTGACACTGTTATCGAGCCCTTGAGCAAGGTATTCACCCGCTGCAGGAGAAGACTTGCACAGGTGTGAGCGTGTGTCACAGACTGTTCCAGAGGATTTTACTGCTGCACACCACAAGATGACAATAACAGTGCATCTGCAGGGGTGACGTGGTTATTAATGATCTCATCTGGAGTTGAACTTTCTGTCAGTAATGCTCCATGAACTTCATGAGTTTTCATCCTCTCATTCATGGAGAGCTGCGTCTGACATTTAAGCCTGCAGGTGACAGAGAGAGCAGCTCACGGCGTGATACATTATGTCTCCTGGTTAATGTGTTAAACGTTTGCACGGCCTGTTGTGTTTCTTTTATATATATATATATATATATATATATATATATATATTTGAGACACCAAGCGAGCTCAGAGGTGACCTTCACTGAGCCACTCATGTTTGTGGCTGTCAGGAGTCGTGACAGCGAGCGTAGGAGTGACACAGCCAAGACAAAGACAAAGACAGGACACACAACAATGATGTGTGTGGTTTCCTGTGGAACAATGCTTGTGCAACCTTTCTAACAGCCGCTCATGGTCGCTGAGTTAAATACACACACAGACACAAGTCTCCATCCTCTGTGAAAACGATCACTACTTGGACTGTGTTGCCACCTGCAGGACATCAAGTTTCATGGCTTGTTGAGCGGTTTAGTTTGACGCAGTCTAAGACGACAGACCCGAGCTTCCCCTCGTGAAGGTTCTAAGGTATTTTAGGAAAACTTTATGGTCAGTTTGATGGCTGTTAGATGAACAAAGAGCACAAGGTAGCAAGACACAGCCTCTGCCTCCCTCTGGTGGAGGGAGAGCTGAGATACACTACGGTGACCACAACCTGCTGTCCTCAAAGACTTCTGTATCTAACTACAGCTACCTGTGCACAGCAGCACAGACCAGGGCTGACACTGTGAGGGTCCACATTCACACCTGCGAGCAATTTAGAGTCACCAATGAACCTGCACGTCTTTGGACTGTGGGGGGAAGCCAGACACAGCGAGAACGTGCAAGCTCAACACAGAAAGCCCCTCGGCCGGGGTTCAAACCGGAAGCCTTCTTCTGCTGTGAGGCGACAGCGCTAACCACTGCACCACTGCTGGATTTGAAATATTTGAAATAAAATCTGAACGTCTTTATGAATGAGATGTTTTGATGCCGTCCCGCTGACACTGTTAATGCTTAAAGGACTAACATTTGAAATGTTGTTGCAGAGCCTCGTGTGTCTCGGGTTTGTGTTTTAATTTAACTGTTCTCAGCTGTCAGCTACAGTGCTTGCAAGTTTCTATTAAGTATAAACAGCAGCCTATATCGTCTTTAAGCATTTTCCCTTAAAAGATTCCTTTCAGTATCGTGACACCACCTACAGTTTTGTTTACATGGACTACATAAATGTTCCTCTGACTGTTTCATCGTCCAGATGTTACAGTCTCTTGTAATAAATGAAAATCCACCTTGAAACTTTTATGAGATCCAAACAAGTTATCACTCTTCACTCGCTCTCAGATCACATTTTACTGACTGACACTTTCCACTCACCTTCCAGTTACACGACATAACGTGACATTTTGATGTCATATATAATAATCTATATGATTATAATTTATCTTCTTTCCTTTTGTGATAGGTCTTCTCCAAATATAAGTCGTTTTTCTAAGCTGTGATGTGTCTCTGCACATTTATACTCGCACAGCTCTTCCATTTTAGAACACATTGTGTATAAATTTAAATTGTCTACATTGTCTATCTTATCCTCCTTTTATTTTTACTTTTTTTGCACCAATAACACCAAGACAAATTCCTCCTCAGTTAAAACCTCCTTAAATAAAGAGAGAAGCACAAAGGAAGTGATTTTTCTTGAATATGTTTATTGGTCTTTTTTTAAAAAAAAAAAAAAAAGAAGTCTAGAAATGAAGAAGTAGAAGAAAATAAAAGCAGATGATGAGTACCCGGTCAACAGCCAGCTCAAGGAGTGTAACAAGAACCTTTTATGGACGTTAAAACCTGACACCCAGTCAAACTTTACAGATCACAGAGACTCATGCCTTCACAAAAAGAGACCCAGTGTATCCTCTTTGTGTTTGTGTTGTACCCTGTCTATCAGAGCCTGGAGCGTAACACTGATGCACACCACTGCACTGTCTTTCACTAAAATCATAAAATGTGGTATTTGTTTCTCTGTCCATCACCTCTCTGCTCTCTTGGGTTATGACTAAGGCACTTTATGGAGGAACTTTTTTTTTTTACCCCCCTCCTATTCGCACGTACTTCAACGTGAAAAGCTGCAAACACGTGGCACACAACTTACAAAACGGTTACCTAAACTAACAGTAGAACACATTCAACCATAACACATGGACGGCCCTGATCTACTGGGCTAGAAAGCCCGTCTACATCGCTACATTAAACGACAAAACGATGAATAAAACATTCGTCACCGATCTGTAAAATCATGTTTGTTATTTCAGGCTTTTGATAAAGTGTGGATGCAACAGCAAGACACGAACGTTCATCATAAAAACATCATCGGATCACCAAGCGTTCGTCTCCTTTTTAACATTTAGAAAATGCAATGACAGTATGAACAAAGACAAATATTAACATATGAAGTTAAAACTGCTGTTACATTAAAGCAGCCAGTGGAATAAAGAGTTGAACAGTATAGTACCATAAGTTAACAGTAGTGTAACAACACCCTACACCGAGATGTTGACATTGATTATTATTTGCAGCTGTTTCTATGCAAGTATCAAGTACATTTCTCTGATTATAAATTACAATAAGCTGGATGTTGGCTTCCATTAATGGAGATTTATATTAAAAAAAAAAAAAAAGTCTCCTGCAGCTGAGCTTAATGCTGTAATCCATCCACGACTGTACAAATAGGAAGCAGGAAAGATTGCATTGTATAACATGAGGATGTAATCCAGGTTCAAACCCTCCATGTCGCTCGGTGAGGTCCAGCAGAGGGACCCCTCACTCCACGTATCCGCGGCCATGACGAGGCGTTTGCATAGCTTATCTCTACCCCTGTGTCATGTACTTTATACATTTAGTAATGAACAGTGCATGTGGGCAGCTGCAGAACACGGTAATGCATTCAAAGCACCTTGATAGCTTCGCTGAGGATACAGTAATGGTAGAAGATACAGTATGTCGTACACGGGTCGTAGCTATGACTATCATACAGTTTATGTAAATGTAAAGTGTAAATATGTAAAAAAAAATCAAGTAATAGGCAAAAAGAAATCGGCACTGCAGTGAATATAGATGGAAGAAGTCAACTTCAAGTACATTGTAGCTCTTTAAGGGACTGTACAAAAATTATTAAGGGGTGCCAGAAAAGGAGAGGGTTATGGATTTATTCTTTTAACTGAAAAATAAATCTCGATTCATTTATCGCTGCTGATTCATGTTTTATTCTATTGTTCTCTTACAGTGCATTTTACCGTGTGCACAGGAGGAAATGGACTTTATTGTCCTCATATTAGCGCCTGACGAAACATTATCTCAGCAGGGAGCGTGTCACACAACTAACAGGGCTTTGCGATTAAAATGCATGGTTTTGCACAATGTCTGAATTAAAAAAAAAGTTTTTCATTAGTCTATAAATAATGTAAATAATAGCTGGCTGCATTAGATGTCTTGAGTCGGAGCAGTTCTGTAAACTTTAGGTGGCTAGCAAGCGCGGGCTAGCTCGAAGTGAATTTACTGGTCATCAGGCATCAAAAGGGTCTCTGATGATGATGATGTTTTTTTTGCCGGTTACCAGAGATGAAGTCAAAGAAGTTGAGTTGAATTTTATTTAATTTAGTCCGTCTCTACCTGCCGGGTAGCTAATGCTAGCTAGCATCAATCTGCAGATATCAGCCCGAGGTCTTGTCAAGAAACGCAGACAGCAGGGGATGAACTGATGCTGAAACTGATAATTAACGTCTGTTTCTACATTTAACTGAAGCATCTAGCACTGATGGACCATAGCTGGATGAGATATCCTGTATTTATTTATTTTTTTAATGTGCATAGTGAAGACAGCCTTGAGTAAGTGCAGGTTTTTTTTTTTTTTCATGCACGTGAAGATATAAAAAATAAGATATTTCAATTATGTTGCATTTTGTAAAACAAACAAAACAATCTGCAAGATGGAAAAATGTGACAGAAATCAAGATTTTATTGGCCGAGCCCAAATGTGTTTTGTATATAGCCTATAAATTGAGGAGCTTTACTTCTTAATAAAGTAAAACAAAAGGTTTAGCTCCCTCTTCCACACTCCAATAATTTTCACACAGTCCCTAAAGAGGCCTTCCTTCTGTTTGCATTACGCGATAAGATATTTTTAATATTTACGCCTCTTCCAGTGGAACCCACAGACACTTCTCTTCTTTCATGAGCTCCACAAATATCAGTAGAAAAACAATGTGCGCCATCAGCTCGTTGCATTGACTCTACTGTGCTCGGGGTGACAGTGATGTATTCATCAGACCCTTCAAAATGTTATAATCAGCACATCTTTGAACCCCCATTAGCCTGTCATCATCACTTTCAGCACAGCAGATATCATCATAAGTTCATAGAGTATAAACCCGTCTACCCTGGTGACATCCTGTTGTTTTATTAGAACTGAAGATTCTGGTTTGTTTTTAAGGTCGGCCTCTAAGTGATATTCAGCTGCTGCATACCTGTGGGTGCAATAATTCTAGCACTGGCCACTGTGACCTGAAATAAACTGGCGTGTGTGTGTGTGTGTGTTTCTATGCGTGTGTGGAGGGAGTTACTGATGATAATGCTAACATTTGCACTAATGCCCATCGCCACAGCACCAGCAAACCAGCGAGAAAAAGGCCACGCGGCGGAGCAGAGCGACTCGACTCCGCGCAGCTCACAATTGATCGCACGCCTCTCAAGATGCAACGCTGAAACCCTGTGTGAAACCCTGCTCTCTCCTCCGGCCTAAAGAAGTGCTAAGCTCAGGAAACTCGCTTAAAAAGCTTTCGTAGGATTTTGAAAAAATAATATAATATCACTCCAGGACGTCTGTTTTGCTTTTCGCAGACAATATTAAGGACACATTAGGTGCTGATGGCTCATTAACCAAGGATGGGAGAGAGAGAGAGAGTACAATCTTAAGATGGCAAGAGGAGAGGGGATCATATGCACAGGAGCAGACCGTGCCCCCCCCCCCCCCCCCCCCCCCCCGCTAAGTGCTGCAGAGATGCGAGGGAATGTGTGCTCATGAGTGTGTGTGCAGAGGAGGAGGGGGGGATGGGGAAACGAAAAGTGAGAGTGTGTATTTGTGTGTGAGTGGAGGCGGGTTCCTACAGTTTGATGATGGCTGCAGTTGAAGCAGGGTAAAGAAGAGCAGGACAGGAAATGGATGGGCCGGCGGTGGAGGTGTAACCTCAGCTCAGGCTCTGCTCCACTGACGCTGCATGCATTATCAGCTGGAGGAAGTTTTCACACACGCGTGGTGAAAGGAAAGCGGGGGTCGAATTCACCGGGTACTGATGCTTTGAGTTTTTTTTATATACGCTATGCAAAGATTAAAGATTTTTCAACATCAAATCCCCGAAATGATTTATATCTCCAGGCTCAAGGGGACGCTCCCCAGGAGGGAGATCGCCGGCCCCGGTGTAGCGTACGATGGGACGAAGGGGCGTTGTTTCTCCACAAGCCTCCACGGACGGGAAAATGTGCTTCTCTTCATGTGTTTCATGCTTATTAGGTCGGACAGCAAGAGTGCACAATGCACTCCTCAGCCACTGCACGGGCCGCTATGTGCCAGAGCTCTCCTCATGCACAGTCTCACACATATACACACACACACTTGAGTGCGCACAAGCATACATAAAGATCTATCTTATGCACGCGCACACACACACGCACACACACAATCCCTCCACATTTTCTCTAAGCTGGGACCAGCCAGCAGCAAGAACAACCATCCATGGCTTTGACCCTGAATTAAAATCAAATGAGGGGGGGGGGGGCAGACGGGGAGGGGGGGCGTCCATAAAAATAGGACAAGATGTTTCTGTAGAAAAATAGAGGAATTTCCAGAGATAAAATGTCTTTGGCACTTCTGAAAACACAGCATACACAAAGAAATCAACACTGAGTATAAAAGGCCAAACTAGAAAGCTCTACAGCCAGAAAAAAAAGATTAAGATAATCCAAGTTCATCCACATATAAGTCTGGCCAGTCCTGGGTGGATTTGAGCCTGAACAGGCCCGTACTCCACCATCTCGCCGTCCACAGTGATCATGCCTTGTGGAGAGATGGGCTCCAGCCGCAGGGCCTTCACCTTCTCGTACACCAGGTGGGGGCAGCCGCACGCCAAGTGGGCGCCCTTCTCCATGGCGAGGAAAAGGCGCAGGAGGGCCGGACGAGAGATTCCTGCTGTCACGTAGAACAGATGAATCAGCCCGTCGTCTGCCATTGCGCCAGGGGCTGTCCAAAGGTCCTCAGCCAGGTGGGACTGGTAGATAGCCAGCACCAAGACAAAGTCCTCCTCCTTGACCACCGTCCAGCTCTCTGGAACTGGCTGGTCCAAGCCAGGAAGCAGAGAGTCCACCGGTTCTTCAGTCTTGCCATCACTCTGGGTCTCAGGTCTCTTGGTGGTGATAGCGTTGTTGGAGGAGTTGGTGATGGTGTTGTGGTTGGAGTTCGTGCTGTTGTGATTGCGCCAAGAGTTTCGGTTCGGGGAGGTGTTGGGGATGAGCTGACAGGGCAGGGAGGAGCAGAGCGAGGGGTGCTGAGGTGTGGAGGGAGGTGGGTGCTTCCCTTTTGGAAGTTTGGGCGTCTCGTTAACGGGGAGATACGCCAACCTTCCCTGATAGACTCGGAGGGAGGCCAGGCGCACCAGGGTGCCCATCAGGAAGCGTATCGCTCCGACGTGGCGGTATTTCTCGCTCTCGATGTCGACGTCTGCAACGAAGCCCCACGCCAGGGAGAGGAAGGAGAAGAGGCGCTGCCGAGAGGCCAGGTGGATCGACACCAGGTCCATGGAGCCAACCAGACCTTTGCACAGCATGAAACCACAGCTTAACAGTAGCTCCTCGTTCCACGCTGGAGATGACCTGAGAGATGGTTACACACAACATGAGAATGAGAATTACTGTCACTGTGTAATAAAAACAGGACTCTCCAGGCCTGTATTTATTATCAGCATCAGAATGTATAAACCTATAAACAAGATCTAGACGCTAATCCTAAATGCTAGCATTGGGTGCTAACATTAACGTTCAGCAGCTTTGCTTTGTGTGATAGCATGCTAACATAACACTAAACACAAAGTACAGAGGCTGATGGGAGTTATGTTGAAGGTATCTGATCCTAAATGTTAGCGTGGATGAAAATATACTCACACCCATCTGACTTCAGAGGGGTTTTCCCCTTTAAAGGTCCACAAAGTTCTTTGAATTTGACTCCTTTTGTTAAGATGCAAGCCTTAATTAGCTTTCACAGCTCTCCCAAAGATGAAAATATGTTTGCTCAATTCAAAAGTTGCAGGTTTACACGCCCCGTCTAAAACGGGGCAGCATTTGACGATTATCCGGTGAAGGCAAACAACAACTGAAGTTGGCGGCGAGCGCTTGGACTCGTGAGCTCAGTATTCTCCGGGCTGCGGCCCGGTCCACACCTGCAGCTTGTAGGACTCGGGTGACAAATACATTCCCGTTATTCTTTCTTTGATGTTGTGCTCACAGCCAACCAGCAGATGGAGATGATACCTCGGGCATGTGCTGGGTGGACCTGTTCCACAGCTCCACGGTGGGAATATAATCACTCATAATGTGCAAGTTTCTAAACCTATTACATCACTCCTTTGAGAGTTATCAGGAGCCTGAAATGACCTCTGCACAGCGAAGCATCTCCAGTTTACTCTGCTGTCTCTCTCTTCTCCCCCCTGAGGAATGATTTGCCCGGTCAGCCATTGGCATAATTACACAGAAAGGAGATAAATCGTTCGTTTTTAAGGCTGAGGAAGGTTCTTCTTCACTCTTTTTTTTTTTTTTCCCCCTCCACTGTTGATCCATGCATTTAAATGACTCATTAAAGGAGTGACTTACTGTGAGTAGTGGTGGACAGAGGCAGCCAGGGCGTTGCCTGAGCCACCTGGTAGAATACCCAAGGGGGTCTGGATGGCGTCTTGCCAGTCCTCTCGCTCCATCAGACCATTTATCACCTGAACGAGCAAGAACAAATTCAAAAAACATAATCAGATCAGGATCCTAAATAAAAAAAAGCATGTGCAAAAGTTATGATAAAAGGTTCTTCTTCTTCTTCTACTTTGTTAGATGCAGCTGTCCTGTGTCAGGGGAACCTGGCCACCTTGGCTGAAGATTTATACATTCATAATACAGCACAGAGCCGAGCAGAAAAACAGGTAAATTTTACTTGTATGTACACATACTTGGCCAATAAAGTCGATTCTGGTTCTGATCAATTTAAAAGAAACAAATATCAGTGAAGCATCTATGGAAGAAAAACAAGGCTATTAATCAATGACTGCAGAGATCTTCAGCGCCGGGCTCTTTTTTTCAGGTCGAAATTAAATTTTTACAGGCCTATTCTGAAACGAGCTAAGAATAGAAACAGGCCTGAGAAGGTTTCTATCATTTCAGCCCGCGATTGATTGATTTGTGGCAAACTGCTCAAACTGCTCAACGCGCACGGAAGGAGAGAGCGCACATTCAGTTTGTTGCATGGACTGTATTCCAGTAAAGTCACCTTTAGATGACTGTTCATAATCCTGGTGAACTGCACGTCAGCAGCAGAGAGCGTTCTGAACCTGCCACGTGCAAATTGCTGTCATTAGTTTTGTACAGCTTGGAGGCGGGGCTTCTAATCCCTCACAAAGCTGACGGCGGCCATCACATTTCACATTAAATCAGCGTCGACATACACTTAGCTTCGTTTGCGACCGGCTGGCAGGAGATTTAAGATGTTAAACGACTGATCTTTTAGCACATTTTTACTTAATTGTGACATGGTGGACGCGTGTATCATATTTCATTAAGTTCTCCGCACTGATGAAACCACAGCAGGCCGTTTGAAAGTGAAGGCACCTCAAACAGCAGCCCATCTCCGGACATGATAACCAGGGCGTCCCACTGTGACAGGTCCGCCTTCTTCACCAGCTCCCTCGCGTGGTTCTGGTGCTCTGAAGGAAAGACGACATGACACAGAGAGACAGACAGAGAGAGAGAGAGAGAAATAAGAGAGGAAAAACAGAAAATGTGTTAAAGTGTAGGACAAACTGGCAAGATAAAAAAAAAAAGGGCAGAGGAAGAGAGACACGCTGCCTTCATCGCCCGCCTCTGGGGTAGGATCAGGGAGATTAGGCAGAAAAGAGATTCAATTTTCCCCACATCACATTAGCCCATCCAGTGGCTACTCAACAGCTCCCAGGCAGCTTAGCCGCCCCGCAAACATCTGTGACTGACAAATATCATCTGCGTATGTGCATTCACTGGATGCATTTGATGTGTTCAGTGTGTGTGCGTGTGTGTGTGTGCGTGTTGGTTAATGCGCTGGCTGAGGACTGAGCTATTTGTTCAGCCTAGTTTTATTGGCAGCGTCCTTGAGTGGGTCCCTCCGCAGGGGGTCTCTGTGGACTCATCCCGTCAGCATTAAAGTCTACAGTCCTACCAGCTGAGACTCCCCAGTGTGTGTGTGTGTGTGTGTGTGTGTGTGTGCATGGAAGAGAGAGCTTTAAGAGAGGGGGAGCAGACAGCAAAGAAGTTAGCGAGTATTGATGCACAGCCATCATGAAGGAAACATTTTTCCGCTTCAGCTTCGAGCATCGATCGAGGACGGAGCTGAAATAAAAACAGCTGCCCTCTCTCTTCCCGTTCACTCGGCTCAGCCTCTACCTGTCTCCCCCCTACCTACGCTCTCTCCCTCCCCATGTTGCTGCTGTTTGTTTACAGCGTGCTTGCCGGGGAAGGCTGAAGGCAGTGATGCAGTGCTGTGTTGACAGACACAGGCAGAGGGAGTAACTGCACCGCACGGCTGACTCAGCACTTCAAACCTGACAGCGCTCCGGCTGATGCTTTATACTTCCTTATTCATGGGGCCAAACACTCCTAACCTGTACCTGAAGACTGTGGCGGTGCATCGCTTCCACTCAATCCAACTGTCGACTCCTTTTTCAGCTGCACGGATTCATTTAGGCCAGAATACATCTATAACACAGAGTGAAAGACGTCTATATATTGTGTTGAAGAGATGTTTACTGAAGTCGGGAGCTTCTGTCTGTACTTTTTTGTAGTACCACTTGTGCCTGGAGAGGCGATAGTGAGCCAATCCAACCTGGATGAAGGTGAAGGACTAGAGAACCAGGCTGAGGCCAGGGACAGAGTTGTTTCTATGAATAACAGTGAGAGGGGGAGCTCTAGGAAAAGACAGCAGAGCCACGTTCTGCTCTGATCTGATCTGGAGCTGTTTACCGGCGGGAGGAAACAGACCACAGACTTTCTGTCTTTTAAACTTTCTGGGTTCAAAAATGGAATCACTCTCTCGCTTGTCAACCTGTCTGCTGAAGCAGAGATGCAGACGTGCTCTGTCATCTGTGGGCGCCCAGAGCTCTGTGATAACACTTTGTATTACACAGAGACTGGACAAAAAAAAAAAAAAAAAGGGAGAAGGCTGGGAGAAAAGTAAGCAACAAAACTGTACTCCCTCCCTGTTAAGTGCCGATCGATCCAAGCTCCTTTCAGAAAACAACGATTTAGAAAGTCGTGCTTGTAGTCTGACAAAATTGCCATCATGGTGTCGTTATTTCAGCATCTTTTGGATCCATTTATTGCAATCGAAACAGCAAGTTCTGTTAATTTTGGGCTCATACCGCTGTAGTATATTAGATTATATTTACTCTGATTTACTGATCCCATGGTCAAAGTCTAACCACTTCATGTTATGAAAGTTTTTGAGGACATTGCAAGATTTATTACGTGTCTAACTGTAATCTTGAAGTCTTGAGTGTCATCGCATCGAAGGCGGAAAATGTTGCCTCATTTTTTTGAAGCATGTGGCCAGAAATGACATATACGTCCCTTTAAGGCATTACATGAATGCAAATCTTGTGCGAATTCCAGTGGTTTTCACTTTAAATGCAGCATTTTGCTCACCGTGTCACACTCCAGTGGCCTCTCCTGAGGTTAACCAAGGTAAAGATAAAGCTCGGTACTCTCGATGCTTCATACAGTATGTAAAAGGTACATGCTGACACAAGAGGAGCCTCCATTGGAAGTTGTCCGTCCTCGGGCAAAGGCTGTGTGATACATTCATCAAGAAGCTGCGTGCTGTGGGTATATGGGTCATGCCAGTTAATCCGCTCATGGTGAGTTCTGACTGGCTATCCGACCACCGAAGACCCTCAGCGACCCACATTCCTCCCTCCCTCTTCGGGCCTGCGTCGACGTCTGTAATTACTCTGTCTTTTTTCATCACCGTCCACCTGCTGACCTTCCTTTAATCCCTGGGAGTCCGCACAACAAGGCTGCGCGTGCATCAGCACTCTTTCTCGAACAAACAAATGCGTTTTCTCCCTCCGTTTTTGCTGTCATATTCCGTCTCACTTTGAGCTGCATCAGAGATTCAGCTGCCAAGATGATGCTGGAGGAGACAGCTAATTCTTACCTGTCGAACTGCTGATGCTGTCAGACAGGTTTGGTCGGTTGACCGAGTGGAAGATGGGTGAAAATTAAAGCTGAATGATGCAGTGTGATTTTTTTTTCCTTTTGGCATTAAAGCCTTGCAGTTTCCCAGCAGCTTGTTGGTATTCAGAGAGGGGTCAGTTGGAGTTCAGAGCTTCTGATGACAGTGGCCAACACATGACACTGTTTAAGGTCACAAAAGGCCATGAGCAACTCATACAGAATGTGGAGCAGCTGGGGAGACTGATTTTAATGAGTATCGGTGTACATGTGCCCGAGTGCCTGCAGATGTGTGTGTGTGTGTGCATCTGATTACACAATTGTATTCTCTGCACCATGACTGCAGAGGGTACAGTCGCTGAAGAAAATAAATATTTATTCTGTGAAAGTTTTATCCCTTCAGTCTAGTTTCTTTTCAGGGTAACCTTGAGAGGACCGTCACCAAAATGCAATAAAAGTGTGTTTGTGTGTGTGTGTGTGTGTGTGTGTGTGTGTTACTGACCTGTGATAACGAGCGTGTAGGGAACAGCGGCCTCGGTGAGCATGCCCTGTATGTGGCCGGTAAAGAGCTGGAGACCCTGGCCGCGTCCGCTGTGAGGGTTCACCAGTATCATGACTCTGCAAGGCCGACGCAACTCCGTATACATCACACCTGTGGCAGAGAGAGAGAGCTGGATGTGAGCGGAGGTAAAAATAGAGATGGAGCACGAGGACAAGAAGAGGTCTCGTTTCGTGTGATCAAATATTTCAAAGAATCTATAAGGACGGGCTCGTCCCTCGAGGGAGTAGGAGAGCATGAAATCGTAAGATCATAGGCTGTGACAGCATCCAGATAGACAATGCAGAGAGAGAGGGCTTACAGATGTCAGCCGGCATCACACTGATTGTATTATTCCCCATGAGGATGTCCTCCCGTTGCTTATTTCTCTCAAAGAAAGACAGAGTGGAGTGACTACACTTCATTACCCCCGGGGTCGACAGGCATTCAGCATCTTGCTCAAGGGTGCTTCTGTAGAACAGGAATGCTTTACTTACCCAACTGCCTTCAGGAAGATTAAAATTTTAATTATTGGATATAAAACTAAAGAGCAACTAAATTAGATGACAGCTGACAAATAGATTAAAAAAAAAACTGTATTGGTTTAAGAAGATCGATACCACTCTCATGTGTGTAAGATAGACACATAGCTACAGCCAGGAGACAGTTAGCTTAGCTTAGCATTAAGACCGGCGGGGGAAACAGCTTGGCTCTATCCAAAGGTAACACAATATACAGTTATACACCTAATACACCTACCAGCACCTCATTAATGAAGCTAAATAAATAGCCAAATAAAGCTAAAGCTCATTAATTCAAATGTTATATCTTGTTTGTTTAATGCCACACCTAACAGACCTGCCAGACAAACGTTCAACGTCCAACACATGAAAGACAGGTAGATTTTGCTACCTTTGGGCAGAGCTAGGCTCTGCTAGGCTCGGTCATTATGCTAAGCTAACCATATCCTGGCTGTAGCTACATATTTATCATACAAACAAGAGAATGGTGTTGACTCATCTAACTCTCAGCCAAAAAGCATACAAGTGTCAAGCTATTGTTTTAAGAGAAGGGGAGGACAGCATATTGATTAAAAACCATCCGTTAGTTAGCATGCATAGACAATATGATTCGGAGCTCAAGTGGCTGCATAAAACTTGCCAAATTGTTGCAATGTGATACAACGAAGATCACATTATCTCACAGCATTGATAGCTATTACATGTCTTAATGAGTAATGGGTTATTTGTTCCCATATGTATGTTGGAGGATCAGATTTAGCCGTTTCATTGTAATACAGGCTGCCAGTAAATGGGTTTGTATCTTTTTAAAGTGACTGCGGAGGGAAACTTTCTCTTGAGGTAGATTTTTTAGCAGATGTCCTTGACCTTTAAAGCAGACACAGACTCACCAGAGACCGTATCAAATGAATCAGGGAGGACAAACAATAAAATCCATTTGGGTCCATTTTGGGGAGGACAGAAACTTCACTATCAGTTTCCACCTGAATTATTTGGCCGCAGAAGGTGCTGACTTTGGTATCACAGACAAAATGATCAGAAGCACAAGATGCGACCACATTTTGTTCATTAATGTAAATGAGATTCCAGGTGCTTTGTTTGGAGTGTTTTATCGTCTTGGCAGTTCAGAGCCTCAATTTCCAGCACTGTGCCTTGCGATGCACCGCTGCTTTCACTGCCACCCTCCACCTCATTTGGCCCGTGATGATAGGACACGGCGGAGGTACAAAAATATCTCAGCAAAAGAGGTGCGAACCCACCAGGAAGAGTGAGGAGAGAGTGCGAAAACACACAGGCACATGCCAAACTCTGCCCCCATTCACCCACACAGGGTTACCATTGTGTTTTTTACTTGTATCCGAGCACAATGTGGCTTTCTGTCACAAAGCTCCTCTCTACACTTCCAGAATACAGTGGAAACTGGCTTTCAGCGGTGAAAAAGCTTTCAAGTGTGCTGAACTAAATAGCACATCCTTAATAAACCCGCAGACACCTTTACAAAGGTGAAACCAAAACAAATATAGATCTGCAGCTTCCTCTGTCCAGACTGCAATTCATGCTGTAGCACAAATAAGGTAGAGAAATGTTTTGTCCTTGCATGGCTCCAGACCTCTAAATCACTGCACACATCTCTGAGTTTTATTTATTTATTTAAACTATATAAACTGTCATATAACTCTATAATATATACAGTCTTCATAAAGAAACAAAGATATTAAGTCTAAAAACTTGCTTACAGGTTTATTGCAGTACTGTCGCATTGGTTGTAGGTCGGTCTACCTAATAAACTTACGAGCTAATGCTACACACCTAATCCAGTTGAAACCATTCTCACTGAAGTATAAAGGCAATCAAAATCAATCTGAAAATTATTAATGATTATTCATTTTGCACAGGACTTTTATCGGGAGACAGAATGGTTCCAACGTCAGTGGCCTGTTTGATTTACTGTCACGATAAATCATACACGTTATCAAATCAAAGAGCAAATGTTTCCTCCTGAATATGTGCTGTCAAACAGTAAATAAAGGCTTTTGTTTAAATCAGTGGCATAACCAGGCTAGAGGGGGATGGAGGTGAAGGAGTGGTGTGTTTTTTGGTTCCTAAACTGGTTTACATGACGGTAAGGGGACACAGATAAATCTTGATCTTAATAATCGGGGTCACGAGATTATTAAGAGGACAAGAACTGGAAAAAACACTTTTCTGCTATACAAACAGTGCAGCTCTAAAAAATAAAACCAACATAATCAACCCCTCATTGGTTGTTCATAACCAGCATCGATGTGCAACCAACAACAAGGATGCTGCATTGTTTTAAGGGGTCACAAACCAAAAAAAAAAGAAAAGAAAAGTTTGGGAACCACTGATTCAAAGGATTTAAAGTCTTTTGAACTTTTTAATCAAAAAGACTACACTGATTACAACACTCATTAATTCCTGATTATTTTTAGTGCAATGCCCCAAAATTCTTCTCTCTCTCTCTCTGAAAATAGCTTTTTCTCAGACACATCTCCTGAGCGGTGTGTCTGTGTGCGACAGGAAGATAGATTCAGGGGAAATGAGGGTATATGTGAAATCTGTCTGTCAGATACCTGCAGGCACATCCTTTCCTTCGCGCCGCCGAGCAAACTTTTTACTGCAGTGTGTGTATTTCACAGTCACAAGCAGGTAAACACACACAGGGAGCAAGGCGACAAGGCAGGCGATGTGTCAGTGCTAACAAGCACCAAGCTGACAGAGAACGGTGATCATCTTGTTGCCACAAGTGTATCCTGATCGTTGCAAAATGCTAAATAAAGATGCAGCGTAGCTCCAGCATCTCATACTTCGGCACAGGTGGGATTTGTTAAAGCATGACACCGTTCAAGAAAACTCTTGGAGCAGAAACAAATATGAAAGCTGTGCTGTTCAGAGGTAACTCTATATCCAGATTGAACTGACGTGTCCGCAAACAAGCTGCATTCCAAGGTTGGGTGAGTGTTTACTGGAGAGGAGGGGAGGAGGTCTGAAGAGTATAAACACAACTGCCCACTGAGGCATCACAGGGCTGGTGGTGGAGGAGGTGGTGTGTTGACAGGCCGTCACAGCCACGTGTCACAGAGTAGAGGACGAAGGCTCCGGAGGGACAGAGATGCTGGACGGGGGTGAGAGGTCATGTGGTGACGTATTTTAGCTCTGCTTCACCGAGGAAGGCGGCAGAGCCTCGGGCATGAGAGATCGCACGCTGACAGAAGCACACCTGACCCTGCGGCTGCTGAAAAACGGTCGCTTTTGTGGCAGCTCTTTCCTCCCTTCACTCTCATTTTGCATACTTGTAATCCCATCCCACACACACAGGCAGTGTAAGGATCGCACTGGAATAGCTTGGAGGAATTTGCACATTTTAAAGGGTCAGACAACCCACAATGCCAACATAACACAGAATGGATGTAAAAATCTGCAGTATATAAATGTTAAATCTGTAACCGGCCTCCTACCAGCTGTTTGAAAAGAAAAATAGGGTGCTGTCAGTGACAATAAATGCATCCACTCGTGAAAAAAGTCAAAGAAAGTCACCATAATATTATCCCTTTGCATGGTTCTTCTAAGCAGGCCATTGGCACCTGCAGGACTGTATCATAGCATATGCACTTCATTATTTACAGCTCATTTTTTCCAATGAACTTGCAGTGAGAATAAAAACCCAAGCGAGACTATGCCGTACACTAAATTAGAGTAAATTAGTAGAGTTACAACCTTCACATATTTAGTGTTTATTAGTTTTCAGTGAAAGTGCGTCACAGTAACTAAATCTTGTGCCGCAGTCGGACTTTTAATCCAACCTTTCCATCTGCAATGCCAGTTGTGATGACACGCAATTAACTTTGGGGGTAAACACACTAGAAGGGATTAGTGAATCACACTGACTTTCATACACCCTCTACGCCATGGCACTATTCTGCAGCACCCAAAGTTACTCATATATTTTCTGTTAAGCACTGTATTATTGGCTGGCCTGGATTCGGAATGCTAAAACAAGCTCATAAATTAATGACATGGACGCGTCATCAGTGAGGCGCAGCGTTCAAAAGAAATCTGTGATGAGAGACCATGTGAAGCTGTTAGATGGTTCATTAGCATGTGTGATTTAAAAATCTCCCATGCTGGAGCTCTTTGATGAGTCCAGTAAGAGGACAGTGACGGGGGGCGGAGGTGGTGGTGGTGATGGGGGGGTTACCTCTCAGGTTACCATCTGTCTGCCTGCCTGGCATTCAGGGCTGAAACCCAAACTCCTGCTGGCTGCAGACCAGAGGGAGGCTGGATGTTCCTCACCACACACTCCTCTTGTGTTGTGCTGCGTACACCTGGAGGCTGCTACCAGGAGGACGACCTCATTCCGTATCCCTCTCCACCTCCATCCAACATGGCAACCAACATTCCTAATTCGTCACTGTCAAGTCAAATATCCTCCTTCCTCTTTGACCTGCTCTGGCTGCCCAGGAGTGCATGCCTGCTTTATATTTTATCAGTCTAATGTATATATATATATATGAGGAAAAATGATACTACATGACCTGACATGAGGGATTCAGAATTTGCACCCATCACTTAGGGCCCCATACATCAACAGCAAGTGTCACCGCTTCCTCCAGAATGAGTGATAGCTGCATAGACACTTCTCGCATTGACATTCGTGTTAATTATTGTACACCAGGATGGAGCTGCGGAGAAGCTAATGAGACTGGAAGACAAAGAAACCTGAGGACAGACTGCATTTTAAACAGAGCGAGACATGATGAGACCTAATTAGAAGTAGCTGCTGCAAAAGCAGGATGAAAAACAGGCTTTGTTTTGATGGGATTTTTTTTTTTTTTCCACCAGTCAACAATAAAGTCTCAGTGGGAATTCACTGGGCAGGAATAATGAAGCCCGGGCAGCGGCTATCAGTAGAAAAAAAGAGGGGGGGTGGGATCATGGAGAAAATCTAACTTCTTCTGTGTTTCTTCAGTTTGTGAGCTTGCATGTTTGTGTGGCTGTTCATTGATTAAAATCAGTGCCCTCACTGGCTGCTCGGATGAATGAGGTGGCTGTGAATGGCTCCTGGCAGTTGTTTGAGCTTTCGCAGCAGGTAGAGCAGGTTACTGAGAGGAATGTGTGCACCCTCTCTGCAAAACCTGTTTTTGGCAATAGGAAGGTATATTGTGGGGCTTCTTCAGAGTCAGGTCAGCCTTTGAATTCCCACTGAGACACTTAAGCTCACTTTTTGACAAGACTTTTGTTACTGTGAGTGAAATCAGAACATCCAGGTGCCACTGTCAGCTTTGTACACTTTATGTTGCTATTTTAGATCATAATAATAATGTTGCTTTGTTGCATGTTAATCTCTCAGCTGTCATACTTTTATTTTCCGTGGTGCTCACCGTCTCTCCGGGGCGCCTGCAACACGGAGGCATCTCTGATGGCACAAGCCCACCTCTCAGCCTCCTGGAGGTTGGCGTGCGGGTCCTGGACCAGCGCGACCCGAAAGCACTGCTCCACTCTCTGCCGGGCCACTCCGGCGCTCATCCAGCGCCTCTTGAACGGGTAGAAATAAGCTGTAAAGTAGGCACCGACGTCCGCGCTGTCCGGCCCTCTGTACGCCCGGCAGCCGACACAGTCGGTCAAGTTAAAAACCACCTTAGTCCGGCCGGGTGACGAGGAGATCTTCTGGATGGTCAGAGCGCTTTCCGTCAGGCTCACAGAGTACCGGACCCTGTCGTTGAGCATGTCGGTGAACTCCCCGTACAGCACGCCCACGACCCCGTTCCGCTGGCGGGATGGGTCCGGTTCAGATGCGTCTTTCTCCATCCCGGACGGAGAGTGCGACGCGTCCCGCAGGCCGGTGAGCGGATGGCGGTGCGGTGCGGTGCAGAGTCTGATCCTGTGAAGCCTGCTGTGGGACCCTTTGAGTGTGAAAACAGCAGCTTTTCTAGTTCGGAGTCTCTCCCTAGTGACTGAAAGAGGGAATGGCAGTGATGGAGCTGGAGGAGAGCGCAGTGCTCCCTCCAACTGAGCCTGACAACACTTGTACTCTGAAACGTGAAACCAGATTGTCTTTACTCCACACTGGTCTGTCAGCTCCGTGCATATGCTTTCTAACTATTTATTTATATATTTATTTATTTTTTATCACAGAGAACAACTCACCATTGACTTTCAAATTATTATAAGATTTATTTTGACACATGATAAAAACCTGCACAAACCAACATGCATATGAATTTAATTTCTGATAATATTCAGATATTTAAAACACTTAATGGCCAGCATCCCCACATTTAAAATATATAGTGGATAAAGTATGGTATTAATGGACTTCCAGTCTATGTCTGAAAGAAAAAAATGGTTTAGAGAAAGATTTCTATAGACACATGCAAGTCCAACACTGCTATGTAAAGGTATGGTAGAACAATCTGGAGTCACACAGATGTTTATAAAAGCATACAACTCAGAATCCACCATACAAATTATTGGAAATCTATATTCTATATAGTATTTCACTGATGAATAACAACTCAACAGGCTATATAAAACACAGGAATGGTCTGTCATAATCCTCACCCACCCACTAATCCACAAACTCACAAAGTTGGAGAGACTTTTGTTGCAGACCAGATGGCAGACCATACTCATATTTTGTCACCCTGCCCCGTCTTGCAACCCTTCTGGACTCAAGTGTAAGCCACCACCAAGAGGATTCTGGGACTTGATACTGAGTTTACTTGTCTGTCTGTCTACTTGGAAACATATCAAAGGAACTAGATAAGCCAATGGAAAGATATTATAAATAGCATGTGCAGTATGGAAGTATGTTTAGTTTGCCTTTACAGATGGAAAAGGGAAAAGACTTGGGCGAGCTATCTGGAGTAGCTTCCCTGTTTATGTAATAAGACAATCACTCCAATGGTGTCTTGTCACACAGGACGCCACACAAAACAAAACTTCTGCGCAGATGAGATGAGATCCATAAATAATTTCCCTTTTATTTGTTGTTAATTATGCACAACCTCTATCAATTATTCCATCGCGTAATTAGACTATTAAATATTTAGATTCGCTGACAGTTTATGTTCTTCCACAGGAGATCAGAGATTCAAATGATCTGTTGAATGAGAGCCAAAGTTATGTAACGCGTTTCCTTTTGAACCAGTTTAGAGGCTGGCAGACTTTATACATCGCTCCATCGAAAGCAGACTTGTAATTTGCTTCTTATGTATATCCTCTATGAATATATAGGATCTGTTTTTTTTTAAATGTATTTATGTGTTGTTTAATGTTTAAAAATTGAATTCTTTCATCACAGGTATATTTCACATCACCAGTAGAGCTTTTTTTCTCAGCAGCCATTTTGACATGAGATACAGCTGTTACCAATGATACTTATTAAGGTCCAGTTCCATTCAAGACTCTGCTGCAATAAATGGAACAGGACCTTAATTAGTATCACTGGAAACACCTGCTAATATTTCATGTCCAAACAACGGCTGTGAAAAAAGGTGTATTACGTCTACCTGGAGGTTTGATTGTGTGATTCAACACTAGCACACTAACACACTGTTCACTACGTGTTCAGTCATGTAAGCAACACACACAGTGAGACAATATAAAAGCCTGAAGGTTGACTTTACTGTACTTTTCAGCCATTATCAGTCAAATTTATGTTGTTTCTTCTTTTAATTATCTTTTACAATAATTTATATCATATATATTTATTGTTAAATCATAAGTAAATTCAAAAAAGTGCTGATATTTATCATACAAGTTGAACTTTTGCCACGCCCCGTCTGTGATCACGTGGGACGTGACGTTAACAACGTATATAAACGTCATCACGCAAGACTTCCGGTCTTGCTCTCTGTCGTCGGCCGCGGTGCGGGTCTCTGCGGGGAGAAGCTGCAGCTCCGACATGCTGTTTTCACACGTTATGAAGCGTTTATGTTTAAATGTGGAGCTTCTTACAGACGAGCCGCCGTGAATAGGTAATAATTTGACGAGCAGCTGATGAGACTTCCGGAGTTTAGAAGAGGTTTGACATGAACTGTGCTAGCCTGTTAGCTGTGAGGCTAACACGTGGGTGACGACTGTTGGACAAAAAGTTACAAACGGGCTTTATAAGTTTGATTTTTGACAACTAGAGGACATGCATTTAATTAACCGACACATAGAGTAACATGACCACATTTTTAAGAGATAATTAGCATATGCTAACGTTAACTTTAGAGAGGGGAGGCCGGCAACGTGGCCTTCCCTTTGGTCACCTGCTAATCTAATGTCCTGATTTCTCTACAGGTAACTCGGGCCGATGTGGGTTCATCTTCCTGCCAGCAAAGGCTGACAGACAAAGCTGTTCATCCTAATGAAAGGTAAGCTGACAAGCCGTGTGATTGCTTTTTTTTTTTTGTTAATTCCTGACTCTGCAGTGCATGTGATGAGTTTGTTATCCCTGTCTGAAAACACAGTGTGGAAATCAATGGTATCTGACTCACAGCAGACTGATGTGTGAACGCGACATGCTGCTGATGGACCGTCACTGATGAAATGTTGTTGGTGTTGCAGGTTCACGGCTCTTCTGTCCCTCTTGACGTCGATTGCCAGATCGATCGGGCGCTCGATGAGAAGGTTTGTACCACCCGGCCTCTCGTGATCCACGTTACCGCTGATTCAGTGATGATAACTGCTGCATAGGAAGTGCCGTCTGATGCGATAACTGACGATGGCGATAGCTGTTCTGAGAAACGCTGTCACGCTGTTGAGACTTCGGTGTGCAGGATGTGAACGCGTGGTGATCTAGATGTGAAATGTCTCCCTGACAGGTCACAACAGCTGCAAAGCACGACTAGAAGACGACACGCGGGTGCTGAGACGAGTCGAACAGGTTGGTGCTGTAAGACTTTTAGACACTTTATCGTCAAGGTCAAGCCAGTGATGATACAAGTTATCCCTGTCTGAACATAAATGTGGAGTCATGGTAACCTGAGGCTTGACTTGACTTGTATAACTTTAACTAAAGCATCACTGTAAAAGTCCTAATCTTGTTTCTTCAACTTTCAGATGAAATCAACGGGGAACACAACGGGAACACCACCAGTTTGGGGCTGATCCACGAGTCTCGACACGACAGCGTTCAAATAAAAAATGTTTAATCTGAAATATGTTAATAAAATTAAGAAATGTTGTACAAAATGCAGGAAATGTAACATAAGTCCTACTGGGAGCACCGTGCACGTGTCGGGTCAGTCTGTGTTGAAACACGATCTGTAAGGTTTCTTCTTCAAATTGTCCAAGAAGATCTGCTCCTCTTGGAGGAACTCTCGATCCTGTGTGCAGGGGGAAAAAAAAAATCAAATCTAAACTTTACAGTTTGAAGGCGATGGTCACTGAAATGTTGGTCATGTGTTAAAGCTGATGTGATTGTGGGTGAGCCACAACATGTAACTGTAACCTACCGGTTTCCATTTCATCATTAAAAGCCTCTACAGAGACAACCTACTTGTGTTCGTTTGAGTGGAATCTGAAATGTCTGTTACCTGATATCACTGTAGCAGTGGTTTGGTTTTGTTCAATGTGTCAGCTGTCATAAAACTGAATTATTGCTGAACACAGTTCGTGGATAGCTGTGCCCAGCGGCAGCAGTTATCTGTGGTGTAACGTATCTACTTGAATGTTCGCCACCTTCCGCATTTGGTAGTACGCGATCAAAATTATTATGGGACTACTTTAGAACACAGAAACTAGAATTTAAAAACATGAAGTCACTAGTAATCACATGACTTCTGGCTTTCGTATCTATCCAGCAGAAGTGAGCGTTACCTTTTCTGCAGTGTACTTCCACAGAGCCAGACTAGCCTGAAGAGCCATGGACTGCGAGCTGGTGAATAAAGTAGAGGCGGGCATGTTCAGGGTCGACGTGGGCTCCGGGTTTGGCAAGAATGAACCTTCATCTACAGATAAAAATAAACGGTTAATATTGTGTGAGTACTTCTTCATGACGATCTTTCCGGAAGAATTCCTCACCTGGTAGAATGGGTGGAATAATCTGCGGTAGAGAGCTCATTGGAGCGTCTTGTCTCAGCCTCTCTGTCTCCTTCTGCAGCTGACTCAAGCGCATTCGCTCCTGCAACGTATGACCGGACGCCGTTTACGTGCTGTTATATTTTGCAACAGATGCCACCATGTGAACAACGAGCTTCAGCGACACACACCTGAAGGATCTGTTTTTCCTGCTGCCTCAGCCGCTCTGTCTGCGTGTGGATGCTGGCGAGCCTTGCCTCGTGCTCGGCCTCCACGCGTTTGGCCTCCTGCAGCGCTCGTTTTCCCTCCTCGTGCTTCTCTTCCGCGAGCTGCAAAAAGGACACGGTGTTGTCAACTACGCATCGCTTGCGCCGCCCTACACGTAGGAGTCTGCGTGGTGTGGATTTACCTTGCTGAAGGCCTCCACTTCGTGGGCTCGTGTCTCAAGCCTCAAAGCCGTGCTGCTTATTTTCTCCTTCTCTCTGTGCAGTTCATCTCTCAGTCTTTCAAGAGTCTCTCTCTCGTGGGCCACAGCCATCTCTTTCTGTTTCAGCTCTGCAGTATGAAGCTTTAGGTCAGCTTGTTCCTGCAACAGAAACAGAAAATTTCATTTCATTTGTCTTTTGGGTCCCTGATTAGTGATTTAAACATAATATAATACTGTTTTCATCATTCTCACCTGTGCGAGACTTAAGATGGAGCCCTCTCTCTTCTCCAAGAGACTGCTGACCTCCCGCTCGGCCCTCTCGTGTCTCTGTTTCTCCAGGGTGTGGAAGTGAGCCCACTCGGCCGCCAGCTTCCTCCTCTCCTCTGCACAGTGCTGCATCACTGTCTTCTGCTCCTCCAGTAACGCGCTCTGATGGAAAACAGAAGAGGAGAAGTCAGAGAGGGCGGTGCGTGAAATCAGCACGGGGCTCTGATGTAGGCGTTCATCAGCCTCACTTTAGCTCTTTCCAGCTCCTCTCTCTCCATGTTGATCTGCATGCCGAGGGCACGCCGCTCGTCCTCCAGGCCTCTTTGGGTAGACTCTGCCTTCGCCTGCTCTGCTGTCATCTTCCAGCGCTCCTGAGACGTGCAAAATAAATGTTATCTTCAGTTTTTAATTCAGGTGTTTGTACATGTGCGCTTGTTACATCTATTTTTAAAGCCTGATTTCAGCCTGACCTTCTCAAGCTGTCTCTGCTGCTCATTGAGCTGAGTGTCCATCCTGGAAATTATTTCCTTGAGGTAAGCTCTCTCCTCCACCATGGATTTCTGCTGCTGGGCCAGACGGTCCTGCATCACTGAAACAAACAAACAAAAATGACCTCAACCCATTTGGAAAGTGATGCCAACTACAGCATGTTATCAGACTTAACTTGTGTCTTGACCTATTTGTATAAAGTTTGTGGACATATGTGTGTGTGTGTGTGTGTGTGTGTGCGCGTGAAGTACGTCGAAGCTGCTCATCTCGGTGCCGTGCCCCCTGCTCCAGGCCATGAGCCGTGTGTTCATGTGTGCTCTCCACTCGAGAAGAAAGCTCTCCAAGCCGAGAGGAGAACTGCTCCATCTGCTCAATCACCACTGTCAGAGACCTTGGACAAAAGAAACGCAGACATACCATGAGATATTCTAAAAACCCACACGGAGGTTTATCGGGCAGTGTTCAAATTCTGTTTGGATACGGAAAATTAATTAAAAAAAGAAGAATTCCAGGCTCACTGTTGAAGAGAATAAAAACATTCTTCGTTTGCTGTTGCTACATACTGTACATCACAGACAAATCAGCATGTATCAAGTGAATAATTAACTCTATAAATATGGTAATAACATCGTACCTGGTCTGAGATGTTGCGCTTGTAACCGCATCGATCTCTTCGTCCTTTAATTTCTTCAGTCTGTGGACCTGGTCCTCGTGGTCTTTCTTCATCTCCAAGATAGATTTCCTTCACAGCAAAGTAAGGACAAATCAATGATCAAATTTATTTATAAAAAAAAAAAAAATACTCATTCTTGTTTCCCTGGTGTACCTCTGGAGGTCTCTGAGTCTCTCCACCTCGCGGTCTCTGTCTTGCTGGGCCTGGGCCAGTTTGCGTTGGTACTGAGCCTGCAGCTCTGAGCGTTCCTGCTCAGCCGATCGTGTTGCCGTGGCCAGACGTTCCATAAGATCTTCGCACTCCTGCCGTGCTTGTGTCTCTCTCTGGGCCGCCGATTCCTCGAGCAGTTTCACGCGAGCCCTGGACGCGCGCAGAAATACAGACGAGATGTGTGAAGGGAAGTGCGGGGGATTATGCATAATGTATGTTAAACGTGCGTGCGTGCAGTCTAACTACTTGTGTGCGTTCTCCACAAGCTCCATGTCTTGTTTATGCCGCTGCTGGATGTTTTCGAGCAACATTTGGCTTTGGTCTCGCTCCAGCTGCAGACTCTTCACCTGGACAAGAACACATAGGAGGTTCATAGAAGGACGGTGTTTACTCCTATCTGAATATATACAGCAGACTGACAGCGTTGATGCACCTGTCCCTCCAGCTGGATGATGTGAGCCTTTAAAGCTTGACAGTCTCCGGGTTGCTGCTCTGTCTCTTTGAGTCTCTGCAGGGCCCCTGCGTCCACGACGCCCCCTAGACCCAGCAACTGAGACTGCATCATCTTCAGGAGGAGAGCACACAAGTCAAGAACCAGGTCACGAACGACATTTTGAATAAATCTGCAAGCAGAGATGTTTATGTTCCTGACCTGCTGCTGCAGAAGCAGCTGCTGCAGACTGTCTGCTGAAAGCATCACCTTGTCAGAAGAAGACAAAACAAAAGTCACATCCTATGATCTCCCAAATTGTGACAACCTGATTGTAGAAAAGCACAAATACCTGTTGTTGGGCAGCAGTCGATGCATTCTGCATTTGGCTTTGCTGTGGAACTGCTGGAAAGAAAACAACCACCACACACGGACGTTAGATATTGAAGCAATGTTGAAATATGCTACTGATTCAGATTTCCCAAAGGTTACCTACACCACACCGAGCCGGGCAGCGCAGCAGACATGGGGTTGAACAACGGCAGCTGCAGAGGGCTTTCATCCAAAGCCTGGCTGGGCCCTCGTAGCACCCTGGATCCCTTATCGGACGGTAAGTGTTGGGGTTGGGACTGAGGCTCGGGTGGGGTCTGGCTAATGCTAGCAGCAGGAACTGGAAAGGAACCAGAGACTTGAGGAGGGCGACCTGAGGGAAGAGTTTGTTCAACGTCTACTTTAACGTGGAGAGCGGTTGGTGAGGAGGATGTTGAGGTGGAGGGGAGGTAGGGCTGGGTCGTCGGTGCATACTCGACAACTATAGAGGGGGATTGTGGTGGAGCAGGGGGGCAAGTAGGAATAGAATCTGTACGAGAAGAGGAACAAAATGTGATGATTCGCTGAGCCACGAGGTGTTAGATGTGGGTCTTTTAAGTGCATGCAATGCTGTATGGTAGTATAGATAGAGTTACCAGGGAGGGGCGTCGCTTTGAAAAGTATAGTTGCTATCGAAATGTATCATTTTCTGACTACTGTGACTGAAGAGAAGTTATCTAGTCTGAAGTTAGATACCTTGCTTGGTCCCCCTCTCTCTGACAGGAGTGGAGTGAGCGGTGGGGCTGGGCTGCCCAAGAAAAGTGCTGCTGCACAAAGCAAAAGGACAAATGCAACAAATTGAAAAATACTGTCACCTACAGGACACGTTTAGTAGATTTATACAACAAATATGTCACCTAGTTTCCTTGGGAGTTGTAAGAGTGTCCTCTCTGGCCCTGGGAGCTTGTGGAGTGACTTGTCTACTGAAAAGAGAAGAGCAAGTCATCATTCAGTGCTGAGAAACAAGATTCTTCTGTCACTGTATATTTTTTTTGTCAGTACCTAACAATCGACTCCAGATCCATTTCTTCTCCCAGGCCTAAAGAGTCTTCCTGCTTGGACGTTTTTGCCTCAGAGTTCGACCCGGACAGAGCCTTCTTCCTGCTCAGCGCTCCCGCCAACCAGTCGTCCGATTCTTCTTCCCTCTTCTGGCTTTTGGAAACCTCCGGCTTGGTTTGTTTGGCGATATTATCAGTCGGGGTCGGGGTTGGGGTGTCTATTGCTCCTTTTGGAGCAGGTGTGGGATGGGTGCTGGTCAGGGAGGATCTTCCCTCTAGTGAAGGAGAGGACGGAGCCTTCGGAGAATCTGTCGAGGCCTTGGTCTCTTTGGCTTCACCTTCTAAAAAGGTATAGTCGTCGCTTGTCTTGAGGCCTAGCCAGTCGGCTGAGTTGCGTTTTCGAATGGGGGTGGGGGTGGTGGCTTTTGGTTTCTTCTCTGGGGTAGAAGAACTCACATCCTCTGTAGAAAACCTGATGATCAGAGGAAAAATGTTGTGTTCAGTTTAAACCGGCAAGCAAAAAGCCGTCTGTTAAAGCACCAAGACTGGACTTCACACACACCTGACAGACTGTCTGCGAGACTGGCGCCCTTCAGGCGTGGACACCAGCGTGGGCTGATAGGAACCAAATGTGAGGTCATCTTCTAAAAGTGATTCTGATAAATGGAAAAAAAAAAAAAATCAGCTTTCAACTATTCAATTCTTTACGCAAAAAGCGGAAGACCACGGCGCTCGACTGATCACCTTTCACACCGGAGGTCTTCTCTTGTTGCTGCTCTTGGGACTGAAGCTGGTCCTTCCTCTCGCCCGTCGCAGGCCGCTCCAGAAGACGAGGTGAAGTCAAACTCTCCAGAATCTCGTCTAGTCTAGTACGAGCTCTCTGCGGGGGCTCACTCCTGAGATTACACAGCAGAGGAAAAGGGGGGCAGAGATGAGATATTCAAACAAAGCAGAAACAGACATGCCTGAAGCTGAAAGACGTCGCTTTGTAAAACACTGTTTGTTTTTAGCCCCCCCAACGCACTAAAGCAGAAATTATTTATCATTTGGGCACTATAAATAAAGACAACAATAAGAGTGACACAGCAGGAGTGAAAACAGAGCTGTTACCTTTCTTTGTTGGACCAAAGCGCACTCTCTTTTTTCTTGGGGTAGTTTTTATCGCCGTCAAATCCGAGTGCGTCCATTAGGTCATCCTTATCATCGTCAAATGAGAGATCGCCTCGTTTGGTTGCTGTCTTAGCTGACAAAAAAAGACACACAGGCACATGTAGTACTTCAGAGTCTGTTGGACTGCATCTAAAAGTCTAATACTGATATTCAGCTCACATGTTTCAGTCTTTAGGATTGGAGATGCTGCAGGAGATGTTGCAGATTTTCCAGGTTTGGCCCGCTGGATGCTAGATTTAGTTTCAGGCTTGGTTTCTTCTGGAAGTAAGTCATCAAGTAGATCAGCCAGGGGGTCGTCTGGATCTGCATCAGACATGAGATTATTTTTAGTTTTTGGACACCGGACAGTCTGAAAAGGGGCGTCGTACATGGATATATGTCGCCTCTTTAAAGGTTTTAAACTGTCACATTCAAATATATGTACGTATTTGTTCAAATACGTCCAAGTTCAACTGAAATTACAGGATTTCTATAGTTTATTAGGTCGCTGGTTCACTGAGAGGGTGGACAAAATATTAGAAACACATTTTAATAAAGGTGAGCTCAACAAATCTGATTTACTGGAGCACCGTTGCACTGCACAAGTGTACCAGAGAAAATCACTATATGGTAACACACTGACTGGATCAACGGGTACGCCAATCTGCCTTCAGATTTCTACACATCGTGCGCACGTCTCCTCTTCAAACTACCCACAAACATCCACTGAGACTACAAACTGGTATTATTCAACCACGGGTAAAAGGCCAAACACACATCTGTACTGATGTACCTTCAGTGTGAGGTGTCTGACCAAGGCCTTCGTCATCATCACCTTCACTGTCTAAATCAACACAACAGTTTGAGAAAAGCAAAGCTGTGAGTTACAGAAAGCTCGGCGTCAGAGACGGATCAGACAGGGAGGTTCGCTCACCAGAGAAGGTGAACTTCTTGTAGCTATGTGCCGTAGATGAAGGTGCAGAGCTCGGCTTCTTCACTCCTGTGGTGGACTCATCTGGGTGAAGAGAGGAAGACACCGATCTCTGTGACTTCACGGCTGGTAATAACATGAGGCTACTAATGAGACGATAATTAATGCAAGAGCACTTTGCAGTGGATCACCTGCTGCCTCTGGTTTACTTCCCAAAGAGTCTTTCTTTGGCCCTTCATTACCGAGCCGATTTGTTTGTGCAGGAGCCGAACTTGGCTTTTTCTTTGATGCAAAAAGGTCAGCATCCATATCGTCCATGTCCTGTGCGAGGATAAACACCGTGAGTGGACCTGAGGCCAAGTACAGACAAGTGCAAAGCTCAACTTTTCCCACAATTTATAACGACCTACCTTCATGGTCTTCAGTATGTCATTGGGATCTGCTGCTGAGACATCAGAGTCCTTGGACAGAAAAGAACACAATGAAACGATGCTGAAACACTGCAAATGTATCCATGTGTCCTGTTTCACGTACCTCTGTGTCCCCACCGTCCCTCTTCACCTCCTCTGCCAGCATACTGAAGATGTTGTCAGTGGCAGACGAGCTGGAGAAGAAAAACTCACATGATGTTACTCACAAAGAGTTAAAATAATCTATATTTAACAATATGTCTTAAATTAGTCCAACTTACCGATTCAGGGCTCCACCCCGGGTTGCTTTCAGCCTCGCTGGGTGTTCTGGTGAGTAAATGTTCAGAGAATATATTATAACACATGAAGCCTTTACAGCGACAGTACTATAATGACAGTAAGGTTTGGTTTAAAACTGCAGAAGTGCTCACTTACTTTTATCATCAAACAAGCTGTCGAGCAGATCGTCATCTCCGAATGAACCTTGGGAAAACCAGAAAGGGACACACTTTTACACAAGCTAGGGTGCTTCAACTGTACACACACACACACACACACACAAGAAATCTAACTCTGGTTTTACATTGCTCTCAATGTAAATACACAGATATACACATAAATACAGCTAAAAACAGCTCCACAAGTAAACACTGAACTCCTATCCACAGATAAATATAAATATAGAAGTATGTATTTGTAGACAAAATAATGCAAAGGACGCTAAAATAAATCTGTTTTTTGTTGCAGGTTGCTTCATGTACATCCGGTACGTAGCTATGACAATACAGTATGAACCGTATTCACAGATTGTGTATGAGTGATGATATTTACATGTTTAAAGCACAACGACTGCATCTAAACAGCCAGAATAAATCATTTACATGTATAGTGAATGTTTGGGATACAGCGTTGCTGCACACTCTTTATGCACACAGTATATGCAGTACATATACTCATGTTTATACTGCCACCAGCTAGTGTTATTGTTCTGTAATAGCAGTACTTTAGCAGCACTTTCAACTAGTAACGTTGAAGTTCTTGGTCATAGTATTTAATGTTTACCTGCTGCATTGCTTTATTGGCCCTCTGCTCTGGTTAAATGATACAGTGCAGAACAACAGGACAGAGCATTCAAACAACACTTGATGAAACTTACTTTTGGACGGCTTGCCTCTCAGATTTGTAGCCTGTAAATAACAGTGAAACAAAACGAGTTGTTTTGCAGCTTGCACACATTCATTTAGATCATCTAAGTTAACTTTGAGGTGAAGGGCAAAGAGAAAATCAAGTGCACACATATGCAAACATGAGTAATGAACTCATTTACACTAATATAGATGAAAATGTCGACTCACCATCTTGAATCTCTCCTGGTACCGTTAAATTAGCAGCTAACCGTGCTAGTTAAATCAGATTAGGCGTCTCCTGTCTCCATTGGTAACCGCTCTGTTACAGCAGTCAGTGTGTGTGTGTGTGTGACACAGTACACGGTTATAGCTGGTTAACATGGCCACGTATTGTGTTGTTTCATGCATTAATACAGCCGTATTTAATCACCATGCTTGTTATTTAAAACATGTCCAGTTACTTTGGGTAAGTTAACAAATAAACGCCGCTAACGCTCGCGTTACACCACATCACATCACACGTCAACTCCGTGCGTACTTCTTTTGAAACAAACTTTCCGTGTGCGTCTTCAAACTTCAGACTTTGAGCCGCACATAGAACAAAAAGCCAACGTGGAGCATTTAGCTGATGATGTCTGAGAGATTTACTGTAGCTGTAACGTTTCCACGGTGCTACCAGCCGGCGCGACGCATCACACTTCCTGTTAGAGTTCGCGCTGCATTGTGGGTAGAGTAGTTTTTAGAGTACCCTTTAGAAAAACACGTTTCAGGAAAGCTTTACTACGGAAGTCATTTAAAAAATGACAATCTAAAAAAATATCTATCTATCTATCTATCTATCTATCTATCTATCTATCTATCTATCTATCTATCTATTACACACATATCTATCCTATTTGATTCCCTGCATCCTGATTGGCTAATGTGTGGAGCTGCCACACACTGGCCACCAAGTCAAGCTGTCAATCATAATTATTTTAACCACAGCTACATCATTATCTACATCAGAAATCAATCGAGGAGCGCCAACTTCTGACGAGGACTTGCGGTAAGTCTCTGTATCTTAATCTAACCTTTAAAAAAAGGGTGAGTGATGTTAAATTTGGACACCTGGCAAACTGGAACAGTTACAGTTTTAAATACAGCTGTTCAGTGATGTAATATAACCATATCTGCTGATGCTCGGTTACTCTTATCGGTGTATTTAACGCCTAAAAAATATAATAGCAAAACAAAAATTCATCACATACATAAAGTAATTGTGTTTTTCCATTTTTTATTATGGTTACTTGAAGACAATATGGGGCCCATCTTTTCTCACGGCGGATACGCTGATGGGTGTGCTGATCCCAAAATGAGTGTAACTACAGTGAAACTTTTTGTTACAGTTAATAACATTTTGTGGTATTTCTGTGGTAACTACCGCAGAAACCGTTAACTGGTCCCGACATTTAAAAGAGTTTAAAAGTCAGAACTCTGAGAATAAATCCTCCTTTAATATATTTACCTGCTTGTTCACTGACGGAAATCTAAATTTTAAATTGTTTTACCACCAGGTGGCACCAGAGCGCAGAAAATGAGTCAAAACAAACCTGAAGAGCTGAATAATTGATCTTTTTAAACCCTATGTTTAATTCAGTGTGGTGTGGGCCTGATGTTGCGCTCTTAATCACTTCAGTAATAAGCACAGTGAGCACACTGCTCAAAGTTTGGTGTCTATTGCTGTTATTTCATCTGACACCTTAACTCCAATGTCACAAATGAGGGTGGTCCAGAGTGGACAGAGGGCATGTGTGACAAGTAAACATCTGTTTAAAACATCTGGCCTTTGCAGGCAGGAGTATTTAGTTTGCAGCAGTGGAGTGGAGTTGTTAGAATGGGGGGGCTTCGTGAGTTAAAAAGCACAACAGTAATGTCTGTTGGACTTTATCTGCTCAGTGATGTGTAAACGTACATGCAAGTGATCATTCGTAGTAATTCTCCTGTGATAAAGTTGCCCGAGTGTGCACAGAAATGATTTTTTAATGCATGCCATGGGAACATCTTTTCCTTGGGATTTTGTTGATAACTGTGATGAGGGTTCGTTATTTCATGCTCTATATAAATATTTCAGACTTTCTTTTGGAGTGCACTGAATACTCGGAGGCAGGAAACCCATTCCTCTGTTTGCTGAAAAATATAACTTTATATGTTTTTAATAACTTGGGAAGAAAAAGTTCAGGCAGAATCGATGTATACTGTTTATCATTTACTTTAATGTCAAGATTTCTTGTGCAATTTGGAGGATTTACAAAGGACATCAGCAACAGCACAGGATGATGACTGTAACTGTATGCGAGCAAATATGGAATAGACCACAAAATACATGTCTTCAGCCCATATTTCATTAAAAATTAGGTCACTTATGAGCTCTTAGGAGAGGCTACCCTTCGAGATACATGCACACATTCAACACAAACCATTACAACTCTTAAAAAGCAAGCGAAACACAAAATCACAGCAATGACTGTGGCTATTTTTCATGCGGAGGCACAGAAGATGTTTTATGACTTAAAAACTCCTGAGCACATCTGTTCTAGAACAATACTGTAAATTCAGTTCTCATGATGAATACGCGGCGTTCGTCAGGCTTCATCTTGGAATTCACTCAGGTGCCGTTTCCTGTCTCAGAAATGAGAGTGTCTGCAGGACAGATAGAGGAAGCCATGATCAAAACAAGCTGTATTGTTTTTCTAGTATTTTGTTTTTATCCCGGTGGGAGTCTAAGTGTAAGTGGAGATAAATCTGAATCTGATTAATGACAGAAAACTAAAAGATAACAGGAAATGTCTTCTGTAGCATCTGGGGAAATGAGTCTTGATAGAAGAGGCCGCTGGAAAAAAAAAAAAAAAAGACAAAACAAATCAGGGTTTGTCGCTTTCAGAGGAAATGCACTTTTGTCCACTATTTTCTAGTTCTTTTTAAGTCAAGAAATGACAGAGCGCACCTGATGCAAACCCAACATGAGATGATGGCATGTCTGCAGAGGAAGAGGAGCATAAGGGGAGTAAAAGCTGACACTCAGAGTCATGAATGATGTTGCAAAATAACCATTCACAAAAGAACGAATCACTCTGACTCAGCTGAAATACGCTTGTCTCCATAAAAATTGACTCAGCTAACAAGTGAAAGATAACACATCAAAGGTCTGTGACCTGCAAATACGACAGTCAATAAATGTATTAGTTTTTTTTTGTATTTAAGATCTTAACCCGCTGCATTAAACTGCGTGGTTCTAGGGAGGCAATGTATTTATCACAGCCCTCCGAAGAGACGACAGATTGTTGTTCTGCCTTTGAATCATTTAGTGTAGCAGCGAAGAGTTAAAAGCTAAATGTGGGGCAGGCATCTTAGCTCTTTATGCATCTGTGCTTCAGTAACATGCTCCACTGCTCCACTTTCTCCCCTTGTCTGGAGCCTCTTCTGTAAACCTCCCCTAACACACACACACACACACACACATATACACATACCACCTCCACATAACCCTCAGTGTCTCTTTGTTTATCTGGATGTTTTCCTGTCTCTCTTACATTCACTGTGACTCTAAGTTTTGCTCTCTATATGCAGCATTTTAGTTTTTGCATGTACAGCCTGATTCACTTTAAGTTTGTGAGAACTGCTTTGATTATTTTCTGCTAAAAAAAAAAAAAAAAACACTGCTCGCCACAAATAAATGTAATTTTTTAGAGGTGTGGTCTGCTGATTTTACACGTGAATATCAGTTTACTCATCATGAGGAGTATGACTCTGGGTAAACAGTTGTATAATGTCCTCAGCGTCTCTGGTGGAGCTTTTTAACATGACCCTGATGATGTCATCGGGTGGATCTCACTTCAGAGGAATCACATCAGGGTTCGCTTGCGAAGGAAGTGTCCCGCAGACAGACCAAGTCTATAGACCAAGTCCAACATTTCTCCTTTCGGCTGCTCCCATCAGGGATCGTCACAGCGGATCATCTTCCAGGTCACCAACATTAATTGGAGTTAATTCACTAAACGTGTACCGGTTGAACACTGTACTTTTTTAGGGAATTAAAGCAAACTTACTCAACAATCCAGCTTTGTGTTTACCAGGCAAGGGACTTTAATGAAACATATTATCAAGTTACATCAAGGGAATTGGAAGTTACCACAGTTTTTTGTGGCTAAAAGTCAGGATATCTTGGCCTCTGCTGCTTGGGAGATGAAACACAGACTCACAGAAGGCTGCTGTGAACATATAGTACATCTGCTCAGTCTCTGTGTGTGCGTCCTTACCCTGAGATGTTCACAGTTGTCATTTTTGGACATTTTCTGCTGTTCCATTGCTCTTCATGTATGGCACGTCTTTCTCATCAGCCTCTTTCTGCCTGGGTCAGTTAACACAAAACATAATATTCCATATTAAATGTCTTATATCGTCACATCACAGTTATGTGGGGGAAAGAGATGTACGTTTCGCTGTCTAGGAGCTCATAATTGTTGCGTAAGCTAGCTGTTGCCATGTTCCAGGGTGCTGTAGCCACGAGGTATTGTTTGCCGTCGCTGTGAGTGGCTAAGCAGGGCCGAGGGGTTGGTGCGGGGGGCCTGAGAAGATTGCACTTTGCGTCAATTAGCAGCCATGAACTGGAGAGCTCCGGTGCTTTCTCCTCCATTCATCGCTCCATTAAAAAAAACTGGAATACAGTGTTGTTATGTATCGAGCCACTTAATCCACACGCTGCTGCTCGAGGCAAACCCTAAAATAATCACGAGTGATCTCAAATCAATGGTGCAGATGAGTGTCAGCCCCGTTCCTTCCCTCCCTCCCTCTCCCATACATGAACCAGGCATGCACTTTCTATGTTTGTGTGTGTTCGTATTTATTATATAGATGGTATTTTATGTGAATTTAATGCTTTTCTCACAAGACTCACTCTTGGGTTTGTCTTTTTTTTTGTCGGATTGTTGGAAAATGTTGAATCTAAATTAAAAAAAAAAAAACTCTCTTATTTCAGTTTCACAATAAAAAAAAAACAAAAAACATTTTTTTACACACAGCTTGCTAAAAATCACCAGAGCTCATTATCAGTACTCACGGCTTGATTTTGTTGCAGAATCTGTGTCGCAGGATGAGAGCGATGGTGGTGAGGACCGCCATAGTGGTGCACATGGTCCTTACCCCAACCCCAAGGATCTCCTGCCTTTGGGACTACTGGTGGTTTAGAACGCTGACACTTCTCCTCCCATCAAAAAAAAAAAAAAAAAAGAGGTCTGAATTGGTAAAAAGCAGAGTTTGTGGTGTAACAATCTTGACTATTCCTGTCTTCCCTCTTGGCTCTCACTCATGATTGGGGAGATTAGCTCAGAGGATTAGCTAGGATCAAGGAGGGGGCTGGATCTCGCTGGTAGGACTAGGAGGTAAACAGAGCATGCTGTGTGTTTCTATTCTGAAAACAGCCCACCTCGCCACCATTGCATCAGCCGCATCAACCTCGATATTGTCTTTCTTTTGTCGAGAAGTGGCTGCATTTTGTAAGACGTGTACCGAAAGTAACGCTTGACGGCCTGGGTTTACAGACACCAATCAAATGAACGCGTATCTGGATAATTTACTGATGGCTGAGTGCAGAGCTCCTACAACATACTATGAAAAGAGCGAGCCTAGTGGGATGATTGGGGGTATTTCAACAGCTGAGCCACTTATACTTAGCACTGCTGACTCAAGCAGAGAATAAGGGAGCAGTAGGCCAAGCGAGAGAGAGGAAAGGTCTAATTTTGTCACAACACATTCGTGGGCACAGATGCTGGAGAAGAATCAGATCAGAGCGGATACGGGTTTAAAAGGATTGTCGCAGCAATGCCACAGCGTTTTCTTTATGTATATATATATTTTTTATTTCAATCTTTGTTCAATACAGATACAAAGGTGAGTCATAATGAAAAAAAAAAAGAAAAACATCACAATTATCTATTAAAAATGTAAAAAAAAAAGAACAAATTCTCCTTAATATCTAGTAAAGAGGACACAAGTGGATACAGACAGGAAACATCGCGTGATATTTAGAAAGAATGGTATTTACATGGCAGTTTCTTGATATACACATTCAGTCAAAGGCACATCCGAGTGAAATGTGACCTCTTGTCCACGTTTGGGTTCATGTTTGCATTTTATTCCTCTTTGCTCTCTCCTTTATATCGTTTGTCTTTTACAAGAGCGTTAAAAACAAATAGAAGAGCTTAATTATTCACTTTCTCGCTCTCAAACACACACACCGACACACACCCACACACACACAAAGTGTATGTTCCATAGCCCACAGTTATCATAGATTACATTAAATTGTATTCCCCATTACCAGATAACATCTGTAAAGATACACCGCCTCCTTTCAGAAGGTCGGTAAAGTCATCCCTCTCCTATGAGACCTCTTATGTCCTGAAAAGTAGAAGAAGTCTCTGGGTGCTCATGGTCTGATAAACCCAAACTCGAAGCATCACCCGGTTGAGGTTGAGAGCTTAGTCCAGCCCACTTCCTCGTAGACGGCTGTGATGCTGCAGTAGACTGTAGCCAAGAGTTTGGTCCACGCCGCGGCCACCTCCGCCGTCACGACCTCTGAAAACGCTTCTCCGAGGACTTCCAGTATCACACCGCTGAGGATCTGGCGACACACAAGCAAACACAGGCATCACGACGTTATGAAGCTGTAGCCAACTGGAGTTAGCTTAGCTTAGCACAAAGACTGGAAACGGGGGGAAACGGCTAGCCTGGCTCTGCTTTGATGTAACACACAATCATATCATGTGTCTCAGCCTATCACAGTGAGCTTTCTTTTCCCACCTTATCTCCACCCAGGCTTCTTTCAGTAACTGACAGAGATAGAAAAAAGTGTAAAATCCTGAATCCTGGGATCAAACAGTCCTTTCCTCCTCCGGGTTACATCACAAAAAAGACACCTGTGCCGTTCTGTGGTTTATTTTAGCTACTTTCTACCCTCTGGAAGTCAAAAATACCTTCACGCAGCTGTAACTACTAACTTCAACTCACTTTACCTTAAAGTACACCGGGTCCACCTTGTGTCGGAGAGCGTGGGCCCTGCCAACCACCTTCAGCACTGAGGCCACCTTTTCTGAGTTGTCAAGGCTCTCCACCAGTGTGTTGAGGGCATTCATGACTCGGTGAGCATGCTTCCTAAGCTGGGCGCTCTTCTCCAGCTCCTCCGGCTCCTCAATGTGCTTGAAGTCCTTGAAGTACTGCTTGGACGAGGGGAAGTTCACAAACAGCCTGCAATCAGATGAGAGTTATGAATGATACGACGAGCAGCTGCTGCGGAGCTCAGCTAATCTCATCACCCTTCAGCCTGCGACGGCTCGACCCTGCAAACCCATGTTCATCTTTTTTTTCTCTAGCTGAGTAAACAACAGCACTGGCAGCGTTTTCTTTAAACTATTATCTCGTTACTGTGCGGTATGTGTTCCGTATATTTGAAAGGAATTTAAAAAGTGAGAGGAAAAACATCCAGCTCAAGTGGTGACGACACAAAATGCATGAATTATTGCGCCCCGCACACATGGAAGTTATTAACTACAATAGCTGATGTTATAACTCTGATGTGAGTACCTCCTATTTTTTCCCACTGACACTCCCCCACGCAATATTTCTTTTCCGAGCATGGCGATGGAATGACCCGCCCTGTTTTACCCTGTTTGACATACGCGCCTTAACCGATCTCGCTCCTCATGTGCAAACCCAATGAGGGCAACGAGTACTAGCTAATCACGGGCACATCCCAGGAACAGATAATTATCAAGGTAGCCTTTCTGAGCAGCTAGCTTAGCTCCCACACAGTGCAGATACGGGGAGTCTGGCAGCAGCTGCTCATGGCTGGTTAGCTCACTTAGCTCTGAGTGCAAGCTCTGTTCCTGCTACGCTGAGTGGTGGTCCATCTGTCACTTACTCCGGTCGGTGTCGAGGCCATGCCCCCCTACAGTGGCTGTCTGTGCAGGTCTCTGCTGCATTTTTAACTTATTATTTGCAGGGAGGGAGAGAGCTAGCAGAATTTGGGTGTGTGATTACTTCATAACACACCTCCAGTTATCTGGATTCTTTATTTGTAATTATACTGTTAATCACTCGCCGGGTTAAAAACTGATAAACTGTATCTTGTACCAGAAAGATGCCTGGCTCCGGTTCTGTACTGTGGAGTCCAGGATCCAGTTTCGCAATTTCTAAGACAGGTTAAATGCGCTAATTAAAGAGTGGAAGGTGAAGAAAATCATTGCCACTGCCTACTCACTACCATGAGAACACCTTTTACAGTACTTCATAGTCGAGATTGTAATTATTATAGCTACTGCAAGGACAGCGAACATTTCATGCTCCATTTGGCATAAATATTGTATTATTACCACGTTTGTTCAAGTTCCAGGTCTGATGTTTCTTTACACATCCTGACACTGTGCTCTTTTAGTCGTTTTGTTTGATTTGCATCCAGGTTTGTCTCTTGGAGGTATCACAGAGAATTAGTAAAGAGGAACCTAAAAAGTCTGCCACCTCCCACAGTCTGGGAAGAGGGCCAATGCATCTGGTTGCTGGCTATGTAATCCCGATGTCCCATCTCCCTCCATGTCTCTGCAACAGCTAACACAAACAGGAAACAAATGCTTGTATGGTGGCTCGAAAGCATATGGCTAGATACGAGGGCTTCTTGTGAATTCAGGATCCAGGCGGATAGAAGGTGAAGTGTCTTAATCTCTCTGCTCTGGGTGGAGTGCCTTGGCAGCCTTGGCAAGTGCTGGAGCAAGTATGTCTAGTTTCATCACAAAGCTAATGAGAAACCACAGTGTTTAATCTTTCCCTCTTGTAATTGCATGACCTGTGGTTGCATATAAATAGCCTCATTAGCATTTTATATGGTCACTGGACTCTTAATCCTTCCTTATCTATTCTTCAAGACTAACTGAAGAGCCGAATCCGGAGAAAGTCCCTCATTTCAGAGCTATAATTTGCTACTTTGGATCTTATCTGTTAGCCCAGCGATCGTTCGTTTAAAGGATTCAAGTTGATGCTTAGGTTCAGCAGAGAAATAGGATCAACTCTTACAGCTAAAAGGAGAATTTACCATGGTCATGCTTATCGATCCATCCCCATTCTTTAAATTCCTCACGGCTGTAGGGTCTTTGTGAAGGAATGTGAAGGGAGAAAATAAGAGGAAATTGAGTTAAATTCAGAGAGAGGTATCCTTTCAAAGAAAAGGAGTAGGATACTGTTTTTTGCAGCGGTAATCTTTGGTAAAAATGCAGAATTTTACTGGCCACCGCTCTACAACTATATTGTGCGACGTGTTTCTGTGAAACTCCCTCTCAACTTTCACCTCCTGCAATCATCACGGATTACGAAGGCATGCTGTGTCAGGCAAACGGATCTCGTCACACTCGAAAAACCATCAAAGCCCCGTTCTCAAATGATAAAGAGAGATAACAACAGTCACCGCAACGGCGGTGGAAATCTGCACGACTGCACGCGCACCAGAAAGCGTTTAAAAGAGCAGGGTAAAAATATTCAGCGGCACTGCGAACGCTCTCTCGTCCCTTGATGTCAGAGACAAGAGGGACCTTTTAAATGTCTGGCTGCCAGTGATGGAGTCATGCTGCTGTGCTGTAGGTTGCTCTATACAGGCATTCAAAACAAGACCTGTTCCAACAGAGGGAGCCTTTTGTGTGCCAAAGATGTCTGACTGATGGATTATGTTTACCCGTTGCCTCTACTATTTGAGAAACAGGATTAAGAAAAAAAAAAGGAGGAGAGGTGTGAATATCCCGTGCAAAAAATACGACTGAGTGTGTTCCTTTGAAGAGACTGGAAACTTGTAAAGCAGATAACAGATAAAATTTGGCCCGGACTGCATTCTTAGAGAGCGTAATCCAAGAGTCTGGATTAAATTGGTTCGGATATGTTTGCAGTTTGCAGGCCTTCAAGCTTCAGCAGGTGCTGTTATTATTACTGAGGGGAAAAGAGGCCAAATGCAAATGTGACCTTATCAGTAGTGAACTAATTAAAGTTGCGGAAATGAGGAGTTAATTGATGAAAAGTCCCAAATAGGAATTAGATACTGTCATATATTTTTTTTTCCCCCCCATGCAACATGCTTTAATTATAAGTACTTGGTCACCTCTCTGTGCTCAACCTGTTAAAGATTTCAAACATAAAACACGAGAAAAAAACTACAAGGAAAAAAGAAAAAAGAAGAAGGAATACCTGACGAGGATGGCCACCCCAGCGTCATCACAGTTCTCGTAGACTTTTGCCCAGGAGTCCTGTATCATCACCCTCTCCTTGTCAGTCAGAGGGCTCGGTCGCTCCAGGTGGTCCACCTCCCCCTCTCCCTCTCCCTGCATCCTCTCCATCTGGGAACACAGTTGTGCAGAGCTGAGCACGTGCAGAAGGCAGGGCTCTGATATGAGTACCCACACCCTCAGAATAAACACTATATTTTTACCCTTCTTTTTTCTTCTCCCCCCCCCCACCCCTGCCTTGTTTAGATCTCTTTCCTGGTGAGAGAGGAAGATAATCCCCCCCCCCCCCCTTTTTTTTTCTTTTCCCAGTGAGAATCTTTGCTCTCCTTGCACCTCTGAATCTCTGCTAAGCGAGAGTGTGAGTGAAGAACAGGCTGGAAAAAAAAAAACACACACACACAAGAAACACACGCAGCGAACGAGGAGGAGCCTCTGTACTCTCTCTTTTAAACTCTCCCTTCCCTCCCTCCTCCCTCCTCTCTCTCTCTTCTCTTCCTTTATTTCCCCCCCTCCTCCGGTTTCCCCACCTCACCTTTGTAGCTGGTTGATCATGAGATTTGGAAACAAATCCTTATTTAGAGAGTCAGATATGTCATGTGTGAAATGTTTAAGCAATGCAGGATTATGGCATTAAAATAAGATAAAGGGGCACACTCTGACCTTGACCCGCCGTAGTCACCGTCCCATCCCGGGCCATCTAGGAGATTAACCTGTAATGACAGGGTGTTTCTCACAAATCCGTGATGTAAAAACACTTACGCTGACTGAAAATTAAACAGCGTGACGTCCGTCAGAAATAGGGCGACCTGTATCTAACAAAACACAGGTTATATCACCTTGTTTTCATTAGTGTGTTCACACACACCGCCAGGAAACCCACACAGCTCCCCCTGCGCTTATCTTCATGCAACTAAACGCATACATTTTCCACCTTTGTTGTGGCAGAGGTTATCAGCAGGAATTCATAAGCCCGCTTATGTTGTCACAGCTGAAAACTTGAGAATGTTCTCATTCATGTTTCACGGCGGTTTGGATGAACAGGGCCGTTTAGTCAGGAATCTGTGAGTTGCCTGTCAAGGGAGACAAAAGACCTGAGATATTATTGCAAAAACTATGATTAAGGTCATATTTTCTGCCCGACTGCGGAGGTGCAATGTACAGTAGGTGTCAACAATGTGCGCGCTGGTGTTAAACATTGACAGAGTTCTGGAGATAATCAATGAAGGTGGTGAAAAAACTGTGCTTAAGGTGAAGCATCTCGTATTTCCAGGATGGTCTTGATCAAAATAACCGTTGCAAGTGTCACTGAGCCCAACAGCACCAGCAGAGCATGTATAGTAGGTTATTATACTACAAGCGCATTGTGAACATTTAAACTTTGATTAAATGTGAAACTATTCGAGTTCATCTCAGGTGCTACCAATTAAAAACGCAGAAGAACACAGTTCACGCCTTAAACTTATCGTTGCACAGGTTTATGACGACAAACCAGCTGCTCTAGGATCAGACAGGGTTAATTGTGGCCGTTGTGGATCAGACAAACAAGGAGAATTAGTCAATGATTGTAGATCAACACGCTCTGCACGTACTGGTGCATGTTTCTACAGGGGAATCCAGATTCAAAGATCCAGTTCCAACCCCGGAGTCCAGGATCCAGTTTCATGTATTGTAGATGAACACATTCTGCATGTACTGGTTTATTTTTTTAGTAGACCACCCCGTTCTGCACGTACTGGTTTATGTTTCTACAGAGGGATGAAATTCAGTTAACAATGCTGTGTCATTATTCCTGACATCCACACCCACGCTAGCACAAATTCAGATGAGCCCATAAGAATCATGTTTTACCTCTAACCTGCCCTACTTAGACAAACAAAGATCTCGTGTTCTCATCATGATACATCAGAAGATATTCAACTCTACTCAGTAGATGCAGGGCTAATGAGTAATGACACCTTGTGGACAGCTGGAGTAATTCTGCTCTTCATAATTACACCAATTTTTAAGTCTCTGCACCGGCTAGCTGTCTGCTTCAGAGTTTATTTTAAAGATCTTTTTATTGGTTTATAAAAAAGTCCCACCTATTTATCAGATTTGCTCTTAACCTTTGAACCCAGAACCCTCAGGTCTTCTGGTGCAGTGGCCTTTAAATGACCCCCAAAAGTCAGAACTGAACACCGCGCTGAGGCGTCCTCATATTACTGTGGTCCACTTCTGTTGAACAGCCTCCCTGAAGACCCGAGGGCAGCAGATAATGTTCATATTTTAAAAGAAAACTCAAGACTTTTACTTGAACTATATTTATTTATTTATTTAATGTGAAATTTTGTTGTTATGTATTTTATGTAATTATATTTAACTTGTTTTTTAACCTGCCTCTGGTGTCTGATTGATGGATCGAGTCAGGTCACATCAGAAATGCAATTTTTGATCTAACGGAAAGGTGGTTTGGTTTATGAAAAACATTTATAATAGAATCCAGATTCAAAGATGCCTGGTCTTGGTTCTGTGCTGTGGAGTCCAGGATCCAGTTTGATCACTTCATGTATTGCACATCAACATGTTCTGCACGTACTGTTTGTTTTTACAGAGGGATCAGATACAACTTGTCCTGTTTTTCTGTTTTTCCTGACATCCACACCCACACTAGCACAAATCCAGACTAGTTCATAAGAATCATGTCTTACCTCTAACCTGAGAACCTAAGATCTCATGTTCTCATCATGATACATCAGAGGACATTCAACTCTACTCAGTAGATCCAGGGCTAATGAGTAATGACATCTAGTGGACAGCTGGCATAATACTGTTACTCAAACCTACACCAATCTCTGAGTCTCTGCACTGGCTAGCTGTCTGCTTCAGAGTTGACTTTAGGATTCTTTCATTGTTTTTTTTTATATCTCGTAATGCTCGTAGTCCAACCCATTAATCAGATTTGCTTTTAACCTTTGAACCCACCAGTGTTATGGAGTTTTCTGTTCTTAGGTTAGGCGGGGTCCCGTGTGGGCCTTGAGGTCCTCGGCAGTAGTAGGCGCTATGAGAAATACAGTTTATGAAAATGATATATATTCTCTTATCTGTCTCTTATATAAAAGCTATTCATTATTTATGAGAAAGCTATTCATTTACATTGATTTTATCTAATCTGATCAGTGACACAAAATCTTAATCCATGAATCTATGACGATTATTTCATCTATAAACCTGCTAAAATAACATGACAGCAGCCTGAGTAATTAGATTCAGTTAAACTACAATAAATCATAAGACATTAATCATGAATTATAGTGAACGAACAGGTTTCACTAAACAGAAAGTGACTCTGAACAGAAGCACGTGTTCCGCAAAGCGCAGCTGGCAGGTTTGACCCAACGCGGACTCCGTACTTCCAAGTGTAACCGGACAGTTGTTGTCGGGCTGCAGTGCTAGCTACCTGACTGACAGTTTGTCCTCCAATAGCCCGGGAACACACCTGAACAAACACAGTGATTAATATTCAGCGCGTGTGCTGTGCTGTAGCCGAGTTTACATCGCGCGCCGAGCGTCATTCCGCGCTGTTAGCTCACCATTAGCAGGCTAGGCTAATGTGCGGCAGCTAGTTGGGCTAGCTAAGTTAGCAAACGTCAACGTCTGGAGGAGAAGAAACAAACAAAGGTGCTGCTGCTGCCTCCGCCTCTGTCTGTGAGATAAAAACCACCAGGAGTGCCACGATGAACGTCGCTAAAAGTGGCTATCGAGTATTTTCCGCTAACTCGTCCGTAGCATGCACAGAGCTGGCCAAGAAGATAACAGAGTAAGTTTTGGCGCAGTGTTTGTCGTCTCACGTCGAGGTGTTGCTCTTCACGTAAGGCCGAGGCGTGTGTGGATAACAGCTGTCATGTCAGAGGATCAGCGAACAGCAACAGTTTATTAACTTAGCACTGAACATTGACGACTTAAGCTGGTTATTGTGTTTCTGCCCTGTGTGTGTGAATGGACGATCAGCTCGGTATCTCATGTTGGGTTTGCGTGTGTGGCGCAGAGCAGCGTGTGAATATTAGTCAGTGATGATGTGCTGTTGTTTCACAGGAGGCTTGGAGTGGAGCTGGGGAAGTCTGTGGTCTTCCAGGAGTCTAACAGAGGTAACACTGGTGATCATTTCAGCCTTTATTTATTCTGAATAAACATGCCACACATTCCTCTGCAGGCTTCACCCATGGACTGTGCACCTTGTGTCTTTATTACTACTGGAGGTGCTGCACATAAAGGCGTGACATATCCTGAAGAAGCAGCGTTAAATTATGTCAATATTTATGTTTCTTTAATAAGATGCTGGTCCGGGATGCCTAGTGACGACATTTATTGTCGTTTCGATGATAAATTTGAGGCCTGTTTGGCGCATACAGTTTAAACGTGCCCTGCAGGACTCGACTCGTGCACGACGTGGTTAGTTTACTTTAATCCCATCAGATCACTTCACTGTGTTTGGGAGGATTATGAGATTTTGGGCTAAAATCAAGCGCTGGACTGTTTTTGACTGCTACTAATTTACAGATTAATAATATGACAGCACATACAGGGGATGAAAAGAGACACATTTTTGACTGATGTATTCTCAAACATATAATAAACAACTAATACATTTAATTAAAGAATATTTAAGTTAAATATTCAACAATAGTTTTAGGTCAGTCGTTGCTGAGAGCTGCTGCTTCTCTGGAGGCATGTTTTTTCTGAGCATTGCAAAACCGTCTTCAAACTCGCAACTAGAAGGAATCACGCCGGAGAGGAAGAGACGATCCAAAGTGTGACTTCATTTCATGAAGAAAGATTACAGCACTGCTAGTTGTAATGTCTGTAAAATTATTGCTACACAAACAATATGCTGAAACATCAACTGAGCTGCAAGCCTGTTATAGGTTGTAAATATCCTGTTATAATAACTTTAGGTCTGTATCTCTGCTCTGTGTTTATGCATGCTTTACCAGCGTCCAAAAAGTCAAATAGTTTAAATTCAGATGGAGCTTTGCTAAACTGACTGATTGCTTTCTCATTTTTTCCTTCACGATAGAGACTAGAGTGGATGTGAAAGAGTCAGTTCGTGGACAAACTATCTTCATCATCCAGACCATACCGAGGTGAGGAAAGAAGTGCGTGTCGTTTGCGTTGCATCAGGAACTTTCAGAAATCTCTAAAGCTGACTTTTGATTCTGTTTTTCATCCAACCAGAGATGTCAACACAGCCATCATGGAGCTGCTGGTTATGGCCTACGCCCTCAAGACGTCTTGTGCAAAGAACATCATTGGAGTCATTCCTTACTTTCCGTACAGCAAACAGTGCAAGATGAGGAAGAGGGGCTCGATAGTGAGCAAGCTGTTAGCTTCCATGTTAGCCAAAGCAGGTAAAGAGAACAAAGTGAGAGCGTCTTTATCCCTCACACAGAGAAAATAATCTCATTGTCGTCGGTGTAATACCACCGTTAAGTCCGTGCTGCTCATCTGTGTTTTACCCCAAAAGGATTAACACACATCATCACCATGGACCTGCACCAGAAGGAGATCCAGGGCTTCTTTAGCTTTCCGGTGGACAACTTGCGCGCATCCCCTTTCTTGATTCAGTACATCCAAGAAGAGGTATACACGTGTACTGTGTGTGTGTTTTAAGCGTTGTTAACTCGCCTGTAAGCCAAATCAATCAATCTTATTGAAACACTGACGTCTGTTTTCCGTTCTCCTGTTAGATTCCTGATTACAGAAATGCGATCATTGTGGCAAAGTCCCCAGCAGCAGCTAAGAGGTAACCGGTGGAAATAAAACACATTTCACCTCTGCTAGTTCTCCCCTTCTGTTAGCATTTTAACTATTCAGTCATACCAATACTTTATTATATAGATGCAGTATTTCAATTTTGACTAAATGTGTGCAGATAACAAGAATAATTAAAAAGCTGCTCACCCTTTTCTATTTGTTTTTTTTCTCCAGGGCTCAGTCCTATGCAGAGCGCCTCCGTTTGGGTCTGGCTGTGATTCACGGCGAGGCTCAGTGTTCAGAGTCTGACATGGCCGACGGCAGGCACTCCCCTCCGTGTGTACGTAACACCACGGGACACACAGGGCTGGAGCTCCCTTGTAAGAACACCCATCTTTTGCAGAGCGCTGTTGATGTTTTGTTTCTGTCTTTCTCAGCTTTTCTTCGCAGATTTCGTAGGTGCAGCGCTCGATAGATTTGACCTGTACAGAAAACATAATCCTTGTTGTTTTTGTTTCTCACAGTCAGGCGCCTTTTTATTTGTCACATCACGGTCAAATTTAAGCAAGAAATGTCTTTTAGAATTCCTGCCAGTTTAACTACTTCACTGCATTCATCATACAAATCCTGCCAATAACCTAACACAGCTCTTATATGTGCTAACCTATTTGTAGCTGGAGATTCTGCTGTTTCTCACTCATACCATCAACCATACCTCCCAAAGAAATTCATTTTTTTTTTTGTCTTTTTACTGCATGTTTTTTTTTTTTTTTTTTTTTTAAATCCACAGATTTTGACACAGCACCTACTCATGCTGCATCCTCCGCCAGCTGCAACACCTAACGTTCAAAGAGTGACATGCTTAATAATCATAGCGTCATAGTCGCTGCCTGTTTTCTGGGCACATACTTTGATTTTGGAAATCTTTATTTTTGGTGAGAAATACTAACTCTGGCATCAAGTTTTTTCACCGTATTTGCAGTGTTAGTTCCTGGTAAGGCCGTTATATAATCATATAAAAACTGTGTCATTGGCAAATGACTCCTCAGTATTTGCGTCCAGTATTCACTTTTATTATTTAGTACAAATATTTCTATTCTTACTTGTGTTTCTATTCTCACCCTCGACTTAAAAAATCCTCCTTTGGAACAATAACAAACTGCTTCAACCATGAGAAGACTTTGTAGATTTTCCACCATGAATCTGACTTGTTGATGTGATTTATTTATTTATTATTTTTCATTTCTGGCAATCCTAGCGAGAGGATTTTCCAAGTCTTGGCATCATGTGTTTGTCATGTCAAATATTTGTGCATTTGTGTTAACGTGGTGTTTATTTGTTGGTAATAGCAGGCAAACAACAAGCTCCGTTCCCTGGCATAGAGCTCCCAAGTACGACCGTAAACATTAACTTACATCTGACTTTTAAAATGATTCCTCTTCAAATGGTTCCTCAAATCGTGCATGTGTAGTCGGAAGGGTTTGTGTCGCATCTTGTGAAAACGCAGTCTGGATTCAGGAGGGGCAGAGAGCGACAAACGCTCGCACTGTATTGCCGGTGCACAGACAATTTGCATCAACATTTGTTTTTTCGGCTCAGCCACAGTGCGCTCCGTACTGTACGCACCTCGCACGGCTTGTTAGACTTGAAATGAGCAGCTCGTGTGTTTACAGCGCCTTTCTAAGATTCCAGACAGTCAGTTCTACAAGACCGCCAAACCTCTCTTTGTTTTGTTGTGTTCTGATTTTATTTTGAAATCCATAAATCAAACCAGAACCATGCCAAACATTTTTCTTTTTTATTATTTCTTTTTTTTATTTATTTATTTTTTAACTTAAATATCTGGACTCATCTTGCCAATCAACACATGGTGCACCCATATTAAACCCGCTCTTAAAAACCTGATTAACATTTGGTCATAACTGCATGTGACGACAGTAAAGCATGCTTTTGTAACCTCTAACATCTGATGATGAAACCTTACGAACGGTTGGTACGTTTTTAAAGCACTGAAACAGCTTTAGTTTGCTCCTGCTAGTATCATATAATTTATTTTATCAACATTAATATTTATTTATTACACTTTTATCTCTATCTTAGACGTCCCTGGATGCCAACCTGTTGTTAAAATTGTCCTTTTAGCTATTCAAATCTGTCCGACTCATGTTGATTAATGGGTTTTATCGACAACATCTTCAATTCCAAGATATCTGACCAAACATTTCTCAGGTGGCTTGTTGCAGTATCTCAGCAAGCTGTCAAAAGATACTTTTTGGAGAAGTGTGCGTACGGCTAACAACATGGCTTTTTGCTGTTTTGGTTTTTTTTTTTTTTTGTTTTTTTTTTTGGTTAATAGTGATAAAAGTCTTGAATGTGACACTGCCAGGTTTTCTGATGCTGTGGGACTCACGGTATTCAGCAAAGTGTTCTGCAAGGCATGCTCCTTCCTTTCTCTGCTTCTTTATACTTTCTCCTTCACAATCGGCGGCTTGGCTGGCTGATTGTTTACCAGTTGATTGTTTCCTTATCCCCTCTGAATGACTACATTTACATGCACAGCAATACTTCGAATGCAGCTGCGGTGTTTTTTACGTATCAAATCTACTCCCAATCTAATTTTAATACTGTGTTTCACACCTGTGGTGCGAGTTATTTTAGCATGCCACAAGTTGGAGCACTTTCATCTTTCTGCTGTGACACTTTAAACCTCTAGCACATCGAAACGTTTGCCAGGAGCGCAGTGATTGGTGCTGCTCGTGCTCCGGTCAGCCTCGATGTGAATGATCAAATTCTATTTCGTCTGTTGCCTAATGCAGCCGTCGCATCGCCTGTGATTGGCTCGCGGGACGCAATCTGATTATTGCGTGCACGTAAACGTAGTCGCTGGCAGCAGTGATGTTCGACTGAGGACTGACCCCCCTCCCCTCCCAGAACATTGGCAAGTGTGTATGAAGAAAAAAAACAACTCATCAGTGCTTGTCAGCCACTGTTGTCCTGTGTGAAATAAGGTGCATACTGGTTCATATGCAGACTGCTGCCATATGCCTGCCACAGCCCGGGCCTGAGGTTGTGTGTGTCCAGGCGGTAATGTACGTTGCCTTCTGATTGGGTATCCTGGGCAGAAAAGCCTGTCATTTGAGTTTTGCATGGCATGTGCTGTACAAAGTTTGGCATTTGAGTTTAATCTCCTCGGAGTAGGTGGGGTACAATGGGGGGAAACATTTTCTAACTTTTGATTTGCCATTTTAAATTGAATACAGCATGTTGATACTCTAACAGAGCTCCAAATCGTTTACATGTTTCAATAACGATCCCATAATCGGGGCTGCAGATTTGCCTTCAATTCGCAAAAATACAAAACAAAAAAACATTTTCTCAACCCATTTTACCCAATCTACTGAGATTTACTTGTGATTAGAAGTGAAACGCAGCGCACACAAACCGCCTCCACGTTCTCTCGCAGGTAACCACTTCTGCTTTCCTTTGCAGTAATGATGGCCAAGGAGAAACCTCCCATTACTGTAGTCGGAGACGTGGGAGGGAGAATTGCCATCATTGTGGTAAGATGCTGCGAATTCATGTTCTGTGGCCTACGTGCATGTACGAGCTGCCGTTGTCAGCCGCTCTGCCATCTTTTAATTATTACTCTCTTGCAGTTCTCGTTCGCAGCTGCAAATTTATTAATTCACCGCCACTTTAAAAGCCTCCCGTCACGTACAACTAATCGCGCTTTTGGAGTTACATTTTCACCCCTTAAAATGAGACGAGGAATGAATTACACCTCTCACCTCGTTCTCTTGGGTATAAAAAGCTTAATTCATAAAATGTACTGACGCTCCATTCAGTGAACTCAACCCAGTTTGGTCTGGTATGACAAGTATGACATTTCCGTAGACTTACTGCATTATTTTGACGTCTGTTTATTATCCTAAGCTACTCAGTGATGCTTTAGAGGAGCCGAGAAAGAGAGGCATGATTTTTAGCCACAGATTGTGTCTTCTTTCTTCTTCCAGGATGACATTATCGACGACGTCGGAGACTTTGTTGCAGCTGCTGAGATCCTGAAAGAGAGAGGAGCCTATAAAATTTATATCATGGCCACGCACGGTTTACTGTCTGCCGACGCTCCGCGCCTCATAGAGGAATCTGCCATTGACGAGGTGAGGGCACCTGAAGTAGACGTCATCTGTTAATATTCAACACGTGTGACGTGAAGCTTTTTCGTTTAAAGGAAGGAGAAAAAAAAGCTGAAGCTGAAGAACTTTGTTTGAAGGCAGTGTAAAACGTGCCTGTAAACGTTGATTAGTTCTCATTTCTTTTGAACACAATGCACGAGAAAATACTTCCTCCCGTCGGAGAGGTTTTTCAGCCGAAATTCTATGGCATGAAATTGTAACTGCAACAAAGAGAGGAGCATTATTTCCAGCAGTTGCAGTTCTCTAAACTGTTGGTTTCTGTTTTCAGTTCCTCGTACCTGCCCAGGGTTCAGAAAACAGCAGTTTAGTTTGAATTGAGTAATTATTATATGAAATATAATAAGATATAACCTGCAAAATCAGTTTGTTTCTCACATGAACTGGTCAGGCAGAGGTGAGCAAAATTCTCCCAGACAACTTCTTGACTTCTGTGTCATAACTTACGGCATCTAAAAAGTATTACAAATGAGCTACTAACTATCCAGGTTCAAAATACTGACAGAGCTGCCAAAGCTAAAAATATTTTGTAGAAGCTGTGGAGAAAAAAAAAGAAAAACAAGATGTCAAGACAGGAATTATTCTTACACCTTCTGAATTCAAGTTTCTCTTACTGAACTAAGGTTGTCTCAGTCGCCTTGTTAACATTGTGAACACTTAAAGTTGATAAAAATTAGGCAAAATGACTATTTTTATAAAGAAGTCTGCTCTGGCGGCTTTGAAGAGAGAATAGATAACGGCTTCAGTTCCCTTTACAACCGTCATCAGTGCCACGCAAGCTTTTTTTTTTAAGTCAGCCTGACAAGAAACTGCACAGTCAGACTAAACAGCAGTTTGTTAAAATGGAAACTGTCACATAAAAAAAAAAAAACAAGTCATTGTGATTGTTCGCCCCCTCAGGTGGTGGTAACCAACACAGTCCCCCATGAAGTACAGAAGCTGCAGTGTCCCAAAATCAAGACTGTGGACGTCAGCATGATATTGGCCGAGGCCATCCGCCGCATCCACAACGGAGAGTCCATGGCCTACTTGTTCCGCAACATCACCGTGGACGACTAGAGCGTCAGAAGAGAGTGAGAGCTGAGGTGGGTCTGACAAGAGACTGAGGGCACCCTGTGCTGTAAAAAACAAAACAAAACAAAACAAAATGTCATGTTCCACGTGTCGTGTACGTCAGGATTACGTGTCCTAAATCATTTAAAGAAACTGAAATTCTAAGAATTACCCAAAGTTATTTAAATTCTCATCAAACGTTGTAAAAATGTATTTCTTTTGTCCAGTTGGGAAATGAATCTTATGATACGATAAAGCTGGCTTTTTTTTTTTTTTTTTTTTTTGATGCTTTGTATTTAAAAGTAATTAATTATTTTGTCACACACTACGGTACCTCAAACCTAATGACTGAACTCCGACTGTAAAAAGAGAAGAGGAAAAGAGTCTCTCCAGTTAACAGGACTTTGTGGTCTACCAACATATTTTCCAGATGCTCTTACTGGCCCCTCGTGATCACAACTGCTCAGCCTTGTGATTTCTTTGCATTTAAATGGGGTACGTTGCTTCTTGGAAACGTTTGGTGAAATGTATGGGTTGCCATTTTATATCGTGCATATATGTTAGAGGGTCAGTTTCACTCGATCGTAACTAAAGATATTTTCCTACTTGGCAGTATCTAGCCAGGAGTATGAGTTTGGCGGACGCTGTGGTTTGGAGAAACGCTGCTTCTGTTTCCTGCGATTTATGTGAATTTGTTTGCGGCGCTCACAGCAACAGTACGCTCGGTTTGAAAAATTCTCTAAGACTCTAATGTTTACAGCAAAGTCTGCAGAGTATTTCAAAAAAGTGAAGTTTCATTCACCTTCGTTGTATTGCTGCATGAAGCATTATCAGGGAAACTGACCCTCTCATATACGTTATCACTCTAGCAGACTGAACATAGAACATTGTGCTTATTTTAACACTCTGACGGACGTCTTGTGTTTTAGCCAACTAACAAATTCTGAACATCACTGACTGTTTTTTAAAGCAGAGCAAAGATTTTGTGTGGATTTCTTTAAAGCGGTCAGTGGTTGCCTTGGTTACATCACCGATCACGGTGAATCTGCTGCATGGTTTCTTTTTTTTTTTTTTTTGTTTGTATCAGCGGCGATGTGACCGACAGCCTGCTTATATGCTACCGCGCACACCGCGTTGGACTGAACTGCCAGCGACACTGATCTCTCTTCTTCAGCGCACGCAGCAGCCAAATTCTCAATCTGCTTTGAAAGTCGTCCGTGTCTGAACCGCGGACGGCGCGTGGCTCGCGTTGTTCAGCTCTTTACGGCGACCTGCTTTTGAAGTTTGGAAAACTTTGGAGGGTTTTACCAGCACTTGAATGAACTGATCCAGGCTTTACATTACTTGCATTACTTTCTAATGACTCAACATGAAGGGCGATGTGAGTTGTTATTCGTGCTGATGGCTCACTGGAAGGTAAGAACATGTGCACTAAAAAAAAAAAAGAATAATAACCAGCATAATATAGAATATGTGCATTTTTTTTTTTTTTTTTTTGGTAGATTGGCAAGAACATGCACGAACAGCAGTGTGGTCTGGATGTTTGCCTACAAAGTGTTACACCTGTCAAAGTGATGCTTTGGGAAAAGTTGTGTATTTCTATGCTGATTGAGCCTTTTGCTCAGGGAGTTATACTTTATAAGCCGATGCACAATTATTTGTTCTCACGTTTTTTTTGTTTTTTTTTTATGCTTTATTCCTGTTTCACATGAATGTCTTCCACACAGTACAGTACTGTACGTACTCCTTTTTTTTTTTTTTTTGTTATATGTATTTCTCCTGATGCGCTCATGGATGTGTATTTGACAGCCAGATGCACTCGCTTGGCGTGTTGAGTCGACACAAAGTTGGAGGCTGTCTGTTATCGAACGCTGTCGCCGTTGCCGCCTCAGAACTGTACCTGTGTATTTCACGATGTCTTCTCTGTAGTCGCTGTTCTCCTGACTCGTCTGTAATGTTTAGAAGCGTACACTCTTCTGTCTAGCTCTACAGCATCTGTCTGTGTGTATGAAATAAAACAGTTGCCTCTTGTTGTGCCTCGTTTCTACCAAATAAGGAGTCATATTGTGCTTTGGACTAACAGTTTACTTTATTTCAGCGAAGCTTTTAAGCGCTCTTCATGTAGATATCTGAAGATGATTGATAAATGTAGCTGAAAAGTTAATTAGCATGGTAAAAGCTAGCACAAACATGTGAGAAGGCTTACCTTTAATTTGATGTACTACAGTAGATCCTGTTTAAAAGTGTGGCCTGATGTAGTGACGGTCAGAGATCCTGTACTTGTTCAAAACTTCTCAGGTATCTCTACAACACTGAGGAGCTATGACCAAGTCCAGGAGCACAGACAAACAGAAACAGAAATTTAAGCTGCCATAATGTCAAATCAGGCTTCAGTCAGCGTCTGAAATCTGTTACCTACATTTCAACATAGTTACGGAGTTATTTAGCTATATTTATCACAACCTGAGTGGAAAGTTTAGTTCACACCTGAGCTTTTAAAAAAAAGGACCTCTTGACTCTCCGTGTCCGTCCATGTGCCGCTGTGGACCAGCTACACACAGCTGTGAGTTTAAACAGGACTCAAAGAGGAACCAGAGATCTCATAATCATAGGTCACTTCCTTGTCTGATTCTAGGAAAACAATAGTCCTTGTCTTTGTATGGTTTTTGGAAAGAGGAAGCATACCTTTGTCTCTCACTCTGTGGACCTGTTTAACAGCCAGAAAAGTGTGTTTAGTGCACATATGAAACATGAAGAGCTCAACATGCCCTGAACAAATCAAACCAGTCATCACCGTGGCAGGAAAGTATGTGTTTTACTAAATGCTGATCTCTCAGGATCTGCATTATCGCACAACGACGTGTATCACAAAAACACAGTAAGGCGTGCAGTGTCTAAATTTGGACGTTATCGTGAATCGGTCGCTCACTGAAGACAGAAGTTGAATTCACATGTTGTTATCTCATTTTTTGTTGACACCCTGACGCAACCTGCTTCCTCATTTTGGCCTGCAGAGAGAAAATAAGGTGCGTAGTGACCACCAGAGGGCAATGCAACACAGAGCAGAGATTATGGGCTTGATTTTGTGTCTGCATGTGAGTTTGAGCAAAGCAATACGCCTGTAATTGACTTTATTTCACCAGGAGAGTCACTCAGTATTAATACAGGTTTATAGTTTTTTGCAGGGTACATGCATGAAAATATACAGCAGTCACTTTAAAGGTCAGCCACGGGGTGCGGACGTTCTTGCTTTTCGGAAACAAGCTGAAGATTTGACAGCAGAAATACAAGTCGGAGTGGAATTACAGTCAGTTTAATACACCGGTTAAATAACAAACGCCTCCGTGTGCTACGAGAGACGTATTTACATTTAAGAGTTCAGAAGAATACATTCTTTGTTGCATCCACTTATCATTCACCACAATATATTTCGAGGAGTTTACGGCCCCTGTAAGCTATTTCACTTTCATTGTATTTCAGATTACCCTAATATCCCACTAATTTTCTGACGTTTATGTGCCCCTCTTCGCACTTCCTTCCTGTACTTCCTTTATTTCTCTTCCGCCACATCAGAAATCTGCAAAAATGCTAATGAATGTGTGAGTGGATGAGATGAGCAGTGAGACTAAAAGTGTGTGGGGAAAAAAAACTCACACTTTATTGATCTTAAAAGAATCACTGAGGGAATGAGAACATCACCTCGGCCTTTGTAGTATTATGGTAAAAAGGAAATACCAGATTTTTTTTTTTTTTTAAGGACACGGTGCATGATGTGAAACAGTCAGTTATCTAATAAGGCAAACTCACAGAGAGACAGGAACTCACCAGCAAGTATGTATAATGCAGAGTAATGGCTTACATGGTAACGCCAAGATTTTACAAAGCAGACATCACAGCGTGATGTTATTAAAATATATATATACATTTTCGAAGTTAGGTTCTCCTTCTGTTGTTCACTTTATTCACGAGGATGATCATACAGTATATGTAAACAGACTTTTGCATTATCACGTCACAGTTATTGCACTTTTTTAACAGCAGAAACACAAAAACCCAAAAAATGAAACATCACATGTACACTTGAGTGAGAAATCGGGGCTCATGATTTTTTTTTTTTTTTTTTTTTTGGACATTCACAGTAAGAAGTGTCTGCACGTGTGTTTTTTTTTTTCCTTTCACTGTTCAAACTGTTGTTCTACCACATTCTTTCACGTCTCTAAGGTGGCGTCTGTTTATTGTTGTAACATTTCTGCGTCTCCGATGCTCTTGTGGGGTTTGAAGCAATGCCGTCACGCCTGACATACAGATACAACCGACTGACTTAACATTGTCTCTCGGTTTGCTTCTCCCCCCCCACCACCACCACCACCAAAAAAAAAGCCCTTTCAGTCAATTTCAGGCAGTCTCTTCTTTTGGTCGCTTCCCTCCGAGCAGCTCCACACCATTACGAGATGAGGCAACTGTTGGTCTTGTTCATCGGAGGTCGTTTGTTGCTTTTCTTGGGGAAGGTTTCCCGTCTCCGGCACAGCGCTGGACTGAGCCAACTCGGCAGGTTGGCCTGCTGGAGCAGCTCCCTGAAAGCCTCCAGCACGTTGACGTTGTCTTTGGCAGAGGACTCCAAGAAGCTGTTGTTCCAGTCCAGCTCCACGGTGGACAGGACATCATTGCTGGACACCCTACGCTCACTGTGACGGTCTATCTTGTTGCCTATCACCACGATAGGTGTGTACTTGTCCTCTTTGACCTCCAGGATCTCCTCTCGCAGACTCTTGACTGCCTCAAGGGACTCGGGGTCATCCACGGCGTAGACCAGGGCAAAGGCGTCGCTGTTCTGGATAGAGAGCTTACGCATGGCAGGGAAGGAGTAGCTGCCACTGGTGTCCATGATGTTGATGGTGACTTTGACGCCCCCCACCTCGTACTCCTTCTTGTGGAGCTCCTCCACCGTGCGCCGGTGCTTGGGTTCAAACGTGTCTTTGAGGAAGCGTTGGATGAGGGCTGTCTTCCCCACTCCAGCTGCTCCCAAAAACACCAGACGCACCTCCATCTTCTCCTTCACTTCAAAAGACATGCTGAGCTCCTGTTGCTCTTTCTCTCCGAACCACTGTGCGAAAGAATCGTTCTTCTTTGCCCGCAGCTCCTCGTCTGGAAACCAGGCTTTGAGCTGGATGTCGTGGTGTCAGAAAGGATGGTGATAGCAGATGAATGTGCCTGTCGGGGCTGCACACTGTATTTATGTTCACACACAGTACCTGCCCTTGTCTGCTCCCGGCCAATCAGAGAAGGCAGTGTCTCCCTCTCTCTCTTTCTCTCTCTCTGAACTCACAGCAGCCAATCACAGACACTCATGCAGAGTAAGAGAAAAGGGAGCCAGTTGATGAAACCATCTCAATTCAGGGTCTTCATATCATGGAAAGCTCCAGAGACTCTTTGGTGAGGTTGATTTGTCCAATCACAGGCACTTTTGGGCTCAAATTGATGAAAATGAGTCGAATAGAACACGTTACCAAAGGTGTTGTAGAGCAATTTGGGTTTTTTTTGCTTTATTTATGTGATATAAATGCTCCGTCATTTTGGTGGTCATCATTAAAATGTCATATATTTGGAGAAGTCCTCAGTGGACAGCCCAGACAAGAACAATATGTCAATCACTTGCTGTTGATGTCCAATATAAAAGGTCATTTGAGCTCCGTGAGGCTGTTTGTTGAATGTGTAATGTCACTTTCCACAGACTCACTTCGGCCCGTTTATGACAGATCTGTCATTTCATTGAATTTAATATGTTACTTTGCAGGTTGATGTTGAGTGATTTCAGAATGAGGAGGCTTCAGTGGACCTTTTTCTCGAGCGCCCGCTGATTTTAATTGCCCTCATGACAAACGAGCGCGGAGGCAGACGTCTCACTGTCACTGTCTGGAAGCACGTCAGGCCGCTGTTTTCATTACAAACGGTTTTGACCTCGGTGCCGCCGCGATTCGAATGTCAGCCGCATGGGAAGCTGCGTGCGGTTCGGACAAAGTAGAGAAATAATGTAGAAATAATGTTGGAGTTATCATCATCATGCTCCAATCTCTCACATGCTCTCTGTGTCCACACGTTGTCACTCGTTGCTATGATACCGCCGAATCCATTACCTGAGCTAAAAATGATTTATGAGTGGAAATGTACACCTTATTAGTGCTGTCATTCACTAAGTCCAACTGTTCTCACTGGAGACTGCTAATGGCCTGTAATGGGGGTATATTGGCTAATTAAGCAAATGAAAAGACATTTCAACGCCTGAGTGTGTGATTTACATGAATGGACACGTTTTATTGTTGCTCTCTCAAAAGTTGTTCCTCTAGCTCGGGTATGTTATTTTGAAATTACTACACCCTTGACCCCCCCCCTTGCCTCCCCTCCCCACGACTCCCACATGGCCTGTCTCTCGTGGTTTACATCCGACCATATTTAAAATGATTTCATTTCTGTGTGTGCGCCTCTGTTTGTTATTCTATTACGGCTGTGTGCAAACCTTGTTCCTTTGCTGTAATGCAATAGAGTGCCCGCTTCTCTCTGAAAATAAACGTCTGCTTGAATCACCATTTTCTCTGGATGTTGCTGCTACGTGCCGCATGTCTCCTCTCAGTGAGGAACCTCTGCTTCCTTCCCTCTCTGGGGGACAAAAACGGTCTGAAACTCAAAGCTCGAAGGCCCCTGAGCAATTCGCCTCCGTCTTTCGGCTTCCGCGCTTCATTAAACGCAGGAGCAAGACAGCCAGTGTCTTTCATTTTTCTCATTCGTTTTTGTTCTTCTTATCGGTCTAGCTTCCTTACAGGTCAGGACTCTCTACAAGAATAATGTCAAAATATTAAAAGGGCAGAAATTGTGAAATTTGAGGAAATACAATGGGGGTGGATGTGACTTGCTGAGCCGGTAAAAGAAAGTTGATATAATGGTGCATTGTGTAAGATTTACGGCCGTCTATTGCCAGAAATGAAATATAATATGTTTAATTTGTTTTTGGTGTATGATCACCTGAACTGTGTCTTGGAGCCAGTCCAAGTTCTACAGAGTTGACCCTTTTGAACTGCCATGTTTGTACATTAACCCTGACCTGACAGACCAAACACAGCCATTATTGTTTCTCCTACACACTTGGAAGGGGAGGGTGGAGGCACTTTGACACCGAATTTCACATGAATCCAGCTCCCTGTGCCAATTAGCAAACGTTGGCCTGCTACCCCGCTGAACTGAACTGAGATGCTGCACATGGTTTGCACATTACCCCCGATAAGCATCCTACTTGTAATGGTGTTAGCATTTCGCTAAAAGAGACGCTGCATCTAAGTAGAGCGTCAGGAAGTATGACTAGTACTGCCACATTTTTCAGTGTCACTGAGATTTTTTTTTCATTTTTTTGTGTGTTATTTGAAGAAATGTGTGTAATCATAGCCACCGAGTGTGTTTGTGTACTGCGGCATTGAGCTGCCGGTTACCCGCGCTGTCTCAGAGGTATCAGTCTGTGATGACTAACTGTGGTAAAGGGGAGGAATAAGCTGTTCTCAGACCTGGCGCTTGTTGAGTGTGCCGTCTTCGGTGTCCTGAGAAAAATGTGAAGATCCACCGCGTCTGATGACATTTACCTACGTTACATAAGAGTGTTTGATAAGCCTGTACAGAGGCAATACTTGAGTGGCAAGATACGTATATACTGTATGTATATTTTAAGTCTGTGTAGTTTGTTTCTATGTGTGTTTATCTAGCAGGGCGTGTGGGTTTGAGCCCGTCCCATCAGTCAAACATATCGCAAGGACAATATTTAGCTCTGTCACCCTTTGATGCTCCTGTACTGCCGATATGCGCTCAGGTGAAAAGGCCACAAGTCTATAATTGGCGTTTCAAAGTTTGCACTGCGCGCGGGGACTTAAGACTGCTAAACACACCTTTCTTAATAAGTGCTAATATGGGAGTGTCCCACGAGGGTGAAAAATTGTCCCGTGGCATCAATAAACACAGATGTACTATAAGCTGTAGGCTGACCCAGAAACAGCGCGCCATGCCGTAAAGTCATTTGCTCTTTACAGCTGAGCTAAGTGGGCAATTTAAGGACTCTGCACTCCAGTGGAGGGTATGATGAAGTCTGAACAGACACAGGATCTGCACACTTTGTTTGCCCACGGAGTAGAGGCGAGGTCAATAGACTAATAATCCCATTAAATTGGTATGTGTATAACAGAATAGGAGAGTACAGTTTGTTCTTATTTGCACAGGAAGCGATAGAATTTCATTGGCTGATTTGCGCGCCACGTGTAACACCCAGACGATTTCTTCCATGAACTACAGGAGGGTTTCAGGTTATTTTTCCATGCTGGCTTTGATGGACTGTCTCATTATTTTTGGGGATGAATAGTTACAGTGACATTACCTGACACAGATGTAACACGGATGTCTGATTCTGCGGACCCGCTCCATCATCCAGTCTGGCACAAGAGGCAGCGTGACACGTACATAATGGTCAGGACAAGAGAGCAATCTAACAGGACATTTTTGGATGGCTTCTTCCCCCTGTGGAAACTGTAGCTGTGTGAATTATTTTAAAATGAAAGATCTCACGACCACTCCTTTGTCAGTGATTGACAATGGTATATTTTAGCCGAGCATGGCTATAAATTGGGTTTGCATTACTTCGGGATTTTGGCCACAGCTCCACGTGACAGGAGAGAAGCAGTGACAAGAAGTGTCACGAATAGGTGTATGCCCTGAAAGTTGGTACAAATAAATCCAGGATTCTTCTCTTTATGCCCTAACTTGAACTCATATTTGTCCTCTAGTTATTACCATTATTATTGCAGACTTTTGTATGCCAGCAAGAAAGTACAGACCAGAACACTCACAAAAGCCAACTAAGACCAGCCTATCCTTTCTCTTAATCCTTTCAATCAGAGGCTTTGTGACTTTCTAGAGAACAAGAGTGCACATGCAGGTCACTCACGCCGGTGTGTATTCAAACCTCCTCCATCAGGTTTTGGCTAAAGATAAGATATGATAGACTTTATTGTCCCAAAGGAAATTTGTCTTGGACACACACACACACACACATGCTGTTAAAAGACACAAAATCACATAGTGCATACACAGACTGACATCAGCCAACAAATTGCGCGTTGCCCGTCACGCAACGCACCTGTGTTCATCATAGCTGAAGCCCCCTCATCAACACAGAATCATGTTTAAATGAACATGCATGTGTACGGTTGAGATAAAAAAAATAAAATAAAATAAAAAAACAGTGTTCAGGCTCATGCTAGCTTACTATTTAGTGCTTTAATAGAGAGGAGGACAAAAGAGCTCTGATTAGGAGCGCTGGTACTCAGAGTGGAAGACACGTGGGGACAGAAATAATCTTCAGGGTCTGTCTGGAGTGTAGGATGCTGTCTGATTCCCATCATTTTCATGGCTCTTTGTGTTGACTGGGTAGCCTGGGCAGAAAAATCTGCCAAACCAAGCTGAGATGCCATAAAACAGGATACTCTACAGCATGGTAGATGGAGCAGTTGATGCCAAAGACCCTCAACAGATGAAGGAAGTGTAGCCTGCACTGTTGGACCAGGAACTGCCCACTCTGGATCTAAAAAATAAATTTCCCATTGCTCCAAAAATACCAACCTGGTATCTCACCAAAGCATGTTATACTGGTCCAACATTTCAGGCCTAGGTGAGGCAAAATGTAACACTGACACATTAACCTTTAGTGCAGTTGAGTGCAATGCATGCAGTGTCCAGTGAAACTTTCAAAATAAAGCTTACTGAGAAACAATTTAGGCATCAGGTAGTTTGGTTAAAATATGCACCAGTTTGGGTTAAAATACACTCTGATTCAGCGCCATTGACAATTTGGGTTTCCGAATAATGGGTCACCAATGGTTTGTACACCATCTCCTTTGTCTTCTTGACTTTGAGCAAAGTGTTTGTCTTACCACCGGACAAAGTTATAAATCTTGTGTTTGCGTTCAGCAGCTGGCTGTATCATCAGAAAACTGTACAGTGTTATTGTTAGCGGTGCTGAATGTGCACAGGGGAGAACAGAACTGGTGAACTGATGCAACCCCTGAGGGAGCTGATAGTCAAAGGTTCACACAAGGTCCTGTGCACCCTGACCTGCTGGGTTGACATTAATCAAGAGAACGTGTCGAGGTTAAAGGCCGAAATGAAGTCTACAAACAGCACAGGCTCTATAGCATTCTCAAGTCTTTAGTTAGCAGATGGACTCTGTTGTTAGCTGCATCAACTGTGACTTCCAGCCTTCGTTTGCTCAACACGAGCTTCTCCCTACACTTCCTCACAATAGAGGTTGGAGCAACAGGTCTAAAAACACGATTGTCATGTGGACGGGGTTTCTTAGGGACAGGTGTGATGATTACTTTTTTTTTTTTTCCAATGAAAAGGTCCTCTAACACCGTCCTTTGGCTCTGGAACATCATGTCCTGGATAATGATAGGTGTGGTGGCAGCGGTGGGGGCAGGGAAAACAGCAGTTAGCCAGTGGTGACTGGTCTCATTACGCTTTGCTGCAGTAGAAGGTGTTCTTTTTGTTTGAGGAGGCATTAGTTGTTATGAGTTAAAAGGCTCTACCTGTCCTGTACAGATTACACTAGATATTCATAATACACTGTGAGTTATTTTTTTTTTAACCAACCAAACATCTTCATCTTCTAAGAATTCAATCAGGAACAATCAACACAGCCTGCTCTCCTGTTTTATCTTTCTTTTTTCTAGGTCAACACTTACGTGACAAAACAACACTGTGAGCTTCTTTTTCTGTGTCAAGGCTCACGATGATTGAAGAGGAGTCTTTGTATGCATCAGAGCTCTGCAGTGCTGACTGGCCATTAGAGAAGCCCCCCGGAGGCACATAAAAAAAACACACATCGATCCAGGACATCCCGTGGTGGTGCTAAAAACATTTTGGACCGGGTGTACGAGGACTTTGTTATGAAACGTGTGGCCTGGAAGGAGGGGGTTAGGTGTGATGTACAATATCATTTTTCATGGATGTTTCAGAAAACAACACATCACAGATACCTGCATTTGGTATTTTCCCGTAACTACCAATGACATTTGAGCCCCTTTCTCTCAATCATTTTTTGATATACCTTATATAAAAAAAGACATTTTCCCAAGAAACACATGAACCTAAACCTTTCTCTTGCTCTGATTTCAGCTCTGTGATAACTGTCAATCAACATTTCTTTTTGTAAAGCCGACTGTAATGAGTGTACCATCTCTATAGAGAAGTACGTCACAGGTGCACAGTGAGCCGGGCAGGGTGAACCTGCCTGCAGTCTGCGCCATGCTGCCCGTCGTTCATGAATTTAGAGCTCGGAGAGAGCTTCCTTCAGGTTCTCAAAGACGACTTGTAGGCGTTATTGCTCCGCCGTGCTCATTACTGCAAAGTTGAGAGCGCCCCAGTCTGCTTTCGGTTGTTGTCCGGAGTTGTTTTGTTGAAGCTCGATAATTCAGTGCTATTCCATTTCCAGCGTCATTATCTATATTATTGTTTGGCAGAGCACTGTTACCCATCGTCTAATGATTAGATGTTATTATGCTGTCATTGAGCGTTAGAGATGGAGACCTAGAGGGCGGCAAATATATAACTGGATTTCTCAAAATTGCAGCGTTATTCTCAGGATATTGTATCAGAGTGGCTCTGAGGTGAAAATGCAAGTCAGAGTTGCTCCTTGAAGCAGAATCCACACATAAATATACACAGAAACGTTGTGCCCTCCGGTATGTCAAACTGCTTACCAGTATTGCTGGTTTGGTATGTAGTATGTGCTCACTACACTCGTGGATTTTGTTGGCTGAAACGACAGCTGCCACCAGCAGATTTTGCGGCGTTATTGCCAGTGTAATCTAATGAAGGAAAAGATACGGCAGCGAGCAGAGGATTTAGCTGAATAAAGATGCTGCTTGCAAGCTGAAAGTTCAATGTCCGACCCTATTATGAACAGCATGTGTGTTTTTAATTGAAAGGAAGCTGAAAGGATTCGAGGATGAAGACAAATCAATGAGTAAGTCTGGCCAGAGTTCCTGGAAAGTGAAAAACTCAAACTAAATAAAAAAACAGGACAAACTGGTTTTAAAGAGATACACTGTAAAGTTTATATACTATTATCTCTGCTCCCTTGCAGTGAATGCTCCAGCCCTGGAGTCAGTATTTTACAGATAATACGTGACCTGTAATACCACATAGTAATGTTAAGCTAGTTAGCTTTTAATGCTAACAGTTTAGATACAGAATCGCTACGACCACAAGAGGCCATTTATCACAAAGCACTGCACAACAAACTGACATAATGTTTTCGAGATAATAATTTGATTTATATTCTGAAGCATAAATGTGTGATAAGGAAGCACTAAGCTGCACGGCGTACTGCCCTTTGATTACCACCGCCAGTGAAACAACGTCCATTTTAATTATTATGATAAAGTTTAACACCGCGCTGAAATGAAATTATGTCCCGAAGCTTGCTAAAGAAAATTAACATTTAACATTATAAAATAAGCCTGTTGCATCCGCGCAGTCTTTTCAGTTTCATCTGATGCTCATGGACACACACTCAAACTGTGTGAACAGCGTGTGCAAATTCAACCAGCACAGAATCACCACGAAGCGAACCGCTCGGAGGGATTCTTGAGGTGATGGGAGATCAACTCTGACCTACGCCTCAGGGCCTCGCTCATCAGGCTCTCACAAAGCGTTTCACGTCCACTGACATGAAATAAGAAAAAAATACATATTTTGAGTTGAAATGGGAATAAAAATGGAAAATGGAACTGACATGTCTGTTCGATAAGAACTTTTACTGCAGACATCACAGATTTCGTATGATTGGCTCATCACTGTGGAGATTTTAGATGCTGGGGCTTTGCCGTCTCTTTCTGGGATTGGCTGCTCTGCAGTCATCCTCCTCGCCGAGCTTCTTCATCTGAAACAATGAATAAACATAGTGATGAACACAGCCAGGCTGTGATCTGTCCAATCATTAAAGATGTGCTTGAAAAGACCTTTGTGACTATAATCCGAGCTCTGTAAACTCGCGAACCTGACACAACGATGTTTCCATGCTGCTTTTTATTCACATGATAAGTGAGCTCATACATATCGTACACATGCTCCCCGACATCTGTGTCCAGTTAAGCATATTTTCTAAAGACATAACCTTGAAAGGACTCCATATACTGAACCACATCATATCACTGGGTCTGCGTCGCCGCCTCTCGGGACAGAAATATCCAAGTGGGGCTAAAGTTTAATTCATGTGTTATTCTGTCATGAATGAGGCAGTCTGCTCTTAACAGAAGATCTGATCTACAAAGATCCACCTGACCTTCAGCTCTGCCAGGAAAATATAATAATAAGGGAAGTTAATTTCCGGGGTTCCTGCGTTGGTACTCTATGTAAAAAAAAGACTGTAATGACCAGTGTGCTGCATCGCTGTGTGACACTAATGCTTGAGAATGTTAGAAGCTGTGTTGCGTAACGAGGCCAAGGCGAGCTCCCTCAGAGCCGGTTCAAATTCAGATTCTCGAGTGCGCACAAGCAGGTTTTCAGCCGAGATCACTGACGAATGAAGTATTAAAAATGGCAGAATTGCATGTCCTGTTTTTTTTTCTTTTTCTGCTGATCTCGGTTTAAACATGAAACAGGCAGCTGCTGGTGCAGGACGATCACGCTGCAAGGTCATTCAGTCACCGCAAACATCTCTTTTGTACAAATCTACAGCTTGACAGCCCAAGGAGACAGTTAAAAATATATACACCCTCTGGAACGGCAAAACTGAGACCACCCGCTGCAAGAGGAACACGTTTTATTACCTTGGTTACCTCCCAGGGGCCGATCATTCCCATGGAGACTATAGATGCTGCTTTTGCAATGCAGCTCGTTAAGACGGACATCCAGTCCGCCTCTCATCTGGATAGTTCTTGCAGATTTGAAGTGATGTCAATGACCAACTTACCCTCACGTTACAACTTATCTAACATGCTATCTTAGGGGAACCTTCGAGCACATTGTGCCCTGTGCGGAGTAAACATCCTCTTATCAATTGTGTTGAAGGCCATGAGTTTGTGTTGTGTCTCTCAAGACATTCTTCAAAACGAATCCTTTCTTCAGAAGCTGTAGGTAACTTCAAGCGTTTAACAACCTCAGGGACGTTTTCATCAGCGTGGCTGAAATGGGAAAAAAAAAAAAAACCTCTAGCAATACTGACATCTTTTTTCCGTCTCATTATTTTTCCTATGGTATGATATTTTTAATTGAGCCTACGTACATCAGAGACCAGCACTATAAATACTCCCGCACGCTTCATTTGTAGGATTAATGGTCTGTGGTTTAATCTCAATCTCAAGACAGCAAAGCTTGTTTGATCAAGATAATGAAATAATTAAAGCTCCATTGCGTAACATTTGTACCATAAAATAACAGATTTAAAATCATCTTGATATACCAGCGTGAATCAGGTGACTCTGTCAACCAACTGTTTCACTGATTTTGGTGAAACTGGATCATATTTTATGGAGAAAATGTTTTTTTGCTTTGCCTCCGCGTCAACTCTCGGTGAAGCAGCAGCAGCCAAGCTAGGCTTTTGGACAAACTTTAGCGCTGCTGTTGTGGCTAAATTTGGCAGCAGTTGTTGAGCTTCAGCGAGGCAGCGGGTAGCATACGCGATTGGTGGAAAGTGAGGCGGCAGCACCAGACGACACAGACAGTCTTGAAACAAAACTTGACAATAAAACATATCAATAGAAACATACTTGGAAGTGAGAGATGATGTAACAATTCATAATAGGTTTTTGTATTCTCGGGTTCAGTACAATGACACGATGAACGATGAAGCGGAGCACTCCACTGTTTGTACACAGAGCCGATTGTGCAGAATGAACAATGTTCCTCGATCATCACCAGTCAGTGAGTTCAACTATGCTGAACTCCCGCCTGATTTGTGAAGGTCCTAATGTTAGCGGGAGACCAGCTACTGCAAACACACACTGATGCACACACACACACACACACATGCACACACACAGACTGCACTCTGTCTCCGAGGCGGAAGTGTGAAAACTCTTAAGTGTCATGAACCTCATTGAGGAGACGTAGTGGTTGGTTTCTGTGTTTGGGTTCCGAGGCACATGACCTGAGGCTTTGTTTGACTGTGTAATGCAGCGAGATAATGGATAGTAATGCGACCAGGCATGTCTACCACCAGTGTGACGACTGGAGATTACAGTGGACCCGGCAAAGTGTGGTTTTTATCTTATAGTGTTAGTCAGAGTGAAGCAGCGGTTTAGTTTTTATGTTTAGAAATATTCCAAATAAAAGCTACGGCAAATGATGTTTAAATTCTGCGGATGTTTTAAGACAGACGGGTCCGACCTGTCATCCTACACCTTTCTGTTTTGATATCTTAATTTTCCTCTCATTGTTACTGCTCTGCAACTGACAGCAGCTCAGCGTAGGAGGCACATTAAACTGTCTGTCAGATCACTTCTGTTTGGAAACACCCATTCATCTGGCGTGTGCTTTATACGACTATGGCCACTGAGCTGACTGACATCTCAATGTGGCACAAAGAAAACAAAATAAATGGAAGGTCTGTCATATATTATACTTGTCACAATAACAGACGGAGACGTGATGAGAGGCATGTCTTTCAGCGACTGTACTGGATCTTAAAGTTTGTCCTCAAACAGGTGTTTGTGCAAACACCTTCCTGTAATTTATTTTTCTTTAATGCTCCAGCCCACTGCATCCAAACAGAGTTCACGACATGCCCATGGAGCTGTTTGATTAAAGTTTTTCACAGCAGTTTGATCCCAGATATCTTCGTGAATTTATTATTTCATTCTTTTTTTGTCCTGTGTCGTCTTTAATAAAGATTAAAATTGCTTCAACGCACAAATAATTGTTTATTTGGATCCTTTATTAGTTGTCATCTTGGCGACAGCTACACTTCCTTGTGCATGTGCCAAAAATTCATTACAATCAGCATGTTTGCATGTACACTGTATCACTTAGAAATACATAATGAAATATGTTAAAAGTTAATAAAAAAAATATGTAAAACAGAACAAATGAAAGTTAGAAAATAAATAAAACATTTAAAACTTGAACATACTCAAATTTCCATCATATTTATGTTTTAAAAATACATATTTAATAATACTTTTTTAACTCTCCAGTCTCTATATTTAAAAGTACTAGAAGGATGTGGTACTTTAAAACGAATGAAATCTCATCGAGCACATGGTGATAACACGGCATTGCCCAAGCAAGCCAAATAAATTGACAGATTATTCTTTATTGTTCCGTATCATCTTTGCAAGAATCAACAAACAATATTAAAAAAAACAAACCCTCCTAATCCTGTTTAATGCAGCTGTTTATTAGATATTGCCTTCTTTATTATCTTTGCCGGCGTTGCCGCATCTTGCACGCAGCTGCAGATCTTGTGAGTGTGTACAGCAAATGTAGCTGGATTTACTGTACATGTTGAAGGTGCTCAATATCCACAGATGGAAGAATACCAGGGAGGAGTGAACATCCAGTCTGAACATCCACAGTTACATAAAATAATTGGAAGGTTATATAACTGTTCAATCTTTGATGTTGATTTTTTATTTTTATTTGATGGAGCTCCCAGAGCTTGACTTTTGCTGTCAATTATAAACATTTACTGATTGCAGGTTACATTTCATCTTCCCACTTACACGTCGGAATTGTCACCGTGACTCATAAAATAGTATCTATAATCACAGTCGGATTTATTCCAGGTACCAAGCTGAAGTGACATGACGGGTTTCTTTAGCTGAATGGGGTTAAAGAAGCAGGCAGGCATTAAAGCATAAACAGGATTTGATTAAAAAGTTTTGCCTTGTCAGAGAATTATAGACCTCTCTCACAAAGTTGAAAGTAAAAGAGGTGATGTGAACATATCCTATCTGCACTTCATAAACGTTGTTTGTTAATAATCTAAATACAACATACCTCAGATTAGGACACGTTACGCCAATGACATTTTACTATTTAACTTAAAGGTGCAGTGTGTAGGATTTAGTGACATCTAGTGGAGAGTTGCAGATTGTAAACAACTGAAGACCGCTCACCTCAACCTCCCGTTCCAACCATGAAGAAGAAACTGTGGTGGCTGGAAAACTCACAAAAAAATGTAAAAGGTCCTGTCTGGAGCCAGTGTCTCATTGGTCCATTCTGGGTTTGTAGAACATGGATGATGACCTGCTCCCTCTGTAGATACAAAAGGCTCATTCTAAGGTAAATATAGACTTATGAAGACACAGTTATGCTTATCATATTCCATTTCTGGCAGTAGATCCCCTTAAATTTTACACACTGGACCTTTAAATACTCATTAGGCTATAAACTGTGCTCTGAAACTCATGCAGTACCAGTCAAAAGTTTGGACACACCTACTTAACATATGGAATTTTGTGGTAAACAAAAAAATGTAAAATGTTTTTATATTTCTTCAAAGTTTAGCTAGTTATTTATAGCATTTATTTATATATAGGACAGCATTTCCCAACAGTGATAAACTATGGCAGAGACAAGCTGCTGCAACTTTAGCAATAGCTGTCACTGTTCTTCTACAAGTACATGGTCACATGTCTATCTTCATGTAATGTTGCACAGGTTAATTGGTGTCTTTGTTAGCGGTTAGTATATTGGCTGTCAAGAGAGAGTGATGTTTGCGTGTGACGAAGTTTCTGCCACTTAAGAAGATTTAACTTTCCTAGAACATGTGCAGAGCCTATATATACCATGAAAGAGCTAATGGAGGGATGGGTGAGAGCTCCAGTGAAAGACCTAGAGAGTCCACGTGAGGTAATAAGTGTAAGGAGCAGGTGTGAACTCAGATGTGGGTTCATCCAGTCCTGTGACCGTCATCATGTCATCAAATGTTGCCACTTGTTGTACGTGCACGTGCCCCTGAGCTGCCTGTATTGTACGTATGACTCTAAACTTTAGAGTTTTAACTTAATAATAACTTTAACTTAATAATTTACCACCTTTGTTGTGACTCAGAGAATCTGTAGATCAGTTTCATACCTGATCATGCCTGGGAGTTTAAATAATCCACCTGTAAATGAAATAAATATGTATGCATAATTTAAAGTATTGATGTAATTTGAACAGGTGAGTTAAATAGAGAAATTAGCCTCAGTACTGTTGTCATTCATGAAAAATTAGCTACAGAAACCAAAACTGTTTTTTGTACCAGGCTGTAAACATTTTTATTCCTGCCGCAAAGTCATAGAGATTGACTCGTTCTGCAGCCAGCCTCAAGTGGTCGATTAAGGAACTGCATGTTTTTAGCACATCTGCATTGGCTTAATTTCACAGCCACCTGAAGTTGTTGCGTGGTCTTCACACAGTGTAGTTGGCAAAGCAGCTCGGACACACCTGGTGAGATGTTGACTCTGCTGTGTGCACTGTCCTAGCTCTGTCTTGTTTTTTTAATCAGCCACATGATTGCAAGTCATATTTATTGTGTCAGTCAAGCTCTGCATGGGTGTCCATAATCATGAGGTGTTTAACACCTTGCTGAATTGTCAGTCAAGATAACGTGCAACTACCCAACAGTATCGACAGGTGTGTGTGTGTGTGTGTGTGCATGCAAAGTTTGAATCATCTTCGCACCGTTTCCTCTGCAGAGAGAGGAGATTAACACACAGATGACATAACGTCTACTTTTAAGTTCAGGTGTTATGAAATAAAACAATTACATGTCAGAGCAAAGACAAGAAGGAAAAACAACAAATCAGAATAAGGCCAACGCACCTTCAGCAGCAGCTTCACTTCACCATGGCAACAGTGTTTTATCGAGATGGGTGAACATCTCCTCAGTACTGCTGTTTTTGCAGAACCAAAGGTTGAGGTACGGTAAAGCCTGGAAACATCCCGAGGGAGTATTATGTTCCACGGTGCGTGGAAAAGGAAAGAAAAACTTTCTGAAAGTTAATTTATGAGCTCTTATGTTTCATCAATAATCAATTTTGTATAATAGTGCTTTGTAAACACACACCTACACATGGCTTCTGTAATTTACAGAATATTTCATTGTTTCTGACAAATCAGGAGATGAATCACCAGACAAGAACATTCTCCATTTGAAACAGTTATTTGCATATAAATATCACTAATTAGACTTTTTTTTTTTTTTTTAATAACAGTGGGTGTATATTAACTGTTTGCATTCGGCCTCTGTAATCAACACAAAACTTTCTGCCTCCTACGGCATATGAATATTAATCCTGCTATGAAAGTAAGTGTTTTTTTTTGTGAATACACATATTGAGTTTCGGAGTTTTTCGATGAGTAGATTGACACCGCTCCACCGAGCTTCACTGTGAAGCTTCAGGCAGTATCTAGTTAGACTTGGCATCAACACTGGGAACAAGGAGAACACAGTCCGCTCACCGGCGCCTCTAAAACTCACTAATCGGCGAGTCATTTCGCAGCGAAGCGCCGTGAGGAGTTCACACGAGCCTTAACTGGCTTAACCAAACAAACTTTTCACTGACACATCTTCTCACATGAGCAAACACATCCCGTGAGATAGACTTGCTCTGTCCAATAATAACACAATCTACTGTCTACTTTTAAGGTGTGTAATGATGCTCCTATACTAATATATGTTTATTGCTGATATAGTATGGACCATTATATGGATCTGCCTTTGACATATATGCCTATATGATACATATGTTATTGAATTTGTTCTCTAATTGTGGTGGTACTGGCTCAAGCACGCCGTGATCCATGACAAACACCATCCATCTACACACACATGCACGCTGCACGCTGCACTTAGACTTGCTCTCCTGTCTTTTGATCCCCAATGAGATTTAATCAATTTGGTTGTTGCTCTAAGTACTGTAGAGCAAATCAATCCAGCCTGTGCGTTCTGTCCCTAGTAACAAATGTGTAATCTGTCGCTGCTCTCCGCGGGGTCTCCTCAGGTCATGTTTTCTCACGTCTTTACTGCCTCTGCTGCTCCAGTAGCTTGGTTTGCCGAGTCAAAGGTCCTGACAATAGTGTCTGACTCTGTGGAGCAGCAATCAGTTAGAAAAGCATGTTTTATATACGTATACATGCAACATCTAAACATATAATTTAATGCACTTGCCTCTAAAAGCAACGTGAGAGCATAATCATGCAACACAATGCCTGCACGTCCTTTCTTGCAGGGCTTGCTCGCTGTTGATGTTAACAGGTCTTGAAACAGTACAATAGGATGTGTGCAAAGTGCAACATTTCTGTATTCTTCAAGCCTGGAGACACACTGAAGCAACACTTACTAAAATTTCACCTGAAAGACTGCATGCCAGACTACATTCGCCACGAAGCGCGGTGTGAGGAGTTCACACGAGTCCAAACTCGCATAACCAGACAAACTTTTCACAGACACATCGTCTCACATGAGCAAAGAACAGCGTGTGAGGACATCAGGTGTTTACTCATTCAGAAGGGTGAACAAACTTAGCTTTGAGTCACGCAGTATACAAAGCCTAGAAAGAGAGGCTGCGCGACATGAACGAGGAACAAAAGAAGAAATGTCTGTCGCTGCCGGGCACTTTCTTTGCGGGAGGGGTTAAGATGACATTCTCACAAAGGCCACCGGCTTGAAGTGTATCGCATTTCACACTTTTATTTCACAAAGAACATACAAAAACAGCATTTTATGTAGACAAGATTTGCATCATCAGTGGTATATTTCAGATTAGCGTCCACTAAAGTCACATGAGCTGAATAAAACATCTTAAAGCATCTTTTCTCACACAAGTTAAAAGGAAAAAAAAAAAAAAAGATTTCTCGTTGCATCATATTTTGACCTTCAGGTACTGTAAGCCATGCACATGAATCATGGATGCATTTTTTCTAAGTGCTAGTGGGCAAATCTTTCTTTCCCCCCTTTACTGTAGTTCTTTAGCACTTTTGCAACAAATGTACAACAGAGCTCTACTCTACAGTATTCACAATATACAAGATGTGTCTGACAGCAGTGAATCAGTTTGTGTTATTCTTGCATGGGAAGACTGCCCCCCTCTGGCAGCTAAAAGTAAAGGTTTGAAAAAGTCATTTCCTGGTTACAGTTAAACTGCTAGTTAAACATGAGTGAAAATGAAATTTGGAAACAGAAATACGTCATCTACAAAGCTTATTTTCAGGAAAACTGTACACTGTTTGATCAGACAATCATTAATCGATCCTCTCGCATAGTTTATGTTAGTGAGCTTCTGTAGAAAAGATTTAAATGATGAATGTTGTGCTGCCATCGGGTGTGACTAGATTTTTGGAGCAAGAAAACCTTTCCAGAGAGGACAGATGCAGAGTGTGTTGAAAACAAAACATACCCACTCAATGGCTTTCTATGACTTTTACAAAGATTGGACAAAGGTTGGACAAGACTTGAAACAAACATTTGTCTGGTAACTTTATAACATAAATTTCACCACCATGATTGCCACCATGATCCAGATACACTGCAGTCTGTGCGTGCTTCCTGATGACTGCTGTGTCATGTTATGACCAGAGAGGTACACCCCGTCTGAAGGTATCCACAGTGAGCATCTGTACTGGTCCAGGTTTGCTTCCTCCACACCTATTGTGCTCGAGACATTGTACCGTCCATATTGGTCCACTTCTTTTTCTGTGGTGGTAGAGTCCGTCAAGTTAACATCTCCCTTGAACCAGTGGATGGTGCCAGCGGGGTAAACGCCATCGAACCAGCACGTGACGTCAGACTGGTTGATGTACAAGTCAGAGCTTCCAAGGCATTCTGTAGAGATTCAAGACTTTTAGAAAGTTGAGAGAAAACAACAAAGCATATTCAAAATATTAAAAGTTAACTAACCTTTTACTGTAACAAGAGTTGTGGCGTCCTTCATCCCCTGCATGGAGCGTAGTTTGCAGGTGTAGTTTCCCTGATTGACGGGCATCACGTTGATGAGAGTCAGATTCAGCCTGTGGTGGGGAGACTCATCCGTGCTTTCACACTGAGCCTCGGGGTTAGCTTGGCTGTTGTTATAGTTACACGTTTGATTTCCAACCCAGGCGAGAGATATTAGAAACTTGCTTAATACGACGGCCTCACATGTCAGTGTCACATTTTCTCCACAACGTGCCACCTCCAGAGGAACAGCCTTCACCTCTATACCTTTACAGACTGAATCATCAGAGAGAGGGATCACAAGAACACAGTCTGATGAATGAAACTGTATAAGTGACACTAAAGATTAGTTATTATTCTGTGAAAGCAGTCTGTATATAATCTGAGTTATAGCTGGTTTAGTGTTTGGTTGGGTAAAATACTTTAGGATTATCTTAAGTAATAGTTAGACATCTTGTTTAACCATTGCTATTGCTGGAAGTTAGATATGTATTATGTGGATTTGTGGCTACAACCAGCAGGAAATGAGCTTAGCTTAGCACAAAAACTGAAAACACCTAGCTTGGATCTGTCCAGATGCAACAAAATTCACCTTCCAGCACCTCTGAACTCACAGCTTCAGGTGAGTTCACATAACTCTCAGCAACTATTGGCTATAGACAGGCGATTAACCAAAAATACAGGATAATCTGACTGAAAAATCAGAACAACTGGAGGGCTCTTTAATGGACCAGCAGGCTGTAGCAGAGTCTAGCAGTGTAGTCGCTGATTGCAACCCTAAACCTCCCCTTCCCACCGTGTTGGTGACCATGAGACATAAGAAAAATAAAAATAAAAAATAAAAAGCTCTCTCTAGAGCCATTGAATTTGTCTGCTCTGGGCTGCTGTAGATACATGGTAGTGGACTCATACAGATGTAGATATAGTCTGTTGATATAAAAGGCTCATTCTAAGGTGACAAAAACCTACCCGTGCATAATATCTTTTATTTCTGACATATTCTGTAACTAGAGCCCCGTAAATCTGACACACTGGACCTTTAAGAATTCCAACTTTTCCTTAAAAAGTGCAGAGTTATCATGCATGCTAAACATATTTTGCCTTTTAAATGAGTTGACAAAAGATATTCTCATAAACAGGTCGTTTCATGCACAAAAACAAAGCCTCACCAATAGCGCTGGCTGCCAGAGCGAAGCAGATGATGGAAACATGCCGTGCCTTCAGACCAGCGCAGAAACTCATCACTTTGATCTGTATTAAAATCAATATGTATCTCATTACAGGAACCAGATGAAAGCCAAACAAAGAGAGCTACCACACGAGGAAGCTTATCTGTACTCACCATGGTGCTCGGAGACGCAGTTTAAGAAATGTTTTTCCTCCTGTGTAGATTTTTGTTGTGTGTGGGTTTGCTTCTTTCCTAAAGGCTGCGAAACGCCCGAATCATCCTCAGCAGTCTAAAGTAAGTCAACCAGGTGTGGTATCAGGTTCTGAGCAGACATGAGCAGACATGCTGTGGAATGAAATACTGCCGAGCAGCATGAGGGAGAGCATGAGAGGAAAAGAAAATAAGAAAATAACTAAAGTTATTATAACCTTTTCTGGTTAATGAATGTGTTGATCTTTATTCAGGCTTCACTTCAGATATTCAGTCATATTTGATGACAGTTTATTTTCATTCACGTTTGTCCCTGAAGTTTCTGCTTATATATTGACTTGAATTAGAGATTTCAGATTTTTGGCTTTTGGACTACAGTACTGGAAATGTTTCTTTTGAAGCACCCAGTCATAATTGGAGCATTTCTTTTGAGTCTTTTAGAGATTTTTACTCTGCAATCATGCATGACATCAAATGGCAACATTTAAATAGCTTGTGCTGTATGAAAGGCAAAGAAAAACAACAGAAATGCCCTCTGGTTAAATGAACCAGTTTGCAGTTAGAAGTGGATTCCTCATGAATCTTCCACTTATCATTGGAAGAGAGATGCCAAAAAGTCATTTTACTTCAGGGCCGTTCTGGGAAGAGTTTCATGACAGTTCTGGCAAAGAAGCAACACGGTATTTGAGTTAGGATTTAAATCTCTACAACACTAAATCTCCTCTGTTATCCAGGGTTTGGATGCTGTTTGCTGGGTACTGACTTTCTCTTTAGGGAGCAGACAATTAAATTCAAATATTTTTTTTTGTCAGTGAAAAATGTAGCTGTAAGGCCAAAAGAACAAACAGCGTAGGCTGCAATTAAATGAATAAAATTCAAGAATAACGGGTTGATTTCACCGGCTACAAGTTATTTTGTTGTTCTGCTGAGAGTAAATCATTTTTTTCCACTGTAAATAATTTATAGGAAACATTATAGATGTGTAGATTGCAGCACTCAAGATAAATCGATACTGTTTCAGTTTCAGCCTCTACATTAAAAAAAAAAAAAAAAAACCCACAAACATCCCACTCACTCTCCAGTTTCATTTTCTGTGAGTGGATCTGAACTGATGGCTCACTGAGCAAAAGATCTGTCGGACTTCTTCACACGCCACAGTGACGAAAGAAGGCAAGCAAGAATTGGCAAGTTACTCCTCTGATTAATGAGGACAAGTCTCGATGTGTAAAAGGCTCTATTTACACTTGATAGTAAACTCTGTTCTGCATTTGGATGCATTATTTGAAATCCAACATTTACGCCTCATGTTAATAATTGCTGTCTTGATTTTGGCTCGCATTATGATCAGATTTTAATATGCACGTTCATTCGGTCAGGTTGGGGGTTGCTTAAACTATGAAGAGGTGCAGTTAGGTGACATTTCAACTTGCCAGGTGGGTTTTTTTTTCCTCAGGTCATGCTACATTCACACTGCCAACAATGTGAGACGTACAATGCTTTCTGCGTCCGTTCAGACTTGGCATTAACGTGCGCCTTTTCTCATCCAGATATGATATTTAGATACAGTTTTCATGGTAATGCCATGTGCGGATGGCATTAACATATCAGTAGGACGTACAGAAACTGTCCAACTGTATCTGCCCTGAAAAGTAACAAACCCTCAACCCCCCCACAAGTCTACAGTAAAGATCTCTCTATATCAGTGTTAAGTGTGTTTTTGTATTACATTATATTGTGAGGCATTATTTATTTTATACAATGGACAATATTATATGTAAGACCTTATGGTTTTAAGCAGTGTGACACCAAAGTACAACATAAAAATGTATTAAAGATGAGTCTGGACTTCACATAAATGCTAGAGTTGGGGAGCAGTTCAAAGATGCTCATGAGGTTGAACTAATATAATTGTTTGGGCATTTTTTTTAGCAGCTTGATTGCCTGAACACGCAGCACATCTATGCTATTAAATATTAGTACGTTTGCAGGTAGAGGCAAGCACGCATTCTCAGGAAAGGTGAGGGAGACGGAGGGGAGTTACATGATTCATGGCACAGACTCTACCAGAGAGCTATTAGACCACATGAAAAGCACATACTTGGCACAGGTTTGGCAGGTGCAGGCATGCAGGTCTATAAAGAAACTATACTACTGAAATGTGTTGGCGCACATTTCCAAAAGGGAGCTGGGCTACGTCCAAGGCTCAATACAAAGTGTTCATTGTTACACGCATTATGTCTACAATATTGTTTCTGATATATTTCCCAAGAAACCAAAACAAACAGAAACAGCAGCAGACAGTTTCTCAGACCGTCTAAAACAGTGTTGAGTCATTGTTAATCTGCTCCCCTCAGGTAAAAGACAGACAAGTGGAGTAGAAAACAAAATACTGAACTACCAGGAAGCACGTTCGTTTTTAAAGGGTCCTATTTGTGCAAAAGAACTGATGAGTACAATTTGAGTCTGCCAGAATGAATGGAGAGTGATTTGTATTTCCACTGTGCAGCGCAGCACGAAGGCTGAACAAAGAGGTTCAGTCTTACAGTCCTCATATTCTTCTTTTCATTTCACGTGAGTTCTTTTTTTAAAAGTTTCAAAGCTGCTTTAGAGTTTTTGCTTCAAGAGTTTTGCAAACCTGAAGATATCGCTTCGCATTTGTACGGAGCTGTCTGCAGTTTTATGCTGCTGGAATATCACACAGGTATAAACTAAACATTTCCTCATTTTGTCTTTGAGATGAAACTATATGATGGCACATAAACACAATTCAAGGCTCATTCAGGGTGCTCGAAGAGGACATCTTCCTCATGTTTCACTTTGGGACCAATGATGCACACCCTAAAGATCAACCCACCATACTAATTGGATGTAAGGCTCCAGCTTCTTTCATCACTTGGCTTGTGGTGATAGTGATGTCCTGAGAAATGTTAGAAAAGGATCTTTTCAACCAAGAACTTCTTTACTTCTCCGCTGAGATCGTGTTTATCGTGATAAAATATGAAGGTTCCCTTAAATGAGTGCATGTTTGGATCCAGATCACAGCTGATGCTGCACTTTGTTAAAAGTGTTAGCAGTAATTGTGTTCTGTTTATAATCTCACAGCTAATGCTCCAGTTGTCATCATTCATGAACACAGTGGCACGTTACTACGTTTGATTACAAAGATGTTGCTTATAAAGATGATTAAGTAACAACAACAGCTTGGATATGAGTGCACACGGCTTGTGTTTAGAGTTTAAAGTCTGGATAATGTAACCAATACCTAACCAGTAACTGGGATTTCCCCCAAACAAAACTCTTCCGAGAAGTGAAAGTATCCGACTTTTCTGGGAAGTTTGCCATTTATACAATTCTTATCTGTTTATATATACACACACACACAGACTTGTGAGTGTGAACTCCTGTATTTATAAGTCCCACATTGTGACAGATCTCTTTTCATGCAGTGCGGCGAGAAGATGACAAAGAAAATCCCTGAAACTCTGACTGGTGAAGTGCTGCTCTGTACACAGGATCTCACACAGGTACACATTTTAAATATTAACCAGTCTGTCAGTTTATATTTGATTGAACTGTTGTTTAAGTGTGTGAAAGCTTCTGCAGAGGGGAGGAGAGCTGAGTAAGACTTCAGATCCTCTCTCTGCTGCACCCTGGGGTTTGGAGCACACATCTTTTAGGTGCCGCGACAAGCGCAGCCATTAAGACTTAATGGATTTCAATCCTGATGGAGCTGTATTATGAGCATTAAGACTATTGTTACATTTTCAGCACCAATTTTAAAGCATCACAAGTGCTGTGCCATCACTCTTAGATACATTAACGGCTGTTATGGACATTTATGGCAATGTAGAGCAGGCGATCTATCAGTGGACAGTCTGAGAGCTCCTCCATGAGAAACGACTCATCATGGGTTGCTAGTGAGCGAGGCAGGCTGGAGAGAGGGGGAATGGAGTCTTTAAATAAAAAATGTGTCTCTCAAGTGTCGATGGTTGGATTCAGTCAATGCCAAAAAATCTCAGCACGGAACTGGCAGTTAATTGCAGCTTAAAAAAAACCCTACAAGATGGTTTCTCTGCCTGAAACATGTTGACTGATGATGTGTGACCAGTTCAGTTCTTTTCAGTTTAGCAGATTTTTGTATGCGATGTAGTTAAATCACCTTCCCCCTCAGTTACATGTGACACATGGCTCAAATAGAACGGACAAACAGCTGAAACAGAAGACTCAAAGCAGCGTGAAGTGTTAGTGAACGCAGCCTGACCGCTTCTCTGATCAGGCTCAGATTGTTTGTCCTCTCTGTGTTGTGGCTTAATGTTTGGTGTAACAGGTGTGTAGGTAAAGTGAGGATTTAACACTGTACAGAACCGCTTTAGAGCCTCAGCACAGATCTGTTAAGCACAGCAGAGTGTAGTTAAAGCAGAATAGTAAATGAGCCTCTGACCACGAGACTTTATCTTTGCCTTTATCTCCTAACTGCAGGTTTACATAACCAAAAAAACAGTCCACAGTAAAGTTGCAAGGAGGACGGTCGGCTACGGCTTGTGCACTGTATTTTGAAAGGAGAGTCTGCTTTGTGTTGTGGTATCAAAAGAAGTGAAAAACATCAACTTTAGTCTGCACGCTGGCTCGTAGCTGCAGCATACAGGTGAATAATCAGAAAAGGGGCGCTTAGATTCACATGAGGGGCATGTTAGAAACAGTAATCCACTAAAGTACAGCAACTCTGACTGAACTAACTTTGATAATGATTCATCTCATCTCTCTTTCAGTGCCATTTTCTTTCAAATATATCCAATTTTTCTGAAGCAAACTGAGTTTTTCATTGAGTGAATATGAAAATTGAAGAGTTGGCCTTGCACTGACTCAATATGCAATCACTCTACATTAAGTTAAATGACTGTTTTCCCATCATTGTTTGCATCTTATGCAACTGCATGGAAGACTTTCTTTGCCCTAAAAGATCAGAAACACTCTGTGTTAACTCATGGCGTACTAATTATTCTAACTTTACCTCAGTCTAGACAGGAACTTTTTTTTTTTTAAATGAAAAAGAAAGTTATGTGGGTTGAGGCAGACTACTGTGAACTGCCCTGCTTAAGATTCAGTCCCTCATTTTCTTCCAAATTCCTAGCAGACAAACAATGTGAAATGTACTAGAGATTCAGTAAGTCTGTTTTATTTCCACTGTGATAAAGATTACCATGCGCAGTGCATTTAATTTTCCTCCTACTTTGTAACGCGAGCCTTCGTTTTCCACTTCTGCTTTCCCCAGATGTATATGTCCCTGTTAAATACAAACGCTGTGTTTTCGTATAAAAGAGATGCTTTAAGAGCTCTTTGTCCTTGGGTGTCTGCTTCAGTGAATAAGTAAAGCAGAGAGAGCCCAAATCAAACAGTGGGAAGGAGAGAGAAACTGCAGTGGAAGTAGACACTCAAGAGATAAGTAGACAGACGGAGAGAAAGATAGAGACAGTGAGGCGGTATATTTCAGTGAGATGACAAAATAAGTGCATAATGCAGCGGTGGGGAGGTCAACATGGAGCAGGACATGAATACTGAACAGAAGACATGGAGGGAAAGAAATGAAAAAGAGGATGTGAAAGAGAGGAAGTTCAGAAAATCTTCTGAGAGTGATGCTGATGGAGTCCTTGGAAAGTCTCAGATTCGTTGAGCACTCACTCATCTCTGAGTGCTGTGCTCATTCGTGCAGCTGCTTTCAAATAACTGGAATATTTTTTGTAACCTGCTTTCTTTAACTGATCCACTTGCTGAGATTCGGTCCTGCACTGGAGCCCCGCAGCCAGTCAGATGGAAGACCTGTCATGTTGTCGTTTGACAGTGAGTGAACGTGACCCGCCCAGAGGCGCATTTTAAATCTCAGCCTCGGCCTCGAAACATCAGCAGAGCTGATGTCACTGGACTGCGAGCCAAGAGACAACAGGCAGCAACAGGCAGAGCCGAGGCCCAACACAGTGAGAGTGAAAACGGTTACCACGGCAACAGAGGATGCTGCTGCTGCTGCTGCTGCTGCCCGACTCTGAATGTGGACCTGGATGACTTTTTGTTTTAATTTCTTTGTCAGCTGATGTTCACTGGATGACTAAGATTGACCACACTGAGTCCACTGAGTTCAGGTCGTGTGTGTATATATAAATAAATTTTGTTTTGTCATCTGTCTGTATTATAAACACAAACGGCAACAAGTGAGGCACTGTAAGGGACAATAGTCCATTTGTGGTCGCTCCAGATTTCATTACATTGTTGCTGTATTGTGTCCTAAATGTCACATTGTATTAATCTGTGAGTACTGGAAAGACATGTCCGTGCAAATCTATTTAAATTGATCAAATTTCTTAATTTAAAGCTTCTTCTAAGCCAACTTTGAGCATAAGGAACGTATCACATTGTCACAATCACAACAGATCATGAAGACCGGCATGATAACCACTTGTAATGTGTCTATCTTGTCAGTTTTTAATCATTATTTTCACATTTCACAAGTATTTTTTCTCTAACTTAAATGTCTTAAAAACATATATAAGTATTAAAGAAACAGACATTTCTTTAACACATATTTTTCCTGTAGAAATGGGAAACTTCCACTTTGAATTGAGCAGTGTCACGGTTTGTCCGCTGGGTGTCGCTGCTGAGCCGCAGTCTGTCAGGAGCTGTCCGCGGTGCTGAAACGTCTTTTTTATGCAGTTAATGAGAAATAATAATCATTATTTTTTTTAAATGTGCAGAACGTATATGTTTCCCATCACTTATGGATGATTTGATTGATTTTATATAGAGATCTGAGTTAATCTGCCATTGGATCAGATTTCTGCATTCACAGTTCATGTCATGATGAATAGTTGAGTCATTAATCTATTCCCAAAGGAGATTTATTGCACATAAACCCTGTTAGCCGTAGATGTTACAGCCCTTATCACTTACATTCATTTGACTTGTTCCAGTAGCCTATAAGAACATATTAAATTAATTACTATACTAGATTGAGACGCTATTATTATTGCTTGGTTCTTCATCCATGATCTGTTTTCTTTAAATAAACAATACATTTAGCTTTCTCTTCTGAGTCAATAGATGGCGCTATCACTAAACGAGCCGCAGTGAAAGAGGTACTCTCACAAAGAGAGGAGAGAGTCAGTTTCAAGGAATTCAAGGAACTCAGCAGTCCTGTGTTGCAGCGCTCCATGACTTTGAACAGAGACACAATAAATCAGTCCGATTAAAGGACTATCTTTTATTCCTATTCATCTGCAGAATCGGAATCTGACCGTCGACCGACCGGCTGCTGCAGGACGCACCGGCTGGATTCCAGCTGAAGTTGTTGACACGCAGCCCATCACGGACAGCTGTCTGGGCTGGAAGTTGAGACTGTTCCTCTCTTCTCATCACACGCCCAGTGAAGCTGCAGGACTCTGCTCCAAAGTTATGCTCCTGACGCTGGGTGTCACACCGACTCGCACCATGCTAAGGAGACCCGGAGCTTTGTACGTGTGTGGAAAATGATCGCAACCAGCACCGAGCTTTTCATTATGGTGAGGAGATGTCTTCTCACTTTCAAACCGTTCAGGTAAGGACGTGAAACCCTTTTTCTCAATTCATGCGTGTTTATTTTTTTATTTCACATCATGAAAGATTACAAATTATAAGATGAAAATTGGTACAAGCAAGTTGCCATGTAAACATCTAATGCATGATGTCTCTCTGTGGTGGTTTTCTACAGTTTCCTTTCCTTAAGGTAAAGTAATCATATCACACTGTGATACTATAAATAAAAGCCCTGCATGCAAGTACTCATTCCTCAGTAAAATGTTCCCTGTGTGTTTGACTATCATATCTTTATTGTTATGAATTCAACAAGGACAGCCCAATGATTCAGTCTCCAGGATGGATTTAAAAGCATTCAAAGAATTCAGATCTTTTAAAGCATTCTGTAAAACATATCTGATGTTTTGGGGTTAATAATCCTGCTGCATTCATTTGTATGTTGCATTATACAGCCGTAGATGTTTGAGCTCATTTTAACTACTTTACACTGTTGGGTAGTTCAATGCATCATATTTTACGTTTGTAGCGTCGCTTTTAACTTTTCCTGAGCTCAGAGCTGTTTTCAGCTTTGCGACAAAGAATGTTCTTGCTCATCAAAAAGGATTTTTAAATAGTTCATTCAGCTTCAGAAGCTTGAGAATCTTTATTAAATCAGAATTCTTGAATCAGAAAAATTCAAAATTACCAAAGCTGGAGATGCATATTTTTTTACTGGACAGAGAGGATGTGAAAAATTGTAATCTGTAACGAGTGACTAAAGCTCAAATGTAGTGAAGCGCAAATGACGGTGTTTGCCTCTAAAAAGTATAAACCTCAGTTAAAGCACAAGTACCGCAATACTCAGTTACTTTCCACCACTGGCATTAATTGGAACAACAGGGTGCCCTGTGTGCCACTGGTAATGTTTGCTCAGACAGCTGAAAGTTTCACCACCACCAGCTGGAGACAAGTTAAAGCAAATCAAGCATAAACTCATTAAACCTCCCCAAAGTTTGACCAGGTAGGTCGTACACAAGCTAAAGCACTCATTAGCATTTAAAAAAAATCAGTAGTCACAATGGTGGTGTAGGTGTCCTGGTAACTCTTTCAGCCGTAAAGTTCCACGGTGCTTTTACAGCTCTCTGGGTGAAAATGGTGGCGTTACCACATTATGCTCAGCCAGGGGCTCCAGACCGGATTTAACATGCCAATGGTCAACTCACACTCTACAGCTGAATGGATGGTACAGAGAGAGGAGGTCTCACTGCAGAATCATAAGTACAATACTTGTGTGCATGCTTGCCTGAACAACAAATCCCAGTTTTTCACCATTACCTCACATGCTGGATAGTAATATGGCCCCATCAGTCACCCGGGCTCTAGCTGAGTGTCAGCAAGCCGCCCTGCTTTTTTATTGCCTTATACAAATTTAAGAAAGCAAGCTTTGGAAAGGGTGAGATGAGTGACAGTCTGTCCTGCAGTCCCCTCCCTAACATTTTCTCAGCACGACCTCTGGAGCGTGCAGACAAAGCAGACAGTTCTGAACTAATCGGTCCGTGGCAATTGTTTTCAGAGCTCGGGAACTCGTGAAATGTTGACTGCTCTCTCTCCAAAAATGCAGCCACTCGCCCGTAATTTAATGCTTTTATTCTGGGTGTTAGCTCGCTGAGCACGGTGTGATGCAGAAAGCCTGTCCGTGTTGATAGTTCATTTGAGGCGACACAGTCGAGCGGGTACACAATCTGTGGGTTTACTAGTACGATATGAACTCTGTCCACACTCCGTGAAGCCTCACTAAGACTCGAAGTGATGCTGGCTCAGGGAACTTGAGAACTCACTTGCCTTGTTTCAAAGTTTTAGTTTTTTTTTTACATCCGTCCTGCACACTCTTAATGTATCTGTCTCATGAGCTCGGTCCTTGTCGTGCTCTTGTGTCACGTAATCACTCTGTTCTCTCTGTCTCTGCCCCTCCTGCAGGATCTTTGTGGTGGGGATTGGATTCTTCAGCCTGTGCTTTCTAATGACCTCTCTCGGGGGCCAGTTCACAGCTAAGAGACCCGGAGATTCTCCCTTCACTGTGCGAGCCGAAGGTAAGCCTGCGGTTGCATGTCATTGTCGCTCGGTCGCCCATGACTACAGCGGCTGTGCTCCACGCTGGTAATGAACAGGCTGGGAACATGCTGAGAGCTTTGTGGGGTTTCCTTGATTGCCACCAGCAGGCTGACAGACCTGCTCGCTTTTGCTCATTGGCACCGTGTCGTGGGAGTGCTTCGCCCAGAGAAGCTCCTTTCTTCTCTCATCTACACCTCCATCTTTGCTCACACCTACTCTGATCTCATCTCGGTGCCCACATGACCTCGTTCTGATAGCAGCACTAGTAGCAGGAAATGTGCGGTGGCAGAGGTGAGATCTGTAAATATTTATGTTGGTTTTCTGGTTGTGCTCGTTTAGGCGAACAGAGATGCATTTATTATGCAGAGGAAGTAGTCCAGCAGTGGGATTCCTCTTGTAAGCTCGATCAGGCAAAAATAAGTTACTGCAAACATGAATTACTCCAACAGAAAGAAATAGTTGTAACAGTATTAATAATATATGTGATGTTTTAAGACGGAGACGTGCTAGAGATGTTAAATGTGATGTAATCATTGTTGTTTCTGTCATGTCTCGGCTCGCTGAAGACTTCCTTTAGACGAATTTAACCTTATCTCAAAAAGTCCAAATGGCCACTCAGATGTAGCAACGTTGACCTTGGCCTCCCACGGAAACAAATCAAAGCCACGGCAGAAAAAAAAAAAAAAAAAAAAATCCAAATTATTTCAGAGACACCATCCCTGAGAGGAAGCTGTTATCTTTCCCAGCACGTCCTCTGTGTTTGCACTATGTGCCTCTGCATATAAACCACTACAGCGCTAGCCTTTTGGGAGTGAAAGTGTTAGCTTTTGGACTATTGTCTCTCACCTTTTTTTTTTTTTTTTTTTTTTTTATCACCGCCTGGTACAATGTTGACACTGCATGTCATCCTCTGTGACAGGTACCAGCTGGCACAGGGAGAAGCGATGCAACCCATCCAAGGACACCAGTTGCTTGCAGTTTGTAAAAAAAAAACAAAACAAAACAAAACAAAACAAAAAAAAAAACACTGATGTCAATTTATTTCACATTGAAATGAGGCAACAGTTCATCCCTCTTGAATAATGCAGCTCATCTTTGGCCCGATCAGTGAGCAGCATGTCGCAATGTTGTGTAAGATGTGTGAGGTGTTGAAATGTTGTTGGCTGACTCACCTGAACGACTGTACTTGGTTACGAAAGCGTTAAAAATTGACTCACAGTTGGAGGGACTCGTGGGAAAATCTGTTCAGGTGTCAAAGTGTGGTAACGTTAGAGGCATCATGGGAGACAATTTTAAGGATCTTGTGAAAGGGATGTAGAGCTGGTACAGGTTGAAGGAGAGGGAAAGAGACGGAGGTGAGAGGGGGGACAGGAGAGCTGTCTGATTAATTAACCACTCATAGGCTGCCGTCATTGGAAAGCATCTGCCTCAAGCTCATTAAACACTGCCGCTAACCAGCCTGCGCAGATTCTCACCTTTGGCGTGTGCGCGTTTGTGCACTTGCGCATGCTTGGGGAATGAGGATTAGCTGCACGGGGAGGGGAGTTATATGAGTGAGCTGGGATGAGTTGTTCAGTCAAGCGGTAACTTGATAGCACCTCACTGTACGCGCCCATCTGGCCCTCTGGCTGCTGGACACGAACGCACGGATAGGCCCGCGCCTCTGTTGTCAGCCTTCACGGCAACATGTGTGCACGAGACGCACGCGCGGGAAATCATAAAAATGTCAGAGAAGAGAAGCAGCGGGGGGGGGGGCACCTTTAACATTCATAGTGTTTTGAATCTGAAAGGGTAAACAATAGCTGAGAGGAAGCGCTGCCTCGTTTATTGCTCGTCTTGTGAATGGCAACAATTGCCTGAAGAGAAAAAGGAGTGGAGGAAAACATTGTAGTTATTGTCTTGCCTTGTTGCCTCGCGTTTCTCTCTCTCTCTCCACCTCTTTCTTTTCAATGTTCCTCTCCAGGCCCGTGTCTCTCTCACCTGCTTTTGCATTATTATTTGTCGAAAAATCTCACCTAAGATACGGCGGGACTCACACTCCTCTCTTTTCAGGTTTCCCCCCCAGTCGAAAAGAAGCAATTTTGTGCAGTTATACGTCTGTCTGCTGTGTGTACTGTAAAATGAGTGATGTATAAAAGTGTTGCATTCTTTGGCACCCCAGAGCCATCCAGAATACCACTGAGGTGCATTTGCATACCGAGCTATATCTCAGATTTTTAAAAACGCATGCATTTCCTTCATTACGTCCCTTTGAAGGTACAGGAAACTAATGATGTGGAAAAGAAGTAAGGGAGGAACAGGGGGAGACTATTTCTATTAGAGTGGGAAGCATGAAAGGAGGAGGCATTTGATCCTAGATATCTTAAAGGCTCCAGAGGTGTACTGTAGCTTTCTAATAAGCTCTTTGAAGACCACCTTCACAGCGTGTCCTTTACCCACAGAGGTCTTAATGCATCTTCGCCACAAAAGGAAGAAATGGGCCTATGACACTTTCAAGTTTTAGCCCGGTCAAAGCAAGTCTAAATGGTTCAGATGTTAATGCGACCTCTATTCCTAACCGCAAGCTCCATTACCTGAGATTCCTATTGAATTTCCAATCCCTTAACTGATGGAAAAAAATCCATTTTGCCGCGGGCAAACAGAATGTTACATCTCCCAACAAAGGCAGATGATTTCTTAAAGCGTTACCTACACTTCTTGTGTTTGAACCCAGTCATTTGACCGCTTTATTTTGGTGGCTGGGCTACTGAAATGGATTAAACGTAAAAAGAGAGAAAATTCCTTTTCCCACAAAGTTCGAGCATCAGGTGTGCAGGGCGCATCATGTTCTCGCTTCTGTTCACTGAAATCCTTTTCCACGCACACCGACAGAACTTTTTGTTATCTCCCGTCTCAGCAGTCTTGACTACGCGGTGCATGAAAAACGAGTCTTCTCTCGGGCCGAGGGTGTGGTATTTGCGGGTCTATCAAAGCTTTGAACTTCAGCGCCTGGTTCGAAATGAAAAATGGGGTAACTAATCTGCCTGAAATAGAGGCGTTCTCCTCCGGCGTGTGTAGACGTGGTGAACAGAATAAACTGACCTTTGCACGCTGATGGAACTTCAGCGGCGGGTTTGAAATAACTGGAAATGAGTGTGCGGCTGACAACAAAAAAAAGAAAAAGAAAAAAAGAAGTGTGAATAAGAAATGAATGCTCATTGTTCACTCTGTCACTAGCTCCTGTCATCTGGTGGGAAGACCTGTTATTTTCTCTCGGATTGCGAGGCAGGTACGACAGCAGAGGTTGCGTTGATTGTTGTCTTAGACGAGCGGCGACACTTTAAGATTTCGACTGCGAACATGTTTTCTGTGCCTCCGATTGCTTTGTTGTTGTGGCATCCAGCATCTGTATTATGCTTTAAATAAAACATGCTTTCGATAGAAATTTAGGCAGGAGGCTGAACTACAACAGCAACTTTTTTTTCATCACTGTAGTCACATTTCTGTTGTCACCACCGCTGCTTATTAGTCTTTTGTAGCATCGTCAACAGTTTGTGTTGGTTTAATTTTGTGTGCAGAGGTGTTGGTGCAGACCCATCACTTGATTAAATTGTCTCCTGGGGGGGAAGCGGTGGGAAATTAAGTACTACAACAAGTAGTCTTGATTGCGACTCTTCCTGTAAATTAGCTGCTGCAACATTATTAGGTCTTTAGTGTAGCCATGCAGTATGTGCATGCACAAGGATACGCCAGTGCTCATACATACAGTATTTACAGTATTTAATTAATGCACAAACGAAACTTGTGTCTGTAACCTCTGTTGTTGACTTTTGATGGTCTGGTCCAACATGACTAGTTTCACCTGTGTCTTGTTATCCTGCCTTCACTTGTGTGTTTACTCTCTGTGCTCCAGTTTCACTGGTGGTTTGTTGGTTTGTCTTCTTTCTGTTCAAGCGTTCTGGCCATGCCTGTATGTATTTTGTTTCCCAGTCTGATTTTGACAACTACTTTGATTTCTTGGACCTTGCCAGTTTTGTGGATTTAGCCTATTACTTTACAGATTTGTCCGCTTGTTTGGACAGACTTTACCATTTTTAAACCGCGCCTGCCTGAACAGTCTGCCTTTGTACATTTGTTTTTTGCAATACTAACACCAGTTCAGCCACTGAGCTTGCCTTTGGCTTCTAGTCCTCGTGTTTCCGGTTACCCTGTTTGAATTGTGGCTATGAATGTGAAAAGTGGCAACATGCCTTCGACCTTTGCTTGCTATCTAACCGTCACTTTTTAGCTCACGACTATTATGTACATGTACGCTATGTCTGTAACTACACATCAGTCACATCAGGGAATGCTAAACTTATTTTGAATTACTTTCCAGAGATCCCATAGTTTATTTTGTCATATTTATAATAGAATGTGTTTTAGATTCATTTAATCTATTTTATTTTTAAAAAAATAGAGTGACAACAAGAGATTTCTCTGCATACCACTAGAAGGAATTTGTGTACCACCAGCGGTACCATAGTTTGAGAACTAATGGTAATAAAACCATAATTATTTTCAGGTGATTACACTCCACTCCGCTGCCATATTCTGTAAACAGAACCCCCGAAATCTTCCACACTGGTCCTTTTTAAAGTGAATGCGGTAGGCAGGTTGTTTACAGCCTCTTTTGGAGCACATTTATTGTTGATCACGCTCCGCGAACTGGGTCAGGAAGTTCACTTCCACAGTTGGTTTAGGTAGCATTTTCTATTCCTGTTGTTTCTCTCGCATTCATGCACGAATTTATTTTCTCTGTGAAAACAGGAAATATGTTTATGCAAATGCTCATCATATTTTCATGCCCAATCCGAGCAGCCAGAGCATAAAAGGGAATAAAACTGGCTAAACTCCCGTCCTGGAAAATGAGTGCATGCTGTGACACTCACTGTGTTTCTGGATGAACTGAGCAGTGTGTGTTTTTGATCCAGGTGTATTAGCAGATGTTGGACTCTGGTGTCTAAATCAGCCTTTCTTCAACCTTCAAAGTTGCCAGGTGCGCTTTATTGTTTTCGCTGAAAAACACCACCCGTGTATCAAACATCAGATTACAGTCCGGTTTTAAAGCTGTGGAAAATCAATAAGCATAAGGCTGCAGTTAAGGAAAACCTCACCGTGCTTCTAACTACATCTGCATACTGCGAGAAGGGTCAGGGGAGGTTTTAATTAAAGCTGCAGAGATTCACGTTTAGAAGAAAGAGCGCAGGTATTTTCCTCTTTTCCAGGCTGTCAGGCACAATGAGAGGCCCGAGCCGCACAGAGGATAAGTGACAGAGGTTCTCGGCTCTAATAGGTTATGGATGGGGCAGCTCCCCCCTCCAACCGCCACCACCACCACCACCACCACCATAGGTGCCAAATAGAAGAGAGAAACTCAATCTCAATCAACCTTTTCTGTAATGAATATTTGAATTAGGAGTGAGAGGACAGAGAAAGGTCTATCCGTGCATGTGTGCGCAAGAGAGCAGAGCGGGAGGGAATGTATGAATTTATCCTGGTGACAGGTGAGATGGAGGGATCTGACCCTCATTTCCCTTACTAGGAAAACTAGGCGGCCAGTAATACTCATAAGAGATGACAGGATTTATTTATGTGGCTCTCGGTTGTGCCAATGGGGAGGAGAAAGAGTTTTTTGATATAAATCGAACATGACACGCTGCTATAATGAGTTTTATGGTGAATACGTTAAACGTAGAAAGATTGATTTGCATTTTATTGAGCTCATTAGAGGGTTCAGTTTCATATTATACCATTACTTGATACTGTTGACAGATTATTGTGCGATTCTCTACTGTTAAATGGATCAAATCATCAGAATTACATAAAACAATCGTTTTATCATGCTTTCCTGAGCCAGCAACTGAAATGTGTGTTCCTTGTCGTGAACTTTTACAAGCTACATCCTCCAAAACATCTAATAAAAGTAGAGGGAGATTCCTACCCGCCGGCAACATGTAGTTTTTGTTGTACTGGGTAATGAAAGTGCTGAACAGCAGCTCTTAAGTGCTCTTTGTGTTAATTTTGGTGTGGGCTTACTGTGAGCTTTGCCCTGGCGACGTTGGTCATTTCATTTTCCTGCAGGAATAAGGTAAGACTTATTGCAGCAGGGTTATTGCTCCTTTCTTGTACCCATTATTTTGTGTGTGTGTGTATGTGTTTGTGGCTTTTGACTAATGAGCTTTCCCATCAAATGCTGCCACATTGTCCTTATTTAAAGTGTTTAACCAACTACGATACCCGTGTAACTACCCACAATGAGTAACATGGGTGGATCCACGGGGATTTCATCTTAACAGGGAATAAGTGAAATCATGCGTTGAGACGCTTACATACGCTGAGGCTTCTGTTGCTAGTAAAATTCGCCCAGTGTTGTGAGACCCGATGTTCAGAGTCTCCCTCTGAGATGTCAGGCACTATCTAAATCCACACTCTGCGTGAAGGTCAAGGTGGTGCTACTCGTTCTTTCTCTTCTAAATATGACTGTTCGAAGTGATTATACTGTAGCTCTCTGTAAACCAATTGTGCATCACTGTTTGAACACCTAAAAAAAAAAACTCTCCAACCTCCAACTGAAGGACTCAATAAAAATGAAATCTATTGAATCTGGGACGACTGAAGAAAGATGTTCAGCCTTTTGTCTTGTTTTACAGTTGCTTCAGCCAGCTTCAGTTAATGTTTTTCATAAAATAATAGCTGGTTAGGATTGTGAGCACAGCTAGCAAGGCAGCAGGAGAGGAAGACCATAGGTGGGGAAGCTGATTGAGTGTCCAATTAGCTGTGGCAGTGAGGTATGAATATAAGACCAGGTTTCAGCCCTGGTAGCATAGGGTGCAGATGAAAAGGGACGTGCCTTTAAAAGCAGCTAATCAAAGAATTAAATGACTTTGACAGAGCTCTCACATATGTTGAGCACTCGTTGGCTCACTCTGTGGTCTGACCTGTCCCTAACCATCTCAAGTGGGTCATTGTGGAGGCCAGGTAATCTGATACAACAGTCCATCACTCTTGGTCAATTATTCCTTATGTATGGTATGTTTTGGGTCATTGTTATATCAAAAAACAAATGATGGTGCCAGTAAGTGCACCTTTACAACCCATCCATGCTTCCTGGTGGGAACCACACATGTAGACACCATCTGCTCACCTTTGCATTTTACAAAAACTGAAATTTGACTCATCAAACCAAAGTACAGATTTTCACAGGTTAATGTCTGCTCCTTGTTTTTCCTGGCCCAAGCCGTTCTCTTCATCCCGTTGGTCTTCCTCAGTCGTGGTTTCATTGCAGCAATTCAACCTCTAAGGCCTGATTCGCACAGTCTCCTCCGAACAGTTGATGTTGAAATGTGTTGTCTGCTTCTTGAACTCTGAGAAGCTTTTATGTGGGCTCTAATCTGAGGTGCTGTTAATTGGCTATTTCTGAGGCTGGTAACTGTAATGAACTTATCCTCTGCAGCTTGGTCTTCCTTTCCCGAGGCGGCCCTCACGAGAGCCACTTTCATCGACTGCGCTTGAGACATTCAAAGTTCTTGAAATTTTCTGAATTGACCAACCTCCATGCCTTAAAGTAATGATTAACTATCATTTCTCTTTATTTACTCGAGCAGTTCTTGGCATAATTTGAATTACTGCAGTAGTTGAATAAGACTATTTACTGTAGAGTGTGCAATGCGGTCAGAGCAAAAGGTAGATATGACTTCATTCTTGTCAGTGAACTTCCATTCTATGATTTTGGCAATGCATGTAGCCAGCAAGTCTCTCTAAGGACAGTTGTTTATAGCTGGTTGGCCAGTGTTTCGTAGTGCAGGCTACAATACAAATGGTGATCTAATTGGAATTTGTTCATAATATCGATTGTACTGTGGCACTTCTGAAATTGAGTCGTTAAAGGAGATTAGCTGCTGCTAAATCGGCCCTTTATTAACCAGCAGATAAAGAACGACACAGGGAGGCCCTACATTAGCACACAGATACCATCATCTCCTGCTACACCAATACCAGCATCTCGGACTGCTCATGGGAAGAAAACACATTAGCCAATGTTTCCCGAGAGGCGTCAGGAAACAAGAGTAAAAGGCAGCCTGATGAACAGTTGATTGCAAACATATATAAGGCTCAGCTCTAAAAATGTACTGTGTAGGAAGGGTGTTCGGTCTCCGTAATGGTGATTTACGAGCACAATGTGTGTGTAAGGAGCATTACTGTGAAGAAATGTGAGTTCTTCCCACACTTTAGCCCAGAGGCTTTGTTTAGATTTAGTGCAGCAAGCACACTGCAGCTGATAGAGGATCCTCTGAACTAAGCAAATATTCTGAAAGTCCACAGAGATCATCACAAATAAGTGCGAAGAAGAATGGTGAAATAATTGTTTAAGAATTGTCTAGGTCTTGGTGCTCGGGGTTTGGTCTTGGAGTTGCATGTGCAGGCTTCATGCAGTTGGCGAGCAGAGTGTTTATTTGGACAATATAATAATATATTACTCTGCAGTGCTTCTTAAATCTCATCTCCTTTCCTATCCTGTATCATTCTTCTTTTAAAATCTATTGATAAACTGCAGCTATAAAGCTGCAACTCTGAATGGGAATTCATTTAGCCTCTCTCTTGCCGTCTGTGGAAGGAAAAATTGTTGTCTAACTGCTGAATTATTCAGAGCGAGGCATCTTTAGGCCAGTTTTACTGAAGAGATTCTAGAAGTGACTCTAAGTCTGCTAAGCCAAAGCAGAAAATATGTACAGGCAATAAAGGGAAAAGATTGAGGTGGATATCTGGGCTCTCCCTTATACGAGTCACCTTTTGAGCTCAAGCACACCACTGCAACTTTTCCTGTAATTCGCATTTCTGATGCCGAGCGCTTTTTTTCATCTTTTTATGAACCTCAGCAACACATACAAGCACACATGCACACACACACACACCAAGAGAAGTGGGAGATCGTCTCTCTCGGCCCTTATTTTATTTACTGGTGATGTAATGGGATTTATTTTCAGAGAAAGGTGACTTTAACCCGGGCAGTGATAAATGAACTCTGACAGGAGAAGTGAGTGTGCGCACAATGCAGTTTCTAAAGTCTAATGCAATTGATGAGGGAACACTGAGAGGTGAGACTTTGTTTTCACTCACAGTCCCTGAGAATAATATGAGCCTGTTGTTAGTTTCTAGCTATATTTCTCAGGGGTTCGGAACCCCAAATTCACTCCCACAAGTCCCACAAGGGGTGTTATTTATCTTGATTCTTGGACTTTTTGCCGCAGAGAATTGTTTTCCTGCGGTGATTTTGAACTGTGATGCGATTACATGTTAATAATTACGCTGTGCATCCAGTGTGTGAGCTTCATGTGGTCAGTGCAGGGTCAGGAAGACCTTGACTCCATGGCGACGCAGCCATGAGACCTCGCTGACCTCGCTGTCTGTAGCTGCGGGCTCGTTAATTGACTAGGTGTTTGCTAACAGCGTCATTCTGGTTTACCACCAGTCAGGTCGTTAATAATTTGAGACAAGCAGCAAGACAAAACCGATACCGTCAGACTAATTTGACCGTTTCTGTGTTTTCCTGGAGAGCTGGCCCCTGGTGAGCTTCTGGTTTAGTAATGAAGGACAAAAGAAAATAGAAACTGGGGTGATGTTTTAGAGAAAACCGACAGTAAAATGGGACATAAAATAAATGGATTTAAAAAGTGACCTTGAGTCAGTCTGGTGGTACACTAAATCATTTTAGAGAGAAAAATATATATTTATATGGTGTTTGAAATCATTATAACAAACAATTCTCTTCCTGTGACCTTGATTTCTACGTTACACGAAGCCAAAAGTGTTCATGAAGTGTGACTTAGGTGAATAGAGACATACTGTACACTGTAAAAAACTAAAACTTTTTCTAATATTACATTTTAAGGATATTAGTACTGTTGATTTGACCTTTGAGGTTGGTGTTTTATTCCATATTTTTAAGTTTTTACCATTAAAATAAATGCTTTTACCAAATAATTAACATGAAATAATGGCAATATGCTAATAAATATGACTAAATATTTACTGCACAATTAACAGTATCATTTAAAACACCATTTTATTTTTTATTTTGTAGAAAAATACCTTAAAAGCTTTATTAATAAAGGTGTTGACTATGTTTTACCATGCCATGCCACCAGCCAAGATTTTAAGTTCATACTTCTTCATCTTCTATCCAACATACCTTTTTCTAGTTTGTGCTTGTCACTTTGCTCTTTTCTTTATCCTTCGTCACAACTCTTTCCTATCTCCATGATTTAATTCAGTAATATTTGTCTTACGCTGTCTGTCTGTGTTTTTCAGTGCTTGGTGGCCAAGAATCTCGTGGGGTGCTGAGGAAAATCAGTGACATGCTGGAGATAATTATGAAGAGGATGGATGCTCTGTCTAAACTGAGTAACACCACAGACACCCACAGGCTGGATGAGCTCAGCTCGGCCTTGGACAGGTACAAGGTTTCTAATGTCTTCTCGGTTTCTAATGCCTGTCAAATGTGTTTTACGTTAGACACAGCTGCCGTGTCGGGTTGGTGTCTAAGAAAGGCGGCGTGTTACGTGCACAAAACTTTTCAGTAAATTGCAGGAGACTGGCGAAGAAAGTGCTGCGTTCTTGTCATTCTTCACGAGTAATGGCACTCACTTTTTCAGCTCGTCTCGAAGCAGAACTGTACGTCAGGCAGAGTGAGTAAAAGAGGTACACCAGCAGTATGGCGAGGGAGTGTGTGTGTCTTCAGTATCAGTGTGAACCTCGGGCTGCACTCGAGGGGGTCATGCAGCAGAATCTCATGACGCTGCACCAAAGCTATTATTGTTATGCTTATTATTGTTGTGCTTGAAGTTGATTCTTGACTTTTAAAGCAATGGAAACATAATCACAAGGTCAATTTAGTCACTCTCCGATGCATCATGTGTTTGCCTGAAACTAGAATGGGTAAAGACGATATGATGCCAACGACAAGCTGTTACCGTGAATAAAATAAAGCATTTCTCTGCATTTCTGCTGGAAACATATGGGATATAAATATAACTGAAGTAAATATCATAGGCTGACATGTCTTTAGACATTTGAATGCATGAATGTCACATAACGTCACATATTATACTAACAAAGGATGGAGATGGTGTCAGTGGTGATAGAAAAGAGCAAACAGCAGCTCAAAGCTGTCAAGGCTGAACTCGAGGAGGTCTGCACAATATTCTGCTCAGCTCTTCAGCTAAGCCTGAGTGCTAAAGGTGAATTTCATTGATGATAAGATGAAAACATGGAAGCTGAAGAGCACGTGAGAGACAGTGCAGAGAAAGGAAGCGGGCCAAGTATGGAGCCCTGGGGCATCCCGGTAGAGGAGGCGCATGCTGTGGAAAAGAGCCTCAGAAACCTGGTGTTAGAACAAACCCGATCCCTCTCCCTGGGCAGCTGGAGAAATAAAAGAGACTGTCATATATAAATATATATATATATGAAAAAAAGAAAAAGGAAGAGCAGAGGTCTTGCTGGACAAGTTGAAGCTGCCAGCTCTGAGTTGTGGGTTCTCTGCAGTTGCCGTGGCAACGGACCTTTTTCCTCCTGCCTGCACCTGCTCAGGGTTTGAGGAGAGGAAGCTCCCTCCTGTTTCTGCCTTTACTGTTTTGTTTGCCTTGTGGTCATCACCGCCCTCTCCCTCACGGCCGGGAAGTATCTCCACTTCAATTGATCCCGCACTGCCACACACACACACACACACACACACACACACACACACACACACAATGGCGGTAACCACCTGCGGTGATAAATTAAAAAGGCATTGTAGTAAGATTTGCGATTTACATCCGGTCTTACGTCTGTGTAACTGCGAATAATGAACAATGGCAGAAGAGGTGCAACGCCTAACCTGACCTGACTCGTCAAAAGCCTGGGGGGAAATATTTATTACTGGAAAATCCCTGCATATGATTATTTTTATCTGCAGTTTGATATTGGACGTTGCACATTGCACAGAATTTAATTTTCTCTACCCTGCCCTGCGGATATACTCACAGTAACGTAGTTCTAACAATTATTTAATTGGCCTCTCAGGGACTAAAGTGGAAATGCTACAGTGACAAAGGCCAAATAGTTTAAAAACCAACTTAGTGGTGAAAATGTATTTCATGCTAATAATTCTTGGTTTTATTTGTTATCACTAGGTCATTAAAAAAAAAAAAAAAAACTGTATGGCTGAGGGATGACCCTAGAGACGAGAACAAGCTCTTCACAGAGGAGAAACTTTGCCCGCCTAGTATACTGCTACTGCTAAAAAGTAATTAGCTTGTCCACTTACTGTCTAACAGCAGATTGCCTCTCCTGGGTCTGGAGTCCCTGCAGTGTAAACATGAGATTGCTCTGCATGTGACCACGGGTGTCTGTCTGCAGTAACACATAATCATTTTTTTATGCGTGTGTGTGTGTATTTTACTGTACTGTCTGTCAGTGTGTCTGTGTAATTGGCAATTAATTTGTGCTGACCTGCGAGACTAAAACCTAGACGAGAAGGTTTGGCCACCACTTCCCTCCTGGGCACGACACGGAAAAATGAAATTGGGGTTTGGGATTATGTTAAATTATGCATATAAGCACAGTCAGATTGCTTTCCCCTGGCACGCCACGCGCACAGAAATACGTACATGCCGCCTCAATGAAATTAGAGTTATACTGCTTGATCTGCATGCGAACCGCTGTCCCCGTCGTTGGTGTGAGTTTCCTGCGTTTACATATTCAGAGCTGTTTAATGAGAAATGTAAATCCCAGAAATACTACTACACACAAGAGAAGCTCATTAAAATTATTCATTTAAGTGTTTGTTTTCGTGTAAAACAGGGCATGGATGAAATCCTTTCCACAAATTAATGTCGGCTGTTTATAACAGCAGCAAACATGATTAAAGTCATCTGTTGATGTGCAAAAGTTTCAGAGGTTAAGATTTACTTTTCTCTGAAGTTGCTGCTCGTCTGAAGTTATCCAGCGGGTCTGGATGTGTGCTGAGCTGTGTAGAGGCCGGGATCACATTGTAAAGGACTTTTTTACCATTTTAATGGGATCCACCAGTAACTGCAAACAAAGTATTTACAAGCTACCCTGCAAAATACTCTACTGCAAAGTTTAACTAGCGAGCGCAGCAGTTTAAAATTAAAACGATCACTACTAAACATTTACTTAGATGGAAAGTACCCATACTCTGTGACAATATAACGTAATAAAATCACCCAAATGTACCAAAATTTTACAGAAACTTACAACCTTAGGTTGAATCACCAACAATTAAAAAAATCAATTCTTTATCAGGCAAACGTGTCAAACATTTGCTGATTTCCTTTATTTGTAAATGAAACCTTTTTTGGAGAACAAGCAAGTTGAAATAATTCAACACAAAATAAACAACAAATCAGTTCATAATCAAAATAACCGTTAGTCAGTTGCCATGTTAGTAACCATTTTGATAATCTAATTAATTGAAAGCCAAATCCAAAGTAAAAATGCCACATTCGCTGCTTTCCAGCTTCTCAAATCTGAACATTTTTCATTATTTGCTGACATTTTATGGACTAAATAATATAAAATAAAATGAATTTAGAAAACAATCTGCAGGGCAGATAATGAAAATAATTGTTTGCAGGCCTGATTGCGGCACTATTAGCTTCACGAGCAGCGCCAACTCCGCACTGCTGCACATACAGTAGATATGTGACAGTTAGCCTGACACCGATACAGTAGGAAGTCGCTGATTTTACTATTTTAGCTGAGAGAGCACAGAGGTGTGCCTCTGGAATGTTTCATTATTCATTGTATAAATCAGTTAACTGTTAATGGAGGTAACCGCGGCGCGTTCCTCAGACCTCTCCTCTTTGAAGGTTCATTGTTACCCAGCTAGATCAAATTTAGAGAAGATGTCTCTTCTCCTTTTGGCGTTTGCACCTCTGTAGAGCAGTTAATTTGTCATGGGCTCGCCTCTGATAGGACTGCACATATAGTAGCAGATCCTTTTGATATATTTTGATTAAATTAGACTCTGGAGTAAAATGAAACTTTTACCAAGACTGAGATTCTGGACTGAACAAAGTTTTAGATCCTTTGCTGTGGCTCCATTTCTGATAGACATATTACAGATTTCCAAATATCTCAGAACTGTAACACTGGACTGTAATCAGTATTGCAAAGCCTCCTCCTCTCTTCATTCCCTCCGTGCTTCACATCCCACCGTATCTCTGTAAATATTGCTTCTTGATTGTTTTGCCAGCAGCTTTTAGGCCACAGGGGTCAAGTGCAGTCAAACACGCTTGCTAACAACCTAATTGTCTTCTGTTTTTATTTCCCCCGCGGACGTGTTTTAATATGCCGAGTCACTTTTTTTTCTTTTTTTAAAGCTCTCAACAAATAAATTATCTGTCAGTGTTTAAAAGCTTTTTCGATTTCACGCCTCAAGTTCCCGACAATTAGCATTTCTTCCACTGCTTCACACTCACACTACGAAGGAGAGCAACAAACACCGGCGAATGAAGGAAGCTACAAAAGGAATAAAGAGTTTCTTTTGAAGGTGCCTGATTGCAGCTTGAAGAGATGGAGACGGTTGTTGTCGGCACATTTTTAAATATTCTCGTACTCTTTGTGTGTGTGTGTGTGTGTGTGTGTGTGTGTGATCAGGATTCAGCCTATAGGGCTAGTGGAGCGGATTCAGGCCATCGCCCAGAACATGTCTGACATGGCGGTGAGGGTGGAGCAGATCCTACAGCGCAGCATGGCCAGCAACAGAGGTATGACATGAAACACACACACAGATGCACGCTGCCTACACACACCTGGAGAATACCAAATATAGAAGTGCCCCCACCCCCTTCACCCACCCACCACTCGTCTATTTCCGATCCATCCAACCTGGAGGCACTTCTCCTCTTGGCCCACATAAGCCCGACTGGATCAAGTCTGGATCCACTCCACTTGAATGCACGGTTCCTGTCTAACGTACACTTACTGGTTGATTGTATAGAACATGACAGATATTATTCACGCCACGTTACCCCGCTGACATAGCAAGCCAGTGTTTGTGTCAGGGTGGAAGAGCTCCCATGCAGCACAGCGCAACTCCTTTTGTTGTTGCCGTACAGTATCATAACTACACGACTGCAGCATGTTTAAATCACGATGATGAATTACTGCCTTGTTAATAGGATCCGGGCCCGTCTGCGTATTTTATTAGCCTTCATTCTCAATTTCTTCATTGGTCACAAAAAGAGAACGGACGGCGTGATTTAATTCACGCTATAACTCCTCTCCTGTATCCACCACATTGCACTTTATGACTGAAAAGTATTCAGCTTACAGTCTCATTAAAATGCAGTCAGATAATTTGTCTGTTGTCATAATGTCTGTTATCATTTAAATAAGGACGATCTGAACCCAGCGAAGTTTTGACAGTGGCAGGCAGTGGCACTTTTCATCGTGAGAGGCCCGTCGTTATCATGCTAATCAGACAGAATGGCTGGCAATTATTTGTCTGTGATTGTGCTCTTCGACGCTTGGCAGGATGCTGACGGAGGAGCTGCAACTGCTTCTTTAATTAGGCCTGCTAGCGCCGGGCTTCAAGGAGAGGAAAAAGACTGGGGAGAAGAAGCAGTGGAAACGAGAGAGCGAGCCGCAGAAAGAGGCAGAAAAGATGGGCTGAGAAGGAAGAAGAGGGAGATTATGACATTTATGAATCACGCTAATGCAATCTATCTATAGTAAATCCAGCGAGTGGGATGGAACAGAGACTTCAGCCGTTCGGCAGAGGAGGCCAAGCTTTTACAGGAGCTCGTTCGCTGGTTCTACCTCTTAATTTATCTCTGTTCATCCCAAAGGCAGGAGTATACACGCCGTAATGCAAAAGACAAACAGACTGGAGGCTCAAGGGGAAATGCTGCAAAGATTGGTTTGATCAAGGCTCAGTTGGAAAGCCCAGAGCTTGGTGAATCTATTCATGAAGATGCATGATATGAAAAATAAAACCGTACATAAAATCAAACATATTGAGAGAACTTCTGGGTTGAGGGTGCAGTATTTATGACAGAAATACAAAGCAGATAAGACAATGCCAGCATATTCCTTTCACCTTCCTCTTTTGACTTTTGTGTCTCTGTACCGACAAATAAAAAACAAACAATGCAGCTTTTTATTTTTGCTGAATCGTGTGACCTGTGTGTGTGTGTGTGTGTGTGTGTGTGTGTGTGTGTGTGTGTGTTTGTGTAGTCTTTGATAAATACCCTGCGTTTTTCTTTTCCCCAGTTAGGGATGGAGCATTAGGACAATGCGAGACTCCTAAAGATCCCCGTTATCCGGACTGTCCCAACAAGATGGATGTAAGTCCTCGTATCTCACTTAAGTCCAAACTATTTCACACACCTTGGTGTGACTCACCTTGGCACAACATACATTTGGTATAATAAGATAAGAGGATGTATTAAGGCTCCTCGTGGAGAAACCGAATTGTCTGTTGCTGTAACTTAATGCTGCACAAGCAGAATGGGAAAGAGCAAACAAGGTTTTATAAATAATCTGTACGTGCATAAAGTATGAGGCGCAGATGTATCAGAGTAAAATCGCAGCGTGTCTAATATAAACATGTCCAATACGTAACATCTCCGGGCGATTAAATGTAAGGAAATCTCTCGGTTTGAAGACTAAGTATGTGAAAAATACTCACCATCTGTTGTAGCTGAGACATGTGCATGAACAGTCTACTCTAATGTCGCTCGTATGCACAGAAAAACATCCACATGAAGCGCGCGCTGTTGTTTATTCTTCGCAATCATGTTCACGGATGCAGTAAGCCATCGTGCATATGGTCAGCCCTGCACCGTGTGAAGGCACGCAGATGAAATATGTATTCATTAGAGACGGATAGAGTCTGTGTGGGCTGCACAGGCCCTCCCGCTTCAGTGTAACCTCGCAGTTTCAAACATTTTGGAACAAAAAGGAGAAGTTTTACTTCTGTCAGCAGAAAATGAGAAGACACTGCACGCCCGGGGAGTAAGATGGATGTTCCCTTAGCGCGCCAAAGAAAGAATGGGACGTGACCTCGCTCCCCATAAAAGCTGACACCTCATGAAAGACATCTAGCCTAATGTTAGCTCAGCCTAATAACAAAAGTAGACATTTTTACTGTTTAACTATCCCGTCTGCTTCCTCCACTTGGATGTCCGCGACCTCAAAAGAACAAGCGAAGGCAGGATCTGCCCTTTCACTCTCTCTTCAGTTCAGGCAGAGCCTTTCTTACTTCATTCAAACGTCTGGGGTATTTGACCACAGAGCATTAAAGTTAGCCTATTAATGAAGCCAAGGCTGCTTTTTTTTTTTATGTGCATGAGTCTGACAATAAAGGACCGAGAGCATCAAATCGTAGCTGAAGTTAAAATGCGACAGCAAAGTGCCCACAGGCTGTTCCACACAGTCGCATTTTGTCGGTTTCAAAATGATGAGAGGACTTAAGGGATGGGTTTTAAACCGGCCTCTGCTGACACCTTTTTACATATTTAATTAAAGAGTTGTCTAATTAGTGCCCTGAAGGAGTTCACTTGACGTTTTCTGAAGGACGTGAGTCATTTGGGTCTTTGCTTTCCAGTGGATGCGCGCCCGTTGGACCTCTGACCCGTGCTACGCCTTTTACGGCGTGGACGGCTCCGACTGCTCCTTCCTCGTCTACCTGAGCGAGGTGGAGTGGTTCTGCCCCCCTCTGCCCTGGAGGAATCAAACTGCTACGCCCACCTTGAAGCCACCACCCAAGAGACAGGTAACACGCCGCTTCCTCATCATTTTTAATCACTTCAACTCCAGAGCACGGGTTGAGGGTCTGACACGGAAGTAAAAAAAAAAAAAAACTATATCTCTCACTTGTGCGGTTTTCCTCGAAAGCACAAGCAGCCAGTCTGTTCCTCACATCTGTTCAGTGTCACACGATCCCTGCAAATGAAATTTTTCAATTTTTGCTGGCAGTGAAAAGAACCGGTGATGACTCAACTGAGGAGGCAGATAGTAGTCGACACTTCTCACACGCCAACAAAGGTGTCAAGAATTTAGAAGTGACAAGGAAGGAAGAATAAATAGAGCAGAATGCTAAACATCAAGGTGTTGTAAAAATTACTGCTGCTGTGAATTTGGGAGCTTGACACTGACGCCGCCGAGTTACTTATTTTCCAAGTTCAGGCAGAGCCTTTATTGCTTCATTTTTTTTGATCAAAAGCTCTTGGGAGGATCTGAACACCCAACCGCACACCGTCGCACCGGCGCTGGCTGTCACTCCCAGTTTTCCTTCCTGTTTGCCTCCCTGCGTCAATTCACTTTTAATTTCAGCACCACGCACGCGATGCGTCAATCTCTCCTCCAAAGTCTATCCAAACCGTTCCCCTCCGTCCCCTCCCCAGAGTGATGTGCAGCCAGCGTCGGCGAGCCCCTGATGTGAATTCATTCCGCACCTCCACCTCCTGCTCTAATTGCCAGCCTGTATTCACTGAGACTAATCCCGAGACATCCCTCGGGTGCTCTGCATTTTGCTGTGCCGTACACAAGTTTCTCTTGAGAGCAATAATTCACCTGCACTGTGAGAGTACAGTACAGCTCTGCATATTGATTTTGTCTAAGAGAGAATCCCCGTTTCGTTCAGAGCGTCCGTGCGCGTTTGAGAGACGGACGGTTTCTCTTCTGTGTTTTTATAAGTCCTCTGTGCCTCCCCCATGCGGTTGCTCCATTGATTAATACCCGCGTGCTGGTGTTGCGCTGTGATGCAGTGATTATAGTGGGTAGAGGAGGAGATGTAAAATGAGAGCAGACAATTTATGAGGATCATCCAAGAGTCCCTCAGGCAACCTGTCTGAGAGCTCCTAGCCCCGGGGCACTAGCAGATAACAGAAAATGACAGTACAGTCTAAACCACCCCGGTGAAAACATTAAAAAAAACAGCCCTATAACGTCTATACTGCCGTCGTTTTTTTAGTATCCCACCTTCTGCTTCAGGCCAAGTTATAAATCTGAATACCAGCTTGTTCTCGAGTACTTTCTGGTGGAGAAGGTCTGCGTAAAGAAATGAAACACTGACTTACATACGAGGCTCACATGCACTCTACACTCTGGAGCCTTTCCAGTGATTTTTTAATTTTTATTTTTTATTGCTTCTGTCACCCAGGCTATTTTTCAGTCCGACATCGGGACCCTGCTGGAGCGAGTTGGCACCGGGAAGGAGTCGCTGAGCTTCATGAAGAGGCGAATCCGAAGGCTGGCGGCGCAGTGGGCCTCCGCTGCTCGACGGCTGGATGACAAACTCCGCAACCAGTGGAGGGAGCAGAAAAGGGTGAATGCGAGGCGTTCTGCACAGACTGGAAGATGAAAGTGGGAGGATAAGAGAACAAGCCTGTGTTGTGGTTTCATCTTTTCAAAGTGTTGTGTCTGGCTACAGACGACGAGCCGGCGAAAAAATGCGTTGCTCGGCTTCAACAGAAACCTTCCCGTGGCTCAGGAAATATATTCCTCAGCTCCTAATTTGATGGAAATTTATTTGTTTAAGGATTAAAGCAAAAAAAAAAAAAGGATCTTTTAGATCAAACGGTTCTGAGAATGCCCAAAAGCTAGGATGCTAAGCTACCAGAACAGCTGCGACATTTTCTTTTATCACGGGCTCCTCTGTGTGAATTGTAGAATGTTGAGTAACACACATAAGTAGATAATGATCCAGAGTAACTCCTAGCAGGCATTGATTGGCTCGGCTGCACTTTCCCCACTGACATTTACAGGGACATTTCCGCAAAGTGTCAAAGAGTGCTGCCTGCTGGAGCGCACAAACGATGAAATGGGAATGACATTAGATCCCCCCTGGCGGGGTTGTAGTACTCGAGGCCGGTCTCAAGATCAATTTTGGAAGGTCTTTTGTCTCGTCTCGGCATCGACCGCATTTTTACTCAGTCTTTTCTCGATTTTCGGGCAAAGAGGATTTAGGATTTTGTTCTAAGACTGGTCAAGATCTGTGCAAAGGGCTGTCTGTGTCAGCCATATATCGTGTCTTGTGTGTTTAGTTTAGTTGTGTCTTTGTGGTTTAGGGAGCTTTCATTACACAACGTCTGATAAAGAGTTCTAAAATATTAGCTACATATCAGCAACCTAATTGGCTATTTTACTCTCTAATCTTGGTCTTGTCTCTGCCTCAAAACGCTTGGTCATGACCTGGTCTCGATCTTTAATGATAAAACCATTATAACTGGTGAGTGATTAACGCAGAAAAGTGCCCTCAGGATGGGCAGTTTGGCTCTCATATTAGGAAATACACTGTAAATGTTCTATGCCTACGTCTGTGTATGTACCATGAGATATTTTATGCCTTTCAGATCATCTCACAGTCAGAATAGTGCAGAGTCACTGTCCCACACTGCTACCGTTTCATCCTTTGATCGTCATTTCTAGTTATTTCTGCCCTTTTTGTGCCCGTTTGATGTGCTGATGATGCAGCGATTTCTCTGGTGTTGAAATGTTCTTCTGTTGCCGCCCGCGGGAATGCCATCAGTCTTTTTTTTTTTTTTTTTTTGCCTTGAACTGCTCAGTTTGTGGTCCAGAATATCGTGGTAAAAATAAACAAGTGGTGTTTTACACAGTCAGTAATTCACCCGATCAGTCAGTTCACTTTGTGTTTACACTACAACAGGATGAAACGGGTAACTGCAAACATTCAAAACTCCTTCATCCATGTTAACACCTTTCAAAACAGAGAAACTCCACCACAGTCACAGCTGACACGTGGGATCATTTACCCTGACAAACATGTGACTAACGAAATCTTGGCACACACAATTTAAAACAAAAAAAGACTAATGATACTCATTATCCAGTTGCATTTTGGGAAGTGTAGGATTTTGAGAGAAGAGTCAGGATATCACTTCCTCTTTTAGTTTCTGACCATTTTTTTTTAAACTGTCTCTTGCGTGAATACTAAAATACTAAATATAAATACTAAATTGTCAAAGTTAAAACCCTGCAGAACAAACGTAGTCAGTTACTGAATACAAATCACATGGCTATTTTTGTAATTAGTAACGTAATTCCATTGGATTACAGAAAATATAGAATATATAATCTGAATCCATTTGAATTACATTGTTAATATAGCACCTCGTGTTAAAAAATATTTTTTTCTTTCTTTATTAACTTGACGTTTATTTTTCCGCAGTTGCATGAGAATTAAAAACACAAAACTCAGCCAGGACACTTTTTCCTGAAGCCTTGATCTCTGACCTTTTTTTTAGCATGCATGCTACGTGCACGTCTGTACGGAGTACCACATTCAAACAGTACACTGCACATAGGTTTTGAAATGTAGATGCCGAAGTTTCACCAAATCTTTTGACTTGTGTGGACCGCTCTCTGCAAATCCCTCAGCAGCAAATAACTTAGTTTAAATGAACGACGCATAAAAGAAATTTATTTGTACTGTTTTGGTGTCTGACAGCATCCTGGCGTTCTGCCGTGTGTGTGTGTGTGTGTGTGTGTGTGTGTAGTCTAATCAGTTTCTTTCATCGGCCAGTTTTCAGCTGGATAAATCAAAGCCCGTTGTGTAAATAACGCTCTTCCCAAATGCCTGCTTCTTTCACACTGGGGAGAGGGCTTTGTTTATTGTAATGGTGTGTTTGACAGTAATGGTTACTGTCCATTAACCAGCCCCTGCAGGCTTGTCTTTTGTCACCGAAGCACTGAGTGCTGTTGAGAAAATGGACATAGACAGATTTGCAGGGACAAGATGTTTTATGGAGCGTCTGGCCAACAGATCTTGGATCTTGGTGTCCATGTGATGCGATGGGCGTCATGAGGGATGAATCATTTGTTATCTTCAGCCAGGTTGTGCTAAATGGAAGCACAATGACTTGGACTTGATGTGTCTAGAATGTGATAACAAGGGTTTGTTTGTGCCGTATTTATCTGCTTTGTAAATCACATAAATATCAGAAACCACAGGGGAGCGCTTGATTCAGTTTTTCTATGTTTCATGATAGCGCCTCTGTCTTTGAATTGAAGTTCTGCGTCTGCGTAGATGGAGAACTTGTTTTCCATACAGCCAAATCATTTGATTTCAGGCTGACTATCAGCCAGGCAGCAGCCTTTGTTGTTCAGCAGGCTCTGAACAACAACCACATTAACTCTCCTGCTTAAGTCTCCTTATCTAATTTACGTCTTGTCCTGCACCAAACAAACGTTCACAGGGGAAAAGAGCACTGCTAACTCATTTTCCAGGCTGGATAGCTAATTAGCTGCTCCTCTGCATCACATTAAACATCCTGCACTGTAAACGTGCCAACAAATTCCACTTTACTCCTGGTGTTTTACTCTTCAGTACCACAGACGAATACATACTGTCTGTCATTGGCTTGTATAAGGGCAGTATCTCTTGTTTCACGGTGCTGCTTTCCTTTACCTAAACCTGAACCTAACTTCATCTCTAACTGCATCTCTTTTTAGATGCTTCGCCTGACTCCAACCTTACACTAAACCCAATCATTCATCTCCATTACGCCTAACCCGAGCCACGAAGATGGGTGCTAGGGGAGACATCGTTTTAACTTGAAGGGGAAACACACACCACACTTGTTCTCGGCCTGCCAGCTGCTGTCAATCAAACTCCACTCCAGTTGACTGAGAGCAAAAGGAGCATTTTTAATATATTTTCTTGCTTTCAACAATACAACAATAAAAGAAAACTGTGATCCGTGATCTGCAAACAGCTGCAAACACGGATGATTCAACCTGAATTCTTTTGGACTTTGGAGTTTTCTCACGGTCCAAAATGTGAGCCCTGTATTTTCAAAATGATCCTCATATCTCACATCAAAAAATCCGAAAGTTTCCTCTGTGAATTCATCACCCGCCTTCTCCACCACATGGAGATTTCTGCTCGACCAAACTTGGCATTGTTGTTGCGGCGATGACATGTGGTGCTCATACGTGCGGACTGCAGGCTGAGCAGCTTTGCGGCTCACACATGGGCAAAATCCATTGTGTCAGCAGTGAGATGACATTTTGAATTGGATTGGTACGTGGCCATGAGCCATTTCCAATTATAAGATATGAAAAGCAACCCCAAACCAGATCCATATCAAACCAGCCAGCGAAACACGAGAAAGTCTAGTTGCTAATAAAACTTGACGCCACTTAAAAAACATCTTTTGAAACCATAAAGTATGAATCTGCCGCTGCGCGGTCGTAGCCATTAGTCTCCTTCGAAATGATTCAGAAATTCATTTTGGAAGCAAATTTGTGTTGTGTTGATATCTCTGCCTTGGTATTTTCACCGTCACACCCCAAAACAAATATGTGAATAAATATGCGCTCTAGTAGACAAATCAAATTGTCTTTGAAAGTTTTTCCAAGTCAAAGTAAGTAATTGAGTAAATGCCATCTGTTGAAAAATCTAATTTCATTACATATTTAACAGCCTGGAAATTCCATCTCTTCCCATCGGCAATTAAACCGCCCGTGTATCGTTCTGCATATCAATTAGGTCGATTTTCATGTCAACTCCGCGCACAGTTGATTATATTTCTTAGGAGTTACGTCGGTGTGGATATGCTGTCACTCTGCTCGCTCGCTTTCATTAGATACTCAATTACATTTCAGATTCAACAGCGCTGATCCGTGCCAAATATTTGAATTTATTCATATATGAATCTTTGAAGCGTTTGGTGAAAATTGCTCTCACAAAAGACTGCTTGAGATCGCCTGAATCTAAAAGTCTAAAATTGCTGGATGTGAACGGCTCATTCTTTACAGCAATATATCAATGTAGAAATGCTTTAACACTGCCTTGACCCTTTTTTTGCTTTTGCTCTTAGATTCTAGTCCACGTGGGCTTTCTAACAGAGGAGTCTGGGGACGTCTTCAGTCCCAAGGTGCTGAAGGGGGGTCCTCTGGGTGAGATGGTGCAATGGGCTGACATCCTCACAGCCCTCTATGTGTTGGGACACGACCTCAAGATCTCAGTCTCTCTCAAAGAGCTGCACGGGTAAGTCTCTCTCATCCTGTTATTTTCAAGCTGTAGGCAAAACTGCTGCAGTCGGTGTACAATCGATGTTTGATGCATCTTTGCGTGAATCATCTTCTCCTTTGCAGCGTGTTTTATTCATTGAAAATGCTTTGTTGTGCATGTTCTGCGAACAACGAGCAACCCGGCTGCCCGACGCACTGTTTGCAGTCACCTTTGGGCGCGCAGAGATAAGCCACCTCTCCTTCCTTCAGAGTGCCATTTCAGCCTGAAGGCTTGACAGCATCTCTACAGTTTGCGCGCCTCCTTCCTGTCGCAGCTCGCTGACTTCAGAGTGATAACGGCCTTGTCGCTCATCATCACAAACACGAGTGTTCATGCCAGTGGACACACACACACACACACACACACACACACACATAGACATGCGGTTTCATCTGAAAATATAGGATTATTGATTGTCACAGTAGCATGATCAGAAAGCAGACAGGTTCAGACCTGCTTTGGACCTTTTTTTTTTCTCGGCGATCTTTCAGTGCTGCTCAGGCGTCACGCTGGCCGGTCAAGAAAATGGCCGCGTACAAGCTGTCAATTCTTTTCTGACAGTGGGTGGCGTGAAGCCGGAGCAGACAGGCTGACGATAATGTGCGCTTGTTATCGAGCACTGTATGTATCCATTGCCGTAGGGAAGAGGCAAGGGCATCGATGGTTTAGAGCTGGCCTTTGATCTTAAATTTCGGGCTGAGAAGAAAAAGCCGCTTTGATAAGAACAGACTGGAGAGATCAGGTGGGGAAGACGCCTCGGCGGGAATGCTTCTGCTGGCCGCGCTATTATTTACCTCACTAATTGGTGTCATGGTGTATTGAATCACTGCAGTCCATTGGGAACATTGGCAAGAAATGTTTAGAAAATTTCGACAGAGACTCACAAAGAAGCATCTGCCAAGGTTAGCGCTGACAATTTAAAGTGTGCGTACGTGTGAGCTGAGATTTTTATGGTATGTGATGTGATTTATATAAGTGCGACGTGGCAAAGTTCCATTATAGCTCATAATGGTCTCCATTCATGAAGAAATGTAGAGAAAATAGAACAGTGGGCTGAAACTGACGTCAAGTAGCTTTATCAGGCTCCGGCCATATTCCCTCGTTGTTCTCGGTCCCACAAAAGACAACCTGGTGTTCGTTTCCCACTCTTTTTTTATGCGACTCTGAAATCGGCCAGTTAACGGCAGATGCCAAACATCCGTAAATCCCCCTTTCTGTGACTGTTAATGAACAAAAAAATGGGAACATTTCATTCCATCCCGTGCTCTTACTCTCCCACACGCTATTAAATTGACAGATTGTTATGTGGGTTGCGCTCCCACAGATTCCCTCAGGCTTATATCTATTTACATTTCCTGCTCTTCACTTTCCCACCCCGGCACTGGAAAGGAGCTTAATATCAGTGGATAGCCCGCTGTGGTTCTTATGTGGACGGGATTGGTGATATGTTTAGCCTTTTTCTCCGATAGACAGATTAGCCACACTGGGAGCTTAGTTATCGCGGGAGTCTAGTTGTTGGTTTTGCGTCATATAATTGCCTCTAATTGGCAACATTCAGGCTCTCTGGTGGCTTCTTTGGGTAGTCACTTTGGGCTGGCGTCTTTCCCTTTGCTGTCCTGCTTAGTCGTGCTCACATATCCTTCCTTCAGCCACAGTCTTTTCTCTAGAGGATTTCTCGCTTATTTTCCCTTCTGATGCTCCACTGAGATGCCGTCTCTGAATAACGATCTTCTCGTCTTTTCTCTGTCCACTTTGAGAGGCGAAGGCAACCGATGTCTGCTCCTGGCCGAGCCACAGAAAGAACATGAGGCTTTTTTTTCTCTCTCAACTGAAAGAAAAGAAACCTTCTGATGGGCTGAGGATGCGCTGATTATACCGTTTGTATGGAGTAGTTGTGATTGTGATTATTATACAATTGCAACTATTGCATTTTTCTCTCCTTCAAATTACATTTCTCAAATATCAAGTGTTCAGACATCAGACATAGCACTGTGGAAGCACAAGAAAGGATTTTATCAAATAAGATGACTCAATCAGTGTTTTGAGGAGAGAAGAAGCTTAGATGATGACTCCTCCTCTGACGTAAGGAGCACCACGCGCCACCATCGCCATTTTCTCCCCTGCAGGCCTTTACAGTTAGCATTATGTCGAAGCTAAGAGCTGCTCTGCTGTTAGCTTGCACAGATCAGCACAAACTATTCGTGTCCTGCCCTCATCTGAGTAAGCAGAAGAAAATGTTTTTTTATTTTTTGATGAAATTGTGGTTAAAATGCCCGCACAGCAACTGGAGACCTTTGCATCGGTGTTCTCAAGGAGGGCCAGCTCATGGATGGATCGGTGCTGGCCCCGTTTCATGTTGCTTTACTGTGTATTTTCTAAGTTAGCCTGTTGTACACACCGTTAGCATGTTGCGAGCTAAACTCGGTCACAGTGATTCCCTGGCTGCAAAAAAATCTGCAACACCTGCAGAACTGATGCTGAACCTCTGTGGGCGGGGCCTCCTTACACCTGTGGAAGCTGACCAATCAGAGCAGATTGCTCTTTAAAGGAGGAGCAGCCTTAAAGACACAGGAGCTAAAAATGGAGCCTTTCAGACAGAGGGTGAAAAGAGGTGCTGCAGCTATGGCCAATATAGGAACATTAAACATTTGAACATTATGAACATTAAATCATTAAAAGATGTTCTAATAGTCACCTAAAATAGAAGTATGAACCTGAAAATGAGCATAATGTCTCCTTGAAATTCAACTGATCCAAATAACTGACATGAAGCCATTATAATTAAATTGCTCGTCACTCGTCACTGGCTCTCCCTTTCCTTTCATCCATACTCTCGTTACTGAATCCTAAATATTAGAGAGAAGTGTAATTTCATTCCTTTTGGCTTTTGGCTGCTCTGTTTTATACAAACTGACTCCTCACTCCTCCGTACCACGGCGACCTTGAGAGATCAATAACCGCTAGGCTAAAAACAAGGCCTTACCTAGTCTGTTGCAGGCCACATTTTGGCCTCTATAATAACATTCATGTTGAAAACCATATTTGCTTTCATCTTGAACTGGAGCGACGGCAGATTAATTCCATACCTGGGATGTTATAATCCGCTAAAGTTAGGCTGAGTACGAGATGAAGAAATGCACGTTTTCATTAGCCTCGCCGCCATCTACTAAAAGTCTGCTGTGCAGATATATACCTGCACGGTCGCCGTATTAGAGGGGTTAACATCCACGATTAAACAGACCATGTATCATCAACCAGTTTCCGAGATCTGTGACTTACATAAGCATACTAATGTTAGCATTTAGCTCAAAACGCTTAATTTAGATGTAATCCTTAATTTGAAATCATATTTCCCGGCAAAGCAACGATCACTTGATTATAATTTACTTTGATATGAACTGTATTCTCAAACAGAACTGTGTTCACAGTCTTGAACTGAAAGCCTTATCCAACCAGTCGGCAGCTTCCTGAAACATTCTCCTGTTGTCAGGTCAAAGAGAAGAAGAAGAGTGACAGATGCATGTAGAGGGAGAGTGCTAGTAATAGAAGAACAAGAGAAGTAGTACAGCCATTTTTTTTTTTTCCCTGGGTCTACTGTAATTGAGGTGGAGAGTGAAGTGTTGTGACATCATTTCTGTCAGTAACACCGGGACTTGTCGCACACAGGAGGGGAGGGCCCTACGGCAGTTTGCAGAGCAGCGAAGACAGCTGTCACTTCCGCTCGGGGATCTCCCCTCATCTCCTCCTAGAGCGACACGGGTAATTAGCCAGCAACGGAGCATAGCGTCTCAACACCTGAGGAGCAGTGGATGCCGGCGGCTAGGATGGAGCGAGAAAACAGGAGGAGGGAGAGAATAAGGAGGGCGGAGGCGTATAGCTGCATAGCCTGTCAGGTTCTGTCAGCAGAGCAGAGAGGCAGTATACGCACACACTGCCACCCAGCAGTGTTGTGATCCAGAGATAATCCAAAAGAAACCAGTGTTTTAGTGCTCAGACCTCATACAGGATGGGTCCACGCTGCTCTCACACACTCTCTCCCTAATTTTTCACTGTTTTTACACACTACTGTCTCCAGCTTTTTATATGTTCCTGTGTGACATGTGTTGCTGGACATTTTGCCGTCGGGCCTTTTATATCAGTTATGTCAAGTACGTTTCAGTCGTTGACAGAATGCATTAACACTGTCATTAGGTCATTTCACCTTGTTTTTTTTCCCTGCAAACATTCAGACGTGCTTGGACTGTGTGAGCAACCCCGAGAACTGATTTAACAAATGTCAAACGGGACGTCACTTCTGCTTCTGTAATCAACCACGCTGGCCTGAATAGTGGAAGTAATGGCAAATGTGAACTCACAACAAAGAGCGTTATTACACTGCCGGTCTCAGGCTCTGCTGATGCACTCTCACCCCGCAGCCTTCTGATTGATGCGCCGCTGTTTCTATGCATCGAGATGAAAAGCAAAACAGAGGCATTGTTAAGAATAAGTTAAGTGAGCCATAAGAGAGATGACATAAGAATTTCTCGTCAGTACAGCAGTGTTGGAATGGTAATTGAGGTGAAAAGTGCAGTGCATGTGTGTTACTCCTTCAGTTGCCTTGAATGCAACTGGCCTGTTTTTTAATGTGTGTAAAAAAATACTATATGGCACTACCACCAACTATTTCACTGATTTTTTTGAAACTGGATCATATTTTATGGAGAAAACTTTCCCTCTGATGTCCTCCAGCTGCTGCACATCAACTCTCTGCGATTTACAGAGTTTCCTGATGGACAGTGAAGTAAATTGCTGCCAAGTGTAGCTGCTGTCAGCTAATGTTAGCTCAGTTTGTTAGCTGGGCTATCCAGATTGTGAGTTCAGAGCACCGGGGGGAGTGTTAGTGTTTGTACCACAGGCATTTTGGACCATTGGAGAGAGGAAGTTTTCAGGCCGGAGCAGAAAGCAGATGGGGAGTGGAGCCAGCGTTTTCCTGGCCGTACACCTTCCAATAGTTATATTTTCTGCAGCATAAAGACACCGCAGTTTAAAAAAAAAAAAAAATTAGGTCCTCTTGTGATGTTGACAGCTCTGAAAGTGCTTCCTGAGTAGAAACTGAAGGGAAAAGTGGAGAGGAAACACAAATGAGCTGCTGATTTTGCACTTCAGTCCCTCTTAGCAAGTTAAAAACCCCGCAACCTGCAAAAACAAAATTTATCCCAGATATTATGTGTTATATATACTATGTTTTATTATTGATGTTTTCGCTCCAAAATTCAGATTTTCTGTACTGATTTTCTTTTTTTTTGTTAATAAAAGCTAAAAATAATGAGCCCTAGTTACTCTTTATACATGTACACAGCTGTTCAAAGCAAAATAAGAGAGCGCTGCTCCTTTGCTGTGAAATTTGAGCCAGATTCTGCACATCAAAGTGGCACGTCAGCTGTATCTGATCATAACAGCGGCAACTTCGGAGTTTTTGTCTCCTCCTGCTATCCTGCTGTCTCAAGTGGTCGATTAGCATGCCAGACCCCGCTCCCTCCAGCGGCGGCACATCAACTCTCCTGTCTGCCCGTGTCATTCCCCTCACACTTCAAGCCCTCCCTGCAGCCGCCCTGCAGCCCTCGGTAAACTCCTGCCCTCAGCCTCGTGCCCTGGAAATCTCCCTCAGCCAATTCCCCTCTCTGTTGGACATACGCGCCCTTCTTTTAAAAAGTAATGCAGTGCAACCAAGAAGTCGCTTATACTCGTTTGTTTCTCTGGCTCTCTCGCTCGTTTCCCCCCCAGACTGTTGAGTTGCTATGGCGCCAGCGGCAGCTGTGAAACAGAGAAATTGTACCCAAGTGATGTCCGAAAATGAAGTCTTGCATCTTTTGTTCTTCTTTTCTGCAGTCTTTGTCTCGCAGCTTTTCCCTCCTCTCGGAGGCCTGACAGAGTGATTGAAGTTCATACGGTGGTTGCACGTGTGTGTCTTAAAGGATTATGCTGACATCCGTGTAGCCTGATGGAGCGTATGTGCCAGCTCCAGCGTCCTCCAAGCCAAAGTCAGAAAGTTAAAGTCGTACACAGTGACATATATGATTCGTCATGATGAGCGCCAGCAGCGTGATTTATTCTGACGCAGCTTTGTAACTACATCTTCAATATTTGAAGAGTCGCTCTGCGTCTGGTAGACATCACTGTGTCCGTGAGTGTGAGGCTCATGTTGATGCCGCTAAAAGAAATAAGCGACATTTACTGTGTTCATCACAATAAAGCAAAATGTCACCATTATGAAAGTGTACGGCTCTTTTATGGGTTTTTAATAGTTGTTGGATGACAATGGAGCTGTAAATCATGAAGGCAGAGGCTGTGTCAGGTTTTGGCTGCACAGGCGGTACTTGTTAGTGCGATACATTCATTGTTGGTTTTGGTCTTTTGAGGGGATGATAAAAAGATAAAATAATGCCAGCCTTATCCTTTAATCTTGTGTGTGTGTGTGTGTGTGTGTGAGTGTCTGGAGGAGATAAAGACAGAAAGAGAGATGGAGATGTGTGTGCATGTGTGTAACAGTACAGTATTTGTGTGTGTGTGTGTGTGTGTGTGTGCTCCAGTTTCCACACTTCCAACTCCTTAATGCACTTTAATCCCTCTACTCTTCCCTTAAAGTTAAAGTGCCCAGATTTGCATATATCCAATTAAACCTCTGAGCAGCGACAGCTTCAGTGGATCTGTGACGAGCGGAGTCACGTACAGTTCTGCACTCATTCACTGTAATATTTCTGCTCACATTAATGCACGTCTGCGGTAAAGTATGAGGGTCCACACAGGCTGTAATTCAGACTTCAACTCACACAGTGAAACCTCACACGCATACTGGCTAAAGCACACGCAGATCATTTACTACACACACACGCCACCGGCAGTTGAAACGACACACCTGACTAAATAAAATACAGATACGACGTACGCTTTTCTTCAGCTTGTGAGTATTATATCAGTTGGGAACCTCGTTAGCTGTGAATTGAAGCCAATGCTGGTGCTAAAAACTGCAGTTCCTCAAACGGCCACTTGAGGCTGGCCACAGAACAAGTCAGTCTCCATAAGTCCCCATGTTAAAATGTCCTTCACAGCAGAAATAAACATGTTTACAGCCTGGTACAAAAAACATGACAACTGTACAGAGACTGAATTTGTCCTTAACTCACGCGTTCAATTTATATTAAGGCATAATGTTATGCATAATTAACAGCGTAGCCGCTTTGATTGACAGGTGGGTGCCATTACACGTGGGTGACTTGAGCACCCAGGCTTCATTTAGCCCGCCTCAGCTACACCCAAGAGCCATGTCTTTGCCTATTTTTCAGAATTTAGCTCGGAGGCAGCAGAGGCAGGACTGGCAAGATATCGACGGCCAGAGCCACCACACTTCACATTACATCTATGTTTTATACGGTCTATGGTATATGTATGAAAGGATAGGATGTGTTCAGTGTTTTTAGCGATGTTAGCGGTGTGGTTCTGTGCATGAAAATATCACTCATGTCTCTCTCTATATATGCGCTAAACTAAAATGTTATATTTCCATAAATAATTTAATTTTAATTACTTTCTACCTTCTTGTCTGCCTTTTAAAATGTTCTCATTCCTTTCTCCCATCTATAAATCAATTTATAAACTACATAAATATAAAATTTATTTTATTGCCCGAGTGTAATAAGATGGAGTGTATTGTATCCACCTGGCTGCGTATTGCACACAGTATTGAGAACAGAAATACAGCTTCAGGGAGGAGAGCCTTTGTGTGTGCAGGCACTGAACTGCTTGGGTGTGTACCTTTCTCAGTGACCGCAGCTTATAAAGCTGACACGCTCTTGCTCATTATCCCGTCTACTGTAAGGGGGAACTGGCCGCTATCCCTGTTTCCACAAGGTTGCACTGCCGACTAAATATGTCCAGAGAAAGATCGATAGGCTCTTGTTTTGTAGGTATTTGTGTGTGTGTGTGTGTGTGTGTGGTTTTGTGGGGTCGTGCACGATGTGTTTCTGAGCCAGGTAGTGAGAGAAAGTGAGAGTGTAAGGTCATGGATCTGTGACTCCTGCTGCTGCAAAAAAAAAAAATGTCATGAAGTGGTCGCAGTTTGACAACACTACAAGCTTTCATATTTTTCCATCCAGCACTGACTGAACACGGCCTTTTCTTCATTATTTCCTGTGCACCTCTGATCATCTCTCTCCTTTGCAGAGATGCTTTCATCGCTGTTTTCTTTGAAATATGAGGCTGTCATTCATATTTAAACTGAAGCCTTGATAGTGCTCCTTTTTTTTTTTTTTTTTAATAAACTTACATTTTGTTTTTAGATATTTCAGATCTAGTCCTTTTTCTGTTGTGAGTAACGTGGTTGTATATGTGGTTTAGACATTGCATGAGAAAGTTATGGTCGATGTAGCTGGAAATTCAATCTCAGAGCCATGGGAAACTCAAAATCTTTAGATACAGTATGCGCTAGTTGGCCTTAGCTGCGTTAATTAGCCTCCATTAATTTCCTTAACCTCAGTGCTGAATATAATGTCCTCATGAGCACAGCAGTGTGTGTTTTTGTGTGTGTGTAGTGGCCCTACATAACTGTATTACTGTATTTTATAGAAATCTAGATTGTCTGTTTTACAAACGTGTTTCATTATCATCCAGTAAACTGCATTTACAATACAGAGCATCCACTTCTTCTGCTGTGCTGTTTTTGTACAGTGCCGTGGCTCTCAAGAGCTGCTGAAGCAATACTTTCTCTTGTGATGAAAACAGACACACTTGATTGCCTTTTTTTTGACAAAGTGCCACCTTGATCCCCAACTGAAATCAGAGCGCTCTGAAGATGCACTATACTTTGTCACGGCAGACAACATTTTTATATCGCCTGTCTTTTTCTGTTTTGAGGGTCTTTTGTAACAGTTCGTGTCTTTTTTTCCAGGCAGCAGATACAGATACAGATACAGATACAGATACAGAATATGGAGACTGATCAAGCCGTGCTGGGTCACAGCAAAGCAAGAGCAAGGGCACGTTATCTCAGTGCAACACTGACTTGCAATCTCACAAAATTTAATTACAGTTAGTAATAAATATGCAAGAATACTACTGTCATTCACGCTTTGTGTGGAAAGTGATATAAAACAAAATGAATACACTCAGCAGCCAACAGCTCTCAGTGATGACACAAAATAATATCTGAAATATCATTTTCTTGCTCACCACTGAGTAAACAGTGTTTATTATATGGTAAATATATGGTAAATACAGTAGTGACTACAGTAGTGAGATTTTGGAAACTTAACGTACGGCTACAAACTCAGTTTTTTTAAAATGGAAAGTCTAATGATGAAAATGAATACGACTCATCCTCTGGGGACCATGAATATGTGCAGTCTGGACCAAAGTGATGCATCAACAGACTCATACAGCCATCCCTAAAGCTGTGCTGCTGGTATGACTAAAAGATCGGAGTATAGAACAAATAATGCAAAAGAAAAGAAAACGCCAAATGCGTTACTGTGGCGCAGTAAGTGCTTGGACGGCATCCCGACAAAGGCAGATTCAGCCTAAATTGATGAAGATGAACATCGAGCAGGTCCCAAATGCAAACACCAGTCTCAGACCAATGGTAGTTTGACAGTTTATTTGAAACAATAGCAGGGAAATGTGCGAGGGCAGGTGGAGGTCCAGGTGAGAGGGAATCCAGTGGCTGGTGCAGAGCTGGTGGTGGAAACACCAAGAGACAAAGAAGGGAAGGGATATCCGCAAAAGCTAGTCTGTCTGGAAACGAGTCTGGAAGCCGGTCTGTTGTGCTATAGAGGTTGACTGGATGATGAGGGCCAGGTAGTGAGGTGATCAGGCAGGTGAGAGGAAAACCATAGGCCAAACCCAGCGACACACACAACAGAGAGATAGACAAATACACAAGGGAAAAAAAACAGTGGGAACTAAGAGGCAGCGGGCCTCATCATAACACGCATAATGTGTCCCTGCGTCTGTTAACGGCGTGTGGTTATATGAACATGCTGCTTCTCTCAGATAATGTGTGTGTGTTTTTCGTGTGTTAGTCGGAACAATTTGTGCAGATGAACTGGGCGACTCCCCGTTGAGAGAGGTCGCTGCCTCTTAGCGGCGAATCGTTCGGTTGAATGGCTCCGCCGTCGTCTCAGTGAGAACACTGACATGCTTCACAACGCAATTGGGCTCCTTCGTTCTTCCTGTCTTCAACGCTCTCTCTCTCTCTCTCTCTCTCTCTCTCTGTCTGTCTCATCCCCAAACAATACTCAATACATACACGCACACACACTTCAGAGAAATGGGAGAAATCGCTCAGAGCAGCTCTGAAAAGTCGGACAGTCCCAGTGAAATCAGCCACCTGATTGTTTTTGGTAGATTGAAAGCATTCTCATTGATTTTATGGCGTGCAGTCTGTCATGACTAAAACAATCACACCTCTGTCATCACAAATATTCCTCCAGTGGAAGACTGCACTATTAGAATTCAATTATCTGTGCAGGCACAAGCAGCGATTTTTTTTTCCAAATTTCTAAATCAGCATCTACTAATATCCACCCCCATGAGTTCGACAACTAAATGCACATCTGGCCTGTCCTGTCTGCAGGTTTTTAGGAGTCCCTCCAGGACGAGGAAGCTGCCCTCTGACAGGACCTCTGCCCTTCGATCTCATCTACACAGACTACCACGGCTTGCAGCAGATGAAGCAGCACATGGGTCTGTCGCTGAGGAAGCACAAGTCAGTCTTTTGTTCTCTTTCTCTCTCTCTTTCTGTGTCAAAAAAAGCACAGTGCAGTGTTTGTTTGTTGCATTCATTTCTGCTACCGGTAATTGCCTTTCTGATGAAATACTTCACTATTGGCTTATTGGCTTGGCTGCTCTTACAGGCCTGTAAATTCACTGTGCATCAGCAAAATTCTCCCTTTTGGAGGGATCCAATTTGGCCTCTTTACTCTGTGATCAATCAGCCAGGTTCAGGCCTCCTGGGTTGATGTCACTTCCTTTTTTTTTTAAGGTTATAATGAGTTAGCCTGTACATGAGGGCAGAGTCAAGCTCAACAAACCAACATGATCCACTGTTGGTGAAGTTTTTGTTCCTTTGGTTCCAGCTGGGCAGCACTGGAACATTCACAGTGTAAAAGCAAATTTAACCACTTACTTACTGTTATTCTCAGAGGACACTATATTTATAAAATGATACACGTGTGGGGTGTTAATACTGTTGTTACATCATATTTTGTAGCTGTGTTTCAGTTTGTTTTCATTCCACATTTACTCTGAATGCAAAAAGACCAGACGGGTGCTACATTCATCAAATAAACGAGCAGCAGTCATTTATCTGCCATGATTCATGCCGACTCTCTGCTGCTGCGTTTTGGATCTCTAAAAACGAAGGCTTGGCGGTGAAAACCTCCGCTGACTCCAATCAGCGTCAGTCCAAGGTCAGCTGATCGACCAACACTCCTCGGCTGTCACTAAGTGACAGACCAATACTTTAATTTCCTCTTCTCTCCTGACACTGATTAGAGGTGCATTGATAAATCTTCTCGGATTGGATTACATCAATTGATTTTTGGCTTTTCCAATGTGAATATTCACTGCTGATAAAGTGCTGATGTAACTCCTCTAAACTCATAACGTCTGTTCCAGCCTGGTTTTTCTGTTTGGTTTTGATCCGGGAGGACATTAAAACAACATATTTTCAAGATGTTTTCGTGCAGTCGAAAGAGTGTAATCTATTCCCTATTGAAGTGTTGCCTCAGAAAGAATTTCAACTATTTTCCAATCAACCCAAAGAGACTCGCGCATGGCAAGAATGTTAAGGGTATTTCGGAGAACAGTTTTGCTCCGAGTGTTGTGTAATGCCTTGTTTCCTATGGCGGGCTGCGAAACGAGGATGTGATTTAAGCCTCAGACGTCTCACCTTGAGGTCTGCGTAAGCTCTGCTCGGTGAGGGAGGGCCGGCGGAGGGACATGGATATCCATCACCGCTGACTGCTTTACAAACCAAGACAACGAGACAGTTTTAGTGCTCAAAACGAGCTCTCATAAGTCAAAATGAGAAAATGTGCTTTGCTTTTACACGGCTGTCATGTCTCATTCTCTGGCCGTGCATATGTGTGCTAATAGAAACATTTTGTCTGTCTGCGAGAGACGACTTTGTTCTGATTTTAGCTCAGCCCGTTTCATACTTTGTTCCAGGTGCCACATCCGAGTGATTGACACCTTTGGCACCGAGCCTGCTTACAACCACGAGGAGTACGCCACCCTGCACGGCTACAGAACCAACTGGGGCTACTGGAACCTTCACGGCCAGCAGTACATGACCATGTTCCGTATGTTGCTCTTTATATTTCTTTGCTCTTTCTGAGGATTTGAACCTTGTGCATGTAGGCATGTGTGCACACAAGCTTATAAAGTCCTCAACCCGTAACAGGAGAGGCTTTGCGGGGGCAGAGAACTTGTACCGAGCAGCTGTGTCGACACAGATGCCCGAAGCCGCTTGCTGTGACTGTGCACCAAGAGCCGTACGCGTCTGGTGAAATTGGTGGCAGAAGAAACTCGAGCTGTTTGTGTAGCCTCCAATTAATTCAGCGACAATGGGCAGCCCCGCTGCTTTGAAAATACTTACTGTTGTCACAGAGCCCGACACTGTGAAAGATGTCAGCTTTCATCTCAGGTTTGAAAATAGCCTGAAAATACTGTTTCTTTCTCGCTCCCACTTGACACCTCCCCGCTGTAGTGGATTTTGGTTGGTGCGTGCTACAATTCATGGCGTTGTTTTGTGTCCTGAAAGCTGTTTCTCTTATCAGCCAGGTGATATGAATGCAGATACGCTGCACTGTTTATCCAACTGATGAAGTTAGCAGCGAAAATGTGTTTTTTACCACGTTCTGCTTTACAAACGAATTAAATAACCTTTCAGGATAAAACATTATCAATTCCCACAATGTTTCTTTTGTTCTGTATTCGCTGCACAAACGGGAGCCTGGATCTCCACGGCAGCTCCTTAAGTTTAATCACATTTTTTGGAGACATAAAATTGGACTTGTAACAGTGTATTGCCAATTTTCTTTGTTTGTCCTTGGCAGCGCACACTCCTGATAACTCTTTTATGGGTTTTGTGGCTGAGGAGCTGAATGAGACGGAGAGGCTGAACATTCAGCGGAACAAGGTCAACAACATGGCCGTTGTGTACGGTAAAGAAGCCAGCATGTGGAAGGTCAGTATCGCACAATAGCCACTGCAAAAACTGCTAGTAAATCTTGTGTCAAGTGCTTGACTGAGTGAATGAGTATCGCTATAGCTACAAACATGCATTTGCCAGTTAATTAGGTACACCTAGTTAAGACTAATTCAACCAGATGGCAGCCTATTATGAATCCTGCATTCATAAGACGAGAGACTATTGATCCCACACAGGGGAAATTCAGTCGTTACAACAGCTCGTAACAACAAGGTGGATAAGAAATTGGTCTCCTGTCCACTCTCACAACTTGAAAGCCGTCCACAGTCACCAGCAAGTTCATTCACGTGTCTGTGATGCTACGCTGTCACACTCCCTCCGTAACCTGGTTAGCGCCGTTAGCTCCTCCATTTTATGGGGGAGAGATTTTACATTCCCCACGATAACAGACGGTACACTTGGTTTGTGCCATCTCAGATCCAGCTCTGCAGCCCCCGTCTCATTCTCCATACTTTGGTTTGGATCATTGGTCAGAGATCTGTGTCATCCATATAAGAGAAAAAGGCAAATAACTAATCTCCTAGTTCGAAGTCCACGTTTGAAGCTTCTGTAACATTTTCTTTTGATTTAACTTTATGGTTATTCAGATTCAAGTAAAGGTATGCCGATGGAAATGGAAGAACCCTTTGCGCTATAATTCTTCGGTGTAATTAAGTTGCTTTAACTCAGCACTTCCTCTATGCGGCTTTGCAATGAAGAATTAAATAATTCAAATTACATTAAAAGGGCAAACCGAGTCAAAGATGCAATGAATCCTGTTAAGTGTGTTACCGTCTTGTAGCGAGTATCGGAGCAACAGGACCTGCTCTGTAGTGTTGGAAACATTTCACGACTCATCTGAGAGGCTTTCTACCACCTCTTGGATGGTTACACATGACTTAGCCTTTGAAATTAGCGATAAAGGTTTTTAAGACTTCACTGTCAGTGCCGTTCCTCTTGCTAGATGCTGTGTGGCCTCTGGAGTAACAATACACAGTTTATCATATTATATAATCCCTTCCAAAGCTCTCGGTTCAGTACATTGGGTGAATTAACTCAAAGCGCAATATAGTTTTGTTCAAATTCTGTAAAAACTTGGAAGGATGCAGTGTAGGTTGTTTATGTAAAAACAAAGAAAACTGTATTGAGCTGTGACGCCACCAAAGTATCAATAGATCCACGGTGTGGGTCAGAGGTTTTTCAAACTGTAAGGCGCTCCTCCCTGGGAGAGGAACATGAGTTGAAAGGGAGGCCGAGGCGAAGATATTGCAAGGAGGTGAATTTGAGTATGAAATTTTACTCCTCCGTAGAGTCACAACCCGATCAAACGTAATGAAAAATACACACCATTTTAGATTCCATGTGTGCACCTCCCGAGGATATCTTGGTTGTCTGATTTCCATCTATAAAGTATCCATAAATGCACTCAGAGAAATCAGAGAAAGAGAGACGCTCCGCCTGAGAACCATTTTAAAAATGTTCCGTGCATCCGTTGGAATATTTTAAACAGGGACTCCTCATAGATAATTTGACTTTGGATAGATAGATAATATAATATGCTTTTTGCATCCACAAGCTTCTTTGAATCTAATAAAATCAGGATAAATGTGTGGTCCAGACAACTTTCGAATATCACTACCCTCCACAAACCTTCACAACGTACACTGTGAAACACCCACTGGATGTTACATTTCCTGCAAACAAGTTACTCCTCCAGGAATTTGGCCTGCAGTGTGATGGTAGAGGAACAATTGTTTTTTGTTTAGAGTAAATTTTCCCTTCGAGCTACTGGCAAGGTTGCTCGCTCCTACTGTATCTTTTGAAGTGTGCTGCAGCCTCCCCCAAGGTTTGGTTCACTTGAATCTGACTGCAGCTTTGTTCTTACACTGCCATAACATCCCCTGTTTCTCAGAACAGCATGAGCTGCAGTATAACATTTGTGAGTCTGAAAGATTGCGGCGTAAAAGCCTGTAGTGTTAAGAGTCTCTCCTGACAATGAACACACCCAGCCCTACCTCAGTTTTAAGGTTTGCATTAAGAGTTTTTGGGCCTGTAAGAGTTAAAAAATGACTAATACTTCATGCCATATTCTCTCTTTTCCTCTTCATCTGCCTCTCTCTGCTCACTTTCCTCCTCCTCATACTTCTCTCGTACTCTTCTCACCCTCTTACTATTCTGTATTCATCATCCCATGGTGCATCACTGATGGATCCACACAGCTTCAAGTAAGTACACCAGCTTTTCACGGGAATCATTGATTCTCCAAATGCCAGAACTCAAACCAAAAGTTTTCCTAGACTTTTCCTTGCCTAAAAATGTGTTCCACTTCAGCTGCTTTATTGTGAATGTATATATCGATATATAGATCTAGAACTTAATCTGTAATGTAGCCGGATGGGACGTCATATAAAATGTTTCGAACAAGTTGAGGCAGTTTGGGCTCACATGAATTCAAAAATTACTTTCGGTGTAAGATGACATTTATTAATGACATTTATTAATGATCAAACATAGCATTGGTGAATATTTCGGAACATTACCCAGAAGCTCTTTTTGTCATAAACTAATTCAGATTTACGATTCGAACACGTCGTCTCCGTGGTACGACACACATCGATTTGAGTCTTCTTTCATAACTTCACAGGTTCTGGATAGTTACCAGCTCCAAAAATGATGATGTTGGTGCTAACAAGAGCAGACTTGGCTCATTAGACTTGCTTGCCTCATTTCCATTAACCAGGTTGCTGTGATACTCTTGCCCTCCCCAATACCTCTGGGCTTTCCTCCACCACCTTTCCGAGACCGGTTGTGTGTAATACTAATGAATCTGTTTGATTCATTTAACCGGTCATCGCAGTGTCGGTGCATAAAGTTCACATAAAAGCATAGCTGACATCCTCAGATATTCTCTGTGCAGTCAGATGACACAAATAGACTAATGTTAATGCAGTCAGTTCATAAAAAGAGAGTTTAACTTTGGATTAAATCGCAATTCTGCTTCAAATGGCTCATAACTGCTGCCAAACAGGCTGTCAGAACTGTCGAAAAATATTTGGTTTGTCAAAGAGACAGAGGGCAGACGACCTCCCTTTGTAGCTGCGTTTGCAGTGATAAATTACGTGTGCTTAACTCATTTTGCCTGACCTCATTATGTCTTGAAGGGGAAGGAAAAGTTTCTGGCAATTCTGCATCGCTACATGGAGATCCATGGGACTGTATACTATGAGACGCAGCGCCCCCCGGAGGTGCCCGCCTTTGTCAAGAACCACGGTCTGCTGCCTCAGCAGGAGCTGCAGCAGCTGCTCAGGAAGGCCAAGGTGGGAGAGGAACATGAGCTCATCTGGTTGAACTCTTATACAATATGCTCATAGCTCAGCTCAGGGTATAACGTCACGATCTCCTTCTTCTTTTGTCATTCATCAAGCTCTTCATTGGATTTGGCTTCCCCTACGAAGGTCCCGCCCCTCTGGAGGCCATAGCCAATGGCTGCATCTTCCTCCAACCCAAGTTTAATCCCCCTCACAGCTCTCTCAATCATGAGTTCTTCAGAGGGAAGCCCACCTCAAGGAAGGTAGATGCACTCGCCTTTGTGGTTCATCAGTCTTTATATCCACACACTTTTTTTTTTTCTGATCAGATTTGGACTAGCGTTTTATTGATATATCCCATTTATTCCTCTCTTAGGTGTCCTCTCAGCACCCCTATGCAGAGCAGTATATAGGCCGGCCGCATGTCATCACTATCGACTTCAATAACTCTGAAGAGTTTGATGCCACCATCCGCGAGATCATGAGGATCAATGTGAGTAAAGTCTTAGCCTTCCAAACTCATTCAAAATAATGTTTTTCTAATATAATAGCCTACAGTCCACCGTACGCTCTACACTGCTGCATAATGATAATAATAATACTAATTTGCTCTTGCACAATTTATAGTCAGGCTTGACCCACTTTTGAAGCCCTCATCCTTTAATAGAGCTCTTAATCATAGCATCTGACATTACAGTAAAATGCTTAGCCGGCTCCCTCTCTGCTCTCCGCATTGCTAATTGCTTGAGATATTGAGTGGCTCAGTAGGTAAACTGTGCACACACCTGGGTTTACATGGCACTTTTCCAGAGGCCAGCCTCACAAGCAGTGAGCATTATCCGCAGCAGATCATGTTAATCAATCACGCTGTGCTCAATCTGTCACCACAACAACGCGGCGCAACACAGCCAAGCCTCTCGCAGTGCCAAGATCCACGCGCGCCTCTACCTGCCAGGTGTGTTAAATAGGCCTTGTGTTTTCCTGCTGATAGAGGCAAAATGAAGTACCAGTTGCGGCTCTGGTAAATGCTTAAAAAGTGGATCCTGGGGGAAGGAAAAAGGCTGGCTGACTGGGCAGGTTTCACCCTCCGTTTAAAAGATTAAATCGAACTAAGAGCAGCTTTATTTTCCATGATCCCGACCAACATACCTGATACATGCTTGTGTATTTTAGGTTGCAGATAAAAGTGAATATCATTTGTCACTGGCATTTGCTGTTGAATGGAATGAATTTAAACCGTAGCTGAACTTGCTAGTTGTGTGAAATATCGACTCACAGAGACAAATTCTCAGTAATATACTGTAGCGAATACTTTGTTAGAAACCACTCTGGAATGCTAAACATGCACAGTGTGGAATATGTCTTTTTATATTTTGGGAAATTGATACCACTCTCATGTCTGCACGTAACTATGAAGCCATCAGAAGCAGCAGGTTAATTAATCTTAGCACAACGATTGGAAACGATCGGAGTGCGGCGGCTCTGGCCGTCGCCATCTTGGCAGTCTTGCTTCTGCCACTTCCAGGCTAATCTAAAAATGGAGACGTGGAGCGTGGGCGGACCTGAGGCAGGCTGCGTGAAGCCTGCTTGCTCAAGCAAGCCACCTGTAACGGCATCCACATGTCAATCAAAGCGGTGACACTGTTAATTATCCATAACTTTTTAGCCTTAAAGGTCTAGTGTGTAGGATTTAGTGGCACCTAGTAGTGAAGTTGCAGATTGCAACCAAATGAATACTCTCCCACGTCTCACCCTCTCCTTTCAAGCATGTAGGAAAAACTCTGGCTGCGAAATTTACATAAAAAGCAAAAGGCCACATCAGTGTTCAGTTTGTCTGTTCTGAGCTACTGTACAAAAATGGCGGTTCAAAATGGCCGACTGTATGGAAGGGGACCCGCTCTCACTGTAGAGGAACTGCAGTGTTTGGCACTTCATGTTGGCTTCACTTCACACCCACGGAGGTTAGCAACTGGTCAGTTTGTTTGTTGAAGATAAAACATGTTAATTATTGAGCTTTAGAGGAGCAGGTGCGTGGACTTGATTACCTTCAGAGGCAGGCCAGCTGTTTCCTCATGTTTGCGGTGTTTGTGCTAAGCTAAGCTAACCCATTGCTAGCTGAGGCTTCATGATTTACTCTAGGGCCTCTGCAGTGCTGCAGCTTGCGGTGGAAAGTGGCCCTACGAGAGCAAGCTGAGTCAGTGAACTCCCTCCTGAATAAATAAAGATAGACAACAAAACAAAACACAACGGTGGTGTTGATTTTCTCATCTAAATCTTGGCAAAACAACAAATAAACACATTTCCAAAAATGTTGAACTATGAGCTATATTTTTGTTATAACAGTAGTTCAGTATACAGTATGTGATGCAATGTTTAATGAGATGAGATCTGTCTATAGAATCATGTACATAATATGTAAATGGCAGCTAGCTCAGCACAATTGGTAGTCTGGGCGTACCACACCGTGGGTTTACTGCCAGCTCAGCACATAACCTTCTTTACTCAACACATTTTGGGGTGAGGTTTGTTTGTCATGCTGCCGCTCATGTTGTGGATGTTAGGTAGAGCTCTGAAACGCTGCTGCTCAAATTTTAATGGCACCATGGCAACAGTGCATGATGGAAATGAGGAAACAGGCAGCAGATAAAGAAGCACTAAAAGGCCTCCGACACCTGCCCAATTGTACTCGCCAGCTGGGTTTGTTGTGGGTTTTTTTTGGACACGATGGCTGCTCCCAGCAGAACTTACCACAGGAACGCGCATTTTATGTCACAGACGACGGCGTGAAATAATGAATGTCGCTCACGTATTTCTGTGGCCGAGCAATGCAATCAGTTTAGGTATATAAATCGCACCAGTCATTTTAAAAATGTATTCCGCTGCTGAATTCAAATCGCCCTGTGTGAAGCATTTTTTCCTCTCTCTTCCTCTGATTCTATTATATAAAGATGCCCAAAAGGCAAATTGCATTGTGGAATAGCTGATGAAGTGCCAGATACATTTCATTAAACTCAGATGAAATAAAGTAATAAGAGAGTGCTAAAAGGAACACAACACTAAGAGGAACAATTTATCAATTTAAAAGCCCGACTGCTTTAGAGGCCTCGTAGTAAACAATGACATCTCACTTCAGCTGCCACAGGAGACATTCAGATGGGATGCTGCACTGGATGTATCCTGATATCTTTCATAATTACTTGTGCCATCAAACCACAATAGGTTTCAGAATGCAGTAATTAACGTTAGCCTAGCTCTCCCTGTCAATGCCGCGCTCTCGGCGCGAAACCGCGGAAAGAAGAGGAGAAGCTATCGATCGGTGATCTGTGCCGGTGAGTTTTAATCTATCAAAAGTCAAACGATGAGTGGCGGGGCTTAAACAGCGACACTGATAACTGCACCCAAAGGACCCAGAATGCACAAAAACACGAGCCCCCTCAGTATTGGACGACCGGTGCTTCCACTGTCAGTTTAATCCATTGTTTGACATATTGATGTGGTCATCACTAAAAATAATGAAATCAATTTTCAAAGCTGTCACCTGTGATGTATTAGGTCATTGATTTTAATGTGTGGCTTGTGGCATGATATAAGCCTTTCACAATTACGCTAATGAATATGTCAGCTTTGATTAACTATCAGATGTTCAGTTCCTGTAATTACAATGGCTTCTGTAGACACACACAAACACACACACACACACACACACACTGTTTCTTCATCTGTGTGCACATCTGTGTTTGCAGGTGGAGCCTTTCCTGCCCTATGAGTACACCTGTGAGGGGATGCTTGAAAGAGTCAATGCCTACATTCAGAACCAGGTGGGTGTCTCTCAAAAGCTCAGCAGGCAGCTGGTCAGGGTCATTATGATGTAATAGAAGTTATTCGTCGGTGCACGCGCTGTCTCCTGGCAGATCGGATCGGTCACAGTTTGGTGGTGTACGTGTGAACCGGAACCGTTAGATTAATTGTTCAACCTGTTCTGGCTCAGCTACTGCAGCTCGTGCGCTCTACCTGTTTATAATAGAGCGGGGCAGTCATTTGTTTTATATAGAGTATCTAACTGTCATAGTGTTTCTTGTGTGACAAATCGAAGGAATACTCTGCTGATTTTGCACATCAAAGTCAGTTTACTCATGTGAAAACAGTTAGCATCCCGTTGTTTCGCTTTAGGTTTGCAAATAGATCGGTGCAGAGTTTGAAGGATGTGGACATTTACGAGGATAACAAGAAGATACCATCGAGCTGCAGAGTAGAACGTGTAGGATCCATAGTCATTTTAACTAAAACAGTTCAAACATCTCCGCCTCTGTGGAGTCGAGTTCGGCCAAACGTAACCTGCGTTTTCCTGCGTGGCTCAACAATAACGCATTGTGTGCGTGTCCTTGAGCATTTTCTTCATTAAACATTTGCAATGCTTTCTTGCTCTGTAACTGCGCGGGGGAACCTTGTTAAAATAAACCTTGAATACTGTGAGCAAACAAAGGTGCATGCATCCCATTGTAAGCAGCTGACCACGCTGGAGGCGAGTGGAAGCTGTGCAGATTCCTCAGCTGCACGGTTCTCAGAGGCACCTTTAAAGCTTTTCGGGCGCTTAGTGTTTTATAATAAAATCATATCTTCTGCTTTGAGTATTCATCTAAATAATTTGTGATGCATCTGCAGTTTCAGCTTTTAAAAGTTGGTTCTCTCTCTCTCTCTCTTTCCTTAATATCTCCCTAAAACTTTTCCTTAAGGTGCACTGGCTTCCTTCCCTCGACTCTTTCTAGTGTTGCTCCGACACTTCAGGTGAAACTGGTCGGGTCACTAAGCAAACATCAGCTTTTCCAGCCACCTCCAGCCTCCTCCTTTCAAGAACTGTGTCTGCCTTGCAAACACAACAGAATATGAATGTGTGAGGGAGGCGTAACGTCTCGGCATTAGAATGGAAGGTGCATATCGCCTCTGCTCATTAGCTCAGTCTTCATTGTGAGACGTCTCGGCTTCTTTGTTGACAGGAGGGTGGTCGGGGAGGAGGTGGGGGTGGGTGGTTTAATTGGCTCTTTTCTGAAGACTGAAGTGATTTCTGTTGCATGTTGGATCCTTGTTCCTGAGCCAATCCATTTTCTTTTCAAAGTTTTTATTATTCTTTTGGAACAGATACACGCCACCTGAACCACACCGTGTCGTTTCTTCATGCTCCGAGTCCATATTTGTTTAAATCTTTGTCCCTCCCCTTGTTCACCTCAATCTTTGTGTCATATGCGCGGTGATGTCTGTGTTCATTTCGTCACGTGTTTGAAGGAATTTAAACAAAAGTTCCTCACAAGTAATTGGACTTCTCCAACCGCACAAGGTCTTCTTCTTAAATCATTTAACTTCTATTTAAGAATTTCCCTTTCCGGGATTTCTCAGTTGCTTGGCCACGATATTTATTCCTCGGGTGCACTGCCTGGGTCAGCTATTAAATTCGCAGCAGGCGCCAGCTGCAAGCTTAATAGACTTGCACGGTGACTAATATTTCTCAGTGATTGTCCTCGAGGAGGACGGTGATCAAAGAGAAAAATAATGCTCGGCCATGAACTTTTTTTTCACACATCAAAATGAGATTCAGTCAGCAGTGAAGATGTTGTTGTTGTTGTTGTTGTTGTTGTTGTTGTTGTGCATTTTTACTGAGATCCAGGATGAGTGCTGTCACGGACACGCAACCAAAAAAAGAAATGGCAGAAAAACGCATGTAAATATACTCTCTATATTTACATGCATGTCATCCTCTAGTACTTCTAGAGGATGTGAGTTGGACTAATCTCTGGTAGTGGCAGGTTAAGGAAATGTGCAAGCCTGTGTTCTGCTCTGACACGTCTCTTTCCCTGGCTGTCACACACACACACACACACGCACACACACTCAACACGCCGTGACCAACTGAGACTCTGACTGCCCTCGCGACGTCTACAAGGTCAGACTCCCAATCAGACTCTCCGTTCTTTCTTTTCTTCCACTCTTCTTAACCTTCTTTCCCCCCCCCATTTCATACTTTTTTTTGCTCTCTCTTTTTCTACTCCCCGACTGAGTCTCTCCCCCTCGTTATCTTCCTCTCAGCTCTGTCCACTGTCAGAGCTCCCGTTCCACTGTGACCCTCTCATACAGTATACTGGCAGCTAAGTCTCTTCCCTTGTGAACATTTTCAGTCAGATTGTGTGACGGGATGTTACAGCCAAGCACAAGTAATTTTTTTTTTACACTTTTACCTGTCCTGTTATTATGTTTATTGTATCCTGTATAATTATGGAGAAAGCACTCAACTGAAAGATCACTCGGATTTACTCGACAGAGAGACGCGTTTAGAGGAACATTACAGAGATGTGTCTTTACTTTGTGGCTACTAATCATACAGAGTAGTGCATTTATAATAAATAATAAATCAATTAGTGGCAGTTTCTCTGAGATCCCTGATTGAACGGACATTTGATTTGAACATGTCACAGTGGGAAAAACACAGGTCTTGGTGTTGTGCACGCTGGTTCACTGTCATTGGCTCAGCGGGACACTTGAACAGAACAGAGCCATTGTTAATGTTATTAGTAACACCTGTGCTTTCGCTTGATTTAACATCGCTCAGCCTGTTGGAACATGCAGCGATGTTAAATAACTCACATCAGAGAAGGTCAGCGCCAAAACACATAAATCGCTACAACCCAACCAGCAATTGCCACCTACAATTCACAGAATCTGAAAACCAGGTTATGTAAAGGAGAAATGCAGATTCACTAGCGAGGACGACGACATCAAAAAGACACGTTTTAATCATTTAACAAAACTAAACATTGTGAGTGAAGAGTGAACTTCTTCTCTTGCTTCGTTGTGGGGAAGCTTCAGTAGGAAGTAGGAAGGAGATGGAGAAATATTGGAGTTGGAAACTGGGTGAGCAGGTGAGGTGTGGAATACGAGAGCAAAAGAGGACGAGAGGGTTAGGAGGGTATTTATAGAAATGCCACGGTTGGCTCGGTTGAGGTGTGGCACTGTTCCTGAAACTTTCTTTAACAACAGCTGGTAGTGCAGCAACGTCAGGCAGCGTGGCCAGGTCAGGTGATCACACGGGTTGGAAATAAACAGCTTAATCCAGTCGCCTGAACCAGGTTTGGAAGACAACTAGTGAAAACACTCAAAAGGTTCATTGAAAATGCGTTCACAGCAAGGGCTCACTTTTCATTGAAACAGTTCAGTTTAGACTTTTTCCTGCACGTTCTAATCTAAGTATGCAAATAATATGTACGGTGCACAGCCGGGTCAAACAAAGTTCTTTGTGACGTTTGTGGTCACCTGACTGCACATTTGATGAGTCTGCGAAATCTACATAAATAACAGCCAGGTTTATTTCAAATGTTCTTTTTTGCTCTCTCTGTAGGATTGGGAATGTTCTGACTTTTTGATAACACACGAGTGGTAGAATCAAAAAGTTCCAGTGCCACTTAGTCTGCAGAGTACTTTGACTTGTAATTCAACCCAGTGTAGTCATGATGCAACAAGGACAGGAACTCGAACGACGATTTATTTTAAGTGTCGTAAAAGGTGATGCAAACCCATTACCAACTTTACTTTACTTCACACGGTCAGAACCTTTTATCGATCGGTGACTCTGCTGACCTCTCTGCATATTTTACCATGCTTATCAAAACTGCTTCAAACCTGCAACAAACTGTATTTAATAACACCAAACAGAACATCAGCGACCAGAAACATGACCTGACTTTGACCTTGACTTTACACATAAATGATAGCAGAACATAAATAACATGCCGTAACATTTCTGTATTTTCCAAATAAAGGTCACTTCAGCGGCTCTTAAGTTGAAAAAACATACCAAGGAATTCTGGGAGTCTTCTCATAATCCGTCACGTTCAAAACCAAATACATGCGCACATGAAAATAAAGCGTTTGACTGAATGTGAAATAATTACAAATAGTAGCACCTCGACACACCTCTGCTGCCCCTTTCCATATCTACTTATGTGATTGATGAGGTGTGTGTTTGTGTGTGTGTGTGTGTATTGCGGATGATGTCTGTGTTTTGGAGTGGAAGTGCAGCTGAGATGGAGAGATTGGAAGCCTAGTTATTGCCTCCGGGCACAAGGAACCTGTTTAATAAACGGGTCTGGAGGCCAGTGGGACATGTCAGAGAAATGTTATTACCTGGGTTTTATGAATAGCCCCAGCTGGAGGGGGGATCTAATCAGGGCTCTCACCAGAGTCTAATTCTGCTTCTAGACCTCATTTGTTATTGGGTGGCATAACTGCATTCATATTATTTCCTGGAAGATTGACGAGGATTTGTCGGTCCTGATGAGCAGCTTTTGTATTGCAACAGATCTTTTATAACTCACTGTATCAGCGGTCCAGATGTTGCATATTTTTGCTGAATGTATAATTTGTCCCTGCTCTGCAGTGGAGCATTTATTGTAGCTGACGGGTCAAAGTGTTTGCATTACAGCGCTGAAAATACTCCTGATGTGGATCATTTTGTCTGTGCACCTGCAGGACTTTTGTTCCCCCGAAGCTCCGTTCCCTCCAGTAAACTCATCTGGGGCCTGGCTGGGCAGCCCTCCCAGTCCTTTCATCCTCCTGCCCAACTCCAGCATGCTAACCTGGGCCTCCAACGCCAGCTACTACACGTCCTGGCCGCCCCTCAGCGCACTGAGGCTCTTGACTTCGCTGGAGGGCCAGTCGTGCGTGGAGGCGTGCCAGAGTGCAGGACTAATCTGCGAACCCGCCTTGTACCGTTTCATCAACATTAAGGAGGCCTTCAGCGCGTAAGATGGTCCTTCATTGGGGAACATTGCATGTCAACTGATATCCAGTACACTGTCTCTCTTTAAATACAAATCCTGAACTGTGTTCTTGCCCAATGCACCACCCACGCTATTGATTATTTTGTGAAATGCCTCATTAGGACCCTCTTAAAAACAAAACCGCGCAGCCCAAGGTGCTCATCTTGAAACACCAATACATTTGACTCACTAACTATCCCCCCGCAGTGTTGTGCCTCCTCTGCACTTGTTTCAAAATTATCCAGCAGCACAAAGTACAAACCAGCTCACCTTTTCCCTTTTAATATTTCGCTTCACTTCTTGAGGTCCTAGAGGCAGCACTGCAACATTAATACTGAATATATTAGTGGAATAATCATTGATACCCTCTGGCACCCCTGCTTACATTAATATTTAATATGTTGGCGTGTTGTTTTAGTGGAATAATAATTAATACCCTTAAAATTTGTTTCCAGGCTGGACTTCCAGTGTGAGGGATTGGAGTCCGAGATGAACCACCTCTTCCCGGCCTTCTCGGCAGAGCATGCCGAATGTGGCCTGCAGCAGGATCCGCTGCTGTTCAGCTGCGCCGGCTCCAGCGCCAAATATCAACGCCTTTGCCCCTGCAGGGACTATCGTAACGGCCAGGTGGCACTGTGCAGGGACTGCCTATGACCAGAGGAGGACCTGTGGGCCGAGACTCTTTTCTAAGGGAAGATCCAGGCTGCCCCACGAGACTCTCTTTGAAAAGGAGAGTGAAATGCTGTAACAGTGACTCAGCTCCCTTACCTCTGACCAAGGGACTGGCTGCCAAAGTTGGTATTACCTCTCAGGGAACTGCATGATTGTACTTTGAATTCTGGTGGGATTGAAGCTGCAGTTTAAAGCTTTACATGGCTGCTTTAGGACCACGCAGTCAGGATGAAATGTGTCACGTGATGGATCGGTTAGATTAGTAAAAAAAAATAAATAAATAAAAAAAAAAAAATCACAAGCAATCAAAGAGAAAGCTTTGTTTAAAAAAAAAAAAGAAAAAGAAACATGTTTCAAATGCTTGAATTTCACAAGTGTGTTTACTCAGTGTTGTGTGAATATGTACAGTATCATAGTGTAGTTTGGATATTTGTACTAGATGCACCCAAAGCCATTTACACCATGTTGAGATGTACTATTTTACATGTCCTGTAATGAATATATTTGTACATAAGTGTTGTTTAATAAAACACGGGTGAGAAAAAAAAAAAAAACAGGACGTGAGTAGAAATTATTTATTTTCTTTTTAAAAAAAAGTAGGACCCAATCAATCATTTATGGTTAATTTCACAAAGCGTGTGGGGAAATCTCCTAATTACTTCATTCAGCCTGTGATTTATATGCAAACTGCGATGACTCAGACTCATTAGTTTATAAAACAGTCCATGGATGCAAGATAACAATGATATGTAGATTCCTGCATCAATATTTTGGGGGCATTCTGGCTCCTTCTTACGGGAAGCAGATATTTATATATAATACAATATTCTTCAGCACTTTCTTTACTCCTGCCGTCACACCAACCCACGCCGCGTTGTTATTTCAGGATGATGATAAACTTTCAACCTTCTGCACGGTGACCTTTGCTAGCAGCTGGTAAAAGCACACACTGTACTCGCCCTTCATGAGTTTATATGTATGTAAACTTTCCAGTTTCTTTAAGTGAGATGGAGTGTGTGCGTGTGTGTCTGTTGTGTCAATCCTACCCTTCAAGTTTAGATTAAAACTTTCCAAGCATATTTCCACTGTGATCCATTTCTCTCCTGTCTTTGGTTCTGTTTGTGTGGGCTTCATGAATGAAAACCATTAAGTGAAGCTGAATATTCAGAGCTATTTTAAATCACCTTTACAGATGGACATTATAATACGCGCAGATATGCTGCAATGTCACTAAAGTCATTATCACGAGCGCTGCTGCTCCACTGAAGCCGAAACTCCTCCGCCAAGATAAGAGGATTTTAATGAGACATCCTCAAAAGACAGAGTTGGAATTTGCCAGTTTTCATTTAATGATGGTGCTTGTGTCTCTTTGACTGATAGTAAGGACCATTTCACAATATGCCCATTTCTCCTCTCCAATTTATAATCTCTGAACGAATATTGAACTTTCTCTTGATTCTCCGAAATCAATGGAAAACCAGCAGCAGTCGTGAGGGTGAGGCTTTGAATCTTTTGAGGCTTTAATGGTGAGAGTTTAACAGTTGAACAATAACAACTGAGATATGGAGTTATGCAGAAAGAGTAGTACAGTAAGACTAGTTTTCTGAAATGGTATTTTTCAGAGCTACTGCACCACTTTGCTGTTCAGCTACACAGAGTAAAACGCTTACCTCCATTTCAGCTCCTCACCACTTAGTGTTTTTTTTCTTTTTTAAATTAATTTCCTGACAAGAAAGAAGTGCCACAGTAAGAAACTACAGAAAGCACGAAATAATGGTTTTACATCCTGCAGATAAAACGCTTTGCTTTTTTGTCCTGAACAGCCTGTTGACTTCGTCCTCAGATAGATATTCCATACACCCTGCTGCGGATCAATCTGGGACTCTGTGTGCCAGAAAGACTGCCTGCGAGCTCGTAGTTCGGCTGTGACTATTTCAGGTAACACAGTGAACTGAAGTGGAAAGGAAGTTTATTATGGAACCCTTTTATCTCTGCACCGGCCCAAAGATGGCAGATAGCACACAAATAAAGGTTCACAGGAAAAGAGTGATCCTATATGTGCAGGACAGAAGTCAGTCTGGTGTGCAGCGGATGGGTCTTTATAATGTTCCAGTAGAGGATTGCTTTCTGTGACCAGTTTTAATTGGATACTTCTCTCCAGTTTATGCCTGCAAGTGTTATAATTATACAGTTATTTTCCACAGACGTTTGGAATAGTGCAGCTATACTTAACTCATCTCTAAAACGGCTAAAATACCATCTGCTGTATGAGTGTAGGATGTGTTTTTAACACTTTAGCAGCATGGCTCTATTCCAACGTCAGTAAGTTGGTCCATCATCTTTAGATGGATTGGCGTGGACTTTGGTACTGACATTCTTGGTTCCCAGAGGCTGAATCTTAGTGACGTTTGGGATGAAATGTCCTGACAACTATTGGCAGATTTACCACCAACATTCACACTGACTAACTTCTTATGTAGCACCACTGTGGGGAGGAGTGATCAGAGCGTCTAGATGTAAGATTCATCCAGGTATTGTCCGTACAACACCTGATAGGAATGGTAAGAGGCAAAAGAGAGAAAATGATTTATGGAGTACTTATGCGCTTAGCGAAATCATCACGCTAGCATTCCCACAATGACAATGTAGACTGAGATTCATGGATTACAATCTGTACAGCATAGAACAGCAAAACTCCCCAGCCTTTTGCTGAACTCTTGTACTGTCGAAGCCTCTGGAGAGGTCACCTGCACCTGCCTGATATTAGCCAAACACTAAAGTCTAAAGAAAGGAAGTGAGTTTCAAAACCTACGTAAAAGTTTTAAAATGCCAGGAGCAATTGTTCTTTGAAGGGATGATAATTGTGTTATATAAAAAGAAGGCTGACAGTGCAAAACACAGCAATTAACCAAACTTTAACTATATGACCCAAGCGGTTCATTAGAAACATCAATCACAGATTACAGACCAACTTTCTGGTTTATCTTCGACCTAACGTTCCACAGTAATTGTGTGCAAACACAGTGACATGCAAATTATTTTAGATTTTATTATTTATTTTGTTTTTTATTTTAATTGGCGAAAAATACTTTGTTGTAAAGATTCTCCCAAATTCCCAGATCTCAGCAATTACTTTAGTGAGCACTGCTGATAGAAATAATGGCCAAAAGTTAAGAATAAGCTGCAGGTTGTAATTTACTATATTCATCAGCGGATTGAGAATTCACTTAGCAGGTAATAAAACTGATTAATCTGATTTATTTTAATTTTCCTTCCACTGAATGGGGTGCTTCATTAAACGGTCCTACAACACTTAACACAATCTGCTTTTAACAGGATTATAACTGGCTCCGGTCACATTAACATGTACATATTGTTTATATACACCAATCAGCCATAATATTATGACCACCTGCCTAACATTTGAGTAGGTCCCCCTTTTGCCATTAAATCAGCCCTGACCCATCGAGGCATGGACTCCCAGACCTGTGCTGGTGTGCTGTGGTTGCAGGAGATCCTTTAAAGTCCTGTAAGTTGCGAGGTGTGACCCCCCAGCACATCGAAAATATGCCTGATTGGACTGAAATCTGGGGAATTGGAAGCCAAGTCAACAATCAGTCTGGGCCAACCATCGCTGGCTATGTGCATCAATGGGCCCTGGTTGTCCTTGATCATGTCGCCCCGTTCTTTTGATTGGTATTGACCACTGCAGACTTGCCCATTTCCTGCTTTTAACATCAACTTTGAAGACGAAATGTTTACTTGCTGCCTAATATATCACCCCCAAAACTCGGTGTGTATGCCTGCCACGAGTCCTGCAGCAGAACAGCTCTCACAGCTCTGTTAAAGTGTTTTCTTCACTAGTGAATGAGACAGTGCCCACGACACGGTGTGATTCACGGCGCACAGAAGGCCACCTTTTTCGAAAGAGATCGGTCATGCAGGCCAGGATTAATCACTTTTCCCCACACGGACATCTTCATTCATCCTGCCTCACACTCACCTCAATGCCTCTCCCTCTAGTGTTTCTTAATTTATCCAGGTCCCTCTTTTCCGTCTCTCTCCTTTTAAATCTCAATTATTTTTTTTTTTTAGGTACTGAAAACTTCTCCATGACCAATTACCCACCGTTGACGCTAACGCCGTATATTTGATACTCCTTTTGTTCGCCTGTGGGTCTTTGCTTAGGGTGACAGAGTGGAAGCTGGCTGCTCCACGCTCACGCTTCCCCTCCGCTGCCTCCCACAAAGATAAATGCATCACGTAATGACTCTGCTGCCCTGCTCTTTGAGCATGTGTGCACACTGTATGCAGATGCCTTTCTCTAATAATAATAGGTGTCTGAAAAACTGACACTCCCGCAGATTTAATGGAGTGTGCCTGTTATGACTAAAGAACCGCAAAGAGGAAGATACATTAGTCAGTTTGAGAGAGCTTTTAATATAAACTCTGGTGCACCAGGTTAGTGAAGTGTATCCAGGGTAGGTTTTACAAATACATGCTGTAGTTTTATTAGTTATAATGATAGAGTTACAGCAGCTTACTAATAAAGCTATGCAGTCATATATACATTTTTTGATAGCTTAGAAACGATGGGAAGAAAACGGTCATATGTCTCTGTCTGCCACCTAATTTCTGTTTATTTCACTCCTCCTCCGTCTCTGTCTGTTTTCAGCTTCATCACATATGAATAAAAACAAAAATGCAAAGTTCAACAGCTGTTAAAGATAACTGATTACTCGTGTTTTCTTATCACTTCACTCTATGAAGACACTTTCTCGTAATTGCATTCTTGCTCATTATGCAGATTAATTGGCTGGTATAAAAAAAATAAAAAATCTCTTTTTCCGCTCTTCTTTTGTGCTTTTTACATTCCCTGTGTCAATTAAAACCCACTCGAGGCGAGTGCCACAAAACCCACTTCAGCTACAACAATCACTGCTACTAATATTACCATTGCACTTCAACGAAATGAAGAAGCGCGATGGAAATTTCCTCAAGGCCTGTGTGTGTGCAGGGTTGGATGAGTGCGCAGCACCTGAGGTAACAGATTGTTCACCGCTTTACAGAGAACTCTGCTCCTGTATGATAAGACGCTCCCGTCTTCATCTCAGCTCAACCGGAGGCATCACAGGTACTGTAGGTGTGAGGGGGCAGCGCAAACAGAGAAAATACTGAATCACAAAGGTCCACGAGTTTTCAGCTTCACACCCTCAGAGAAGAACCAATACACACCCACCAGTGCACACACATGCTTACTTACTTACTTGATACACCATACACCTGCTAAAAGATGGTAAAGTTCGCTAGAAAACACATCATTAGTGCAAACTGTAGGCATAATTATTTAAACACTATTCAGGTTTTATCCACCCGTTTGGAGCTTTATAGTGAATTTCAGGCTGTAAAAATCCTCTGTACACTGTACCTGCTCAGCACTAAATGTCAGCTAGACACAGATACCAACTAGCCAGTGAATATAGTGCAGCATTTAGCAGCAAAAGAGCCAGATATTCCCCTCAGGAGTTGGTGGAGACCCAAAACAGAGCTAAAAAAAGAGATGGACACCTGAATGTGTAAATACAAGGCTCCAGCCAGCAGGACTATTTGTTGGCTGGTGCAGTGACGATGTTAATTTTATTAGCTTTAGAGATGCTGGCTGATTGGCTGACAGAGACAAGATATGTTTTCCCCAAGCAGTAACCTCCATGGCTGTAAACCTAAAACAGTTGCAGCTCTTCAGAGTAAATCACCACAAGCCCCCATAATAGGATGTCCAAATTCACAGCGGAAATAAACAACATGGTGGTGGCCACACATTCTGAGCTTCAACGGCTCTTCAGAAACGGATGTCAGCCTCCTTTATCCAGCTCTTGGCAAGACAGTGAATTTGCCAAAATGCTGAATTATTCCACTAGCAAAGCTTGGCTGAAAAGCAGGCAAGGCAAGGCAAGCCACTTATTTTGTGGGAATATATTCTGTGATGGTTCCACTTAAACTCATTTTTTTGTCAAGTGTGAAGAGAGTCAAAGTTATGAGTCCTGAGAAATATTTTTTCATATGTCCGTATCTGCTACATTTCCAACCTCCTGCTGTCAGAGTTATGGCCTCCAGGCAGCGCGCCTCATTCTGCTCGATATTCCACCCTCTTACAGTAAATGCACACATTTCACATTCAGCCTATCTGTATATATTCCTACAGTAATGCATGCCCTGTGTGGCAGTCTGGAGCACAGTGAGGAGTCAAGAGGCTACTCTGCAGTCACTCTCAGTTACCGAGTCATCCGCTTCCAAGGCACCCACTGCAAAGCTGGCAGCTCCAGCAACAGACACCCAGACTGCTTCTGTCACAGCTGTCTCACTGTCAGCCTCTGTACAATTGCAATGGCCACTCCATTACTGAATCTATACAGTTGAGTGTGTAGCACACCAGACATATACGAACCCATCCTCCACGGTCTTGTGTGGAAAAGAAGTGGCAGCTTTTAAAGAAGAGAAGGGCTGGCTGTCTGCAGCACAGCTTTTAGGTAGATCAGAAAGGCTTGGTGGCTTCAGTCTTGACAAATGAGGTAGGCTGAAAGTGCTGGATGGACTGTCCCTTATAGCCAGTCCATCCACCAAGGTTACCCTGTTTGAGTGGACTGTCTAGCTGTAACAGAAGTGATTGAGGAATTGGGCATATGGGAGAGAAGTGGAATTCGCAGGGGAAGGGATGAGACACCAAATGACTAGAAGGGGGGAAAAAAGAATTGAAGCAGTTGGATCTGAAGCTAGAGGCTGGAGTGAAATGAGAGAGAGATATATGTGCCCTTTATATTTATCAGGGCATCGCTGCGAAACTTCAAAGTGATCTTCTTCAAACTCCAAACCAAGGATATACAGTAAGAGCTCTCAAACGGATATCATAGAAAAACATGTTTTCTTGGATCAGCGTTGTTAGGACCTTGATGTAAAAGTCTTTGGAGAGATCAAAGGTATCCTGCAGTTTTACAGTCAGCATGCTGCATGTTCTTATGAGTTATTCAGTGAAGTATGGATTGATGCAAGAGGTGAGAAGGCTGCAGAAGGGAAGAAGATAGAGACCGAATGTGGGAGTACAGGTCCTGTACGGTATGTGCTCAAAGATCAACTGCAGAGAGAGAGACACAGTTAAGAAACTGCTAGACCAGCAGTTAAAGTTGCAGTTTGTCCCTGAAGCTGGAAAAGTGAGGGACTAGTCTACGAATGTAGGTAGGTAGGTAACACACTGACTATCTCTACAACAACACTTTAAAACACCTAAACTATGCCTTTAAGCAGTAAATGGATTTGTGCCAAAAAAAAAAAAAAAAAAAACACGTCCTGCGTAGTAAATCATTAAGATGTTTACTCATGATTAAAGATGTTCTTTCTCCCTGAAAGGCTTCAGATGAGCACCTCAGCTCGGTGTTTAGCAGGCAAAAGACGATGTTTGATAAATGATTCAGCGCTTGGCTTAATCATCTCCTCTGACTTCCTGTTTGTTTTTTGTGGATTAATCCTCGACTCAGTATATATCATGCAAAGTGTTGAACTGACTCCTGCGTGTGATTATTTTTGATCTCTCTGGGTCTTCCCGATTGCGTCTTTAAGAGAAAAATAATTGTCTTGCCAGTCATCTTAGAAATGATCTGCACGGTGCATCAGCTATTTTTAAACATCTACTAAAAGTAGCTGCAGGAGTTACTTATTCCAATCGCTTAAGCAAATGCACAAACAAATCAGTTCATACAGGTCGACGATATAATTACAGAGAATTGTTTCCCCGAGCTGCTAGATCTTCATAATGGCCAGATAATTGTTCCTTAATGCAACGCAGAGTGACACCAAAATGATGCATGTGTGTGTGTGTGTGTGTGTGTGTGTGTGTGTGTGTGTGTGTGTGTATAAGCGTGTCCGTGCATGTGTGGTGCTCGCAGAGCATCAGGGTGAAAAACTAAATCTGAGTGGCATGTCGCTGTCACGTCTCCCTGCTATAATCTCCCACTTTGAGCGGCCTTAATTGATCTCATTTGAGCTGGTTAAGGCTTCCCCCCGCGCTGATGGACACAGCTGTTGCCTGACGTGTCACAGCTTACTAATTACATGTCACTGCCATCATGCGACACCAAATTACCTCTGGGAACACAACAGAGTGAAAACTTGTGAATTTCTGAACACCTGTGGATTTCTGTTTTCTCTCGTCTGACATCACCTTGAGGCTTGATGGCAGAACGCCGTGTTGAATCTTCTCCCACACACTCTGCTGTTTGTTCATGCAGAGGGATAAATGTTGATGTATATGTGGATGTCTTATGCAACGCTGTGCATGGTGATCTCTTTAGTGAAAATGCCCGAGTATGAAAAGAGAGAATAAGGCTGTTAACCTGCTAGTCACAGTCACGGAGGAGGCGACGCTTTCAGGCTGCCACGCAATGAATAAAACACACTTCTACCCAGAAATGCATGTCAGGAAGCTGAATGATAATATCAATAATATCATCTCCGTGTAAAGTAAGAATCAATATGCCTTCTGTGTTTGTCAGACCAAAGAAGAAAGTGCTATTAACCACCCAGCCAAATTTGACTGATTAAAAATATCGATAAGTTTATGAAATTAGGCATCAAGATCAGGTAAAAAGGAGTTCTCAGCTCCAGGACTGTGAGGGCGTGTCAGCTGAATGTGCTGAAGCCACGCCCACTCGTGGGAGCAGTCAAGCAGCCATTTTGAAGTGAATGAAATGTGCCAGATGAGTTCAGAAAATGACATGACTAACTTTGAAACACTCTGAGAGAGATGAATTAATCTCTGTCTCTCTGCTAGGGGTGCAGGGGTATGCTCAGGGTGGCCTCAGCGTGTCATCGAGTCACCCTTTAAGGACCGCCCACAAAATCCTGGACTGAAAACCTGTTTTAACCTCTAACTCCACGTTTCAGTAATACATCGTTCAAAGTCGTTTCACATGTTTCCAGCAACTATTTTCCAACAAATTTCATGTATTTTGGAACAAATCTCAGAATTGCCTTTGCACAGACTTCAAGTCTGTGTACACAGACTTTCAGTTCAATGTGAGTCGATTTAATATAATAAATAATGCCTAACAATTTTATTATTTATGTTCAGTTGTGAGAGAAAGCTGCTTTTGAAATTCAACATAACAAACTCAAATTTCTACAATTTTTCTACAAGGCCGTTTTTGTTAAAGCTTGGACAGAGCAGGCTAGCTCAGCTTCTCTGTACTCAGTTCATCTATCAGCTGCTGGCTGTCTCTCCAGAACATTTCCCAAAATGTCAAACTACATTGTTCCTGGCTAATTGTAATTATATTTTGAAATAAACGTATCCTTAATGCCATGTCATTAATAAAAACATCCAGGGTGTTATCACTTATTACACCTTGTGATAGTCTTGTTCCTGACCTGTAACTGATGCCCACCAGATCATGACCACATGATGTTAGCATCATATTTCTCAAGTTAACAAGCTGAAAATCTTCATTAAAACAACTAACAGACACTGGATAATGAGCCTGAATTGGGACGTGGCAACAGAGCCAACACAAGATGACTGATATGAGAAGATGATCCCTTCTTTAAATCTCCTGAATAGGTTCTTCTTTCCACAGCTGCCCGGTCTGTGTACGCTCCAGAGTCTTCCTCATTTGAATATGAAAGGGCACTGGTAGCATACATCACGATGATTGATTCTGAGCAGATTGCGGGAAGAATCATTTGTAATATTGTGCCTCAGAGTCCAGAGCGTTGCAATCTGTCTCGATATCAGAAGACCAACATATTATAAACTTACTAATTAGCCATTCTGAGTTCATCAGTACACCTGAAAAAGAACTGGCTGCAGCTGCCTACTCTATAGCTACTGAGTGTTTTTTTTTTTCTGGCAGCCACAGCTGTCTGCACACCACCTCTATGATTGAAGCCAACACCTGCACCCCACCTCTAGCCATGCGTCTGTTGTAGCATAACACCTTTATGTGGACAAACCGGGGAGTGTTTTGTAACCTTAACAGTTTGGGCGTGCGTTGAGCTCTGCAGCCTTTTCGCCCCAAACATGTCACAGGTGTTGTGATGAAGTATGCTTCCTGGGTTAATATGCCTGCTCAGCTGGAAAAAAAAGCATGAATATAGCATCTGTTGTAGTTTCATCAGGACAGTGTGGTATGTGTGGGCTATAGCAAGTCGCCTCCCTCATCTTGTTTCGCTGTCTGCTGGGTCTGTTTCCTGTTCTCCATATCCCCTTTAATCCAATGTTGGAATGTATTGCTCTCAGATGTAATTATTTCACCCCGGCTCCCAGGCTATAACGTGATTTTCCTGTCTCACTGTGATTTTAGAAGGCTAATTTTAAGTTTCCAGGCTCTGCTTGATGTTTCTTTGAACGAGTGTGCGCCACAAGAATCTCCTTTTTCTTTTTAGATGAGAGGCATGGGATTTCATAAATCACACCTCATTTCTCTTCTTCTGTTTCAATTTTGATCCTGAAGGGTGTACTAGAAGCTGGCATGGTGGGTTTTTTGTTAAAGGGGGATGCATTTCATTACCCTCTGATTGGGTGCTGTAGTGCCACGGTTATCGAAAAGCGTGACTAGCTGATTTTTTGGGGGGGGGTGGCTGGACGTGTGACACTATCACAAGGTGACAACAATACTTTTCTTTGCACACATAGACACATTTGTTAGCTTATTGGAGATTATATGAACTTCTTTCTGCTGTTCTGCCTGGGTGTCCTGTGTAAAAGAAACAGTAGGATATTTCTTCCTAACCAAAATATTAGTACATTTATCTTCCAATCTACTGCAAGCCCAGTATTAATAAGGAGCAAATAACAATCTATTTTTATCAGCCAAGCCTAAAACTTCCTCCTTATGCTGATTTGTTTTTCCTTTCTTGCTCTGTTTGTCTAACCAGCATGCTTTAAGATTAGATCCATTGCCGTACTGAGCAAAAAAGCATGGTTTATACACAGGGTTAGTGTGTGTGTGGGTGGAGGAGACCAGGGCAGGAAATCATTTTGCTGTTTAAAAAACACGAGCAGAATATCTCAGCCATTGCAGTTGAATTGAATAGTTTGACTTTTTTTTTCCATTTCAATAAGATGCACAAAAAAATCCCTGAAGTTCAGACTCTCTCAAACATATATACATACGATTCATGTTTAAGCGGTTTGTTTTTGACCTTCAGTCTACGACGGGTCTTTACACCAGCTGGTAGCCTGAATAATAACCGAACCTTTAACCACAGTATCTTACACTACATGGCACTTCAGACATTCTGGAGGTGCTCTGAATTTTAATTTCAGTCTGATGTTGGACAGCACGGTGGAGCTGCAGACTGTATTCATGGAGGAAACATACGAGTTGATGTTTTAGACTGGTGTGTCAGCCCTACAGCGCTGATTCCCACCTGCAGGGAGGGAAGGTAAGATATGAGGTATCTCTAATGCTCATGTGCTTTAATTAATAAGACACTGTTCATGTCAGCTATTTTATTTTGTAAAATCAGACCCCATCATTTTGGAAAAAGTTAATTTCACGTATAACATTACATTTCATGTCCTGTTTTTTTAATTTTTCAGTTATTGGTAATGGACTGAGGACCTCAAGTGGACAGTTAATGAACAACAGGAGAAAGACAAATGTGGATCTGAATGAATGTGACAGATCAGTCATGATGTTTCATGTTAATAGTGTTTACCTTACCCTGCCATTGTCATCTGATCTATTTTCCAGCCATCCTTCACAGGAGCTGCAGGGGTTGAATCACTAATAAGCCTCCCCCTCTCGCTCCTTGCAGTTTGACCTTTACACTGTCTCTGGTGTCTCATCTGACCAGCTGGCAAATCTTCAGATCAGCCGTTCATTAGACGGGAGAGCTTTCATGTGGGAGATGTGATGGTTCTCTCTTTGTAGATAGCTGCATGAAAGATTTATTCATTTTTTGGTCATGTTTTTTTGTAAGTGAGTCTGACATATAACCATATATTCATTATATTAGCTAAATATATTGACTGTTTTTTCCTTAATTTTAACTATAACAGCATTTCATCCATTAGCCTACCTTTAGCTAACTACTCTTGCTAGTTTGTAATGCCAGTTCCAACAGGTGACAACTAGTCAGTGGTCAAATTACGATATCTTTCCGATCAGCTTCATAACAATTTGTAAATCTGGTAACAGCAATGATTGTAGTTGTGTAGGTGTCTTTAGTCAAGTTGTACTGTACCCGCTGGTAACTGCAGGAGTACATCTAGCCCTGGGTGAAATCTGTCCCAGATAACCTTCAGTAATCTTCTCAGAATAAATGGACCGGCACAGCACACACACACACACACACACACACACACACACACACACACACAGCGAGACTTCACTGAAAGTTGGTAGGAATAGGCCAAAGGACTTTAATTGAATTTTAAATGATCTAATATAAAGTGCTAAACTCTGTGGCTTCTGAATAAATCCTGTGTTCGTCTAAAAAATCATTTCAAATTCCTTTAAGCTCTCAAACCATTGTGTTCCTTCCCGACATGGCCTCCATTTTAAGTCACTGACCTCTCCCCTGTGGTGCGTTCCCTGGAGAGACAGAGCAGGAGAAAAAAGTTTCTCCGGCAGTACAACATCACATTTTACTCTTTAATTCAGAGTTCAAGTCATATTCAGAGAGGAAACAAACAACTGTAACATCTTCTTTTGGTCAGTGTTTGTGGACATCTGCCTGGAATGATTGGCGATCACACAGTCCTTAATTATTTAACTGGTGGTACATTCTGTGCACATTATTCTTTTATTACGATATCTGGGCGGCTGATGAAGAGGTTTATTTATGCACTGGAATACCAATGCATGAATAAAAAGCTTGCAGTTTGGCTGCATAAACTCCAAGAGATTTATTGCCAGAAGTTTCAGCTCAACAGTGCCCGAGGTGTGCGGAGTCACTGTGAATTCGGTGCAAAACGCATCCAATATGCTTTAGTCATTATTAGAGTTAATTAAACATGAGAGCTAAGAGGTTTATAAAAAGGATGATGAGCTCAGAGAGCTGATGAGCCAAGCTCAGAGGAGACGGCCATTAAACTTCGGCGTTCACTTTGTCGGACTACAATTAGAACTAACAACTAAGAATGTAGGTGATCATTCTTGCCAGGAGGAGGAGATGACTCATTTTGTTGTGGTATCATTCGACTAGGTGGTACGGTATATTTCATAACAGAGTCACAGATGTTTTTCTTGGCTCTTGATCATAATTAGTGTACCAAGTGGAAATGACATTTATACCTTCAGTGAACAAGACGCCCACTCAGGAAAAAGGGAAGATCTATCTATCTATCTGTCTTCATTTTAAACAGTCTTAAGGTTTTTGTCGCAGCTACACTCAAATCAAATTTGAAAACTTTTGTAATATTTTCACCAAAAGACCAGCGTGATGTACAAAAGTGTCTCTTTTTTTTATATACAAAACTGGATAGACTGAGAGGAGCATGCTTCATGGAAACATTTGTCTTTGTGCCTGAGGCTGATTAAGAAAAAGAGCTTTTTTGAACCCTACTTCCCCCTCTCAGGATGTCCCCTGCTGGACTCCAGTACCTTTTATAGGCTGCCAGATCCAAAAGCTTTGAATATCCCACCAACGCCAGCGACAAGAGTCTCAATGTGGGACCAGCTGCATCTCCCTGGAACAGCTCATGCGAAGAGGCAGTGAACACTGACGAAATGTTGAAGCTTTGTATTACAGTGCTGCCTATCGGTGCTCACAATAACTGTGTAAAGGTCAGAGTGACTAACACAACACATTCTGATGACAGGGGATCGTAGTCAGGCAAAGAACGAAGAGAATGAAAAGAAATGTGTATTTTGTGAAACGCAGACAGCAAAAAGAAAGCCATTATATTAATGCAGCTGCGAGGTGAAGAACCAAACTAAACCAAATATATATATATCTTTAAAAATCATGTGTTTGAGTGCATGCTACAGTGAGCGTATTCTCATCACGTTACCTTGCCATCATTGTGTAGGAATATGTAATTCTATGACTGAGACAATGCAGCACAAAGGGACGGGCCTGTCTCTTTAAAGATGTCCATGGACAGATGATGAGACAATGGGCCTCTGGGCACAGACATGTGAAATGTCTCCATAGCTGGAAGACAGCATTGTTCACCTTATTGTCACATATTTTGTCTCTTTCAGAAATGGTGCAATGCTGCTGTTAAAATTACATTTAGACTTCAGTAAAATGAAAATGCAGAGAGGGTTCCTTAACCATTTCCACATAATATAAACCTCAATGGGACACATACCATTCATTCAGTTTGGGAAGTTTTTCTTTATCTTGATCTTTGAGTTTTGTCAGATTGTAAAGCCCCTTAAGGCAAACTGTGATATTTAATATTGGGCTGTTTAAATAAATGTGACTCTATTTGATGATACAAAATATTATACGTAACATAAATAAACTTTTGATGCAGGTTATAGCAGAGTTAACTGCTGTCAAACATATTTTTCAAATGTGTTTTTTGTAAATTGCTTTGCTAATTTTAAGTTATAATGTGTACTGTAGCATCTATGCAAACTGCAATAGGGTTTAAAAATAAATATTTTAAAGGACCGTTGTGGAGGATTTAGTGGCGTAGTTGCCCTGATTGAAAGATCAGTATTTAGATTACCTGCAGAAACATGGTCAAACACCTTGATATGCAATGTTATAGAGCTCAGAGTGTTATAGAGGAATGAGCCTGATGATAAAAAAGAACTTTTCCAACTAATCATAAGTTTTGTCACTTATAATCTGTTGAAAATAAGACGTCCAATGGTCAAATGGTGACAGTGACACGGTGTATTAACAGGTATTCACAGAGAAGTCTGGACAGGAGCCTTCCTTGGCATTATTTGGACTTTAAATCAAACATTTTGTGCTGTTTTATTTGTATTTATCTTGGTTTATTTAGATTAAATTATATATCTGCACCTATATCTTTTGTGTGTGTTGTGCCTGTGGTGTGTATATGCTGTTTTTCACTGATCGTAAAGTTTCTGAAAAATGGAAGAGGACCTGTCCGTAGATATAAAAAGTCCACTAGATAGATAATTTATTATAGTCTGAATTCATTAAAAACACTTATTATGTAATGCATATAATTCTGATCATATTAAAATGTCTTTCCAGGATGTAAACAGGCTTGTACGGTGTGATAGTGTGTGGACCTTTCACAATAAAACGTCAGAAAAAAAAAAAAAAAAAAAAAAAAAAAAACAGAAGTGACTTCCTGTTTGTCTGAAGTGGGCGGAGTTTACAGTGTGTGTGCGTGCAGGAGACTGACGGACAGACGGAAGGACGGACACGACTGTTAGTTTTCATCTTTTCAGTTTGTAATGCGGGACAGTAAAGTTTGCAGGGTCAGCTGACAGCATGGACGACACACGGACAGTCTGACGGCTTCAGTGACGCGCCTTACATTTACCGACAGCCTGCTGTAAGTTCGTCTTTTCTGTTTTTTTGTCGCCGTTTAGGCCAAAAAGAACAAAATGTAACAAAGAGCGGCCTCATTTTATGTCAACACTTGATATTATGTAAGAGTGCCAACTCCTGAAAAAAACCTCTTTACTGTACATATGAAGATTAACAACATCAAATCATGTGACAGTCATTGGTGTAATTTGTCCCGGTGTTGACACTTCACTCAGCTGACATACTGTACCACAACAAACACACACACACACACACACACACACAGTGTAAAGTGCTGTCCTGTGTTTTGCTGTGTCATGATAGTGGTTTGCAAATAGAGGCTGTGGATCAGGATCAACCATGGTGCAGGAATACCAGTCCCCTGTCCGGGTCTACAAGCATCCATTTGAGTTAATAATGGCGGTGAGTAGTGTGTGTGTGTGTGTGTGTGTGTGTGTGTGTCTCCAGTGCTATTATAAAGATAAGTGATGACCCAGAGTGCTTTGTAGGATCTTACATAACCAAAGTGGTGGCCGAGGTGTGTCTGTTTCCATTATGTGCCTTTGCCCCTTGAACTCTTCAAACACACTCTTCTGGTTGGAAAAAGGAAGTATGAAGCATAAAAATAATCGAAGAATATCAAACCAGGCGCTTTCACAAACCTCATCCGTAGCCTTGTCTGCCTCTCAGGGTCGCCTGTCTCGCTCTTGATATAACTGAAGTGAATGCTTCTTGTTGAGTGTCTGGACAAAATATATAAATGTGTCTCCTCCGCTGAGGCCGTGGTAAATACAGTGATCTGCTGGGAGAAAGCTGCTTATTAAGTTTTGCATTTCCACAGCGCCTAGCCGAACCGCTTTATTCACAGTCAGACTGCCTATTTAACTAGCCCGTATATTTGATATCTATGCAGAAAGTATTGGTAAAGTTATACACGTTATTGGAGTATCTGTAGCCCCCGTAAAATGTGTCTGTTTTCTGTGTCTGTTTTTCTGCATAACATGATGCTCAGATGAGGTCAGGTCAGGCTGACTGTTCCTCTATGTATCCGTATTTAGACGGCACAATATTCAGATTTGTGTACCGCGTGCATACCAGAGAAATCCACTGAATTAGCAGCAGAGATTCCAATTTCCAAACATTTACATTCCACTTGATTAACTTGCTTTCCCTTGAGTGCAAAACTCTTTATTACGCTGATGTATTGCTCTCTCCACCTGCAACCTACAACACAGTGCTTTGCGTTTACGTAAGGACAGGAGCTGTGTGTATAGCAAAAGTAGGGCAAAAGTAAAATAAGTGTGCATTTCCATGAGAACCAGCGGGGTTTCACCCACTTTCGCAGTCTCTTTCTTGTTCTCTGCAGTTATATATTAAGCCAAAGCCTTATGCAATGTCCTCACCGGGGGTTAAAGCCCGTGATGCTGCAGTGATTTTGCTCTGTAGACCATAACTCTTTCACCTAACTCCAAGTCAACACCTACACAAGCTTCATTTCCCCGTGAAACATCGCTCAGAGAAATTTCTCTCGCATCACTGCACGTCATTGAAAAGGATCTCAAAAATAAGCCTTTTGTGAAAAAATAAATAACAGCCCCAAATGAAAAGATCTCAGGCCCCGACAGCAGAAAAGGAGAGACTCGAGTGAATAGTCTACCACCTCCTCCGCTCCCATTTATCTCTGGGCTTTCTCATTAGACCCTGGCTGATCCCGCCACTGACGTACTGCCGCTAATGTCCTGGATATCACTGAATGTTTAACCGGTGATATCATTGTTGTCCCTTTCATGACGCGTCTTTATGACTTTCCTGGGTATTTATGTGATAGCTTTGTTCAGCTGCAGGTAGATACGTGGAGCCTCCTGCACATGATTGACACCTGCAGAATTGCATTTAATCAATATTGCCAAAGGACATAATAAAACACTTTTTGCTTTGTTTTTGCTCCAGAGTCAGCCATCAGGCTGTTATTGGCTTACTAATGTGAAATGTGATGGTTGAAGTCAGACAAAGTCTTTGGCCATTGACAGCTCTACTCAAACCTCTCTTATACAGAAGGCAGGACAATGATTTAAATTTGTTTGCAGCCAGTGAGACACCCGGCGTGCCTGTTCGGTAACACAAATCAGTCAATGCTGCTTATTTTCCAAGGAAAGCTTTCCCATTAATTTACTAAGTGAATAATGTCATCTTATTGATTCAGACTGCTCGTGCCGTGCTGTATCAGTACGAGCAGGATGCGTGTGTGTGAAGCCCTAAAGTGCGAGTCTTGTCTTTAACGGACAGCTGTCTATACCGTGGTGGTATAGTTCCTTCCGTCCCCTTGGTTACCTGTCAATAGTTTATCAGCAAAAAAAAAAAAAACCCTCTCTGCTGCTAGATACACAGGCTGAGGGCTCTTTGCATATCCTGAAACTACACTCAGCGACTCAATCAATATTGACAGGCAAGCCCTGGAGAAACGAACTGGGACAGATGGTCATACGGTGTTGTTACAGACAGTAAAACACAAGGAATCACTGCTTGTAAAAGCTATCGCAGCTGCAGGCTACTGCAGTGCAGGAAAACACATCACATTTTCATATGCATTTTTATAAAGTGCTGAAGCTATTGACACGGAAATGAGGCGCTCTAAATCACACGCTGCGCTGTTCATTCTCGTTTTTTGTTTTACTCTCAAGTGACCTTCTCGTAATGGCTCCATTCAAAGCAGCTTTCCTGCGAAAATTCGCTTTCTTCTGTACATTTCTCTCTTGTTGGTTTCAGGCCTACGTGAGGAGGTTCCCAAAGTGCCCCCTCATCCCGGTGTTTGTAGACAGTGAGATCATCAGCGAGAGCCAAAGCCAGGACGGATCCACGCTGGTTACTGAGAGGCGCTGCGTGATCGACATCGATGCCCCGCGGCTTCTCAAACGGGTAACTCTCCTTTGACTTTGTACGGAGCAAAAAGCCATGAAACACACACATTGAAGCAATCGGCTGTAGAAAGAGGAATGTTTGTCGAGAGAGTGGCAACTTTATGGGCGGCACTTTGTGGCAATGTTGCCTTAGATCGCTTGATTTGATGGCCTTGTTGGAACATTTGTGTTCATGTATTTATTTATTTTTGCGTGCAGATTGCCGGTGTAGACTACCTGTACTTTATCCAGAAGAACACTCTGAATCGCAGAGACAGGACGCTCCACATTGAGGTCCACAACGAGACCTTTTCCAGCAGAGTCATTGTCCGCGAGTGCTGCAATTACACGGTGAGTCCAACAACACTGTGAGAGTTTTTTATTTCCTTGTTGTTGCACTCGTTTTATTATTTCCGTGAGACAGTCGTAGATAACATTCCTACTGATACACACAGGTTTTAAAGTCACTGTAGTTTGACTCCAGTCCAATACTATCTACCTTACTAAAACATTTCCTGACTTGCAGCAACCCAGAGCGTTTGTACTTAATGCCCTCTGAACATCTGATTGTGACTTTGATGAAATGCTTTCATTACTTTGCAGGGGTCATTTCAAAGTAGTTCAGTGTTGTGGAACAATCTTTAGATATATTTTGATTGATTTTCTCCTTTCATAGGTTCACCCGGAAAATGAGGACTGGACGTGCTTCGAGCAGACAGCTAGTCTCGATATGAAGTCCTTTTTTGGCTTCGAGAGCACAGCAGAGAAGATAGCTATGAAACAGTATGCGAGCAGCATTAAGAAGGTTTGCGTCTTCCTTCCTGTTCTTCCTTTACATGTATTGATGTCACACGCACAGCCACATTAACCCAAAGTCCTGTGTTGCAGGGTAAAGAAATCATTGAGTACTACCTCAGAGAGCTGGAGGAAGAAGGAGTAACTTACATACCTCGATGGACACCCCCGGTTGCCTCTGGCACTTCCAGGCTTGAGCTGCTGCGGACATCCACTGCCAGAACCATCCCACTGAAAGGTGCTAAGAATGGGCTGGACAGCAAAGACGCGGCCGGTCCCACAGAGCTGGTGGTTGGCTCTCCTGACGGTCAGTGTTTACCCACTAAACACATTTTATGCCTGGAATAGCAGCCAACACACAACACGAATGTGCAGTAACAGAGTGTGTATTAGTCATTTTATTCCTTTCCTATTTTAAAAGATAAATATATATGTGTTGTACCTTCTTTAGCATGACTTAAAACAACAATAGCACCAGATGTTGAAAGCAACAAACAACTTATGTCATTCTTTGCTCACGTTGAAAAGACAATGTAATGTACAGCTCCCGATGTCACTGTTTAATGCATGCAGTACGTGCTAACTTTCCACCGTACATATGTTTTGGCCTGCAGACAAGCTGGATGCTGACTACATCAGACGTTACCTAGGTGATTTAACGCCTCTGCAGGAGAGCTGTCTTATTCGACTGCGCCAGTGGCTCCAAGAAAACCACAAGGGCAAGGTCGGATATACATAAACAGTTTTGTTTGACTACAATTATGTGAAATGCATATTTATTTCTAGACGCACAATATGGACTTCTTGCTCACGTCTTGCTTCCACACTTAAGTCTGGTTTGCCGCTTACATGTAATGTAATGTAGATTATAGATGTAAAATAACAAGCATTCACCGGCTAAAAGTGTTTATCAGTAGCTTTAACCGAGAGCTGTGCTTAGTTTTGACCCCTGCTTGTTGTTGTGCAGATTCCAAAGGATCAGCATGTGCTGCGTTTCCTGAGAGCCAGAGATTTCAACCTTGACAAGGCCAGGGAGTTCTTGTGCCAGTCGCTTACCTGGAGGAAGCAGCACCAGGTAGATTTCCTGTTGGACACATGGGAGCGCCCACAACTGCTTCAGGACTATTACACAGGAGGCTGGCACCACCACGACAGAGGTAGTGTATGAGTAACGCAGTTTTTATCTCAAGTTCATCTCATTTTCACTTTATTTCGCTGCTTACTGTTAGTGTGCCGTGTTTTGTTTGCAGCGTATCGCTGGGTGTGAAGATAAAGAGGCTGAGGGGGGGGTTTTAGTTTTCTATATTTAAGTCCACACGGGTTGAACTGGCCTGTTAATTATTGACTGTGAAGTCTGAGCACCATCTGTCGTAGCTCCCATGTATGAAAAATGAGTCATTGCTTTTAACAGCTGATCCGCCAGGTGAGCGTCAGGACGTGAACAGAGCGAGTGACATTTGAATGTTCAGATGTTAATTTAATACCTGTTAGAGGGGTAAATACCAGCTTTATGTAAGCAATGTGACAAAAGTCCTCACCACAAAAGGATCTGACTCATTCTGGCTGTTGGTTCTACTCGTGTACTTGTGTGTGTTGGACAATGTGTGAATTTCTGTGTGTGTGTTTGTGGTTTAGATGGCCGTCCTCTGTATGTCTTGCGTCTGGGACAAATGGACACTAAGGGCTTGGTACGAGCCTTAGGAGAGGAGGTGCTACTGAGACAGGTGACATGAACACACACACACACACACATAAATATTCCCACTTAAATATTTCCAGTCATTCCAGTGCACTGACTTCATGACCGTGACTCAGGTCCTGTCCATCAACGAGGAGGGACTGAGGCGTTGTGAAGAAAACACCGGAGTCTTCGGTCGACCCATTAGGTGCCCAAACATGAACTCACCCATCTTCTTCTTCAGTGTGTCACTGGTTTACGGCTAACACGTGCATTCATGTGATGGTTTAATGTTAATGTGTCGATCAGCTGCTGGACTTGCCTGGTGGATCTGGAGGGTCTGAACATGCGTCACCTGTGGAGACCAGGAGTGAAGGCTCTGCTGAGGATCATCGAAGTGGTGGAGGCCAACTACCCCGAGACTCTGGGTCGCCTGCTCATCCTGAGGGCGCCCAGAGTTTTTCCAGTGCTGTGGACGCTGGTGAGAGAAAAAGCCCGCGCGCTTACATCTTAAAGCGGCTTTAATTCATCATCCGACTGAGGAAGAATGGATGAAGTTGTACAGACACTGAGATCACCAATATGCAACATCATCAATATGAGCAAAAAGATAATCATAGCCATGCAATATGCAAATCCTCATGGAGGAAATTTGATTACAGCTACAGCAATATGCAGTGTTGTAGTTTGTAGGCGAGTAATCGCACTCAGCAAAGAAATAAACACAAGCAGTAATGTGTACACTAATATATGAAAATAAATCAAAACAATAATAAAAGTTATGAAAGCAGTACACAAGTGAGAATGAGCTGCAACAACTTATACTTGTGTGTGTGAAATGTTTAATCCAAATAAAATATTAAATATTCTGTTATTATGTCGCTAAAGTGCAAATACGGATGCTTAGTAACACCGTCAACCAGCCGATCTGTTTATTTCCTAAAACATGAATAATTCAGATATTCTGGGGTGCATTTCTTTTCATAAGGTGTTGTTCCTTTCATGTTCTCTAATTGCTCTTGGTGTCATCAGGTCAGTCCCCTCATTGATGAGAACACCCGTAAGAAGTTCCTTGTTTACGCCGGGAATGACTACCAGGGTCCGGGAGGTCTGGTGGACTACATTGACAAGGAGATCATCCCCGACTTCTTGGGAGGGGACTGCATGGTGAGGTTTCAGTCCTCCGCAGACGACCTGCACATGTTGATGTCTCGTGATAATTTGTGTACCGAACTTCTGTTCCCATAGAAGCAGAGACACAAGCGCGCAAAAATATATATATATTCATGTGAGCTGCCTTTTTTTTTTTTTCTTCTGTTCTCTCCAGTGCGACATCCCTGAGGGAGGTACGGTCCCCAAATCTCTGTACAGGACTGCAGAGGAGCTGGAGAGTGAGGAGAACCGCCTGTTGACTGACTCCATCTATAAGAGTGCCAGTATTTTCAAAGGAGCCCCGTATGAGGTACCGCATCTGTGTATCTATGTATCAAAGAGTGAGGCTGCTTTCATTGTGCTAATGATGTGTTAAGATTTAGATCTCCAGTTTAAGCTCATGCTGGATTTCATATTGTGGATTAGGGTGCCACCAGGTGGGAGAAGTCTAGATTGCAGTAAGAGAGAGAAGTGATTAATGGCCCTCTGTCTGCCTTCCTGTGTTTTCCAATCTCCCTACATCCTCTTGCAGATGTTAATCGAGATCACTGAGGCGTCCTCCGTCATCACCTGGGACTTTGACGTGTCTAAAGGAGATGTGATTTTCAGAATCTACCACTCCAAAAGGGCCCCGCAGCCTCCCAAGAAGGACGCTCTCGGAGCCCATGGCATCACGTCCCTCGGGGTTGTTAACGCACAGCTGATAGACAAGAGCTGGGTGTTGGGGAAGGACTACAGCATGGTGGAGAAAGCCCTCACATGCAGGGAGGGAGAGAGCGTGCAGGTCAGAGAGAGGGCGGCTGAGTAAACTTTGTTGCGGCTTGCCGTCTGTTGCGTCAAAGCGGTTGAACTCATCCTGCAGATTTTCCTCCGTTCAAACAGGGCTCCCACGTAACACGCTGGCCCGGCTTCTACATCCTCCAGTGGCGCTTTCATAGCTCCCCGGCCTGCTCCGCCTCCAGCCTGCCTCGCGTGGATGACGTGCTGGCCTCGCTCCAGGTCTCCTCCCACAAGTGTAAGATCATGTACTACACCGAGGTGCTGGCCTCCCATGACTTCAGGTCAGTATATTTATTCTGCTGTGCCTTATTTGAACCTCAGGACGTGTCATGTTTTCTTACTGAAGCTGAAATTTATGAAAAATCAGTCCATTTTATACCTGTTACTCTTCACATATGTTTATTTTTGCACTAATTTGTGGAATCATATCTGAGAACTTCTTCTTCTTTTGTCTTTTCTGTCATTTCCAGGGGATCCATGACCAGCCTGGAGTCCAGTCATAGCGGTTTCTCTCAGCTCAGCGCTGCCACTACATCCTCTAGCCAATCACACGCCAGCTCCACCATCTCAAGATAGCATCTGCTCAGCAGGTGTCACAGGCAGCAGTGACCTAAAACGTACTGACATTTCGCTCCAGCCGTGCCTTATGCCTTCAAGAAGAAGCTGTTTGTACTCTTACACTTAAATTCGATGTTTGTCCCTGCACTTAAAGTGTCTGTTTCCTACACATGTGATGTCTTTTTTTTTAATAACAGTAGTGTACAGAATAACGACTGCAACCCACAGTTAAAATATGAAATCTGATTTAATAGACGTGTATCCTTAAGTGCCATTACAGTGGAGTAGTTTTTACATGAGGTTAAATGAATGTACAGCACACACGGCATCCTTCCCTGAAGTTGCTTTCACTGTCCACAAGATGTCAGCGTGCTCTGTGACTGTAACTGCTCTCAGGTCTGCGACGTACTCACGGTTTCACTCACACACACTTTGTCTAGCCTTCAAAGAAACTGAAGGGAAAATAGTTTAAATAAAGATTTTATCACAAGAATGAATATTGATGTAACTCCTGAGTGTCTTTATCCTGAATTTCGAGAAAACAGTGACTGCAGACGCAGGGCTGCAGTAGAGGAGTAGTAATTGTAGACATAGATTATTAATCATTTTTACGGCAATGTGGGAGAAGACAATGTGGAATCTCTTTTTTAAATATGCAATGCACTCCCTAGATTTCATATCATGTTGATTTTGGGCTTGTTAGGCATAGCTGCTGAGTTTTCTGAGGCAGCTAATTTGAATGCAATATAGTGCAGCCCCTTGTGATCTGGCGCAGGGCCAGGCAGACAAACTGATTTACATAAAACTTTAATTTACATAAACTTATCAGATGCTTCCAGCTAACACTTAATTGAATTTCCCTGTGTTGTTTCTTTTCTTTCTTTCTTTTTTTTTTTGTTGGTTTGCAAACTTATGTCATGTTGCTGCTTATCCCAGCACAATTCAAAGTCAGGTGGACGGAGTTTTCTGAGCGGTTGATTGAACGAGAGGCTGACTTCCTGCTGGCATGACAGGGCTGTTAGAAAGAGGAAGTGTACTGACTTTGCCAGAAGCTTATTTACTGAATTACTCAGCTTGCTCTAATGACCTCCCAAGACACACATTGTCTGCACAAGCAGCAGCTCCTCTTTCTTCACGATACGGCGAAATTGCTACTAAAACCTCTTTTTTGTGAGTAGTTATGTGATTTGAGGCTGAATTATTTTATTGGCATTTATTGACTGGAAAAACAAGGTTTATTACACAGGTAACATTAGTTTGGTAAGTAAATGGAACGCTCCTTAATAATGTATGGCACTATAATCTATGCACCTGTTTAGTTGACAACCTGACAACCTTGTGAAGGAGGCGCTAGCTGACCAACAGGCCTTGAGATCATTTGTGGGTATATTAAATCCCATCACTACATGAGGCACAGCAGTGCTTTAACATGAAAGCTAACATCAGCACAGAGCTTACAGTAAAAATGCAAACATGCAGTGTAACATTAACCATGGTCACCTTCTTTAGCACCACAGTTTAGCATGTTAGCATGCTAATCTATGCTGAGGAAGATGGGAAATTGATTCGTTTTCTGCAGGAAGTTAGTCATGAGCCAAAGTAGTGGACTATGTTGGTGTGAAATTGCAACCTGATGATACAGCGAGGTTACAATTGAAGGTCATTACAATTCGGATCCATCCTGCAGTCCAATAATGTAGTAGTTGTGACATGTAGACCTCATGTTGGATGAACAGTTAGAGGATTAAGTCATTAAGATTCATCATCTGGGGACCATGAATGTCTCCTGTTCTTCACTGTTCTCTTCAAAGCAGGTAGACAAATGTTTAAAACCTGCTACAGAGTGCACAGGTTGGTTTATGTGAGTTGTGTGGATTACATTTCAGGATTACATTTTGTTGCATAATATTTCTAACCATCTAAAAAGTCACATTTGGGTTGCTGACCACACATAATGAAAAATAAATGATCTCCGTCCAGACTTGAATCATTTGCAATTCAGTCCGGTACAGTTTCTTCGAATGAAATATTTCCCTGCATTAACATCTCATCACTGTTAGTCTTTGCTTGCACCGATATAACAACAACATTAAATTTGAATCCGTCTCAAAAGAACCGGGCCTGAAGATTCAATCCCAGTTGTGTCCCTATAAGAAATTGATCTCTTTTTTTAACCTAGTGATGGAGGAAGAGCCAAATTAAAATCCCATTTTCAGCAACAGTGCAACCAGGAAGAGGAGATCGCTTTTGGTGAGCACAGCAGACAAAGAAGCAAAGGAGGAGGGCTGCATTGGTAATATGCTGCTGAAATAGTCTCAGACATCTTGTTACGGATATAAACATCCCAGCCTTCATTGGGAATACATGATAATGAATCATCTTCTCTCAGAAATACCACAGGCAGACATGGGAATATTCAGCATGGGGCTGATTTTTTGGAGGCGTTGCGTCTTTGAATTTACATCTCATAAAAGGAAAGAGCTAGCGAGGTCGTTTACACCTAACACAATACAAACTGAACACCATCTATTTACTCTTGGAAATGTGTTTTTTTTTTTTTTTTTCTAACTTGATTTGATCACAGTAAGAAAATCTCCTCTCAGACATGAGGTTGAGTCTCAAAGCAGTGGAGATCCTCATTAAAACCTAAGCTTGCTTTTCATTTACTTCCTTCTGACAATCCTGACCTTCCCACTAATTGAAAAGGAGAGCTCTAGATTAGTGTGCACTAAATTATTTTTAAGAGGCTTGACACACTGGAGGAGAAACTTTGTCTGAGATTGTTTGTTGTGTGTACAAATGTGCGGCTCGAATCGAGCCCTTCTTTTACCGTGCTGCTGCTACCTGAAAAACAGTAAATGTTTAATACCTCTTCCATCTGAGTTGTGGACCTGTCTGTTAAACTAATCTCATATCGGCTGGGTTGAAATTCATTTTCTGGCTTGATATACTTCTGGGCCTGATTAATATGTCCACAAACAAATAGATACAGTCACGTCTATTTATCTCTGATGCTTCACACTAGCTCTCATATCTTTCTAGCATTGATTTTCTCTGCATCAAGAGAGACCATCAATCTAGCTTCAATTTAGGCCAATTTCTGAGCACTGCCCTCATTTGCAATGAACTGTCAAGGCTCTGCTTAAGTCATATGTCGTTTTCATCAGGTTTTTTCCGAACATCAGACCAGGTTTTATTTCTCCTGTGTTGGTTCACTGACTTCTGCACTTGACATTTCCATTCCTCTCACTCTAAATGTGCACTGAACTGTGCGGATCAAATTGAGCCTGCCCTCCTTAAATGTTACACTGGGACTACATTTTTATCCACGGGTCATTTGGACAGAATACCAAACTTTGGCAAATGCAAGCGTTTCTATTGTAATCAAGCTTTCTCACGAGAAAACAAAAACACAAAACTATCAGAGGGTAACGCTTCTGAAAGGATCTGACTCTGTATGCACACAACACACAAAAAAGGTCTGGGTGTTTAAATGTTTAAATTATTGGATAAGATTAATTCGTTGTAAATATGTCACTTCCTGTTTTATTCATTTGCACTTTGCACATTAATAGACCTTTTTCACAGCAGCTATTTTGACATGAAATGAATGTAGGGTCAACACAGGTTCAGTTCCCTTTACTGCAGCAGACCCTTTGCAGTGAGCCAACATTAAGCTGTAACGTCTTTGTCTGGGAAGTGAAGCCAGTGCAGAAGTGTCAAAAACTCTAATTCCACAAGCGGTTGCTTGAGGCTAGCTACAGAACAAGTGGACCTCCATAAGCGCTGTATTAAAACATCCATCTTCACAGCAGAAATAACTAAAACGGTTTTGGGTCTTTATAGCTAGTTTCACCATTCATGACAACTGTACTGCGAATCTTTTTAAACTCACCCTTCAAATTATATTAAGGCTTAAAGTTATGCAGAATTAACAAGGCGGCCACAGATTTTCAGCTTCAAAGCGGCGTTTCCTGTGGAAAACCTGTGCGTGACGTCACTAATGCTGATGACAAAGATGACAAACAAACGGGATGTAGCTGTCCAAATTAAATGCTAAATGCTAAATGCAATGACAAGAGATGCAAGCTTAACCAAATAGAGTGTACAGTGAATGTTTATGTGGCTTCTGTTATACTGTTGGTAACCAGGAGAGCTACTTATTTGCTTGGCTGCCCATTTTATTCCATGTTGTTCTTTTGTTGGCCGTGTATGACATTTTCACACAGTCCAATAATGGACTTTTTCCATGGCGGGCCTTTCACCCGCAGAGTTGTGCTCCCCATGGAAAAGCTCAGATGTAATTAATAACATTAATGAGATCTGCTTCTCCATTTAGCTTCACCAGTTTCAGGGTCTTGCCATTGTGCTCCTTGGCTCACTGACTGACTGATTAATGGACCGGAGTTAATGGTATTAGTTGCACCTGCACCTTTCTTGCTATGTTGTTGGTCTGCTGCGAAAAAATGCTCATTACTGTACATTTAAACCACTGTGTAAAGAGCTAAAATTACAAACACTGTCACATCCACATACTGGGTGACAGGTAACACCTTCCTCCTGCCTGTTGGTCCATGCACCTCAGTATAGACCTACAGCAGCAACAGAGTCAGGGCGCTGCTGTGGTCCATGTTGGCTCTCTGGAAAGACTCGGCTGCAATAAACGGTACTGAATTAGTATCACTGGAAACAAATCTGCTAGTCTGCTGTGAAAAAAAGGGTCTATTAGCTCAGGTTAGATGTTAGATGTAGGAAGTTTGAGGACTGTCTCTGCAGCAGAGATTATAGCGTGGCATTTCAAGCATCCATCTTTACTCCTATCTGCCCAGCGTCAACACCCCTCAATAAACTCAGGTTTGCCTTATTGTCAGGCAGATGGGCTGGGAGGAGTCCCCTGTCCGCCTCAATGATGTGGATGTCTGCTGAATAAAGAACAGAGTGAGTGTGAGAGAGACGGACAGGTAGAGAGGGTGAGATAAAGGCGTAAAGGTAAGATTAGGGACAAGTGGAGTAGGGCGATGAAGGCAAGTGTAGATTTTGAAGCGCTCCTGGGTTTCTCATGGGACTGTCTGCCATCTTGCCTGCGAGTCCCTTTTCATCCACTCAAACTCTGAAGAGGAGTGTGTATACTCAAGTGTGAGGGGGCTGGTAGTGTCTGTCTTGCACTGGGATCTGTGTAACATTGTCTCCATCCTGCCACCTTTCCATGTACGCGCATACTACAGCTGCACTTCTCAAGCGAAACTGCAAAACAATCTCTGGTTTTAGCATCTCAGATTTGCTGTTTTCGTTGTCATATGGTACATTATATTCAATATATTAAAGTTTTGGACTGTTGGTCAGACAAAACAAGCAAGCTGAAGGCGTCACAGTGGCCTGTTGCCTGAAAGCGATAAAAGACTTAAAAAGCCCATGGCCTCATCTCCATAAGGCACCGAGCTCGCCCACCAGCTATCCCTCACACAGCGTGCTGATTTGTAAGCGCAGGTCGACAGAAAGGTCAAACAGTGCATGTTTCTCCTCGGGTGGCCGAAAGGTTTTCATGTAAGGTTCAACATTTTTATTCCTCACAGAGAAAAGCAAGAAAGAAAACTCACAAGAATCATTGAGCATGCAACCCAAATCACCAGAACCACTTAAATCCAACTGCAGTAAAAAGAAAGGCAGATTGCATCAGTAAGGACCATTCACACTCCTTTCAGCTACTCCCATCAGGCTTCAGAGCCCCTTTGCCCTAAAAACTCTTTAATTCCCACTGCAGTACCCATTTAAATAAGACAGAACAGACAGGCACTGTTTTTTTAATGCAGCCTTACTCACCTGCTGTTATCTTATTTTTAACGATTAACTTTAAGGATTTCTCAGTTAGTCATTTAGACTGTAAAAGGTCATAAAATACTGAAAAATTGCATCATGTTTCTTCACGTCACCCGATTCAAGACCTAAGGTGACGACACCAGCTTGCTGGTTTTCCCTTCAGCACTTAAAAACCTTAGAGTTTCCAGTTTGCTATCAAATAAGATGAAGAAAATAAAGAAAATGTTTGTTTTTACGGCTGGATGAATGATTTAAAGAGTCAATCATTTATCAGAATGGTTGCCGTCTGTCTATTAATCAATAAATTGACTGCTGCGGTCATTTTCATCAGCAGATAATAAAGATAAATATCCAAATTTTAACATCTAAGATTGACAAATGTAGATTTATTTTGCATTTGAGTGGTAATATTCAGGCGTGTCCTGCGTTTAAAAAATGACAGTCATGATCCCTACCACCCAGAACAAGCCTGCTCTGTGCCTCTTGTTGTTTTATATAATCTTTTACAGATGCAGTGAAGCAGAGAACAGGAGCAGATGAAACATAGCCAAACTGTGTATGTGTGTGTGTGTGTGTGTGTGTGTGTGTGTGTGTAAGGCATTTTCTGGCACTGCTATCTGCTGCTCTCTCTCTTTCTGTCTCTAACATTATGAGGTAGTTACTGTAAGCCGGGCCCATAAGCGATCCCCAGATGCATGCTGGCACTGCACCACTCTGTTTGTAGCCTCTGAGTCTTTTGCGCCCTGTTTGAACTACCTGCCTCATTGCACTGTGTAAAGTAAACTATTCACCACCGTGAAGGGATACCTCTGTTCTCTGCTGACGGTAAGTTCATTATCATTTTGAGTCTGATTGCAGAACATTGAAGCCGGTGGAGGAGACCGAATGGCACACTTTAACTCCGCGTGGCTCAAGTATTGAAGAAAGCTTCTGTAACAAAGATGCTGTGTGGATGGTGAAGGAGATGAACGCCATACAAAGTCTCAAAATGTGCTATTTTCACATATCGTCAGAGCTGATGAAGGTGTGATCTTTGAAGCAGCCATTATACATTTACACATGCCTAAAGGGGGAATACACACATGACTAAAGATAGATAATATTGATATACTACGTCCATCTAATCTAAGGAGACAGCCATCAGCTGGTTAGCTTAGCTTAGCAAAAAAAATCTGGAAACAGGGAGAAAAAGCTAAACTGCCTCTGTCCAGAGGAAACAAAATACATCTCCCAGCATCCTCCTAATTCACACGTCATATCTTCTTTATTAATTTGTGCAATAAAGTGTAACCGCCTGACTATTTCTTGGCCTTAAGCAGTAACTTCCTGGACTCTCCAACTGTTTAGGGCCAAGATAACCTCGATGCTAAGCTAACCAACTGCTGGCTTCCCCTGCGTATTCACCGTACAGGCACGTTTACGCCGTGGTATCTCATCTAGCTCGATTTCCCAAATTGTTGAACTATTCCTTTTGAGTGACATATCAAGCCTATATATGTCCCAACTCTTACCGGCTGTCGCCCAGTGTACTGTGCTGCTGCAGTCAGTTTTCCATTTCGAGGGACAGCTTTGTGCTACATGCAGATGCAGAAAGTGTTTCTGACTCTCCTGCCGGGCAGTTGGGGAAAATGTTTCCGACAGGCGGCAGAGATGGGATATGGACCTTGACAGGTGTGCCTATTGTATGTACCTGAGGGAAACACATCACCTGTCAGGGCCGAAATTGCTATAGGCTGGTGTGTTAGCCATGTTTGTTGCCTTTCAATTCCTTGTTTGGGTATTGAAAGGAACAATCTCCCCTCACCGCAGTCACACGAGGCTGACAGTCGCAGCGAGTCACAGAGAATTTGTGACAGCTATGAAGGCTTTCACCGTCACTCCCCCCGCCCATGGCTCATCTTCTGTCTGTCTCCTTGCCGTGTGGTGTGAAGGCATTGTGGTTATAATTGCCTTCAAGACTGGCTTAAGCTGAAGACCAAGGATCTTTCAGCTGTGATCTGTTAAGCCTATTACATACTTGTTGCGTGAAGACCCACAATCCTGTGTGGATGAAAGCGGACTGTGTGAGAGCCAATTTGTGCCACTTGCTTTGGCATCGCCACATCCCGTCTGTGCTGAAATATAGTGCAAGTCTTTTGTTCTGTGGATCATTAACACTTCAATACAGAATAGACAATCCAATGAATTCAAAAGTCTTTGATTGTCAAAACCAGTCGGTCGTGGCAATGGTCTTACTGGGCAGGATCAGGCAAACAACTAAAACCAGCGGGATGGAAATACAGCTGATGTGTCAGAAGACGCACCCACTTTGCATTCACTTTGAAGTACATAAAACTCTCAAACCGCAGGCACTTTTATCAAGAAATATTTTCAAAGTAAACTCTCAGACCAAAAGAAGTAGATCATATGGTTCAGGGGATAAATATTGTAGGATACAGGCAAGCACAGGGCTGATGGTTGATCCATTGTGATAAAATCTGGTGATGGATATGTTTGGACAGTTTCCCTGCCCACCTTAGACAGCTCCTCTGATGACTGACATGCTCGTAGGCTTAGATGGTATTCAGTGAGCGAACAACGTCTTTCACAAGATAAACAGAACATGACACGGTTACAAATATCCTCAACTCCCAGTAATTAAAATCCTGAAGAACCAGAGTTCATTAAAGACATCCCGTCATTATCTTCTACACCCGCAAGATTTACGGCGTCTTCGTGTGAGGCAATTCACAGTTAAATGCGCAGTCCACATCCAGGGCCTAGTAAAGAAGCTGTGGGTTTGTCGATTTAACTTCTTCTCCTCGTGAAGTAATGCTACACAGAGCCGACGGGGTTACAAGTGCATTAAACCTATAGCGAACTGGCTTGTAAAGATCCCATGTTTCAACCGGCTGTGTGCGGTGACCTTGGACATAAATGAAAGTTCTGACATGGTGTATTTGTGATACAGTGACACATTCAACCTTCGTCTTACTAAAACACCTGAAGGTTTTGGATATTTTTAGACTCGTATGACATCTCTGAAACGTCACAACTGCACAGCCTTTGATTGGCAGACAGGAGAGAAACTAGATGAGGCCCTTCAGAGACACTCATATTCACTTTGGATGCTTGGTTGGTTGTGATCAAGAAAGCTTGGTTAGGCTGCTTCCTGCTCTGTTGCCACAACAACACAGATGTGAACTAGCAATAAGACAACACACCGACAGATTCATGGACAGAAAAAAAAAACATGCCGTATATTTCTTAGGCCCTGCGGTAAATACAACCTGCTGGAGTGTGGTAAATGTTGACTTGCTAGTAATGTGTATCTAACTTGACTTCTTTTTTAGACATCGGTTTGTGTGTGTGTGTGTGTGTGTGTGTGTGGGTGTATGTGGCAGTCACCATATGTGGAGGCGGTGCTTTTATTTGTATAGTTGGAGCCATGTCCTATGATTAAACAAGGAATCCTGCAGAGTTTTGCATCTGTTGTTGTTTATGTCTTATTCAGTACATGCGGTCTGAACAGCGGTATGACAGTCAAAGTATTACGTTAGAAGTGGAAATGGATGTCGGCTAAATTCTCAGGATGCATCTTTTTTTATTATAAGATTATAAGTTTTGTTGTGCCTTTGTTGTGTTTTATGACTTCTGGCTCACAAACGTGTTCATGTTGTAAATATTACAGAAGGCTGTAAAGAGTCTTACTCTTATGATTTTAAATACTTTTCCCCACATTTATTTCCACGCATTTGAGAAGTTCATTTATAAACATAATATTATCTATTCCTCTCGACATTTTTAGAATCTTCCCTATCTGCACTTTAACTCCCCATATGTTGCCACCCGTGAATTACTCAGATGTGGAGCTGTGCTTCTGATGTGTCTCAACTTGTGTTGCTGGTATCCAAAATATAACACTTGACAGGCGTTGGCGCACCGACCTGAGCATCATTTCTTAATGACACTATTTACAGAACATTTCCCACAATGCAGCTGTGCCACTTTTAAAATTTTAGCATACAGACGGGATGCAAGAACGGCACACAAATTGCAAAACAATACAGATGACAGCTAAATCATTTAAACTGATTCCTTTATATACAGCCACCAATATAAGACTTAGTTTGACACATTCTGCCATGCTCTATTATTTAAAGTGCATGTGAGAGGGGAAGAGTGAGAGCACGATCTGACCTTAAGCCTGTCCGATCACTCCGTAGAGCTGATTGAGTAGTTCACATCCCCTGTAAACTCTGATGACATGCCGTTAAAATGATAATTATATTTTAAACCGCGCTTTCAGGTCTATTTAACCCTCCTGGGTAGCACACAGTGTGTAAGGCGTCCTGTAAAGTGACGGTTATCATACAGTGTCATGAGTTGATAGCCCTTTGTTCCACCCTTTGCCTCTATCTGATCAGATAGATCATGGTGTCAGCTGCAGTAAAGGAGTCATCACGTCCGGATCAAACACTTTCTTACATTTTAATTTAGATTCCCTTTCTGCCCGTGGATCAAAGGTTCCTGACTGAGACGGCGTTATTCAGCTGGGAGTGGTGTAACAAAAGAATCTCGAGGCCTTGAACTTAAGCCAAGAAAGGGATATTCAATCTCAGACCGATCCGGGTCACAGAGGGAGACCTCGGAGTGTTGAAAAGGCAGCTTCTCGTTAACTGAATATCTGTCATACCGTAAACTAGACGTCTACTTAACGTTAAATTATTTGCAAAGTTGCACCACTTGATTCCGTCAGCGCAATTGCACCCGTGATTTGACGCCTTTCATGATCCTTCCATCCCGTGATCATTGAAGCTTGACCCCCCCCCCCCCCCGCAGACCTCCTCTCTCACCTTTCCCGCTTCTCTGACACATTTGGAAATGACCCATTAGGGTTTTAACTGCTCATGTCTTCTCTCAATTCAGCACTCATTGCCCGTGCAGCAATAAAAATTCATTACGGTGTTTCGCCTTAGGCGAGAGCTTGATATGTGCAGAATTTCATTCTCACCCTCCCAGGAGCTCTGCAGCTAAAATGTAATTTCACTTTGAATAGTTTTCCAGAGGGCTGCGAGGTTTTTTGACTTGAAAGATGTGACTCCGCCGTTCCATGTGACTCGGGCGGCGTTTTCTCAATTATGTCTTGTGTTGTGTTTGGTCGTGCCGCAGCGTTTTGTTTGCCTGCCGTGTTTGATAAGAACGAGCCACATATTGCTGCGACACTGAACCTGTTCACGTCGCTGCCGTGTTATAAAAATATCACTTTCATAAAGTTGTTTGATGTTAACTGGAACAGAGGACTTCTGCGGCACACGTGTCTACGCCTTACCCGGATCAATTGCAGCACGTGCTGCCGCTGTCATGTTGTTGTTGTTGTGAGGAAGACAACAGCGACGGATTCTCAGCCATAGGATTCAAAGTATTATGTAACACCAGCAGATTGCCATTTGCTACAACAAAGTCGACAAATCTGACTTTTGATTTGACTTTAATGAGTAATTTGGCCTCCAGCTTTGCCCATTTTTAATTCAAAATGAGAGATGATTTTGTTTTACTGTGTTCTGTAATGTAAATGTTTCGCCTTAGAACTGTTTACTTCTGCTTTGGGGTTTTCCTTTCCCAAGTGTCTCATAAAATACAGTATAACGTGTGTTGTGAACGCCTGCGCAGGTTTCCTGGAGTGAGTCGATGAAACAGTCTTTGGGATCAAGACGTTTTCTGCTTTAAGGTATAAAGACTGGCAACACCCAGACCATTTAGTCCTAATTAATAACATATTGAATTTTACAATTGAACAAACTTTGACTGATGTTTTCACGTCACATTTTGTAACATTTTATTACATTATATGAATCAAGTACCAATAAAGTCCTCAGTGGTCCCTGCTGGCACTTTAAATGTAGGCATAGTGGAAAAAACCAAGACTACGAGGAACAAGGGAATAACAATTGGACATTTTAGAGGAAATGAGACATAAATTAAACTCTTTGTTAATATTGGGTACCGACAGGGTACAGGACTGAAATGGCATGAACAACACGGATTCTGCGGGAACTATAACGTAAATACGGTTTCACGCAGAGTTTCTCAACCTTTTTACACCGTGCACTCCCTTTAGAAAACATTAGGCTTTCCATGTACCGCCATTAAGGTGGACGTTAAAATGAAGTAGTGAATATAGGCCATGCAGATGAAGATGGCAGGTTTATTCCTGATGAGATCATTTATTTAGATTGACTGTTGTCAAAACCAGAAAGCAGAAAAGGTTCAAGAACCAGAGCTAATATTGTGGAAAAGGTGTAGTCCTGATCCGCACTACTCTCCCTAAAAATGTATTTATGAGCCATTAATTTTAGCTCTGCTCACTGTCTTACAGTCACATTTTGTAATTAATCATAGATGTATGCTAAATGCTGTGTGCTTTAATGACTACTGAACAACAATATATTACAGGAAATACATTTTTTTATTTTAAATTACGTTCAGCAGTCTCTATAATTTGTTTTTAAACTGATTTATTTTGTCCGTAAAAAATATTTTTAGAAATTCCTCTAAGTACCACTAGAGGGAGGAAGTGTACACACAGTTTAGAAGAAGAAAACGAGTTTTCAACTCACGTGGAGTGAAGAACATAAAATAAACAGATCATAAATGGTGAATTTTAGAGAGATTTTCTCGTAGCCCTTTTTGTTAACATGACATAACTGAAATATATCAGCCCCTAGATACTATTATCGGCCCTTCATTACTGGTGATGTTGACCCATCCTAGTACTGTATTCTGTAGATGCGCAGTATCTTTACTGAAATACCCAGATGTTACTCAGTTGTTGTTCCCCATAGTTTTCTTCTGCTGTACATCTAAGTACCAGCAGGAACTGGTCCATATTTTATTTTATTGGTACTGACTCATACAACAAAACGACTTTATCAAACAGCCTCCATTTTACAGTGCATCATCCTCCTCCTCCATCCTCTGGGGCCTGAAGACTGTTCATGTGGGTTGAACTTTGAGAGATCAAGAGCAGAGCAAAGGTGATTTATGGGTTTTCACTCCTGCGGCGCAAATTAGCCGGACCGGGGTTCAATTATGCACAGCGGTGGTCGTGGGCACTGTTATAATGAGGGTCAGCAGGGCAAAGCTGGGACAGGAGGCAGGGGGAAGCGCAGCTCTTTGAATGGCTGGCACTGCAGTGAAGCTGAACATGAGAGCTGCTGTAGAGGAGGAAAAAAAACAGTTGTCACAGTTGGTGTAAGGTTGATTGACAGGCCAGACTTTAACCCTCACCTGTTTATGAATTGGATTTGCCAAAATACATCTGTCAGTCAGACCTGCCGTATATACTTCTCGGTGTTGTCTTTTAATTTCTTTGTCATTATCGGGTTCCCATGAGCCCAAGCTCAGTCTGGTTTGGGTTATTACTTGTTTGGTTAGTTAATTGCTCAGTGCAGTTTTAGCTTCCCATTTTCATTACTCTACCGATTCCCCATAAACTTGTTAATCACAATGTGAGCTGTTATTTGCCAAGCTAACGTCAAACAGTCCATCGCCGACCCCACACCCAAAACATTTCAATACAGTTGTGCAGTAACCTGATGTGTTTTTATCGACTCGCTCTTGTGTTTTCTCTCACACTGTGATCCACCAGTCCAACAGTGTGCTATTCCACTAATCAATAGCATCACTATGTGGGGGGAAAAATAGCTCTACCCAGCCTTGGAAAACCAATGCTCACCCACCTACCAACTCGGATAATTGGACCAGATGCAATGCGCTGTTATATTTCTATACAATGCAGGTGTCATTAGAGGTGAGACACATGTGCAGCAAGGAGACAGTAGGGAGAAACATGAGACAGAGATGAAGAGGATGGTTATTAAAAGAAGCCCCGGTGCAGGGGTGCAGTGGAGGATGACAGGTTTTGAGGAATGGATAAAGATTTAAAGCCGAGCGAAAGAGGGAAGAGAGTTTTCTGTTGAATCCCAGATTCTGACTGAGCCACTGATCCCGCGTCTGCTGTGGCGTCTGCCTCGTCTCAGATGTGCTAATGGCATTAAGGCAGGATGTTCGGGTTCGGTGTTAGTGATTCTTATGATTGCATAGATAGATAGACGGACAGCAGATGGTGACTTCGGGTTAAAACGTATCCTTCTAGTCTTGTTTTCAGTTTTCTATTCACTGAAATGTCATGATAAACTGAGTACCAATAATGAGACAGGATCATTTCTCTTGTAGACAACCTGCATAAAGGTCACATTGTTACTGTCCAGTGCTAGTACTCGGTATAATATCTAAAGAGCTAGTAGCACAGCAGAGAGGTAAAACTCTTGACCTCCACAAAGTTTGAAGTCCTGCAGCTGTGTCTGCTTTTTGGAGCAAGCTCGTGGCCACAGTAGCGTTTCCTGCTGTTTAGTTTGGGCACCGACACAACCTGAGAAACAAACGTGTAGTCGCGTGGACGTGACGACCACATTGGGACTCATTATTTATTTCCCTAACCTAATCAAAAATAGTTTTCTGGATTGTATTTACACCTTCAGGGCCAAGCTAAGATAATAAAAGACTTGGCTGACATGTAGTCCCATTTGTGATACGTTTTAATATTGCACTGGTGTTGTCATTTTGTTTATTATAATAATAATAGAGTCCAGCTTTTTGGGTTTACTCAGCACCAGAGTGACTTATGAATTGTCTCTGCGATTAGACAAGACTAATAATTAGTGAATCCAGAACGCCAGGGGGAAATAAGGATGCCTTTTCATACCTTTGACACATTGTTCATCGGAGGAAAAGCCACTTTATGGTTATAATTTGATTAAGAAATGGTGACTGTGGTGGATTTATCCTGCGCATACTTAATTTCCTGATAGTGTGTTTGTGCCTGTGTGTGTATGTGACGCTCCACATATTGCTGTAGTGTTTGCGGGAGACTGAAGCAAAGCCGCTGTTTGCTCCTGATCAAAGCGTAATTGAGACGGGGGTGTTGTCAGTAATGTTTCGTCTTTTTTTTTTTTTTTTTTTCCCCCCATTTGTGCATATTTGATGTTCCCCACCACAAACCGCAGAGCTCTCGTACGTAAGAAGAACTGAGCCTCCGAGTGATGATGAAAGCCGTCAGCGCCACCCTCTCCATTCAGAGAGCCTTGAGAATAATATTGCATCAGAGCCTTTTGTGGCAGTAGAACAATGGTTCTACGTCTGAACAGGCTTTAGATGAAGTGACAGCTGGAAACAAGGAAGGAGATGAATTTTAACTCTGACAATAATCATAAAAAAGTCAAGTTTATGTAAGATAATGACTCATCGTAGTGTTCATTTACCATAATAGTGGATGATCAGTGTGGGTGTGTAGGTGAAGCACAGTTATATATTCAAATGATGAATCTGAACTAAGCATTGATCATGTTAAGGTTGCTTTTGTAACAGTTCCTGCAATGATTCATGCATTTTTATAAGGTGTGATTTGAAAAATGATTGGTTTCAGGTTATAAAGTGGAAATACTTTATACATACAGTATATATTATAGTAAACAGAATATGTTGTACTGTCTGTGGTCGCTCTGCAACAAAAAGCATCAAACACTGTGCTAATCATGTAACAATACAGGCATATTGTACATTATACTAAACAGGAGAAACTCTGCTACAAGCACATATATGTCATATTTACACAACTCCAACACCAAGCAAATATCAACCCACCCAACCCACTCGCCACATATCCATTGCTAGTGCTCTGACACTTCATGCTGAACAGCCGAACAGTGTCACTCACTGTTAACCAGCAACCAAAGAATATTTTTTTTATTTATCACGACACCAAAATTATTCAAATAGACCATGTAGTTGCAGAGATAGATTCTCTAAAGTTCTAAAAATCAGGCTGGGGCTTACAAGGTTAGCCAAACAAGGTAGCTTGTGCAGCACTTGTTCACTTTCTATTACTTTACTTTATATTAGGTATTGCATTTATACGTAAGTGCCCACTAATTCAACCACAGAGAAAGTTGTGGCTTTAAATATCTGCATGGTTCGGACTCTAGTCGCTCTAGACAAGTTTTAAGCCTGACATCTCTCGTCATCAGGTCTGTCACTCAAAAGGCTAAAAGACCACACTCGGTCCCGTAGAGGACTCAGAATAAGGGATCATCAGGTACGTGGATTGTCACCAGTAATAATGAACCTCCATTCAATCATGCACCTAAAATTATCCTCATAATATAATTTGATTTATCTGCATGCTGAACGAAACCCAGGGCAGGCCGATGCTACCTCTCATCGACACCCAATGATGGACTGTTATTCAAAACTAATTCAGCAACACAGTTTAATTGTTGGGGAAACAACTGAATGTACAGTATATTCTCGTGTTTTCAAGAGGACTGAGTCATCTATTGAACAAGAGCCACGGCCGCCATGTTGCCTCTGTCCCCAAGGACACCCCACTGTTCTTTTTATGTGTGTGTTTTTAGAAATCTGTGTGCGCACTTTTGTGTGTCTGCTTTGTGGGTGGCAGTGTGATTCATTATTTACCAACTCCCTCTCATCTACAGACGAGATTAATTTGTTAAAGCTCTGCACCCATTTGTTATATGGAGAGAGAGAGAGAGCAGCATAAAAGAACACAACTTTTAGATGGTATGAATTGATGAACGGCCCGATGAAGTGTTTATTAACACACCATGCTATCTGGAACAGTGCTACCATTCGTCTAAATGTGAAGTGTTTGGCCTTCTCATGTTTTACAGAAATGCGAGGTTTATCTCACATGAGAGGATTTCGATTATTTCGGAGTGGTTTGATGGCATTTTTGTCTGTACAGTCCACACACGTCGCGTGGTTTTGGTTCGAGATTCAGAGAAAATCGATCATTTTTTTGTGGTTCTTTGATGATCTGTCTTTCATGTTTGGACATCAGAGCTTTAATAGCGGGAAATAAAGTACTGAGAGAGGCGCATAAGTAAATACAAAGAAAAGTTTAGTGAGTCGCTGCAGGCAACACAGACAACCTAGTTGTGTATATTAATTTTTGTTTGTTCAGATTATATGTTGGTTTATACATGAGCCTAGCATGCAGGTGACGGAGCTTTAGTCTTTGTGACACAAGCTCAGCAGCTGGATGACTTTAAACATCTCTGTACATAAGTCTTCCGCTGTCTAGGAGCTGCAGACTACAGTAGCAGTTGGTTTGAGGAAAAGAAATTTGCATCCCATAATGAACGCAGGAAAAATCCATTATGTGCTGTGCTGCTCTGCCTCTTGTTTTAGTAAACGCTAACGACACTTCTAGGCGCTGTCCATTTACATCATATAGCCGTCGCTGACATGTTTGGTCATAAATATGCGATTGGTGAAAATCGGGAAAAAATTGAATCAGCCACGAAGCAATTTAGTCTTGAGGAAGACTAAGACGGGGGAGGGGGTACAATCTTGTTAGCAGTTTGTACTCTGCACATCAAAGATGAGCTGAAAGCAATTGCATGTCCACATTAACAACAAACCGGTGGCTGAAATGTGTCACTGTCTGAGCAAAGAAAGGAGGATGATGGTAAAGAGTAGGAAGGTTTAACGCGTCATGCCACCTTTGGATCTGCTGATCGAACACACACTGTGGGAAATAATTATGTAGCCAAACGCATTCTCAAGTGTCATTTGTAGTTTGAAAAAGGTAATATACAGTGCAGAGCTCAAATAGCTGAGACGGAGTGGTCAATGAAATAAAAAGTACATTATAAAATAATAGAAATGATATCAACGCGTGCTTTATGAGCAGGCTGCATTGTAATGAAGGATTTAAATTGACTGTAGACTGGTAATTGGTAATATAGGAAAGGATAGTTTTGTTATTGATTATCATATACCCGGTGCTACAATTTATTATATAATAATCTGTATAACCTTCCCTCTGTGTTCTTCCTATGGGATTTTGTATCCACGTTTACTTGAACAATGTTTTATGTTTGTATCCTGTTTCCTTTCTGTATTTTTGTGACTCCAATCAGAAAACCTTGTGGAAGATTTGTTTCTATTTTTTTAGGCTTTACAAAAAAAGCTACAGTTCAATAAATAAGTTGTACAATAAATAAACTGCCAGTAAAGCTTGGTTAACATTTCCAAACAAAGTGACCAATGAAATGTGACCCCTGACAGCGCTATTACAGCGGTTTTAATCACTTCTTACCCAAAAAGAGCACATTATGTAACATAATGCTGCGCTTGGACTGACATGGTTGATAATGTGACCTTGGATTAAAACCTCCACACTGGCCTGGGGGCCGAGTCAGTGTCCTGGGATTATGGTAAACCACCGCTCTGCCAGTAACACACACAGGATTATTTTTCCACCACGTTCTGTGGAAGATTTGTGCATGTCACACTCTGACTAAGTGTACCTGATGATTTCATCCCACAAACTGTCTTAATTTAATCTGTACGTGCGTTTGTGATTTACCTTTCATATATCACCACCGCAAGCTCTCGGTCACAATGTGTCACCCCCTCCATCATTTTTATCAGAGTAACATTACAGCCATATCTAAGCACCTTATAGTGTAGTATTTAATACATCCAATATCCTCAGCAGCTGTCACATCAGATACAACGCTGAGTCATCAGCCACGCTGTCGTCTTATGTGATTCATGAGTCACGCTGACTGACATACGTCATCACCTCATGTGTGTCAAATTTGATTAGAAAAACGGTTTATCAGGACAGCATACGTACGTCGAGCATCTTTCTGCAAAACTTACAAGCACGAACCAGAAATACTTACACAGCTGCACACGGTATATGATCTACGAAGTGAGCACACAGGTCAGAACCGCTAAAAACCAAGTGTGTTTTGAGTCCAGTCTTGAAAGCTTCAATAAAACGGGAAGACTGTAGCAGAGAAAGCGTGAACATTTAGTGCTACATCTTGCTACAGACAGGTATTTTTGGTCCGGTGTCTCAAGACTTTGTAGTCAAATGAAATCTGTTTTTATTATATTGCGGTAAACAAGCTTCCCCCAGTATTCTTCTCAGTGACCTGTTATTTTGATTTAATCACAGTATGTCTTTGACCCGCTGTGTTTTTTTTATCACAGCATGCCGGATTAAAAGCAGGCGGCGCGGGCCAGAACAGCAGAGCTGCTGGCTTTTTTGATGTGACCGGTCCGAGTATACCTGTTGTCTCAACTGTGTGCCAGAGAAGAGATCTGGATAATTCTGGTTAACGCTCCCACTAAACTCTGAGATGAAGGTCACACAGAGGAGCACAGGGGGCATCAGTTAAAAGAGAAAAACTAATCTAGCTTAACTACTGCGTTCTTTTGTTTCTTCAACTTCTGTTAAGCAAAGGTTGAACACAGTGTTCCTACACCTTCTTAAACGTCAAATTCAAGGACTCCAGACGCACACACACACACACGCAGTCTAAAACAAGGATCAAGCTTAATTACGGTTAAAAGCCTGAGGACTTTTATCATGAGGACTAGCGGGCTTTACAGAAACTTTGTGTTCAAAAAGCTGTTAGTCTGCCAAGCTTAGCTACATGATGCTGATGATCTCAATATGAGTGTAATCTCAAGCACTTGTAATCCACCAGCATAAGACATGACACATGTTTATTTGTGTTATTTTAACCTCCTCAAATTTAAACTTTAAAGGACCTGTGGGAATTATACTGACAGACACTTATTTATTATCATAACACGTGAATATACAGACTCACATACAGACTGCTGGGTCTGATCAGCCCACACGTGCATTAAATAAACATATACTGTACAGTATCGTTTAAATATGTAGACCAGAGCCAGTGCTACTGAAAAAAACTAGATGCAAGCTGAATTAATGGAGTTAAATGCTCATATTCTACACGTGTTGGCAACCGCATCACAAATGTCAAAGTATAATTTACATAAAGCGTATGAAGGGCTGCAGCTAATGAGTTTAATCTCTACAAAACATCCATCACAAATTCCCAAGTGACCACCAGTCCCTAAAAAAACACAGCAACAATTCACTTTTGAGCAGCTAGAACCAATTATTAAATACTTTTTTCTTTCCTCAATTAGTTTCAGTTCTTCTTGCGTACCTTTTCAAACAATGTCGACGTGTGACTTTTTCTCTCCGCACTATCATCTTGTAAGCTGACTCACTGTTTATCTCTTGTTGGTGAAAAGCTGCTAGCCAGACACTATCGGGGTAACTTTAGTATTTATGTAAGTGGTGAAGACCGTCACTGGACTGCAGCAGCAGTGATTGACGTGTAGTTGCCGGCTCCTGAAGAGCTGTGGCTCCTCCTGAGAGATTTGATAAAGTTCGAATCTTTGCAGGGTGCTGCTGTCGATGCAGTTGGCTGGCAGTAGAAGTCACCTTGGGACACTGGAGACTACGGCACACTAAAGCAACACTATTCAATATACCTGCTTCTTTATGCATGATCTAGATACTGCTAAATTATTACGTCGACCCAGGTGGACCTACATGGATTAACGTACACACTCACTTCACTCTAAAGACTCTTTTCTGGATCATTAGTCCTCTGTGTATCACCCCTCCTCCGCTCTGCTTGTCACACAGGGAACCTAATTGCTCTGGAAGCTGTACCGTCCAAAAGCCACATCCTATGTTCAGCACAACAGGAACACACAGGGGAACCTGAGGGGCAGACTCCAACCAAACCCAACTTTATTAACATTTTCTTGACAAAGCCACTTGCCCTGAATGGAGGACCCAGATAGAGGTTACAGCAGGAAAGGGCAAAACTGAGTGTGTGAGTTTTATTAAAGGATACTGCAGATTTTTAATGTGTTTAAAGGTTAGACAAAGTAAATGGTGCCGGGCTGCCATTATCCTGCAGTCCCAAAGCACCATTTCATGCCAATCCTTTATTCTACAGAGAGTTTCTCTCTCTCCTCTCCTCTCCTCTCCTCTCCTCTCCTCTCCTCCTGACACGTGTCCCAGTGGGCTAACTTACAGTAGTATATACATAGAGTTGCTTATTATGTATTTTTTTTTTACACTTACAGTCTAGACAGTCTAACCAGACAATCAATTGTCTTTCTTTCATGCTCTACTTAATGATCATCCTTTTTTCGATCTATGCCGTATCCACACACAAGTTCAGCGGCGAAATCCCTCCGGTTTCACATCACAGAAACATCTGACACATTAGCACAGCAATGCTCACGGTGAGAGCTGACACGGGGTCACTTAAGAGGCTCCAGCCCTCCATGGTAACAGCAATTAATTGAAGACAGATTATATCTCTGGCACTATAATGGCTGTTGTCCATTAGTGTAATGATGATCCTCCGTGCAGTTTCCAGTGTCAATTAGCTTGACATGATCTACTAAGGCCTATTTGAACATAAATTGATCTTTTCGTCTTAACACCCAGCAGTAATTAGGAGGACATTTTTTAGGGGAAGATCAGTCAGTCATAACATCCTGAAACCCCTTGGACAAATTAGGGTGACACAGTCTGCACAGTCTGTAATTAATGCATTTGTGGAGTAGTTGTCACGGAGAATATACGGCTTGAGATGTTTTTTTTTTAATTCTTTATAAAAGTAAAAAGGGCGCACAGACACTTTTATTTTTATTACTTTTCCTGATTTGCATAAAAGCAGTACATGAAGGCAACGTGTTAATTGTTGCCAATCATCGTTTCCTTTGTGTGGATGGTCTGAATTAAAGGAATATTTTAACAATTTGGAAAACACTTCAGCCATCAGCCAGTTAGCTAGCTTAGCTTAGCCAGCTAAAGGTAACAAAAAAAAGAACAAAAACTTAAGTCTAAAAAATGTTTCACATGTTTTTACTTATGTGCCAGGTGCCGCAGCAGTTGCCAGACTCTATAGGAAATACTGCTCCCGGGACAAGATGCAATTTTTCAATTTAACACGATGCTGGTAGGTGGATTAGGTGGATTAGGCTAAGCTAAGCTAACTGACTGCTGGCTCCAGCTACACTTGTAATATACAAACATACAGAGCGGTATCTATCTTCTTATTTAACTGAGAAAAAGAATAATCATCTTCCCTAAAATGTTCCCAGCCAACGAGAGTGACTATTTTTCAATGACCGAATTATATTTGTATCAGTATACCCGCTACACATCCATTCACTCTAAATGACGCTGAGTCTGTCACGGATACACCCAGACATGATGAGTGATTCAGCAGGATGACAGTGTGGGTGTGGACAAACAGCCAGAAAATATTCTGTGGGGTTGGAGGAGGAGGAGGAGGAGGAGAGTTGTAAAAAGTTGAAGTTGTGACACACACACACACACACACACACACACGCACGCACGCAGGTTGCTCATTAAATGTGCTATAGGGAGTTGGTATGTGAACCTGCCTGGCGCTGCAGTGCTGTGCTGCAGAATGTGGAGGAAAGATGGGACAGTCATCGCTGGAGGAATGTTCTACACCAGGTGAAGCAGATGACTGTGCTATTATAGTCTCCCTGTCAGAAAAGACTATATTAGGGAAGGCACATAACTTTTTAGTTTAATCCTCTAGAGTCTGTGGCAGCTGTTGTATAAGCAGCTGCTGCACAGCGTGGTTGATAACCTGTAGGTGGCGCAGTGATTCAGTGGTTAACACCTCGCAGTGGGTTTGATTCCATGGACCTGTCTTTGTTTGGGTGTTTGTCTCATGTTTCTGCAGGCTTTCCACCACATTTAATGCATGTCAAGTGAATTGGAGGATCAGTTCTCTGTGATGCTCTCTGATGGACTAGTGAAGGCAACGTTTTATTGCTACTACTACTCCATCCACTCATTATAATGAATTAGAATCACGGCGACAGTCTGTTCTGTGATCTGTGCTCAGTGTCAGGGTTTGGTGGTTGTCCACACTGCTAGAAGGTTACAGTATACTGCGAAGCTGCAACAATTCGTCATTAAGTTGAACAGAAAATAAACCAGCAACTGTTTTGCTAAATAAAATTCCTTCAGATGTGATCATTTGCTGCTTTTCTTTGCCATTCATAAGCTGAACATATTTGAGTTTTAGTCTGGTGGTCTGGAAATAAAATGGCTATTTCAATACATCACCCTCGGCTGCGAGAAATTATTACCGACATTTTTCACTTTTACTGACATTTTATAGACAAAACAATTTGTGAACAAAATGATTAGCTGATTAATTCTGAATGAAAGTTGTTGTGAGTTACGTCGTAATATATCACTCTACATTTCATGGAAGTGAACTCATAAAACGAGTCACTTTCCATTACCTTTTGTAGCATGTGACAGTAACACCCTATACTGTATGTCACACAGTGTACGTGTACCTTCTGAGCAAAACAGCTGCCTGTCGTTGAATTAATATTATAATCGTTATTCCAAATCCATCTTAATTTATTCAGTATCAGATTTATGGCCAAGGTTTTCACATAAAAGGACTTTGGCTTGGTGTTATTGGTGCATAACAAACTTTAAAGTCTGTGTAAAGGCAGTTCTGTGTCAAAAAGACATGAAATATGTTAGAAAATAGTTGCTGAAAACACGTGAAAAGACTTTGAATGATATATTACTGAAATGAGGAGTTAGAGGTTAAAACAGTTTTCAGTCCAGGATTTTGTGGGCGGTCCTAAAGGGCGGCTCGATGACACGCTGAGGCCACCCTGAGCACACCGCTGCACTCCTGGAGCTGAGAATACTGCTCATTTTTTTTAATCATTCAAATTTGGCTGGGTGGTTAATAACGCTTTCTTCTTTGTTCTGACAAACTCAGAACAAGTTTATTCTTACTTTACACAGACTTAAAAAAATATATAAGGTGTGTTCTGTACAAATGACGTATCATGTGCCATAAAATAAACACACACTTGGATCGGCTTAAATGTTCATCTGAAATGCACTTGAACAACATGCTGACTGAGTCGTCTCAGTTATGAAGCACAAGCTACAAATACAGTAGCATGTATAAGGCTAAATTACCCCCCACACCCCCGCCAAAAATTTAGTAAGAGTAACACAAGATTGCCGTTGTAACTTCTCCCACCTTCCTGTCGAGTGCATGTAAACACTTGCATCTTGTTTTGACAGTTTGTTTTCATGAAAGCCTCTCGCAGCGTACCCGGAGCTGCTGCTGCTGCTGCTGCCTCTCAGGTCATGGATTATTCATGGGATATAGAGGGAGATGACGCAGTCCCATTGTGTGGCTCACATCCCAGTGAGCACTGCGTGACAGGGCCAGTTACATCGGGGCAAAAAAAAAGTTGCCACACGTCCGAAGTTCACAATCCTTGGGGACACTCGTGACTACTAATAGTAATAATACAGTAAAAGGATCTTTAATTATCTTTCTTGTGTAGCTGTTATATGCTCATACCTGTGCAGGTATTTGAATTTACCTGCCACACCAAGGTACAGATAGAGTTGACATCAAATATCACGACTGGAAAAACATGGATACGAGCCTAATGATTGGTCAACAGAGCCATCACCTCCTCTCAATTTCTAGTCTTGCTATTTTTCGCCCGGTGATAAGCCGGCTCTCTGCTTGGCCACTGACAGACTGTCTACTCTTATTTTTGATATTATCTTCCAGCTACACTCGGCCATGGCAGCCTGAATTGTGAGCTGCATTGCAGAAATAAAAAAGAAAAGGTGGTTTATTTTGTTGAGGACTTTCCATGGGTGTGAAGTGATGAAATCCTCCTGTAATGCCTGTACCGGGGTTTGGCAGACGTGTGTTGAGCTGTTTTGAATCAACTAGCAATTACCACAAACTCACTCATTGTTCACAAAGAGTGTCACGATAGCTGACGACCCCTCATCAAGGGTGCGCGATGCATGTAAGCGACTGTATTTGTCTGTTTTACCAGCTCACTAATCAGAGGAGGTCTGTTTTGTATTTTTTTCTGACATGACGTGCTGTACACACACTCACACCGTCCTGGTGCTCTTAATTAAAGTGTGTCTACACGCATTCGACTGCAGCCCGTGACACCGCGCGTCGGAGAGCCATTGATGTCTGCAACAGTGGGAGTTTTCAGTGACAAGGGTCTCTGTGCATACGAGATGAAACTTTGAAACATAAAATGGGAATCATGAAAGCAAAAGCTGCTTCATCTCTTAGATTTTAGTTGATTTAAAAAAAAAAAAAAAAAGAAAGAAAAAAATGTCAGATTGCTGCGTGGAAATGACTAAAAAAAAAAAAAAAAAAGTCAAAGAGAATCTGGTGTCCTTTGGTGGGCGAGTATTACAAGCACAGACATCAGAGATCCTCCCTTTTCAAGTGAATAACCCAGAACAATCAAAGTTCAGAGCTGCACCTTTGTTGTAGTGGCTACATGGTGACCATCTAATCTTTTAAGTAAGAGTCACGAAAAAGGTCTTTAATACATTATGTTGTATTTTGCTGCAGGTAGTTTTAATATTCAGTGTGTCGTGAACTTTGCTTGCTGTTTGGTTCTGCGGCAAACAGAAGCCAGAATCTGGACAAAGTACAAACATGACATCATTTAAAAAATAGCATTTATTTACTCTATTTACAGCTGTCTCCAAAACAGCACCAGTCTGATATTTTCAACACTTAAAGGCAGATGAACACATCACTTAGATAAATCAATCCACATGCCAGTGAGACGCTGCTTGACGCACCAATTTAATAATTTACCAACAGACAGTTATTTTGTAAAGAAATTTGACTCGAGTAAGAAATAAAGAAGTAGAAATTCTCACTGGCCTTATACTCACCCATCCTTCTAAATCTGCCTCAGACAGTTATTTTAGACAGATAGTTTTTTTTTTATTATTATTTAGAAAGCACATGACATGACTCCACATCCCTGAAGTTTGTGCCCTGCGTCTGCCTTTTTCTGTACATTTATTAAAACCAAAAACTTTCCTAAAGTCTAAAAAAAAAACTAAAATGAAAATGCATTTTTTTTTGTTAACAAATCAAATCTGTCTGCCTCCAGTTGTCAAAAATGTCATTCCTCACCACAGAAGAATTGAAGTTTCATTCCTCTCTCTGCAGTAATCATACCCCCTACATCTGTAGCTCCCGGTATTCTTGAAATTGTAAGCGTGTGCGCTCACTTGCCAGTTCTCTCCTCCTAATGAGCCAGAGCGTCTCTGTGGCCACGGACCACACCACAGCGTCTGGCGGAGACGTGTCATGGTGATCCTCTAGGAAACTGGAAGCTGCCTGGCAAGGTGAACTTTAATATTTCCCTCTTTGTCGGGTCAGAAGAGACTTGATGGATTCCATCAGGTGTTTTCACCTGTTCTGAAAAATAATAGACCAGGCTATCTTCCAGCATCTCATCCTGGTTCTTTAAAACCTGGTCATGTCACTCTCTGTTATACCCCCGAGGCAGTGCAGTCCTACAGTGTGACAGGATGACCTGGAGGCTTGCAGTAGACATACAACTGATGGGAGCTGCTCTCTTCATTGTCGGTTGGACGTTTCTCCTCACGATTCTCTGCACCTCAATGTCTCCTTCAGATATTTGTTTAGAAACACTCTTTTCCACAGCGTCACGTGTTTGTTTTATGATTTCAGTGTTTCCTTTTCTATGGTGAGCAGAGCCACCGTACTGTGCACGCTTCCCTCAGTTAATTGCTGATTCCTTCAGCTTGGTAGCACACTCCGCCTTGACCTTTAAAGCATGTGTAAAGGCAATTCTGAGATTTCTTTCAAAAATGCATAAAATATGTTGGAAAATAGTTGCTGAAAACATGAAAAAGACTTTGAATGATATATTACTGAAATGTGGAGTTAGAGGTTAAAACAGTTTCCAGTCCAGGATTTTGTGGGCGGTCCTAAAGGGTAGCTCGATGACACGCTGAGGCCACCCCGAGCAGAGAGATAGAGATTAATTCATCTCACTCGGAGTGTTTCAAAGTTAGTCAGATCAGTTTTCTGTAATCTATTTAAACACGTACAGTACATGGAGTGTATCAGAAAGGGCAGTGGTTTTATTTTCCAGTGTTGTTGTTGCCTTCATCTGTCTGTCCATTCGAGTTGTTCAGGTAGGATCAGTTGCTCTCTACGGCTTTCTCCAACTCCAGCTTCGAGCTTGGCCACGAGCAACTTTTTGTTTTCTATTTTCAAATAAATCATCCCACTATGATACTCCATTTATCCATCCATCCATTATCTGTAACCACTCATTCTCATTAGGGTCGAGGTTGGGCTGGAGCCTGTCCGAGGTCGATGACTATCCTTTTATTTCTGATGCACTCTCTCTCTCTCTCTTGTCAATTAAATAGCATTTTTCTGCTTTTCTGCTTTATTTGTGCCATTTGCAATTGCTTTCAGTGACCTTCGGCAGAAGTTTTTCCAATTTATTTTTCTTGCCCAAGAATTTTTATTGGAGTTATTGTGCCTCACAGCACTGCCAATAGCTAGACCACTGAGCACTGATCACAACACCAGTGTGTTGAATCGTATCCCGGGTGCTGTTAGAGGACAATGACAGCTCGATAGTGTGAAACAGTTGGAGCTTTTCTGGCAGTGCCGTACAATCACTTCAAATTGTGCACTTTAAATCTGGAATAAATAGATCATTGTTTTGTGTTCATTTGTCCTTGAGCACCGAAGTCACGTTAAGATAAAAGGGATGCATTTGCTTTGACCAGAACACAGTCCGAATGAAGTGATGTTTGATTTGTTGAATAGTGGAGCCGTTAAGTGTAGACTGAAATCAGTTTGCCTTGATAGAAATTCTGTTCTTTTGTGTTGCTGCCTTTTTATTAATTATGTTTGCGACTTTGTGCGGTCCAGTGCACACCCAGACTCCTGGAATATTTGGATTTCTATTAAAAAGCTCAGTCAATTACAAGTTCACAGCCAGCTTTAGTTTTTGTTTGTTATTATCAAAGTCAAGCTCCTGTTGAGAAGTATCTTCACTTGTTCTGTACAAACAAAAAAACTAAAAAGATTTGACCAGATTTCATTTTGTTGCTCTGTTTTTTTTTTTTATTTAATTGATTTCTGCACATCTTTAGAAGTTTTACAACTTTACTGTCGACTTTCGTCTTTAAAAGCAAAAAAAAAAAAAAAAAAAAGAAATCGAATGTGCTGCCTCATGGTTGCACCTGCTCTGTCAGGTTAGGTGAGGACACCTGCGTTTTCTCCGTCACTGCTGCTTGCCTCAGCGCTGCTCTTAGTGATTGCTCGCACACACCGAGCGGACCCGCCACAATCTGTGCTACCTGGGGTGTGAATGTAAGAGAGGGGCGGTGGAGGTAAGGTATGGAGGTCCTCCGTGGTGGCTGTTTTGTGATTGACCTGATTATGGAAAACAGCCCCTGGCATTGCTCCCGGAGGGCGCAGGAATTGTGGCATCTTAGTTGAAAAATATTCCTGTTGTGCCGGCTTCTGTCACAAGACGCCTGTGGATAAAGCTCAGCCATGGCCGACTGCCAAGAGAGGGAGAGAGTGAGAGAGAGGGATGGATGGATGGAGGGAGATGATAAAGACGAGACAGAATTATGCAGCATTCATGTCATTTCAGATTTATGGTAGATATTATTGATGTTTGCATCCGAGTCGTAATTACAGTCGGAGTATGTGGGATGTTTTTAAGCAGCCGCTGATATTTCCCACTTTGCATCTCACACTGTGGATGTAAATCAACAAAGGTGGCAAGCAAAGGGACAATTTCACCAAATCTGGGCGATGTATGACAGCGAAAACCCAAAACGCGTGTACGTTTCACACCAATACAATCCATCCAAATGACTGCAATTTACGAAGGAATGGCAGTTTCAAAGTGCACTCGCTTGCGGCGTTTGTGATGGATTTTAAATAGATTTCGCCTTTTTCGTGACATTAAACGTGTTTGCTTATCCGCAGACAGACGTTATTGTGGTGTGCAGCAAATAACAGAAGAGTTTTAGACAAGCGTGCGCACTGAAGAAGTAGCTTCATGCACACCTGTAGATCTAAATATGACAGCGGTGAGGTGACTTCATCTCAGAAGCATTGCAGTGTCTCCGTCCTAGTGGCAAACTGAATCTGTAGATAGGACATTATCCAAAATATAGACTACTCCTTCTCCTTCTCACTACTGTATAATCTCTTCTACCCACACTCCTAAATTCAATCTGACCATTGGGGAGGAAAAATGCAAACCTTACCCATCAGTGTGCAGTGGAAACAAGTAACAAGCTGCAGAGAGGGGCACGGAGCCAAAGGAAAGAGGGAGGCCAAAAAATGTTGGAAAGCACCATTAATCTGCTCTGCCATCGCTTAGACAAGAGAAAGGGTGGTCCAAGGAAGATGTACTGACCACACAAGTTTACACTTACCAAAGTCTTACTTTTGAATGATAATAATGGGCTGCTGCAGTGTTTGGGGTGTTTTTTTATTTTTTGCTGTAGATGGATGTTCAAGACAGACAATGGGTCCTGTTCGAGTAAATTCAGTCGGCTTCATTGTACTCCAGCACAAAAAAAAAAAAAAAACTGATGCACGACAGCCTGAGCAGTTCAACTCGCACAGCACAGTGAAGTGAAGAAAAGAGAACCAACTCAACACGGGTTTGACTGGTTCCTCGAGAGTTCATGTTAGTCCCACTTCTCTCGATGATCCATGTTTGTTTTATGTATAATTTGAGGTGCGATGAATAAAGTGGACTTTGATTTGAGAATATTTGTCACTCGGGTTGTCAGATGGCTGATGGAAAGATCCAGAATCAACTTATCCTGCACTGTAATGTACAGAGCCTGTTGAATCAGCCAGGACAATGATCTACTAGAGCGTGTTTGTAGATGTATTATATAACGGTAAACATAAAACCCTCAAACTGTTAAAAAAAACTCTTTGTTTCTTTGTGGTCGTGTTGGCTTGTCATCCTGCGGTAAGTATCATTTTAACACCAGTGGATTTGATAATCGCGTCTAATCACCAGCAGGAAGAACAATGTCTGTCTCACTGCCAACGTGGCTCAGTATGGATCCCAAGTGTACACTGTAGTTCATAATATGAATATAAAGTCCAAACAAAATGGTGCGACTATAGTTTTCACACCCTGATAAGTAATTAAATACCGACTCATCTGGCAAGCATCTGAAGGAGGCATTAAGGGAAACTGGCATGTGGTTTTGTGTTTGCGTTTCCCCTGAGGAGGCGCTCGCTTTTTGCATATACTTGGACTGACGCTTGTTGGATGGTAGTCTAGAAGGGGAATTTCCCCTGTCAGCAGGAAATCAATTATTCATTCAGTGGCATGGAGGGTTGAGCACCACCCTGACAGCTGCAGAAGTAGCTCTGAGATTAAGGACAAGTGCGGATGGATGTGTGTCTCATGTATATTCTGTTTCACCCGGCGAGCTCCTTCTCTGTCTTTCTGCCAAACAACCACTGGCCCTCCGCTGGCAGCATCTAAAGCACATCCATCCGCATTACTCTTCTGTATTATACCAATTATAATTGTTTACAAATAATTACAAGTGAGCAAAATGAGTTTATCCGCAGTACGACGGGCCAAAGCTTCACTATAATGAGATTTAATTCGAGAGAATTACTCATAGCACCTATGAGATGAGAACTGGATAAGAATCCTGTAGAAAGGGACACAGTGTCGATGCAAATTTATGAAACAAACACACTCTACTCTTTTGTGAGAGACATACAATATTAGTTTGAATCAAAGCCAGCGCTTCATAAATGTTGTCCCCCTCACTCTCCACCATCAAACGCTAAAAAAAACCTGAAAAATCCAAACATGTCTCAGCATTTTTTTTTTTTGCAGTGAGCACCACATGATCCAATAAAAGGGTACTGATGGTTTGTGAAAATGATGCCATAAAACTCTTGAATATCACTGTTTTCCTATTTGTGCAGATCATCTCTTTGCCATTAAAGATGCATTTCTCTGAACAACATTTATCAACAGATTTCATGTGTCACCAATATTGTATTTTTTCAGCAGAAACGGCTCCTATTCAGCATCATTTTTCTCACTCCCACATACTGTAGAGTTTTTATTTGTTTTCCTATCCTCTTGTCATGAATTTTTCATCAGCCACTTGATGAGACATTTCATGTGTTTGCCTTATAAAGCACAGTAAGCAGTCTTTGGGTCGGGGTTATGTTCTACTGTCCCTCTGCTACAGTGGCTTTTGTGTACTGAAGGTAGGGTCTCTTGCTAGCTTTTGCTCCGTTTACCCCTGTTTTTGTCAGAAGCGGCCTGCCAGAAGTCACAGCAGTTTAGATGGATTGGATAAAACTTAGTTCTAGACACTTTTCACATTAAAAGATTACCCCTCAGTTTAGCATTGCACTCCTCTCAGTGTCAGGAAGGGGATCAAAATCGATGCAACTGAATCAGATATCATCTTTTCTATTCCACACACCACACTCCTCTTCCTTGGCAAAAAATGTTGTCTTTATTACCCACAATGCAGCTTCACTGTTCACAGACATTCGGGCGCTAATGTAGCCTCAGATCGGAGTGGGCTACTGCAGTTTGGGAAGCTCACTTGATTCTCAGTGTATCTAAATTATCAGATAAGATTTGTTTCATTCAAGTTTCATTAGCTACACACTTTCTACAAGAACAATATTAGTTAATTCATGGTAAACATGTTAAATGTCTGGTATAAAAATGTTTAGTCATAGCTAATTTCCCCGTTCATGACAACTGTATACGCAGGACGATTGTTTTTCTCACCTCTTCAAATCAAATCGAGGCTTAAAGTTATGTATAATAAAGTGTTGCTGCTTTGATTGACAGGAGGGCGTGGTTACAGGTGGCTTGTCTGAGCTCCCAGGCTTCATTGAGCCTGCCTCAGCTCTACCCATGCTTCACGTATTTGCTGAATTGACAAGATGACGAAAAGGCCAGAGCTACCACACTCATAACAGCTCCATAACAGCACTTCAGAAACCAGAGTGACATCACGGACCCAATGTCCAGGTTTCATATAGTCTATCAATTCTCACATTCATGGTCCCCAGAGGAAGAGGGTGTGTAGCGTTATCAGTGACCTGTGTTTTAAGCAGCAACTAAATATGAAATTGGACGCTGATACTGTTATTTAACCAAATAGGTCTCCTGAATGAGGTAAAGGCTTGTTATCCACATTGTCACCTCATTAAAATAGCTCAGTCCTGTGTACATTACCTCCATGTCATTCCAAGCAGAGTGACATGGACAATTCTCAGTGAAAAATGTTTAAAAAAAAAACAGATGTGATGACTTTACATGTGCTATGGAGACAGAGTGAAATAAGAGGAGCCAGATGTGATGAACAAAAAAAAAAAAAAAAAAAAAAAAAACAGCTCATATCTGACCTTCTCCTCTGAGCTAATTTGACTTGGAGTGCATGCAAGCACAAACCAATTACGGCAGAGGTCAACAGACTGCGTATTATCTGGCCGTGCCAAAAATATACCTGACAAAAGATGTGACGTGATTTAGGTCAATGAAAAAAAAAAAAAAAAAGGCCTGATTTGGACTAATGCGCTCTGTGGGTCAACGAGGGCAGGTGCATGTGGAGGAGGAAGTCAATTTCCTTCTGGGCCTCCAGTGACCGCTCATGCAGAAATCATCATACTGTGTATGTGCGCATCTGTCTGCACTTGTCTGCGTGGATATATGTAGGTGTGTTGCTATATTCGCGTGTCACTTTCGGTTTCAACAGAAAGACTTTGAACTGAAATCCAACTCCAGATGCGCCACACGAGCTGTCTGTAATGGCTGTGCGATGGGTAGGAGCTGAAGTTTGTCTGGCGTCTTGGGAAAACCCTATTGATACAAAGACGCCCCCCTACCTCAGAGATAAAGAATGGAAACCAATTTGTGGGACACATGATCCGACTGTGGTGGGATCAAACGACCTTCCTAGCAATAAAGGGAAGACCTTCAGACCCTGCAGCCTCTAATGCGAGCGGTGTCAGCTATGATTCATTTGCAGAGAAACTGCATGGACTGAGATGTATGACCTCAGTGTGAACCTTTTGTTGGCCAAGAAAGCCACGTGTTTACAGTATGGAAAGATGTGTGCGCTCGGAGATTGTGTGCGGTTACTGCTGTTTCTGTACTCCTGTGCAGGAGGGATTTGGGGTTGGTTCAGATGCTGGTGTCTGTGTGTGCTCTTCTAGAAGTCCTCTTGAACTTCACCGCCTATAGATCGATTCTTCACTAAAGGAAGACGGCATAAATCCCACACGCAGTTATGTTTCTGTTACACGGGGTATTTGCGCTCGTGATAAACATGACTGAGCTCTCAAAAGTAATAAATGCTTGTTGGGTTATACTGTAGCAATATCTGATTAGAAATTCACCGGCTTACACTGTATCATGGGATTTTATTGATTAGCATTATTTAAATGGGTTAACTACGATTTCAGCACAGTTATGTAACCAATTATATGAGGAATATATGATGAAGACATGAGACTAAATCACCGAAAAAATGTTTTCCTGAATGTCAGATATAGACTCCATGTGTAGACCTAAACCCATGTTTTGAATTTCGTGAAAAGTTGTGATGAGAAACACATTTGAATTCATAAGAATTTGTTTTTTGGCCACGTACCTATTGAGAAAGGTAGATGAAGAATCAATGGTTGTCTGTTGTTGGTTGTTTTTAACCATTGGTATTCACATCCAGTCTTAAGTTGATTGGTTCAAAGCTTAGACTAGAGGTTTAGTATGGTAACCAAGATATATCCATACTAATACTAGACAAATGTGCCCAGATGTCTACTTTCAAAATACTGGGTACATGTTTTATCGGCTGATGATCTATCAAAGTAATGTCGGTTAGCCAAAGATGCTTTGTTAGCTTAACTTTTACCCACAATTCAATGCAAGAGAGCAAACTATACACATAACTTTACAACTTTATTGTCCAGCTGAGGACAGACTGTCTGCTGATGAAGTGTAGTCAGAGAATCTTCCCTTATTGTGAGGCATAGCATTGAGAAATGTCCGCACCTCTACTTGTAGGCTGATTTAAAGATGCTATTATACTTTTGCCACATTGGGTTAGTCTCAAAAAGTAGTAATGTCGATAAATATTACATTGCTTGGACCGTATTAATATTTTGTTGTCCAGCTCTGTCTACTCCAAATAGCCCATTTGTTTATGTCTGTCAATCATCTGGATTTTCTGAGACAGTAGTGTCTCTTAAAGCTGAAATTGATTTTCTGGTGCAAACAATCTGACAACAAAACCGCTTAGGTTAATATAGTCTTTGTCTTAGTTGCCCATTTACACATCTGGCTAAAAACCGACACGAGCATTCATTTGGAGTCTTGTTTCTGACCATTTGATAACCATTAATTAAGTGTTTCTGACCATTTATTAAGTCCAATATTCACTCCCATTTTAGCTCCGTTTTTGGTCTCCATCAACAGATAAATCCACAAATTATGTCTCTTTAGCTGCTAAATGCTAATCCTTTTAGTCGATAACTTTATGTGTCTGATCTTTGTTGCTGAGCAGGTAGTGTACAGTAGGTTTTAACTGCTCTTATGCATAGCGTATGCTTATAGCTGCAGACGACCACTTTTACATGCTAATCAAGCGATCCGTTGTTAATTATAGCAGCCAAATTTGGTTGGTCCAACTGGCAAACTTACCAGGCATACTCAAGAGGATGGGTTAAGTGTTCAGGAGTCGTTTTTAAATAAAAAAAAGTTTACACCTGTGTATGATTCAAGTATCACAATTTATTACAAAAACTAGAACTTTTTTTTTTTATCTGTCAGTGTTGCCATGCTTTAAGCATATAACAATACAGTATAAAATCTCAACCCAAAAGTAGGATAGTAAAAGCAAAGATCATAGATGCTGACGCAGCATTTACAGAAGTTAAGACATGCTGTTACTGTACAGAGAACATTCCCACTGACGTACGAACATCTGCAAAATGCGTCATTATCGTCAATAAATTGCATTTTACGATAAACAATCTGATCCAGCCTCATTCAGAGTGTTACAAGAAACACCTCTTTTTGAAATTAATTTACACCAAAATAAACAAACACTCTGCAAATCATAATGAATGTGCTGAGATTTTTTTTTTTCAACAGCCCAAAGGCACTCAGGCTCAAATGTTGGCAATAAATACGTCATTCTTTTACACAAAATCACGTCAAGCAGGTGGTGGTAGAGAAAGAATAGTGAGAGAGAAACAACGTCGTCTATTTCATGACCTCCTGAAGAAACACATTCCTTTTAAAGAAGTCCCACCTTGTCCCTTTTCACAGTGAGAATCCCTGGCAGTCGAGACAGAAAAGACGTTTGAAGGAGTCAGTCAATTTTGTTGAATTGCGTGACATCTGTTGGCTAAAAACTACATGACCTCCTACAGTACTTTTGTTGCTGGCCTGTCATTTTGATCTCCGAGAGCATCCTCTACTCTCCGGAAGCAGCGTCAGCTGCTTTTTCAAATGAAGCCACAAGTAGGCCTGATGTGCATTCGAGCACCGCGGGGTGCCAAAGTGTCCATTTTCGGTGACCTGTCCCCCAACATGAGAATCTGGTAAAAATCTATCGAGTGTCCACAAATGATGTTTTCAAATATCTATAACAAATCCAGATGCTATTCATCGAAACAATCACCTCCTGATCTTTCAGACGCAGTGACAAACAGAGTGGCTTTAACGAACTGGTTCATCTTCTCTTCCCTTCACTTCAGTTGAGCTGGCGACAGGCTTCAAATGTCCACTTCGAGGCACCTCCGTAAATATCAAGGCTCGTCTCCATCCATGCAAAAACGTTGCCCACTTGTGCTTTGCTGCTGCAAGTCGCTAGATTGTATATCTCTCCGACAGACAGTTTCCGATCCCAGATGTGAAAATTTGCCAGATCTCCAACAAAAGCTTGTGTGGCGTCAAATCCACCTCCGAGCGTATCCTGTGGTGAAGACAAATGGATTTAATCAAGGATGATATGATTTTTTTTGCCTCAGACTGGCATCGCGGAAAGAAAATTGCCTCTGTGGATTATCTATCTATCTTTTTTTATTATTATTATTGAATGAGAGATATGCATCTTCAATCCACTGGGATTCTTAATGAGATCCAGTTAAAGATCTAATCACCTTATTAAAGCTATTACCTGAATTACAGGGAGGACGGGTTTGAAAATGGAAAACTGATCGTAATGTCAGAATGAAAAGGAAAAATTACTTTTCCACCTCGTTAACTGTTTCCTGTCATGACAAACACCTTTTGTATTTAACAAAGTCATCCCTCTGTGTTATGTCCTGTCTCAACGGTGAGTAAAAGTAGTAAAGAAACTCTCTACATGTAGTTTATTAGTAGATTGAACCAGAATTTGATGCCTTTAAGGAACTGGAAAGCAGATGCCTAATGTGTTCACCTGCTCTTGACCGAGTATCAGCAGGCCTTGTGGTTTGATGGGATGATACGGAGCCAGATTCTCTCCACTCCCTCTCTTGACTCCATCTTGGAAAGCTTCCCAAACACCATCCCGTGTAGTCCAGGTTACGCAGATGTGATGCCACTTCCCATCGTTGATGAGAAAAGGCAGCTTTGCAACCTAGAAGAAGGTGAAACGTGTGAATATTCGCTACAGTCGAAACCAAAAAAAAAAACTTCCAAAAATGTGTTTTAGGCATACCTTGTCATTTATCAGTATCTCCATTGGGTTGTTTCCCCACTCTATGAGGACCAGCTCATTGGCTTGACCAGGTACTGCATAGGAGAAAGGTGTGCCCACTCCTGGGGACGCATTGGATTTGAGCCACATGCACACGGTGAGGGCGTACATCTCTGGCAAACTCTTCTTCACTTTTGCGTACATGTAGTTGGTTCTCAGTGGGAAGGTGAGCTGGAATTTGTCCAGAGGCCTGTTTTCTCTCTGACCTGTGTGGAAGTAAATATAAAATATCTCTCTTCAGACGCAGTCAGTGCGTTTCTCATGTTTTTTTTTTTTTTCTTCTTCGTGCATCAGTCCCAATGCGCACATCCTGCGGATTTGCATAGGAATTATATGTTACACAACAAATCCACAATCGTGACGCTCGAGATTTGCTTTAATCTCTCATCATAAATCTATCACAGGAGTGTACTGGCGTTGTTAACCTTCATCTCTTGTTTTATTCACCGCCACACCTCTCTGTTTGACCACCGCACAAGTGGTTTTACAGCTCCTTGGTGGCAGAGGTGTCCCAGACTGAGACCGAGAGCGCACCGCTGGTTTTTAAGTTCTCGAACGGTTCACAGAGCAAATGGAGGGGCGGGTCGTTCACTGCGTGTTTGAAACGGTTTAATCTGCATGAATTAAAGCAGGAAACAGCCTAATATACCAGCTTTGAGGAGCAGATGAGTAAAACATTAATTCGACCGAGGTCATAAAAGCGTATAATGCCAAACAGGATGCGCAAAGAAGAGATTTATTTCTCACTTTGCGCCCTCACTGTGATTTCACATCTCATCTGCTAACTGATTAATCGTTCCTCCATCTTTCACACTCACACACACACACACACACACACACACACCAAACACTCCCGGAGCCTCCTCTTTTTCCACTCTTTGCGCGCATCTCCTCCCAACTACCTTTCTCCAGGTCGGTGATCCTCTGGTGGAGAGATGTGAGGGTGGACTCCACTCTCCCACGCTGCTCCGTCTCGTTGCGGAGTCCCGGCTTCCCCTCCTCGATGCTGTTCACTCGGGACAACACCTGCTTCTCCAAGTCGTCGATCCTACTTTGGAGCAGATCTTTGAGGCTGTTCGCCTGCACCGAGTTGTTACTTCTGCTGAATTGCTGTCAGGGGGGAAAAGAAGCGTTTAATAATGAATTCTGAGTGGGGCTTATAACAGATTGACTTTTGTCCTATGGTCTTATTGCAGTATAGCTGGACAAGCGAGTCTGGCAAGATATATTTTAACCTAATATTGGAAATTAGACCAGAATAACCAATTATTTATATTAATATTGTTGTTATTTTTATATAAACCAATAAAAGTGGTTATGATTCGATCGATGGAGCTTTGCGCAGTCACCCAAACTGTTTGGAAAAACGTCCCCAGAAGCAGCAGCCTACCTCCAGGTTTTCTAATCTCTGCTTCAGCGACTGTAAAGTCTGTGATAGTTGCGTCAAAGTGTCCCCTGGTCCCCTCGATACATCCCCCATTGTGTTTTTGGTCCCCGCGTCTTTCCTCCTGCCCCCGGGCCGTGCGTCCCCGGGCTCGGCGCCGCTCTGGCTCTCACAACGAGCCAACTTTGAGGTCAGTTCTCTGATAGTCTCTTTTTGGTTCATGATGGTCTCTTTCTGCTGCAAAACCGTCTCCCGCAGTTGCATAACAGTGGTCTTCAAGTCCTCTCCCGGCACACTGTTCTGCAAGGTGGCTGCGCATATGTCCATATCCTTGGGCACGGACGTGCAAATGAACTGCGTCTGTCCGCCAAAGTCTTGAGATGAACTTTCCAAAAGCAGGCACGAAAATAGAAAGAGTCTCCAACAGATTCCTTTCTTTGCGGCCTGCATGTCGGCGTCTGTGCTGGTTTGTGACTTTTTTTTTTTTTTTTTTTAATTATTACTCGGGTCGAGGAGCCGCACTGACTTCACGCTTGTGTCCCCCTTGTTGTTGTAATCCGTCTGTGGAAGTGCAGCCGTTTTTATACAGCCATCCTGGTTCTGCGCAGAGCGAGCTGCTTCACTGCATCACGACCGGGAGGGGAGGGAAACGCGCCGTCCCCCGTTTAATCGGCTCCAGAAAGCAGCGTCACATTCAAGAGATGAAACCCATTTTGCTTTCAGGCTCACCGCATGTTAAATCTTTCATCACTTCGACTATTTGTCATTTTCTCGCCGTGTATTATTCATCTGGAAAACGCGCATTTGTAGGCAGGGAAAGAAGGGGGTTGCTTGCGTGGCGGGGTGCCAAAGAGAGCCAGCTGTGTTTGTTTTGTTTTGCGCACGCAGAAAACTCTCTCTCACACACACACACAATCACACAGTAGGTGGATGCAGATCAGAAGTTGCAGCAATTTGTGGTCCTCGCACATTCAGCACCAAGGACAGATCTGGCCACATCACATAGCCTCACAGAGGAGAGACTCAGGGTGTAGCTGCTTAGTTTTCAACTGTTGGTGCCTTTTTTTTCCCCTCTCCTTTCAGCTGAACCACGTCGAGTGTTCACTTAGTTTGGACGTCAGTCTTTGGTTCTCTCTCTGTTTTCCTCAGGTCAGACATGTTTTTTTGATGATGAGCTGAAAATTCAGTATGAAAAGCTGCATAGATTATGTTGCAGGTCAGCCTCAGAGACTAGTTCATCCCCAAACACACACACACACGCGCACACACTCCTCATACTGTCTCTTGCAGTGGCGATCTGCTCTCCACATCACCGCTATAATCATCTCAATAATTCAGTTTCTAAAATGATAATCTGTCCCCAAGCAATTTACCCCATCTATTATTCAAGAAGGACAATTTTATTATTTCTTCGTTGCCCACTCGCCACTTATTTATTCAGTCAATGTAGAAAATAAAATGAAAACATTCTGAATAAGTAATGAAAACATACCGGCTCTCAGATTAAAATTGATTTTTTATTTATTTATTTACTTCTTTCTCAAAGGATGAACACAGGGGGAGACGGACACAGCACGAGAGACGAAAGTCTGCATGTGACAAAAGCATATTAGATGAGGGAGGTTAGATAGGTCGTGGCATAATTACAACCATCCAGACCGGGTCTCTGAAGCTAAATGGTTCATAGCTGCAGGTGCCTTTTTACAGGCTGGATATTAACACGAGAAAGTGATTACATTGTTGTCCGGAGGAAGAACTCCATCTCTGTGCTGCAAAACCTACCAAGAGCATAATAATAATAATAATAGCTGGTGTAATATGTATTAATGTATTACTGTAGCATTTCGATCAGTGGGTGGGATGGTTAAGTAATTACATGGTGAATTTGAGAGATTTGAACTGAATCCTGCTCTCAAACATTTCCTTCATTCATCTTAAAGTTGCTGTCTCTGCCGTGTTTGGTTACTACATCACATCCGGCTGGGATGATCGATTTTATAAGTCACAGTGTGATGAATCTTAAAGTGTGTTTGGCAAAGTGAATAATGATATCATGTGTGACATAAGTTGTTGTTTTGTTTCTTGCCTCTTGAACGTCGCCCTGTGGATTATGTTCCATTTTAGAGAGAGGTTTACTGACTTTACTCTGGTTGTAATCCGGTGTTGATGGACTGTTTTTGATAGTATGAAAAACAAAAAAAAAAACTTACAGGTGTGAGGAAAAAGTGATTTCATGAGGGAAAATGGATTTTAAGGTGATGTAGCTGTCCAGATTAGCGTAACCGGTGCTTATCTCGAGGTCTTTTGGGGGAAAGAGATGAAAGAAGTAAAAACGGGTACAAGGTCGACACCGAGAAGCCATGTGCTTTGTCCTAGCAGAGAGCAGTAACGCCAGCACAGTCAGAGTAATGCTTTTAGCTGTATTGCTTTTGGGTAAAATATAAACACATGAAAATGAAATTTGAAGTTGTTATGCAACACGGAGCCGTGCTCTCTGGCCCCAAGAAATGTGAGCAAGCAAGTTTTTCTCTCCATCATAACAGCCATCTGGTAAATCTGTGCTGGTTATATAATTACACATAACAGAGCGCGGCGCTCTCCAATTCTTTAGGAAGGGGGAGAATAGTAGTTTCAATATTGTACATTTGTGTTTGGGTTGACTTCATTCTACTGTATCTACTGTATAATCAGGCAGAAAAGCCTAGACTTCTTCTACCCTGTGGGACCAAAGCAGCATTACAAAATGTCCAAAGTCTAGCTCTCATTATGAATTCATTATTCAGTGCTTCCCACACAAACAAGTCTCAGAGCCATATGCTTTAAGAAGAAAAACCTTCACTCCTCCTCCGTGCAGAAACACACTGTACCTTTTTCCCATCACCTCTACTACTCCCTGCTTCCCTCCCCTTCCCCCTCCTCTCCTCCTCTCCTATAGGCGTACAGAAAGCCTGCTGAAGTAGCCCCTCGAAGCGCATTGTTGTTCTGTGGCCTTTACCAGTCTCTCAAATTAACATTTTCCTCTGGATGCCACAAGTTCACCCTGCAAGCATATTGAGTTATGCTGTGATTAGAAAACCAAAAAAAAAAACAAAAAAAACATTGTAACAGCTGCTGAATTTATAATGTTGTTAGTCATGGTGTGCATGAAATAATAATAGGGTTTGGATGAAAATGATTATTTGTTGGGCAAGTCATTGTGCTAGACATGACAGCACAACAATCTGTGACACTGGAGATACTAATCTCACACGAGCAGCTGCCAGTAGCTCTTATCACAGTCCTACACGCGACGAAGCAGCCTCGGTTCTGTCTGCGCTGCCGGGCCGCCGTCCACCTGTTGTGTTGAACAGTATCTCCTTAATAATGCATTCAAACACAGTGGAAATGGATTCTCCAGCGCTGGAGATCAATAGTTGTAATTTCATATGTTGGCATCATGCCTTGACTTGCTCTTTCTTCCTGATTTCTGCTGTAGCGTGGCGAATGCGATTAGAGGCTGTTAGTTTTAAAAAAAACTCTTTCAACACCCAAAGAGCGGCTGGATGTTTTTCTGTTGAGTTAAGTGCTCGGTATAGAACGTCTCTACTTTTCGGGTAACTATCGAAATGTGTCCACAGAATTTAATATCAGCTGTCAAGAACTGAAAGCTGGCCCGAATGTTTGGTCGGAGTCTCTGCCTGTGTCCAAAAACCACACTGTTTACTCTGCAGCGAGCAGTAAACTGTGTGATTCTGTGTGAGTCATTGTGACCGACTAACAGGTGTAGTGTCGCACAAATGCTAATTTTTGTATCCTTTGGAAGCGTCTCATTGTATTGTGGGATTGCTGGCAGACAGCAGTGTGCATTTTAGATTTGAGCAACATTTTTTTTTTTGTTCCATTGTTGAGATTTTTGAGGCGCTCTGTGGTGCAGAGAATTCAAAATATGAATAGACACGCAACACCACAAAATGGCAGAGAGTCGATGCAGTGTTTCTCAATGTAGAGACTGTTTTTCTACTATTTAATGAACTGACAACCCCTGACTATGTGACATATTTTATGGATGTCAAATCATAATTTTTACAGTTTTACTGTAAACAGTCAGACTTCCAAAACACTAAAGTTTGATGTCGCTTTGCTATGACATGTCCAAGTGACATTAAACAGTAAAATCCAGCTGATCGAGTCAAAGCCATTAGATAATTAGCACAATGTAAAAACATGTACATTATGCCTGAGGAAGCTAAAGATCACCAGCTGAAGTTTTCCATCTGAGTGGAACCACAGCGTGGAACTGTCTCTGATACGTACTGAAAAGGTATTTCATCATTTCTGCGAACAAAAGCCTAATTAAGCGGCCTCGTTGTGGAACAGGCCACAGCCATGGGTGCCATACCAGAGGAAAAAAAAAAAAAAAACAGCTGCCATTTTGGGGTCACTGGAACTTTAGTATGCAGTAGCTGGTTAGAGCAAAGAAAATGTCATGCACTTGCCAGCACAGTGTACAGAAAATAGCCCAGAGAGGCTAATTAAGACAAAGACATTCTTACTCATAACTTTCCATCACTTCCCCCCTCCTCCTCTTTTTTTTTTTTAGTCATTTCCCTCCCAGTCTGCAGATGGAGTTTTTCTCACTGCGTGATGCCGTCCTTATGTTTTATTAAAGGTTGTGATTTAATTATTTTTCCTTCTGCATGAGCTGAGCACCCATCTGAAATTGATACAATGCATCATCTGGCATTGGGATCGTTTCCTGCGCTGATGTGACAGCGTTCTTCTTCTGCTGGAGATGATGAGGAAATATGCATCACTGTGCACATGGAAGTGTTTTTTTTATTTATTATTTATTTATTTTTATTGCTTCATTGCCCAGAATGTGATGACTGGAAACAGAATCTCTAAATTTACTGTCGTGCGCGGACAGAGCGATTCTTTTACAACTCACTCGTTCATCATTTAATTTCTCTGATCTAATTTGCTGTCTGATGCATCGTATTCATGCAAAGTTTTACGATCTACTGTTTGTGCAAACTTCTTGTGCGCTCGTGGCCGTCAGTGATTGCATTTGCTCTGTTGTGCATGTTTGGATTTTATAGACGATCCATTTTTATGATAATAATACTTTTTTTTCTTTGTCTGTTTAAGTGTTTGCTGCTCTGAGAATGTAACTTTCAGCCACTGGTGTTTATTTTTCTACCACCACCATAGCTATTGTATATTTATACGTTCTCTCTTGGTATATAATCAATAATATTATATAACTTTTGTAGCATTTGTGATTATTGATGTGTGATTTAGCTGGAGAGGATTTAGCCTCTGGGGTGTGACAGTGGTTATCACTGCTGCTGTCGCGTTTCAGTTCGAGGAAGAGGACCCGAATACAGACATGGAGGGTAGGCAAACAAAAAAATATCTTTAATAACTTACAGCAGGCGACTGAGAAGGTCCAGGAAAAACAAACTGAGTCGATAAATCCAAAGAACAGAATCTATAATAGAGAGCTCCAGGAGAAGGACCAAGACGGAAACAGAACTTGGACACGACCTGACAAAGAATAAATACACAAGCCAGGACAACTAGACCCGGGTGAACCTAACGAGGGGCAGGTGAAACCAATCGGGGTGGAACAGATTCAAAACCGTCAACAAAGACAGGAAGGAAAGTACATAAAAAAAACAGAGAGGCAAGAATTACAAAATAAAACGGGAAACAACAAACTTGAGTTTGCCTCACAGTGAGAAGGTTCGAACCCCGGCTGGGCCCTACCTGTGTTGAGTTTGCATGTTCTTCCCTTGTCTACGTGGGTTCTCTTCGGGTACTTCCTCCCACAGTCCAAAGACTTGCACTTAATATGCTAATTTTTTTGTCTCACTGATGAAAGGTGTACCCAGCCGCTCGCCCAAGTTACAAAAATGGATGGATTTGGCCTCTTTGGCCTTTAGTTGGTGGTCTCATGTTGCTTTTATTATCAGACCAAGCTCCTTTTGTAATTGTTATGACATAACTTCAGCTGTAAGTCCTTTTCCATGGATACCTTTTCATTATTTTGACTCCCCAGCATAGATGTCGACATCAGTGTAAGTCTTTGGATAACAGGAATGTGTTCCTCATTGTCTGTCAGAAGTTAGTCTACAGCACATCGATTTCTCTTCATCTTCTCAATGCCATTTCTATTGCATTGTACTGTCTGGGATGAATGCAAGTGGTACAGTGGTCTCTCAGTACCTGAAGGGATCTTACATTATGAATTAGGCATCAGAAATTCTCAGTATCACATCACAGACGGCCTTGTGGATTTGATTTCAATCTCGGCTCAGATTCCTTCGGCGCTTGTGGAAGGCTGGCTGCGGATTCAACAAACGCCGTGTTGTTCATATGCATCGCTCTGAATCTGGCTGCTTTCCTGCAGGAAAACTTGCTTCGAGTAAAAGACTGGGTGGCAATTTTTACAGCAATTTGACAAATGAGGCCCGCAAAAGCGTAAATTATTATTAAACACACTCCACATCAGAGAGACTGCAGCCTTTAGAAACCACCATACTGCATGACTGTGATTTATACATTGTCCCTGTGGATCCTGGTAATCCACAATTGGTTTTCTGTTTTGCATACAGAGTAAGAGATGTAAGGTTCGGCTCAATGTAAAAATTGGATTTAAACGTTATAAGATACCACGGAGCTTTAGACCACATGCTGCAAGCCCTGCACCGTCTGACGCTCACTTTTTCTCGGTGTTTATTTATGTTCATGACATCGCTTTATTTGCCAGCCTTATTATATGAAAATATTTATTCTGTGTGTTTGTGGCATGTGTCCGCGATACTGAGCAACTAGCCAGGCATGAGCAGTGTGTAGGTGGGAGCCTCAGCTGTCACAGAAGCTGTGGAAGCATGACGCGCTGTCAAGAGATACAGTCTAATGAAGGGATGTACTCTCGCTGAGCAACACAAAAGGAGCATGACTGACTCGCTCAAGGCCTCTGTCTGGCACTTTTTCTCTGCAGTAGAGACTGAACCTGAAGACGTCTTTGCCGGATGACGCCTAGCAAGAAGAAGAAAAAGTTATTCTTTACTAAGTTATTAAGAATCAATCCCACCCACGCTGTTAGTAGAGGGAAGATTCCCTTTTAGTGATCAACAGCAATTACAGGACTTATAAAGAAAGAGTTCTTCAGCTGCTGCCCGATGATTGTGTGTCTTCAGAGCTGCATTTTTCTGCTAATTAGTCCTTTTGAAATTCAGTGCGAAAAGATTTGGCACAATGTGTAACCTGTCCTGTGCACCATGAATATCATGTCGCATTTCAAAACTGAGAAGAAAAAAGCTTCAGAGAGTTCAAACCCAGTTTTTGAAAGCTTGAACTCTAATAAAGTTTTAGACTTGCGTAATGCTTTGATAGGCTCAAAAGAAACCTCACGTCTCTGCAAACATTATCACCGCCGAACAGTGCTGCAGTCGTGACAGTTTACAACCGCAGCACACCTCATGCAGTGCTTCTGCAACACGTTTTCAAACTCAAGTTTCAGATTTGTCACTGCGTACGTTTGTTTTCCAGGTTTGAGGCCGTGCACATTTTTTACGGAGGATTTCGATCAAACATTAAAACTTGAGGGCCAAATCTTTAGTTTGAAACTTTTGCAGATGTACTGAACATTTGCACTTGTCTTGCAGACTGTTGTTTGGTTTACAACAGACAATTTTCAGAAATCTGCCCACGCAGTTGCCAGAAATCACATTTGTAGTTGTGTTGTGCCTCACAGCTCTGGTTTGAAACAGCTGGTCTGAAATACAAAATAAAAAAAAATCTGGGATCCTGGGATGGATGGAGATTTGCCAGTTACATGTTGTATTAGGTCGGACTGACAGACTGCTCTGCCAACAGGACGCCCGGCTGTCCTTGGGCAATACCCGTGGAAGCCATGGACGTTGAATAAAATCTGCAGTAGATGCTTATTGATCCTAACAAAGTTATGGTTTTGGTTTGACAATGGAATCACGTTTCTGAGTGGGTCAGCAGTGCAGCAACTCACCTGTAAACGTAGCGAAGAAAAAGAAGACTGTGAGCTGGCAAACATGGATGTAAATGTGGGATTACGGGAAGACCTCAGGGATGGACACGCTGTGCTTTTCCAAACATAACGTTGTCAGTTACATTAAAGATACTCTTTGGATTGGAGCACAAGGATGCACATGCACGCATGGAAGCATGCCCCAAGCATTACACTCATCAACAGTTGGCGGTGATGACGCGCCAAGATCTGCTCAATATGCCAAGAAAGGCAGAGCAGAAGAAGCTTGCCCCTAAGTACAAATAGATATAAACAACATATGGTTCAGCAAGGTCTGCTTTAAAGGTGTTTCACGGGGAAGGACACACTCAACATGTTTCTCAGACTGGAATGTAATTAGAACTTTTGTCCACAGGAATTTAAATACCACATGAAGGAGGGAAAGGGCATTATCTTCCATCTATATATTATCTGTGAGGAACAAAAGGTCAAGGAAGTACAGAAATAGCAGGTATATGTTTGAGCGGTTGGCTCCGAGACAAGTTATGAAGGAACAGAAGCCACGTGCACACAGTCACGTGCTGTACGGTCCAGAAAAAACACCTGGATCGCTACTTGTTTAGTAATTTAGCAGTTGTTCCCACAGAAACACAGAACTGTGTGTAGCAGATTATCTATCTATTATCTTTGTGTCCTCATTGAGGTCAGGTTCAGACTGACCCGGCTGCATTTGATCACTCCTCATCAATCCACGTTCATAAGTATCGTGAGCATTAAAGGATTCCAGCCGCGTGCGGGGTCCAGCACACGCGCAACAGACGAGACTGTCTGGCTCTGAACTGAATTACAGTATAAGCGCAGGGATATTACTGTGACGTAATATGGGAGAGGATAATCTGAGGCTGTGGAAGTTAAGATGTATTGATCTTTCAGTACATCAAGGTCACTTCCTCTATCCGTGTCTTTCTGTCTTACTCTTTGTGTGTGTGTGTGTGTGTGTGTGAAAGTGAGATGTTGACTCTGGAAAAGCTGAGCTGGGGATGAAATCGAAGTTACACTCGCACTTCTGATGCTCTGCACTCACCCCCGAGTCTGTCATTTACCCGGGAAATGAAAAGACGGCCACAATGTTGTCCCCTTTTTAACAAAAAAAAAAAGAAGTAAGAGTGGTAAGAAAGCAAAATGTGTGAGAAGCTTTGAAGGTCAGAAATGTAATGAATCACGCCTTGTTGCTTGTAGATGATGCCGATCGCCAACTTGTTTTAAAAAAAAGTCCCAAGATGATGCATAGAGCAGTGCCTCACAACCTCTCCCACATCTTTACTCTATGAACCCAGATGTGTGTGTGTGTGTGTGTGTGTGTGTGTGTGTGTGCACGTTGGGAAAAAAAGAGCAGGATCAGTGCCTCCACATGAAGGCTGCCTCTGCCAGAGAAGAACTAGCCTTGCATCTGAGCAGAATAATAAAACTGTGTCAGAAAAGTGCAGGCAAATATTTCTGTACACCGGCGCTCTCTCCGCGGAGAGCGGCGCTCAGACAGCTGCAGCAGTCTCGTCTCCTCAGCCGCTCTCCTTCGTGCTCCCACTGTCTTGTAGTCTCTTTGCCCAGATTTGAACGCGATAGCGTACTATTCTTCCTGTCTCATTCTCTTTTACCGCTCGCCTGTGTCTTGTTAATGCAGTGACCACTCCCCACAGAAAACCCCACGTCGCACCACACAAACCGCACAGGCCTCCTCTCAGACGAGAACCGAGAGAGCCCCCACTTGCACGGCAACATCAATAATACAACTGAAGCTTCCCCCCACCACTTGTGTCTAAATATAGACCTCTTTTTTTGTTTAATATTTTATTTGGCTCTCCTATCTCTCTATCTCTTTCTCTCCCCCCTTTTCTCTGTTCATTGTCTTTAAATAGGTGATGAGAGAAGATGTCAACAGATGAGTCTAGGCTTCCACCTTCCCACTTACTTCACATCAACTATTTTTTTTTTTTTTTTTATACCCCAAACCCACAAACCCCATTTCTTCAAAATGCTTCCTCTGCCTGCTCCTCAGGCCTTAAGTGTAGCTTTGTACTCTGTGGCCTGAACTAAAGAGGTACAACTACAGAGTTGTTGACTTTAGACCATTAAACTGGTTGAACTGATGGCTTGGCTGTAGGGATGCTCATGTTGGTTGGTCTTTTGGTTGGCCCACCTCTTTGGTCCAGAATGAACTATTGCCATGATTTGATTGGTGGTTCAATTCACAAGCAGGTCAATGACGCCACCCTCCACGCGGCTTCAGACTTTGGTTTATTTTGCTAAGTAGGCTACATAGCTGAAGAGTTTCCTTTTTGGTTGTTTTCACAATCTCAAGTTTGTACAGGATGTTTTATTTTGAAAATTCACCATATTCTCTATTCTGTTTCTGTGTCTGGTGGAGTCACAATCATTGTCTAGAACGGGCACCATCAGCTCCGCCAGCCACGGTGCAGCCGGAAAGTGATGAAGCCGTGTCAGGTTGATTGAGCAGTTAGATCTCAATATCAACTTGATGGATCAACACCAAATTTTGGAGAGACCAGAGGACACATGCCAATGATTTGGGAGATCTTTGGGCTGAATCTGAAATCATTCACTCATTTCCTACTCCCAGTTATAATAGACAGTCAGTATTTTGCTTTTTAGTGAACAGTAAAACGACATCATCATAAGTCATAAGTGCCTCTGACTTCTCCTTCCCCTAGCACCACTTGAGGTTCCCATTTGTAGTTTTAACTGAAACAAACTCATGCTGAATAACAATTGATTGGCGATTCCCTTAACTTTTCATTTAAGGGCACCATCAGCTGTAGATTCGTGCTATGTGAGTTTAACTACTAGAAAAGTATTTTGTTATTGCCAGAATCATTAAAAATCATTTCAGAATTTGAAATATAAATGTGAAAGTAAAACCCTGTTATCTTTGCCTCGGGCCTTTAGCACTTTAGCAGTCTGTCAAAAGAGCACAAAAAAGTTGCGTACTTTTTATCCTCTGCTCTCACTCAGTACCTTCTGAAACAAAAAGACATCGTTCACTATAATCAGTGGGCATGGGCTCTAATCCATCATCAGCGGGACAGATTCAAGCAGAAGGAAACCGAGACGAGTGTCCCACGGTAAATTTTTTTAAAACAATTATCTTCCCACTGAACAAGTATAAGTTACCTCACGTGGGACGTGATTTCAGAAGCGGTTGAGTGCACCTTACCCGCTGCTGCTGCTGCGTGTTTTTTAGTTTTAAGCTGAGCGTTGTGGTTCAGACTCAGACTGACTGAGAGGAAGGCGGAGATGACCGCTCCTCTGAGACTTGACTTGAGTGTTTGTTATATAATGCATCCTAATGGGGCACACAGGCACCTGCTGATGGCCAGATAGTGCTGATGCTGGATTCGGCCTGCTTACCCATCACTGCCTTCATTTGTGATTTGCATCTCTGCAAGTTGTTGCTTTTGCAGTCATGAAATGTATCAAATTAGCTGGAAACAAAAACTATCAGGACAGAAATCAGCGCTGCGTGCATTTTTATTCTTTTTACAGCACCGTGGAGGAGAGCAGTGACTGCCTTTACCCACTGCGTGTTGACTGTTTCACTAGCGTTACAGTTCAGCTCCCCCTTTGCTCATTATTCATGTCTTTTTAGCCCTTTGCTCCGATGCATTAACTTCAAACAGTTGTAAACAATGGATTAATTCTCATTGTTTTAGCCTCATAAATCATTCCAGGTTGTTGTCTTAAGATGTCTGCAAACATATTTTCACAGGCACAGCGTAATGAGGTGTGCAAATTGGTTTTGGCACGCAGGATTACGTTAGTGTTTATGAAAGGCCACCCCGGGTAGGAGCGCAGGGTTTACCTCAACAGCATCTAATGATGATGGAGTTTTTATGATCAGATGCAGGTTGGGTCATGTTTACAACAAAATGAATCCTCAACCGAGCTGTGGTATAAAAATTCATAGTTATATAATTCCATTAGTGCAAAATAAAAATGCACAACGCTGCAGTGTAATTCTTCATTGCTGCTTGCTGTATTCTTTATGAGAAATATCTTGTTTGTGCTATAAAATGGCCTTTTTTAAACACTTTCCCAACCAATCAGAAGTTGTTCACCACTGAAGTGTAAATATAACTGATGCAACTCCAGATTCGTGATGCCAGAGGGGACTTTTCAGAAGCACTGGATCCAGTAACCGTCTACCTACTTTAAAATCAATCACAGTACAAAGCCCTCTGTTCTCAGAAGACTCAACTTCTCACACAAGCTTTCTTTTTTTCTCTCGCTGACCTCAGAGAGATCTGTCTGTTAGCAGGTGAAAAGTTTTTCAAATCTAAATCGGTAGAAGAAATTTGTCTGTTAAAGTACTCCAACTTTTTCTACTGTAACTGAACCGGTAACGGACGCGCCCGCAGGTCTGCCGTGATTCCACGCTCTGCTTGTGTGCCGTGTCGTGGGTATGAGTGGGCGAAGGCGTGCTTCCCATTCAGCCTTCATATCTTATCACATCAGCAACATCTTTCTATGTCTTGTTCCAGCATTCAGTTGTAACTAACCGACTCATGTACAGTGAATTCTTCTAGACGTCTCTGAAGCTCTGGAGCAAAAACATCCGAGTAGAACAAGTTGAATTCATTTGCAGTTTACACAGTTCAGTGAATGCAAGTCGTGTCTTAATGTGCAAGTAGAGAATGCAAAGATAAAACAAATTGAATTAGATCATTTAGCGACGGCACTCCAAGACTGCAGCCATTACAACTCTTGCATGAAATGCTGTGCTTTCATGGTCCCCAGGGGATGAATCCTACTGACTTAGTCGATCTTCTGACTTTTCATTTTGCGCCTCCGTGAGGTTGATGTTTGTTCTGAGTGAGATATCTCAAAATCTGTTGGGATAAGATGGATTGGATCAGGAAAATGTTATTATCCCTCAGGATAAACTGTTGCTAATTAGCGATTAAACATGTTTAGCTTTGTTTTTGCGTGCAATTCTTAATGATTAAAGCATGGCAGCATTTTAAGGCAAAGCACTGTGGTCATAAATGTATAAATACTTAAGAAATACCAAAGAAATTCTGATGCCAGCAAAAACAAACTATTGTCATTTTAAGAAAGAACTTTGTACTTTGCATGAATACAGGCAGTAATCATTTAATAATAATTACTGTAGCCTTTTTTGATCATTCTGTCAGTAACAGTCTTATTTTATCCTGCACGCAGCACGAGTCTGCCAAACAGCAGGGCAGAGTGAAAGGAGTTGGTTACCTCGTGAGAGGTTGGAGGTGTGCAGTCTGTTGCCTGCAGCTCTTCATCTAACAGCTCACTGTGGCTGCTCCTTCTTTTTCCATTACTCCCTGTAATGTTTGAAATTTTTCAAATTTTTCAAAGATCAGGAGTGTCGGGAATGACCACTGTCTTGTTTTGTAGATGCATTTTGCAAACGATTGCATTTCCTTTGACAACCTTATAATGAAATCAACTCATGTTTTGCCAGTTAAATGTGTGGTTTGCGTTAATAATACTGCATGTTAGCAGGGAATGTTACTGTACATGCATTGCTTTCCTCAGTGGGCCATAAGCTTAGTCACAGTTGTGTTACCTCAGTGACTTAACAGATACTTATTTACCACCTAATCCAACCACCCACCTATTCTGAGCTAAAAAATACTGTAAATGTAATTTTCATGACGGAGGGCTGGTGTGACACAGTTTCCTAATGAATCCTCCTTCCCTTAATTATTATTGAACCCTGTTGTCCGCCGTGTGTCAAGGACAGCAGACCTTCGACACAGGACAACTATCGTCAGCTGGGACCAGGACACAAACATTTCTCCAGTGATCGATGGAGACAGCTGTGGTAATGGCCTTAACAGCCAAGCATGGAGGGCGATCAGTGGCCATCGATCCAAGCGGCTGGGGAACCGATGTATGTCCGAGTTAAAGGTAATGTTTCACTGATTTCTGAGACCTGTGCGGTCAGTAGGAAGTGACCAAAGTATCACACTGGGTCAGTAAGAGCTCTCTCCTCGCTGGCACCCTCAGTTATTTACTTTGACTCTCCTCCTTTCCTCCTTCCCTCCCTCCCTTCTTCACTCAGTCAATGTATGTCTGTATGTCTTTTCTCTTTTCCACTGCACGTTTAATCAACCCGGGTCAAGCTCTGTTCAAGGGTTTGATGTTTCTGCTCTCAGATGCTCATTCAATTTTCCACTCTTGGCATAAATTTGCTGCAGCAGCGAGTCCACGTAAACACAGGAGCGAGATTCCATTAGTATGCTGCCTATTTAGCGCATGTTATTTTTAAGCTTTGCTTTGTACATTTTTCTCAACACGGACTTCAACTACATCAGGAGTTCAGAGAGAGAGAGAGAGAGATGCTGGCTGACTGTAGCTACACGAGTGGAATTTCATCACAGCAAGGTTTTTGGATCTTTAAGCTTTGGCGCATGCTAAAAGCCCGTCCGTACTCTCCCAGAAGATTTCACATGGTACATTGTAGTACATCTTCACAAACGGCCTGCGGGTACTCTGCATACACATAAAACACGGCCTCTATATTTACTCTTTAAAAGCCCTGTTACTTCTGCATTCAGGACGCTCTTGGAGCGGCTGAAGACCGGCCCACAAAGCGCGAGTCTTTAGAGTGGATGCTCGTCGACATTTTAAAAAAATGCATTTTGTCATTTTGCAATATCAGCGTTCACAAACAATCAAATGCCCTCCTGTTACAAGGCGTCTGAGAAGTAGGGCAGTAACGTTCGCTGACATACATAGCACTCAGAGCCTGAATTATGTAAACTCATCAAGCGTGAGGCTTAATTTATAACTCATTTCCTATGCTAGTTCTTGTAAACACTCAATAGTTTTATGTTATTAGCTTCAGTGGAGCTTATTTGATATAGCTGTCTGAGTCAGATACTTTACTTTACTCTGCTGTAGTCTATTGATGTCACATTAACTTTGTTTAAGACAGGCCGTCTATTGAACTCACAATATTTCAACATTGTGCAGGAATACAGACGGCCTCTGGGGCTCCGCCGCCTGCCTACTCTGGAGACACACCTCAGAGCTCAGCAGCTGTCAATTCAAACTCGATGTGCCTCACAGGTGCCAGCTCCACTCTGCCTCTTATAAGCCTTTGTTCATCGATCAAAGCGAACTGCCTGCCTGGGACTCAAAATGCAATAGAGCGCATTTCTGCAAAGTCAAACTGACCAGTCTCTCAACTTACTGAAGGTTCAATATTGTCAGAGGGTTGAGCTGACACCACAAACCCAGAGTGTAAGAGTGTGCGGCGCGTACAGCGCTCTTTGTGCATGCACATCAGCGTGTGAACGGTGTTTGTTGCGGTAAAATAAACCACTTAGCGTAAGATCGGAAGCATGTGCGGCATTGAGCGGTGGATCCCGTGTGTATCAGCTACTTACATCGAACATGTGATCACTTCCAGTGCTACAGGAAGCAAACTGAAACACACTTCACTCGTGTGTTTATGTATGCTACATGTCAACACCACAAAGTCGTCAAATCCTTCAAAATAAAAGAAAGAATGCGTCCTTTGAAACACACAGATTTCTGATCTGACGCACATACAGACAGGGTGACATCTGTCTGTGCCTTTGTAAACCATTACAAGTCTGTCTGTTTTTAAAATGTTTCATGATGTGACAGTAAGACATTTAAAGGATAACTTCAGTTGGATCCTATTTTGCCATGTTTTTGTGTCAAATTGACTAATGGGGACATTTATGAATTATGAATCTGGTCCAGTATTGAGTGAGAGTGCTACAGACTGCAGCCACAAAACAGGCAACAACGTAGTCCCTGTCAAAATGCATCCACTGAACGAGCTGAGTCTGACTTGAATTCGGTGGCCAGCATATTTATTTGAGCTGGACTGCACAGGTACAGACTACAAACTGAAGAGACTACAAGAAGAGACAGAAAGGCAGGCAACAGGAAGTGGACAGTGAACCAGCTGCATCAAGGCTGTGAAGCTCTGGAAATTGGTGATGTTCCTGTGGGTGTTGTGACCTCGTGCCCACAGAGATTTCATACACAGGATCAAGCAAAGGGTGAGGAAAACACCATTTCCGTGCAGCACTCTCACTGAATACTGAATTCAAAAACTGTTGTCCCTGTTAGACACTTTGACACAAAAACACGGGGCTTGTTTTGGACACACGAGCAGCAGTAGGGGTGGCAGCTTTGGTCAGTAAACCATTGCCATGAACGTTTTTTCAGACCTTCATAGCCTACAAACTTTTTTTGACTTTTCATCTGCCCACCATGAGGATGACGTTTTTGTATTTCTGTGCAGTCCATTGGTTTATAACTACGTCCCTATCAACCTCAGCTGTACTTCAGTTTTAGCTTTAACTCTTAGCTAACACAGTGAACATGGTAAACATACCAACTTAACATCACTATGTTAGCATTTTCAATGTGAGCATGCTCAAAGCAGCGCAGTGCTAAGTAGCTTTACGAAACTGCTAGCATGGCTGTAGACTTAACAAGGATTGTTTTGAATGTTTTCATCATGGCTAAGAAGTTAATAAGTTTTCTATCTATCTGTTCCGTGTATCCGTTTTTCTGCAATACATAGCTTAGCTTTCACATGAGAATAAGTCTCACCATCATATTTTTTAAAATGATGGATACTGGAGCTCTTGTTGTTACTTTACTACAGGAACAAAATGAACAGTATTAGCGTGTATCCACGGTGCCTGTTGTAGGTTTTCCACTCGTAAAAAAGTTCTGTTTGTGATTAATCATGTTTGCTGCAAATATCAACGCAACAAAACAAGCTGGCAGGAATGAAATAAATGTGTGAGATCCAGAGAAGTTTAACTTTTAAAAGTATCATCAGCACAGCCATTTGTCTCCCCACCACCACTCTCAGCTCTGTGCCATCGTGACTCACCGTGCGTCTGTGTGAGCGGGCATCGGTGTGTGCTATTTAAGGCGGTGTGGTCACAGTGCGCTGGCCCGCTGTGTCTGTCTGATCTCTGATGGGAGAGGTAGCTCTGGTTGAGCGGTCATGACCCTCCCACATAGTACTGGGGCTGTGGTGGACGGAAATGCGGAATGAGTTTTACTGAGCACAATGCCCACTCTTTAATATCCGCTGCTAATGCATCTGTGATCGAAACACCTGCTGGTGATCGCTTTCATCTCGCGCCCCGAAAATGATCCGATGTCATTGTCTGAGTCTGCTTTCCTCTCTCGATGGGCACTTCAGAAAAAGAGCTGGCGGTCTTTTGAAAAGCAGCACAATTGTACCGCATCAAAATCTTTCATTAATGGCCTCTCAAATATTTCAGAAATTAATTTTAAAGTTTGAAAGCTGCGTTTTTTGTTTTTTTTTAATCTTCTGAGTGCAGAGTGAACCACAGACATTTAATAGCAACAGCTGCAAACAGTAAATTGGAAGTTGAAGAGACACCGTGTTCACTGTTGGACAAACTGCTCCCACTTCTGACCCAACCTGACTTTCTCTGTCCCCACTAACTCCTGACCCGTCTTAACCTATCGATTTGTGTTCTGTTCCCGCTGGTTTGTTTATCTGACCCAAGGCTTAGCTTGAATCTATCAGGAAGACTTCACTCCACTCTCTGCTCTTGTTCCAAATGGACAGGGCGTTAGAGTTTCTTTTTAGGGCCAGCACGAATTGCCAGTTTGCTACATAAAAGACACCTGTGGGAATACGCTGCTTTATTATCACGATTTCTGTCTACAGCGCTCTGTTCAAATAACGAGCAAGTCGCTACCGGGCTTTAATCATCAGCAGCAATTACTGCCAGTGATTGCTCACAGATTTGGCCTGTTTACATCTCAGGAATTGCCCAGTATGATGGAGCTACAGAGAGAAGCTAAGCTGGAATAATGGGGCGGTATTACATTTTTAATTGTGACCTTTTATCTTTCCTCTGTCTTTAAAGGTCATTCTCTTATTGGGCATGTTCCTGACTTTCTGGGGTGGATTTGAAACTGTCAAATCCAGCGTGTTCCTATGCGCCTCAAATCATGGCAGCACGGAGCAAAGTGTCCTTGAAACATATGCTCTATCACTAATTAAAGGGGAGCTCAAGAAAGGCCCAAAGTTGCCCAAAGCATATACCCACTAATGAACGGAAACAATCCTCGTGTTCATGGAGGTGATCGTCATTTCAGGTCAAGACATACCGGTCATACAATGTGTCACTAGGGGTGCAAAGGGGTGGAACAGTTCCAATAACTTTCCATGGAAATTTAAGCAGGGGGGGATTTTGGAAACATTCCAAATCGGAAACTTTGAATGGGAATTATGGAAATTTATGGGAATTAACTGGAAATTTGGGGTAATTTAGGAAATGGGGGTAAGCTAGTGTCATGATAAGAACTCATACATGGTCAATGAAATGATGCTAGCTAGCTAGCTAGTTTCCAACTTTAAAAATTCCCAGAATTTTGCAACCCTCTGTGTCACCCATATACTCAAATCTTGAATTAGGACATTGTAGAGTAAAGTTAATATTGTTCATGTACCTTGTGCCTAATGAAAGATGGAAAACAGACTGAGGCACAACACGATATTTGGGGGGAAATGTATCCCAGCAAAAGATGACGACATGATAATATAATCTGAGACATTTTGAGACACTCTTAAGGCCGACTCAGGCAGAACGTGGGCTGAATTATAGATGCTTTCTGTCTGAACATATCTTTAGATTTGCCATCATTGATTCAACAGCATTAAATTATCAGCTAGCTCTGCGCAGAGGAAAAACTCAATCTTTACCGTCTCCCTTGGTTGTACCCACGAGTGACCCAGAGGTAGAAAAAAATAGATGTTATGCATCTTACCGTGAGTAATCATTCAGATGTTGTTTAAAGTTTGTGCTCTGTAAAGTGAATTATGGGTGGAAGGAGCCCGAACAATGACGACTGAATGAAGGGAGAGATGTTCAGTTGACCGAACTTTGTATGAGATTCTCAACTTGAGGTCTCAACACATAATTTAGCTTTTCCAGAGTTTATTTAAATATGTTTAGAGGCCTTAGGAGGAGATTTTTGTTTCTAGTAATTTACGAGATAAAAGATTGGAGGCGAATCTAAAATAACAGAATTTTTTGTAGCAGACAAACGTTTACTCTTTGTTCCCGTTCCTATATCTTGTCCTGACCCTCTGGGTTTTAAAACACTGAACTAGAGCTCGGTCTCTAATGAAACATGAGTTTCTTTAGCCTTGTTTTTTGATGCTTTTAACTGCAGCCCAGTGTTTTTTTTTCCTGAGAAGCGAGTCTGATTGGAACAGTGAGGAACTTTGGCACAAAGCAAAGGCACCCTAGATGCATGTTGTTAACCCAGATCTTCACTGAATCAATACTGAGTGTTGGACTTCAGGGTACCACACGTTTCCTCTTTCACACTGACAGGCTACCTGGGCTTGACACAGTTGTCTTGCCTCAATGTAGGAATTTAATACGTTGTCACACAAAGGCACCAACCCTGAAACAGCCCTTCTGTTACTTGGCAGCACATAACTCTTTTTAGAGAGCCGAGATGTGCTGTAGGACAGTATCTTCACTCCCTACAGTTTCCAGAAGTTCCAATCGCCAGCTGTAAACCGTCTTGGCGGTGTTCTTAGTAACGTAACCTTTTAAAAGATATTTTTCTGAATCCTCGCAGCTTCAAGAATCCACTCGTCTTACCACGCAGAGGTATAAAAGAGTGGCCTTGTAGGCAGAACACATCGATACAAACCACAGAGAGCTGATCCAACGTGATGCCATGTGCACGGTGAGCAAAATCTGATACAAGTGGATCCATTAAACATCGACTAAATGTCATCAGTCAACCTGTAGAGCTGCAGTCCTTGCAAAGAAGAACAGATCCAAAATCTCTCTTAACCGTGGACCGGAGTGATACCGCTGCTGACATTTTGGCAGTTTGTGCTCTGCTCTTCTAAATCGAATGAAAACATTGTGCGGCAGAGGCGGTTACATTTATACCAGCTCGAGCCATGTGTTTTCACAGTCACATGCAGCATCCTTCTGTTTATTCATGAGCTTGTTGCCATCCAGAGAAGAGAAAAAAAAAAAAGGTTTCCCTGGAGAATTGGAAAGAGTTTCACACAAAAAGATCCCAAACTGACAGATCCCCCCAAATCTCTTTTCTCTTTTTTCCCCCCTCTCCATCACCACGAGGCTGCGTCCATCCAAATCTGGAGGCCGGCGCTGTATTATTAGTAAAGGGCTCTCCTCATCAGCAGAGCGCGTGGGTTGTGTACAGTTCACGCTCTGAGACACAGTCGAGCGAACGCCTCTCTCCAACGCCTTTTATCTGCGCTTCACATACAGCTGGAGGCTGAAAAAAACGGGTGCAAAACTTGTAGCCAGTGACATCATTATGGTATTTGCCTCGACATATATCGGTAGCACTTTTTTTTGTTTGTTTGTTTTTTTCTTGCACATCGGATGACAAATCCTACAGCACGATTTAGCCCACCCACAGTTCAAGTCATCCATACAGTGCTCACATTGTGACGGAGTCACGATGCAAAACTCAGGTCGTGTTTTTGTTTTTGTGTTTTTCACTTCGTACTTTTTTTTTTTTTTTAATTGCGTTCTCCAGCGACAACACTTCCTCGTCTTTCTTTGGAATTAAGTTATTTTTAAGTTAAGTTATTAAGTTATTTTTGCAACCATTTTTGTCATTTCTGATACAGCAAAGTTTTAATTTATTTGTATACTATCAGATGCTGATGTTCTCTTCCCGTCCTCGTTATTTAAAACTTATTTTTGAAGCAGCATGCAAATCTTTTCTTTTTTTTTAAGCATCACCGTTTGCTTGTTTTTGCAGTCTTATTCTGGCCCTGCATTGCAGTCGCAGAGGGGAAGAATAGGCATTTGTTCTCTGTAACCATGGACATTCAGAATGAAACCTTCACGTCGACAAGAATGGCAACAAGAGACGGCGGACATTTCACATTCTATTGGCATGATTATTTACTGCGTCTCTCACAAAAAGCCTGAAGGTTGTTTGATTAGATGGTTACATTTTCCTTCCTTGATCCCGAGAATAAAAAAAGCAAGATTCATTTGCACATTTTACTGTGAAAAGAAGACATAGGACTTTCTATACACACTGTTTGTGTGATTTAGTCTCCCTCTGTGCTCGCTCCTTTGTCGAACTCTGCATCTTCTCCAAAATAAAAAATAAGCCTTAGAGGATATTAATCTTACATTTAAATGTTGATTTTAGCAAAAAACGGCTGGAAAATCTCCAATATTTCTTTTATCTGTGAAGGTTCTCAGCCGTCCAGGTCATCTTTCTTTGAGAAGGGTTGAATCTGGGGCAGCTGGACTCGGTTGCACCGAAGAACTGAAGAAGCCTCTTGGATGAGAGGTGAAACGTCTTCAGGGATCCACAACCAGCCTGCCCCAGATTCATCATTCATTCTTTTCTCCAAAAAAAAAAAAAAAATGACCTAAATCATCCATCCATTTTCTGTCATGATATCATAAGAAATTATTGTTATATAATGCTGGAAAGTGCTAACAAAACTGTGATAAAAACAAGTAAATCTATACAGTACATTCGCGCGCTTGGTAGATAATTCTAGGGCTTCTCGTCTCTACTGGTTTTCATCCATGTCTTTCAAATGCTGCTTTCAGTCTTCGGTCTTGCACAGTATCAGGTGTGTTTGTGTCTGTGTGTTAGTGATACAGGCATGATGTAGAGGACAGGAGGCCTGTGACCTTTGCCACAGTCCAGATACCAGATGCTAGCATCACGTGGTTAAAGCCCAGCTGGCGGGATCAATGGCCTTCGTAGCAGCTGGTCATATGGGGAGGCTTAACACGGTCCCAGCAATTAACCTGCAAATGTAGCACAGATCAGAGGTGGCTCGTCTAACCAGGGAAAGGTTTGATCCATCTCAAAATGATGTACAGCAAAATAGTTTGTTGGTCCATGTGAGCTGTGGTTAAGCTTGGTTCAAACCGAATAACGACAGTCAGATACATTTTGATCAGTTGCGTGTGGCTAAAGTAGGACGACCGTACATCGTTTCTTGATAACGAGCCCATGAAAGACATCGCTGTAGCTACAGGCAGGTGATAAATTCAAGGAAAAAGCTGAACAGATGAGTGGAGAAACATAACGAATACAGATGCTTCCACACAGGTGCGCCGCACGGTGCGATTAAGCCATTAGCTTCCAATCACGCTCTCTGACATGTATAAAAAGCTCTCCGCGCCCACTTGACTCGGATTTTGTCTCCCAGCACAGATGGCGGAAGCTTCAGGCACTGATTGAGACTGATCAACACGCTGGTGGTCCAATAGGAAACGTAATCTACGATTTGATGACCGTGATGCTTACGCTGTGTGAGGAAACAACCAACTCCTCCGGTAACTGATGACGTCAATCACTGTCTGCAAGGGCGGTCCATCAACAATCACATAGAGAGGATATTATAGTAGTTCTAGTGGTTCTGTTATGTCTTGTTGGGGGCGTAGTTTGGACGTAGCTTGTCCCCTCAAAGGGAAGGAAATTCTGATCCTGTGAAGAAACTTTCTATCTCTTCCAGGATGACCTTCATAGGGCACGAGGCGTCACTGACTGATCTGATGAGCATCAACATGACGTGAATGTCCTTCACGTCACCAGATCCCAACCTAATTGAACACATATTGGACAGCACTCTCCATCAGCGTCATCAAGACGCCGAGGGAGGGAACGTCACGGTAACGTGTGGGTCTGTAGTTTAGTCATGATGTGTTGCCGTATAAGCTATTCTCACTCTGTTGCCTCTTCTGAGTTTCTGAAGAGATGAATCAATCAATGATACGTCTGCCTTGTCGAGCCCACTGTAGGTCTTCATGTTGGGAATGTGGGTGTCACGGCGAAACGCTCACTCTCACCCACTAATGCGCAACTCGACTTGACTCATTCTTATAACGCCGCTCTCCTCCTTCTTCTCTCCGCACAGGAAGCCAAATCGCTGAGAAAAGCTCACCGCAACAGCAACCGACACAAAGGATCGTGTTTGTTGTGTTTTTGTTTTTTCAGCTCCAATTTCATCTTCAGTGTCTGCACGCATTCGCACACTCCTCCTCTGTTCTTACCAAGCAGTACATGCATGTGTGTTCGGCATACCAACGATCACATTTGCTGCCTCTCTGTCAGGAGTGCTCTCTCTCCTGAGTCATGTGACGGCAACCTGCGCTGCCCTTTTTCGTTCTGCAGCACTTTCTTTCAAATTGATTTTGCAGGAGAGCGGGCCTGACGATTGATAAATCGGCATGAGTGTGACAGCTGCATGACCAGACAGAGGCTTGATACACACAGACCTCATGTATATATATATATATATATATATATATATATATATACATTTTTTTTTTCCACAGTCCTACATCTGTCAGCCTATCCTGTGAATTATCAACCAGGCTTCTCCTAATAAAACATTTATTTCGTTATTTCAGATTAGTTTTTTTCCCCCTCCACCCCTCCTTATTGTGAAGGCAGTGTGTAAATCATTACTGGAGAGAGAGAGAGAGAGAGACAGAGAGAGAGAGAGAGAGAGAGAGAGAGAGAGAGAGAGAGAGAAAGGAAAGGTTGAGGAACAGAGGGAGAAAAAGAAAGAAAAGGTGGTTGACATTCACGAGTGGGAGAGGAAAAAAATTAAATAGAAGAATTGATGGAAGAGAGGCTGGCTGTCTCAGGAGGAGAGAGGGAGAGAAGGTCAAGGGGATGAGGGTCCGCTGCTCCACAAATTACCGCTCAGCTAGTCGTTGGCGTTTCTCGATAATTTGCAGCCCAGGGGGAGAAGGAGATCGGTAGTGATTGTAGTGGATAGATATGAGAGGGGGGAATATATTGCTATGGACTTTTCACTGGGTTTCAGTGGCAGATCTATAAAGAGAGTGCTTATGGGAGAAAGGGCCAGGGTCAGAGCCATCAGCTGACCGTCGGAGGAGTGCGAGCCTGTACTCATGCTGATATCAGTCTATCCTCTATCAATGGTATGGAAATCACGGTTTGATTAATGTGGAGTTTAGCTACATGCTAATAAGCTTTTGTTGTTTAACATATATTTACATATACCACAGTTTAAAAGTTTGGGAACGCCTGGCACAAAAGTATGATTTGTTATAGTCAGATAGCTGGATTACTCTGTGTTTTTGAATAATCGCTGATGATTTTGGGTTGTAGAAAGTCCTCTTTACAAATTTATGTTATCTTGTATGAAGGATTTTTAAAAAAATAAAAATAACTGAGTGTCTTTTAGCTCAGTCAGTAGAGCATCTGCCCCATGTACAAAGGCTCAGCGGCCCAGGGTTTGAATCCGACCTGTGGCTCTTTCCCGCATGTCGTTCTCTTATTCCCATGTTTTCAGCAACTATTTTTTATTATCATTACTGACTGATGTTACTCATTACCACTTGTGTCTGAGTCTATATTTGTATTTTACGCACCGTGAAGTGTTGACTTCTCACCGTTGTAACGCTGGCACCGTAGTCATGGTAACCTTGATTTATCGTCTCATGCTGCCCACGTCTCTTATTTCCAGGAATGCAGAGATTCTTAGAGGGACACTCGACTAAACGAAGCCTCATCTCTTCTCCGTCGACGCGTCTGAGAGGTGTGCAGATGACGTTGTCTGATGCTGGCTTCAAGGTCTGCAGCTCTGTTTCGAACTCAACCATTGAAGAGGAGGCGCGAGTCTGATTAGAGGGTAGCAGCGCCGTAGCTAGACATGTAATAAGTCGAGTATATTCTTGTGTGCCCAGGCCTAGTATTTCAAAATACATAGACACCATGGCTGAGCTGGTAGAGTGGAGGACTGGCAGCGATTATAGCAGTTAGTATGAGCTGGCTGTGACTCACCGGGCAAATCAGGTCATCCACTAAGTGTCCACCTGTCCACATGTCAGGGACACCGGAGACCAAATTGCTTAGACCAGTGCTTTGCATGCACAGGCACGGCACTGTGGACCCGGCTCATGGCATGCTATATAGCACCATCGTGTCCCAACCTCATTCATCAGTGGGTGAGTAAAGGTGCTATATAAATGCAGTCCATTTACCATTCACACCCACTTCGTGCCACGATCTCCATGGCCAGCTGTGCGGAGGTGAGCAAGCGCGCAGGTTTCCCCCTCGAGATCTGTTTTCATTCTTTATGCAGCTATTTCTGTCAGCTTTGGACGTGAACAAATGAATGCAACACGATGAAATGTCTTCCAGGGGAGGCTGTCAGGAAGTGTGTTTTATTATACCCCCGTTTTTGAAATGATTATCGCATCTCCCCTCCCTCAGTGACGGTACACTTTCCTCTCTGACTTCAAGTGTAGCTGCTCGGAACAACTTTAAACGGCTCTGCTTTCCGACGTGGTTGGACAACACGTCAAACCATCCAGCCTGTTTCAAGTCTTTGAGTTTTATTCTTTCCCGGTTTTCTTTTCTCATTTCTGGTGTTGAAAAATCACATCTCTTTTAGTTCCGAAAAACAAAACAGAAAAACACGTTTTTCTTTAGTTCGGAAAAGCCTGAAAAAACAGAAAAACGATGGTGGCCTTTCCTCTGTTTTTCCTCGTTGCACACTGCAACATCACTCTTCTTTCACTTTGCTGAGTTTATAGTAGCTGCGCAGAAGAACGGTCGACGTTTAAAACACGCCACGGCAGGCCAAAACAATTCAACACCGGATAAGATGGTCAACTGTTGCGGGCCCAGCGTCTGTTGCGCTGATATTGTGTACTCTGAACCCTAATGAGTCATGATGAACAGTGACACTGCAGCATCTGTTCGCCGTAGCTCCTCTACACGTCCTTCCCTTTTGTCTTTGCTTGTCAGGACGCTTGTAACAATCGCCGAGATCTGCGAGGGCGGCGGCTCAGGTCAGGCTTTTTACGAGCACTCAGCGACAAAGTCCAGAGAGTGATGGAGTGTCCATCTGCACAAATCTATTGAACGTGTTGACAAGCGATTCATTTCTCTGCCTTCCCCATGTTTGGACAGATAGATGCCTCCAGTCCTCTACAAAGAGATGGATGTCAGCTGATATCTGGGTCGACTGTATTGTCTACTATAGCATAAGTGGGTCAAAGTAATGTGTGTGTGTGTGTGTTTACGTTTATATGACAGATGTGTTCCTCGGTATAAATGCAGATGAAGACTGATATGTATTCATGTCATTCACTCTTCTGTTATCCATCATGGTTGAGTTACCTGGGGTTGCTGCTGAGTATTTGTGTGTGTGTGTGTGTGTGTGTGTGTGTGTGTGTGTGTGTGTGTGTATGTGTGTGGGTGGGTGCTAAATGTGTTGGTGTTGGGTTGGTGCACCTCTCTTCATTACCCTCTTCGCAGCTGCAGACAGACTCCTCAGCAGGAACACACAAACTTTTTAGCACTCACCGCAGCCCAGCCACAAACACACACACACACACACACACACACACACACACACACACACACACAAACCCTAAGACAAGCCAGCAGTTGAGCTGACTGTAGCACATTGCCACACATTGCCTGTCCCTCACGGGTGCTCTTATGTGCTGTCGCCCCGGGCCTGACTCAGCCAGCCACCGGCTCCCCGACGCTCTCCTCGCTGCACCTGGATGCAACTCACAAAACCGTACCAACTTAATTCATTTCTCCTGGAGAAATTTACTTATTGCGCATCATTGTGTTACCCGCCCCTGGAAAATGTGCTGCCTCACAGATATCTGCAGACCCGGAGAGATTGCAGATTTTTAATAGCTGGAACTCTGCTGCAGACACTCGCCGGAGCAGAATTAATGCACTGCTCTCCGGTGTGTGTGTGTCTCTCTCTCTTTTTCCGTGTGTGTGTGTGCTGTTTGTTTGTTTGTCATGGTGGTAGTGGTGGTGTTACGGCATGTTTTGGCTAAGGCTTGTACTGTTCTCCTCGCTGGCAGGCTGACGTTCTCCTGGAGCAGATGGTGCCGGCTGTGAACGTGAACGCTGCCATGCCCTTGGATGGGACAGGAAATCTCTCTTCCCCTCATTTCCCTTGATTGCCTTTTTTGTTCCTCTTGTCTTCCTTTTTATCTCTCCACTCTCTCTCTCTCTCTTCTGCTACCTTTTCTTTTCTTCAGTTCTTTTTTGAATGAACCTCGGGGGCCTGCAAGAGGAAATCTTGGATGCGGCTTTACTTGTTTGCAGCACGGCGCTCTTTGATAAGAAAGTGTTGCCCCGTTTTTCTTCTGCACTTTTCCGTGTTCTCCGCTTTGTCTGGCGTTTGTTTCGGCGTCCCACTGCTAAGCTCCTAACCTCTGACCGCAGACCACTGAGAGAAGCCGTAACTGTGGCTTAGCCTTCATTAAGCCTGTATTCTCTGTCCGAGCTGATTATTAGAGCTGGTAGTTAACCCGAGCCTTGACATGTGACCCGACTAACAGCACAACTTTCTCCAAGTCCACCCAGAAGTCAAAGCTTCTTCTTCTCTTTCTGACCCAATACTGAAGCATTAACTGCCTTTGACTGTCTGTTTCCTCTCTGTCTTTAATCTCGTCTGTCCTCCTGGTCTGGTCTGGTCTGGTCATTAAACCACCCACTCGTCTGTCTGCTCCTCCAACGTCTGTTTACCTGCAAATCAGTTTCTCATCCATCCAACAGCAGCTACATGCTGATCTCACCACTCCGCCACGCTCTGTTTTCCCCCCTCTTGTTTCCGTGTATCTGTCAGTCCGGTCTACTCCTGCGCATCCCGTCAGCCACATGTCTCCTTCTGCATAATTTGTTTTGTCTCCCCTGCCTGTCACTCTTAACAGGTGATTGACTCGGCGCTCCACAGAGACGGCGCCCATGCACCGCTTTCGGACTGGCAGGATGACACATTTCCGTCCACATCGCGGCGTGATATTTTTATCACACGGGCTCTTGTTTTGCAGCGCGATCCATTTTTCATTGTGCCGGGGTGATTGCGGCCATCAGTCAAGAGGATCCACTGAGTTTTCATTATCTTATAGCGCTCAGCGCGTTTATATCTTTTGAGACCACAGATGCATTTAACAACACAAGAGTAAAGCGCTGAACGGGAACACTCGGGACGTCCCGGGGTCGGCCTCTGCTGCGCTCAGGCTGTGGCTGGTGTGTGCATTTGTGTGTGTGTGCAAGGTCTTAGTTAGTGCATACAGAAGGGGTGAGACACAGAGGTCAACAAAATGGAGAGATTATTACTCCAGACAGACAGAAAACCCAGAGAGACAAGTGATGTTGTTTGTAGAATGAGTTCAAGGTCCGGCCTGGGGTCAGCTGCATAAAACTCAGTGTCAACCCATCGTGCATCACCCATTTGTTTGTGGACAACTGTTTTGAAGCATTATGAAAGCTGCCATCTTGTTTTTTTAGAGCCAGAAGTTACTATATTTGGATGACAGCGTGGAGCCGGTGAGTGACATACTGCGACCTGTCTGCTTATAAAGGATTCTGCATTACAGATAAACTGTATGCTAAAATATACATATAAATAAGCAGTGCGGTAACAGAATATTGATTCATATATGCAGATTTTTATACTTTGATCTGAGTTTGTTTGATGTGTTGCACTGGACAGACTCACTGGTAGCCACACCCTAAAGCAAAGCCTGCTTTATTATTATTTGGCTCCAAATGGGGCGATAATTTACAAACTGAACATCATGCTGTGTGGAAGAAGGCATGAAACTAGAAATTAAAACCATAAACTCAACTCATGAACCGAAAAGTAATAACTGCATGGAGGAAGTAGGGTTATTTCCCCATTATACGACTGGACCCGACTGTTGCAGCCGATGGACCTGCCTCCTGCTGCTAATTATATTCTGTTATTCAGTTATTAACAGCGACACTGCAGTTGTCTTAACCAAGTCTTAAAAAGGTAGTAAAGAGTTAGTAAAGGGCTGTGCCTTGGGTGCTGATATTTGTATCGTCTACGCTGTCAAACGTATCAAAGAACAAGAACAAATTGTTGTAAATATGCCGTTATGTTGCAGCTCAGACTGATGTCAGCAGCTTGTGGTTGTCATGGTAATCAAACATGCAAGTTTTCACGATGAATGAAGTGTTGCACGGAGTGGTGGCATGGAAAAAAAAATCATGAATACCAAAACAGACTTTACAAACGCTTCACAATGAAGGATAAAATACAGTGAATCAACACGTGGCTGTGTAACTTTCAAAAGAAAAGATAACGCCATCGTCAGTTTTCAAATAAAAATTTTAATTACTCATAAATACTTGCTTCCGGTATGACCAGCATAGCTTATGGTGGTTAAACTTTGGAATGACGCTGTCGCATAACTTGATGACACGTCTCTACTGCTGCAGAAAGACGTTCAGAAAAAGTTGCCTATCTTCATAAAACCATGCTTACAAATGTTCTGAAGCACCGGTTAATATGTATGTTTTCTCATAGCTGTCCCCTGCACTTCTTTCCTTCTGATGACTGCACTGGAACATATTAACAGCAGGTTGTCTCATGTCAGCAAATGTTAATGTATGATTTTTTTTAAGACAGACTTTGAACATCACAGCGTCTCTAAATACTTAAAAGACTCCTTGAAGTCTCCCTCTGGTTGCTTGTCTCCGTCGGTGGCTCTTCTTTTAGGAGGCGTCAGTTAGTTTATGTGTCAACACTTATTGTCCCATTATGCAGTCAGATTGAGCAGTGCAGGCAGTTTTAATCCAAGCAGCTGTGTCGTTTATTCCTCACCACTCAGGGGAGAAGGAGAAGGAGCAGCTGATACAGTGACACGCTGTTTTCATCCTGCCCGTACAGTCGAGAGCGTGTAACCTTTGATTCAGGCGGAGCTCAGGATTCTCATCAATTATAACTCCTTGATTAGTGCAGTGCGAACACAACGCCGCTCTCTGCTCTTTGAAAGCATAATGATGCAGTCCTCCTTTCCCCACCCATCCTTTACACACTAATGGACTGAGCCACGAGCACTCTCACAGGGTCTTCATGTGCAGTAATTGGGGGATACTGTACTGTACGTGAGCCTTGAGGTGGGGGGGGGGGAAATGGTGCATGTAGTACAATCAGCAGTTTGAAGTGATACCTCGAGCCTTTATGCTGCTGTCAATAAACTCGTAGTTAAAACACAGCATGTTGGGCAAAATGGATTTCACTTATACTGTCTGTTTTATTTAACAACAGTCATGTGTGCGCGTCTCTGTGCTTTATAGAGTGATCAAAGGAGCAGAAGGACACGAGTCGACAGCAGGGTCTTTTCTTTTATCTCTAATTTTATAACTCTATGTGCACCGTGGGAAGCATTGTCACCTCTGTGTGTGTATATATATATATATATATATATATATATGTGTGTGTGTGTGTGTGTGTGTGTGTGTGATTCTACATATGGATGTGTGTGTTTGCTGCATTCTGCTGCAGTTTCTCCCAGCCGCGTTGAGTTTATTAGCCGATACTGGATGGAAGACAAAGTGTGTTTAACCAGGCCTGACCTCTGTGGCTCCGCAGTAAGGAGACTGACTATTGTAAAACTGTCTTTACTTTGACAAAACACTTAGAGAGTCCTGAGGTAGATGATAATGTTTTAAAGCGTCCTTTTGCTGTTTACTGAAACGAGGTGTTTCCACCCATCACGTACTTTGTAGTCGTTGTGAACACACCGAACACTCTCATGGTTCTGGTTTCTCTGTTTAATATCACCGTGAATTGATTATCTTTTGGCTGTTTGTGGAACAAAACAAAACTTCAGCTCGGGAATTGGGGGAAAATGTGACGTGCATTTTTCACTCTGACATTTTATAGACCAAACAATTCATCGATTAAAGGTCCCGCGCGGAGTTAATGACCTCTAGTAGCGCTGTGGAGCAGCTTTTGTGGACACATCACCGTGGAAACAATGCACGTTTCAAAAAAACATTTGTTAGACCGACGTGATTGCTTACAATAAAACTCCACGGGGCGCCTCTAATCACGGACACAATCAACAGATTCATCTATAACAACACTTGCTACTTGCAGCCGCCGCACTGTTTTTGCAATGACCCTATAAATGGAGAGAAAATCCATGAAAGAGAAAGATTGCAACTGAAGCACAAAGGCAGCAGGGGTCCAAACACAGAGTTCAAACTGCGGGTTTGCGCATCCCTGACTTTTTATTTTCGCCTGAATCTTTCCTCTCTCTACTCGCTGATGCAGTAAATGTCTGACCCACAGTTAGAGACGTTTTGAATGTTTGTTGTGTTTGCACACGCTTACACTGGAACGGGAATACACACACACACACACACACATATTGCAGAGTGCTGACAGTGTGGTCCCAGGTTCAGTGGTAAAAGTGCTGCGGATGGCCCCTCGGAGAGCGTCGCACTCAATTCCTCTAATGATGCACACTCCACTTGAGACACAGCGAACGTTTGAAGGGACGTTAGTGAGTGTATTAGAACGGGGAGGAGGTCGGAGGCAAATATGACGGAAGAAGAGGCACAATCAGGCGGTGTGAAAAGGTCTAATAGGACTGATGAATATTTTACTCTCTGATAATAAGGGTAAGCCGCACAGAGAGCAGAGTACAGGGATCTGGTCACCTGCTGCATGCCCATCAAGAGATGAAATACAGTCGTATTATTCAACTGTTAAGCTGACTGTAACCGGCAGATTCTCCTCGTGCTTTTCATTAGAAGTTGTAAATGTCAGCGTTAACGTTACAGGCCACCAATCACCTTCGCTCAGCCTGAAAAGGAAAAGTCATATTTTGCAGCTGACTTCTCATCTCCACTTTCAAGCTTGTAGCCTATAAGAGGAGTTGGAAATTAATTGACGGCGCCGCTATAATTTCCTGTCTCAATCCTTTTGTATGCAAGTAAAAACCCGGGATCTTCCTCAGATGGTTTAATCTCCTCGCCGTCCAAGTACATCATGCATGACTGCTCGCATTCTCAGCCCCTCTCTGTGTGTGTGTGTGTGTGTAAATGAGCGTGTCTCCCCACAGCTAGGATTAGCGGGCTGTGTATTGTCAACGTCTGTGCAGAGTATCTACAGGGCAGTGTGTGTGAGGGAGGAAATGAGGCGATCAGTAGCGAGGCTGTGATCAGCAGTGACGGCCCGCCTCAGGATCACCTAGCAGGTGATTTGGAGGGACACAACACGTTTGTTGTTGTTGTTGTTGTTGTTGCTTCTAAAAATGGATTTGGAGCTTTTATTAGACGCTTTGATGATGAACCGCCCAAAAAAAGCAGCAGCCAAATGTTGTTTTTGGCCGTGAAATATGCAACAATTTGTTAGGTTCTCTTGTATTAAACACAATATGCTGCTGCGTTGTATTCTTTCATTATTACTTCTCTTTATCCTTTTATCTTTTCGCATCTGCCCTGTCTAGGAGGGCCTCTCTCTCTCTCTCTCTCTCTCTCTCTTTCTCGCTCTCAGTTCTCCAGGGAGGTTGTGTGTTTGCAGCTCATTCCTGACACGGAGACCACTCAGCCTCTCATCAGACGCCTGTCCTTTGCTTAACCTCACACGGCCCGCTTTTTCTCCCTCCTCCCATATTCAGGGCAGAGACAATTCACGACATAATCCCCCGACTACACTTCCATCGCGTCGTAGTGACAGCCGCACTGAAAGTGAGGGGAGCAAGAGAGTTTAGAGCGACCGTGACAGGTTATAGTGATTCACTGGCCTTATAATGCAAACATGATTTGGAGGGGAAAAAAAAACAGAAAGCCATTGAGGCACAAAGGAGGAAATAATTAGAGTGAGTGAGAGGAAGAGGTTTTAATCAGATTTGATCCATGGAAGTGACGCGATCGGTGTCAGTGGAAGGACTTGTGTGAGCACATCATGCTTTGTAACTTATAATCACCTCTTTAAAACACTTCTGTATGGATTACATTTATGTTTCCACATGTGTCAAGTTACAGCCGTATAAAATAAGCCAGCGGATTTTGTTGCATGAACTCTATTGTACCTCATAGGCTGGCTGTGGATTAGGAAGTAGGTTGCCCATTAATCACAGGGTTGGTGGTTTGACCCCGGCATGTCCACGTGTGACACAAGTGACATTGAACATAACACTAAACACCTGTGTGCTCCTGATGCATGCATCGGTGTGTGTGAATGGAAAAGCGCTTTGTGCGCTGAGGTGGAAAAGCGTGATATCATTTATAATGAGCGGAATTTGTCCAAGACTGCCGCACTCTTCTTACAGCCAAATGACTCACTTCCTTCAATTACACAGCACAGGAAGGTGTTTAACCTGGGCTGACTCAGCACCCTGCGGTTTTCCATATGAGCAGGTGTGATCATGACGTACTCCATTCAATGCTGTCCTGCCCTGATGCCTCACCGTCATTCTTCTGTCATAAACCAAAGTGAGATATACCGTCTAAACCAAACACAGGAGAAAATGGTTTCCAAGCAGTGTGTGTGTGTGTGTGTGTGTGTGGAGCATGAAAACATGTGATCCCGACTCTGTAAATCCCAGATGCTCGCGGTTACTGCTGTCAAACAACGATCTGTCACAGCCACTACAATCATCAGGAACATAATGGACCATCACACACGCATCTGTCATGTGATACTGTATCGAAACAATTGTGTCTGATTTCCATGTAAATTATATTATGAACCCCAGATGTTGTGTCTGTGTGTGTCTTTCTGTGTGTGTGTGTGTGTGTGTGTGTGTGTGTGTGTGTGTGTGTGTTTGAGAAAGAGAAAGAGATTAATTACATACTTCGCTGCAATTAATCATTGCATAAGTATAATCCAAGCCTGATAATAAACTGTGCAAAAACACCAAAAATCACAGCTGAGAGTGACAGTGAGAGTCTTAAAATGTGATAATAAGATCCTACGATTATAGTTAAAAGTAAAAATATTGTTGACTAGTGACTGGAAATGGCTGATTAAGTCCAATATTTTGTTGGGTCATCTCATCAGGCCACGTACAAGAGACCAATACATCAAAAATCACGGTGGAAAGGATAAAATCAGTGCAAAGCCTGAGATTCTCAGCCATCACAGGAAGTAAAAGCTGTAATATGTTTGTCTCTGAAGACACGAGTGAGCTGTCACTTCTGAAATTCAACGCCGATTCAACATCAGCGCTACTCACATCAGAGAATATCTTCTCTATGGGAGGTCCTGTCTTCTTTACCTGCTTCTTGAACAACTATTTTCATTATTTCATTCATTTATTGTTTAATTATTATATTTGTTTTCATAATGTTGATCATCGTATGCCATCATTTAAATCTCTGGTGTGTAGGATGGGGCGAGTTCTCACCCGCCACCTCCAAGCAGACCTTATGGTGTTTATGGTAGTAGAGCCTGTGTTTGGTTTGTCCCAACTGAGTGCCATGTGTAATTTATACAAAATATAACATCAAATAACAGATTATACACGAGTGAAAACATATTTATGAATGTGTTTCTCTATAGTTTGAGAGAACAGAGGGACTCGGGAAGGTGTGATTCAAATTGCGTGACTAAATAGTTTGCACTTTTATTTTTGTTTTGCAGTCTGTTCATTCTGCTGCCAACTCTGCAGTCTACACAGAAGCTAAAGCTGCATCTGTCTGTTTTATGTGTGTGTGTGTTTTTTTTTTTCACCGTGTACACAAAATTCACCAAATCATTTGACTAAAACTTATATTTGAAAAGTGATTCAGGGATTTTGATAGATCACCGCCGCTGACTGAACCAGATTAAAGTGGTTTATAATGGCATTTTCTGAAAGAAAACATTCCTCATCTCTCTCTCTCTCTTTCACACACAGACACATGCATTATGTAGGTGTAATTTGTTATGATGAAGCAGGCCTTTATCAGCATTACTCCCCTCGTTTTCCGAGCTCGAGATTTACGTAATCTTCGGTGCCTTGGCTACTCAGCCGCGTTGTCACCGAGACACCTGCTATGGCAACCTGACTGACCGACTCATGCTGGGCCAACACGTGGCGCCCACCTGGACTGTGTGTGAAAGGAGGAAGAGGAGAGAAAAGCAGTGACAGATGATGATGATGGGTGATAAAGAGGCTGTATTCCAGGAGGACAAACTACTGTCGGATATGAACAAAAGGGAAAACAGAAGGAATGAAAAGCAGAATGAAGATGGTGACGTGAGCACCTCAGAGCACTGAAGAAACAAAACATAAAAAATACACACATCAATCTATGTTTTTCTTTTCATGCCGGGTCTCTGGAGTTTATCCCAGAATGATTTAGTTTAAAGGCAACAAAACCCCCTGGATGAGTTGCATTCATCCCTACAGGGATCCATTTTCCCAGTTACCTGACCTGCATTCCTTCAGACTGTGCAAGACAACATGCAAACTCCCCACAGAATGAACCGTACAAAGACATAACACATCGGCAAGCCCCGAGCTGAAAGCCTGCTAATAAAACCACTGCTGTCATGGAGACAGCTGCTCCGTCCTCCTCTTTCTCTTTTGCTCCGGTTCACCTGATTAATTTCTGTCTTGTGCATACTAACCTCTTCTTTTTCCCGCACCTGCCCTCGAGCTTCGCCCACCTGCTTCTTTGGGTAGACGCTGCCCACAGGATGCTCCCCAGTTCATCCACTAGTCTTTATTAACTGGTGGAGGAACTATCGGCCTTGTTCCTTGAGCAGGAGCTTTTTTAGAACTCTTCTTTTGTCAGAGAGGGTGCACAAGTGGTGTGACTGTAACTGAAGCTGCTTAATGCGGATGTCTATTGTGATTAATTTCAAATTTCTCAAAAGAGAATCAAATATTCACCAACCTCATGTGTGTGAGATAAAGAGAAGGGTAGCTTAAAAATAGTATTGATACAAAGTATTGAAGCTACAGCAGAGAAGGTAAACTCTGTAAACTGGTGCTGATAGAGTAATGACAATGTTGTCATTTAAACTCTGATGCAGCAAACAAGTGCAAAAACGAAGCCTGGAAAGATCCATGTGGTATGAATTGGAAAATTGACACGAACATGCTCTGATCTGCAGATCTTGTGCAGCTGGATGTATCATCTCTTCTATCTGAGTGTTGTTATTGATAACAGATGAGGTACACTGTTGATTAATACCACTAATATGTGTTTCCGTGTGAGAGCTCTCAACCAACTGAGAAAATAAGTAGAGCTCTGAAGGTTGCAGGTATAGCTTGACATTTTGGGAAATCCGCTTATTTGCTGTCTTGCCAAAAGCCACTAGCTGATTATCTGAGCTTAAAAGGACAGTTCAGGTTTTTTGAAGTGGGGTTGTATGAGTCGGTGTGATACCGGCAGTAGACAGTGGTCAGCACACTCTGCTGTACCACAACAGTTCCTCGAAAATCTACCTATCACTTTAACACTGAGGCAGAAAACTGGAAGAAACAGCTAACCTGGCTCTCTCCAAAGGCAACACAATTTGCCTGGCAGCTCACTAATTAACACGTCCTTGGCCAAGAACGGTTCAACGGCTGAGAGCAGTGACTGGTCAAGAAATAGTAAAACTGGTGAATTGTTGTTTCGGGTCAAAGCCACGAAGAATATTTCCACCTATATGAAACTTTTCCTGCAAAAGTAGCATAACAAGCTGTCACTCACCCAAATTGATTTTGCTTCATAAGTCTGGGTTGCACCAGTAATGCATGCTCGGTCACTGAAACTGTCCAGTGAATGAGGTCCTTGTTATTTCATGGGACTTCGGTTAAAGTCCTGGATTGTTTGCACGGCGAGAATGGTGTGAATTCACTCAGCATAGAAGTGTGTACAACACACTGAATGGATTGATATGCATTTCTTTATTAATGCAAAAAACAAACTATTTACTGTGCATCCTGCTCGCTGCTCTCATCTGTTATGTATAGTCCTCTCCAGCAAACACTATTGTAACTAATCACTTACAAAGTGATCATGCTCCAGCAGCAGGGATCCTCTCCAGTAACTCATTTATATACCCATATTGGGTTCAGGTTTTGCTGGGGCTCCCAGGGATTGTTTGGAGGCTGGTGCAGTCAGGCATGGTGGGGAATGGGAATGAAGGGATTATGATGAGCTGTTAGCATTTGCTCTACACAAAGACACACACACACATTTTAAAAGGAGCCCAGGCAGGCAAACCAAATTAGGCTGCCAAATTGTGTTCTCCCTCTTTGCTGGCCTTCCTCTCCAGAGCCTTTGATGGGCTGAGTCTCCGAGGGCTCTGCCATCATCAGGGAGAGATGAGAGGATTGAGGGGCTTAGGCCCTTTCGGTAAGATAAGAGGGTAAGAGCCCATTCAGACTGAGACGGAGAGGAAGACATGACCTGGAGAAGATTAAAGTTGAAGGTCACCGTGAGTAGATTTTTGAAAATGAAAGTTGTTTGAATCGTACAACACTGAATTACATGCCGACGAGAAGCACTGACTGATTCCCGATAATTAAAATGTTTTACATTCAGCACGACTCGCTAAATTCATACGAGAGACTAGTTTTGAGTGTGAAGAACTTTTCTTAGAGTTTAGGAGTTTGAATTTAAAGATTATGTCACTGGAGAGTTCTTCTTAACTTTTGACGTTACTTAGGAAGCTATGAAATGCCGGGTCGACTTTGTTATTGAACTGTTTATGAAGTAGGAAAGTTTTAGAAAAATGTGTCAGCAATTAGTCTCCACCCGACAGTAATTTCTCCTAAGGCTGGTGATGTTGATGGGCTGATTAGTCCGTCCATCTGTCAATCCGTTCGTCTGTCTTTGGTCAAGAGCAAGAGATCTCTACAAACTATTGGCTAGAAATGAATTCACTGACCTCTTTTTGGCACCAAAATCAGCTCATACTTTACCCATGACCAATACTTTGGTGCATCAGAGGTGTCAAAAAAAACACTAGATTAATGTGGATCATGGTTCATAGTCCTCAGAGGTTGAACGGTACGGTAATGGCAACATTGTTGACAAATTGTTGAATCATTTCAGTTAGAAAACATTTGACTTGTCTTCATTTAAGCACGGTGTATCTACTCTGTGATTGTTTTGACTTTTTGAAACAAAAAAAACACTTGTACAGTTTTGTTATGAAATGCACTGATATCTTAAAAAATGATGCTTTATGTAACGATAATGAATCATTTAAAGTCTGTGTAAAGTGTTCTGAGTTTGTCAGACCAAAGAAGAAAGTTTTCAAATTTGAATGATTAAAAATTTAGACGGGTTTACAAAGCTAGGTGTCAAAATCGAGGTGAGCAGTATTCTCAGACACAGTCCACAGTCCAAAGACATGCAGGTTAATTGGTGACTCTAAATTGCCCGTAGGTGTGAATGTCAGCGTGAATGTTTGTCTCTATGTATCACCCCTGTGATGAACCGGCGACTTGTCCAGGTTGTACCCCGCCTCTCGCCCAGTGTCAGCTGGGATCGCTCCAGCCCCCCGAGACCCTGATGAGGACCGGCTGTTACGGAGAATCATTCATTTGTGGTCCCGTGCTTCATTGCGGAAATTCCCACTATTTGGTTAAATGGATCAATGATATTGATTTCCTAATCCTACTTGAACATGATGAGATAAAACCATGAAGTTAGTATAAATAATGCAGACATGGTGTGTTAGTGACCTCGCTGCATATGTAAGCTAACTATTACATGTTGTTGTTTTTATTGTGGTCCCTTCTCCACCTCTTATGAGCTAAATATACAACCCCCCCTGTGGCATGCAGACATACAGTATCATCCACTTGATTAGGTGTGTGTGTGTGTGCATGTTAATGCATTCATCTTTTCTTGCGTGCTCACTTACATGTGTATCTTTGCTAAAAGCTCTTTGAAAATAGAGAATCTATTAGAAGCTGTAGGGGGTCTACAAATGGATGCATAATGAGTCGGTGAAACACACACACACACACACACACACACACTCATGCACGCACACAAAGCCTCAGCCTAGATAAGCCCGTGGATTAAAACAGCACCAAAATGTCTCTGATGTAGGGGACAGACAGTTATGTAACACAGAAAAAACGCTGACCAAGAGAAGCAGCTCTGCGTGTGTTCATGAGTGTTTCGTTTTCTGACGTTTCTGCAGTTTTAAATTTGTTCGGCACGTTTTGCTTTACTTATAAAGGTGATCTCCTTTTTTTTTTTGCCCTCAGAAGAAGTTACTCTGCAGTCTCTTAAGCGTACACAGGCACAACTAAATTTGAGGTTATATTGGGATGCACCTTTGCCTCTATGTACGGCAGCATGTGCATACAAATTTAATCAACCAGCTCTGCTCTCCTCTGTGCCGCCTGAATGCACTGATTCTTTACAGCAGTGCCATCTTCAAGTGCCGCCGCGGCATAAGGATGTGCAGGGGGAACTCCCCCTACAGGCTGAGCACTGAAAGGACAGCATCTCTTCTCATTACTATTCATGCTGCTGCTTCTTTAGATACTGCCCGTGGTTACTAGCGTGTGGTTATCATGGCCATCGGTTTATAGAACTGTGAAAATTTAATCTGCCGTCAGTTTCTGTTGAGTGGCGGGCTCTTGCCTTGACCCTTTAGCTTCTCTCTGATTGAACGTTTGCCTTGATGGGAAAGTAATAACGCAACTTTTCTACCTTCAAATAACAGCTTCACTATCCGTTTTATAATAGGCTGAATGGTACTTCTGTCGTTTCCACTCTGTGCCTCGTACTCCTGTACTCACACTGTGTAACTTTGGTGTCTGGGTTGTGAAACAATCATGTTTTCGGGGGTTTTTTTTCTCCACATCAGCTCTCTGAGATGTACAGAGGTCACACCAGGACTGAAGCCGGGGCAAAGCCTCTGTTGGGTATCATGGCAGAGGAGAAGAGGCCGAGGACAAAGCTAAGACAAGAAAAGGAGAGGGTGAGCGAGCAAGAAGCTGTCAGACGAGAGTATTTCTGGAACTGACTTTCAGTCGTGGCAAAATAAAAGTCTGAAAGACAGACACCGAGCTGGGCTGACTGCTGTCAGACTAGTAACTAATATTATCTGGCTGCTATGTGTTGTGTTGTTGCACTTGCTTGATGTTTGGCTGTTGGAAAAGTTGTGTGCATGTGTACAACTGTCCAAATCGCAAAAAAAAAAAGTAGCAAATCTTACATAATCTTGCTTTAAGAGGCTCAACATTGGACTGAGGTACAGATCCTTGTTGAGGTGCACTGCATGCTATTCTAGAGAGAGACAGAGGAGTGAAGAAAGCGATGTGAGAGGAGGAGAATGAGACGGAGAGGCAGAGGAAAATTATTAAATAAGTAAGTCGTGATGATGTGGGAAGATTTGTGCATGCATTAATAATAAGCCAATGTGGTAATATGAATTTTATGATGTTATTTTATTGAAGCGTTATTCCGCCAGACTGTCATGTATCTTTGAGACACTTTCCCTGTTCTTGTTTCCTTACTGTTGACCCTCTTGTTAGTAAGCAGTCACACAGCAGTGTTTTTTTTTTTTAATACAAAGCTATGCGAGCCAGCGTCTCCTCCTCCAGCTCTCCACTCGAGTCAAAGGGAATTCCCGAGCGGCGCTCAGCCTCGGCTCTGCCTTCTCATCACCCACGCAGCCTCTCTGCCTCCCAGCTGTTTGCCACTTTTTAATACAGTTTTCAGATTTTTTTTCGTTTCCATATATGCAATTGTTCAGGACAAGAGTGAAGCTCTACATTCAGTGTCGGGGAAAAAGACTATTTGTTGAATGAGATGTCAGACAGGCAGATCCTCCACTTCAAACCAGCTGAGGTTTTCCAGCAACGTATGCTGAACCTTTATTTAACGCTCAAAACACCAAAATACGTCCATCTTTCTTAAAGGATCGGCGTTTAGCATTTAGTGGCATCTGGAGCCGATTGAAACCCCCTCGCCTCACCCAAGCATATAATAGAAACAATGGTGGCCACAAAGCATGAAAGGCCCTCTCTAGAGTCAGTGTTTGTTTTGCTCTTACAAGCTTTGGCGATGAATAAACATATAAGAGACTCATTCAAAGGCTCATTTTCAGGTGATTAGACACCAATCAAACCGTAGTCATGCGTATTATAATTCAATTCTGTCATGAAATCTGACACACTGGACCTTTCAAAGGTGATATTTCTCATTAATTACCTAGATGTGTCAGGATGTTCTAGGTTTGTCTATTTCCCTGTGTCTTCCTGATGTTTCCCTGCCCTTCGTGTTCTGTGTTTGTTTCCCTGTCTGTGCAGGCTGGGCGTGGCTGACCTATTTTCCTCGACCACTCCTCCACTGAGCCTCACCTGCTCTGCTCTCACACCTGCATCTCGTCATCTCATCAAGCAGCACTTAACTCCAGATCACCCTCCCAGACTCCTCCAGTTCGACGTTGTATCTTTCGTGGTAACTATTCTCATACCGGCTCTGAAGAAACTATCGTAGATATTTTTTCTTTGGATTCCAGCTTCTTTTTGACTGTCCATCTGTTTTTTGTCTCCAGGCCTGCCACACTCACCTGCCCTGCTAGCCACGCTCAGCCTACCTTCATCTGCTCACCTGTCCTCGTCGTCCTGCCCTGAAGTTTCCCCCCCGGGCTCCTCCTGTTTTGTCTGTCCGTGTTGTGTCTTGGCAATAAAAGCCTTCAGAGTCAACTCCTGTTTCGGTCTGCATTGTTCAGTTCAGTTCAGCGCCCTGCCTAGCACAAGCTTAACAAGATAGTTTCATAATAAGCTGAATTTTTACAGTTCTTATAATAACATCTTGATCATACACGACACATAATTTGAGTTAAATAATATTGACCAAAGCTTCAGCACAAAGGTTAAAAAACACTTTTAAACCTCATTAATTATGCACTGAGTAATTATGAAAGAAGTCTTTGCAGAGGTGTTGCTGTGTAGGTTTGGCTCCCTCTGCACAGAGCCGGGCTAGCTGCTTCCAGCCTTTAAGCTAAGTTTAACTAACAAGCTCCTGGCTCTAGAAATGTATGAGAAATATCCTACACAGAGCCCATCTAAACATCATCATCATCACACACTCTCATTTTCCTATCTCCAACCAGTAGAGTTGTTGTCATGGTTACCAGCCATTCAAAGAGACACACACACACCAGCGGAGCTTATGTGCACACTCAGGCCTGGCGCTGCTTTTGTGGACTTCTTGTTGTTGTTGTTGTTAGCCACTTGGAATAATCAACAAGTCTCTCTCTGGAGTTTGAGACGCACCATCTGGAACAGCGGGGAGACTTTGGCCGTCTGTCAATCAGTGGAGCTCAGGCCTGAACAGGGCGTAGACTGGACCGTGCCAGTTATTAGTCTGAATCATACGGGTGTCCCAGACCAACTAGAAAACATTGGCTGGCCTGCAGCAGACCCCCAGCATCTGCTGAGGAAGTCTTTCTCAAAATGGTAACCTTATCGGCCCAACAACAACTTGTATGACACAATTTCATGAACAAACACTGGCTCGTATATCTTTTTGTTTTCGGCTCCCGCTCCTGGTTTTTGTCGTCAGTGTGACCTCTTTCCGTTGTTTCCATGTGCTCGCTCTGCACGTTCCCACCTGCCTCCCATAATCTACTTGCGTGCACTTTCAGTCCGCTCCCCTTGTCCTGATTTCAGAAACAATCCTCTCATAGCCTCAACTAACAACTTGAATTTTAATCATCCATTATCGCTGCTTAACCGAGCCATCATGACGGATTTCACTGTCAAAGGTCACTTTTTGTTCCCGCTCTCCGTGTCTTCACGTCAGTATTGCAGCTCGCAGTATAAAACTACTCATGACACACGGCATATTTTGTTCTTGCTGCTGTAATATCGCAGAAGTGGCCCTTTACCTGTCCTTGAAATATGCATAACAATGACGCGCCTGTTTATTTTTAGTCTGGACCTCTCTGCATCTTGCTCTCTTCTCTGTATACATCAGGAGGTCTCCTACCTTTTCCAACCACCTCCAGGGATTCCTCCAGCTCAGGCAAATTATCAGTCAAGTGATGACACTCATAAAACCCTGACAGGTAGCGTGTGCTCTACTGAGATTGTATCGATCCATCGGCCATTCACGTGAAGGCATGCAAGAGTGTAAACGTTTCAATATACACCGTGCCCGGTATGTTTTTTACGATAATGAGGGAGCTCACACGGAGGAGCCTCATCGGAGCTGTGTCGCGGGACGCTTGTGGTTTATATCCTGATTCTCGAAGGAGTTAAGATTCAATCCCGCAATTAAATACACAAATGTTAAGTGTCAGTCCTTACACCGATGATTTCCTTAGACGCTGCAATGCATACACTCCTTATCTGCAAGATGAGTGTAAAAAAATATACACTGTGAGATGACATCAATTTGTGTTAGTGTGAGGAAGAACCTTGAATTGACAGAAAACACACATTGCTGTCAGGTCGCTTTAATAGTTTTACAGTTAATTAACCTGAAAATGTACAATAGAACAATATATAATAACGATATTGTGGCATTAACTTGGTATTGGCTTTCTGCAACTGGCATGTAAGACTAAATGAATCAATTTTACGAGCAAGGAGCACAGAGGGAGGTTTGTGGCTCTACCTGAGTGGAAGAAAAATGAAAAAGTAAAACATTTTTTCGATTCAAAGATGAATAAAAATCGTCGCAAAATACCACATTAAGGCCTTGACGTCTTGGGTCCGTCTTGACGTTGATGTGAAGTTTCATGAGGCTGTGATTAGCCTAGAGATTACAATGGCGTATTTTATACAGTGAGCGATACAGTGAAGTGAGTTATATGGTGATTCATCGCACATGAATACATTGAATCCGCAAGAAGTTTCACCTTTCCAGTCATACCAAACTTACTAAAAATCTGATAATCATTTCTGATAAATGAATCGCCTCCTCAGTCAGACAGACTTTTTGCCTTGACCATCGGGGAGCCGCGAGCCCCGATGATTTCTGACAAACGGAGCTGTGTTTTAATACCGTGACTTTGTGTGTGGGTGCGTACACGAGGCAGGAACGGCCTATTCAGGCGCCGAACGCTGCAGAAAAAGGAGTCACACATTTGCGGTCCTTGAAAAACAGAGGTTAAGCTGTGAGGTCTTTCCACCGACCTGCTCGCTTCTTTCTCTTATTTCTGTGAGGACATTCACAAGGCTGCCTGCCTATTGACACACAGAAAGCCTGCACATATTAAAACATCAAAGCTTGCTCGGTGTTATGTCGAACTGTGCAAAGATCCATGAGTTGCTCTGTTTTCTCGCTGGCGATTCGTGCCTTCAATGCATGAAGCGTTAGAGGGGGAGAGAGGTGAATAAATAAGTGAGCTGGGTTTGAGAAAAAAGTACCAGAGTGGTTTTTATTCTATGTTCCCTTTAAATCTTTGCAGTAAAAATCAGCTAAATTAATAATAACATATGGTTTGCCCTCTCCTTCCTTATACCGCTCCTTTCCTTTCGTGTACTTTTACCTCCCCTTATGTGTATTTTGAAAAATCGCCTTCATTGCCACAGACGGCTTCAATAATTCACATGAAAGTTTTATAGCGCGGCAGATGATCTTGAGAACATTCAGTCTGAGAGGAGCCAAAGAAATAATTAAAGTTTCCCATGTTTTCTGTTCCGATGTTTCCTCGCAGCGCACCAGTGTCAGGAAGCCTAACTCTGACTCTAAAAAGACAATACAGACACAGTGCGAGCACATATTGATCCTGCAAAGTATTATTTTTCCACTGAAAATGAAACCAAACCATCCAAGAACAAGGGAGCTTTTTGGCACCTATCACCATCTTCTTAATTAACTTCACATAACCAACCCAAAGTCCTTTGAATGCACTGTTGGGGTATTTTTACTCTCTCCGCCTCTCATCAACTGTGACGGTGCTAAAGATAGCGGGTTTGTTATCGCGCTCCGTGAAGACATGAATGCATCGGTTTGGACAAGGACACAAGTTTTGTTCAAGCACACCACTTCAGTGTACAAAATGTGCTTTATAATGCAGCGTATGGGTGCGTCATATCAACCTGCAACTTTTAAAGCTCAATCACGCCTCACATCTGTCTGCTCAAAGTAAGGCTACGATCAGCAGCTGGTTTAGTTTAGCATCTAAACAGTGACTTATCATTCTCACCCTTTTGCTCTCTGTATAGGATATTATAGAAATGAAACATAATGTGCATAACTATGTTTTTATTAGCGCATAATCATCTGGAAATAATATCCATTATGTTTTTGTTACCTGAGAATGAGCCTTTACGTGTCCCGGGTCCTCTTCTATGAGGTCCGCCATGTTTCTACAGTAGCCCAGAGGAGACAAACCGAAAACTCAAACGGTATAAAGAGTATGCACGATGTCACTCATCTTTGTTTTTCTTTGGTTCTAGCCAAAAATATATAAAATATTTTTGGAGATACTGGTTGATGGATTTTGTTACCTTTGGACGAAGATATTAAACTTTTCCTTTAGTTCACAGTAAGAGTGTAAATGCACAATGAAATCACCATTAAATCTGCCATGGTGTCACAGCAAACAAACACTGACAGACAGTCACTGTCTCAGGCTAAACTGTCATTTGTATACAAGGTGTTATTGCTTATTACCAGACTATAAATTATGATGAGAAATTAGGTAGAAACACATGTACTGTACACATGTACCTCACTATTAGTTGCTAAAAAATACTGATCTGAGACCAGATATTTTTCTGTTTATCTGTTTCAAGGAAGTAGCCTCTAAATCATGTAGAGAGGAGGAATATTAAAGTCCTGCACGAACTTAACCCGAAGGTTAAAGGCGCCGACACGAGCCGCAGAGCGCATGGTGCGCTCACTTGAACACATGTCAGCACACTTGCACGCGCTCCTCGTGCATCTGTTAACGCGCGCTGTCCATACCGATGAGGAGATGAGCGTTTATAAGTGCGAGTGTAACAGAAGGTGCTCCTTAACCAAACAGCCCTCCTGCTGTGACCAGTCGGAGCATTAACAACCGGGAGGAAGGAGGCGCACATGAACGTGTGTCTCAGATCACGGCATGTTTTGTTAAGAGAGGCGAGCAAATTTAACCTCTTCTTATTTCTCTCGCAGCCCTTCAGATGAATTCTGAGTGATATTCCCCTGACTATCGCCTCCACATATGGAAATAAATGGGCCGGGGTTACAGTATATGTTCATGTATGAAATTGCTGCTACAGTAGATCTGTGTGTCAGGATAATAGCCCCCCTATATTCGTACTGTATAGTAACTCCTGTCAAAGTGACAAAAAGCACCTCTGTTCACACGGCTGCTGATGTTGCAGAGAAGGAGAGAGCCTCGGGTTTTATTTCTTCAAGAGGAGGAGAGAAGGAGGGGAGGATGGAGGAATGGAAAATAGGCGTAAGCATGGAAATATAAATAAACTGCAACCTCTCGGGTTCTACCACCCACCATCTCCTCTGCTCTGCATCTGCTTACACCTCCAGTGAACTTTGTTATTTATCCTCTTATTTACTATTATTATCATGATGTTTCATCTCTGCTCCTGCGGTCCCTCTAAATGCTGCTGGAGCTGCAGAGGTCAGGGATGTTGTTCCTTTTTCGTTAAGACGGCCGCTGTCGCCTCTGCATCTGAGCTTCCATCTCCACATCCTCCTTCTCCTCCTCTTCCCTGCCTGAGGGATGCTCTGTATTACCCTGTTTGTATGTTAATGCCAATGGTAGACGGAAACAGTGTCCTTTTTGTGTTGCTAGTGCGGCTTTCATACACACATGCAGTGCACACACACACACCGAAAGAAGGATTCAGATTATTTACTCAAAGCAACAATGCTTAGAAATGGGTATTTTTGTGATACAACGTCTCCAGTTTTCAGCGTTTAAGGTTGAGCTCATTCTAACTACTTTATACACTGCTGGGCAGTTTAATCTGCAGCAATGCATCATATTTTATAAAATCATCATACGTTTGTTGTGGTTTTCACTGGACCGGAAGAATTGTAATCTGAAAAGTAACCAGTAACTAAAGCTGTCAGACAAATATTTCCAGAGACATATTGTTCCCAGCGCACTGCAGAGCTGCATAATGAAATTTGAATGAACTTGCCCGATGTTTCCCATGGTGCACCGCATGCCTAGGAGCCTTATAGAATCAGTTAGGGGATCCATCTGTGCTGTGAGGTTAGTTACAATGCACACCTCTCAGTCTTTGTTGTAAAGTGTATCCGTGCATGAAAGGCTGCTGCTATGTAAAGTGTGTTTGCTCTTTTCTATAAACAGCGGGGAGCAGCCATGAAAGCCTTGTGTGTTCGTGTTTCAGCCTCCTGCATGTAAAACAAAGCGCCACCGGTAACATGCGAGACCTCGTGCGTTACAAGTTTCCGTAATTGTGATGCGGTGCGGTCGCCTCTGCTCGCACCTTGGCGTGTTTGCAGCTGACACATGTTATCTGAAGACGAAGAGCGTCTGCGAGGAATTCATTTGTGTCTGTTGCTAAACTCTTATGAGAGATGAGGCAAATTAAATCACATATTGTTATTATCATGCTAATGTTGTGATCATATTGTAATCAGGGCCCCAGGCGCTGCAGGTGTTCTATCGAAAACACTCAGAATATGAGTTAAAACTTTGCAAAAGAGCAAAGCAGTCAGGTGAAGGATGTTTTCAAATGCTTTAAAGTTTGTGCACAGAGACGATTTTCATCTCACTCGGAAACCTCAGCTGAAGCTGCAGTGTCGCGACTGATCAATATTGTTTTTACTTAAATCCAGAAGATTTTACTTGAAAACCATCCATTTGTCGTTTCCTCCTGAGGGGCTCCACGGGAGACTTTCTACTTTATTCTACAATATTATATTGTTCTTTTTCCTCTCCCATATCTGTCTGATGTCTGTAGCTTGTGATTATTTTGCAGATTTTAATTCTACGTTTTAACAAGTAATAAAGCACATAAAAGTGGCCGTTTTGTTGGGTAAATGTCACATATCTCAAGGACATCTTACATTCACCTCAATGAAGCGACACATATCATCACCAGAATAAAATATAATTAATATTAATACATGAATAATAGAAATAATGTTTTTTACTTTAGCATAACCTTTGTTCAGTTCACTTTAATACTGTGATAAAGTGTCATTTTGTAATACATTGTCTGCTTTTAGTTAAATAAAAGTTTTTATTAGATTTTTAGTACTTCTTTGGAGAAAATGATCGTGCGGCTGGAGTAATCTACCTTTGAAGAGACTGAACGGATGTTAAAGATATCAGTGTTGTTGCTTTATCTGTTTTTGCTAAATCAAAGATAACAAATGGCTGTGAATCAGCCGACCGCTCTGTTATAAATCATGCGAACACTCTTCATCAAAAGTATAATTAGTTTTCTTCAAGGACAGCTTGTATATTACCAAACAGTAAAATATGTTGTGATTGTAATCAGAGAGAGTTGAAACACCTCCAGCTTAATTAACCACTTTGGATCCTGGCTGTGCGATAAAGCACGCTGCCTGAGTCAGACAACGTTTTTCATACAGGTTCTACAGACAGACGCACACGGGTTAAAATAAGCAGGAAAGCGGTCAGTAGTAAAAATCTATTTATACTTTATTTACAGTTGATTGAAGGCAGTGCTCAAGGTCACTGCATGCTGATTATACACTGTCTTGGGATTACATTACCTATTTAGAAATTAATCCCCGACATAGAAAAGGAAATGAATGAAAATATGACACAGACATCAAGGAGGGATTCTCCTCATAATCAACAAGTTTGTGCCCCGTGGAGAAAGTATCACTGTTCAGCGTTCAGGGGTAAAAAATTAATTAAAAACACAATTAAAGCGTACAAATGATCCAGTTTTGCTTTGCATAGAGCAAATAATACTCATTATGTTTGTACATGTAGTAATTTCAGTGGGAAGCATTCATTCATGCATCCTCAACAGCTGTAGCATTTGTACCGCTGAGTATTTTTATGTTTGACTTTAGCATATCATATGAAACCATGAACCTTTGTGGCCCTCGCTGAGACCCGTTGGTCAGTTAAGAAACTGCAGGGTCGACTGCAAAGCACTGCAGTGGGTGCTACACAACGCTGCATAGAAAGCAAAGCTCGACCTCTTGCCTTTACAATGTGATGATCACAGTACTATCAAGGCCAACACTAAAATAGGGTATGGGAAAATACAAAAAGCTTTCCATAATGCTAGTGCACTAAAAATCCATTATCCTCTCACAATGAGTAACAATAATTTATGTGGACATTTTCTGCTAAATGTGATGTTTTCCTGATGGAGCTCTGAGTGCGGGGTCAGCGGCGGAGCAGCTGTCCTAAAGCTGGCAGCCATTCAGAGTCTTCCTAACGGACACGTCAGCAGGAGGGACCGGAGAAGAAACACTTGAATCATAAACTTACAACTAGCTACTGCTTAGCTTAGCTTGAGGTCTTCAAGTATCTGTTGGTATATAACTCTCCGTAAGTCTAAAACTTGTTTTTTTACACTTCAGCTTTTGAGCAAATTTAATAAACTAGATGTAACATGCCCATGTGGCCGGGCTCAGCCTTAGAGACACGGTTAGTAGCTCGGACATCTGGAGCGAGCTCGGAGTAGAGGCGCTGCTCCTTCGTGTTCAAACAGCCCAGCTGAGGTGGTTCACGACCAACTGGACAGAAACCCTGAGGCAGACCCAGAACCTGCTAGGGACTACATACCCCATCTACTCTGGGAACACCTCGGGATCCTCCAGGAGGAGCTGGAATGCGTTTCTGGGGAGGAGGAAGATCTCAAAAATTGATGGATGTAACAAGCTGTAGAAGTGCTGATAAACAGAGCTATTTCCCCTTGTTTTCAAACTTTATGCTAAGCTAAGCTACACGCCTGCTGGCTCCAGTTATATATTTAGCATACAAACATGAGCGTGGTGTTAATCTCATCAAACTCTTCGAAAAGAAAGCGATTCATGTGTTTTAATCAAGCATTATTTAGAGAAACCACATTTTAGTTTAACCACAATCAGTACAAATCAACCAATAAATTGGTTGACTACATTTTCAAATGTTCATGCACACACTCATCTATGCACATCGAGATAGGGGGAAATTTCTTTCAGTGTCTAGAACACCTACTGCACCGAATGTACCCTTCAACACCATGGATGCCATGAATGCAGCGTTTTCGTTGCCAGGTGCTTTATGAAGGGGTAAGCCTCCTGGAGCTCTTTAGAAAAGACAGACTTTCTCTTCAGCATGACAGCTAACCGTTAGCATGCTGACAGCTTCTGTCAGAAAGAGCCGCAAGCGCTGTAGACTCATAAGCTGGCAGCAGCCATGACAACAACACAATGATTGACATATATATATATGTTAAATTTAGATGTGTTGTTTGTTTTATGATAAACTTCTATGCAAGAGCTGAACTTGTGGTGAAAATCGGGGCAATCTCGGACAAACTGAAATCTCGGTGTAGGAATGAAAAAGGAACATCGACATGTAGAGCGCACACTCGAGTTTTTATCGTGAAGGTGATCCAGACGTGCTCTAGATCAAAGCCAGCCGGTCTGTGTGAGGACCCGGCCCATTTCACTTGTCTGAGACTGATGCCTTTCAAATCCTCCCCCCGTCTGCTGAACTCTGCTGTCAACACAGATTCCAACATACAAGCCAGGATAACCTATTTAGAGATTAATCTTTGTCTCATAAACACATTTATATGTCACCCATGGTCTGAACCATTTGGGAGGCTCGGGCTGTCTGGACTCTGCGTGCACAGCTGAGAGACGATATTGCTCTTAACATGGTTTTGTTCCCTGCAGTTGACATACTCTCCGCCGGCATTCGGCGGTGGATTTACTTCCACGTGATTACATTTTTACCGCAGCCCATCTTCTCCCCTCACTTGACCTCCTAAATAAAGCGGGCTGAGAGCTCAATCCATTAATGTCACTCATGCACACAAATATCTTGTGACGGTTCCAGAAATAGGCTTTTAAAAATGTAATTGTTACTCAGGTACGCCATCATGTTATCTGCTTTATTTATTTGTCTGTGTGAGTGAGAAAGCACTTCTTCTTTTTTTTTTATGTTTATTGAATTTGTTTGTCTTTATTTAAAGTCTTAATTTATTCAACACTCTTCCCCCCACGAGTCTCTGTTTACCCTCAAACCGTTTCATTAATGTCAGCGGAGAGCTTCGGTGTCACGTAATGATCTACACGCTCTCAAAAATTGCAGTTCTGGGGCACAGCAAATTCTGGGTCAAATGAAAAATCTGCTTCTCAAAGCCCTTGTCAATTAATCTCCAGTAAATATTTAATGTTTCCAGCTATCTTTCTCCAGTTATCACTCTTTCGCATTTGTTTTTCTGCCTTTAGAAACTCAAACTAATTCAGCACGGCTAATTGCTTTCTCTCGCACTCTCGTACTTCCGGGCGCCTCTGAGCGGTCGTTTCTTCCACGCGGATTGTGTTTTTAATAACAAATGGATCTATAAGTGAGGAGCCTACCAGGGCTCGCAGTGACGAATAAGCCTTGTCAGCTTTATTGAGGTGTATATTGTTTTCTGGGACGAATTCGTCTGACGAGTACGGTGTGAGGATGATTAAAGGGGAAGACACCGCCGAGACTTGTGTCAGTACTCTGCTGCTTCGGAGGAACGCCTCTGAGGGGCTCACGGGTCGTGCTGTGCTGTACTCTTAATTATTTTTTGGGTCACTGTCCCAGCGCTCCGGATTTGAAGGCATGATTCAGCTCTGAAACGTGGAGCTGAACAGATCCGCTCCCCGTGAAAAGTCTTCATGCTTCTTCCCGTCATGCTCCGTCTCCTTTGGGGAAATCCCCTTACATAGGCAAGCTGGCAGAGACACTGCTGACATGACTGCAACATCAAACAGACCTGAATATCGTGTCTCCTCCTTTGTCCCTGAAGCGCTCATGTCACATAAACTTTCCGTACTGGGTATGATGTAACAGGACACTGGGAAATAATGGGAGTTTCTATCCTTAGCCTTAAAGCAGTTATATGAAACAGCGCAGTGTTACTGTAAGAAATAAAAACAACAACCCCACACAACCCCGTTGCGCGTTACGCAACCATGTTACGCTACATTTTTAGGATGACACAAGATTTCAGCTGTCAACCGACCTCTGGTTTTTCTACTAATCACTCCTAATTTGCTACCTGATGCTCTTCATCTACTTTCTGCCCTTTTATTTGAGAGTGTGAATTCTCAGTGTGTAATATTTCTGTCATATTTATTTATGGCATCCCTAGCAGGTACGCTGTGTTTTACACCTAATGACACAAAGTGATGCTTCTTAAGTGTCTGAATTATCAATTATTAATATTAATTGTGGGGCACTCTACATTCCAGTCTGCGATGCCAGGAAACAACACACCTAGATCTCCAACTCTGCTGCCTAACCTCTGTACCTCTCCCTGCGGGTGGTAGGCCCACAGGGTGACGGCTCAATGGTGCTCCTTCGGGCTGTGTCAGGCCCCATGCACTGAAGCCTGGACACTCACCAGCGAGCTCCACTTCCAGGTCTGGCTCGCGAAGGGTGCCCCGGTTTCCCTAATCCAGGCGCGGTGCTACATCTCCTTGTTTGTCTATTGATAGAGATATTTGTGAATCGCATTTATCTTGCCAGAAAACAGTGGAACGCTGCCACCTGAGCTGATTCAGGCATCTGATTATGACGTCTCCTGTAGTGAATGAGTTGATGAATGAGTGATTTCAAACAGAGCGACACTTGTGGTCATTCTCCTAATGATGATGCCTTTAAAGCAACTAAAACATCAAGAGAAATTCACTGTGTCGTTGCCGTAGTGGCTGCTGCTCAGCAAAAGTTACAAAGCCTCCATTTAAAAGTTGATTCTCATCATCTTTTTAATACTTTTGTCTTGTTTTAGTGAATCTCGTATATTTGAATCTCCCCAGTCGACAAAGCAAACTTTTAACTTTGAGGTTATTTGCACAACCTCAGCCGCAACAGCCCCCGATTTAATTTCCGACATGCGCTCTGCGTATCCTCATGCCACCTGTTGGAATAACATTTCAGTCTTGTATTTCTCTCTCAGCTGACATTAAGTATAACAGCCAGACTTTTATGGCCGGGGGCAGAGTACAAATGAGGACATGAAAACAACGTGATCCTTGTCGCAGCGTGTTCATTATGCACATTTGCTTCCATATGCTTGTAGTTTTCCCCTTACAGTCATTCTCAGTTTATTTCACTCAAACTTTGCCCTCTAACGGGTCTGATTGACTCGCCCGTCCTCCCACTGGCTCCCGCAGAGCAGAAATTAGTGTTGAAACTCACACGTGTCTCCAACAGTGACCTCTCTGTGCTCTCGACTCCGGCGTGACCCCTCCACATGGGGTGAGTTCGGGGTCGACAGATGATTATCCCTCGCCTCCTTTGTGGTCAAAGATTGTCTTTCTGCTCCAGCGCTCCTCGTCAGTAGAGATACAGATGCTACCCATTTGTCAGAGCTTGACAAGTTATTGTTTTGCATTGGTCGGAGGGTTGTTGTGTACAGTGTGTATCCATTTCCCTCTGTCTAGTTTGTGTTTTCTGCCCCCCAAAACTAGATATACACAAATGAGCTTGAGTTATACTCAAAAAAAGAGAGAATTGGTCATGTGAGAGACATAAAGTCGTGAGGTTACATGTCCTGCTAAAACTGGCCAAAGAATTTTGTTGCTGACCTCCTTGTGATACAGCACGAGGTCAACAGGGTCTGTTGATCGTCACCCTGCCTCACCTTCTGTAAGAGTTCTTCATCTTGTACATAACCTGCAAGGTCGAGGTCAGGAGGTACGAGCGCCTGCTCCTCTTCAAGCTGAAGAGTCAGTGCTCAGTGAGCTACGGTACAACCGTATCAAAGGGTTGTTTAAATAAAGTTTTTAAAAAAGATGCATTTACAAAAAGTTCTGCGTGTTTTTGTCTGTACTTTCAGCTTCACTGCTCCTCGTGCCGACGAGCAAACACGACCACAGCCGTGCTCATAATCAGTACAACAGCACACCATCTCTGCTTTTATGCAACGGTCCTACAAGCTCTCGGACACGGACACGGACAGTTTTTCCCGCACAGCGCAGGCTTTAGTTTAATGTAAAGTGCTAATATGTTTGTTTTCAATGTTTTATCAACTCTACAGAGACACTATGTAGCCGTTAAGTATAATAAAGTTCAATGATGCTGTTTATTCCATGAAGGCTCGGGTCCTCTGTGGCCTTTAATACTATGAATTGTGTCCACGATAAAAAAAAAAACGAGAAGAGATCATGAAGTGGAAAGTCAAAGCGAGGTGAAAGGAGGAGAGTGTTACAGTAAAGCCACTCTGACATGATTATTAATAATTCAACTTCATTACATCCACGTTTTTTTTAAAGCAATATAATCCCAAGTTGCCGCTCCGTCTTACTGCCTATATCAGAGACTGCCAGCTGATAGTGTAGCAGAATAAATAAAACAGCCTTCCCGTCATGAGTACGCCTCTTTGCATCACCAGAAGATTACGATGATAAACTGTTCAAAAGATTTGCAGCATGAGAGTTTTCTCATTTATCTGCAGGAAAAGGAGATAAAGCTTTAAAAATCTCTCGTTAATTTTATTCCTCTAAGCTGAAAATAATGATTTTACAGCGCGGGTTGGTGGTTTCACGTCAAACAAATATTCCAAGAGGTTATCATGTACAGCGACGCTGCACTGTAATTTGAGGGATTTAAAAGACCCAATTTGAGCCAAATAACTCGAACAGGCTGTTTTTCTTTTATATAAAAAGATGTGTTGTTGTGCCTTCAGCTTCTCGTTGCATTTACTGAACCAGAACTTCTCCTTTCTGCTGCCACGTCTCTTTTTTTCTCAGTGCATCCATAGATCACTGGACGACAGGAGACAAAAATGCTTTTAGAGCCGTAGAAAGTTGATTTTGAACAGCATGTGGCTACAGTTTCACCTGGTACTTTTCTTAGACTTACAGTATGAGGACGCCTGGAATGAATATCTTTCTTCTTCCAGCTCCTTTACCTGAGACCTGCGTGTATTATTGAGAGGATTCATCACTGTCATCCTCAAGCCACGAAGATTTCATCCCATATACGGGGACATACTTTGACTGCTAACGTATAATTTTCCTCTTCTCCTCTCCCTCGACTTCTCCTCCTCTCTTGCCTCCTCACCTTTCCCCCCTCTTCGGCTTGCAGCGGATCGTTAATGCAGTCCTTGTCTGCGCGATCCGGCCTGCATGGGTAATTATTAGCAGCTGTCACATATTGGCTGCATCAATAATTAGTCACTGTAAAGCCATTTGGGTCCTAATTACGGGCGGGGTCCAGCGTCGGGGTGATCCATCAACTTGTCATACGTGTAAGCTCACATGCAAATGCAGGCAGTGTGAGCTTCGTCTCTCTGCACGTGTCAATGCCACGTCGCCGCGGCGCGTAATGAGGTGATACAGTAGGAAGATGCTGTAAGGACTCATCTCCAGCGGAGAGACGGAGAGAGAGAGAGAGAGAGAGAGCACTCGATAAATTCTGATGTAATCACTAATTTTAGGTGCAAGTTGTGATGCAATTAAACACTGCGGAACATTTATAACTTCATTACTTATTCATCTGGATCTGAATTTATCCTCAGCCGTTAGCCCGTGAGAAACAATGTGAAGCTGGTTATTCCTCTCCACTAAAGTGCACAACATGAGTGCGATATCATTTTTTTTTCTTCTTCTTCTTCTTTCGGCGGTGACGGAGTTGTTTTGTTTTCTCCACGTCTATTAGATTTTGTCACCTTCACTGAAGTGAAAAACTCAATTGGAACTTTGCTACTTTCCTCTTTCCCTCTCATTTTTCTCCTTCCAAATCTCACACTTTTTTTTTTTGTCTTTTCAGTCAACTTCCTAAGGGCCTATAAACCCGCGCCCTTTACGAAGCCTCTAATCATAAAGATGCTTTTTAGATTTTAGGATAGACGGCTGCTGTTCTGCGTCCTCCTCTCGAGAGCCCGCGCATATTACTGGATGTTTACCTGCTGTAAATAATTCACACGGAGGATTAACGTTGTGGTCGAGTGTTTGTGCGCCGCGTGTGATGTGGATACATTTCTTGTGGGAGTGTTTGTGTGTGCAATCGCAAATGCGTGATGCACGGCCTGTCGGCAGCCATTGATCCATAACGTGTCTTGGAGTAATGTGTGTGTGTGTGTGTGCCTTTTTTTTTTTGTTGTTTGTTTGGTTTCTCTTTATTTTTTTGTGCACCATTTACCATTTTAACATTTGCATGTGTAAAATATGTACATTTGTTTGGCGCTGCGTGCTGTGAGGATCTATAACTGTGTGTGTGTGTGCCGCACATGATGGGTCATAAAACAAGTCTGATAGAGCCCGGTGCATTGGTGAGCACATTATCATCAACTGGCCCCAGACTTTTATGGCCTGCCACACCTCTCACCGTACCACAGCTCACTGGTGTTTTATGAGCGCTGCTGCCACATACAAGACAGGAGAAAGGGTGCAGGGGAACGGTGGGGGGGCCTGAGATGTAAATTATAGACTGCCGGCTGTGCTAAAGGTACCGGAACAATCACAGAGCTCTTGGTCATGAAATATGAGTCCCCAGACGACGAGGGAATGATGAGGTAGGCAGAGGGGATAACATGGAAACTACGGCATCGACCGACACTTCACTAACAAGATCGCCATCGTCAAGCAAAAAAAAAAAAAAAACATTATTTTTAGACATTAGAGGCCTGCATACAAATATGCACCGAGAACCAGATAATGATTGAGCAGAAATTAGAAGCTGAGCGTTCGAGGTGTTGTGTGAAGTGGAGGGTTTAATGATTTAGTGCCATGTTTGGTTCAACAAAACTAAATGCCTCTCGAAATCCATTTATCTCGAATTTAACAGTTGAGAATGTTCTCTTGGCTCGGGATGCAGGTAGTGTGACCCAATTACTGTGCAGCCTGATGAATTATTTTGTCTCTGATCTTGGTCCAAGTCCAGCTCGACTGGGTGCAGCAGCAGCAGCAGCAGCAGCAGCAGCTTACATGATGATGCTATTTCTTTCTCTTTTTTTGGGCCCCATCAGGATATGATGCCTCATTCAGCTCCTGTGCCAAAACACTGCGAGTCCACGTTTCCACAGTCGTGCTGATATTTGGGGGATTATCAGATCATCAGAAATGAGGATGCTGCAGCTGGCGGGACTTTTTTGTGTTCATGCACAACATGCACACAAACCATCATCATCAACATGACTGTGTTTGTTTTCGTCAGCATCACCTTCATATTTCGATTTTACTACATATCACAGGCAAATATTACTGTTGTCACTACATTTATCTGATCACTGAGTTGCTGCTCTAAGTGAAGGAGTGTCCATCCAGTATCCAGGGTCTTGTTCACAAGTGATGGGAAAACAGAGCATGAGATGGTCGGTGGGTTGGTGCAGCATCTGCAGTACGTTCACTCATGGTCATGAGCTTTGGGTAGTGACTGAAAGAATGAGATCACGGCTACAAGTTGACAAAATGAGCTTCCTCCGCCAGGTGTCCTGGCCCAGCCTTGAACATCTGGAGGGAGCTCAGAGTTGCTGCTCCTTCATGTCTAAAGGAGCCAGCTGAGATAATTCCCCTGGGCGACTTTTTTTGGTGTTTCAGGTACATTCAACTAGGACGAGACCCCGGGCAGACCTAGAACTGGAGGGACGTCTGGAACGCCCTGCTACACCTGCTGCCACCGCAACCCAACCCCGGATAAGTGGAAGAATATGGATGGATGGAGTTACTTAGTTCTCTGCAGATTCATTTTAACAAGATGTATTGTTATAGATCAAAGTACACAGCAGTAGTAGTAAAATTAGCTCCGCTTTAGTCAGCTACATGTGAAAGTGCCACAACATATTAGTGCATCAGGAATATTAATAATATGATGTAATAAAGTATGAAAATATAACCACTTTGTTACACAATAGATTCTGTAATTTTGGTAGATTTGGTTGCTGATTTTTTGTGAAGTAACAATTCCCATCTACAACTCTGATAACTTTTGAGTATTTTCATATCAAGGTTATAAATACTTGGTGCTACAGTCGTGTTTTTGACGCGGTGCTGCAGATTCAACTTCACTGAAGCGACAACAGCGAGGTCACAAGATGAAAGCAGAATTGTAGCAAGTCTGCAAGCGGACCATACACACTGTTGTCTAAATTACTTAGCTACCTTCTGCATTATTGATATGCTTCATTAAGATGAGATTAATTGTCTATTGGCAAGCCAATCGCCCAGAGTTACCCAGTGCTGAGTTGTAGCACTGCTGACTGTGCAGTAGCGGACGGTGAAAGGATCTTTACTGTCACTATGAAAGATGCCACACCTCCGGTCATCATGCACCACCTCAGTAAAGTTGATCCCAACCTGAAGGCTACACCTCACAACACAGCGAGACTTAAAATGTGGAATGGATTTTTTTTTTCTCTCATTGATATTGATTCGGGACTCTGCCGCAGCATCAACCTGCTTTGTAAAGGCTTTCTAAAAAAAGCCTGTGACAATGCTGAGTCCTCACCACAATCATTCAGGCCATCCATCCAGCCCTGTTTTACTGAGCGCACCGCAAGTCTGAACATCTGCAGTGTGTGATCCCTGTGAGCGGTTGAATGGTACTCAGAAATCAGTCAGCGGAGAGAGACACCCTGACACTTCACACCATCAATCACCCAGAGGAGTGAGGCCGCTTATTTAGCCGGGACTCGACTTGCTGGGGTGAAAGTTGGTGCATAAAAACCGTCCATTCACTCTGCGCGCGTTCCTTCAGGGGACAACGGGTTTGTCATCGAGTCTATAAAGACGAAACACAGTCGAGTGTGAGAGTGCCGCACCTCGAGGGTTCGGAGGGAAGAGCTTGTTTTCGACCTGAGCAGAGTACGACATCAGAAATTGATGAGCTCTGTTCTGATGTATAAATGATGTGTGTTTAACAACAGGTTGCATCATCCCAGTTTGACCTTTATCTCCAATGATGCAGTGCTGCTTCAATTTTAATTTGTTCAAAGGTCCAGCGTGTGGACACAGAGCGCACTCAGTCCGTGCCGGGGCAGCCCAGGGTTGGAATCCGACTTGGATGTTCCAGTCCTGTTCACTGTTACTATACAATGCAGGTTCAAGGTTCGGTGTGTAGGATTTAGTGGCACCTAGCGTTGAAGTTGCAACCGAATAAATACTCTGCCATGCTTCATCCTTTTCTTCCAAGCTTGTAAGAACACGCACTGTGGTCTTTATGTTTGTAGTGTTTTAGTGTCTTTCAGCTCATTGTTTTGGGGCCACTGTGGCTCAGGAGGTTATGGTTCGATCCCCGTCTCCTCCAGTCTGCATGTCGAAGTGTCCTGCTCTCATCAGCGCTGTGATACTGCGATACACCAACTGTATCTATGTAGCTACTCCACACAGACAAAGTTAGCAGCTAGCTGGCGAAAATAGCTTTAGCAGCTAAAAAGTCAGATATGTCCCTCAGGAATTAGACGAGACCAGAGATAAAAATAAAAAAGGAGAGTGAATATTGGACGTTGTTTAGTCATAAACTCCAAACAAAGCCTAATGATGCTTTGTGTGGTAATATTTTGTATTTACAGCTTGTTTCACTCCCCGCAAGTGACCAACAGCAACGAATGATAACATTTTAACAGACACTCAATACTTTTTCAATACTTTTACTGAATTTACTGTTTTTTTTTTCTCAGGGGTAATGCATCTAAAATAGATTTGTCTTTAAAATTTTATGTCCACACCAGTCTAAAAGTTGTATTTTATGCTACATGGAGATACAATTGACTGCATTTTACAGTATAAAGTCTTCTTATGGCAGGTTCGGCATGAGGGCTGTATAGAGTTGAAACAGGAAGTTGAAAAACATTGAATATAAGAGAAAATACAAATAAACTATAAGGTACTGATCATGCACTAGAGCTCCAGTTTTAGTAGCGGAAGTATTTTTATAATCTGGTTTGTACACAGATGTATTTATTAATCTGTTTTTAAATACAAATACGAGTTCTGCATATACGTCAGAGTGGACGAGTCTTTTGAATTCCTCTCACACGTCGTCTGATGTCACCAGATGAAATACCTAAACCCTCGTCTTCCCGTGTCAACAGGAGTCATGGTGATCTCATTTTGAGCTGTAACCTTTATCCAGCTGACCACTATGTTCTCTCATAACCAAGTCATAAATCACACACGACGCCTGTCACACAGAGCAGAGGTGCTCCTCGGGTCCTGTATGGGTTTTCTGCTTCAGCAGGTCCGGCTCTCATCAAATATCAGTCACGGTGGTAATCCCAGCGGTGGTGGTGGTGGGGGGATGGAGGCTACGCTCCGAGGTGTAGGAGGTTCACCATTTATCTCCTCCTCGTCTGGTTTGTGTGCATTTGTGTGAGTGTCTGCGCCTGTGTGTGAGCATCTGTCTGCGTCGGTGTCTGCACGCAAAGCTTTGACCGAGGGGAAAGGAGTTCATTTGGAGACCCATTTCTGGATTTGTTTGAAGCTTGTGACTTTCACTTTAGTTCTGCTGATAAATTCATATTAATTTATCAAAATTACTATTAAATCTGGTGGAATTTTAGTCGACTATTTCACATGAATTCACACGAATGCCACATGACCAGTTTTGCACCCGTTTACATCAGCTATTTCTCAATTATCTCCTTGGAAGCACAGTTATGAGAATTTCCTTGAAGAACAGCTCGTTTTTGTAAATATTCTATTATTGGAAGATTTATACTCCATAGTTGTTGAAATGTACGCTCTCCTGTGGATCATTTTTGTATTCATACTAGCAAGTTTAGCTGATTTTCTGTGCCCTGACTGAAGGACTCTCCAGATAATGAAAGCAATTAATTGGAAGTGCGCTGATCGTATCATTGTGTATCTTTACAAGGGATTTCTTTTGAATTTACAGCTACGCATGAGTTTGTTTCTTTTAAATCCTTGAGCCTTTATTTGATAGAGGCAGCTGAAGAGTATCAAGAAAGAGGGCAGAGAGAGAGAGAGATGATGAGAGCAAAGGTTGGAATCAAACCCGGGCTGCTGCAGCGAGGAGATGAGCCACCAGAGCACCCAATAAATTGATTTCCAAGACATAAAAGAAGACTGAGGGACTTTTCTAACATAGGTTTTCTAGAGTAAAACTTAAAGGCGAGGTTGAGGATTTAACAGCACTAAAACGAGCGTAATCTCTCAGGTATGCATTCACAATAAGCAGGAGCTCTCCTGGTGCTCCTGGTCCTCCATGGTGCCAAACATGAACCACCAGTTTGTGTTCTCTTTGATGCATGTTGTCTTCCGTTCCTCTCGCTTAATTTACTGTCATCTCTCTAATGTCGACTGTCCAATTAAAGGCATGAAACGCCACAAAAGCTGTTTCTTTAAAATAAATAAACGTCTCCGAGTAGCATGACTACATTTGGCTCACGTTGTCAGACTGGTTAAAATAAAGCCTGATGTAGTCAGTGTTTGGATATTTATTTTATCACATCACTGCTTTCCCTGACAAGTAATTTAGTTATAATCATCATATTTTCTTCTAATGTGAGTGCCATCATTAGTTTTTGGAGGGGGAAAAAAACAGAGTTTGATGGAGAGAAGCTGTGATAGTCTGCTTGGAAAGCCTCTGCAGCACAGGGGCAACTGAATAAAACCCAGAGGGATTAGGACCTTGTAAGAGCGGCACGTGAGCAGAGCTGTAATCCACTGAGAGAAAAAAGACGTGGATTGAAAAAGAACAAATCAGGGTGCTGATGGCGGAGGAGGAGGACGGGTATTTGCGTCATGCAGCTGTGACTTTCCATCATGACATCTGGAGGATGGGAGACGCAGGTGGACAGAGTAATCCTCTCTACCCTGGCTTCTCCCACCCGTGGCTCTGTTAAGTGTGAGTTACTGCAACCAAAGACAGAGTGTAGCCAAGTGTACGGTAGATCAGCCTCAAACATATGGCCACAAGCACAACATAGGATACAGTAAATACACATCAGCATGAAATGTGGCTGTTTCCGCTGTGAGCACAGATTAGAGTTCCCCGCAGGAAATAAGTCACTCATCTATTGGTTTGTACACGTGATTAAAATGAGTTTTGCAACACAGCCTTCCTGTTTCACAGCCAACACGAAGGTTAGGGCATTATACTACGTCAAACATGAAGTAGCTGAGATTTCTGAAAAGATGCTTCGGAGGCTGGAGTTTAGGTTTACATGTCAGATGTTTGGATGGAGGCGGGCACTATAACTGAGGGTTTACTGATGCGCCAATAAAGCAAACGTCCAAAAAAAAGTTCTTTTAAAGGTTCAAGATCTTTTTCCAAAAGCAGTAATTCTCAAAAATGCCACACAGCAGACTTTAGCCAGAGGAAAAATAGACACTGACACTTTCAGTCCACGTTAGCATCCTTGTGAGGCTGTACAGGTTTATTTTAGCTAAATGCTAACATGATATGCTTAGTAGCACAAAACAAAGTCCGGCTGATGATGAGGTTGGTGGGAATCTCATGAGTTTTACAGGCATTAAAGGTCCAATGTGTTGGATTTAGTGGCATCTAGTGGTGAAGTTCTAGATTGCAACTGAATTGCAACTGAGTACCACTCGCCTCACCCTCCACTTCAAAGCATTTATTAGAAAAGGAAAAGGACCTGCTTCGTCTGTTGATGTGAAAGTCTCATTTTAAGAGAACAAAAACACAACAGAACAGGACAAATACGTAAGTTAGGGGATCACTAAATTGATTACGTCTCATCTTATGGGGAATGCGTGTCCCAGATTTCATGGTAATCCCACAAAAAACTCACTCAGCCTCATACTGGCACTATATGAAAAGTTGTAGAATCATCAAAGGCAATGAGATTCATCGTCTGGTCATCATGAATGTTGCATAATTGATATTTCAGTCTAAAAACTCATTTACCGTGTTCCAAGTGAGAAGTTGGAGGATTTTAACCACATTAAGAAACTGGCAGGTTTTATTTGTTTGTTTTTGGAAGCAGCTTCTTGTTGGACGAACTACATACTGAGTCACCTCCACCGCACGGCTCCAGCATTCAGCAGCTTGTTTTAACCATATACGAAAACGTTCCCCGCGCGCTGTTGGAAAACACATCACATAGTCTGACTTCCACTGGCATGAATGTGCATCTCGATGTTGAATATTACTGGAGCTGAGCTGTCTCGAGCCTTTTTACTTATGAATAGAAACATTTCAGAGAATGTCATCATCCTCTGACTGAACATCAGAAATCGACACCAGGTAATATTTTTGGCCCAAACGTAGCATTTTAAAGTAAAACCAATGATGTGTTTTCATTTTATGAATATGAATGAATGGATATGAATACTTACATTAATATTTATAATGTGACAGTGGGTTTTACACGTAGAGGTGGAGCTACTGGAAGGATTAACCTGATTTTGTTATTTTTCCACTGCGCCTGCATTCAACCTGCAGCTCTAATCCCCTCCCTGCTCATCACCATCTGTCATCTGTAATCTCAACTACTTCTGCCCCAACCTTTACTCATTTTCTACTTCTTTCTCTGTCTCTTTCTCATTTTCACCCCCTGCACATTATTGACTGAAATAGCCTTGGACAGGTGAGGTATTTTCAGCCTGAGCTGCACCCTCCCCAAGGGCATAGACCGTCCTGAGCTCAGGCCTCGCGCTGAACACGGTGCACACTTACCTCGACATAGGGGGAGTTCAGTAAATGTCAAACCTTCTGAGAGAAGTGCTGATTGGGCATTCAACCAGGTAGCTCATTATTTCCCGCACAGGCTCTAATTAAAGAGGTATAGCATATATCACATTAGGAACTGCATAGAGGCCAAACTACAGGCCACAATCTGAATTGTTGGACGGCCGTTAAAGACGCAGTTACCGTGAGGGTTGCACATCAACTCTGCTATTGACTGACCTGCCACTGCCTCACCTACTCTGCAGCTGAACTAAAGAGACTGAATGTATGAATAGAGATCATGACTGTGTGCTGAATTTGTGATGTCTTCGGGTTCTTCATTGTAAAAAAATGTTCGTGAAGTCACGTAACGCCATAATCAGAAGCCTCGATGAGTTTCAGCTTAGTCATCCACCCCATTGACTTCTTATCACAGCCAAGGCCTCCAAAAGATGTTTTAAAGAAATACAGTTTAAGAACTAAAGAACTATAATCTATCTATGGAGGCCTTAGTCTTGGCTACTCTCGCTTGCACTAAAGTGTCGTTTGTAGTAAGCTGCACTGACATGTAATGTGGTCAGAATTTGAGGCTGTTATCGGCAGAAAATGACAGAAAAAAATGCCTAAAACAACAAATGTTTATGTTCAGGACTTCCTGTGGCTGAGCAAGTTGTAAAATTTGGAATTAGCATGATGGTCTTGTGAGACTGTGTGTGAAGACCAGTGATTGCTTTCCATTTTGACAGTCTGTGACAGTGTTTCTCTCGCTTAATAAAGCGTAAACCTGACCAAACTTTAAAGTCACAGTTTGACCATTTGGGGAAATAAGCTTATTCTATTTCAAACTGGGAGTTATAGGAGAAAGCAAGTTGTGGTTTTAAACAGGTATCTCCACGCTGCACGCAATAACTTCCAGGGATCTGCGCTGGTTGCCTGGTTACCTCACGGCGACAGCAAGACTCCGGGAATTAAGGTACTTTCAGGCCTCAATGTTCTGAATTTTGAATCGGCAGCAGCAGGGCACAACTCTGCTGCAACGGCTCCTGGCTACCTCCAATCCTACCAGGCTGTGAAGCTCCAAGCTGGTGCTATTCAAACAGAGCTGGCTGTAGCTTAAAATGGAGGAAATGCTTAGAAATATGACACAATTAGCATAGCAAGTATCGCTAACTAGTGTAACCTAACTAACAAGCTAATTAGCTAACCTACAATCAGCTCCTGTATGGTTGTTGTTCCTGTGGTTGCCACGGTTACACACCATCAGAAACTCTGCATGCATCTGCAACGAGCCGCGTACGTTCACACGAGCAGCAGCCTCCCTCCCTTCCTTCGTTTGCCGCTGTGGGTGCCACCGTGTTTAAACCACAGTTTGTTGTTTCAGGCTAGCTGCTGTAGTTTCCATGCTAAGCTAAGATAAACAGCTGTTGGCGTTCGCTTCACAATTACTTACAACCATAATAGTGGTGTCAATCTTCTCATCCAGCGTTTACGCTTTCATCTAAACCAAAATGTCAAACTATTCTTTTAACCATAGCAGATCATAAAATATAAATATGGGCTGTTTAATTTAGTAATGTGTCAGCATGGATTCATTTAGTCGTTTTTTATGTGTTGAGATTGTAAAAACTAACATGATTCATATTTAGAATCCGAACCAGCGATGTTTGTGTCCCTCCTCGAGGACATGCAGCAGCGTATGTTCAAACAAATTCAACATATATAGACCGTGACGGGAGTTTGCCCCTGTTATACCTTTGTGAAACATTTCTGACATACAGTAGATACAGTGCGCACACACATGCCCCGTAGATTTCCTGGAGAGCAGTTCAGAAATCTCTCAGTTGTGGTCTCAGCCGAGGCAGCTGATGGCTTTGAACTCGGCTCCTCTGGGATCTTCCCTCGTCCTCTTCCTACTTCATGTGGAGCCCAAAGGCTTGATTCTCACTGCTGCGAGCTCATGAATAATGACAAGTCACAGGCTCTCCGACATACAAAGTGAGATCACATCATCTCCATAGCCGAGACCTTCCGTGGCGGGCTGAGGAAGACGAGGCTAAAAGGGTGGGAGAGAGGAAAAAAGAGAAAGAGCGGCGATGGCGTGGAGATCAAAGAAAACTCTCTGCTGTGGGATGAAGGTGTCTGATCAGAAGACTGGTGAATTCAGTGAGACGCCAGGTTGTTATTTCCCTCATGTGGTGAGATATAGCACATTATATCAGTATGTTCTCTCACATGATAAACCCCCGCTGACACCACTGCTCCTTCTCTGTGCTCAAATGCCTTCACATTCAACTTCATGCGAATATTTTTATGAATATAGCTAAAGGCCACGGGAGCGTCTTTTGCATAGCGGTAGCATACGCTGAAGAGTCTCTTGTCAGCTGGCTTTCAAACACACATCCATCATCTCCCATGAGAGTGTCAAATTAGCAGTAAGCTAAACAGGTGGCTTGCCAGCAGATGCCAAGGAGCTAGCAGGAGAGAGATTGAGGTCATGTTTGTTTAATCGCCTCGGGGGTCAAGTACCAGATGGATTTGACTCCTGATGCAGGAGAGAGAGGAGTGTAACACTGATGTGTGTTGTAGTGTTAATGGGTAATTAGAGCTCTCCGCAAAGTTTAAAAAATAGGGCGACGTTCAAATTGGATTTTGATTTGGACTCTCACCTTTAGGTGTCGAGAAATGAATGAAATGAAAACAGCATTGACTTTCTGTTGGGGATTGTGAATATTATTACTACAGCTCCATGTTACTGTGGGCAAGAGAGCTGAGGCTGTACATGATAGAAAGAAAAATAAATGAATTATCTAATACAGAAGCGCAACTTCAGCACCTGTTGGACAGATTTCTAGTTTTTCCGTCAATCAATAACATAATTTCTGTCTAAAGTTTGCAGAAAACTCACTTATCACTGCTGTAATCAATCACAGTTGTCCATTTTTTATGGCCACCACACCCTAGAACCATGTAGGTCACTCCATTGATTTGGTATAGATATTCATGATCCCCAGAGGATGAATCCTATTAACATAACTCCACTTTAGACCTTTTTTCACAGCACCTATTTTGACATTAAATGGTAGGGTCAACTCAGGTGTTTCCAGTTGAATAGATATAATAGATACAATATTATAGTTCATGAGCAAATTCTTGCAAAACTGATACTACCAACATTAGATGGATACGAAAGGCTTCTTCACAAGTTGAGAGTTACCAGCGAGCCCGAAGTGAGTTCATTTAGCCACGCCTCTGTGATGTTACACTCTCCATACTAGCTCCTCCATCTTTTCGAAGAAAGACGTTACCTTCCCCATGATAACAGACAATGCGCATGGTTTGGAGCATGTTTTCAGTTCCCGGAGCTTAGATCTAGCTCTGCAGTCTTGTTTCAGTATTATTAGTCCCAGTAAAGACAAGATGAGGAACAGACCATTAAAATGTAACACAGAGCTCATCCAGAGAGCCTTTGCTTTTACAACCCTGAATGCAAAAAAGATGGGACGCTGTGCAAGAAATTGAACTTGTCAGACCGCAACACACTTCTCCACCTTCAATCAGTCCATCTCTGATGAGCCTGGGGCCTAGAGAAGTAGGTGGATGTTGTTGATATCTGGCTTTCTCTTTGCATGGTAGAGTCTGAACTTATATTTGTAGATGCAGCAACAAACTGAGTTCACCAACAACAGTTTTCTGAAGTGTTCCCAAGCCTGTGTGGTAATATCCTTCATACAGTCATGTTGTTTTTTTAATCCTACAATCCTGCCTGAAGGGTCCAAAGTCACAGGCATTCAATGTTTGTTTTTTAGCCTTGCCCCTTTGTTGCAGAGTTTCTTTTGACAGTATTATAGATTGTAGATGGTAAAATCATGCATGGAGAAACATTCCTCCACAGAGGTTTTCACAGAGTGGTGAACCTTACGCTACTTTGCTTTCACATTTTTCCTACTTCATACCCAATCATGACACTATCACCTGTTACCAGTGAACCCGTTTACCTGTGAAATGTTCCAAACTGGTGTTTTTTGAGTATTCCACAACTCTCCCAGTCTTTTTTGCTCCTGTCCCAACAAGTTTATCAGTTTGAACATTAAATATCTTATCTTTGTATTGTATTTTATTGAAAGTAGGTTGAAAAATGACTTTCAAATCATGGTATTCTGTTTTAATTAGACTCAGTATGCCAACTTTTTTGAAATCGGAGGTTGTAGAAAAAATTATTTAAAGCAGCTCTGATAAAACTTGTAAAGAGTATGTGAACCATCGCTGATGAAAGACGCTTTATGTGTAATCTACTTCTAAGGACTGTCACTCATCTAGTTTTGTGCCTTTTTAAGCTAATGATGAAAAAAGCCAGAGTTCAGACTTCTTTTTCATCTTGTGTATCTTTAACGTAATCATCACACACTATGTCACGTGCATGACATTTGTGTGCGTCATGTTAAATATACTTTTTTTTTGTATTTTTCATGAGGACGCTCAAGTTGTTTTCCCTCCTACGTTCAATGTTGTGTTGGATGTAACATAATGTCCAGAGGATACAGCATAATGGCATTCTGGATGCTGAAAGTCTCATCTTTCCTCTTTTTTCCAGCATGTAAATTGGATCCAGTAATCGCCTCGGGCAGCAAATAAAATGATTTAGGGAGTAATTTGTGTGAGACAACTTTGAGGTCAATGGAGTCCACCCATTCGAATGCATTTAGTTCTGTTTTCCTCTAGTCTTCCTCAGTTGTGCAAACTGGGTATTTTTCTCACAGTCAAATTTCTCTTACCATCTGTCAGTCTTTAATACCTACGGTAACATCCTCTTAGAGAGAGTGTTCGTTCTGCTTCACACCATTTAACCATGACTCCACTTCTAATGGTACTAACAGGCAGCCATTGCGTATCCACGGTTTCATCTACTCATGTTGTTTTGGCAACAACCTTATTCAGCTGCAGAATACGTCTCTGCACATAAATATAGCCTGACATTTACTCGCATTTCAATTGTAAAGCTATAGCCAGGAGACACTTAGTTGAGCTTAGCCCAAAGATTGGCAATGGCTAGCCGCCAGCACCTCTAAAGCCAAATTATTAGCCCATTCGACCTTCTTTGTTTAATCTGTACTCGAAACAAAGTCCAAAAAATGGCAAGTTTACAGACTCAGTGACTTCCTGCACTTCCTGGGGTCAACCACTCGTAAAAGCACAAGATCTTTTAGTTGTTTTGTTTTTTTACCACTGGTTGCTCAGCTGTCTCCTGGCTGTAACTTTGTATACGAAGGTGTGATCAATCTTCTCATCTAACAAGAAGCAAGAAAGCCAATAAGAGAAGTTCCCCGAATGTGGAACAATTCCCTTAAGACTCCTCGGGTATCAGATGTATTGACCGACCAAAGCTTTGAGAAAACTATAGAAGAAAGTCTAAACAGCAGGAATAAATTTCTGTTCTGAGGTTTTTCTTCACTGACTAAAGTGAAATTGCCTTTTGATCAGTTACGGTTAGGTTTTTGAGAGCTGATCAGTACTATCAGAGTTTTGGATGGGTGGATATATAAGTAACAGTTACGTGGATATTAGAGGAAGGTTATTGGGGGGTCAGAGTCAAGTGCAGAGACCCCATAATTCCCAGTTGCACCTTCGTTATGAAGCTACCGTTACCGTTATGAAGCTGGGTCTTTACTTGTCATTCTACTTCTCTTGTTATTAAATTTAGCTATTGCATTATGCATGTGGGGGGATATTACTGCAGCCTGTATTAGATTGTTGAAGAGCTTGCCCTTGCTTGGGATTGCCTGAAGGGTTTTTCCCTTCAGTGACTGAGCGAGTGAACCACGTCGCCGCACAATAACTCAAGCCTGCGGCCTTAACATCACAAGATGTGTTTCCAGTATGACTCCCTGCAGCCCTCTGTTCACAATTACCATTAATGACTCTTTCAAGCTACCAGGCAGTTTCTCATGATCTCACATTTATAGTTACAGTGTCAGGCCCTGCTGGAGCTGTAAGACAAGGAGGGGCGTATCCAGGGGCTACTCTGTTGCCATGCTAGAAGCTCAGCTTGGACTGGTCTGTCCACCATTTTTGTCCAATTTGATCCAGACAGAAAGATCTCGACAACTAGCAATGAAATTTTCCACTGCTTTTACGGTAAAAAACGGGCAGCTGTATACAGTATAACCTTCCAAATATAATCTTTTCTAATATTTGGGTAATTGATTTCATGTATAAGGTTGGCGTTTTATTCCATATTTTAAAATGTCGTTTTAAAACTGCGAAACCATGGCAGTAAAAGACAGTAAATTCTACCATTAAATATTTCAGTGTTTTACCATACAATTATGTGTCTCCAATGCAAAATACTACTACATAATATTACTGCAAATAAATAAAGGTTTTGAAATATGGCTGTGTTTTATTGTACACAGGCAAACAAAGTCATACTTTGATATTTTACTTTTATTTTATATATTTTATGGTCTTTTACTGTCATGGTTTGGCCGTTTTTTTACCGTAAAATCTAGATTTTTTTTACGATGTACACACATGCATACAGTAATATTTCATGACAAAACCTAACTCTATTTTATACAGCATTTCTTTTGATGAAAAAACATGTATTTATACGATAACATATGGAATAAAACATCAAGCTCAAAGGTGAAATCAACAGTGCTAATATCCTTTTACAGTAACGTTAGAAAAAGCTATTCCATATTTATTCCAGTAAAAAGTTTTTACCATAAAAACAACAGTTTATTTACAGTATTTTTTCTTCTGCAAAAGATCAGTCCTATAAACTTTGGTGATGCTTCTCCTCTAGCATCACCAACAGGTTTACTGAACCATGACCTCTATTTCCTTGCTGTGGTATTTTATCTGGCCTCTGGCTTGACGTTTATCACTGATGTTACTCCCGATGCCCACAAAAACTTTGATGGCTGTGTTTACACATGATGCATCTTTAGCAGGTCAAAGCACCTTTTTGTAATTGTTTTGAAGCATTTTGTACGTGCTGCTTTGAGCTTGAGGCACCTCACTTTTATCCATCAGCACACCGTGCAATTTCTGAAGAAATGCCCTGAGTGCTCAAAGTTATATAACGGTTCAATTTTGAGTTTTTTTCTCCACTGTCCAACCGCAAGTCTTCCATAAGTCTGTTCAGAAACATTGTCTCAACAGTTAGCTAACATGTCAAGTCTAAGCTAAGTGAGACTGTGAGGCTTGTGAGTCGAGCCTGACATATTCTGTAACTCTCTCCGCCTTACAGAAGCATCTTTTCAGCTGTAATACATCCATGTTCTATGCAATTTTTATTTTGCTCTTGATGGCATTAAGCCCTCAAGATATAAATTGACAATACCCGATGGGCATGTCGAGCCGCTGGAGGTTTCTCCGTGTTTTGTTGTGGTAGGTAGAAGGCAGAGAAAGAGCAGAGGTTTCTGCTGGCGCAGCATTATTGGATATGTAGAGTCATGATGGAGTCATCTCCTATCTCAAGGACATGTTCATGTTCAAAACCCTGACCGCACTCCCACAGGCTCATCCAAATCCCTTTGTTCCCGGACTATTTTTATGAGTTTTTTTTTTTTTTTTTTTCAGGAGCAGAATTGATTATTTGTGCTCCGAAAAAGAGCATTTGCATCTTTTTGCCTCCAGTGCTGGAAAGAAAAACTGGAAGGGGTTCCTCTGTTATTGATCCTTCATGGATCTGACACGACCTTCATTGTTATGTAACTAATCCCAAAGCTGCCCACATCCACGCTTACAGACACCCGAAACTCAAAGCTTAACCATGCCTGCAGTGTTGGATGACATGGAGGCGCAGCAGTGGAGTGAGTCCCTCCCCTGACTGTTGAAGACTTTTAGAGACTCTCCAGCACAAACAGACCAGCAAGGAAAAGGCAGAGTTGTCCTTGTCAGCTGGAGCCAAACAGATTTACGTAACTCTGAGGGAAAAAAACATCTGACTCACTTGCTGATGATCCGCTGATGACTAATGATTTAATCATTTCCTAATGTCTGCATTTTGTTTTTATCACCTGTTACATCAGTTTAAGATCGTCCGCAAGCCTCTATCACTGATCTTGATCATTTGGGTTCATTCATCATGTTTCTGGCTGCAGTGTCACCACATTATGTTAATGATCTGCTGTTTGGCTGTTCGTGCGAACGCTGTGGGTGTGTCACTGTGATTTATCAGTCTCCATCTTAAAGGTCCATTGTGTAGGATTTAGTGGCACCTAGTGGTGAAGTTACAGATTGCAGCCAGATGAATACTCTCCCACGTCTAATGTACAGAAATGGCGGTTCAACATGGCAGACTTTAGATATAAAGGACTCAGGAAACATACTAATGAATATTGTTTTCCACCCCTGTCAATAAATACTACTAAATCATACACACTGGACCTTTAATGTCTATAGCAACTTTACCTTTAGACCACATACTGTACATTGGACACACTTATTTGCCTTGTTGTCAAGACTTAGATGAGAAAACTGATACAACGTCCGTTTACCAGCGCCTCTAAAGCGCTTTAACTAACGCCATATCTTGCTTTTAATCACTACAACATCCCAACGAGTGGAAAACATTACCGAGAAGATGTAATCTGGATGTGGAGAATGTGAACAACGTGATAAGCTGCAACGTTTCAACACCAGTAAATGTTTTCTCAGAGTCGGACGGCGAAAGTTGACAGCGCCTCCTAAATTCTCAGCTGATTATCTGTGCTCGCTGTATTCTTTATGAAGCAGGTTCAGCTGGGAGAGCATTAGGATCTGAGTCAACAAGTTTCAAATATGCAAAGATCTTGGGTATTTTACGTACTAGCAACTTTATGATACATGTGTCTCCCCTATATTAAATTATGCTTCGGGGATTTGGGGTTTTGCAGAGTGTAAAACAGCAGACTCTATACAGAACAGAGCCACGTGCTGTTATTTTATTTTTAATTTAGCCGCCCGTATGTTTGCTCTTACTTTGTCTGTTCAGGGCGATACAGGTTGGATTCCTCAATCAATAAGGTGAAAGTGTGAAAATTGTTTAATATTTCAGAATACTGAGTCAATAAGACGTTTTTTTTTTCTTTGGAGTAAATCACACAACTCTCCACGGGACTACAGAGCTTCATGCTGTTTTTGTGGACGCTGTTTTACAGTATAGGCATAGAAATGATCGGCCATGAATACGATTAGAAGACGGTTACTTTCTACACTTGAAGAAAAATGGTTAAAAGATAACATTCTATTAAAATGAACATACACTGTATTCAAATCAAGGACGGGCACTGAGTCTTATGTTGTTGCAAACTTATCAAAGAGTCAAAGTTTAGTTTAGTTTAGCTGCACACATAACAACACGAATTCCTCCTCTGACCTTGAAGTTGGCAGATTTAAAACCATCCAGGACAATAACAGGTTGTGTGAATGTGTGAATCACATTTTCTCCTGTATTGTCCAGAAATGTTTTGGTGCACTGACGATGATGGAGGGAAACGGTTGAAGTTTGGAAATATTATCAGGATGGTTTGTTTGTTTAATATTATTTCTAATTCATGTTGCTGTTCTTTTCTCGTTCTCTAAATTACGGTGTGTTATAAGTCTGTTTGGGCTCTTAGTTATTTATGACACAATAATAATGAATCATCAGCGTTTATGGTTGCACACAGGTTCCTTAAAGTCATATTTTTTGGTTGGCAGATTTATTTTACAAAGAGAGAGTGTCTGGTCCAGTTTGTGTTTCCCAGTAAGTTCATAAAATCAGATGCTGTGTCAGGTTTGTCTGGGTTTTTGTTTCACTTGCTGCTGATCTTTGTATTCCTCTGACAGATATCCCAACATATAGATGTTAAGTTAGTCTATCGTGCCCAAGATTCAATGCAAAAGAACAACGTAACCGAACAACACAGCTTTAGAGGCATCATCAATGTTGGTAGGCTATAAACTGTGAAGTGCTGTCACTGACTCAATCTTTCTCATCTGCATCACGATGCATCTTTGAATCTCCAACCACCAAACCAACTGTTTCCTATTTGTTTGCTAAGCTAACGGGTTGCAGGCTATAGCTTGAGGAGTGAATATGCAAATTTCTCAAAACTATTTGGGAGAAAAGAAGATTGATGATAGGCCAACGCTGAAAATGTTTTAATTATTGAAACACTGACAACCTGGCAGAGACAATAGATCAGACGAGGTATAGATTAAGTTATATAAAACATGTTTGGTTTTGCTTTAGGTTGAATTTCTTTTTTATGCTTGTATTACGTAAATATTTGATGTTATTGGACGTTGTGCTCACCTGTAGCTGAGAAACACGTTTGAAAAACATCAGCACACCATGCAGAAGTCTGCATTACTGTTATACAACAATCATTCCCGATCAAACCGAGCGGTTACACTCTCTGTGTGACAGTTTCTTTGAGCTCCTCGAGTTTCTTTGTTTCACTTCTTTGTTTCTTCTTTCTCTGTCTTCCTCACCTGTACTCAGCTCACACCAAACCCCTGCAGGCCTTATGTAACCTCAGACAAGCTCTGACTGAGCAGACACACACACACACATACACCTGTCCTTTGGCACGGAGCTGAACAGACTTCCAAAATCACACCAGTGTTCCTGCAGCACATCATCACATGTCCTGCAGTGTGACATGGAGAGCTTCGCAGCTTTCCAGATTCGAGGATTTGAGTGGAGCTCAGTTTTCTTCGCCAAGGATGGTTTGTTGTCCTTTTGTGTCGTCTGTGGCCAAATGCTTGTGTCGGTACCCGCAGCTTTCCAGTGTCCTAACATCCCCCGTTGGTTCCTCTTTCATTTCTCAACTCTTCTAACCTCTCTGAAGACTTCAGTTCTGCAGAGAGTGTTTTGCCCTCAAGAGTCTCTGCACAAAAATCCCATAACGTATCGAGCCAATGTGGACGTCTCTGCTGCTCTCGGCAAGAAAAAGAAGAGAGCAGCTCGGTTTACCTGAAGATCCATGTCAGCTTAAACTGTTCCCTCTGCGTGATGCTGAAGGAAGTGTGATTATGTAACGCGTGGGTATCACTTGGGTCGGGCTGAATCTCTAATCTGTCACTCGCGCTCTCTGCTGACGGGTTCAAAGCAGGACGGGCGTGTGATTTTAGCGTAGCGTGGATGCGCTGATTGCTCCTGATGTGCCTCAGCAAAACACTTGCATGGGAGAAAATGTTTACGAATCATCCAACAACCTTTGACTTGACCTCATGATTGATTCACAAAGCTGACAGGATGTCACGTAGCAAAAAGGCAGCAGCGTCGGTGAAGCGGATGACAAACAGATGATGTATCTGCATTTTTTCTAACCAGCGACGGAAGACGAGAAACTCTCCTCGCTCCCTAAGAGTGGCGATCTTAAGACTCGAGGCCAAAAATAGAACAAAGATATGAAAGGCACACCACGTTTGGAAACTCTATGCGTCTCAATTGATGTTGAGTCCTGTCAGGGAGTCCCAGAGGAAGGTGCATGTCAGGCCAAGGCAGATCATTTGCCACTCTTCCTCACGTTGCTCCACGCCTCCTTGCACCGGACTCGCCAAGGCTTTGCTTTGACCTTTCTCAAAACCTTCTCCAGTGCATGCCAGAGCACAGCTGTGTTACCTTTTTTTTTAAATAGCACCTGAGCTGGAGCCAGCGGGACCTTGCTCGCTGTCGTGTGGGCAGCACGCTTCTCATTTTGGTTCCTGGCTGGAGATGTGGCACTCCAGGTGAGCTGGGGGAATAAAGAAAAGTAGCGTCCACCTCGGTGCTTGTCTCACGTCGTCTGACTTCACCGCATGCATTTTAAGTTTCGGATCAGAGAGTGTAAAAACACGAGGCTGTTTACAGAATTCGCTCACATACTTAAGTGAATCCTTCTCTTCAAAGTAAAGGGGGAATCATCACCGACAGCTCAGACCAGCGCTTAAGTCTGGAGCCTGTCAGGAGTACAGAGGAAAGTGAGAGCTAATGTCAGTGCAGCTACCAAAGGGCTTTGAGAGTTTGGCAGACTTTCGAATTGGATGATGATAATATTAGATTTATTACATTTTCATGACCTCTCAACACTCCCACAACTCCCTTCAGGTTAAAAAAGAAACAAATCCAGCATATCTATGTTGAAACACAATCATTCTAAACTCAATTTCCTTGGAAAGTTACCAAGTGAAACCTGCAGAGAAAGACATGTTTTTATATATTATACAGTATATTATACTTGATACCTTGATATTAGATAAATCATCAAGGGACCGAGCAGTGCAAAGCGGAGACGAGAAGTTAAAAGACGATTCTTCTTTCAAGTGTTGCTCTTTCTTCTTTTACTGAGGACTGTGTGAGGCTGATGTGAACTTTTTTAAGTTGCTGAACTTGTGAAAAGATGCACCAGCTTACGACTCCAGCAAATTATGATTCATACCCAAACAGGTCAACTATTTGCTTCGCAAATGGATATATACTCCTGCTCTGAGACTTAACTGATCTCGATATAGACTTGACTATTGTTCTGTTGTCTCGAGAAAATAATTATGTCATTATCCCGGTGTTATAACAGTAGTGTAGTACCCTTGGGGAAGAGTGTGTAAGATGTGAGTGGTCAAGGATGAGCGAGCGGAGTGAATGTATGGCGGAGCAACAGAGCAGATTAGCAGTGGAGGTTTGGTTAGAAAGAAAGTGTGTGTGTCAGTGTCTCAGAGTCAACTCCTGAGCTCCCATGTGTCATTTCACTGTTGTGGGAAGTGAACGGGAGTTAACCCTGAAGTTGGCACAAACTTCGACATCTTCCCGACCACGGTCTGGCAGCCGAGCTGGAAAGGTTAACACCAGGCAAACAAAGTCTTGTTATCCCAAGATTGTGAGAAAATTAGGCCTTTATCTCGCAATAACAACATTTGTTATTTCAAGATAATACCTCGTTATCACGAGAACACCGGGGAAATACATTGTATGAATGTGTGACCACTTAGGGCTTCTGTATAACTGTCTAAATATCAGAATATAAAATGTTTTCTGATCAAAAAGTGCAAACGTAAGAAGTACTCCAGAGGTGCATATTTCGTGGACAGAAAGCATCTCACATTGCACGTTGTGATAGTCGGACACTCTCAATGATTCACACGCGCTTCTCCAACCTTAATTAACCTTAATTACACTTTAAGCGGAGTCTATTTGTCTTTCCTCAACTTAAACCATGCTGTGGTTGTCACACGTTTCAAATTCAAACCAGCGTCTTTTGAAATGAACCAAATCAAAAGAATCTCTTCTCTGCTACACTTGAGTCTCTAACAGGGACAAGAACCTTCTCCTCATGTGCATTTTGTCCCAAAGCACCATAAAAGTTTACTTCAAAGCACAGTAATATATAGAAGAACTTTTTTAAGCGCCGTGACAATGGATGTTTCCACTGACGGAGTGCATTACAAAACCAGTGTGGGATATCAGAATTACAGCTGAGCAAAGTACTGCAGTTAGGATTTTCATGGCGCTGGCAACACAGAGGACCCCCTGTGGGGCACTGATCCCTGTTCTGTGGAAGAAAAGCACTTATTATTAATAATTCAGCACCTGAGCCGCTTTATTATCAGATGCAGCGAGTGAGAACTGCAGCTTAAACCCTCGATCTTTGTTCTTTATCTCAAATGGGGAATCAAAGTTGTAGCAGGTGTCAGTCTCTCCTGTGCACGGCTCCGTTCAACATAATTTAGCCCTGTGTACAGTACGTGAGCCCTCAACTCTTTCCATCCATCCTCCGGCTTCAGTCTGTTTTTCAGGTGACGGATTCAGCCCCAAACATGTGCTGTTATCAAGCAGATACTTCAGGCTGGAGACAGTTTGCGAGTGGTTGCATCACTCCTCATTGTGCCTGCATTTGATCGTCGAGTATTCCCCTTTATTTGTAGCATACGCCGACAAGCCACGATCTGAACAAGCAACAATCTCCTCGTGGCTGTGAAGTGAAGCAAAGTGCCCAAAAACCGCAGTTCCTCAAGCGTCCACTTAAATCTGGCTACAGAACGAGTCAGTCTCCGTAAGTCCCCATGTTAAAATGTCCAGCTTCACAGCAGAAATAAACACGTTTACAACCTGGTAACGGTTTCAGTCTCTATAGCTTATTTCCCCGTTCATGTAGATTTAACAGTGTGGCCGCTTTGATTGACAGGTGGGTCTTACAGGTGGCTTATGTGAGCATGATCCACGTCTTCGCTGATTTTTAGATTAGCCGGGAGGTAGCTTCAGAAACACGGAGTGGATCTGAATGAATGGAAATTAGACGAACTGACCTCATTTAACCCGGATTATTTATGTGTCTCATTTGTCTTAAACGTCACCTCCTCTCCTCCTAATATATTAATAATTACATATAAAGATGACATTTCTTTAGGAGAATATACTGAGTCATCATGGTGGAGCTGGCCAAAGTAAATATCGTGTGATCAACATCACTGCCTTAACACTTCTACTACTACTTTCTGTGATTAGTGATCTAACGCAAGTCCGACCTCTGAACTGCTCCTATGAGCTCTCCTTCACTGGCAGGTTCAGTACCAGGATCAGTCCAGGATCTGACTGCATAACGAGCCGCTGCCTCAGTAAATCAGCTGCTGAATACACACAGATTGCAGCCGCAAACTCCCATAAATGCTGACTCCAGGCTGCTCTGCTTTTGGTTTCTGTTTCTTTTTTTTGCCCACACATAAGCAACAATTTAATGTGGCCTATTTTTACATGTATTTAATGAGGCCGAAAGCACAGCCAACACAAACCCTCTCTTTAAATTACAGTACTGAGATGATTTCTGCTCTCTTCAACTTTGTTTTGACACCGACGTTCGACCACCAGAGTGTAATCAGCTGCGCGTCATGAATTATTCTGGCGATAAATAATTCCACTGAATGAAATTGTGATCAAAAGACACTGAAATCAAGGCTGTCAAACGGTGCGTTGGTCTGTTAAGCTATCACACAGCTGCAGCATAAACAGAAGGACTCAATAAAAATAAAGAGCCGCCGTTACTGGATGCAAAGAAAACACATCAAAGAACACGATCTGACTCCTCCTGTGTATCACTGCAAAGTACACAAGAAACACGGGCCTATTGTTCTTGCCTCTGCATTACTTAGCATATATTTTCCCTTGAGTCATGGTATGCACATGTATTTGGCTTGATGCCGCGCGGCAGACATGAATGCAGCGTGCTCAGCCGTTGCTATAATTAAATCGTATAATTGAAACCTGGGGGATTATGTGTTTTTGTTCTCAGCTCTAAACACCATTTGCTGCTATACGTCACCCGTGTGTATGTGATTGTCATGCTAATGCGAGAGCGAGAGACCTGTGGGTAAGTGCCAATGCCTTGCTCTGTCCCCCTGGCCACTCTGCAGCATCCTGTGGGGTGAGCTCGTGCAGTATCAGCTGCACAGCCAGAGGTTTGTTCTCCTTTAACATGTTTGTCATCAGAAATATCTGTGTCAGCTCGTCTCCTCTCAGCTGGATAAATCCAACTCCTTTTTTTTAATATCTTTTTACTCCATGAAGCACTGCAGCATCACAAATTACAAGCCTGCACAGCAGCAGCAGCAGCAGCAGCAATGTCCGCGCCTTTAAAGTCCATCTGAAATATTGAGTGCGGATGAGTGCACGGCAAGTTTTTATCCCGGGTTATTATGTCCATGCATCAGTCAGGAGGCCATTTTCACACCAGAAGAGTCCTTCCAGCCTCTGGTCATCAAAGCCTGGTGTCGGCTCTGCTGCTGTCTGTGGCAGGTGTGTGTTCTGATCACACACACACACACACACACACCAACGCACGCCTACGTGCAGCTGTTTATTGTTCCTGGCAGGTCAGGTACAGGGCAGGTAAATAGAAGTAAGTCAGAGTTGCTTGTTTCTCAGCTCTGCTTTTCAAGCTTAAAGACGCATAACGTGATAGAAAACAGCCCCCGTATGCTTCCTTCAACCTCCTTGCTCCTCATTCCTTTGCATATCCTTTTGCCTGTGTGCACGCACGAGTGGGTGTGCCCTCTATGTTCATGCAACAGTGCTCATACTGGATTAATTAGAAGCGAGAAGTGAGCGCTGTAATCTTTGCCAAAGTCAATGTTTCCCAGCATCCTTTATGCGAAACAGAGGAGGACGGTTTAAAGCAGGTGCAGCAGCCACTCCTGATAGCCCTTAACGCGTTACCAGAGCTGTCACCCGCTGCTCACTCCTCCTCCACCTGCTCGAGCAGAGCTTGTTAACCGTTGCAGAAGGGGGGGGAGAAAGATGTGTCACAGTGGACCGGGATGGGCGTAAGATGAGCTGAAAGGAGTTTATGTGTGCCTACACTCCACTGGAAATACTTTTTTCTGTCTCAGTTGCTGGCGATGATTAGCATGAATGACAGGACTGGTGCATTGCAACACTGGAGTATAGTTGCTTGCATACTAAAAAGCTTGTTCAGTCATGCTTTTTGTCTGTTCTAAGGGCTAAAATGAGACCCCTGACGATTATACACACTTTTATTTCTTCTCACCTCGGCTTCTGCAAAATGTTTTTTAATGCCTTTATATAAAAAAAAAGGAGGTAAAAGAGCCATACCTCTCCAGTGTTAACGTTTTTTTTACTGGATGTCAGGCGCTTTAGAGGTGATTTTGAAGATTGTGCTTATACGGTTGTATCGCCTTGGCCTGGAGTTATCTCTGAACTTTGGATGCCTCTCAAGTCTGCGTGCAGCCTGAGATCCAGGCAGAAACCTCCTGTTTGTTCCTGCACGGCATCCAAAAACCATTTGAAGACACAGCGGAGAGGAAAATACAGTTTCCACACACTGATGAACTGTTCATTTATCTCTTTTGACATGTTAACTACATGTCCAAAACTCATTTTTTAGTGTTTACTCCTTACTCACTTTTTGGAGTGCACAAAAAATGAGTAATGAGTAATTAAGTATGGAGTATTTTTTTGGGGGGGGGGGGCGTTAAGCAGCTTGTCCATAGTTAAAGGTCCGGTGTGTAGAATTTAGCGCCATCCAGTGATGAAGTTTCAGATTGCAACCGACTGAAAACCCCTCACCTCTCCCTCTTCGGCAACATACTGCTACTCCCACCATGTAAGAAGGAGCTCTACCACAGGTCCTTCATTCCAACAGCTGTCAGACTCTTTAACACCTGCATCTTATCTTATCTCATGTAAAACATACACATCAATATACTTTGACTTCATTTCCTAAATCATCTGCAGCTGCTACGTTATGGCAGTAACCGTTTGTGTGCGAGGTATAGAGTAGAGAGACACACATATCTGATATAAAAAGGGTAAGATGAAACCACAATGTGTGTCACAGGGGGCTTCAGGACGTCACGGAGAGGAGTGTCTGTGATTTAAAACAATAGGATTTTTTTTTTTCAAGTTAATTGGAAGCCGACGCAGCGTGTCACTCCCTTGTTCAGCCGCCCTCCCGCATCGTGTCACTGTGCCACCAGGCCTCAAACCTGATCGCCGTGCAAAGGTCTCTGTGCTTTGCTGCAGTTGAAAGACCCTGAGTGAAGGCATTTCCCAGGAGCCGCCCCCCCAGGGGAGGTCAGCATGGGTTTTCACATTTTTCATCTGAGGGAATTCGATTTGCCCAAAATTCTCTTCATATTTCTTCTCTCGCTTTCATTTTTCACCCACCGAGGGTGTTCCAAAAAAATACTTATAATGGCCCATTAATGTATGTTTTATAGCTTCAAATGTGTTTATCGTGCGGCTGTCGATACACTTGGAAAATATGGCGACATCAGGAGCTTCAACTATGTCCAAAGAGTTGATTTCGATTGGGGAAAAAAAAAAAGTGTAGGGCTGCTTCAGACCTTAATTACTGAACGATCTGTGCATCTTGGTGCAGAGAGCTCTCTGATCCAGCGTGACTGGCTGTGATGCAAGTTTCCCCCTAAACTCAGCTCATTTCTGTGTGCAACCTGAATGCACAGAGGTTGACCATTCAAATGTGAGCATTGGGCATGACCTGAAGATGCTTGTGCTCCCGTTTTAATGGATTTAAAAATCCACTGCGCTTCAGCGCGTGTTTTAGCTGCACATTTGAGAGTTGAAATATGATAAACAGGCTCAGCAGGCAAGCAAAGCTTTTGTTCAAACATATTTAAGACCATTCGCAACATGAATTTGTCACAAACAACAGAACAACAAAAAAGATTTAAAACTTTAATCACACCGTTCACTGTTTACTGCAATTTTACCCTCAAAGTTGCGTGCCGTATGGGAGCAGAGTCTCTCAGTCACTCGGCGGTTTGTAAATTTTGTAAAAAAGGGAAGAATGAATCACCAGATGGTGAGCAGTCTTCTCAGTGGGGGAAAAAAAAAACAATGTTAGGAAGGTGAAAAATTACAAACAACAGGATTTGCCGAGAAAGGTTTCTTCCATTTGAGTCGATACAAATCATGTAAAGTGAAACATTCTTCCTTACTCACTGACTGGAGTGTGTCTCAGCCGCGGTGCCTTCAGTGCTGCCACTGGCAATCAGAAGATTTGTATAGAAGCAGAGGTGGAAGGAGTAATAAAACCTTTTTGCTTAAAAGTACCAAGTATATATATTTTCTTATTGCTCTGCAGAAAATGTTTGCGTTCTTGTGGCATTCAGTATCAATACAGCAAGAAGGTTCCTGGTTCAAACCCGGGGCATGTGTTGAGTTTGCAAGTTCTCCCCATTCTTCCTCCCACTGTCCAAAGTCATGCACTCAATTGGTTAATTGGCGACTCTAAAGTGCCCGTAGGATTTGAATGTGAGTGTGAATGGTCTCCATGTATCAGCCCTGTGGTGAATTAGCAACCTATCCAGGTGGTGTACCCCGCCTCTCACCCAGTGTCAACTGGGATTGGCTCCAACCTCCCTGCGACCCTGTTGAGGATAAGCGGTTACAGATAATGGACGGATGAATGAACTGTTCCTCTCCATGTTCTACTACTGCTCCACATATTTGTATTTCTTTTTACAATTTTTGGTGCACTTTATTTTGTTATTAAGTCCCATAGACAAATGTGTTGAGATGGTGGAGTGATGGGCAGCCACACAGAGCTGTTGGAGTCCATGCTGGACTTGAACCGGCCACCCTCCGGTTCCCAAACCAAATCCCGACAGACTGTGCGACTGCCTCCCAAAAGAATGAAGAATATCTGGGAAGTTTACAGCAACAACTCAGGGTCACAAAGAGACAAAAAGGATTTACAACCACTGATTTACCTAATCACCTAATCTACCTACTTTAGTAAGTTTTAGTAACTTTAGTAAGTTTTATTGTGTGTTTTGTAAGTTTGACATTTTGACATATTTTTATGTAAAATCTGAGTTGTAACTAAAGCTGTAATTGTAGAGGAGTAAAAAGTAGAATATTTCCCTCAGAGATGTAGCATAAAATGGAGAAACTCAAGTAAAGGATAAGTAGCTCATGACTGTACTTACGTACAGAATAAATGCACTTATTATTATTGCTGTAATCTAGTCTGCAGCCACAGTGCTGTTCAAAGAGTTGATTTTCAGTGTTTTTCCACGGATGCTCCAGGTTGGAGCTCTGTGGATTACCAGGTTTATGTGACACATAATAATTTAATTATTCTCCACTGACCGAACATTAATAACTGGCAGCAAACTTTCTGGCACAAACCCTTTGATCGGAAAACAAACGGTCTGCCTGTGATTCAACATGAGGGGACAGAGCATGTATCTGTGGGGGGAGGGGGTCTGCCTCCTCATGCTCCTGCCGCCCGGCCCCCCTCATCATCATCATCACGTTCCCTTTTGACTTCATGTAACGCGACACAGGTTCATCCCCCTTCCAAGCGGCGGGTCCTATTAAACCGGTGAAATCAAAGGAATTCATTCCCCGTCTTTTCATCCCGCTGTCATGAAACAGACAAAGGTAGACGGGCTTTCTGACAGATGCCTCATTATAAGCAGAGCCGTTGCCATGGTTACAGTTTCATTATATTCTCAGAATTTTTCTCTGATCATCCTTAAACAAAAATCCCCGTCATTCAGAGAATAGTTTTCTGCGGCTCGGTCGCCATAAAGCAGCACCAAGGTCACCTCGTTGCCTCTGTATTTTTTGCTGTAAATTTTCTTTGCGGAGACAAAATGAATAGACGGAGAGAAGGAATGCAACGCGTCTCAACAAAATCATATTTGAAAGTTTGAAAACCAGTTATATAGTGTTTTTTATGCCCGGTGTGTTGATTATTGACTCTGTGTTGTCAGGTGAGACAGGTCAAGGTTAAAAATTTCCCCCGTTCAGCCATTTTTTTTTTTTTTTTACCTACTCTTCATCTTCTTCGTCTTCTTCTTCTTCCAGCATCCCATTTCCCCCCATCGGTTCGATCCTCTGCATCCTCTGTTGGGTCTCATTTCCATGTCGAGGCTGAGAGACGTTCACCTCCACTTAGCACCGTAATCTGTCTCCTCAAGCTGAGCAGACAGTCGAGTGTTCTGCGCCTCTCGCATATCCTTTATTTTCTCCTCCTTCCTCCTACTGAGTCTATCCTGTGCTGACAGTGGACTCTACAGACGCATTAATTAGATTTTAACTCTGTCTACATCAAAGACTGTATATAGACTCATAAATAACTGAATTACGCTGTATGTTTTTGTGTCTGTATCGGGTTATCCTGAAGAGCCTTTGTAACTTATCCAGACTTTTGAGTTCACCACATTCCCACTCTGCTCTTTTATACACACATGATGAAATGAAAAGTAAGTATGATGAAATGGAACAAATACTCTCAACACAGGTATCCAGAGGAATAGATGGCTGTTAAATCAAATCAAATTTTATTCATGCAGGGTGCCTCCTGAAAGACTGTGCCACAAAGGGGCTTTGCAGAGAAATGAAATGGAAAAAAAATCAACGTAAGACACAGAGATCAGAAGTGGAGGCAGTCATAACCGCTCTGTCCTGGCTTAATCTTTGGCTAACTGAATGCTAAACTCAACACAAAGGCTGAGTGATGAAGTCTGATGCGAGTTTACGATCACGACTTTGGAGAGAATGAAGAAAAGTGAACACAAAAACAAATGATTAGTGTTTGAACACAAACACACGTGGTCAGTGTGCCTGTTTCCAGTTCGCTTGCAGTTAGCCTGAAGTTAACAAGTAAGCATTTCACACATTAGTATTCACCGTGCCATCAGCTCATCAATATGCATCCAAAACATTTTATGAAGGCTGTTTTAAAAAAAAAAAAAAAAACTTGAATTATTCAGAACAAACTGAAGCAGAAGGAAGTTCCCCAGACAAACAGTGATTGGCCGCTGGCTACATTCACCTCTCCCCTTTCTTTCGGTCGACTGAACGCGCTGCCGCTCTCCTGCCATCATTAAACACGGTGCAGCCACATGAGGGCACACAAATATAAGCATCTCACCTTAAGTAAGCGAAGGGGAAGGACCTGGATGCCTTTTGTGGGTAAAAAAAAAGTCTTTAAAGACACCAATTTAATGAGCCAATGAGCAGTTCTGACTTGCATACCACCAGTGATACACACACCACAGTTTAAGAAGCAGTGAATTAAATGTATTTAGTCACATGCCATACGCCAAAAGTGAGCATTTGCAGCATGTTGAGTATTACAGCTAACACAGATGCGACGCAGTCCGTGTGTGCCATGGTCGCCAGGGCTAATTGCGGCTGGTCAATGCTTCAAACCTCACCAGAAGCACTGCTTCACTGAGAAAACGCAGATACGGATGCTGGAAATGGAAACAAATTTACCACGTAGCATACAGTATTTACATATTTTGAAGCAAATAAACCAGGAAAAAAAATGTTTTCTACATATCAACTCTTGGTTCTTTAGCAAGATGTATAGACTTCTTTTCTTTTGCACGCAGTAAGAGTGGGAAACATTTTTTGCATTCATTCTTAAGAGTTGAATTATTTATGGTGCTGCAAGGTTTGAGTGTTTAATTGGCCCCCTGCAGTCACTTCTGGGTATGTGTGACAAAAGCTCATTGGCAGTAAATAAGACTTTTTGTTTCCTTCACATTCAAGGACCATTTCAAACGTTTACTTCTCTTTCCTGATGAGAAACACAGATTCAGTAAAACAAAGTCTTTTACCACTTTAATGCGCTGCTGAAATAAATAAGAGACACTTAAAAAAACGTGATGTCATTTTTCACCGTTTAGCTTGCCAGGAGGTGTCAGAGGTCGCCTCTGAGTCTAGAACATCTATTTTAACTTCATTTTGTCAGACATATTTTTTTTTATTTTCCTCTCCATTTCTCTAATTAGTGTTCCTCCAAAATGAGACACGTTCCGCTATAAAGGCCAATCCCAGCAAAGGCTGGACGTTATGTAACGCTCAGCGTTAACTCACGATAATAAATGACTCTCTCCCCGCTTCTCTTTTACTTTTAAGACACTTCTCCCCAGCAGCTTCTCTCCTGTGTGCTGGTATTTTCCCTTTTTAAATATATGCTGTTATTGACATTTACTGAGAAAATAAGCAAAAAATGTCAAGCCTTGTACCTCTAACTCTATCCCGATCTGCATTTGTGGAGCAGTTTCATGTTCCAACAGTGGAAAGAAGCTTAAAAGATTCAGAGTTTTTACACATTTTCAGCGTGAAACGTTTCGGTGGCAGTGACGGCAGGCAGACGGTAACATTTTGGAACACTTTGGAAGTGTTGTGTCACTTTGAGACAGTTTGTGGTAGGCGGGTTCTTCTCGCTGCTCACACAAACACATTTACAGTTTCAGCAGCTCTAAACGAGACCTGTGAAGTGATTGCACAGTTTGTTTTTTTTGTTTTTAATCTCATGAATTAACATAATACTCTTATTGATTGTGAGCGGATTCTCCCAGAGAAGGCAACGCCGGGTTTCAACGGGGGTTAAATGAACGGATCAGAGCCATCATGATTAACTGAGCTGAGGCTGCTCTCGTGGGGATTGATACCTTCACTGGCCGACGCTGCAGTGACTGATGGGAGTATCACATGACATCGGGCCAACCTCTGTGTGTGCATCCCTCTTAAACAAACAACTGAACGCATGTTTAGAGGTCTAGAGGAGCAGCTACGATCCAAGCAGTAAACATTTTGGTGTGTCAGCCTCAAGTGGCAAGCTCTGTGGCCAAAAACTGCAGTTCCTCAAACGTCCACTTGAGGCTGGCTGCAGAATGAGTCAGTCTCCATAAGCCCCCATGTAAAAATCTTCAACTTCACAGCAGAAATAAACATGTTTACAGCCTGCTACAAAAAACAGTTTTGGTCTCCCCGTTCATGACAACTGTACTGAGGGTGAATTTATATAGAACTCACCTGATTATATTAAGACTTATGCAGAATTAACAGCATGGTTGGCTTGATTGCTGTCGTTTGTGTAACTGTTTTGAGTTTGTTTTGAGTTTCCTGTTTTGTCTGTGTCTTCCATTTCTACTTCCTGCCTTGTTTTCCTGCCTAATTTTTGATTACGTGCCCGTCTCTGATTTGTCTCACCCGGCGCCCTGCATGGCTATTTAGTTCCTGTGCTTCCTTTGTTCCTGCCGCTGTTCAGTTCTTACTTCTAGATTTTAGTTGAATCATTGTTTGTATTTAATGCCTAGATCACCAGCCGCCTTTTAGTTTGTCTTTATATGTCTCTGCGTCTGTCCTTTGAGTGTTAAAGTTTCCTTTTGTGAACAAAACCTGTCCATATCTTTGCTGATTTTAAGATTAGCTGGGAGGAGGAAGAAGCAGGACAACCAACATGGCAGCAGCCAGAGTCAACACGCTCTGAGCTCCACAAACCTTTGGGTGACATCACGGATACGGCGTCCATTCTTTACACTGGTAGTGATCGGCTTCTGAGGTTAGCGTGTCGGCACTTTCCTTTGAAGACAAACTAACATCTTTCTCATGATGTATGAGAGCCCAAAGAAAGACGCTCCTCTCTGGAGAGCCTCTGAGGAAGCTATAGATTTTTCTCCACCGATGTTCACGCCACTATTACCTTGAAACTCCATGACTGCAGCTTCTGATTTCACATGGATCTCCAAATGTCTGAGTCCAACAAAACTATCTAAGATTTGGTTCCAGTTGAGTGGACATTAGATTGTAGCTCCACCTTCATTAGGCAACCTACTGTATATTCAGAATTGAGCTCAAATGAACAGATTTTAGATATTTATGAATACTAATTAGCACCAGGTGTAGATCAGATGCGTTTCTGAGGTTGTATTATACAGATCGAGTGTAAACGCGCCCTGAACGATTGATATTTGTGACTAAACACGTGTGTGTTTCCATCCATCTGAGTGCTGAAAAATGAAAGAAAAGCAAACTTTCAGTACTGCAAGAATGTTTTTACTCTTAGCTGAGGTTCAAAAATGTTTGCAGACACATTATTTTACGTTCTCTTCTGCAGATTTTCATGAAATTCACTTGCGTTACATCTGGCTGTTTCTGGTTTTGCCCGTTTAATGTAAGAAAGCAAGCTGTTTCAGGAGAACTGATTGAATTACACGGCAATTACTTTTTATGTTGTTTGATGCCTGCATAATAGATTTTGAGAATAACACAGATGTGGTCTCTCTCTCTACCCCACCAGGATCTGCAACAGAGCAGCATCCCTGGAGTGCATTGCTCAAGGACACTTCAGCAGGGTGGATCTAACAACAAGAGAAAGAGAAAGGATTAGGCTCATGTTCAAACCAGCATGTGAACATGAGGAGGGCCTTAGGATCCAGGTTTTTGTGGGGAGTGAGCACACAGCAGGCACCTCAGAGCAGCAGCCCCCCCGTGGTATTTCAGATGGAGCTGTCCACGTAGCGCACGCCTTGATACATGTGCTGTGTCGAGGAGCGACAAGTGGAGGCTTGAAGGTCGGCTGTGCGGCAATGCACACATCCGTTAATGTTCTTCAGCACGGAACAATGAGCATGTCTTTCTCTGTGTGTCACCTCAGCTTCATTGTCTTACTGTAAACCTGCCGCTCCTACCAGGACCTAGAGCATTGTCTGATTCTCCCCAGTAACCCTGAGAGAGCGGCTGCAGAGAGCCAAGCCTCTCAGATCATTTATTATTGATTCAGCAGACACGAGCTAGGTGGAGCAAGGAGGACAGAAAGAGGCAGAAAGAGAGAGAGAGAGAGAAAGTCTGTCATAAGACCTGTTTAGCAACAGTAAATTAAGTAAAAGACAACAGGGGAAAGTAGCAATGGAGTGTGAGGAAAATAAAAAATACAGTAATTTAAATAAATTAGTGAAACGGAACAGTCATGACACTTGAACAGACAGACAGATGGAGGTGAGGTTAGGCCTGAGGTTATGTGAGACAGGTAGCCTCAAAGATTTGCCTTCTAGCGACACGCTGCCTGCCTCCTGCAGGCTGTTGTGCCAGAGGCGGAAACATCCCCATGTCGACCTTCATCAACAGCACTCCCGGTCTTGGATCATCCAGCCGGGTATGAAGTGCAGAAGCTCTCTGGGGACACAAGTGGCCGCAGTCTGTCACAACACACCAGGCCAAGGTGGAGAAGATGGAGAGTGACTTTGTAAAGTGAACATTTGGCCAAAGCCGGACATTTGGTCAGTCGGACGAAGCAAACGTCCTAAAGATGACGGCCTTTTTATGCAACCTAGTGACATTAAGTGCGCCATTTTAACTAAATATGAGTCGAAGCGTCAGAAAAAGAGACTCTCCTCCCAAGAAGAACAACAAAACATGTTCAGGAGACAGTCTGTGGCATGACCATGATCGTTGCCGAACCTTAACCTTGTGTTTATTATTGTCACCATGATGACGAAGCTCTGCTAACCTTAAGGAAGTATTCATTTTAACCCAAACCGTGACATGTATGTGTTCCTGTCAAGGCTTCTGATCAGGACAAACTGTAGCTGTAGTACACTGTGTACACGATGTACTTCCTGGCGTAGTGCACTAATTTCGGCAGGGTAGGGCTGTCTCAATTCAAGCACCACCGTTGTGCACTTATTTGAAGTGTATGCAACATTTTATCACTTTTTCTTCTTCCTTTTTGTTGCCGAATTCCAACCGGGAAGAGCATTAGTGCCAACATTTGACTGCTGAAACATAAATATAAAACATATGTACAACTTACGTTTGTATACTTGTATACTGCGACATTCACTGCAACCACTTCAGCTCCAGAAGCTTACTCAACGTGCAGAAACGTTGCATTATATCTGGATGAGAACTTGCCTGCAGTACCTTTCTTTTGGTTTGTTATATTGGACCATTTGTTCCAATATGTGGCCCCATGACTGCATGACTGTTCAGGCTAGATTTGCTACAAAGCCTGAGCTGATTGCTTGTAATTAGGCCCTCTAGACATTTGCCTCAAAGCAGAGACACATTTCCCATCTCATGCGTTTCAATGGAGTGTTTTATTATCCGCTAACATTTCCCACAGGTCTAAATAAAGTAGGAGTCTAAATTAGTTTTTTTTTTTTTTTGCTCATCTCTTCATTTTCTCTTCCTCTTCAGACATGTGTTACGGCAGAATGTCCTTGTGTTATTCAGAGAAACATCAGCGCGGTTCATTATGTTCAATTCAAAAGGGTTTTTTACGCACGCACAAAAAAAAAAACATTCTTGATGTCTTGCGCTCCTCTCTGTGGTTTCTCATTGCTGGCAGTGCTTTGCTGGAGACGACTGATGTGTGATCTGCACAGCATTTATTTTATGCTCTCCCATGTAGTGTTACTTTATCTCTCAGTGCTCAACGCTACCCACAACCAGCTTTGTCAGTAACAAATTAACCGACCATCGAGAGAAGTTGAGATGACAACAATTTGGATAACCCTGTTCTTTTTGAGACGAACACTTCAAGGACAGTACATTGGTTGGAGTTAGGGCTTGGAATGAATCTCAACATGCTCGGATCCATATTACAGCAGAAGCCAGCACCCAAAACCTGTTTGGCGGTCGGAGAGAAATGCTGGCAGTATAGAGCTCACAGCAAAGACATCAATCACACCGCCGCCCTGGATCCACAGAGAACTGACCGTGTCAATGGTACTAGCACGGGTACCATCAATCACTCCCTTCAATGCAACACACTCTTTACAGTTACGAAAATACAGTAAATGCATGCAGGTACTATCCTACGCCATGTTTGTGCAGAAGAATTTGTCTGTTGTTAGAAGTGAACCGAAACCAGGCTGAAATGTCAAGAAGACAAAATAATTGCAGGTTAAGATGTCACGTTATCATCCCTGTCCTTTCTGTTTGCACCCTGAGAGGGCGGCTCCTTCCTCAGGAAACAACCATGACCATGATCATGCAGAAAAATGAGGAACGTAGCATGTCTTTTCATGTAGATCTTCACCCTGTCTCCCTAAACACAGCCCACAGGTGGTGAGTGAGCATTTTTATATTTTCAATAACTATTACGATGGAGCATTTCAAATTATTTTATTTGAATGTGTTTGTGTGTCTGAATTAAATTGAAACGCTAACCTTCTCCACAAATCATTAACCAACACTAATGCAGCGGAGACGAGAAGGTGAGCAGATTACCGCTAAGCAGAGCCGTGCACAGGAGTCAGCTGAGTTATGAGGAGCTGGTTATATATTTCTGATGAATCCTAAGAGAAAAATAGTAATTGTAGCTGAAGTTTAGCAGAGTAATGTTATGTATAATAATGCAGACCTCGCTCTGATGATCAGCTTTTAGAGAAGAATACATAATAAACGTCTGGATGGAAACAATCTGGCCTTGGTGGATGAAAATGGGAAGCTACCCTGAAACACACAATCTGTTACGGTTAGTTATCCAACACTATGTTGGATAAAATATGAACCTACAAGAGGTACATTTAAATCACATCTGCAACTTTTCTACCATAAAATAACAGGATAAAAATCATCACCTGCGAGAAGTAAGTAACACTTAACAGCACTAAGTCACACCAACAACAACAACAACATTTTGGTAAAACTGGATCATATCTTATGGAGAAAATGTTTCGTCTGTGTTAGTCTCTGATGTCCTCCAACTGCTCTGCCTCAACTCTGAGTTATTGACAGCGTTTTGTGATGGACAGTAAAGCAAACTGCTGTGAACCATAGCATGTTAGCTCAGTTTGTTAGACGAGCTGCCCGTTGTACGCTGTGGTGAACTGAAACCAAGCTGAAATGTCAAGATAAAAAAAAAACAATTGCAGGCTATAATGTGACATTATAGCCCCTGTCCTCTCTGTTTGCACCCTGAGAGGGCGGCTCCTTCCTCAGGAAACTGCAGGATGGCTGTTCACGGAGACAAAATAGGGAACTTAGCATGTGTTAGCGTGTTTCTATGTCTCCACCCTGTCTCTCTACAGCACATGAGCAGTGAATGGTGGACAGTAAAGTAAACTGATGTGAACTGTAGCTGCTGTTAGCCAGTGTTAGCTCACTTAGTTAGCCGAGCTCAGACCACCTGGGTAGGTTGAGTGTTCATACTACAGGCATTATGGAAGTTTAAGGCAGAATACTGAGCTGGTGTCGTGCCAGAACCTGAGCTGGGCAAGTGGGCCATCTATGGACAATGACAGAGGAGGCTAAAAAGATAAAAGGAGACAGCAAGAGGCTGTCGAATGAGAGTAAATCTTGGACTAACTTTTAGTTGTTGTTGAGAGCTTGGTGAAATACAAGGCTGAAAGACAGACGGCAATCTTGTGCGTATCTTATCTTATCTTGTTACTAATAATTTCATTAACAGAACTGAGCAGAATCTCATACTGTCTGTTACCATTCATGGTTAGATAGGACGGTTTGTGTTGAAATAATATGGTGCTCTCCCATCAAGGTCACCTCTGTATCAGCTGTATCTGTACGGCCTGAAAGCATTTGTAGTTTGTAAAGTGACTGGGAGCGTCATGCAGATGAAGCTGCAGAGCAGACCATGTGGGATTTCAAGCCCCTTTTTCCTGTTAGTCTCCAGCAGCTCTTAGTGGTCACAGTTAAGGACTGCAAGGCGCTACACAGCATTGAATTGCTGCGTGAACTTGCATGCTTAAATCCAGAGTTTGAATACAAGTTAAATCGCCTTCTCAGTTTTAAACAACAAAGTCTGAAACTACCATTGCAGTCTGAGGTTCTTATAGGCCAATACTTTTTTTATTTGATGACGACTGATTCAACAAGTTGCAGCCATAATTATTTAATCTGACATTCCCTTATGTTGAGTATTTCTTCCAAAACACTTGATCATATATAAATCATCACCGCACGGTTTGCAGTTAAACCTTGACAGTTTCTAAGATCTTAGTTTGTGTCTTATAAATGATTCAGCGGCTCCATCATGGTTTCATCTCATGGTTTTATCAAGAGTGTAATGAGCTCTGAGGAGGAAAATATGACGGGCCATGAGGTGATAGGTGTTTTTGTCAAAACGCTGCATGTTTTGGTTACGCTTGTGCTTTAATTTATTTAATTAGAGATTGTGTTATGACTCGGAGGGAATTCCCTGCAGTTCGCTAAAGAAACAGCAGATGATATAAACAATTTAAGAGGTGAGATTTGGGGGCAAAGCAAAGCAGAGCGACGCCTCTTGCAAGATTCCTGATGTGTTTGCTGTTGTGGTTGGCTATCAGGAGAGCTGTAATGTTGTCGCAGAGTACGCAGTTAGATCTAAATGGCTCGTTTACATTAAGCCGTTTAATTATGCAAGAAACAGCCTCCATGCTGAGGGACAACTGAGGAGGTTTGCAGGGTCAGAAGGTTTCTTCAAGTCTCTCCGACACGCACTAATAAGAACAGAGTGAGTGGCAGATTTCTGAGGAAGTAACGGCCATTTCCTGGTCTGGGTGTCAGCATAAGAGGTCTGATAAAATGAGGAACACATCCCCCCCTCCTGCACCGCAACCAACGCCACCACACCAAGAGTTTACCCTGCACACACTCCACCTCTCCCTTCCTATATCCCTCCCATGTCCCTCTGACTGCCCCTCTGGCCTCCGTCTCCTCATCCTTCTGTATTTTAATCTCACAGCAGTGAACCACCATCACTCAGGATGGCCTCCAGACCCCCCAACCTGCTGCTGCTGCTCCTTCTGCACTTCTGTAAGGACTCACTCTTGTGCTGTTTTGAGGATGTTCACTTAAACCTCCTGATTCTCACTCCTGTTAATTCTTCCCCTTTTCTCCAAACACAGGGCAGTGTGACAGAGGACAGTCGTGTAAGTACAGCACACTCTTGCTTAATAATTGGTCCAGAGGGTTGTAGTTTTTCCAGCACTGAGACAGTTTCAGGTTATCCAGTCCTTGCTGTATTAGACAAAACTATTTTTACCTCACACGATTATTTTTCTCGCAGGAAATGGGCATTGTATTATGCACTCCCGGCCTCGCTGATATTTTCAACTCTTTAGTGAGGTTCACTGAAGCTATTTTTAGTTGTCGCAGGTGAAGCTGGGTAATCTTTCAAATCAGCACGAACCTCCTAAATGCTGAACAGCTTTCAAACAGCACAGGTTTGAATTGAAATGCTAATTTTGTCTTGTTTTCTTCTTCTGTCTGGGTTTATCTGGAGCTCTTATAGAGGCAGACACGTGTTCAGTGAAAAGACTGATATTTCTGTTATGTCTGTCCGACCAGTATAAGCCTACAGACAGCGGCTCGGAAAAAGCTAGCTTGTGTCAAGGTCTGAAGGTAATAAAGTCTGTCTATCAGCATCTCTAAAGCTCACCTTCAAGTCTTTGTCAGCGTGAGGTTGCAAGTTACCACTCCAAGCCAAGAAATAGTCCGGCACATAACCTCCCTATAAAAGGATGAATTATTGTTTATTCACTTTTATCTTTATACAGGTTAAACAAAAGAGATCTGAGGTGTCAATTGAATATAATTGATCTTGAATGTTTTGTGCTAAGCTAAGCTAAGCTAAGCAGCTGCTGGCTGTAGCTTCAGACTCGGTGTATAAGCATGAAAGTGGTGTCAGTCTACCTCCTGTGGGGGTCTACCGCTAGCTTTGAGTTAAGATTTTTATAACTATTTCTACAAAGCGTGAGTTAGCACAGTCATCCTCAGTCTGCCTCACTTCACCACAGCCGTACTTTGAGGACTAAGTGAGTGTTTCGTAGCTGTTGAGGCAGGTTACTCTGTGCTGTTGTTGCTGGGGGAGAGCAGACGTTGGGATAAATCAACACAGCTCTCCAGGGCGGCAGGGAGGGTCAGACGCTGTTTGTTGAAGCTTTTTCCTTCCTTCAGTAGCTCCTGCTTACTCTGCAGTAGACGGGTGGCCAGGGAGCGCCTTCCTTCAGACTTCACCTTTATTGTAGAGAGAATAATAGAGCCAGACTGCTGTATTGTATTGCTGGTACACTCCCTGATGTTGGTTTTACATAAACAAGACCTGCCATATAATGATTTCCTTCTAACGCATGTGTTTGTGTCTGTGCGGACCTCCAGCATACATTATAGATCAAGTTGGCCTTGCACTCCTACCAAGCAACACAGTTCAGAGCGGGACGCCGGTGATCCTAAGCTGCAAGGTCAGCGTCAGTCACAACAACATCCCCGACCTGACGCATACTTTCCAGCTCACGCGGGACGGCGTCCTCATCAACTCCTCTACCACCACGGAAGACAAAATCGAGTATGAAATCAACCCAGCCAGAGCAGCCGACTCTGGGAGTTATGAATGTCGTGTCACAGTCAAGGACAGGAGCAGAGCCAGCCTCAGCCAAAAACTCGCAGTCACAGGTAAATTTGGAGATTGAGGTGACATGTTGGTGTCTCAAAGCAGCATTGTTAGTTTGTTTGCAGTTGGTTACTTTGGCTCGTTATTGATGATCCAAGCACCTTCTGTTGCCTTTGAGCTTTAAAACCTGTAAGCAGTCATCATCAAGCAACAAACTTCTGTCTTAGCTCCTGATTGGCACCCAACCACCCATGCCTCAAACCCAGCCAGCTCATCTATGTACTATATCTGAACAGTATTTGGAGTAATGCCTGTCCTATGGGTTCTTTTCCTGTCCTCAGGCTTGCAGACCCCCGTTCTGTATTTGAATAAGACCACACCATATGACAGTGAGGAGTTCAACGCCACCTGTAGTGCTCCAGAGGAGAAAGGAGTCCTCATCTTCCGGTTTTACCAAAGATTTCGGTCCAGAGAGCCAAAGATGATAAAGCAGCAAGCCGTAACTGGGAACTCTTTAAAAACCACCCTGGCCCTGAGGGAGGTTGGAGACAGATTACTATACTGTGACTATGAGATCAGGTTGGTTTCTGGGGACAGACGCTCCAACAGTAGCGAGGAGATTCAAGTTATAGTCAGAGGTAATAAGATCAAGACCTGTTACGTCACCAAGAAAAGATCAGAAAGATGTTTAAAAACGTGTGCGTGTGATTGATTCTCCTGAGTTGTATCTTGCAGCGCTCATGATTTCCCCGGTCATGAATGTGCGGCCATCCTCAGATGTCTTTGAGGGTGATGCATTGAGTGTGGTCTGTAAAGTGGTGAATCCACCGATGAACGTTGAAGTATTCCTGACGAAGGACAGGAAGATCCTCAAGCAAGCCACTACCGACCTCGCTTATAATTTCACTGTGCAAGACAGCGACTCTGGGGAGCTTGTGTGCAAGGCAGTGTGGAACAATGTGCAGAAAGAAACCTATCACACAATCAAAGTCAGAGGCAAGAACATTAAGTACCTACTCATCTACCCTCAGAGTTTAAAAAAAATAGACCACATATATATTGTATAATGTTTGTTTTTTGCCGTCCCACTCCAACAGAGCTGTTTTCAAAGCCACGTCTGGTTGTGGAGCCCGCAGACATATTTGAGGGAGAATACTTCAGGCTGACCTGCTCTGTCACCATTTATGAACCTGAGAAGATCAATAACACCATGCAGTTCTCCATCTACAAAGATAACGTCAAACTCAAGAGTGCAAAGACGTATGATGCTGTGGCGGGCCCTTCTATTAATGGCAACTACAGCTGTAAAGTGTATGCTGCAACTTCTACACACAATTTTGTGAAAGAAAGCCAAACAGTTGTTGTTAAAGCAAAAGGTGAGTCATCAAATGCATGAAATTACAATTAATATGTTTTTAGGTGGCCGGAAAGACTTCCTTGGCTAGTGGCATAGCTCTTGGGGCAGCCATGTTGGCCACTTAGGGTTCATTCAGACATAATCTGGCACTGTGGCGAGTCATTGTGCTGCGGGATAGCGTAACCGCTGTGAAACAAACAGGAAATAACTTTTTATTTCGCTGATTAACCGGCTTTATCGATGCTGGCGCTCCCTCACTCTCATTCACTGTCAAAGTCTCTCAACCAATAATCGCTTTCTCTCTTTGTGTCTTCTTCTGTGCTATTTTGCAGCATAAAATGTGAGTGAGACTCAGATTTAGAAGCTGGTATATGAAATAAACAAATCTAGAACACAACAGAGTACTGGAGTTTAGTCCATGAATCCACCTAGATAGTGTCAGTGTCAGAGACATTTCAGACTGACGTGTTGAGGGTTTGATAGATCTGATCGTCAGATTGGTGGCCGCAGCGTGACATCGGGCTGCATTTATCGAAAAGTTGGACCCGACCCCTGTAGTCCACACCGCTGCAACCAAAATGGACTAACCCGACCCAAAAAAATGGAAAATCCTGCGTTTCCGCCTCAGCAACAGATCCTGTCTGAATGTGCCTTTTATTGGATTGGTCCACCACATTGGTACAAATCTACTCGATAGATTCAGACATAAGTTTGTACTGACATTCAGGATTAATCCTAATGAACCTTTACACTCCTCTGACTTTTTCTCTAGTGCCAACACAAGGTTGATTTTTTTTGTTTTTTTTAGTGAAATATCTTGACCACTGCTGCTTGACATTCATGTTTATAATGTCACTTGTCATCTTGTGCCATCGACAGGTCGAAATCTAATTTGCATTTAGTCCTAAGTAGCAAATATTAGCATGCTAACACACTGAACTAAATGGTGAACACTGTAAACATTTAACCTGTTAAACATCAAAATGTTAGTGCTGCCATTGTGAGTTCACATTAGCATTTAGCTCTAAGTACTGCTGTGCAGCCTCAGGGCTTTTTGTCTTGTTTATCTGTGTTTTGTTCTGTTGTCCTGACTAACTGGTTAATTATCTCATCCCCAGTTCATGTTTCAAAGCCCGTGCTCAGTGTGGTGGGGGGTACGCTGATATTGGGAAAGCCCTTCCAGCTTCTCTGTCACAGTGACAATGGCACTCTGCCCATCACCTACATCCTACACGGCCCCACCCTACAGCAGCCGCCTCTTTACAGTGTTGTGCACAAACCAGGAGAGCGGGCGATCTTTAACTGCTCAGCCGTCAACAAGATATCAGACATAAACAACTTTATCTGCCACGGGAAAAACAGTCAATACAAGTTTAGCGTGACAGAAACAGGGCATCTGCTACATTCAACCAACATCATAGGTGCGTTGGATGCAGGGATGGCGACGAAGCATTAAAAACAAATTCATGTTTTCTCAGTCTAACATACATTTTCTGTGCAGAGCCGGTGACAAAGCCAGTGTTGACCATGCTGCCCAGAATGGGGGACGTCTCTGAGGAGCAGGACGTGACTCTTCTGTGCTCCGTTCAGAGAGGCACTCTTCCCATCAACTTCACCTGGTACCGCAGCAGACAGGGTGCTCTCGGTTTCCAGACCTCCAGGGCACTGGAAGGATCCTACACAATTCACAAAATCAAAGGAGTGGACCAAGGAGAGTACTACTGTACGAGCACCAACTCAGCCAACAAAATGGAAATAAGTGACACTGTCATGATCGGAGGTGTGTTTTCTCCTCTGCGAATGGCGATTGTGGATGTGGATGTCTATTTTTACAAGAGTTAGCACATTTTTGAGAAATAAGGGAATAAGTTTGATGTGACGCATTCTGTGTCGGACGCCGCAAGCAGCCACGTCAGTCTTCATAGAGCAGAACGAACTGGCCAGAAGTCAGACACACAAACGGCATAGGGAATCCGGTTGATTTTCACAATAAAACACCCTGTGCAAACTTCTAATCGTAGAAAACAACCAAAAGGGAAACCACATAGCATATTTTCATATTTAGAAGCACATAAATGACTAAATATGCGAAAGATAGCAAAGTCAGGCAAAGTCAGGCCTTGGTCTTCTACAGGTGGTCTAAATGTGGTGACTGACAGTGCTGCATATGAAAAACTTAATGTTTTGGTAGATCGCTCGCAGTATTAATCTGTCAAAATGATTGACGGAATCTAATTCTGTCAATGACAGAAAATAATCGCTTAATGTGACCCCTGATGTGTACCCAGAAGTGAAGCAGAAAAGTTTCAGGCTCTGTGAGAAAACTTTGATTGAATTATAATTCCATCCGTATATATTTAATTGTCTTCCACAGTGAAGTGGGCTGGCTGGAAGAAAGGACTTATCGCAACCTTCTGCATCCTGTTCATTCTGGCAGTGATCATTTTTCTCACCTTTAAAAGACGTCTCCTTCCAGTGAAGAAGAAAACAACTGGCAAGCTGTCAGTGTAAGTAACATTTCCCATGTTCTTATCAAACGTTGAGTTACAAGAGTAGGTGTATTAATATGTTGACACCCAAACGGCTTCCTGTTTTAAGAAAGCTGATTGTGTTTTTGTGTCCACCTCGTCTCAGGAAGTCATCCAGCACCAAAATGGAGCGGCTGAGTCTCACCCAGGCAGAGGTCAACGAGCCTGCCAATGGTAAAGTCTGAAATACTTTAATAAACGAATTCAAAAGTCTTTCTTTACTTTTAATTTTAGAGCCAGTATTGTGACTGTTTCTGCCTTCCCTGTGTGTGTGTGCAGCCACTCCAGGCATGATCGGAAAGAGTATCTGGAGTGAACACATGTCAGGCTCCGGTGAGTAGAGTGTATGAACAGTTTATTCATATTTCTATTAAGCACATCAACTCCAACAATGTGTTTCTCCGTCTCTCTATACTTTCTGACTTCCCTACCTCGCCTGTGATCATTTGGTGTACTAGTGTTTACAGCAGCAGGTCAGTGTATGTGGGGTTAACTCACAGCAACACCAACAGAGCGGCTCACTGATACGTTTTTAATAGATTTTGGACAACAATGGAGTTCTACGGCACAGAGGAAGAAGCCAAGCGGACAATACATGTTTGTAGGCTCACTTCATTGTTGTTTTTTAGTGATTTCCAAAACACCAGGCATCACACCATTAAGACTGCAGATGACTTGGTCATAGTGTCGCTGCTGACGAGCAACATGGCCCTGTTTTAAAAGAGCGGTGTGTCGTTCTTTCTTCATATTAATGTGGCTAAAACCAAAGAGATGATTGTTCTTTAAAAAGAATCCCTCTGCCCTCTTTTCCATCGTCATAGATGGTCGAGTTGTTGAGTACCTTGGCACCATCATTGATGAAGCTGACATTTGAGCCACAAGTTGATGCTGGCGCATGTTCTTTTATAGGAAGCCACGCAATTTTAACGTCGGCAAGACTTTTCTGAGAAAGTTTCAATGAAACTTTTCTTCGCCTTTGTGAGCTGGTTCAGGTCTCTCATTTCTTTAAAAACAGACTGCAGAATGTTGTTAAAGCTTGTGGCAAAATTGCCCACACCTCTCTTCATGACCTACAGTTTGTTTGAGACTAGGACCCTGAAGAAGGCCCGGTCAGTCCTGGCCGACCCAAGTCACCCCCTGAACTCCTGTTTTACGTTATCACGGTCAGGCTACAGATTTGGTCTACCAAAATGACAACAGACAAGCAACAGATATAAAAACTTATTTGTTCCTGCTGCTATAAGACTTCTTAACAGCAAAATGTTTGTACCAGGTATTTATGTATCATTTTACTGGTTGTTTGTTAATTTCATTTGTATTATTTGTGTTATTTATGTGATGTTCTGCTGCTGCATAACAAATTACCCCTCGGGGGTAATAAAGATATATTGACCTTCATGAGAACAAGAAAAATCTAAAATACAACCATCCATTTTCCTGCTATGCTGTTTAATTTCAAATAATATGAAATGTAAGTGTAACTTCATTAATGCTGCTGCGTTGTTCTGCAGAGTCTGACGACCAGAATAGCGTGACCGCTCCACAACAGCCAGAGCCTCAATACACCGAGGTCCAGACCAGACAGGCAGATCCAAACAGAGGTGAGACTGCATCCGAATTTTCATATTTTAGCGTCAAAACGCAACGCCCGTCCAAATTAATTAACGGTGTATTTGTTGTGACAGCTCTGGTGAAAAAGGGCACGGACACGGTGTACAGCGAAGTGCGGAACTCCAGGCAAGGTACGGCTAACATCCTGCTCGTCATTCAAATCTCTGCTTACGTTAACGCGGTGAAAGAAATCAGGTCACACACAAAAAAAAGAAAAAGCGCGCCAGGAAACAGGATTAACTCAAACTGTAAACATCTGCATTGTTAGCGAAAGAATGTCCCATTAAAACAGAAGGCCCAGTCTCCAGGTGTCCACTTCCTGCTTTCGTCAAGGAGAACTTCCTGTTTTAACAATCGGAGCCAAACAGTGTGTACATCCGTTAAAACCAATGAGCAACACACTCCATTGTTTCATACTCATAAAGGAAACTCTCGTCCATTGTTGTAGTAATAAGTCCTAAGAGTTTAAATGTCAGCTGTATTCATAACAACAATGATGCAGCAAAAGTAAAGGAAAATATCAGGCACGGCCTCTGCTCAGTGTGCCCTAAGGAGAGACTTGTTTGTACCAGCATGTACATATCAGTGTGAGTGTGTGCGGCATGATAAGCTCCCAGTTTCCTGGGATCTGCGAGTTCATGGCAGCGTTGATGACTTTCCAAGCCGGCCTTCAAGGCTCATACTCCTCTCTTCGTTTCCTGAACTTGTCCTCTTGCTTTGTTTTCGCAGGTGCTCCAGAGCAGGCCGATGGCGTGAGTAGAAACACACGCACCACGCACACATTGCATGCATGTAGCGCATGCACAAGAGGTGCGCACACGCACTCATGAATGTCTTGTGTCTTTGCTCAGAGAGACCAGTCACGGACAGATACAGTGCAATAAACGGAAACCCCGCGGAGTCAGTTTTTATTGTGTGTAGACAGGTAACTCAAAGTATTAACACTCGCTAACGCTTTATTTTACTGATTCATAAAGTTTTGACCGTTTATTATTCATGATTGTCCTTCAACTGAATAATTCCAGTTAATTCACTTAGAGTCTGTGAGTCAGTACACAGCAGGTCAACTGAGCATGCAGGGAAACAGCAGAAGGAATAAGGTTTGCTATAATAGATGAATGATTATACATCTTTATCTGGGTTTCAAGAAGATTTCTGTGTAAATCAAAATCTACCCAACTAAGCTAATTAAAATAACTCATAACTTCATCTCATAGCTGCAAACATTGTTCTCTAGAGATGGTAATATTTGGTCCACCAGGCTGAAAAATTTAGTCAGCTATTAGATGGAAAAACCAAACATTCATGGTCGTTGGAGGATGAACCCTAATGACTTACATCACTGTTTTTCAAACTATTGGCACCTCTGGTGGTAAGTGACCGCCCTGTAGTGGTACAAAATACTACAAAATATCAAAAGAAAAATCAACTATGGGATTGCCAAAATGTAATTTAAATAATAAGTTTTGTGCTTCCTGTTTCAACATCCTGCTACGTTCTTGCCTGTAGCGTACGCATACATGAGCTCAGAGGTGACAAAAAGATAGTAAGCGGAGGTGAAATGAGTGGTGCAAAAACTTTGCAATCGTGGCTCCAAACTGGAAATATTAGGAAGAGGATTGCAGGTCAGGAGTGCAGTTTTACAACAAATTAGCTCTGTTTCTTGAACAGTTCCTTTAAGGATTCAACAGTCAACAATAAATAATATTTCTGTTAGTAATACTGGTGGTACACAACCCTTAACACTTAATTTTTTCATCTACTCAGAGTTCAAATCTGTTTGGCACTAAAAGCAGCGACTAAAAATGCTAAACTTGTGTCATTTCCATCAGGCTTTGTCATACTGTGTGTTTACTGCTAATTAGCGAATGCTGGCATGCCGTGCTGAGCTAAGACAGTGGACATGGTGCACGTTTTTTGCTGCTGATCATCAGCGTATTGTCGCTGAAGGCACGCAAAGCACCACTGTGCCGAAGTACACCCTCACAGAGCTGCTGGCGTGACTGTAGGCGCTTGTTTCAATTTGTTCCATTAAACTAAATGATGTGAAAAGTTTGAGGAAATAACAAACTTGTTAATCAAAGTGTTATCCAGCACCGTGAGTCATCATTATATGTTTTGCTTCGTTTCTCACATAGTGCTACAAAGATCTTCGACACCTCTGAAACTGTTAATCTGCATAATTCACGCTATTTTATTAATTTGAGTTTGAGATGAGTGAGCTGGCATCACATTATGAATCACAATTACAAGCTGTCTCCTCACACGAGCCTCATATTCCTTCTTTTGTCCACAGCAGGGGTCGGTGGAGTACGCACAGCTGAATCATGATTCGGATCAGCGCAGTGACCACGGTAACCATGGTGACCACAGTGTCCAGGATGTTCACACAGAAGAGACTGACACCGCTGAACGCGGGGAGTTAAAACATGACCCAGCTCCAGACTGTTAAGTGATCAACAAGAATATTTATTCCCGTATTTATCCGGCTCCTTCGTGCAGCTGGAGAGCTCAAAAGACGGTAAACAGCTCCAAGCGACTATTACTACTTTTTGTACTTTTGTCATGCTTTGCACACACTGTAAATTCACTTTGCTGGGCAAATAAAATCCTTTTGTTAAGTGAAGTGTTTCTCCTTCCTTCACTGGGTTGTTTTCTTGCCAAGACACAGAGAGAGGATGTGTGTCATGAGCCCGGAGGAAAAGACATTCACGTCTATATCCTTCCACTGGATGCAGCGGTGGCAGAATTTGAATAGGAAGACGGTCTTTGAAGTGACCCGAGCGGTGATGTTGAGGTTGACAGCAGGTTCGTCAGCTCCCTCTGCTGTGTGAAACATCACAGCTTTCTGTTTAAACCACCAGAGGACAGACCTCAGGCAGGCAGCGCCGCATGGAAACCTAGTGCCATCTGGCTGTGAGCTCTCTCATCTTATCTAACGTTTATAATTGAGTGATATAATATGAGCTTAATTCAAGGTCTCCACACACCAGATATGTTTAGCTTGCTATTTTACATCCAGCAATCTCACAGCCATAGTCTGCATATTAGAATAAGAGACTAAGAGGTGTTTCATATATTTTGGCCACCCTATTTACATATATAAGAGGGCCATGATTAACTGCAAACTACAACCCCAATAATAAACATAATAGTTAAATTAATACGTCTTTGATAGTGTCAACAAAAACAGATTAATTACAAGCGTCGCTCTTATTTATTTACTATAAAGGAGTTTTATGGAACTGAATTACCTGACGTATTAATCATTGTGTTTTTATTATTACTATTTTCTGACATTTCAGACCACCAAGTAAAGTAATCTACCTACAACACATTTAACATACACTCTTTTAGACATATAATTAAGACTGAGCTAATCTGACTGAGTTAGTTCGGGTTACTTAGGTACAAGATGAGCACGTGTTCCCCCACTGCCTGAAACTGAAATAGCTAAATGGAATTTAGCCATTGTACATTGTATTATTTCCAATGTTTTGATGTTTTTCCGATGTTTTTCCTGACAAGACGTCTTCCACAGAAAGCCCAATTAGCCCTACATGGCTGGGCAGATATATGACTAATAACCACAACAGTGTATTTCTGTTGTTACATGAATCCTCCATGTTTCTATTGATTTCTGTGGATTTTTGTTTGACCTCTTTCAAAGGTCATAAGTGCACTGTCATCATTTTCTAAGCTAGACGTTTTCTAATATGAGGTGTTCGCCTGCCAGCAGGTGCGAGCCGAGCCGATTACAAAGGTGCTGCACTGGTCTGGACCTGAATTTGAGGGCGTACATGAGGTTCACCCAGTTCACGACAACTGCTGTCGACAGTCTGGATTATGAGGATCCGTGTTTTGACAGGAAGCTCTTATGAAAACTGAACAGCAGACCAAATCCATTTAACCTGACACCAGAGCTAATAGCCTGCCACCAACTCACACGCTTTCATCTCCATTCTTAGCACATACGAGTGTATAGACCGACCTGCGTAGGAGATGAAGTGTTCATCTTCATTATGTGCCTGCCTGGAGTTTGTCCGTGCGCGTGTGTGTGTGTGTGTGTGTGTTTGTGTCTGATCCCTCTTCTGAGCTTTGTTCAGCGCTGCTATTGCGTTAAGTCTTGGCGAATGTGTGTGTTTTCATGAATGTGTGCACAATATGTGACACCAGGGTGCGGTACAATATGTCCAGGGTTTGCACCATTCCCTCGGTCCCCCGAAGCTTTCCTATGCAGATTGACATGGCCTCTGCGAGGTCCTCTGAGGCATCTATGAATGGCTACGGCTTCAGCTCCGGGGTGCCAAAATGAAAATTCACCCCTGCACTGAGGATAGGATAGTCAGCTCATGCTTTATTAATCATATTACTTAACCAGGATGCTGTTCTTGACAGGAGGGAACAGCATATTCTGAGCACCAATAATCATGCACACTGGAACTGATACTGTGTTACATCACGAGTGTAAGTTATACAGTATAAGAGTTGTTAGAAATAGGTTGTCAGGTTGTAATTAGGCGATCGGACGTCTGAACTCGCGTTGGTTTTATTTTTGGATGCGTTTGACCAAAAGTCAAAACCACAAAGTCCTTGACATCTAATTTAACCAGGTGTGTTTGCAAGGGCCAAAACACTGCGTGTGAAAGGGAAGCTTTGAGTGCGTTCTCATCTCAGACATCCTACACTTTGCCCAAGGATGGTACCGCTCTGCCTTCAGATCATAAACTGTCTGCCGAGGGGGGAAGATGGTGGATTTACTACTGCTCCCAAAGCCATGATGTGAGTCAGACCTTTGGGACTCCTGTTACAAGTAGGCACCAACCCCAGAGAGTAACACGGTCATATGATCGATGTTTTATGGTGCCAATAGTGTGATAACTAAGAAAAGAGACTTGGTTATGTACATACTGTACATAAGGTGATTTTTACCGTCTCAGCCCTCTGTCCTCTCTTTATTACTGCACGTACGCTGTTCGTGTCTCTGCCACGTAACCTGAGCCCCTCCTGTATCTGGAGCACAACTCCTGAACTGTCATTGGCTGCTGTGCTAAAATTAGCATATTGACCCCTGTGAAATGCATTCTGGGAATATCCTGTCTTTCACTTGGCCTTATGGGGCCTGTGCTGTTTGCGGCCTTCAGATGCAGCGATGAGGTCATCACGTAGACCTCATCGCTCTTGCTCTTTATGCTCTCAGCCACCTTTACATTAAATGGGATTATACATGTGAAGTTCGCCGTCTACATATTTATAATTATCATGTATTAAAGGACCATATTTAGGATTTTGTGACATCTAGCCGTGCAGTTGCAACCGCCTCGCTTCACCCTCTCCTTTCTATAGTGAAGACGTATGGCTGCATACAGGCCAAATCAGACACTGTGGTGATCGCTCCCACGCTCTCATTCACTGTCCAAGTCTCTCAAACCATCAGGCACAAACCAAATTAAACTTCTTCCTGTCGCTATTTTTCGGCGTAACGTGTGAGTCAGACTCAGATTTAGACGCTGGTACGTGAAATAAACAAAGTGCACAACACAACAGGTAGAGTATCAGAGTTTAGTCCATGAATCCACCTGGACAGTCTCAGTTTCAGATACAGATCTGAGTGTCTGACTGGCGGCTGTCTCATGACGTCGGACCAGTTGGATCCAGCTAAATTTCACCGCCGCAGGTCGCCACCCAGGCCGTCTGCACTGCCACAGTTAAAACACACTAACCCCGCTCGAACGGACGGAAAAACCTTTTAACTGCAACACCTGATTATAACTCAGCTCAGGTTATTTACTCATACAGTACAGTTATACAGCACAATCACATATGTAGTGTATTAATATCCACAGCTACAATAGTGAGTAATCCAGTCATACATAATGCAACAAGGTTAAGACAAATGTGTTATTGATATCATGTGTCTCGCACAGAATAAGCACATCAATCGTTAAACAAAACACAGCCCAATGTCAAAATGCTAATCGCTGCTAGTCACAGTGTGGTTGAGAATATTTGTTTTAAACTGTGAATTAGTCGACACGATGTGCAAACTATGACCTTCCAGCTGACTCGGAATAAAAATTAGATGTGAATTCATGGAGGCATTAATCAAAAGGGTGATATTTCATGGCCCATTTGTCTTCCTACAGTCCACTCACTGCTGCGAGGCTCATTAAAGAGTCACACAGGGACATGAGTAGTTGCAGTACCTGCAGTAGTGCATTGATTTTACTGTAATTATTTACATAGGTGTTTCCTGTTGGGGAAGGATAGGAGAAAAGATCGAATTGTAACTGTCTTCATATTCACATAAAGTATATATTTTTTATTCTTGTCATTGACAAGCAGCCAAATGTCAGTGTGCTGTATAAAGGCTGCAAGCAGCTCAGGCATGCCATTGTGTGAAAGTGTGCTACTCGGTTGTCCTTCGTATGCTGAGTAAAGGTTAGATTTAGTAAGTCCACCTGTTCGATGTCCTCCATCTTTCATTGCTTAAGCTCTCGCAGATCCGGGAAATTAATTCATCATAACCTTGGGCAACCTGGTGAGAGCACACAGCGAAGGAGGAGGAGGAGGACGAGGAGGAGGAGGAGGTTCACTCTCCTCACTGACCGCTGACCATGTCCACGCGTCCTGATTGTGCAATCTGGTATCAACAAATTAGGCTCACGTATGCACAACTTTTAACCTCTGACCTCCTTTTCCATGGATGCAGGCTTTGGCTAAGGTAACTCAATCCTCACACCAACAGTCAGCCAGCCTTGGTGCTACTCCCTCTCCCCTCTGTGCTAAGTCTGAGCGCTCCTTTTTCTCACTGTGTCCCAGACAGCTGCATCGCCTGTGCCTTCACATCTTTGCAGGGCAGCATTCTTTATACCTCGTCAGTGTCAGCAACACTGAGAGTCTCTTAATGGGGCGGCAACTTTTTCCCCCCCTGACTTCAATTGGCATATAAATAACTATTCCAAACAGTCTATAAAAGCCTCGAACCTCTCATTTGACTGTTTATTCAAAGCTTTACTGGAAGCTTTTTAATTTTGGGTTACAGGGGTCACTGGAAAATGTCAGACTGTTAAGTGTTTATGAGGCGATACACACATTTGAGAGGTGCCCAGGTTCAAATGATCTTCCCTTTCTTTTGGCCAGGGCAGTTATATTTCTCTTGGAACAAAAAACACATTTACACTCCCAGCGGGCGGCCTACAGAGTTCATTCACCCCCACCAGTCAGCACCTGTTAGCGTTTAAGTCTGCATGATGGCTACGGCATTAATTAATGATTTAAAAATATGTTGGTACTAAATTTGACCTGACATCCAGATGAATTGAACAGATTTATATGTCATGTATGAGCTCCTGTATATAAGTCTGCAGACGATAACACACAATCAGTTGTAGTTCTCGTCGCCGCAGCTCTTACCTCCTTCACAGGAACAAAAACAGCCTGTAAGTCTCATTCAGATGCAAAACAGACTTTAAGCTCTGATAAGACTCTCTTGGCTTAGTGACTCATCTTCAAAAATGTAATTACAACATGTTACTCCAGGGGTACTCCAGTAAATATTGCATAAATTTCGGGCGACTCAGAAAATAAATTGGTCAAAATTGAAGCAAAAGTAGCCAAGATGTCCCGACTTTCATTCCCCGTGGGTCAAGCTTCAAAATCTATGATTATGTCATCTGAGCCTAAAACTTTGTGAATTTCCCTAAAGAGCCACAGAAGACACCAGTGCGGTTGTGTACACACAGATATACCTGCTCATTTTTCAATCAGCATTGGGTATACCAACTCCTAAATCCCCTCTCATGCATGTCATTCAGTCAGATATTTTCTGCCATGACATAGTGGTCCAATTTTCATGAGTGTATGAAGTAAAGAAAAAGAAATACTTCACTCAAATTGTGTAATAATGTTGTAGTGTCTCCGTTCTGTGGGTCAGTGTTTTTTTTCGCAAAATCCGCACTTCTTCTGTGGTGAATGTTTCTGGTCGAAATTCTCGTTAACTGGCGTGGTGCTGAAATAAAGACTTGACAATCAAGCTGTGCAAGCTGTATGCAATACATTTCTACCAGAGAACATCTATAATTTTCCATTACATGTTCATTTCATAAAGATCCTGACTCCCTGAAATCAAGCAGGAAAAGTTAAGTGACAATGTGTAAATGCTACTGACCCATTCTTGGGGCGAGCTAAATGTGCAAGAGTAATCTTACATGTCACTGTTTATAACACAGAGTGTTTATCCTTTGCTGGACAGGCTGCTTTAAAAAGAGAGATTGGGTCATAAATGAAGATTATATCCACTTCAGGCACCACTCTCACAACTCTTTGTGACAAATACACTAATCTTTATGTGTGCAATCAAATGAGGGCACTTTTTCCTCTCACTTTTAACGGGTAGAAAACATGTATCACTCATTATCGTTTTTCTGTAGATCTAACCATTATAACTGAGACTATGTGATGATTTTATGTCAAACTAAACTTGCAGGGAGATAAAAGGCAGGCAAGTTTTAACATGTATTTTGTGTTAAAAGAATAGATATTCATTCAGCCTGCGGTAATGAATATGGACCAATTCCCATGGAAACTATGCGCTCATGACTGGGAGGGTTCAGCAACTTAAGAGTCCAGAGGCATGAGAACCACGAGGGCCATGCCATGTATGTAAGACCAGATGGCGGTCGGGCTCATTTTCAACAGCAAATGTCTCAATTTACTTTTGGTTTGGCTCGCGTAATGTGCACGCTTGGCTTTGTGTGGGAGGCTCCGTTCGTGAATTCCCCTCACGCCAACTGATCTTCTACATGCACACGAGGATGCACAATAAAAAGCATGTGGACTTTTCCTGCATTAGCTGCTGTTTCATTTAAAAAAATAGATGTGATACCGTTCTCTGGTGTCTGTTATGTTGTTTATTTTCCACCTGAACAATATTAAAAAATGCCGATGTCACTTCAAATCAATTGTGGTACTTTTATTGTGCCTAATTATGTGTACGGTTCATCTTTTATATTTGGATGTTGGACTTTGTTACTTTACTACTGAAAATAGTTCAACCAAATAACCAAGTGGCAATTAAAATGGAGACTGACTTGCTCTGCAGCCAGCCGCTGTAGTTTTTGGCGCTTTTGCATTGGCTTCACATCACAACCACGGAGGTTGTCACTTGGGTGGCAGCAGCTCAGCCCATTGGGACTTGGCTTAGGAATCGGATGGTGGCTGGACTGTCTGATCTGAAATGGTGCCATATCACCTCCTGGGTGAGCACCAAACCTCTAACTCCACCATCCACCATGCCATCAGTCCACCATCTCCATATTTGTGTGCATATGTAAGTGTGGTTGTTTTAAAACTTGAGGGTTGAGTATGAAAATGAACAGCTGCTCCCAGCTGCTCCCAGCCGCTTTAATACTTCTAATATCAATTTTACAGCTCTGCCATGAGAGCTGGAAAGTTGAATTAAGAGTAGATACAATACAAGACCTTCTATCAGAGGTCCGCTATTACAGATCTAATTATTGCAAAGTCCAGTTCTAGTTTTTAAAAGTTGAATATCAGGGTCAGTGGGCCTCATTTAAACTTCCCAACATAGAGCCATCTCCACAGCTTTAGGCATCATGGTGTCTTTCTTTCACACTGAATGACAGAGGATTACACGCTCCTGATTTAGATTCAAACCCCCTTTTTTTTTTTTTAGCCCAATGCGTGTGCCGTAACCAGATACAGCCCGAGTGAGTATCTCCCACCGGCCTGTGTTAAGATCTAGAGACGGACGCTAATCCCTTCAGTGTTTACCGTCCAGTGATGCAGGTGTGATCATATGCAGGCTGCTATAAGACATATAACATGACCTCTGTTGTCACCCATGGGACCGCGTGTGCCCGAGATAGGAGGGTGGTTTCTGAGAAAACGTCCTTCCTTTTCTATTCACCCTGTTTCTATTTAACCTTCCTGACAAAAGTCTTGACAAAGCTGTGAAACTAAAGTTTGTTTTTTTATTCTAACTGAATTTTCAGAAACATCTGACTTGTGTTACACTGACCTTTTTAGTCAACAATGTTTACGAGGATGGCAGCCTGCATTCATAGCATGCTATACACAGACAGCTCTTATTTTTAGGCCATGGAGTCACAAACCTGCCTCCTACCTGCATCACGTGAGTCGGTTGAGTGTTAAGGAATGCGTAGCTGGCTTTTTTGCAACATGTATAGCCCGCCGATAAGCCTCCATGACAGATCGCTGTTAAAATTGTCATTCTTTTGGCTTCAGCTTCACGTGTCCTGAAGTATTTGTCCCTGAATACCTGGCCGTATAGGGCCATGGTACTGTTGCAAAGTGACACAAATGAATCACTTGACCAGACTGTCAACTGTATTTTGCTCACAGTTGTTTTTGGAATATCAGATTCAACCACACAAATACATTTCCTGTGAAGGAATGCTGAATGACTGTGATATTGTGGTTGATGTGCACAATATCAAAAAGCTAGTGAGATAATATCAGGGCCAGAATCATCAAAGATATTCATACTGATGACTTTTATGATGAATAGTAGCTAATGTGTCATGGAGGAGAGAGCTATGTGTCATCATTTATGAGGTGAATGCATCATTTATAGGCTGCTTGTTACAGAGAAACGTCTGGCTGAAAGTTCATGAGTGGATTAAAAAATAAATGCAACATGAGAAAGGTTCCAAGGTTGTTTAAAGATGAATGTTATTCGTGTTATTATATTATCTACAGGTTATTATGTATTTATTTTCCTGTAGTGGAAATCCATCAAATATAAAATATTGTTGTGAAGCTCAGAGTGCGGTGGCAGTGGTCACTGCCATGCATGTTGGCAGTGCTTCTTCCACCTCCCGGTTAATCTAAAAATCAGCAAAGCCTGTGTGCTATAACACGCCTACCTGTCAGTTAGTTAGTTACGCATAACTGTAAGCCTTAGTATAATTTGAACAGGTGAGTTCTATAAAAATTCACCCTCAGTATAGTTGTCATAATTGGCAGAATTAGCTCTACATGGGGACTTATGGAGACTGACTCGTTCTGTAGCCAGCCTCAAGTGGACGTTTGAGGAACTGCAGTTTTGGGCACTTTTGCATTGGCTTCACTTCACAGCCACGGAGGTTGCTGCTTGGTCATCCCCAATCAAGTTAAAACAAAATACTGGTTTCAAAGTTAAAGAAGAGATGTTTATTGTGTGACTTCTCTAAAATAGGAAGGTGAACGCTTACATGCACACAACAGCAGCAAAGAAACAAAGAAAAGCGCTCAAATGACACATGGATCGTCAAAATAAGTCGATCTGTCCAGCTCTGACACACAGAGACGCTGCAGCTATCACTGAGGACCGGACAGGAGTGTGAGCTTTCTAACAGTCTGTGGGGAGTTTACATTCTCACATTAAAATTTAACACCTGGCGGATATTTTATAAGCTGATTTCTGCACTTTTTGGTCTCGATATACCGTCAGTCTGACCTTATTTTAGGGCATCAAAAAATGGAAAGAGAATTTTTAGTCCTTGCAGTCTAAAGAGAGCTTAGCAACAGAATCCAAATGCTTTAAATATTAATGCCGGCAGATCAAATTTACAGACAGTATAACTGAAGTACTTCAATAAATATAATATAAACTATTCAGATATGTAAAACATGCACTTTATTTTTGGTGTCTAGTCAAAACATTTGGCCAGACTCGCATCACAGCCCTGGATACAGGCCTGAACGGAGAGTAGTGTTGAGCCTTTAGAGCGTTTGCGTCTTTGCAATACATATTTACCAAATTGACTCACTAAAACATCAAACTGAGGGAGCTGATAACACCACACACATGCAAAATCTCCTGTTTCTGTCAGTATCCTAACATAACATGCACCCTACAGGGCTGGTGGGGAGGGGAATGACAGTCTGGGACTATGTATAGCAAGAAGCTGTAAAGTGTGAGACTCCTCTCTGGCATTTATCCATTCCTGACACCGGGCTGTAACAAACAAACATTTTCCAATGGCTGAGGTTCTCGTTTCTCTTGGAGAGGAAGCAAGGGAAGCTGGAAGGAGTATCACCATTGCTCAGGGACGCCCCTACACCCCCTCAACACCATATAAGAGACTGTGAAATACGATAGCTGCTTCTAAAAGTCTCTTCCTCAAGCTGTGAACATTCAAATACTCTCACTTCAATTTGTCTAGACATTATAGGCGTGCTTCCCCTGTTCCCCCTGTTTAGAGACCAGTAGCGCAGAGAGGTGATGAATAATGAATCATGTTGGCATTCAGAGTTGAGGTCAGCTCGTACCATGGCACAAATTAATTGATCATTTCCTAATGGGATAATCTGAGTCATGTGATCTCCCTCCTTTGTGCAGAAAAATTACACTAAACGATGCATGATTTCATGAGAAATTACAACAGATGAGCTCTGGAGCGAGGTCATACTGTATCTTAAGTGGTTGGAGTTGTGAGAAACAAAAACCTGAAGCAGCTACGCTATTTCCCCAGTTACATTAGCAGCATCTGAGAGATGCCCAAGTCCTCTTCCAAAGGGAACCAGTTATAACCAGCTCTGCCCATCTTAGAAGTCTGTGTGGGGGCAGCTGGGGCCACGAGCACAATGTTACAGCACCAGGTCATGCAGACTCAGTTATTCTTATCAATCTGTGCAGCTCAATGTGCATCAATATCGTTTAGGTGGTTCTACATGTACATGTATTTCAGCGCGTGGCAAACGTTCAGTGTTGTTGTAAATAGCTGCCTTTCAGGCAACCATGTGACTTTTCAGTGGCATTTGAGGGGAGAGGTTACATTTTAATGGCTTTGCCCCCTCAGTTGGTCCTGACACACCCACACGTAACCTCCTCGGTGGGTGAATTTTATTGGTGTATTTGGTTGTGATGCAAAGGTCAAAGTGTCACATGACGGCCCTGCAGGTCAACAGGGAACACGAGGAGGAATGCGGACGAAAATATTACTCCTCCTTACTCTAAAAGGAAAGTGTTTAAATTAAGTGTTTTTAAGATCAGTCTCTAATGTCCACACTCTATCTCAGATGATATTGCACCAGCAGGTATGACGTAAGCAGACAAATCAACAACACATACCAAAATGAATCATGTGCTATTGCCGGTAGCTGTTGTTTATTTGTCCTGCAGTACATGTCTCTCATTAATAGCACCAAAAACAACGTGGAATTGACGTGCACCTCTGCTTGTAAGAGCCCAAAATAGAGAAATAACTGAGCGCCAAGCCATTTTATGTATTTAAGGTACAGTCTCCGTTATCTGACAGTATCTAACTCTTATAATAATTACAGTTGTTTTGATGTTTATGTGGAAAGAGGTATGTCCAAGACTCTGGGAACATTTTGGTTGTCAACATTTTTTATGGTCTTGGGGTGGGTGCAGGGTCAGCGGGCATGTGACTGCACAGTGGGAGGAGCAGGACCAGGGCCACTCATTTCTAAGCTGAAGTCACTGGATATTAGGCCCTAAAATAGCGCTACAGAGGGTATATAGGGGTCTTCTCTCGCTTTCCCCATCAGACAACGGCTCTGTGCAACAGCAAACACGACTGTGTGAAAAAAAATCATTTCATATTCGGATGGGAGAGACTCACAGCAGGTGAGAAAAAGAGGATCGTACGAGCTTAGAAGAAGAGGACTGGAACATATTGAAGCAAAGGATTTGAGAAGTGTTCTGCAATAACAGCAGGAGATACTGCTGCTGGAAACTAAAGGATAATAACCAAGCGAGGAGGAGAAGGAGGAGGACACAGAGCAAAGGATACTTCACTTTTATTGGACTGGTTTGTTCTCTTGGATTTCTCACTTCCCTCCTCCTGGGCTGACAGCAAAGGGGGAGGCAGAGTCGCAACCACTGCAGGGATGAAGTACAACTACCATGTCCCAGTGTCGACGTACACACGTAGTTCACAGTACACGCCAACATACCACACACCCACCTATTACACCCCCTCACATTACACACCAACGCACTCCACATCCACGTACGCCTCCACGACAAAGTACACCCCAACACAGTACAGCACAACACATTACACCCCGTCACATTACACGTCCACTTACAAGTCTGCGTCAACGTACGTCCCTTCATACAGCAAAGGCTCACGGTACAGTTCAACGCAACGCACACAAGCGCAGGAAAACCCCGCGCCTGTCATACCTGTCGTCACACCCGCAAAGAGGACTGTGCACTTCCCCAATGACATCATCTTCCAGGATATTGTTAGACGAGGAGATATGGAGCAAATCGGTCGGTTCATGAGGGCGAGGAAGGTTCGTGTGGATACACTCTTCCACTCAGGTGAGCAAAAGTCTTTTGCCTGCACTTTAAACTGCCCGCCAGTGAGGACCCAGGCTTTCAAAACTGTTTGTGAGCTGACTGTTTGTGTGGCCTGTGTACAGCAGTGCAGCTGCAGAGGACTGATGTAGTCTTGTGTGTGCAGGTATGGCGGCACTACACGAAGCTGTGCTAACGGGTAACCTGGACGTGGTGAAGTTGCTGGTGAAATATGGCGCCGACGTTCATCAGAGAGATGAAGATGGGTGGACGCCACTCCACATGGCCTGCAGCGACGGCTACCCGGAAATTGCCAGGTGACGCATGACCTTTTAAAACTTTTACTCCTGACCAATCAAAATAATCTTTTTCCTATGAAACATCTCTTTAATAAAGAACAGTTCTTGCACATTTTCTATTAAATATGCATGCTTTAAATATCTATATATGACATAATCACAAGGACAAAGTTTATGTGTCAGTTTGGCTCTGAACATTAAAACTAATTTTTTAAAAATGTGACATGATTTAAACATCACAATAGACAAAACATGACATTCAGCTGTTATCAAGCTGAGGGATTAAAAGAGGAAGAAACGTTGAGCATGAGAGAATTCATTTAATATTATTAGGTATGTTTTGAGTTCAGTTATATCTATTTTTAGTCCAGTTCCAGTCGTGATAAACTCTGCCATGTTTTCTTTATGTTTTAGTACCTGTGTTTAACAGTGCTTCATTCTCCCCTCTGCAGGTATCTGCTGGCAATGGGAGCTAGCACAGAGGCAGAAAATGAAAGCGGAGAGAAGCCCGCGGACCTCATCGACCCGGACTGCAAAGACCTGCTCAAACTGTTTGAGACAGGCTGCGTGTGATACTTGGAAAAGACAGAAAACGACATATTTAACAGTGTACGGTGCCAAACAATCCTGTAAAGCGAGATGGTGATTCTGTTTGCACAAATTGCTCTGAGATTATTATTATTTTTTAATTGTAGCCTTAAAGCAATACTGTACGTCTCTTCCTGGTTGATTTTATTTGACTTTATTTTGTGCGTTTGTGTTTTTATCATAGTGCCAGTGTCTATGCTGCAAATGTTAATCCATGAATATCCCCCTTGCTTCACTCTCACTTGAATCGAAATGTCACCTTTGCTTGTCATGTGTGGTCCATTTCTGAAGAACATCAGATTCATTTCTATTCTCATGAGCGTTTCGGTTTAAGTATTTTTACTCTTGTTCGTGTAAAGCAGTCTGGTTGCACTCTGCAGACTCTATGATTATACTGTATTTTGAATTTACCACATCGAATTTGGGCCGAGATGTTTGTGTTTTATAGAGAGAGTTATGAATCCTCCCTGCTGGGCAGAAAGAGGATCATCCCAATTAATAATTGATACTTCACTGATGGTCAGAAATCAGAAAACATCAAGCTTATGCTGTGCAAGCACTACTACTGCTGCAGTATTTCCCCTTGTGTATTGCTGTTGTTTTCTGTAGAAGAAATGCGAACGTCAGCGATGAAAGTCTTATCATTTTCTCTTCTATAATTATTTTTGTACCTTTTCATAAATAAAGAGACTTTTTTTTAAATATGGCTGAGCTGCTCTTGTGTTGTCTGTTAAAGAGAAATGGAAATGAGAGAACAAACCTGCATTTTCAACACCAACACTTCAAGCTGTAGCTTTTTAACCATCAGCTTGGTGGTACAAGATACCTGGGATCCAGCTTTTGTCAGGTTTTACTGCTGCTGATTTTAATATTCACGAAAAAAGACCACACCAACATGGATTTAAATTTAGCCAGATTTATTGCATATTGTGGATAAAGAATCACGATGATGTACTGTAGAAGCGATGAGGGATGGAAGGAAGGTGGAGAGGAGGTTATTAGTGGTCAGAGGTCGACCGGTGTCAGCTGGCGGTGAGAACTGGGAGGGAGATGAGTGGGGGAAAAGTCTCTTTCTCGCTCTATGGATTAGGGTCCCATCCCATTTCTTGTGAAGTGCTTTGAGTGGTCGGAAGACTAGAAAGGTGCTGTATAAGTACAGTCCATTTACAGCTTTCAAGTTTCATCATATGCAGGTTAACACAACAATAACAATACACTGAAATGTTGGATCAGAGGAACCGGTCAGCTCAGCATTAGGAGTGTGAAACAGATAGAAATAAGCTAAAGAAGTAAAATACAACACTATATAAAAGAAGAATATAAAATACAAAATATAAAATAGTAATAATATAAAAACAAAAACGATGTACAGTATATTAACCTTTTATATGTCATTATTATTATTATTATTATTATTATTATTATTATTATTATTATTATTATTATTGCGTACGTGTGTTGTCGTTGTCGGAGCTCTTTCACTTCCGTGTCTTTTCCCGGAAATGATTGGTTGGCATTGGCAACGTTTTAGCCAGGTCTGACGGCGTACACAGTCTGTGAATAAAGAAATCGAAAGGAAGGGCCATAAAAAGGTTTGTGAAATATTTAAACAGCGTGTCTCTTTATTGGACATCTTTTAAAAAATATATAACAGCGCTGAGTGTGTGTACAATTAATATTTCGGGGCGGTAACGCCTGTAAATATTAGCTGCTTCAAGCTAACGTTACGACAAGACAATGTAAATTACCTAGCCTAGCCTAGCTGGCTACAGTTAGCTGAAATTATTGTGTCAGCAGATCTATAGTTAGCTGTCCCCGAGGACGTAGCTATAGAGGCACACGAATATGAAGAAGCAGACACCATTTTAGAGACAACATGAATTGTTGTTGGTGATAATTTGACCGGTGGTTAACTAACTGGTGTCGGCTTTGTAGCCTGATGCTAACACTGCTGATAGTAAAAACGTAAACAAAAGCCTCTCGGCTCGCTAACGCCAGTATTTGTTGACTTATTATTTACACATTTAGTTAACGCCAGCAGTTATGAGTTACTAATAGTAAGTAGTTACTTATTAGAGCAACTGTACAGATGATACGGTTTATTGTATGTAGTAGTAGTTATGTGTGTAGGTCTGACTTCTTTAGATGAGGCTGCCATAGTTGTCACTGTTGTTTATTGTTAGCATTCAGCTGAGGACTTCTGAACCTTTGTATTCTTCAAATCTTCTCATCATAGAGGAGCGAGGAGCGAGTACAGACTGCAAACAGAATGACCAGGTCTGTAACACTGAGTTATAAGGGCTCTGTGCACTAAGTACAAATGGGCCAGTGTTAACAGTGATCATTACAATATGCACTGCTTTAGGCTTGAGTCAAAGAAGTATTTCATGTGAAGTCTGAGCAGTGATTCAAACACACGTGAGTGTCTGCGTCTTCTAACGTTGCTGTTTTCATGTTTGTGAAGCTCATCTGCTACCAGGATGGTGAATAGTTACAAGCGGACTTCAAGCCCTCGATCCCCTACTAACAGTGGGGAGCTTTTCACCCCAGCACATGAGGAAAATGTGCGCTTTATACATGACAGTAAGTACAGCCTCTCAGTTTTCATTTACAGACCTGGGTGTTGCCCAGGAACCATGTTTATTTCCTGTGTGCTCAAAACAGCGACAGGAAATCTTTTGTTTGTTTGAATTTCTCAGATTCCTTTCTTCTTTGTGCACATGCTCTACCACTTAATTTAAGTGGGTGAACTCACTCTGATCACTTAGGCTGCATTCAAACCATTCATTTGATGTAGTAGGGTAGTATGTTTTGGCTACAAGGGTGGCTGCCGAAAAAAGACAGCATCTTAGAAGAACGTTTTCTTTATGTCCGATAGTTTGAAAGAGGGAGCGTTGTCATTGATAAAGCTGGTTAATCGGCAAAATAAAAACACAGCGGTTACGTTCAGCACAAATAGACCCAACCTCAGCAACCACAACACACCGCCGTACAACCCTGCGGCAATTCACAGAACCTGATCCTTAACACAACCCTTCATCTCACATGTAAACACTAGCGTGACGTGTAACTGCAGCTCACATCACTTAAATCTAGAGATAGACTGTGCACAGATTAGTTGATGCTATAAACTGAACACGCATTGTCAGTAGTATAGCATGAATTTAAATTACATAGCATAAATAGAGTAACAAATTATAGAGCAACAAAACAGGCTATGTGCCCACATGAATGTGAGGACTCTATTTGTAAAGAGCATTACAGCATTCGAGGTCACACTGAACAGTGTGATTGTCTGCAGAGTGGAGGGAGCCGCACCTTGTTTATTGTGCTGGTTTCAAAGGTGCCCTGTGGAGTTTTCTTGTGAACAAATAAAAATCACTAAAGCTGTTTGTGTGTATCCTTGAGGTCTAACAAACACAGCGAAAGCATTTCCTTCCACCTCAAAAAAAACATTTGTATCTTAGCATGTTACCAACATTTGTAGATCCGCAGGACTGTGCATCACAAACACTTGCACATGCACAAAATGAACAAAACATGGACCCCTTCAGAAAAGCACTCTGCAGAGTTCAGGAACTCCAGGGAACCATTAAGTCCTGAGAATAGCAGGGTCAGTCACATTAAATTAAGTAGTGCTACTTTATCTAAATTTACCAAATGTCATCACACTGTCTAAATGCAGAGAGACTGTGCACTTAAAGGGAAACTTTACAGATTTTAAGCCAGCTGTATCATTATAATGTGAGTAGTACATTCAAATTAACCAGGTTAACTTCCATGCCTGTTGCCTGCATCCAGAGCTCCCAGTTTATTTGCTAGCAAAAGTCCGGCAGACGACATGACACATCTTTTGGAGGACTTTTGCCAGCTCTCAGGCTGTTGGTCAGTCTACAGATTGTACATTTTTTCTAAGACTCTTACAAAAGCTTTGTAAGCTCTGGTTATAAGCAACGTCAAGGCAGGATTGTTGCACTGTTATTTCCTCCCTCGACGTTCTGTATAAAAGGTACAAAGACGGAGTGGGGGAATCGCTGGAAGTGATGATTACGAGCGGAGCAGAAGAAAAGGTGAACAGTGAGGTTGTATTACAGTGTAAGTTGCAGTTTGTCAGTGAATACAGGCTGCAGCGTCTGAAGACCAAAGTAAAGCTCCTGTTTGTTATTTCACACTTTCACGCTGGAATAGCTGGGCAAATTCTTATTTACCTTCAGTCTGTCTTGTTGTGTCATTGCTAAGAAATGTGCAAGATTTCCTAAATGTAATAAAAGCGCTGTCTTTGCTCTTTCACAGCCTGGCAGTGTGTGCTTAGAGACATCAGATCAACACAAAATAGTGAACGTAATGACCGTGGACCACAGGAGTATGTGGAGAAGAACCCAAATCCTAACCTACATTGTAAGTGAGGGGAATTTTATTTTTATTCTTTTATGTCAAACCAAATTATTAAACAAATCAAGCACAGTCCTGAACAACTTTTTTTCTGTCTGCTCTTGCAGCTTTCACACCAGTGGACCTGAGTGACCTCAAAAAACGCAACACACAGGACTCTAAGAAGTCCTAGTCTTTCTTGTGATGGTCCAGTCGCTTTTTTTTTTTTTTTTCCACCCGTTATCCTCGAGAACTTTTCCTCCATCAGCCAGAAAGTCAGCCCTGTTGGCCCTTCTAGCACAGAACGCCAAGCTCATTTCTAAACTCTGGACCATAGCAACCCTGCCTCTTTCTTTACCCTCTACAACTGACTAAGAAGAAAAGAAGTGGGATTCCAGGGAGCACAAACCTCCCGTCTCTTGGTTCATGTTTTTGTTTTTGTTTTTTTTTCCAAGTCATAAAATCTTCATATGTACATTCTTTATGCGGACGGGACTGATGCAAACTTTCATCAAAATTTGCTGACATCTGATGCTGAGGTATAAACTGTTGACACTCTCCACAGGACACAAAAGACTGCAGTCTTAAATACAAATCCTGTTTTCTTTACTACTGCTACTTATTTGACTTTGGAGGAAAATGCGAAAGGGCTGGCTTCTTCTTCTTTTTTTTTTTTTTAAGTTTGTTTTGAAAGATAGCTTGATTAGTAAATTGTAGAGGTAATGTAAGGGTCACATTGGATACACACTTTATGGGCAAGTTTTGGAAGCCAAATGCAAATGTAGAAGGCCAACGTTTTTATTATAAATTTTCTTGCCCTCAAATGGACTTTACTAAGTAGAGACCTCCCCGAGTATGCTGCCCTTGGTTAACTCCCGTCTCCTAAGCCTTGAAACAAAATGTTGAATAAAAGACTTTTACAGTACTGCTGCTTGTATTGATCCCACATAAATGTTGACCACGGAACAAGGAGGAATTTTACATCGGAGGGAACATCATAAAGCCAGATAACTAGGAGAATTTATGTCCTGGCTATGTTGATTGTAGAGGCAGTTTTTATTTTCATCATCAATAACTGATTAATAATATGATGCTTAAATTTGCATATACTAATATATCCCTAAGGCAGCACAGTGGTGCAGTGTTTAGTTCAAACCTCAGCTGGGCCTTTTTGTGTGTACCGGGCACTCCTGCAGTCCAAAGACATGCACTTAATTGGTTAATTGATGACTCTAAATTGCCTGTAGGTGTGGATGTGAGTGTGGTTGTTTAAGTCAGCTGGGATAGGCTCCAACCCTGATGAGGATAAACAGTGCATGGGTATATGACTTAACTAATCAGAATCTTAGAGATGAAATTTGCATTATGTAAATTACTTGTTTGATCTTTAGTTTGCTACCAGAGGATATGAAAACAAGCCGGTATTAACATTTTAGATGCTGGAACCACTTAAATTTTTACTTATATGATTATTTTTTCCGGTCAATTGATTAATCAACTATTTGTTTTAGTTCTAAATTATTTTATTATATGAAGCAAAACTTGATATGTATGATATATTTATATAAGTATAAATATTTGTTGCAGAGGAGGAGCATGTTGATTAATGAAAGTACAGTTTGTGTCAGGTAACAGTAGAATCAATGACTATAAAGAAATTTTAGTAGATATTAAAACAAGCAAATGTCAACATTTAGAGGCTGGAACCACTTGTGACATGACTTGTATGATTCATTTTTTTGCCTGTTGGTCAATTAACTAATTGTTTTAGCTCGATATGAGTTAAATCTATAAAGATAAATTTGATATATGTGTCATAGATGAGCACGCTCCAGTCGTGCATGCTGATTAACGAGTAAGTACACTCTGTGTTAGGTAATAGTATAATGGGGGTTGTTTATTGGCCACGCATATTACGTGATGACGTAGTGTGTACGTGCATGACGCACCGAGGCGGTCTGTCTACATACGGCGGACGCTGGTTCATTGTGTTCTCTCCTCGGCGCAGAGTGTTGAGCTGTGAAAGGGCAAAGAGAGGGACCAATCGAGGCTAGGGCGTATTTTTTTTTTTAAATATATTCTGTTGAAAGTTTAGCACTATCGGGGCAGCATAATGGCCGATAAAATGGATATGTCTCTAGACGACATTATCAAGCAGAACAGGCAGCAGCGAGGCGGAGGCCGCGGAGGAAGAGGTCGAGGCCGCGGAGGCTCAGGCGGCGGCCGAGGTGGTGGAGGCGCTGGGCGTCTTGGAGTCGGCGGCGGAGGAGGAGGAGGATTTGGAGGCCGAGGCGGCGGATCCGGCCCCATGAGGAGCCGACAGAACCTGAACCGCGGTAGAGGCAGACCAACGCCTTACAGCAGGGTATGAGAAAATTAGAGGAATGGGCAGAAAAAGGAAAAAACCTTCGGCAAACCTGAAAATGCCTGGGTAACATCTAGCCTAGTCAAGCGAATATAATGATATGACCGCCGAGTGTCCCTCATGTGAGAGCTCGATGGTTTGCGGTTAAAGCATTATTGGAAGTTGTATGCATAGTGTGTCCCTTCTCCCACAACCCGTATGTGTTACACCATTTTTTCCAAGAAGAGGCCTCCTTGGAGAGAGAGAGAGAATACGTTAGCCACATAGGCTAACTAGCTAAAAGTTGGATCGTGAAGGCCTCGGCGGCGGCGCCATTTTGAAGCTTAAATTAGAGCTAGTCGTCCACGGTCGATAACGGTGCTTTCCACCCCAAGTGTCAGAAAGCTGGTGAGAGGAAACCACTTCATCGAGCAGATTCATTTTTTTCTCCCTACCACTTGTGGCATCATAGTGTCCCGGTGCAGCGACCAGGCGGCGGCGGCAGCGGCCTTTTGTTCGGGAGTGGCTGGCGGGTCTTAACAACAAGGCCCGTTTGGTGGCTTTTCAACCAGTGTGGCTGTTTACTTGTGGATGGATCAGTGGACTTCAACTCCCCCCTCTCTCTTCCCCCCACACGATAGTTTTACTTTAAGTCACTCCGTAAATATGAATGAGTATTTTAGACGAGCAAAACAAAGCCCCAATCAAAATGGCGTGGTCTCCAAAATGGACGCTCAAATAATCCACGCTCTCTTTAGAGGGGGTAGCTGGTCCTAGTTGTTTTTTTTTACTTTTTTCCCGAACCACCTCCCCCTCAGCTTATGGACACTTTCCCCCCCTACATGAAAGCCCCCTTTTTTCGTGGCTTGGTAAAGAACTTTTGGGCGGCCCCTGGGAAACATGGTGCAACGCTGGAGGCAACGCTGCTTCAGATGGCGACCCCCTGTGTGCCCGAGGATCATATCTGGTGGAGGCGCAGATGGCAAGAGAACAATGGGCAAGATTGGTAGCTAGCCGGGGAGGGCAAGTTGCTCAGGGGTTAGTATACTGATTGTGGGTGGTTTTGGGGGTAATAAACTGCTCATTTTTTGTCTTGGTAGTCTGAGTAAATATATACAGTCTCAGTAGATGCAGCACAACCTCATAATGTAAACAGAGGTGATACACAATACATCGCCTTGCTGTTTTATAGTTAAGTTGTTTGTCCTGTGTATGTCCCTCTGTCTGAACTGATTCACTTGCTTGTAGTGATGGGGTGGGCAGGGAACATTGGGGGACCCTCTTGGGGGAGTTGAGCACCCTGGCCCTGTTGGAAGTGGAGCCCCTGCTTGCCCCAACACCCAGCCGTGTGGACTCTGTGATTGACAGAGGCAAGGGGATCCTGAAGTCAGCAGGTGCGTTCTCTTTCATCTGTTGCAGCCTAAACAGCTTCCCGATAAGTGGCAGCATGACATGTTTGACAACGGCTTCAGCGGCTTCAATGGCGCTGCTGGGGGCGGCGGAGGAGCTGGTGTGGAAACTGGAGGGAAGCTCCTCGTCTCCAATCTCGACTTTGGGGTCTCAGATGCAGACATTCAGGTATTGTATTATCACGTTCCCCATTTGTTAGCCAGGCTTGTTTGGTGTGGACCAAAGGGATGGCTAAGGGTTTTTCTTTTTCCAGGAACTCTTTGCTGAATTTGGGACTCTGAAGAAGGCTGCAGTTCATTACGACCGGTCGGGGAGAAGCCTGGGAACCGCAGATGTCCACTTCGAAAGGAGGGCGGACGCTCTGAAGGCCATGAAACAGTACAACGGCATCCCACTTGATGGTATGCCTGAAACAATCATGCAATAACTTTTTAATTTTATGTCTGCCCTGGCCAAATTGTGAGGTTTATTCTGCCTTTGTCTCTCTAGGGCGACCTATGAACATACAACTCGTCACATCACAGATCGACACACAGAGGCGACCTATGCAGGGGTGAGTTGGTCTTTTTATTTAAGAAACATGACTGGAAAATACTGGAGACGCTGTGTGTGATGGATGTTCTCATTTTCAGTCTGAACAGAGGTGGTGGAGGCATGAACAGAAATCGTGGGGGCGGCTTCGGAGGCATGCAGAGAGGACGTGGTGGACGTGGCGCAGGCGGTGCCAGGGGAAGGGGTCGAGGTGGCCGAGGAGGCGGTGGTACTAGCAAGCAGCAGCTGTCAGCAGAAGAACTCGACGCCCAGTTAGACGCCTACAATGCCAGGGTATGTTCAGTTGTCAATCCCGTGTCTGGCATCAGTTAATAAATTATGCTTTTGCAGCTGTCTAATTTTAACTCTTGTTTTGTTTTCTCAGATGGACACCAGCTAAGAAATGAAGCTCTTCCGAGTTGTCGTCCCTTCTTGTCTGCACAGAAGGGTTGTTGTTACAAATGTGCAGAATATTTTACACTTGGTTGTCTTCTGATGTGATTGAGATTATTGTCCTAAACTCTTCTTTTAAATGCTCCGAAGTGTTTTTTACCAGTATTTTTTTTTTTTTTCCCCTTTTCTGATGAAAATGGTTTTGGCTGTAGGTAAATGTGGACTGGCGTTTTCCCAGTTCTTTCCTCTACCCTGTAGTTAATGAACTTGTAATAAAACCTGCAGTGCATATTAACCAAACACAGTTTCTCTACTTTTGTCCATGTGTCTGCATGCATCTAGTTTTGAAATGAACTTTGTTGATCCCATACTGGGTGAATTTGTTATCACAGTTCACAAGGTAGATAAGAGAGGTGCTCACCCAAAAAAAAAAAGATCTGAATGCTTTAGATACTATCTTTTTAGATTTGATCTTAAGCTGCATCTCACTGTGATGGTCTGATGCATTTGTCTGAAGTGTTTTTGATCTTTCAGAGGAAGTGATTGTAATGCCTGATTACTTTTTGAGCTTTGTAAAACCCACAATGACTCATTCAGAAGAGAGAAACCTGTCAAGTTCAATATGATACAGTTGACCATTTATGGAACAGCTAATAAAGCATCAAAAAAAAGTGGCCAAATGCAAGTAACACTAGGTCTGATTGAGAACCGCTCAATAAAGCTGCAAATTAAACAGTATTGATGAAATTAAAGGTGTGTGTGAGAGAGAGAGTGATAGCTGGAGAATTTTCTACAGCTGAGCAGCATCGCTGCAGAGGTCAAACACAGCCACTAGATGTCGCCCTGCTCTGTTATTACCATATATGGTCTATACTTTACTGTATCTAGGCTGTACTATGCATCATGTCAGCATGTGGCTTTGACAATACCACTTTCAAATGTACTTTTCCTGTTTGCCACATCTATGATGTGATCTGAACTGTGTAGCAGCTCACTGGAGTGGAGATCTTGTGTAGCTGCTCACAGGCTGCAGGGTGGTGTGAGCTGACACTGAGGTGGAGGTGAGCAGAGTCTAAAATGTCTGGAACGTACAGAGATATGCGAGTGTGCAGTGCAGATCTGCAAGCCCACGCGTGTCGCAAGAAGCCGGAAGCGTGTTTAGAGACAAAAGTTTAAATTATTAACGAATACAGCTTCCGGTTAGGATTTCAGGGTTAAAGTAAAACGCTTTTATTTTTCTTCCTTTAGTTCTTGGTGTTTAGAATAACACCTCACATTATACTGTCATCGAATATAGCTCCGTTTCTGTGACTAGAAAAAAAGTAATCAGATCCTTTACTTCAGTAAAAGTAGTAATACTACAATATACATAAAAAACAAACTATAATAAAAGTACTTATTAAACATAAATGTGTTTTATAATTATCATCACATGATACAGTAAGTTTAAATAAATGAGTACTCTTTAGGCAAAATGGCCACTATCAAATTTAAAGTTTCTTTCTTTTTTTAAATTTTATTTATCACATAATGATTTTTTTTTATTATTGATGAATTGATGAAGCTACTTTATATACTGTTGGGCATAAAAAGTAGGTAAAATACTGTACATAAGGTATACTGTACAGTATATAAAGAGTTCAGTCTACAGCAATGCCTAATATTTTATAATAATCTGCAGAGTAACGAGTATAAATAGACGGAAAATGCTCAGTGTTTCTCTCTGAAACGTAGAGTAGACGTATAAAGTATCACAAAACTCAAGAAAATAATTTCACAGTTGAATTTAAGTGAATTAGTTAAAAGCTTCATAAACTTGAATAAAGTTTAGAAGTTATTCATAGACAACTTTATTGTCAATTCTGCCATATGTACGAGACATACAGAAATGGTGTTTCCCTCATATCCCTACAATATACATGAAATATAAAATATAAAAATATATACAAGTAAAAAAGATATCTAAGAGAAATATAGCAAATCTATAAGATATAAACAGTATAAATATGGCAAAGACTGACACGGTGCTTTAAACATGTCTAAAACTTGAATTACACATTTTCTACAATGAATAAACGATTTGCGTGGATATTACTGCGACTTTTCTTCTGTTTTATTTTTTAAATAATTTTCCAATGAGCCACGTAGAAAAACGTGCTTTTATTTTGAAGGCCGCACACCGGACGTCGCCCGCTCTGCTGGGCAACCGTTAGCTCAGATTTTCCTCGGCCGCTTCACTTCACTCCCTCTCTACCCACCGGAGACTGTCCTAGCCTACCGACCGAGCGGTGCAACGGTGAGAGTTGTTCAAATACTTCATAAACTACTCTTATAAGTCGTTTTTCAGACGGTTAGCACACATATCTGAGCCGCTGTTCGGTTTGTTTGCGAGCTTTTTTTTTTTTTTTCTAACGGCACTTGTTGAGGAAGTGTGAGCAACTTCAACCCCGGGAACGTGAAAGTGTATGAAAGGAGGAATTTATTCAGCAAAGAGCCAGAGCTGTGAGTTTTTACGGCGTTAACGTTTGTAACTTTCACACGGTTAATTTATTGCTAAGTCACGGTAAAGTGAAGTTGAGGAGCAGTCACTTAAGGGTCCATTTCCGGGTGTTGAGTCTGATCTGAGCTGCCAGTGTCGGCCGCCGTTAGGTAACGATAACGCGGAGCACCGTGTTTTAATAGTTGACACACACGTTGGTCGTCCGGGTTTACAAGTGGGCTAAAAAGTTTATTAAAGTGTGTGAGCTGGTGTAGGTTAAAATGTGTGTGTGAGCTGGCTGTCATGCGGTGTGTGAGGAACATTTTTCGGGCACTTCCTGGAACAGTTTTAATTTGAATTGGCCTGGAGGGCTCACACCTTAAATCAGCCTCCATCTTAGCTGTTTTTTATGTGTGTGTGTGTGTGTGTGTGTGTGTGTTCACACGGTCAAGTGCACATAGATCACATCAGCTGAAATCAGAAGTGACCTCTTGTGTGTGTGTGTGTGATAGTTAGGCTGTATTTGAAGAGCTGAGATCATCCCAAATCACCAGTCCTTCCCTCTTTTCCTTCCTGTGTGTGATTTATTTATTTTTTTTAAAAAAGGAGGCCTGGAGGACTCTTTTTTTTTTCCCTCCTACTTTTTTGGACTTGGCTAACTTTCATATGACACATTTCTGTCACGGCCTCTTCATTTGAAACCTGAAATGAGCAGCCCTGCAGCGAGGCCGGATGTAACTAATTTTGAAGTTTCTGTCTCTCTGCTTAGAGTAGGAGGAAGAATGAATTACTAAAGGAGCAGTGTGAAGCATTTTGAACGTAGTTTATTCGTTGCCGTTTTGCAGCTTTATCAGCTTCAAATGTATAAAAAAAATGTTGCACACATCATCTTCAGATGCAAGTGAAGGTTTGTATGTCCAGACAGGTTACACCTCCACTAATCTTCATATTTTCTGCTGCTTGTATCATTTTATTGACCGCTCCTAAATCTACCATGACGACTCGTGTCATTGGCCTCTTAGCTCAGGCTCACAGGGGAATATTTGATCAAACTGAAGCTCTTTTAAACAACTTAATGCACTGTTAGGTATTTTAATCTATAGCAGGGCCTTATATTTTCTAATTATCTGCAGACTAAGCGGTATAAATAGACTGAAAATGCAGAAATGTGAAGTAAAAAGCACAACGTTTCTCTCTGAAATCACACAACTCTTTCACAGTTGTCTTAAAGTAAATGTTAAGTCTGATTAATGTCCCAAATGAATTAAAAACTCCACAAACTAAAATAATTGTAGTTAAACACGACTCATTGCTACAAATACGTGCTTTAATATGACACATTTTCTCCAGCGAATAATCCATCTATGTAGTTATTACCAGCTTCACTAATGCTACACTTTATTTGCATCTTTATGCTCATTTTGTGTGCGAGAGTCCGCCCTGTACTTGTGTGACCACCGTGACGACTCATGTCATCGGCCTCTTCTGTTTTGAGCTCAGGCTCACAGGGGAATAGTTGCATTGTGTGGCTTTCCTCAGCCTCAACAGCAGCCTTCAGAAGCACATCCTCTCAGAAATAATGGGCGTGAGTGCTCGGAAACCTTGGTAGTATTTTGAGGACTGCATTTTTAATTTTTAACCCCCTTCTCTCTCTCTCTCTCTCTTTTTTTTTTTTTTTTTTTGATGTTTTGGTTGGATTTGCATGCATGTTCATAGTTTGCTGAAGGGAACCATTGTGCAGCCGTAATGTGAAGAGTGCATCCACTCCACCTCCAGGCTTGTTGCCCAGGGAGGCAAAACCGAATCTGGCTCTGGCCGAGGAACTCCTCTCGAGCAGAGGGGAATAAGCCCTGACCTTTCAGCTGGCACCTTGGCTATCCCATTCACTCGCAGCTTCCTGCTGCTGCATGCAGGGATTTCTCACCGGCTATTTTTATAGCTTCCTATTTGTTCTGGTTTCTTCCTGGGATGGAGTCACATTTTGTTTCTTTTTTTCACAGTCCCCTCTCTCTGTTGCTCAATTTCTTTGCAATCAGATACGTTTTATCTACTTCTATAACCGTGATGGACATCCTGGAAACGTTATCTCGGTTCAAGGCTCTTCATTTATTTAATTAGCACAAGCACAAGTTTTCTAGCTAATATTATTGTCCCCCCCTTCTCTACTTCGCTTCATCTATATTGCATCAGCTCCGATCAAGAGCTCTTGGTGTAACACTTCCTCAAACCTTCAGTATGTGCAGCACTACTTACATCCTCAATTTGACGACACGCCATTATGATTTTATCTACCGAAATCTAGCCAGCGTCCTTTTTGCATTTATAACATTACAGCAAAAAGAAGCATTAAGTTGAGTTGCTCTCACAGGTAGAACATTAAGAAAGATGAGCTGTGCTTCAGCTTTGCAGCGTGCGGTTTTAGCGCTCTAAAGGATGTGAATCATCTGAATCATCAAGCTCGCGCCTGAAAAAGGAAGTTTGCAGTAATTTCTCAACAGACAAAACAGGTCTGTGGCAGCCTGGCATGCTACTCAACCACTATATCATCATCATCATCATCATCGTGTATAAAGGATCAGGTTCACCAGGCACACAATGCACAGATGTATTTAGTGCAGTCATTGAGTGGATTGTTCAAATCACATTTTTAAATTACATTTCTTGCTGTCACAGCTCCACTCTTTGCAGCAACTGTGCTCAAAGGGCTTCACACAATAAAACAGACCCCCAACCGAGCAAACACCAGAGGCAGGTCAACAAAAGAAAAAAAGAAACAAAATGACAGAAAATAAAAGACAAAAAATAATATTTGCATTCTTTTCCAGTCAGGTAACTGTCTCCTAAATCAACACCAACATGATGGTCGGAGAAAAACATCTAAAATTGACCCATGCATGAGTGAGTGATGAGGAAATACACCCAGCCCAAACACGCCGACACGATTGTGAGAAAATGTGAAATCAGAATTGCAACAGACATCACAAATTATACTAAACAAATAAACGTAAGCACGAGTATTCAAATTGAACAACCGCTCATCGTCAGCGAACCAAAACAAATTTTTAGATCGTCTTAAATTAAAACTGTAATTCACAGTCCTGATATCTACGGAAAAAATTACATGTGTTGCTACCTTGCCACATCGCTGGAGGATGTACAAATTTCAACAGCCCCAGTTGCATTAACTGTTGCAGAATCACTTATTCACACGAACCTGAGGAAGATCAAAATGTTTGAGTTAGTCTTTGAGCTGCACTTGAAAAGATTTTAATAAAGCAGCACGACGAGGATACATTGAAGTGTAGAGAAGCCGTGTAGATAAAAGCAAAGGTCTGCGAGCGTCGCACGAGAGAGACCAACAGAGATCAGAGCGGGCCGTAGATCTGTGGGTGACATCAATAGGGAGGTGAGGCCGTGAGCTAAATGTCACCTCACAAAGGTTGCCAGCTTTCACTTCTGGTGAAGCAACAATCACGTCCTGTTTGTGTCTCCGAGGTAAAAGCGTGCCATCGAGCTGTTAACAGCCAATCAGAAGATTAATCTTGCTCTTGCTGCCATACAGCTGGGAAAACTCGACCAAACAAAGTGTTTCTGTGACGCCATTATATGCATTTTGTGCTATGACACAGTTATTTTACCCTGGCAGAGGGAAGCTGAAGGATACTTTGAGTGAAGGCGGAGAGCATGGTGCTGTATTGCACAAGCTGGGCTGCTTGTTGCTCTCACTTTGCCATCGTGTTGTTCCTCCTTCAGTGTTCTTCCTCCCTGATCATCTGCATCAGAAAGAGCCTGTAAGATCACATCAAGCAGTCCTACATGAAGCTTTGTAATCTTCAGCTTTACTTAAACTCTGCTCAGGAAATGAAATATGACCCTATTTTTGATTGATTCGGTGAGATGGGCGACGATATTAAAGACCAAATGACTGATAACTAATAGCTGACTGTCTCAAGAGACAAGTTAAGCCAATTAGTTAAAGAGTGTCCAACCAATGTTTTATTGATATTCAGTGTTTGATTTCACTCAGCTGGACAAGTCTAAGAGTCAGATTATTGCACTGGTCAAGTGTAATGCAGCCTAAAAGATCAGGAAAACACACACACACACACTTCATAAAGCCTGTATCATCCCACAGGGATTCCCCGGTCCAATTATCTTCAGCGACGTTTCGACGACACGCTCCCGTCAAGAGAATCCTCTTGATGTGTCACCGGTGACACTTTCCTGTCCCCGAATGCCTCGTTAGCTGTAATCCCACTTTCTATAATCTTAACCGATCAGCGTTGTTGCTAAGGAACACGCCTTAATCTGAAGCCAGAGCCGCTGCAAAGCCCGAGTGTGTTTGTAAAACCGGCAAACAGATTATCCCGATGGAGGAGAGAGCTTACATTGCAAGGTGGAAGTTAGGACACAGAGAGGTGGCGAGGAGGTTCAGGTCCAGTGTTTGTTTGCGATGATCTCATGGTCTGTGTGTCGTCTCCCAGCAGGCAGAACAATGACGGGGCCTTTTCCTGTCAGATTAGTATGTGGCCAGTTTGCCACAGTCTACATTGTTTGAGCGGGGTTAGCCAGAAAGAATGCGCGTCATGACGAGGGCCGGTGAAATAAATATTGTTCAAACTTAATCCATTTTACTCGGCGCATGAGGCCTTTTTTTTAATTTGCTGAATGAACAATTTCATACGTGGTTAAGATGGCATCTGTGTGTGCAGACATTGTGTAACAGACTAATAAACAATTAGAGACTGAGGCAGCTCAGTGAGCAGTGGTAGACTGTAGCTATGCTGAGAAAAGGGCGTAGAGCGTCCATCATAAGTTAATCACTCCTCAATAGGACTGGATATCGTTTCTGTAACAGTAACAAGACACAGACAAGTTTTTAGATATTTTGCTTGACAAATAACATGTTTTTCTAAAAAAATTAGATACTTTATTGTCCTTACAAGTTGCCACAGTCTGTACAAAGCCTCACAGATACATTGAACACCACAAAACAACTACAAAAATAAACAATTCAGCACATTTTTCCACCCGCGTACTGGTAAAAAACCTGAAAATAATGGACAGACAGAAGGCTGATATCGTCGCTGGTGCGACTGAAATGAAAATAAATAAGGGTGAGAGAGCACATTAGTGTAAAGAGACAAAAAAAAAACAGCTGAGAAAAAAAGATTACACCATTGGAAGTATATCAGATTATGTTGAAGCTCACGTCGCTCTGCGTGCGAAGTGACTAATGATTATTTATGAGTCATCTGCAGGTTATTTTTCTTGATTAGACGATTTATCATTTGAGCGTCAAAGACGTCATCCTTCACCTTGTTTCGTCTGACCAACAGTCCAAAACATCGTTCATGTTATTAAACTTGCACTTCAAAACATCCTTCATGTTTTATTTTGTCTGACCTCTTTAAAAAGATGCAAACTAGTTGGAAATTGATTTACTGCGGGTTTATTCAAATCAGTCAATCGATCACTAAGTAAAATAAGTAAACAAGATGATGAATCTCAAATCTTGACAGATTTTGGTCCTCTGTACTCGGCACACACATCGATCCATAACTAATTATTGAAGTGATTGTAATCAGCATTACACGCCTGCAGCACGTGGACCTCACAGCGCACAGTCTACAAATTACACACAGATCGATCTCCCTGTATATCCAAAACCTCCACCTCCCTCAGCACACCTTAACCAGCAGCTTGGTCGGAGGTTCAGGTGTGTCATGCCTGTTGCTGCAGCTTACATAGCTCTGAGCGCCAAGCTTGAAGCAGAGATGAGCACCGCCCACAGATTATTTCATTTCCTAATTTGGAGTCTCGAGCAGACATCAATTGAGGAAATCTGCAGCTCCGGCGTTGTGCACCGTTTTACACGTGCAAACATATTTAGATGTGTGAAATCAGCCCTTTTAACTTGAGTGTTTGCCCTCCACACACTTAAAAACTGTTCACACACTTGCTCCTACGCGTCTGCAGAGACTTTATAATAATGTGTAGCGTGCACTGACATACTGCATGTCTAATGGGAGCCAGCACTTCCTCCTGTGTGTCAGTTTGGTACGCTGCAGCTCTCTGCAGGAGACAAGCTCGCGCAACAAGAACCGAGAAAAGGAAGTGAGGAAAAACGACCTGTCGGTTGATACTCGAAGAGCGATATGACGGCACCGCTCTGTTATCCACCTCTCTCGCTCATTCACCTCGACCAGAAACACTCACACACAGCTGACCGGCCACCGGCAGATGAGGAATTTGTGCTTTTATGGACGCACAGAGGGCCCCGTATGGGAAAAGGAAAAAAAAAGGGCGCTGTGTTCTCAGTTCCTGCTTGGCTGATACTCAGCTATACATGGCAGACACACACAGAGAGAGGAGGGTTAGGTGGAGAACCAGTTTTTGTGTTGTGGTGTGCAGTTTCTGTTTGCAGTAGTGATTTATTGTGGTTCCTCAGCCTGTAAATGTTATGTTTGGGTAGTATTCACCTGTGCTCAGCCTGTCTGACGAGGTGACCCGTCGCCAACATTTAGACTAAACGGAGAAGCTTTAGTGTCATTGTTTTTACGATTTAATCACTTCGTCGTGTTTCAACATAACTTGAGGGCAGTTCTCTTCTTCTCTTTTTTTTTTTAAAGAGGGATAAATCCTCTTCTGCATGTGGCAGTGTGAGTTCAGGCCTGGTTCAGTGCACTCAAATACAGGAAGTTCAGTTTGTTCAACATGCAAATGTCAAAAGAATTCAGGATGAGAAGTCCGAGGGCGTAATTTAGCCGCTTGACTCAGAGGAATGTCGCCTCAGCAGCTTAAAGAAAAAAGCCAAATTGAATAATGAATAACTTAAACGTGGCTCCGCTGTCGTTTGACTTGCGAGCAGTATCGCTTCTCCTAACGGCACATTCATGGCTGCATCACGAAACTGCCGGGCCGATGGGCGCACAATCTCCGAGGACGGACGGACGGACCACACAGAGCCATCTCACGAGAGCACCGCCTTCGTCTTTGTGCAGGTGTTGATCAGCAGTGTCCAGCACATGTGCGCCAGATGTTGTTAACAGATCTGCATGCGGCGTTTTATGAGCGTGAACAGTCAAGAGTCACTCACAAACACCTCCTCAAGTTCTCGATAAAAACGAGGGTGATCTCATTGTTGTTGTTGGTATTGTGCCGTTTCCGGCTCGAAATCACTGGTGACTGCTGTGTCACCACTGGGCGTAGATAGCTACATTAGCACTGCTGCCGTTTGTGGTCGAGAAGAGAGGAAGAAGCTCAGATAGTCATCAGATTTTTAACCCACCGGCCTCTGTTGTATGTCAGAGAAACCAGCTCCGTAGCAAAGTCACGTGTCCGGGCACGTGTGTGGTTATACAGATTAAAAACACAATAAAACGCCGCTGTCTCCTGCTAGCAGTAATGATAAAGTTACCCATGACGATCCACGCCGAGCTTGTCGTAAACAGTTTATTTAACTGAGGAATCTTTTCTTGCCAAGTTTAAACACATAGTCGACTCACAGTTAGATCTGTGTGTCGTCACACTTTCTGGACAAAGTTGTTGTTGTCCAGTGTTTTAAAAATGATTTTTATCCCTGCAGAGCTAAACTTCAGCAAATCACTGAATGAATGGCGAACAAACAGTAGGAGGAGCAGTGTGAGTTATCTGTTTCTACGTGATGAACTGCTGCTTTAAGTTCAAGGTCAAAGTTCACAGAGGTTTCCCTCATCCAGCAGCTGGATGTCTAATAACCACACGTGTGCTAGCTCGCTCCACATGCTGGTCAGATTTCATCAAAGCCAAGAGGCGAGCTGGCCTCCCTCCCGCTGGAAGCCCTTATTACTTTGTCGTTTTCACGTCCACTAACCCGTCCTCTCCCGCTTTTTCAGCAAACAATGGCAACGGAGCAGGAGCCTACACCAGAGCAGCTGGCGGCGATCGCAGCGGCCAACGAAGAGTGCGAATCCCAGGTCAACTACAAACCTCCCGCCCAGAAGAGCTTACAGGAGATCCAGGAGCTGGACAAAGATGATGAGAGTCTGCGCAAGTACAAGGAGGCGCTGCTCGGCAGTGCCGGCGCGGTCGTCGCAGGTTAGCCCCATGACTAGTCCTCGTCGTCTTTTAAAGCTGTAAAGTGCGTGTGTATCCATAACATCCACTCCAACAGCTGGTAAATGTGCTGCTCTGTGTGTGTTTGCACCACCAATAATGCGGGAAATCAACCCTCAGTTTTCTGTTGTGAAAACAGTTCAGTCATACAAAGGAAGGCGAGCAACATTTGAAAGGTGCCGTCCACAGTCAGTATTTAACAGGTTTACTGATTAACTTCTTATAACTAATAACTTAAATAAACTTAACTCGAGTGTTGACAAGATTCTGATGTTGTAACTAAAAATTAAATTAAGAAAAACAAAGAAAAGCCTGAGAGAACGGCGATCATGTGTCCAAACAATGAGGCAGCTGGTGGTAATACCAGAGTAACACTACTTTAAAAAGTTCAGTTTTTACATTTCATATATTAAGAAGAAGAAATAATGTTCACTCTAACAGGTTCGTTTGAAGACGTTAGACGAGGTCCGAGTATGAAAATTAGGGTTGATCATAAAAAAAAAAATGTTTCAAATCCGCAGGTTCTTACTTTAGTTTTCTCTCCGCCTCATGTAGTCGTTGACCTGTATCCACAGTTTTAGTATCTCTGCTGAAATGTTGGTTTGTTTATTGAATAGCTGAGAGTAAAACAGCCCACATGAAATCATCTCAGAGCTGGGAAAGAGATCTGGTCACTGCCTGGAGTTCATCAGAGCCGTGTTATAAATAACCATGCTAGTCCCTCGAGGTCTGTGGACCGTATTGAAGGTTCAGCAGCAGCAGCAGCAGCAGCAGAACTCATCCGCCCTGCACCGCCCTGTTTTATCATTAGATTAAAACTCTCTCAGGTGAATGACGTTCTGGTCATAAACGTGACTTTTCTTTCTTGTCTTAGATCCCAGCATCCCCAACGTCCAGGTGACACGGATGACTCTGTTATGTGAGTCAGCGCCCGCCAACCTGGTCCTGGACCTGACGGGTGAGTAGATCATTTATTAGATGAACATTTACGCAGCCGTCCGTCCTCACAGCAGACACACTGAGAAGAATCGGCTCATAGTAACAATTAAGAACTGTAATTACTCCCATCCTCGTGTGCAGATGTAGTCCAAACGACCTGCCGGGTCATTAGTTTGTTAATTAATAATGACATGACTCCTGTGTAAGTGGGTTAATGAGCCATTTCCTGAGTTCTCTCCCTTGGTGGTCTAACCGAGCTGCAGCAGAGAGGGAGAGCCGGGCTCACTGTGCCCCCTGGTGGACAGTGTCACCACTACACGCTGTGTATAAACTGATCTCACCTCGACTTTTGTGTTCCAGGAGACCTGGAAGGCTTCAAGAAGAACCCGTTTGTGTTGAAGGAGGGCGTCGAATACAAAATAAAGATCAACTTCAAGGTGAGACAGTCTGCTCTTCATCAGTGCCCGTACGCCTCTGTGTTACTGCGGTGAAACTGTTGAGCAGGAAATGATGCTTGTTGTCTTCTGCAGGTCAACAGGGACATCGTGTCAGGCCTGAAGTACTCTCAGCAGACATTCAGGAGAGCAATTAGGGGTAAGACGATGATTTCAATCTCATCTATGCAACAGGTGGACTTTGACTTGAATGAATAATTTGACATTTTGGGATCTTATTTGCTGCTTTTCTACGAGTCAGATGAGAAGATTCATGTCTGTGAGAGTGGTGTCAGTTTTGTCTAATTCTCAGAAAAGATTCCTCTGATGCCTTTCGAGTTTTAAAAGGCCTCAGATGAACCTGTTAGCTGCACGTCATACTGTTTGTTTAAGTTCATGGAGGCTGTTTGCTTCAGGTATTATCAGTGAGTTTCTCTGTTAGACTTTCAGAGGCGATCTACATACATTAGCTGACCTGTTTTTGTTCTGAGGTGTGGTTTTATCAGAGGTTTGAATGTTGGAACGTCAGCACAGTTGCGAATGTGTTCCAGCTACGATACGGAGAACACTCTGTCACCCCAGGTTCGGTGTTCGGCCCTGAGGTGGAGGTTTGCACCGGATGAACGGAGGTTATGGCGATGGAATAGGTCAGTGGTAGGTAGGAGGAGGTGTGAGGAGGAAGATTTTAAACTGAATGAGCTGAAGAACAGAGTGCGGGTGAGCGCAAAAATCATTTAGCTGACGCTTTTATCCACAGTGCCTCGGAAGCAATGAAGCTACAGCGCGACAAGAACATGTTAGTGCAGCAATTACATTTGCATTTGTTGGTAGTTTTCAGAGGCAAGTCTGGTAGGAACTGGTAGCTTCCACCGATTGGCAACAACAGATGAGAAGAGTTTGGATTGACCTGAGCGTACGGGTGGCAGAGCCCAACGTCGTTCACTGGAGGAGGTAACACATGTCTGTATGAGGAGACTGCTGTGTGGGCAAGCATTAGGGATCTGAATGTAACGTAGGCTGCTACAGGTAGCCAGTGGAGCTCGATGAGCAGCGGGGTAACGCGTGAGGCACGCCGCCACCATCTGAAAGAGTATGACTGAGCTGTGCAGCATATCCTCAACAACCATCTCACCACTCCTCTCTTCTCCTTCTCTTAACGTACAGTCGACAAGTCAGACTACATGGTCGGCAGCTACGGGCCCAGAGATACTGAATACGAGTTCGTCACCAGCTTGGAGGAGTCGCCCAAAGGGATGATGGCCCGCGGCAACTACGTCGTCAAGTCCAAGTTCACAGACGACGACAAACACGATCACCTCTCCTGGGAGTGGAGCCTCATGATCAAGAAAGACTGGACAGACTGATTCCTCCTCCCTCGCCATTCTCCCATCAGCGTCTTCCTCTGCTTCTTCTTCTTCTCCCCCCGCCGTCACTCTTCTTCTTTCTGTCTGGATTAAGCGTTGATTCAAGCTTTTGCTCTCTCCGTCCATTGACACCCACTCTTACAGTTTTCCTTTTCTTACCCTAAGTAACGTCATCATTCCTCCCATCGCTTCATCGGTTTGCACCCGGCCTTCTGTTTAAGTATTAAATCTTTCAAAATGGAGAAAGCAAACAATGTGCACAATCCAGATTTTTGCCGTTTGTTTATAAAAGAAAAATAAGTTTAAAAAAAAAAAAAGAAATTTAACTCTGTGATTCTCTCTGCCTTTTCTGCTTTCTTTTCATCCCCCTTTTTCTTGATTTCTCTTTTGTACGACTACCGTGATCTGCCTTTTTGAAAGCGTTGTACAGGAAGCAGTAGTGCTGTATGTTTGTGGCCACTTGACGGTCAATTGCTGGACAACTCTCGGGGCGCAGCAGCAGCAGCAGCAGCAGCAGCAGCAGCAGCAGCCCTCCTAAAGCCTTTTTTCGAGCAGATCATTTGTACCTCTTTTTGAAAATGATTCGTCATCCTACGACGTCTGCCGAGAGAACGGGGCAAACAAAATTACCTCTAACCAGTTAGGACCCCTTTAGGTAACTTTAGGTGTGGCTGCTCCTCTCCTCTGATCAGGGTATTTTAGCAGCCATGTGGCCTTAACAAGAAAGAAAGAGAGACAACCCAGTTGAGCCATTTGCCTTCAGATTATCATCATGTGAGCCTGTTTTAACAATACAAGGGGCATCAGGACTACTACAGGACTTTTAACACCTTTATTTCAGGTTCGTAAAAACCGTTTGTTGATATCGATCATTATTATCTCTATTTACACACCTTGTTTTTCACTGCAGTACGTAGAATAGAAGTGAAATTAGATCGTATACAACTGTAAATACAAGTCGAGGTCGTGCTAACGGATTTCCCCGAGGCCGCGTCGTTGTCCGAGGAGTCCTCTTAAGTTTGATCGGCTCACCTCGTGAGTTTTAAAAATCACCAATGCTGACTGTGCCTCGGTCTCTTACAACCACATGCTGCTCCCGCTGACTCGACGTCAGTGAGGTGAAACCAGTACAGAGACATCAGTCCAACCTCTCACCCCCCCCCCCCAAAAAAAAACACATCGCTGGGTAAACACATCCTGCCATATAAAAGTGTTTGTTCTGTTATTATTATTATTATACACTCCATAAGTGTGTGAATGAAGTCGGCTTCGTTCAGCTGTCACGGGCTGATGTTTCTCTCTCTGCGGGGTTGGGTTTGACTCAATGTGTGCTACTTGTATTACCTACAGTTTACTGATCTCCTGTGTTCACATTAAAGTGTTCAGACTGGGCCTGCACGTCTCCTGTTTTTATTTTTGTTTATGGTTGCAAAGGGGTGGTACATTTCCAGAAACTTTCCATGGGAAGCTGGGGAATTTGGAAATAATCCAAATTGGAGACTTTCCATGGGATTTATGTGAATGAACTGGAAATTTAGCAAATGGGGGTCAGCAAGCATCATAAGATGGCCTCATAAATGGTCAATGAAATGATGCTAACATATCAGCTGGCTATCTACTGTATGAATACATTTTCATTGAGCCTTTAATACCACATATCAAATATATTTACCCCATAAGATCATCAAAACTTCTTCCACTTTATCGTCCACGTGGCTTCAACTGTGCTCCAGGTTGTAGAAATCATCTGTGCCTGCAGTAAGCAGTGTGCTATGTGCATGTGATTGAGGAATAGCATGAAATCTGGTTGTTTTAGGCGAAATTAAGCTAAAATATTCCCTGAATATATTTAATTTATTCACATAACTTCCCGTTAATTCCCATTTAAAGTTCCAACTTAACAGCCCTGTTTCTGTTCAACCTGCCTCGCTGAGTGCTTCACAAAAACAGAACACAGTCGACACGTTTCTTATTTTAATGAACAGAAAACATTTTCTACTACAGGAATAACTTTGACATGATAGCACAGTGCAGAAATCGATTATCCCTGAAACAGAGATCGTTCCCCCTGCAGCTCGTTAACGCATGCACCGCAGAGGCGTCTCCACCTCTTCAGGCGTGGACGTCGTAACAAACAAAAAGGATATCAGACGCCGACGCACAGGACACTTTGGCAGCTGTCTTGCACACAAACAGTCAAATAATCAGTCGAGCTGGTCAAAAGCTCGAGTGTTTTTTTTTTTTTTTAGTTTCTACCTGCTTTTAAAGATCAATTTAGCACTTAGTGTTTATTAGATACATGCTGCAAATGCTGTAATTTGACTTAATTATTAGTTTCCGTAAATAAATAGTTAAATCATCTCTGTGTCAGTACATGTCAGACATCACACGGCGTCCTAACATCTTCCACACTGATTACGCTCACTCAGAAAAAAGGCATTTCATTCGTAACATTTGGCAGCTTCAGATTAATCAGTGTAGCTTCCTTCCTTCCTTCCTTCCTTCCTTGGATGCTTCATTTATCACCTGACCTCATGGCTACAGGCATGATGACGTCTTCGAAACAGCGAGGTAAATAAATCTCTGTGTTCAGAGCTCATTTATGACTCTTCCTGCTCTTGGTGGAGTTCATGTCGCTCTTGGTTTTCTGCAAGCGGGAGAAAATCTCTTTGAACAGCGCCTTGTACTCTGGCGTGTTCTGGCTGAGCCTCTTGTCCACCTGCTCCACCTGCCTGCTGATCCCCTCCAGAGCTTCAGGTGTGGAGGGAGTCTGAGGGGGCGTAGGAGGCGTGGCGACGGCCCCCGACGTTGAAGGCCCCGCTGTGATCATGCTGTACTCCTTCATGGAGGGGTCCCTGGAGACAGGGCGCGAGGTCTGCACCCCGGCGTGGCACAAGCTCTCCTCGTGACGCCGACACTTCCCCAGCAGCTCCTCGTACTTCTCCAGCAGGGCGTGGTACTGCTCGTCCACCTCCCGCAGGATGGACATGCCACGTTTGCGCACGCCGTTGGCGTGGAGGGCGTAGCTGCCCTGACGCCTGCCTGAGGCGTCTCGAGCCGAGATGGCGTTCAGAGCTGTGTCACTGCAGCTTTTTCTAACTGGGCCTCCCTGCTGCCCTGTGCCCCCGGCCTCTCCATCACCTCCCTCCTCCAGCCCCATGACCTCCTCTGGGGTGTCTGTCTCGGGCCCGTTACTGAGCAGCGTCTCTAGGCCGTCTTCCATGCCCCCAATCAGACACATCCTGGACTTCCTCAGCTGCTGCATCTCCTGGAGCTCAGCTTCGAGCTCCTGAACCCGGAGCTGGCAGCCCTCCGCTCCTAACAGACGCTGCTCGAGGCGCTCAAACTCCTGCAGCACGGAGGTGCACTCCCGCTCAGCGCTCTCCCTCATGGACCGCTCGGAGGCCATGGCTGCACGCAGGGAGGAGACGATGTCTCTCAGGCGCTCGTTCTCCTCCTCAGCTGGCTTTCTCTCAGCGAGGTCCACACTGCCTGGGTTGGCCAGCAGGAAGCCGTCCTCATACCTGATAAAAACAAATGTCACATCACTCAGTGAGCTGCTCTTCAGGTGTCTTGTTCATCGGCATGATAACATGCAACACCATGACAATATCAAATCAGGCACCGCTAACTGTTTCACTGATTTTGGTGAAACTGCATTGTTTTTCTCTCTAATGTCCTCAACATCAACTCTCTGTGATTTACAGAGTTTCCTGATGGACAGTGAAGTAAACTGCTGCCAACTGTAGCTGCTGTTAGCTCAGTTTGTTAGCCGAGCTGACCGGACTGTGAGCTCAGAGCACTGGGGGGAGTGTCTGTCTTTGTAACAGTGAAGGCAACCAAGGCAATGTGATCAGAGAAGGGTATCGTATGCAGCTAGTCTTAGCAACATGCTACTCTGTGTGCCTCAAAAGCGTCTTTGCACAGGACAAAATAAACTTAACAGTGACCTCGGAGCAGTGCAGAGCTCCTTGAGGCAGGGGAACGAGTGGACCGTCTTGCGGCGTTCCTTCTTCTCTCTGCGGACCCTCAGCTCCTCCAGAGTCCTCAGCTCCTCCACCCGTGACGTCAGAGTGTCCACCTGACCCTGCAACGTCTCCATGGTGCCCATTAACCTGTGCACACACACACACGCACACACAGAAATGTTTGTTCAGGGCTTGTTACGTCAGCGTTAAGGTGACTTAACTCTCTCGTTTCTCAGCATACCATTCTCAAAGCCACAGTGAGCCACTGTTACAAAACAAAGCAGATTTAAAAGAACAGAGGCGGCCATTGAAAACTACTTTCAGACTTCAGACCACTAATATGATTTGTAAAGAACTTCGATCCCTGCTCATGAACGTGGTCTGCTGAGGTAGACGGGACGGCCTGTGAGCACACTGAAGTAATGTAATCATCAAAGTCTCACCTGTCTATTTTCTGCTGTGAGGCTTTGCTCTCCAGCACCAGCTTCTCGTTGGTGATCTCCAGCTCTCGGGCCGTCACATCCAGCTGTTCATACACCTTTGCGTGCTGCTCGTTCATTTCCCTCAACATTTCCAATTGCTTGGACAGATACTGCGAGAAAGGCACATTTACTTATTTATTTGTAGATACATCTTCAACATTTCATCCACCGCAGGGATTCATCTGCAGCTACGAGAGGGAGAGGGTACCGCCGTGTGCTGCAATATGTGTGAAAACCAGGGAGCAGAAAAGTTTATATACTTGACGATGTAAATGTGTTTAGCTGTATGTGTGAATTAATCTTAGAAACACAACACGCGTCCACATTTTTCCTTTTCTCAAGTGTTTTCCTGTTTGATGTGTTGAGTCATGTACTGTTTCTTCGTTTCTGCGTACACTCATCCTCAGCCAGACGTCTGACTAATAAGGACTTGAGCTTGCACAGCACAACCTTTTTACAATAATGAGCTCAATAATACAACAAAAGGATTGCGTTTACGTGTACTGAACACGGCAGACTGGCGCGGTTACAGCAGATGTAACGTACCTCTATCTCCTGCACTTGCTCCTCATTGTTGATGTACATCTGCTGTAAGGAGTCCTCCAGCTCCTTGTTGCGTTCCAGGAGAGTCTTGCCGAGCTCGGCTGCCAAGTGCAGATCTGGGGGGGAGTCGAGAAAGGAGAGCAGACGTGAACAGGAGAAAGTTTGAGAGCTTTTAAACCCAATCACGATGAGCGTCACTGCATTGTGTCGATGCAAACCTGTAGCCATGTGCACAGCAGGGGCATGAGAGTTGTTGTTGTTTTACAACACAGCTTCAAACATACATTATTCATCTCCTCTGCTGGCTGGATTGAGTAGGAGGAGGAGGAGAATCCTGCTGGCTCTGCATACTTCAGAGACCATAACAGCTCCTCACTGGAGGAGTGAAAAGACAGGGAAGACACAGAAGAGCCACTGAAGTCCATTTGCTGGACATGAATGCAGCGTTTTGTCACCACAGTGTGATAGCGTGAGCGATGACAGGGACATCATCGTAGGTGTAAAACATGAGAGATTGCTTTACAGTTGATCCATCCGTGCAGTTCTGGTTAATCATTAAGAACCCAGAAATGATAGCGTGGCGCCGTGATAACGAGCTGTGTGAAAAGAGAGTTACAGCGAGCCTCCGGCCTGCTCTGTCTCACTGTCACGTGACGAGTATTAGTTATGTAATTTCACGATGATGTGCACGGATGAGAGGCTGTCACATCTGTTTAAAACGCACTGATGAAGCCATCTATCCGTGTAGTAGCAGCATGCATGTTTCCCTGCACACGTGATGCTCTTTGATGTGTAAATCTCACGTTCAAACGCAGCAGAAAAACGTGACATCATCTGCCTAAAGGTGCATCATATGTTTGTCAGATCGTGATGAAGACAGGGGTCACCAAATCTTATTTCTGGGGCAAAATCAGGCCCGACTATGGATGACGTTTGCGAGCAATTTCGCCTCCAATCTGACCCCAAAGCCTGGAATCTCTGATCCTGACTAAAGGATGTCTGGTCTGGGTCTCCCTAATCAGATCAGGGAGGGGATTTAAGCTCTGTGCTGAATAATGCTGAGATGATGCTCGCCGACAGCAAAAAATCCACCTGCCTCTCTCTCCTCTCTTCACTGTGTAACAATGTGATGATGAGACACAAAGCAGCTTTAGCTCTCTGGGTCAGCAGGTGATCGTCGCAGAGGGGGGAGGAGGTGATGCTGAGGACACAGAAGGACACACATCCTCCTCTGTCGACGTTAAAGTGCATCCATTTAAGTCATTACTGAGGAAGTCCATCAGTCAGGAGGCGGAGCGGCAAACACAAACACTCCCAAACAACCGGACATGGAGGCTGTGAACGTCCCTGAATACTGTCTCTACCACTTACAGCGTGAGCACAGAGCACTGTGGTAGATGTGAGACTGCAAAGACTGAAGATGAAACATCGACTCAGGCAGACAGCTCGACTATTCTGGGAAACAACGCTGACAAGATCACGATAATTGGCAGAGCAAGAGAGCAGAGATGAAAGGCAGAGATGTCCAGAGGCAGAGACAGAGACAGATAGAGACAGATAGGGACATACAGAGACAGATACAGATACAGATAGAGACATGCAGATACAGATAGGGACAGACAAATACAGATAGAGACAGAGACAGACAGATACAGATAGGAACAGACAGATACAGATACCGATAGAGACAGAGACATACAGAGACAGATAGAGACATACAGATACAGAAAGGGACAGACAGATACAGATAGAGACAGAGACAGATAGAGACAGACAGATACAGATAGAGACAGAGACAGATAGAGACATACAGATACAGATAGGGACAGACAGATACAGATAGAGATAGAGACAGAGACATATAGAGACAGAGACATACAGAGACATACAGATACAGATAGAGACAGAGACAGATAGGGACAGAGACATATAGAGACAGAGACATACAGATACAGATAGAGACAGAGACATACAGATACATATAGAGACAGAGACAGATAGGGACAGAGACAGATACAGATAGAGACATACGGATACAGACTGAGACATACAGATACAGATAGAGACATATACAGACAAACAGGGACAGACAGGGTCCACACTCATTACAGTGAGTAATAATGTCTCATGACATTATGACATGAGATGTTCAGGGTGTGTTTACAGCCTCCTCTCTTCCTCTATCCACCCCTGCTGCATGAATCCTTTCATCCCGGAGAACAGTGCCTGTGATGGGGCATTGTTACACCGTGTGATCCCCTCCTCCTCCACCTCCTCCTCCTCCTCTCCGTCACACACAAACCTGACACAGGAGAAATGAAGGATGTCTCACCTTGCTCCAGGTCTCGCTGATCGTACCATGGCTCCTCTTCCTCCGTGACAAACTCCTCCATCCTGCCCGCACGAAGCATCGATGAACTTCTCCTGCTTCTCCTGCTTCTCCTGTTTCTCCTCCTTCTTCGCCCGGCGATGTGATCTGCTAATTCACCGACTGAATCGCCCGGAAGTGACAACAAACAACAGCGGCGCAGCCTCCCACGGTGTGTAACCCTTTGAGACAAATCACGTCAAATCCCGGCGGTGCACCTGCTCCATGAAGCATCATCTGCGGACTGAAACACCTCCGACCGCTCAGACCTGCAAGGATGGAGTCAAACAGCTGGTGGAGGTAAACACAGAGGTGATGTTGGTCTCATCAGTGTTTGATGTGCAGCAGCAGCAGCAGGAGCAGCAGCACGGCCCTGCAGGCGCAGGTTGACAGTCCTCTGCTGCGTTCAAGTGCAGTCGGAAATGCTCCACAAGATGTGTGTGGCTCTTAAACTCCTCATCCTGCTGCAGCACTGGCTTTACATGTCATGCATTTAATGCTATATCAACTGTTTGCAAGGCACAAGAAGAGACTAAATGCTCCATCCTCTCCGACTACATCCAAGGAGAATGTGTGGCTTCAAATATGGTGTTCTGTTCATCACACCCCAACCAAAAAATACAACTTTAACACTCAAACTTTATTTATTCATATAGCATCTTTCATGCAAACATGCAGTCTGAACTGTTTCACAGAGCAAAAATAAAAACAGAAACAGACAACAATGAACTGAATCCAGCAGAATAGAGGATAAATAAAAAAAAAAATGGCCATACTATTGTAAAATGTTATGATAAATAAAAGCCAGTAAGAAGAAAAATGAAAAAGAAGTTTGAGAACATAAAAGAGCATAAAAATGAAGGACCAAACATAAAAACTACAGTAAAATGTTAAAGATAGATGGCAGCATGTAAACACACAGTAGCCATACGTTAAAATTAACCTGAGATAAATCTGAATTTAAATTTAAACCTGAGCTATAATATTAAATATTTGTAGTGAAATTGCTGCAGATCAACTCTACCTGCAGTATGGAGAAAGTAACGTTCATCCTTCCACTACAGAAGAGAGGGAGTTTAAATACTGGGGGAAAATGTTGTTATAATCATGTAGACTGTACATGCTCCTCTTATTTTTTTGCTTATCCTTCTAATATTTTGTCTCACTAACTGGGATGTAACTCCACACCTCCTCTGTTTTCTATGACAGGACACCACCTGGCTCCAAATTTGCTTTAAACAGAAGCAGAAATATGCAACACAAACATGAAAGGTGTGCCCATTTTAACGCCCTCATCGTGTCAGTTGATATTGTGTTTAGTTGTGTTGCTATATTAAATAAGCACAATCCTATTAAACCAAACCAGGTGCAGTTAATCAGTTTATCAGGTTCAGCTCATATTCCTGTTTTCATAGAGTCATGTATTTCTCAGATGTCCGGCTCCCAGATGTTAATTTTCTATCAATTTCTACCTTATTTCTACTTTTAAGACATGATACAATATGACAAACATGAGCTGGCCTTCATCACATGTGTTCTCACTTCATGTAATCATCTTTTATGTTTCATTGTCTGAATCTAGGAGAGTGAAAACTGTAAGTTACAAGGAGCACCCGAAGGCAGCACCACTGGAGATGACATCACCGTTTATTTGACAGCCTCCCTGGCACGGACATCTCCTCCTCCCCCTCCCCCTCCCCCTCCTACTCCTCCTTTAAGCTTGAATATAAGTGGTCATGAATTAAAGGTCTCACACTGTGGCTGGTCTGTTCCTCTTCAGCACTTTATTGTAAACATGTATGAGCAGAGAGTGGATGGACTCTCTGTGTCCACCAGCGCCGCTTCAAGTACTCTTTATGGACAAACTGTGGCCTCTCGCAGGCCTGACAGGCACAACTAAGAACATTTCCCTCATTGGAAATCATGTCGCTAAAAAGAAAAACAAAGAATAAACTGCCATTCTGCAAAAGAGACGAAACCGAAGACAAAAGTTTTAAATTAAAGAAAACACAAACATTATCGATCATGTCACTGTTCTGCAGTCCAGCAGCCAAAGACAAAAATATGTAGCAGCAGGATAAACATCACGACACGCAGCCGTCCGCTTTATGTCAAGTACTAAATGTTCCATTTTTTTCTATTTATTTTATCCTGTTACTTAAATTATGTTTTCTTCACGTCACTGTCAGACATCGGCACAGGCTTGTGTGGTCCCCAGAGGATGAACCATGATCAAAATAACTGCAAAACTAATGATACTCCCACGATGCTAACACGCTATACTAAGATGGTAAACATCAGCCCTGTGTTTGTAGCCGTGCTGTCGGTGTGGCTCTACGTTGGTTTGTTGGTTGGTCCACAGCTTTAGTCCAGACTAAAGTATCTTCTTGGCACAGACTTGTGTGGTCTCCAGAGGATGAACCCTGATGACTCTGGTGACTTTTCATCTGGCAGTCAGGTCAAAATTTCAATGTGCCAAATACTTTGGTTTAAGACCAAATAAGTGCCAAACTAAACACAATGCTATCAGCCTAGGCTGAACTTTCTGTTCACTGCTAATTTGCAACTGCATGGAAACAAACTTGAAGAAGGTTTAAAGGACCAGTGTGTACGATTTAGTGGCATCTAGCGGCATGGTTGCAGATTGCTAGATTGCAGATTGCCCCCTCTACTCAGCCTCCTCCAGGCATGAAGGAGAAACTACAGCAGTCATGAGATGTGTGGCAAAAGTGAAACATCCTGTTTAGAGTTAGAAATGTGGTGGACTCATGGCAGAGGAAGAGGCTCATCCTATGGTAGCAAAAACATAACAAACATTATTTATAGGTGATTGTGCAGTAATTAAAATATAGCTATGAATATTATATTCCATTTCTGCACTCGTACACACTCGACCTTTAAGTGCAGTAACACAAACTGTCGTGAAATGAATGAATAATTTAAAATCACATATTTGGTCGTTAGTGACATAAAGTAAACACAATTTACAGTAAATCATCTGGAACATGAACAACAACACGTCATATATTAGTATGCAGTATTACCTCTGCTTCCTCTGGCTTTCATGTTATTGCTTTATTATTGACATAAGCTACTGTAGCAGCGAGGAGCCTGAAAAAAAGCAGAACTCTAGCAGCAAATCAACCATTAACGTGGTCGGCAGGCGTCTGTGGCGAAGCCTGAGATCACTGGAAAAGGGAAGCTTTAGGCACTGACAAAGAGGAAGAGGGTTTGACCCTAAAAATGGCGTAATTTCCCTTCCCATCATTCTTTGTTTTCTGTGGTTTTACAGCTGTGCGGTCTTTTAAGGTGCTTCCAGTCCTCCTCGCTCTCACAGCGCTTCACGCTGCTGAACAGCTTCTTGATGAGAGCTTTGGCTTCGGCTTTAACTGCACACACAGAGACGGGCATTAGAGAGGAGTCGTCACACGCAGCAAAGCACATTTAGATGATTTATCCCCTGCTTACCTTGGCCTTTACCGCGACTCCTCCCCTCTGCAAGGAGGTGAGACAAGTAGCGGGCGAAGGACTTAAACAGCTCCTACAAGCAAAGAAAGCGACAGCTGAGAGTTTATCTGAAACTTCTCATTTCACGCTGCATTCGCGCCGTTCTCACCTTGTTGGCGAACTTTCCCTGAGTGTAAAACGGGTCCAGGTAGCGGACCACGATGTCAGCCGCCTCCTTCAGCGTCACGGGCTTGGGCGGCTCATTAACGGGGAGCAAGGCTCTCTCCTGCACGTTTGGGTTGAAGGTTACTCTTCTGCCGTCGGCGGGGCGGCTGCGCTTCGCTGGAGGAGACGACTCTCTGTTCGCTTTCACATCATCAGACACCTGGAAACACAGACATGCACGATCGGTCACCGAGTGGGAAATAAATCGTGAAGATTGGACCGGAAGCAGACGCTTACCTCTGATATTAGGGGCGGTTTAGCTTCTTCTGCTGGTTTGTTTGGTCTGTGTGAGAGAAAATAACATCAGAGTTAAGAGATGACGACTTTTCTATCTTCCTTAAATGCAGCATTGAGGGCATCTTACTCTGTCGTGGACTCTTTCGGTGTCTCCTGAAGCTGCTCCAGCTCCAGCGCGTCCTCTTCTACCTCATCAGGTATAATTATTACGTCTGTTTTATTTTCTTCTTCAGTCTCTGACTCCACAGGAATCAATTCTGGTGACTGTTCCTGTGGTTTACTGTCTTCTTGTGGGTCAGCTGTGGTAGTATGAGATAACGTAGCATCAAGTCCCTCCTCGTCCACCTCCATCTCCTCCTCCTGGCTCTTCTCCATCGTTTGTTTCTTCACAAAGTACTGGGAAATGTTGCGGGAGCTCTTCGCCGCCTCCGCTAACTTCTGCTGCTTCTTGCTCATGGCTTTGCCCGTCTTCGTCGGGCTGTTCAGGGAGGCGGCGACGGCATTTGCTTTGGCTCTGATGGATGACGTTACGGCCGAAGACGCATCTGTGTTGGACTCGCTGCCGCTCTCCTTCCCTTTGCTGTCCAACATGGACGGCTTCAGCAGCTCCTTAGCGGTCACGAAGGGGTTGGATGAGCCCCTCTGACCTGCTCCGACCCTCTTACGCTTCATCTGGAGGAATAATGGGAAGAAAAGAAGACTTGTTTATATGTGAACGGTCTGCAGGCACAACAAACCTAATGTGTAAGTGTGTATCTTACTGAGTAAATCTCTGATGCAGACGTGAACCCCTGAAGTTCGTCAGAACAGGAAGAAGAGGCGGTCGCTTCCTCCTTGACTTCTGTTTCGTTGTCACCATTTCCTCGAGCTGGAGCAGGTGCTGTCTTCTTCATCTCGGACACCTTTAAAACAACACACGAGTTCAGGGGTGTGTCATCTACCAGCGAGGCTGTGACAGGCCGGACAGACAGCTGTTACCTTCTTTAAGACGGCAGCTTTGTACAGGTTGGACGACTTGCTGCTCTTGAAGACCTCGTGCTCCAGATCCACGGCTAAAGACAGGGTGTCGCAGCTGAGAGGTGGAGACATGAAAGACAATGTAGGGCGACTTTTCTGCAGGAAATTAACTGTGAATGTTTGAATGTTTGAAGCATGTGTATGTGTGTGTGTGGTGTGTGTGTGTGATTACTTGAATGGATCTTCTGCCCCCTGGTGGCCATATAATGCTTCCTGCAGGAGGCTCAGGCAGTGCTCTCTGGCCTGAAATAAAATATATTTATCAGCGATAAACCAATAAAAACTGAAGATGGATCGATGTCACATGTCTTAATAACAATAGAAGAAGCATAATTTACTTTAATCCCATATTAAGGCACTGATTTGAGAGGAAAAAGGTTAAAATGAGTGACATTCTTACACTTTTCTCCCCTGTAATCACATAAAAATTTGAGCTGGATGCATTTTAAAGACATATTTTGACATGTCTGTATATTTGATCTGTTTGCTACTGAGGATTCAGACAGTGAGGCTGCAGATTCAGCTCATAACACTCACTTTTAGTGTATAAAATCTCATACTGATGAGCCTGAGTGAGTGTTTTAATCCCCTGCGGTCTCGTTCTTTTGTTTCTTTTTGTTGTTTACATCTACAGTCTCCCTTCACCCCTCCTCGCACATGAGTCACTGAATTCCTTCAGACGTGTTAATGAGCGCAGCGCGTATGAGGAATGTGTCCGAGCGCTGTGCCTGTACCTTCACAGTGAGCCTGGGGATCCTCTGACTGCTGGCCTCTCTGAGTGGACAGTCAGCATCTGCACACAGCAGGACACACATGACCGGTTACATGACAGCGCAGACGGACATCCAACCATAACTATTTTTAATTCTTCTCTGGATTTTACCTGGAGGAACAAAGTCTTCCCTCGGACCTTCACCTGCCTACAGAAACACGAGCACAGACAAGTTAGAGAGACAGAGTAACTTCTGTAAGAAGAAGAAGATTCAATATGCACATCCACATCAACCCTTGCACCGTCAAATAAACCTGTTTGTATTTTTGTATTTTGTGCAGCGACTGCATGACGTAGGGGTTGAAACACCAACCAAGGACCACAACACTGAGACTCGAGCTCAGCAAGTTTTCTCTCCTCTTCGTTTCATGTCAAATTTATTCTGTCACTACCCAAAATGCTCCACAAAGATGACTAAAAGTTCTTTATTTCCTCATTAGCTTTTATCCAAAGCGACTTACAAAAAGGAAAATGATCAAGGTACAGTGTGACATGTTGGTGGTGTTGTTCCTCTCTGAAGAGCTGGGTCTTCAGGAGGTTTTTGAAGGCAGAGAGGGACGAGAAAAGTTTGGATTGTCCTGAGCATCGTTTATTAGAGGAGGTAACACACGCCTGTATGAGGACATGGGTGCAGAATTTAATTTAATGTGCGCTGCTACAGGTAGCCAGTTGGTCTCGATGAGCAGCGGGGTAACATGGGACCTCTTGGGCTGATTTATCGTGTTCTGGATGACTGTGCACTGGGGGGCTCGTCAGGAGGGAGTTACAGTAAGCGTGTTGCAAGTTGACCATCAAAAGAGAGCAGCAGCATGTTATTCTTCCACCTCTCCACCTGTCTGTCTGTTCTGTATGCTCCAAACTCTTTGTTTCTAGATTTTAAACTTACGGTCATTTTAAGCTGGTAGATCAAATATTTAATTCCTCACCACATCTCTCATTTGTTGTTTGTGTCTCTGGCATTCCTGCTTTTATTGTTGTTGTAAACTGGACGAGCTCCACTCGGATACGCTGGGTTTTACTTCAGTGCTGCGGCAGTTCCACCGAACATGTGGGATCGATTTACCACAATCCTCACTTACAGGGGCCTCAACAGCCCCAACATACCTTCCTGCTGCCAACAGCTGGCGAACAGATGTAAAAAGACACAACACAAACCCTGCGTGGAGTTTGTTTTTCTAGTCGTAAAAAGAGTTTGTGTGCGTTGATTCACCTTCCGCATTTTCATCTGCTTCTTGAAGAGGTCGGAAAACTCCTTTTTCCGATGTGTGCTGTCGTCTTCACTCGTGCTGCCCTCCCATTCGTCGTACCTGCGAGGTGTGAGGTCAGAGTCAATCTACAGGTTCACTGTTAAACCCAACATTTCAGACAGCGTCACTGAAGTCACCGTGCCTTTCAAAGCCGTAGCCCTTCTTCCCTCCTTCGTAAAGGTCTGGCTGGAAACCGAACGGTCCGCTGGGCTGTTTGCTCTGAGCTTCGGTCTTGGTGCTGAGTGCAGCCGCCCTCTCCAGCTGCGCTCGTACACCTTTGGGGTTACGACAGTAGTCGCAGGCTCCAGCGCAGTTTGGCGCCTTGTCTCCGAAGAACTTGGAGATGGTGGCATGGCGACAACTGGTGGGAAGATGGAGAGACAAAGACCTGTCAGGACAGGACAGTGATACAGCTCCTGCAAATAAGAATACATAAACAAAACAGACGCAAGACAGCGAGTTAAGTTTTGAAATGTAGACACTGAGACAGCAGGAGCTGGACCTTGGTGAAGCTGATAGAGCCACCTGACCAATGCAAGACTAGCAGATATACAGTATATCCTAATGCAGACCCTTCCTGGCCTTGGTGTGAAGGCAAACCAGCACATCATATCCACGTTTGGGTCTTGCTCCAAACTTTCTACGCTCTGGACTGAAGCTTTTGATGCTTACACAAAGATTTTCAAGAGAGACAGACAGACTCTTCATGTCCCATTAAAGGCTCGAGAAGTTCTCCACCTAGCTTCAAGATCAACAAGAAGATGTATAAGAGCCACAACGATTCATGAAGACCTGAGCCGCTTTTATACAACACTACACCTCTAACTGAAGAAGACCAAGAGGATGATGATGGTTCAACCCTAACCACTCATCTTCAACACTTCCCTCACCCCCACCCTTTATTTTTGGTTGTTTCTCTTGGTTTAGTCTGCACAGTTTGTGTTTCCCACATTTGCATACAATTGCTGACATTTTGTAACAATGAACTTGTAAAAAAAAAGAAAAAAAGAAAGAGCCTGATGACGTTTCCGAGCACACAGCGAGCATCTCTCCATCATACACAGATAATCTAGAGCATCATTGATCTATCAGCTATTGTGTAACCATCACACACGACTATGATCAATGCTTCTGTTATGAAATAGGTCAAACGCGGCTCGCTAGTCACATGAAATAAGAATTCATTAGAGTAAATTAAATCTTGATTTGGGAGGTAATTAGTCTTATTTCCTGTTTTCAGAGACACAAAACTCTCATTTCATTCCTGCTCCTGCTGCTCCATCTTTCTTATTAAAATCACAGTATCAGATGTGACAGTTGCCTCTTTCTAAATGAAAACCTTCTGCCTCAGATCCAGTCGTTATGCAACACACACGGAGTCAGTTAGAGCCCTGTCAGGCGAGCCACTCCAACGACAAACTAACTACCTTACTGGAAATGGAAAAGTCTGCACCGCCATGAAAGAGGGAGGAGGTGGGGACAGACAGAGAGGCACACAAAGAGTCTGAAACAACAGTCACTCCCGGGGAGGAGAGCCGAGGAGAGAACAAACTAAAGTAAGTCACGGCAGAGAAATAACTCTTTGTGTCACTACCGACAGCCACGACGGAGACAAGGAGAGCGACAAACCTGAGGAGCAGAGAAAAGAAAGATTAAGAGAGGAGCCGTGAGTGTTGCTGGTTTTTGGTGTCATCTCACTTTTCCTCCACTCCACGTGCAGACAGTCATCAGTACCTGAGGAATTATCCCTCCTAACTCTAATCTCAACATGCCTGCTAATCTGTGTCTGCTCGTCTGAGGACTCCTCCTCTGGATGACGTGCCGCGCGACTCAGCAACAAATAAAGACACGCTGTGATAAACATAACATTTCTTCCCTGAAGGAGTTACCTGACGTCTCCTCCTCATCAACTGCTCGGCTCTTTGTTTTTTTAAGTTGTTAGTCTGAGCTCGGCTGAACGTTTGAGGACAACAAAGTCTCTCAGGTAAGTGTGTTTAACTGTGGAATACTCCAGGTTTGGAAGAATGTGAAGAATGTGTTTAAAAATACTTACTAGAGACTAAAGTTAGGTGCAAACACACACACTGGGAAGTTAAACTCTGTTGGCTAAGAGCTGGATATCTCACTGTCTGCAGATTACATTATGAAAAAGTATGAATTTAATATTCAAAAATAGATGCAAACAAGGTCTAAAAATGACCTCAGCCGAGCAGCGGCTGTGCAGAATGTCAATGTCACACTCGTTAAATAACTATGTATGTTTCTGGAGCGCTGAGCGCCGCAGGTTCTGCATCGTAAAATCTCAAACTGCGCTTCAAAAGGCGCTTTTGTGAGAATTCAGCCGCACTAAAACTGGACCAGAGCGTTTAAAGAAAGCAACATGAAATCACTCAGTGACACTCAGCTGTATTAGACATGCAATATTCCTGTAAGAGCAGCTCTGCAAGAAATCTTTGCTCCGTGACGATTTTGTGTTTAAACTGCTTTAATAGAAGCGCTGTTTCCTCTTCGCCGTCATTTTGTTTACGAACAAAAAATTAACTGACAGGTCACATGAAGCCACGCTGGAGCCAATAAATTAAAGTTACTTTCAGGGAAATGCCACACAGTAAAACAGCCTGACTTTGTTTTAGACTGAATAACATGAAAACATTAAAAGGAATGTGTTTGGCATGTTTTTTGACTATTTCTTGGACAGGACCAGTTGCCAGGTAACCAGTGGAGACTCTTAACAAGTTTTATAAAACTGGAAGTGGGAAATTTGAAACAAACACTTTGTTTTTTAAACTAGTTGAACACACGAGATAGAAAATGATAATTACTGAGCATTAATGTTGTCACGATTTCAGAATTTCAAACTTCAATACAACACCACACCCCTGTAGCTCACCTGGTGGAGCTGCATGTCACTTTCTCTCACTTTCCTGTGACTCTTCTCTCTCACTATATTAATAGTAATTAACATTATTATCACTATTCATCAGATTTCTTCCCTGCTTGCTTCATCTGTTTCCACTCCTCATGCTAAGCTAAGGCTCCAGCTACATATTTTATGGTCTCACTCTCTCTTTAATCTTTATTTGGATCCTGATTATCTTCCACTAAAGTGCTCCCTGCTCTTCCTGTGGTCTACACAAAAACAACAACGATTTAAAGGATGCGGCAGTGTCGGTAATATTTCATAATGTTTTGCGATTAAATCCAACTAAACAAAACTGCGGCTGAGCCCACAGACTGTCACACCCAGTGCCATTTCAGCAGTAAATCACGTACAACCCGACACTTGAACACCACCCATTAAAATCACATTACACATAAAGCTGTCAGGAGAGTCTTCTGTCGAACACGAAGAAGAACTCTGTGTCTTGCAGAAAGCCTGACGGAGGGTTAACCTGTTAGGTATGCTCCAACACCCTGAACTAGCAGCACCACCCCCCCTGTATCATTACCCTGGATTCACTTTCAGACTTTCACCTTGGCTTGAAAAACCACATGCTTTACATCTGCGCACTCGCTCGCTGCCTTTCTTTCCCGCTTGCTCCCAAACAAAGATTGAGACACTGTGAAACAACGTTTGTTGAAAGTTATGCGTCCGTGTCAACACACCAGGATGTCTCACAAGCAACAGGAGTCACATCCTGATGACACTGAACGCAGGCAAATACATTTAATACTGTGTAAACTAACTTCAAGCGTGACCCTGTCTCTAGGATGGATGCCAGAGAAGAGACGCTTGGCCTCCTGAGCAAGATTTGGTTCAAGCTGCAGAGTCTGCCCAACGCCAGCCCGGTAGAGCTGGGAGCTTTCTTTGTCCTCCTGACCTTCATCTGTGAGTCTCTCTATTATTACTCATCTCTCTGTGTTTTATAAAGACGGGGCTGGTTATGATGTTTTCATCTCCTCTCCCTGCAGTGGTGGTCCTGGTCATAACAGTGCTGACCTGCGTGTCGTGCTGCTGCTGCTGCTGCTGTCGTCGCAAGACCAGGATGAAGGGCTCGAACATTTGAGCAAAACGTCCTCGTGGTCGTACAGTCAAGAGACAGACATTGGAGACATTTCAGCCTCATGCCGGGTGTGTTCGCTGGCACTAGAGGAGCCCAGCCCTTAAACAACAAAGCAGCTGACAAACACAGAGAAGAAGGATGTCCTGACCGGCTGCCAGACACACCTGCTGCTGCTGCTGCCAGGTTTTCAGGAGAAGCTACATTCCTTGGAGAATCCCTGCGCTTTACGAGACAACAACAAAAACAACAACGCTCGTGACCTGCAGCGAAGGCAGGGCAGCACAAAGTATCTTTAATAATGAGGGCAAACACGTGGACTATAGAAATGTATATAATAAGCGAGTTTCACAGTGAGAGATGAAGAGGAAAGCCAAACTGTTAATGTGTCCTTTTAAAGAAGAGTCACTCTTAAAGGAACAATATGTAAAATACTGACTGTATTAAACCATAAAATAACCATTGTTCAACTGAAATATGAGCTGCTTGACAACAATGCTGCAGTTTCTTCTTTTGAAATTCGTCTCACAGACGAGACTCAGACTGCTCATGACGACGGAAACAAAGTAGATTCTGCCCAACCTCAAAAGCTCCATGAGCAGAAACACAGTAAATATCAGAGATACATTTGAAAGGTGAAGACAGTTCAGAGGGAAGAAGGACCCCAGTTCAATATTTCACTCATTACAGGATGACTCAGCAGTGTTTTGAATTTGCACTGTCATTTTTTTAACCACTAGATATTACTGTTAGAAGCAAAGTTACATATTGTTCCTTTAAAGCGTGAGAGTTAGCACGCAGACTTAGTTAGTTCCTCCTGAGGGAGGAGCTGTGCTGCAACAAGTGCAAGTGCTCCTTGACGTTTCACAATGAAGCCTAAAAGACAGTTCAAAGCTGCCCTCTGCTGTACACAAGCTGAAATGGATTTTATTTTGAAAAGCAGAGCATGTAGTGTATGTATAGTATAGTAGTGTATGTAGTATGTGCATAAATGTGCACAGGGTGAAGACTTCATGTCATGGTGTCATACTTGTGTATATTGTGTCATAGATTTGTATGAATAAACAAACTGACTTGCATATGTGTGTGTTTGTTGACGTGTGTGTGTGCTCTTAATTCTGTACTTACGCCTCTTGCATGCAGAACGACACCATGGCTTCAAAGTCTGTGATGGCTGCTTTGTCACTCTCCTTTGCAGAGCCGCGTTTTTCCTGCAGACACGTTGACAAAACGTTGCTTTAGGTTTTTATTCAAAGGAGCTCCCCACGTTTTAAATTCTCGCGTTATTAAGCTGACCTGTCTGCGGCCGATCTCCTGGCGGATGAGGAAGTTAAGCTGCTCCTTATCTTTGGGGGAGTAGTACGTGCGACAGCAGGAGGGCAGCCCGTCTCTCCCAGCTCGCCCGGACTCTTGGTAATAACTCGCCAGGGACTTAGCCAGATTCCAGTGAGCTACAAACCTGCAGGATTAACACAAACATTAGCACATGCTAACTTGCCTTCCAATACAAAATAATACAGCGAAACCTCGCTGCCTCACCTGACATTGGCCTTGTCTACTCCCATACCGAAGCTGATGGTGGCCACAATAACCAGCACCTTCCCCTGCATCCACTCATGCTGCACCTCTGTGCGATCTCCAGCCTTCAGACCTGCAGTATAAAATATAAAAAGCCAAACATATGTGAGCCAAACATATTTTTGTGTTTTCCAATCCTACAACCTACGTGGAGGAAAAAATGCCTAACCTGCATGATAAGCCTTGGCCAAGACTCCGAGCTTGGTCAGCTGGTAAGCCACAGTTTCACAGCCTTCCCTGGTCCGACAGTACACAATCCCACAACCCTGTTCACAAATATTACACACGGCAGGTTAAACAAACCAGGGTGCTTACGCTCGTGTTCAAGGGGAATTTATTGATCAGGCTCCACTCTGGTTTGTGGAGACGCTTATCATAGACGGGCAGACGCTGACTTAAATTAAACTGTTTCATTGCTCAGCAGTAAAATGCCTCCAGCACGTATTGTTGTCTCAACTTTCTGAGCTGAATTTGAGGGGCTCAAAACTGCTCTGATGTAAGCCGACACCAGTCTTGAGAACTCATATTTAAATCAATCATTCAAGGGAAACTTAAGTATTACAAAAAGACCGATTCAGAGAGCTGAGACATTATTGGAGTGATGTTTTCTTAAAAAAAAAATGAATCTTTTAAAAAGATTTATCATGCATATGTTGGATGAAAACCAACATACAGACTTTTTGCCATAGAGAAATGAAGATATGTTTGAGGTAAACAGTGTCATTGTCAAACACAGCATTACATATTTGGTCCATATGAGCCCCGTAAAATGTCGTGCACAGTGTACAGTGTACATCACAGTACATACTGTGTGATACAGGTTGACAAGTTTTTAAAAAATCTAAACATCAGTATTGTCCTCAAAAATCAGTATGGCTCACATAAAAATCTGTTTTAAGATTCTATTTCGCTCAAATCTGCCAAATGTTAAATGGCTTTTCTTGAGCTTACACTGAGAACTAGTGCAGTGGAAACATTATGCTAATAACTGCCAGTAATTGGCATGGAAGGAGTGTGGCCTAATTGATAGTTGCCACTACACCGTGGTTATTCATATTTCTGTATCCTGTAAAACAACGTGTTTGTTGTGCACTGTGCCGACATGCAGCCTGAGAAAACATGAGATGAAGGAGGACTAAAAGGAGCAGGTCCACACAAACACCTCACAGAGTCAAGTCTACCAACCTGTGCATTAGACCCGGCGTCCAGAGCCAGCGACTTCTTAACGAAGGCGTGGAGGTGGACGTAGGGGTTTGGCAGCATCTCCCTGAAGATCACATCATAGTGCAAATTACTGCGGAAGACGGGCGTGACAAAAGAGAGCGGCGAGCTCAGCTTCAGCGACTGAGCAATGTCCTCTTGTACATTCTTGGGCGCTGTCGCCGTCAGAGCCAAACAGGGAACCCCTGGCAAGCGAGTGCGCAGCCCGCCAAGTTTAAGGTAGTCTGGCCTGAAATCGTGACCCCACTGTGAGACGCAGTGGGCCTCGTCCACAGCCAGGTAAGACAACAAACCGCGGGTGCACAGGTCCGTGAGGCAGGGCTGGAACGAGGGAGACGCCACCATCTCCGGAGTGATGTAGAGCAGCTTCAGCTTGGGGCTGCTGCTCCCTAAGTCAGCCAGGATGAGACGGCGCTCGCCTGCCGGGAGCTTGGAGTTGATGGAGCATGCCGGGATGTTTAGATTCTTCAGGTGGTCCACTTGGTCCTGGGGAAGAAACACAGGATGGGATTAACACACAAGTTTCTGTGAAGTATCTCAGGATTCTTGTTCTTGAGTGATGGGAAAATGGAGCAGCGGGTTGGTGCGGCATCTGCAGTACTGTGGACGTTGTACCGGGCAGCCGTCCAGTCAATCTTTGTTCCACTGACCTATGATCATGAGCTTTGGGTAGTGACTGAAAGAATAAAGATTGTGCTGCCACCGTGACCCGAACCCGTTTAAATGGAAGAACATGGCTGTGTTTGAGAAGGTAGTAAAGACAGACACTGACCTGAATGAGGGCGATTAGTGGGGATATAACCAGAGTAATGCCCTCAGCCAGGACTGCAGGCAGCTGGTAGCAGAGGGACTTTCCTGCTCCAGTAGGCATGCACACAAACACATCTCTGTCACCTGCAGGAAGACAAAACAAACCAGATGTCACACTCTGTCTGGGTGAGACGATTCAAACTCAGCTTTGTGTGTAAATATGCTTAAAAACTGTCGGTTAGCTCAGGTTGCCTGTTGCTACGAGCGAGTGTTTCGGTTTAACGAGTGACCATGTTAACTGGTGACCGTTAGCCGAACGCGTCTGTGGTTGTCGTAGTTACCACAGCCGTTGAGAGCAAGAACAAGACACGTAGCCGTCCTCGTGAGCTAACGTTACAATGTCAGCAAATGTCTGTGGTTCAACACCTGCCGTAACTACGGCAACCACGCAACGGTCACCAGTCAACACGGTCACCCGTTAAACCGACACACCAGCTAACGCCTGCTCGTTAGCATAGAGACAACCTTTATGACTGCGGTATTAAACGTCTGTCCGCTGACTCACCTCTCACCACCGCCTTCACCACGTCCTCCTGTAGTTTGGACCTGAAGTTTTCAAACCCAAAGTGGGTTTTTAAAGCCGCTTTTAAACTTGTAGTCATCGTCTGTTGGGAACCTTTAAAGAACTCATAGGGAATCTGTCTGGCGCCGTCGCGCGCTTGTGACGCCACAACAATCGCCGAAAGATTCAAACTTAAAATAAAGTTTTATTTTTATTTTTTATTTGTGTTTACTGACAGTTTGTTCATTTATTTACTCTATTCAACTCTATATATTATATATATTTTATTATATTTATTTTTTTATATTTTTTTGTAACAGTCAACAGGAGCTTTCTGATTGGTCCTCGGCTGGTACACGCCGTCAGCTGATCCACTGACATATGTATGTCTGTGCACTAAACATGCAGTGGAAACAAAACTATACCTGGCCAAAAATAAGTGGACACCCCAAGACAAGATAAAACAAGATACGATAATATAAGATAATATAAGAAAAAAAGTTATATACACTATATATACCTTTCAGTGTTGTTTGTCTGTTTGTCAGCCCTGTGATAGACTGGCAACTTGTCCATGGTGTACCCCGCCTCTCACCCTAAAAGTCAGGTGGGATTGGCTCCAGCTCGTGATGAGGATAAGCAGTTACAGAAAGTAGATGGATGGACGGATGGATGGATAGTTAATACAGTAAGACTGAAGCTTTCTGGGCTTCAGGGAAATTACCCTGCATGAATGTTAATCCAGCCCTGTCTATTGTTACATATCAGTTTAATGAAGTCTAAGCTTTACTAAACTAAATGTTTTTATGTGTTTCAACATTACATTTTAACTGAAATATTGCAGATGTCTTGAGAATTATTTTACACTTTCCCCTAAATTTTATCTTGACATATTTTCTTTATTTGTATCAGCATTGGATGAGCCGCTAGTGGGCACAATATCAGTTACTAGATCTACTCAGGTGCTGGTTGTAACCTAGTCCACCTCCACCTTATCACTGCAGGTAAGTGGCGTCTTTAAGTTCATAATGTCTCGTGGTGAGGATGTTGAAACAAATGCTGCACAGACAGAAGAGACATGAAGGCTAACGAGGCGTGGTGAGAAACAAGAGAAGACACTGAGGTTGGTAACTGACACCACAAGTGTTGACTTAACAAAGATACTGTGTCTGCTCTTCTCTTTCTAACTTCAAGCTTCATGCCGCAGTGTGATTCCTCTCTAATGCAGTAATAAACAGACCCACAAGCGGACGAGTCAAGCCATGACGAGGATTTGGTTTATTTCTTATTCACAGAAGTGCATTCTTAATGCAGGGTTAATATTGCACATTACATTACGTTAATACTACAGGTTTCCTTTAAAATATATGAAAATACATTGTGTGTGTGTGAGCAAACAGTAGCACTACAGCTCTATAGTGAGGAAGAGGTTGCAACGATCACATTAAAGCAGTAGCAGCAGCAGCATAGCGCGTCACATAGTCACATAGTGGAGCTATTTAATAGCACAATGATGGTCTTTTACATCAGGATCTCTGATTCCTCCCAGTGATTGTTACATAACCTGATTAGTTAGACTTTATTATGACATCTACTGGATTTTAAAAGGAAGAGTTGGCCGAAGGAGACTCAAGACCAGATGCAGGGTGCAGGGCAGAGACAATGGGTCTTAGCTGCTGGAGACTTGATCACCAGATCCTTGATGATCTCCACTGTACCAAACAAGGGGAACAGCTTGTCAGCGAAGCTCTCGTTGTAGGTGTAAATGTGGAGGTGTCTGTCCACGTCATAGAAGGACAGCTGGCCGCGGTCGTAGTCGAGGTAGATGCCCACCTTGCGGGGGATGAGGCCCGGTGGGAGGGCAGTGAAGGGTACCGTGAGCGCCTTCAGCTCGGTGCCCCTCTCCAGCCGCAGGGTCAGGTATCCTGTATCTGTGTTCAGGGACTTGAAGCCTTTCCTCAGGGCCGACTCTTTGGCCACGCCGAGCCTCCAGTCTCGCTCACCCACCTCCACTTCCCAGTAGTGGCGCCCGGAGGTGAAGCCCTCCAACCCGACGGCACACCACCAGCCGTCGAAGCGTTGGTGGTAGTTGGGGACATCCTTCCTCTCAAAGCCGCAGCGCATCTTCTTCTCGTCGGTGATGAGCAGATCAGGATTGGCTGTGTCCTGATCCAGAGTCACCTCCACTAGAGGGAAACGTTAAGAGGTCTGAATCAGCAGACGGGTTCAATAAAGATTATTCTGACTGATATTTCGACGAAGTGACAGCTGTACCTGCAGCATCTAAGATCCAGTCCCACACTGCAAAGAACAGATACACAATCAGAGCGCTGCGTTGTCTGTACAAAGATATAAGCTGTGAAACCAGTATTAACGGACCAAACAGACTGACTCACTGTGATGATGAAACCTCCTAAAAGCTTAATTGATGCAACATCTCAATCTATAAAGTCTTTATGAGGCAAACATCCCACAGAAATGCATTCAAGGTTATATGGTAATTAATGGTTACTATTCTTTTCCTGATATTTCCCATTTGGAGATAATAATAATTAATTGTGGATGTGCACGCGCTACATGGACGTACATAACTCAGTAGCAGGATGGCATTTCAATGCAGAACTTATGTTAACTGTGTAATTATTTTGATAGTATATGTTCCCAGAGCCCCAGATTGAACTCTTCTGAAAGAAAGATAGCCTGGAAAGGTGTGAACGTTCACACTCTGTACATATGGGCGTTATTTTGTGTCTTAATTGCAGGTGGAGTTGTCGTTTTATGTTTGTCTGCCTGCTTTTTTGTTTTAATGGATGTTTGCCAGATGAAGATCTTGCAGATTGAAACGTCAGCATTTTTTCCCCCTTTGTATGCGGTTTATCTTGCACCTTGTAGCAAACTTAAACTACAACTAAATATATTTTTGTCAAAGGAATGATGGCCTACACATTAGAAAGAGTCACACATTGTTGAAGCAGTCAGCCTGCAACATGAAACCAGTGATGCTGGTCGTGGTTTTAAATCATTTGTAAGGCACTCTTCACTCACCTGGTTGAGGGATGTAGGAAATGGCACCTGGAAGGAGATAAAAAACAAACTCATAAAGACGTGAAAGTCTCTAGATTTACAACAAAACTCAATTTCATTCAGTTTTAATTCACAAACCAATCTTCTGAGTCTTCTGCTTCCACATGAGCCACTGCTGCGGTATGGTGTCCTGCAAGGACACACCGGACAGGTTTGTAGTACACCTGATGAACTGCAGATAATACACGAGGAGTTTAAGCTCCACACTCTGTGAACTGCTACGATGACTCCTACCTTATCTGGGCGCTGCACCATTAAAGTCCACATCACCAGCTCCATGGCAGTCAGCAGATTGGGTGCACGGCCCCAACGCCAGGCCGACTGCAGGTCCTCCAGAACCTTTGCCACAGGCTCCCCGGGCCAGACGCTTTGCTGCAGGAGGATCAATGTGATATATATTTTTTTGTATGAAGGAGCAGAATCAGGTGAGATTTGTAGTGATCTGTATTTTTCCCACCTCGGGCTGAGCTCTCAGATCTTTGATCCAGGTGAGGATCACATTTTTGGCCTGCAGCAGGTCCTCCTCTTTGATCAGATCAGGCTGTTGGCTCTGATCCACCTCGGGCCAACCATCTGTCTGCATGGGCCTCTTCTGCACATGGAAACATTCATACATTTACTGAGTAACACTTTCTGAGTAAGTATCATCATAGTCTGACTGTAAGCACCTTGCTCTCCAACATGGAGGCCCAAAGTATGATGAAGGCCCTGCAGAGAGAAGTGGGCCAGGTGTCATCCAGGTTCCAGATGTGCTCTAGGACTCCTGATCTCTGCAGTGGGCAACACGGAGAGGGAAAGTTGGGGTTGGTGACGGGCAGGTAAAGAGGTAAAGAAAACCTTTCATGGTCTGCTGGAATGTCTAAAACAAGTCTGGCTTTAAGGAGTGAATCGTTACCTGACACACTCGGCTGAGATCTCTAGCCAGATCAACCAGAAACAGCTGATCTTCATCCAGAGGCGCCCTCTTCTCATTCTGCGCTCTCTTGTGTGATTCCTGCAAGAAAATCTGAATGAATCTTTGCAAAACTGTTTGAAAAGTGAAGAGTTCTCATTTAAAAAGACATCTGGAGGACATTAGCGCTGCTTTACAAGTGCCGTAGTGAGTAAAAAGGTCAGACTCGAAAGGAGTTGGTCACTCAGCCTGATCAAAATGCACCTCGTGGCTCTGGTCCTGTCAGCAGAAAAAAGAAAGACACCCCTCCCCTACCAGACTCTCTGCCTCGATTCATCTCACTGACAACTCCCTGCACACTCTCTCTCTCTCTCTCTCTCTCTCTCTCTTTTTGTTAAATTAAACCAGGGAAAGGGGGAGAAACGCTACAAAATGTTGTCATGTCAACTTGTCTACGTCTGCACATTAAAACACACCAACGCTGCACCAAAACTTGATACCTTAATCTTGGCCGTTAAGGTTTTGGCCGGCTCCACCATGAAGTGAAAACACTGCATCATCTTGGCTGCTGTGTAATGGAGTCCTACAGTGAATAACACAAATGCACATTAGTATAGAAAACTGCATGAAGATCCATGCTGTATTTAGATAGATGGCACAGTTTATTGATCCCTGAAGAGAAATTTGAGGGTTACAGTTGCCTGAGATAGACACATTTAAGTGGCTATAGCACAAGAGAAGGAAGAACACCAAGCTCTATCTGTGTAAGAAATACATGAAACACTGCCCAGTATTTGTTCTTTTTAACAGCCTTGACAGCAGGATGTTACATGAGTTATACTGAAGATTACCTGTGCTGTTAAATCGGGTAGTTTATCACTATAATTTAATAACTGGACACCATTTTTCAAAGCCAAAATCTATTTTCTACTAGTTTTGCTGTCTCAGATTTGATTCATCTACTGGTTTTCAGGCTGGAACGGCGCTAATGTTTACACCCAAAACACCAGTATGTCGTGTAAATCATTAAAAACGTGATGGAAAGTTCATATGACCCGTCAGAGAAGATAACACCTGTGTGTGATCACAACAAGCTGATTAAAAAAAGTACCCTTGGGTCCAAAAGAACATTTTTCAGAGGCTGTAAGAAAACGTGACAGGCCCTGCCTGCACACTTCCAGTGCCGCCCCAGCTGCTGTCAGACAGACTGTGTGCCCTTGGTAAGTCTTTCTCTACTGTCTTATTCACTCACTCTCTGCAGAGAAAACACACACGAGCCCAGTCTGAGTCGGCTGGTTGGCACTGGAGCAGTTAACACGGCCAGTTTAAACAGGTTTTCGTGCAGCCCCAGACTGAGGATGAAGTGGGTGAATAAATAAATGTGTACTTGCATGTCACTTCACCTCTCTGTTTAATGCTACAGTCTCATTAGACTCAGCCATGAAGAGCTCTGGGTTGGTTATGAATCAAGTTACACAGGTTAATTTTTAAAAAGGGTAAAGCTCTAGGAAGCTGCAGCTGCAGACATTACTAGATATGCATCTAACCTGTGTGTGTGACTCATACATTTTAGTGCAGTGTATGTATGCAGTGATGCTGATTCACGCAAAGCTGAAGCTGTTTGAAAATCACGTTTTTGAGTCTGAAAACGAGCTACAAGGCATTTAAAACGGAAAATGCTCCGTCAGGCAAGGCTATTAATCTCGTGGGAAAACATGACCAAGCAGATTTTGCAGCGAGCGACCCAGTTAGAGGCCAGCTGATGACTGCGCATGAGGTAAACACACCTGCCGTGTGACTTTGCGGCAAACCCGGATTATAGATGCAGTGCGGCTCCTTTATGCACAGTGCAAACTTATTTATTTACAGTTCCCATTGTGACAGGATGACATGTTTTATACATGTATCCTGATCATGGATCTCCCCTGCAGTGCGTCCTGCACAACAACAACAGCAACACACAAATAACACACGCGTTGGGTCATGACGCGCGCATGACGCACGGCTTACCTTCGTCCTCAGTGGTTTGGTGAAGAAGTTGTCTTCTTCTCTCGCGTTAAAACTGAGCTGCCGCCCGCCGCACAAAGTGTTTGGTCTGTGTGCTGCAGTGCCTGACCTTGTTTACATACCAGACTGAGAGTCGGCTGATCGGGGAGGTTCGGTTTTCTTCGCCTGTGACGAAAGAGATTCGTCATTAGAGAAAGCGCGCAGCCATGCTTGTGAGGTCGGTATGATTTAAAGGGAAAATCCCATCCACAGTGATTTCTCCTAGTGGAAAGTAACTAAGTACATTTACTCTAGTACTGTACTGTTTACTTGAGGGTTTCCATTTTCTGCTACTTTCTTGTTCTGCTACACGGATAAAAGTTTGGTTCATATAATCACTGCTTGAATGTGATTTGAATAGTTCTATATCCCAGATTACAAAGTTAAAATCTAGCGGCAACTTCTGTAGTTGTAGAGCCAATGGTGCCAAAACTGCAGTTCCTCAAACGTCCACTTGAGGCTGGCTACAGAACGAGTCAGTCTCCATAAGTCCCCATGTTAAAATGTTCAACTTCACAGCAGAAATAAACATGTTTACAGCCTGGTACAAAAAACAGTTTTGGTCTCTATAGCTAATTTCCCCGTTCATGACAACTGTACAGAGGCTGAATTTTTATAGAACTCACCTGTTCAAATTATATTAAGACTTAAAATGATGTATAATTTACAGAGTGGCCACTTTGATTGACAGGTGGGTGTCATTACAGGTGGCTTGTTTGAGCAACCAAGTGTCATTCAGCCTGCTTCAGCTCCACCTTTTACTCCAACATTTGCCGTCACTGATTATACTTATTAGATCAGGCAATATGTTAACTGAGTATGTAACTAATTTCTGGTTTACAGCAAAGAAACTGTAAATTAAAGGTGATTGAGACTTGAAATTTGAAACATATCTGGAGCTATTTGTTTAATCAACAGAAGAAAACTGAAAAGTTGTCATTTTATATACATTTTTTTGGGATAATTCTTATTACTAAAACATCTTCTTGTGTCATGTCATTATACATCACTGTAGTTAATTTTTTGGATCTTAATAGTGGCTTAAGGCAAGCTGAAAGAAAAAGAGGTGACAAAAACAGGAGGTTTCATTAAAGTCAGGGTCATCAGGTGAATATTTCTCAGCTAATTAATTCAACACTAGTTCTCAGACTATGGTACATGTACTATTGGTGGCCCATTACCTCCCTCTAGTGGTACTTGGAGGAATGTTTGAATTTTTTTTTTTTTTTTTAAACGATGAATTAATTCAAAAACATATATCAAAATACAAAAAAATCATTGAATGAAAATAAACTATGAGATTGCTGTTTTTGCTGATTATGTTTAAATATCACATTCATGCACATAGCACAATACATTCATGAGTAGTAGAAGTAGTAGAAGCTAAAATGTGATATAACAGTAAAATGAGCGGTTCAAAAACACCAAACTGATAACATTATGTGAAGAAGTGCAGATTAGGAGTGCCTAAATTAGCTCTGACTCTTAAAACAGTTCAGGATTCAGTAACAGTCATCAATAAATAATCTTTTTATTAGGAATAAATCTACATCTTGTGTAAACTGTTGGTATACGCTGCTGTATTTTACCATTTGTCATAATGGTGGTAGTTGGAGAGCCTAATATTTTCTGAAGTGGTGTGTTGTGTAAGATGTTCGAGATTTAATACGAATGAAAACAGAGACTACACGGACGAAAGTCTTTCTTTCCTTTCTGTCTCTCACACACCCATCTGCCACTGACAGTATAAAGAATGGACATCGTATCCGTGACGTCACCCACAGGTTTCTGAAGAGCCGTTTTGAAGCTCAGATTGTGGTGGCTCTGGCTGCTGCCATCTTGTCAGTCTCATCTCTTCTCCCTTCTGGCTAATGTAAAAATGGGCAAAGACATGGATCATTGGTGGACATGAGGCGAGCTGAATGACGGCTGAGTGCTCAAACAAGCAATCTGTCACAGCACCCACCTGTCAATCAAAGCGGCCACACTAATTATGCATAATTTTAATCCTTAATATAATTTGAACAGGTGAGTTATATACTAATTCACCCTCAGTACAGTTGTCATGAACGGGCAAATTAGCTATAGAAACCAAAACAGTTTTTTGTACCAGGCTGTAAACATGTTTATTTCTGCTGTGAAGTTGGACATTTTAACATGGGAACTTATGGGGACTGACTCATTCTGTAGCCAGCCTCAAGTGGACGTTTGAGGCACTGTTTTTGGCACTTAAATAGACTTCACTTGCCAGCCACACATACACACATACTGTATAGGGATGGAAATATAACTAGACTGTTGCTTGTTAAATATTCATGATGTTCCACAACAGTCGATCAACAGAACAATAAAAGTGTTTATATTTGTTTTCACATGAAAAATAAGGAGTAGCCACTCATTTTTCTTGAATAAATACAGTACATGACAATGTGCAGGACAAACATTTGGCATGTAGGTTGAAGAAAATACCTTTGCGGGATCAAGAAAAACAAAACAGGCCTTGACAAGAAAACTCTCCGTTATTTTCATTCCATGTCACTCCTTTTGAACAGAGGCGATAAGATGTTTCATAAGAAAGTGAGAAGTCATCATCAGTATCCTTCCATATACTTCATTGAAGGCACTCTTCATTAGCACCTTTTTACCTTTCACCTTCTCACAGGTTGGTCTCACATGCAGTATGGCAGCCTACAGAAGCATCCTTTAGAGCAAACCCTTATTAAACATGTCTCTGATAACCTTACCAGCCAGACAATGTGGCTTCAGGCTCAGGAACAGCAGAATAAAAGACGAAAGCAAACAGCAATGACAAATATTCACTGACATATAATTAACAAAGCAAACAGCAGTTCCCTTTTTTGGTATGCTGTAGTCTTCAAGATGTACCAGCCACCTCATTTCATTGTGTTTATATCCAGCGATTCTCTGTTAAAAGTGTTTTTAACATTCAAATGTGCACAGCCAGCCTGTCCTGAAGGCTGTGCAAACTTCTCTTTGGTTGCTCCGTCATCGTCCGTCTCTCAACATAAACTCAGTCTTGAGGTATCTGAATCAGCTCGTGCGACGTGTGAAGAATCTAAAAGTGATCGATCGTCCGACACCCAAACTCTTTTGGTAACTCCAAATCCAGCGTCACACAGGTAGAACGGTGCTGTTAGTGTCAGAGCTGACTGGATGAGGTGTGTCGGGCCCTGTGTTGGTGCTCTGAGGAGGGAAGATCTCCAGACTAGATGAGAGGATGTTGTATGGCAGCTCCATCGACTGACGGATACTCTCTTCGTACGTTGGAGGAGGCTGAAAGACGAGAAACAGAGTTGAAAATACACAAAGTGGCCACTTTATTAGGTACAAGTAAAAACTACATTATGCAACAGTTAGTTATGACCAATTTGATTGAACAGGACAGAATGGTCATCTGTCTTAGATTGTAACAAACTTTTCAGTTTGAATTAAACTAAAGCTCCCTGTGATGTGCAGGAAAAATATTATACCAAGATCCCTTTACGAAATATCACATTTCAACAAATAAGTGTTTGTAAAAACACATCACTGAGAAACACAGGATAAAATACGGATAAAGATAAACTGTAAAACTGCCTTCCTGCTTCCTGTTTGGTGCTGAAGAGAGAGACGTTTCCTTCTGATAATATTAAACATGTTATCAGAGCATCAAGATTTCCACCAAAGCGACTCTTATTTCACTAGTTGCATACGTGATACAAATCAGCTGGCCTGTGGTAACACGTAGACCTACACGAAGCAGCTCGCTAGCTAGTGCTCGGGAAATGTTCATATGTTGCTGAGTAAACAGATAAGTGGACACTGAGTGCAGATATTAAATGCACAGCTTTGGGATAGATGCTGTTATATTAAGTTTCATCCAGCGCAGCAAAGAGAAAACTTTAAAGCTGCTCTAATCAATATTTTTTTATGTAAACAATGGATTCTGTTTTGCTATGTTTACATTAATATAATAAAAACAGATCAAAAAGAAACAACGGATCATATGACTGTGTTTGATGTGAGAGGGGTCACTCATGGGGGGAAAACCCACAGAGAATCATCTGAATCATCTGACTCTGCAGTTCCCCTCAAGAGTTTTAGCCTCATGGTTTTGGTGTTTATGGCTGGCAGCTTTACGGTTTTGGGTCACTCTTTCATCTATGTCAATTCCAGCGATAGCACGCAGCTGTTATAACTGTCAGTACCTGCCATGCACCAAACAGCTGACAGACAAAGCTAGCAACTAGATGGTGTACACCAGTGTGTCTCTCCTCCAAGTACCTCCAACATGACAGACGTTAAAAAACAGTCAACCATGTTTGTCTACAGACGGTTCACACAGGAGGCAGGTTTGTTCTTAATTAGAAGATTATTTATTGTTGACTGGTGTTGAGTCCTGAACAGAACCAGTTCAAGAACCAGAGCTAATGTGGTGGAAAAGGGGTATTCCTGATCCCACATCTCTTTTGTTGATATTTCCTGTTTGACCACAAATGGCTTCGTTTTTGAACCATTCATTTTACCTCCACTCACCATGTTACCATCACTAATCAAGGGTGTATGCACACTGGTATTGCAGGATTTTGGTAGTAGTTTGGCTCCAAGGACCATCACAACAAGGTTGTGTACAACCAGTGTACCACAGTTTGAGAACCAGTGGTGTATACAATTGAGCATTTAGCAGCTAAAGAGCCAGATATGTCGTTCATTAGATGGTGGAGGCCAAAAACAGAGCTAAAAGAGAGCAAATATTTGACTTGGACAGAAACACGACTCCAAATCTGTCTGCTGGATGTGTAAATAGAATTGATTAATTGATTGGCTTGCCTTGAGGAGAGTTCACGTATTGAGATTGTTACAAAGATTTCTATTTTTACTAGTAATTATGGAGCTTTTCCTGTCTAATATAACTGTATGAAGCCATTTTAGGCTATTGCTGTGATTTACACACACAAAAATAAACTATGCAAGTCAGAAACAGTGTAACCACCAAAGGTAAAAACCAAAAGAAAAACATCAGAAGTAGAGAGACAGAAAATGTCCCAGAATAAGTGACTTGTCTGATATCAATCCCTAAAAATAAGTGAACTATGTTTTTTTATTTACATTACCAATTAATCTGTCTCCTCGTCGGATGGCTGGAACATATTTTTTCTCCACTTCATTATCTCTCTGATCACATCTGGCAGATTCACACTCCCTGACTGAGTCTTCTTATCTTTTAATTGCTTGGGGACCCTCGGGTGACAAGAACGACCCTACAACAACCCTGCCCTCTGTTTGACACACACACATACACACACACACTCTACTAGGCCACAAAGTTTTACTACTATCCTGCCTCAGGCCACAGGTCAGACAGGGGGAAATCAAAGGGGCTATGATATGAACTCATACAGCCTGAAAGGGGGATGGCAACTTTTACTAGCGATGGGTAACTGGAAAGTACCTTCAGAAAGGGAGGTTCCCACATTGCATGTCCGCTTCTTGTGTCCTGATAATGTGACATGGACAAGTGTGTGTGTGTGTGAAGGCAGTCATGCTAGCGACTGTTTAATTAAGGAAAAAAATGGGAGGTCAAAGAAGAAAAAAACAGTAGAAGACAGGAGCACAAAGCTGCATTCCCGGGCAGTGTTTGCACTCAGGATGCAGGCTTTAATTATGTTTGATGTGCCTTTTTCTCATTACCTTGTTTGCTCAAGCGTTGTGGGAGTCAAAAGCTCAGCGAAAGATCAACACGGTAAAACCCCCGAAACGCCGACCGCCAGCACAATTCAGCAGTGAGCATTAGATGAGTTGATAGCGCATCCTGTTTACCGCACTCTGAATGCGGTCTAATCTTTGAACAAGCTCTTGTTACAAGATTGTATGACAGCGTGGTCATAATAAAGAGCCTGCTCCTTCTTATCTTCATTCACTGCGAAACTACAGCTGAGTGGCCTCCATAATAGGATGAGTTTTTATGAGCTTTAGCATTTTTTGAAACTGTAACAGGAGTAAAAACTTCTCTTTTTTTCCAGGCTTAACAACCGGCACCTGAAACACTTCATTGTTAAAGCATTTGTGACTGTATCAAGTGCTGTGACACAGTCTTAATCCCTGATTTATCCCTACCTCGGTCACAATGGGTCCATTGAGGCCAAAGCGATCTGCGATCATCATGTGGATCTGCCTCTGGCGGTCCTTTTTTCGGACACTCTCGTAGGAGGGGAGCCTCGGCATGGGGGCTTCCAGCGTGGGGAGGCTATAGCTGGAGGGCAAGCCGACGTAGAACAGCCGACCCGCCTGCTGAGACACGAAGGCCCAAAGACAGAGAGCGAGTTGTGAGGGACAGGAAACAGCTTTTATGTGCTGATGATTTGTGGGTAATGGTCCTGATATAACTCAAGACAAATCGACCCGCTGATGTGCGCGCTGTCCATAAGTGTCTTTATCTGCTGGAAGATTGATGCTTTGAGCAGCTAATATTAGATGATGGCAGCGCTCTAATGGGCTCTCTCACCTGAGTGTTGTTGTCATCCATGATCTGAGTCTGCTCCAGACAAGATGATCCCACCAGCGTTTGCCTGCTGCTGTAGTACTGAGGAGGAGCATCCTGGAAAAACAGGCAGCAATCAGCGTCAAAGTGTGTCTCGGAGAGACTGGGCTTATATTTTAACTAGTTGTTCTACACAATGGTTCTTTGTTGTTCTTTCTAAAACAGCAATTAGTCAGAAATCCAGTCATTTCAGCCCAATTGACCAATTTTCATGCCTTGTTTGATCAATGTAGACGCTGGCTGTTTTAGCAATACCATAAATTATCCAATCAATAAAGACGAACACCCTCCGATTTCCGTGCCTCCTCCCTGTCCCACCCCCTCTAAAACAAGACCTGTCACAGTCTCACTGTATGAGGTGCAGGAATCCTGGAAGAAAAAAAGAAAAGGCCTGCCAGGAAAACTAGGTAATTGCTTTGGCTCTAAATGAGTCTCCTTTGTGCGGAGAACAATGTGGTGTCCTACTGTGGCATCAAGGTCCCTAGGCAACAAACCACACCGTGTGGTCTTTTCAGCGTCTCTCTATCCCCCTCGTAACTGCAGCAGGTACCTCTTAACGAGCACACTCCAGTACACATTACGGCCTCGTATCTCACTTGCAACAAGTCGACTGAGATTTAAATCCAGAAGTCACGGCGGATGATAGGAGGCAACAAATGCTGAAGTTTGGCACGCAGCAACACTGAGTAGTCCTGAAATTTCAGATTTATCATTTTCCCAGGCCAACAATGACATCACTCGCACTTAAGAGTGACGCACTCCTTCGACCTTTGCCATTACCCTCACATCATTTCAGTGAGAGAGAGAGACGACACCAAGAAGGTGATGTCAAAGGTCACTTTCCCCTCACTGGTTTGTACTTTTAAGAGCCCCCCCCCCAAAAAAAAAGTCCTCAGGAAAGAGAAAAAAAAAAGGAGACTTGTCCTTTTGTCTCCCGCCATTGATTCAACCAGTGTGAAAAAGCACAACCGTGTAAAATCAGTGTTGAAGTCGGGGGAGGACCCCAGCAGCAGTGTGCCTTTTTCACCACCACAAACCTAAAGGAGATCCATTGTCCCTCTTGTGTCCCCAACACCCACAGTGGGGTCTGCCCACTATTCATGATGCAAACTGAAGCAGGGAAAGGTATGCGACTATGAAGTTGAAGACATGAAATGCCCCACGGGGACACAAAAGAAGACTTTTTTAATCACATATATCTGAATATCTCTTACGTGAAATGAAACTACAATACGGCTGCAGACTCTGGCACTCTGACCTGACCATCCAGCCAGTGTTATCTTATCAGCCACACTGTGTATGGATACAGCTGTACCTACAGGGCAGCACAGTCCAGTTTGTACCAGAGTAACGCTCTGTTAGTTCCTCACAGGCTGAGTTTCTCCATTAAAACCACAGCCTGAGCACAGCTTCCTGTGTTGAGAGGACGGGGGGGGGGGGTGAGGTATGAGTTGTGTCTCTGCAATCCGAAGATAACACTCAAACTTTACCCCTGGGACTCACGAAGGTGAGAAACAAGTGAGGAAGAGGAAGCGGAGAGAATGGACAGCCAATGAAAAGTCAGTTGGCGTGTTTACGTTTCCTTTTTCGCCTCATCCTGAACCATCGCCTGCGGCTTCACGCACACAGATGGAGAGATATGTGGCCGATTCATGTCACAAAGATTGGGTTGTTTTGCTTAAAACTAAACTTGATTTGCAAAGATGAACCAGCATCAGCGTTAATTCTGTCTGAGTCCATTAGAGTTACTGTGGCACCCTCCCAGAGATATCTCTGCAGGGCAGTGAATTTAACTGGGGCAAATCCATCCGCTGACAATGATCATATCAAAGTTTATTCTAGTCCTTTTTTTCCCCACTGCCATGCAAATTGAATCTGACACTTCTTAATGGCGCTTCACTGGGCGAACACAGTGTCTTTGAGCCTCTCTCTCTCTCTCTCAACAGCTGAACATACAGGTCAACAGAAAACTCAACACAAAAGCCACTTTCTCTTGTTTTGTTTCTCTCTAAAGGAGCTTACCATATCTGCATGTGGCCCCTGATAGGAGCGCAGTTTGCAGCACTGAGGATCCTTGCGGTAAATAATGGACAGCAGCACCACGATAACCACAAAGAACACCAGAGAAGAGACTGAAAAGAGAGAAGGAAATGTTTGTTAATCACAGTTTGTCCTTTATGGCTCTGTCATGTGAAACAACTTGTAAAAGAACAATGTCAGGACAGTTTTAACAGCTTAAATCTCTATAATTCAGACATTTATAGGTATAATATCTTGTTTCCTATTGAAATTACTGGTTAGATGTTTGACTGACAGTCAAATTAGCTTCTAGATTAAGAGCAAATACTGAGCAAGCAGCCACATCTCATAAAACACATCCAGCAGCCATCTTCTTTGTTTTCTTATATTTTTAAGCAGTTTTAAGGTTTAACTTACAGGATGCAGCGACCACTGTGAGTTGATCCGATGTCAGCTGTGATGAGGGAATGGTTGGACTTGTTGTTGTGGACATTTCTTCTGTGTAAACTGTCAATGTTCCCTTCAGAAATCCTCCTGAACTCACCAGACTCAGCGCAAACGCTCTCATCTTACAGAATCACCGGCCGTGTTAGCTCCTTCTTCATCGTCTTCTTGTGCGGACAACCAGGGTGACAGTCCACATGAGAGTCGGGATCAAACTCTCCTCCTCCACCACCACCTCCTCCTCCTCCTTCTCTCGGTAAACAGACCACAGCGTGTGTGATGATGGTGATGATGATGAGCAGCCCGTGAAGGCGCACTGACGCCCTGCGTGACGTTGCGCGCAGCAGTGTTTGGTTTATGGTTTGGCACCGTCACAACAAGGCCAGCAGACTATTTAGGATAATTCACATGAACTGCTTTTAATTCACACGGACAGGAGAGATATTTGAGTTTGAAAAGCTCCCAAAAAATATCTGTAAAACCGGTTAATATCTGTGCGTAATTTCAACATCTATCCGATCAAAATCCAAATTCTCTCCAGAAACTAGATGACTGCTGCCCCCTCGCCGTCTATAAATAATCCATCCAGACCAGTAGGTTAACACACTGGATGCCTGAGCTGGACTCCCGTTACCTTGGAGACCGTGGGGGTCCCGTCCGGACACGATTTCTATACAGACAAAGACGGACAAAAATGTAGCATTAGTATTCATGGATTGAAAATATTCCCCTCTTTTTTCAGCTGACACTGCCTTTAAATCACTGCATCTTTAAGGAATCTCAAGCATGCAGGTCTGAGCTAAAATTAGAGGACATGCTGACATGTGAAATTTATTGATTTTGTTTTAATTAGAAGTGGACGTGACCTTGATCTTCCACGAAGACACCCAAACTCTTAAAAGTAGCATCGAGAACCTGCTGAATTCATATGAGGGGGCTCTGATCATGAGAAATATAAAGAATACAGATGACTTTAAAAAAAAAAAAAAAAAAGTATTTTACTGTGATGTTTACTGGAGACGCCATGGGAATATGTTATGACAAAAACTTCTGTAGAAAAAGTTCTGCAACATCAAACATGAGCTAATTTGCAGTCCTCAGAGAATGAAAGAGTTCAGAAACATTACACCACAAGCACAACTTCAAATGTTTATTTCTTTTATATAATTTATTCATAAATCTACAAAATGCTCTAAATTCGAGATCCAACACATTAAAGTGAAAATGTTTTTTTTTCTTCTTAAAATGGCCCTAAAAATGTTCAAAATTAGATGTTTAATGTTTTAAGTAACACTTAAAGGATTGTTCAAAGATAGAGAGGAACTTTATGTTAATTTAAACAGTTATGATCAGAAATGATGCTTTCATTTATCGCGATTCACATCTTGAAGGCTAGTGTTGTAGGATGGGTTCTGTACCAGACCATTTTTCAGGAAGAAAGGCTGTAATTAAAGCTGCAGTGAATCACAGATTAGGTGATTAATTACTGCCTTCACGTTGAAGTTTTTCCTTCCTGGATTTTGAATTTGAAGTTTATTTGAGGTCTGACGAATTGAAGAAAAAAATCTAAAGAATATCCATTACATTGCCTAATAAAGGGCCCTGACTCCCAGTTTGGCAAACCGGTTGGTCTTGGACGTTGGACGTTGTATCCATGACATTGTATCCACAGGCTCTGACCTTCACAACAGCTCTTCAGGAACCTGAGGGTGACATCATAGATACAATGTTTGCTGATGTCACCAACCTCCAACACACAGTGGAAAACAAAACAATAAATTTATTTTAACACTGTTGTTCTATACCAGGGATGTCCAAAGTACGGCCCGGGGGCAAATCACAGGTTTCATGCGGCCCAAGGCTTCATTTTTATAATGTATTATATATGGCTGGAAGATTTGTCTTTTTTGGTTGACATAACGAAGCATTTGAATCTGTAAGGACATAACTGCTGGTGTTATATATCTGTAAATGTGACACAAAATATTACTGTCTGAATGATTTTGTTAAAGACAAGAGCAAGAGTGACACATTTTAAACTTAAACATTAATAGACTTTGCATTACTCATAATAAGTCATGTTTAGAATGAATGAGGTTCAGATTTGTATCAACTTCATGCAAGTTTAACGTGCTCCATACAATTTATTCTTTGTTATCTGACTCCAGATGTTGAAAGAAAGGAAGAACTGGTTTTTAGATTTGTTCACGCCGGATTGGTTTAGATTTGGTTACATTGTCATTTAAAAAAAAAAAAAAAAAAAGATAATTGTGACAATGAAAACAAAATTGTTGCATTTGTATTAAACCTTTATTGTTTTTTCAGTTCAGTTTGAAAAAAAGAAACCAAATTATATATTATTTATTTATTTATTTTGGAGACAAACTTTGCAACAACCTGATGATGAGGATGGCGGGCGACACCGCGTGCGCGCGCGCACTTCAGAGTGCTCCCTTCCCTGCACGCGCTGCCCTCCTCCCCCCTCCTCCTCCCCCCTCCTCCCTCCTCCGTCAACTAGAGTCGAAAAAATGGTGGCCAGCGCTCGGGTGCAGAAGCTGCTCCGCCGATACAAACTAGCGATCGCCGTCGCGTTAACTATCCTCCTGATCCAAGGGCTGGTGGTATGGAGCCTGAGAAGTCTGGAAGAAGGCGAGGAAGAGGTGGTGAGCTCACGTCCCCCTTTCTCCTCACTCTTTTGTCGGTTACAGTCTCCCTCCGCGGTGATTAGATTTAAATTGTTAGCCCGTTAGCTCGTCGGTTAGCTCGCTATGTATTATGATACAGTTAACGTTAGCGGCTAAGCTAAGAGGATAGCACTGTCGCCGCCGCCGCCGCTGCTGCTGCTGCTGCCGCTGCTCCGAAACACTTGAACCGGACCAGCCCTGTCTTGTCTTGTCTTGTCTTGTCTTGTCTTGTCTGTCTGTCACCGGCACAGAGCTACATGTCTTTAAATAGAACATATTCACACTGGTAGCTCTATATCATATATTAATGAACTTAGTCAGCATTGTCACTGTGTTGTTAAGAAAATATGACAGGACAGACGAACATGTATTACTCATGTAAGAGTCAGAGGATGTCTGTGAAGTGATGCAACTTTTCCCCCATGTTGTGATTCATTAAGTTATTAACCATGAGCTGTCAGTCCGCCCTTTAATACTCAATATATCTGTTTAGACTTTGTTTATATTGTTGCTCTTTTCTATCAAGCAGAGGCCCTTTTCAATGTGTGTGTGTGTGTGTGTGTGTGTGTGTGTGTGTGTGTGTGACCTTCATACCAAAAACAACCAGAGTTGCCTCCACTGTGTATCGCTTATCCAGTTTATCTAACATTAACCGCCGTGGGAAGCTTATCTGGCACACCTGGAGCGCACTACCTGGAGGCAGGCAGGCAGGCAGTAAAGGTGAAGGGAGGGCTAGCTGTTAACAGATGTGACCCGCGGAGGATTGATAGAGTCGCAGGAATGTAAGCTGAAACCTGAGTTTTGGAACCGTATTGTGATATGACAGGCATGGACGGCGGTGTGTGATGTATTATACTCCTGCCAACGCGGGATAGATCGCAGGATCGGCGCCTGGAGGGTGAGAGAGAGGGGGGGGGGGACTGTAAGGAGAATGATAAACACTGAGGAGATTTAGTCCAGATGAAGTAATTCATTTCCCCGAAACGCGCCAACGTTGTGACAAAAACTGGAAGTGTGACACGTCGTTTGTCATATTGCAGAAGTGCTGCTCCCTTTGACGTCTATCACCTGTTTGCATTTTAAGCCTCCAGCCCTTATGCTGCTTCATCAGATGCATTCAGGCTTAAACATGCTCCAGCGAAGATACAGAGGAATGTCTGCAGAGGTTTGTGGTTCACTGTCACTCCCCTACCACTGTAAGGTGAGCAGGAATGCACCCCTTCAAAATATCAGCTCAACCACGCACAGTCATGTAATCAGACTTAATCACAAGTAAGTTTGGGAGCCTTGTTCGCTCCTCGTGAACTCTGCCTTCAGTAATGTAACACTCCTGCTCACCGCGCTCGTCAGCCCGACATGCTAACTATGTTGGCAGACGTTTACGCAAATGTCAGCGGCCCACCGGCTCCTTGCGTGTTTGCAAGAGACTTCAGATTTCAGACTCAAGAATGCAGCCGTCGCTTTCCTCTGTGCTCTGTGTGGTCTGTGTGCTGCTCACATTCACATCTGCTCTAATCAGCGGCCTGCTGTGTGAACGACAGCCCCGTGCATTGTATTAAAGTGAAGAAGAAGGGAGAGGATTGTGAAGAAGGAGAAGAAGAAGAAGAAGAAGTCATCCTTGTGTCACCCTCTGCTTCTCACAGGCTCTCCTACAGAGCGGGCTGCTTGCTGCTGTTTCCTGCTTCAGCAGATGGCGATGCTGATATGGTTTCACTCAACTTTAATTGGAAAGTAAAGACGCCGCCTGGCTCGCCTTTGAATCAACACATTTTTGACATGACGGCCGTAATTAAAAGCTGTGAAAACGAGCGATAAGGGAAATTGAAACGTTAGCCCCCGCCGCACGCTTGTCTCCTGTGTGAGAACTGTTACTCCTGCAGCCAAAATGTAAGCAGCGTCTCTATCAACAGTGGCTGACGAACAGCATCCAACTTCATCCTGCTGTTTATATTAATTTGGCAGCTACGAGCCACCGTAGAAAGAGGAAACTTCATAGTAAATTTCCAAAATATGAAGCGCTTTAATGCCTTGGGAACAAGAACTGCCTTCCCAGTACTTCTTTAGATTCACTAATTTCAGGTGAAGTCGGACTTATTTTGGATATAAGGACGCCGCCGTGCTGCTCTCACATGCCCATATACTACATGGATGTAATGCCATCCATGCCATGGCGCTGCATGGATGGCAGCCGGTTACAGTAGCTCTGAACATTCTCTGTGTTTTTTCTCGACACCATTCTCCGCCTGCTTTGCGTTCAAACATCGACTTTTAACGATGCCAATTAGCGATTTGCACACGAGCAAAACGCTGCAGCTCTCTTATTTACGCTCGAGAACAGCTGTCGCGCTGACATACTCTCTGTGGAAAGACCGGAGATCCCTGCTGAAGCGAGGAGAAGGAGACGCAGGGTTGCAGAGCTGGTTCTAAGATGGCACAAACCGTCGTGCGTGCCGTCTGTTATCACGGGGAGCGTAAGATCTCTCCACAATAAGATGGATCAGTGTTAACCAGGCTACAGATGGAGTACGGAGAGTGTAGCACCACGGAGACGTGGCTGAATGAACTCCCTCTGGACGGCTTTCAAGTTGTGAGACAGTAGAGCAGGGAGAGGACACGTCCAGGCTGGAGTCAGAAGTGCCTTTCATACCAGTTGAGCCATCAGGGCCCTGATTTATGACTATTTATATTGTGAGCCGCTGTAACAAGTGAAGTTCCCCTACGAACATGTAGCTCTGTGATCCGGGTGTCTTTTAAAGGAAATCTGGGTGGATCAAAGTTGATCTTTAAGACATCAGGTGTCTGCTGATGATAGCCAGGCTCTTACTGTAATGGCTTTCAGAGTGCAGTTGGCAATCATTAGCTGACTGTGCTGTGTTGGTTGGCAGCTGGTTTATTGGCACTGTATTATCTGGCTCCCCGTCCCACCGAGCAGTCCCTCTTCTGTTCCCACCGTCTCCGAGTTGTCGGCGTGCCAGCGGCGTCGAGTCGAGCAAGCCCGCATTCTGTCTTATCGTCTGACAGAGGCAGAAAAGCTCTCAGCCCACTCACTGTTCCTCTGCCTCGTCTCCGAGCGCACATTTTGAAGGGCTTTTTTTTGTGTGATTCAATAATCTGCTGCGCCAAATGCTGTGATACTGTTTCGCGAGAAGATTTAAGTCCTTTCCGGAGGTGTGAAGACTGATTCTCTCTCTGTACTCTTACACTCAAATTATGCTAGACTCTAACACCGAAACTGCAGGTTTACAGAACGTTTATGTCTGAAAACACTGACGCTAAACTGAAATGTGCAAAGCCAAATATTCCTGCTGTGGGACATTTTATAGCTTCAAAGCAGACGCTCTGTAAGAGGATCATGCCTTGACATTTTAGGGAGTCTCCACAGATGATTTGAAGATGCAAATGTCACACACAAATCATCAAGTCACGATGAAATGCTTTGATTTATTAATCAAAATATAGTAATATAAAGCTTTGCTAATCCAAAGCAAAGAGCATGTGTGCGTAATATATTTGTCTTTGTGTGTTTACAGAACAAAATGATATATGATATATGATATTTGATATATGTGAAGGGTCAGGAGACCCTTCACATATATCAAATAATGTGTCCACACACGGAGTAGCTGTCTGAGGTTTAGTCTTGATGTCTGAGGCTTCACATGTGTGAACAGGCACGTTTATGTACTTTTTTTCTGCCTGAGGGTGCAGACAAGAGGTTTGTCGAGGTCTCTACGGTGAATCACTGGATTTATTTCGTGTCTTTGAGTCTGTTTTTTGCAGATTAGCTCCACAAAAAAAAGAGGCAGAGGCTCTGCTAAAAATAACCCAAATCAGAAAAAAAGCATAAACACATCTTTCCCTCTGGGCCTCTTTCAGCCGTTGTCTTCATTTACCTTATGTCATTCTTGGATTGTGAATCCACGCCTCCTCTCGCTAGCTTTTGTCCAAGATGTTCTTATGGAATGACTGGCAACAGATCGGGATTTAATATGTATTTATATTCTCTCTCTCTCTCCCTCTCTCTCTCTCTCTCTCTCTCCTCAGAGAAAAATACGGTCTAAGCTGCCTGACCACAACAGCCAGGACCCCAAGAGAGACACAGCACTTTGGGAGAAACCAAAGTCGGGGAAGAACAGGGGCAGATGGAGCGGCAGGTCGGAGAGGACGGGCGGCACGGCAGCCAGCACGCTGAGGAGAGGGTCCAGCCGCAAAGGAGAAAAGCTCAGCGTCAAGCTGAAGTCTCCCAAAGAGCGAGGGATGACGGGAACCGGACTGGACGGCGTGGTCCTCCACGACCTGTCCAGCAGCCGTAACTTCAGCGAGACCCGAGGGGGCGTCGACGGGGCGGCCAAGTTGCCTCCTTCCATCATACTCGGGGAGCCAGGCAGCGTGGACGGGGCGCACCAAGCCTCCAGCAGTGACTTTGTGCCCAAATGTGATATCACAGGCAAGGACGCACTGTCCGCTCTCCACCGCGCCGGGTCGCAGCAGTGCCGACAGGAGATCGCCAACATCGTGTGTCAGCATCAGGCCGGGCAGCTCATGCCGGACGCACTTCCTCAATTCTGCCCACAGCTCGGTGAGGAGCCTAAAAAACGTGCGTGTAGAGTGATGATGTTTCATCGTTTATTGATCTGATTTTACTCACACAAACTTTTCTTATTAGCACATTTTCTTTGTGGTCAGGTTTTTTCCTTTAAAGGTAGCCGAATAATTTCAACATGTGTGTTTGTCATGTTAACTTTCTCAGACATTTTTTCCTGGTTCAAGTGTTTCTAAATATGTAAATACGTTATGTAGTTAAATAGTTTCTCTTTTAGCTGTTTTACTTATGATCAGCAGTTTGCACAGGATGTTTTATTTTGAAAACTGACCAGATTCTTTAGGCCATTTTTGTGTCCAACTTCCGGCCAGCTCGAGCTGCTCTGTGCTGACCGACGTTGGCGTCCGTCAAAAATAGAACGGCCACGTTTTGTTGGCAGAGCTCAGCGGGGGTTGAAACACTGACTAGAACAGCCGTGATTAGCTCCTTGCGTTTACAAGTCTGCAGACTCATAATAAGCTACTGTGCAACTGACCGCCAAGTGATGCCTTCTGAAAGCAATTTCAGAACATCCATGGCCTGGTGGAATTTAGCTGTAAACGAATGAATGATATTTTCTTCACTAAAATCTGTCTCAGACGGAGGATTGGTTCTAGTAAAATACTCCTAAGACGTGTAAATGTGTCGTATATCTCCTCATTAAAGTTGTGTATATCACCCACTGCTTGCACACCAAGTTAAGGGTTAGATGTAGAAAACTGTAGTACAGTGTAGAGAGCACACTAGGACAAAACACCCCACCCACGCCTCTGTGTGTTCCAGTAAGCAAAGTTGGCAGCGTTCATGTGTGGGAAGCTTGTTGGACGAGAAGAGAACAATAAGAAACAAACACTACTTTTAATCATGGGCAGGTCTCACATTAACCCGTTCTAAATTCACATCCGTTGAGTCAGTGTTTTGTGTTTCTGTCCTCTTCAGGTGTGTCAAATCAGGTGCAGGCCGTCGGCGAGCTGGACAACAGCCTGTCCGGAGTGCAGAACCCCGTCAGAGTGGCTTTTGTTCTGATGGTGCACGGCCGAGCCGAACGGCAGCTAAAGCGCCTCATTAAAGCCATATATCACCGTGACCACTACTACTACATCCACGTGGACCAGGTAAAGCCCCTAAAAGGAGACAGTCATACATTCATCTTCATCATTCGTCTCTTTTCTTGCACACAGACGAGCATAATCCAAATTAGAAGAAACCACATCTGGAAAAGGTTCTGCTGGTGATACTAGCTTGCAGTGTTGTTTATTTATGCTGAGGCTGAATGTATTTGGCCTCACCAAGCTCACAAATGCTTTCATAGGTTAGGTCTTCCTGCATTATGAAGGTTAAATTTATCCCGTGAGTCTCAGTGTGTTAAAGGGGATTAGCCTGGATAGAGTAAAGTGTGGTTATTCTTAGGGGCTGGATTAAGTGGAGGCAAAGTCTGCTCTCGTGTACAGCTGGAAGGTAAAAGACAAATGTATGGCTGAGTGGTGACACTGAGCTCTCAGGTGGGTTGGATGCAGGCAGCAGAGAAACAGGTGCACGCTGCCCGTACACCTGTGTAGCCGGAAAGGTTGTCGAGTCCCGGGGAGCTGCTCTGTTCCGCTGCCAAGAGACGACAGAGAGGCTCACCGGAGGCGGTGATGAATAAGAAGCCGGTGGGACAGTCAGAGCGCAGACACAGTCTTTGCCAGCCTCACCTCATCTCTCTGCGAGGCAGAAACCTGTTTGAGAGGCGAGGCCGTGAAATAGGTCAGCTTGTACTGGAGTCAAGTCTACCAGCTCGTCTGCACTCCAACAACAAAACTCAAAGACTGTTTTTCTGTCCGTCTACAAACGAGGGCAGTGAGCTCGTGAGTCATTCTGTTTCTCTGCGGCCGCCTCTGTTATGAACACACCCAGGATACCTCACACATTCCCGCAACGTCTGGCTAAAGATTTCATTTCCCTCAACTCACATCAGCACAGCTCTAAATGTCCACCCTTTATGGACGCACAGTGGCACACTGTTTGTGTTTCACCAAACACACTTGGACCACATGTCCCTCAGCAGTTAGTTTCCAAGTTTTTCTCTAAACATTATCACCACAGAACCTTTTGTTTGTTTATTTGGGAAAAAATGTTAATTAGTTGGTAATTAATCTAATTTAGCTCCAATGGAAATAAAAAAGTATTTGAACCTACAGATTATGGCTTTCTGCTCCATCTCCACTGCGTTCTTTGTGCGCTGAGGACGGCAGAGCTAATTGCAACCGTTCTAGTCGATGTTTCAAGCTTTTCAAACACAACTCGGCTCAGCTCCACTGAGCTACGTGGCTCTTCTATTTTTGATTGATGCCGCGAGCAGCCCGCGTCAATCTGCACGGAGCAGCCGGAAGTCACAAGACACAAAAACGGCATAGAGAATCTGGTCGATTTTCAAAATAACACACCCTGTGCAAACTTCTGATCGTAAGAAAAACTTCTGAAGTCGTGTGGGGAACAGATCAAAACAGCATCGCAGCCATGACCTGACGTAGACAGCTGATGGGGTTCTGATGTCAGTTATATCTCTCACTCCTTTTTAAAGTTTCTGCATAAAGCCTGACAACTTCTTGTCTCCTCGACTTCTTCCATCTCATCTTATATCCCCTCCTGAAGTTTAATCCCTGCTTTTTTATGGCGTATCCTTTAAGCTGAGTTCATCTCAGCCCTGCGTCTCTGTTGCTTTTCCCACTTTGAGAATCAGCAACAAGACAAAAATATCTCGTTTTAATCTCCGTCATCGTGGTGACCTACAACTCAAAAACACCATGTGGCTGTTGTTCTTTCAGCACGAGCCAGCTCCGTGTGGTTGTCTTGGCAGATGTGTGTGTGTGCATGTGTGTGGGGGAAACACGCTTTTCTGTCTGACCCTTTTTTTTTTTTTTTCCCGTTCGTTGAAATTCTCCAGCGGTCCAGCTACTTGCATCGGGAAGTGCTGCAGATAGCCCAGCAGTACCCAAACATACGAGCCACGCCCTGGAGGATGGTCACCATCTGGGGCGGTGCCAGCCTGTTGAAGGCCTACCTACGCAGCATGCAGGACCTGCTCTCCATGCTGGACTGGAAGTGGGATTTTTTCATCAACCTCAGCGCTACAGATTTCCCCACCAGGTTGGTCCAGCGGAGTGATATTATGTGTTATATTATTATATAACTCTGTGTTTGCTCCACTTAACTCCATTGAAGTGTTGCATGCTGTATTTCCAGTGCAGATGCTCGTGTTGTGCATCAGTCTTGACTATTTTGTTGGCTTAATCTTTAAATACTGAACAGAGATTTGTTTCTCTTGCTGACTTACTCTGACTTTTACTGCATTTAGCATTTGCCTAATGAAAAGAGTAGTCTGCTAACAGCATTAAATGGATTGTTTTGGTCACTGAATCACAGAGTTGGCACTAAATAGTCTTTCTCAGCTTTTGGGCTGCCCGTATAAGCTCGACAGAGAAGCCTTTGTCCAGCAAAGTGATTTCAGCCAGCAAGAATCTTCTTGAAATGTGTTTTCTCTCTTCACCTTCCTCTTCTTCCCTTTTCAATTCTCACCTGAACAACTCTCCCGCAGGACCAATGATGAACTGGTGGCGTTCCTGTCGCAGCAAAGAGACAAGAACTTCCTCAAGTCCCACGGGAGAGAGAACGCCCGGTGAGTGTGCGAGCCGACACACATTTGGTTGGTGTTTTTAACATTTAATCTAAAGTTTTAAAGTGTTTTTTTTTTTCTCACAGTAAATTAAAAGGCTTGTTCATTTGTAGTCCTTTGATCATTTGCTGTGATGGATCTCCTCCGTCACTTTAAACCGTGCTCTTGTGTTGAAGGTTCATTAAGAAGCAGGGCCTCGACCGGCTCTTCCACGAGTGCGACAACCACATGTGGCGCCTCGGCGAACGCAGCATCCCAGAAGGCCTGGAGGTCTCAGGCGGCTCCGATTGGTTCGCGCTCACGCGCCGCTTCGTGGAGTACGTCATCAACTCCCAGAATGACCTGGTGTCGGGGCTGAAGCAGTTCTATTCCTACGCTCTGCTCCCCGCTGAGGTAAGGAAGCCTTAGGTGGTTTGTAGTTGAGACAGGCATGTTGATATACAAGCCTGTCTTGTCATGCGTGTCCTCCCCTGCCAAGTCAGGAGAGCCGAGCAGCGGAGATAATGTAATACTTTAAGCTCTCAGGTAGCAGAGGTGCCAGATGAGAGAGGAGGGTTCACTCGAGTTTATCTGGCTGTGTGGTTTAATGTCTCAGAGGAGGTGCAGTAGTTTGTTCGTGTTGTTTGGCGCTATAGAGGCGTGACCCGTCGCGATTTAGAGCCAGCGGTTAAGGCTATTTTTATACACGACGGTTTACAGTAACTTCGCTCTCACACAACTCAGCCTCTGTTGTGTCACACAGCACGATAGAAATGATGCATTCACTCCTGACCTTTTTCCTTTTTTTTCCCCCCCAAGTCCTTCTTCCACACCGTGCTCGGAAACAGTCACATGTGCGACACTCTGGTGGACAACAACCTGCGTGTCACCAACTGGAATCGTAAGCTGGGCTGTAAATGCCAGTACAAGCACATTGTGGACTGGTGTGGCTGCTCTCCCAACGATTTCAAACCACAAGACCTCTTTCGGATCCAGGTGAATGCTCCAGATGGACGCCAGTGTTATTTAGTGACTCAAACACTAATTTCTGTTGTTGTTGCCTCTCTAATCCACAGCAACTGACCCGTCCGACGTTCTTTGCCCGCAAGTTTGAGTCAACGGTGAACCAGGAGGCCATCGACATCCTGGACACTCACCTGTATGGCCAGTACGCTCCGGGCACCGTTGCCATCAAAGCGTACTGGGAGAGCCTGTTTGAGCAGCTGGATGGCGTGAGCTCACTCAGCGACGTCGCTCTCACTGCTTACACTTCCTTCTTCCGCCTGGGCCTCAAGAATCTGGCGACTGTTCAGAGCAACGCGGAGGCCTGCAGGTCCGTGGACACGCATGTTTTGGAGATATCTCAAACATATATAGATATGTTACTGTGCTAAAGAGATGATTTTCTTCTTCTCACTGCAGGTTTGAACCAGTGGGCTACCCTCTTTCTGTGCACTTGTACTTTTATGACGACCGTTTCCAAGGTTACCTGGTGCGTCAGGAAGTCCAGTCTGTGGATTCAAAGGTCAGGGAGACACTGGAGATGTGGGCAGTGCCCCAAGCCACACTGGTGGTGGAGTCGAACGTTAAGGAGTTTGAAAGGCTCAAGAATCTGGAAGTAAGTCTTTCCTTGTCCTTTTGTCTAAAGAAGAAGAAACGTTTGCTGTATTGTGTCACATAAACCGTCATTGTTTCAGGACTGTAATCCTTCTGTCTTTCTCCCCGCAGATCGGCACAGAGTGGGATCCCAAAGAAAGAATCTTCCGTAACTTCGGCGGGGTGATCGGCCCTTTGAACGAACCCCTCGCAGTCCAGAAGTGGGCACGTGGTCCCAACCTCACAGCCACTATTGTGTGGATCGACCCAGCTCTGGTGGTGGCAGCGTCTTATGACATCACTGTGGATGTGGATGCAGAGTACACCCAGTACAAACCCCCACTGCAGCGCCCCCTGCGACCCGGTACCTGGACGGTACGGGTGTTAAAACAGTGGGAGCGCGTGGCGGAGGTTCGCTTCCTCGTCATGCCATTAACCTTTAAAGATAAGAAGCCGCTACGCCAAGGTGAGACATCTAAAGACTGAAGTTAAATATGTGATAACTCATCTGGAAAGTTAAAAACTAATTTCCACTTTTCTTTATCTGCAAATCTGAATTTCTACTCCAGAGGAGGACAGCTGGCTCCATGCAGGCCCACCGGGTAACCAGTACCTGGAGCAGAGCTTCCAGCAGCTGAGCTCCGTACTGAAGCTGCCTCCCCAGGAGCCCGCCATGCAGGAGGCCCAGCGTAAAGCCCAGCTGGTGGGTCAGCCTCTTGAAGCGTGGGTGGACAGCAGCATAGGGACCTTCTGGGTTACAGGCGACATGTGCGCCACGCAGACTTCTTCTTGCCTAGCCGTGGGACCTTGCTCCAAGACATCCTGGAGCTCTCTGTCCCCGGACCCCAAATCTGAACTGGGCCCAGTCAAAAGTGATGGGCGGATCAGGTAGCCCCCAGAGAGGAGAGACTGTAGGCTCGAACACACATGCAGGAAGACAGAGGAAGAGCTGGACCTGCACTGGAGAGCTCCAAGAGAACCTGTGTGAAGCGGATATTGTCTCAGAGCTCGAGGGCACATAAACAAGACATCTTCCTGCACTGAGGAGTCGAGATATTCTCAGTCAAGTGGTAACAGACTTAAAATATGAGAGAGAGACTGCTGGAAATTTGCACTTAGAAGTTTGCAAGCGCTGAGACTTGTCATTGTTTTCTGAACGGTACCAGAGATGCCAGATACATTGTGTTATTTAGCTGGCACACGGGTCTTCAGTCTGGGTCTGTCTTGGTTGGAGTTTGCGCATGTTTGAACTCTGTTTGAGCACATAGCTTTCAGTTTCCCGCTGCTTTGAACAAATCAGGAAGCAGTCGTCAGAAGTCAACAACCGGCTCCTCGCTGTGTTCTATCCTCATGTCAAGGGAGAGCGTAACCTCTGAATCATATTGTTGTGCTTATTTTAAAGCATTATTATGTAAGCATACGGAGCAGACAGATGAAGTGCACTTTACTGTAAGAGTATGATGTTACACAGAGGTCACTTGGTTACAGTGTGAGGAGTTAAAAAGTCATAGATAAGGTCACATAACTCTAACTCAAATACCTGCACTGTCACTCCCCTGCACAGACACATCACTAAATACTTGGGTTTTTAAGCATAGTCTTACTTCATTTATTTTTTTAAATTCTTTTTACTGCATCATAACGTTTCTGAACATGTGCTTATTTTTTCTTTTTTTTTTTTTTTTTTAAAAAGGGTTAGTTTTGTCCTTTTTAATTTTCTGAACTAGCTGTAAAGTGTTAAAATGTCTTTGATGTCCATTGTTGCAACAAAAAAAGCCACTCTGAGTTTGTTTTTCTGGTTAAAGGAAGTGCCTAGAGAGCTGCAGCATCAACACTGTAGATGGTGAGATTACATTCAGAATCATAGATGACAATCTTAACTCGAAACATCGAGCTACAGTCGTGCGAGCATTGAACAAATGCCACCCAACCTCCAAAATACTTTGAACTAAAACCAGCTTGGCTTTTTGTTCACATGGTGATGAGAACTGGGATAAAACAGGTGAAATATGTCTGTTTATGTGCTTTCTTGCCAAGAAGTAAATGAGAAAGTCACGCCATCATGTGTCTAGCCGGCTGGCTAGCTTAGCTTAGCACAATGACTAGAAACAAAGGGGAAACCGCTAACCTGGCTTTCAAATTACAAAGATCAGCTTCAGATCTCTTTTTTGAATAACGCATACAAAACTGGACGCATAAAATAGTCAAAAAGTTGTTTTACAGATAGTTATGTGGATTATTTCTTGGGCAGGACTAGTAACTGCCGGAAGTTTCAGCTGGTTGCCTGGCAACTGCCGCCCTTTCTTTGTCGCGACTGGTTGCCAGGTAACCAGCTGAAACCTGACACTTCTGCTGCTAATTAGCGAGCTTTAGTCTTGCTGGTAGGTGGATTTTGTTATTTATGAACAGAACTCGGCTAGCCAACGAGCAACCTTGTTAACTGGTGACCGTCAGCTGAATGTGTCCTAGTTACAAGAGCTGTTAAAAACAGGAAGATCTGCCTGTCCCGAGTGCTTACGTTAGCATTACGTTAGCACGTTGTAATATAAACTGTCTTGTTTGACAGCTACGTGTTCTGTTCATACGTTTAACAGCTGTCGTAACTATGACAACAAAGGGCCCAAGCCAAAAACCTGCCTTTGTGCTAAGCTAACCGGCTTGTATCGCAGTTCTCGTTGGCAAGACGGCAAAGAAGCATATTTCCCAAGATGCCTGACTTTTAAAAAACTGTTTGGACACATTATGTCATACCTCCTGTGTATCTGTTAATATTCAGTATTGTGGTCACATTTACGCGTTTTTATTAAGTCCACTAAGCAGACCACTGTATGTTTGTGTTTAATGTTAGCATGATTCAGAGAATCTAAGCTGCCTTTTTACAGTCTAAGAGATGAATTGTTTACTACGGGATAAAACCTTCCACAGATGTGCAATGAATGCCTTTTCAGAGGATAGTGACCCCCCCCCCCCCCCGTTTGTGTCTTAGTTTGCATTTTTTTAATCTAATTTTACGTGACCTTTTATGTTCTTAAATAACAGTTGGACACCATATGAGTTTTCAAGTGACCTTGTTTACCTTGCACAGCACAGTTGCTTCAGTGAAGCTCCCTGTTTTATTGATACAAGAGAGCAGAATAATCGGTGTTAACAGATGTTATTTTTCTATACAGTTTGAGAGGAAGTGTGTATGTTGATGTCCGTTCATCTCCGGTGCCCTGTTAAAGTATTAAAAAACTGCTGTCTTATTATGTTGGTGTTTGACAGTCCCACCTGTTCAGTGTCGTTTGAAGCAGACCTGTTTTTGTTTTATTGGTTTTTTGTTTTTTTTTTTTTGGTTTTTTTTTTGAGGGGGTTGTTGGAGATCGTGGTCTCCGTCCGTGCCGTGCAGCAGTCCGGTTGGTGAGTCATCCGGAGTCCCTGTGGCTCTTATTCAGCCTGTCACTGTAAAAGCTCATAGGATAGGCGTCGTGACTGATGACTCAATAAAATAAAAGTTAAATGAAGTGTTTGTCACGCTGTTTCTTCTAACTGAATCTGTTACACAACCCACGTCTTACATTAAACCCACTGTCTTGTCTTCTCTGGTGTTTTTGATGAAGGTGAAGGAGGAGCTCTCCACGGTGCTGAACTCTTCCTCCTTGTCACTTCCTTGTAAAAATCCCCAACATGGTTTTACCTTATAAATACTGTAAACTACATGTCCGTGTTTAACGCTGTCACATCAATATTTAGTCCGGTTTGTGCGTGCTGTAACCGCAGGACTCAAGGTCTGTTGTTGAGGACATAAACCCGGGGTAGGAGGGGCGGAGGTGATAAACAACAGACAAACAGGACAGAGTTTGAGCAAGAGGAAGTTTGGACGTTTGGTTTATCTGCAGAAGCTTCATCTGCTTTTTCACCACAAGCAGGATGGATGACACGTGTGAAAGTCCGAGGCAGGAGGAGGTGAAGCTGGCTTCATCGGACAGTGCGTACGGGTCATCTGCGATGGACACGGACACCGAGGACGGACAGACACCCACAGCCTTCCCTTATAACGAAGACATCACACATAAGGTAATTACTACTTACTTCTGCACTAGTTCAGATGAGTGATTTTACCTCACAGCCTTCAAAATAAAAGTTCAAGTTAGAGCTTAAAGTTGTTCTTCATGGTGATGAAGGAACATTTACCAAAGAAACATTTAATATCAAGTTCAATGTAAACAGTATTTGTCCCTGAGTTCATTCAAGGTGCAATATATCATAATTTGAATTAAAATATTTGATTTTAAATGCAACATTGGATACATTACTTTAAAAAAGTAGCTGCATAATTTCACTCTTTACAGTTAAACATGGTAGAGCAAAGATAATTTCTACACACAGCCTCGAGTTAGTCAGTAGGTTAGGCGTATAGCAGACATTAGTTAAAGCTGTATGTACTTCAGCTTCATAAAAAGACTATTCAAAGGTGTCGAATTGCTGCAAAGGGCGACTTAAAGAACTATTTTGTTCATTCAGTATCCCAAAGAAACTTTAAAGGGGAAAAAAACATGGTATGGTTCTCTGGAGCACACATTTCAGTCCATCTGTATGGCACTTAAGCCTTAATATAATCTGAGCAGGTGAGTTAAATATAAATTCACTCTCAGTACAGTTATCATGAACCGGGAAATCTGCTATAGAGACCAAAACTGTTTTTTGTACCAGGCTGTAAACATGTTTATTTCTGCTGAGAAGTTCAACATTTTAACATGGGGACCGACTTCTGTAGCCAGCCCCAAGTGGACATTTGAGGAACTGCAGTCTTTGGCATCAGCCATGGAGGTTGCAGCTGAGTTTCCACTCCATCATCTTGAACTCATACATCTCTGAGAAACCCCAAGTTGCCATGGAGACACCCTCAGCATCTCTAGGACCTTTGCTCCACCTCCATCCTCCCTCCACTCCTACATTCAGTTCCCGTGTGCTTCCTCGCTCTTTCCCTCCAGCAGCGTTTGTCCTGAGAACATTTACATGTCGGCATCAACATTTGATGAGGGAGGCAATGAAATAGTAATATGTTGATTTCACCCTGGATGCTAACGTCCCCTTCAAACAGTGAGTCATGCACGCAGCAGTTCGTCTCTGGTCTGCATCATTTGTACTCGAGGGCCAGTCTGTGCTTGTACCCACTCACAGTGTGGAGGAACGTCTGTCGTCGACCTCAGGAAACATTTCTCTTAATGCTTGTTATTCAAAAAATAAAACAGCCTTGTATAAAAGCCGTCATTTAATGGATTATTGAAGCTTTTTTTCTGTATTTGCTGTATAAAAAAATGTTGCTTTACTCAGCATTTTAGAAGGCTGCATCTTCAAAGAGAGCTCTGCAAACATCCAAGATTTTCATCCTGCTCAAACTGTCAGGACTATATGTCTTTAATGGGATTGCAAATGTGCAGGACTTGTGGATGTCAGTGATTACAGTGAACGTATTGTGAGCCGCGGAGCGCTGCACGCTGTAATGCGGCGCCATATGTATGCTCTTGACTGCAGATAAGAGGGAGGCAGCGGGGGCATCCCTGCTGGAGGAGGAGAGGTGATAAATGTCAACGTGCTGCACACGCCAGCAGCCCCCAATGAAATGATAACCATGACAACGAGGCCGATTGATGCCAATGCCGTGGGGTCAAATCAGCAGATCCCCGCTGGGGTGATACATGACTCTCGACCATGAGAAGTGATGGTTATCACAACAGCAATGACGTGTGAGAGCGAGGTTTGATTTGTGTTTGGTGAACAGTGGTGGAACAAACATTTGGATTTAGTTTTAACCTCTAACTCCACATTTCAGTAATACATCATTTAAAGTCGTTTCACATGTTTTCATCAACTATTTTCCAAAATATTTCATGTATTTTGAAAGAAATCTCAGATTTGCCTTTACACAGACTTCAAAGAAAAGTAGCAATAAATGTATATGTAAAAATAGATCATTACAAGTTAAAGTTCTGCATTTAAAATCACAGTTACAGGATGTTAAATTATAATCAGCTGAATGCACTTAAAGTATCAGGTGTAAAGGTATTTCTTCTGCAGCAGAAAGATATATTATTACATAGATTTTAGTGTAGTTAGTAATCAAAGTGTCATTTTACTGTGCTGTGGCGGTGGACTGATGGCCGGGGGAGTGCCAAGGTGATAGATTGGCAGCCAGAGAGGTGCTGGTTTGCCTCCTGGGCAGTGCTGAGGTAGTGGACTGGCCGGATGGTGGTGTGCCAGGGTGGTGGACCGGCAGCTGGAGAGGTGCAAGTTCACCTCCTGGGCAGTGCCAAGGTGGCCGGCCAGCGGACGCAGAGGTGCCAATTCACCTCTTGGCATTGAGCTGTTGAGTTGATTGATTTTATTTTAGTGTTCAGTGTTACAAGAGACTAGACAGCAGCAACAGCGGCAGCCAGGATGCCCACAGGACAAATCCTAAAATACAGTTCCACATCAGTCTCAAACCTCTTTCTGTAGGATACAGTGTTTTAATTATCATGCAGCTTCTATAAATCTGGCTAAGACAAAAATCTCCTCATTAAAGCGACAACTCAAATGTCACCTCCAGACAACCAAAACAAATCAGATGGATTTTTTTTTTTCAAACAGATGGCTCCTCGAGTCACGGGGCAGTGAAACAGAAAATTAAATTCACCCTCATCAACACCAAGATCACAGAAAATACAAAAATGCAACTCTTCAGGAAAAAGTTCATATCTGACTAATTTAATAACAAAAAGTTATTTATAAAAATGTTACCTGCTGCAGCTTTGAAGACTAGATATAAGAAGTGCTGTACTTCAAGGTTAATGTATAATCTGCCTTTTTTCACTGTTACTGCACTGTAATCATATTTTTCCTTCCTCTGCTGCACATCATGCAACAAAACACTGATTTGTTTATTCATATTGTTGATTAAATGTCTGATTTCTTCAATTAAATCTTTTACATAAAGATAAAATAAAATAGGAAACCAACCATTCCTGAAGGTATTTAACTCTAAATTAAGTCTCTGTATGAGAAAAAATAATTTATATAACTCCAAAAATATCTCATTGATCCAGTCAGAGGCTTTCTTGAATCCAACAAAACAAGCAAACATTGTTGTTTTTATCCTCCTCTCAGTACAGAGGACGAGGCGTCGATATGATCAATACACGCTCTGTTTTTCCTGCCTGTCCACCATCAATCCATGAAACTCTAAGCCTCATTACTGAGGATGCCTGAATGCTATTTATAGACTGTTACCTGAGAGAGTGATACCTCCTGATTTATGCTTTATGGTCCACATACATAAAAAGGGATGTATGATATGTACCTGCTTCTGCGTCCGATAACATAACAGATCATTTGTATTTTAAAAAGAAGTTCATAACCTGTAGTTTATACACTCCTGAGGGTAAGACAGGCTGACATGTAGTGAGCAAAGATGTATCTTTTTCACTCCTATCGTCGTCTGAAATTGTGAAAAACGTTCACACCAGCGTCGACATGTTTGGTTCTCTGGTCAACACTGTGTGGCTTCAACCATGTACAGCAGTTTGTCAATAAAAACAATGTTGGCTCTGCATTGTTGGCCGTATTATAAGTATAAATTTCACATTTTGGACTGATATTTTATCAGCTGATATATTATCACGCACCTCTAGTAATAAACCCACTCTGAACAGCCTTTTGTCATGTAAAATATTTAACACATTTGGAGCTTTAAGGTCCTCATTAGGGACGTCCTCTACACCCACAGCTTTATTTCTGTTAGCTTTATCTACTCCCCTCTGCACTTCCTTTAGACTGATCTCAATATTCAGCTCATGGTTTAATTCACAGATTTAATTTAAGAGCTGACCGTTAAGCAGAGGAGGGTTATTACATCCATACAAATGACTATAATCTATTTCACACATCTGGCCAAATGAGGATTCGCTGTACTGTATTCAGTGCAGCCTCTGGGTGGGTCGATATGTAAATCTGAGGGGTCACGAGATGAAATTTCTTTTAAATATTGGGCCATTTTGGAAAATAGATGTTAGTGAAACAGCTAATAAGACCGAGACAAGACAGTGTTTTATATGGGAGGTCATACGGCGACAGTGTGAGCTTATAATGTGCTGTAATGTACAATCTTTATCTGACTGTCGTGCATTAAAGAGTACAATGTGTCTCTCTGTAGTGAAGGAGACGTATTAAGTGGCATTATTACTTGAGTTAATGCACTTCCTTTCCACCACTGTTGTGATTAGTATTCCCCTTGTGGCAGCAGGAACAAAGAAAGAACATCAGCCTGAGATGTGAGCATCCGTCTGTGATACATGAGCACGCAGACCCTTCAGTACATTCCCAGTTCACCACTGCACACTGCCCTTTCCTTCCTGAAGGCATTAATCCGACCTCCAGCCGTCACATTACATTACAGAGCACAGAGCTGTGCGCTGAGCGACACATGAGCATGTACAGTAACCTACACTATGTGCCCACACAGTTGTTCTGGCCTCAGGCGAGGCGAGGAGGCAGCTCAGATACATGATGTCGCATCTTTCTGTCTCTGCAGACAATCCTGGTGGGAGACAGCGGAGTGGGCAAGACCTCTCTGCTGGTTCAGTACGACCAGGGCAAGTTCATCCCAGGGTCCTTCACTGCCACTGTCGGCATTGGTTTCACAGTGAGTCCACACTTCCTGTCCTCTACCAACCCTCCTCGTCCTCCACACTGATTTGCATTCATTTCTCTCTGTCTCACCCCCTTCCCTTGTATTCATGTGTATTCTCTCCCCCCTTCCTGTTGTGTTGTTGACTTCAGTGTTGAGGAAGACATGACAGAGGTGCAAATCTCTCTCTCTCTCTGCTGTTTATGTGTCAGAGAAGTGTAACATGAATCAGTGGTGTCCTCCAGTGTGGGATGCGGCATCTTCTCGCTGCATTCATTATGATCCATGACACTCTGTGTATGTGGTGGTGGTGTTTGCATTCTTATAGCTAATGATGCCACAGCTATGATTGAATTACTGTGAAGAGAGCTCTCCTAATCAATGTCATGGCGGCAAGCTGTTTGCTGCTGGATGTTTGTAACAAAGCTGTTTTAAACAAGACTGATTTGACGCCATGTGACATGTGCGGAGGGGAGGGTGACTCTGTGTGGCAAGTGGATGCACGAGGAACAAACAGGAGAAGATGTATGGCTAATTTAGCGTGTGATTCTTCAGCCGTGGCAGTGATAACTTTGGTTTTGTCGTCGCCGTCGGAGCCGCACGGGAGGCAGAAATGTGTGAGGAGAGTATGAAATTGGCTTTTCCGTCTGGCATTAGCATAAGTTTGTGTCGGTGTTTGAGTCAAGGTTCAAAATAAACCCTGCAAGGAAAACAACTGAAATAAAATATGTCACTCTGCTGCATACACAAGAGAAGGGTGAGACAGCACGGTACACTGTAAAAAGCTGTGGTTGCCAGATTTTTACCTTAATAAAGTATAAAGGGATTTTAGTACTGTTAATTTAACATTGAATGTTTGCGTTTTGTCAGTGTGTAATCGCCTGGAAATAAGAGTTTTTATTACTTTATCACCCTGAGGGAGCGGGTCCTCTTCCACAGAGTCTGCCATGTTGCACCGCTATGTTTCTACAGTAGCCCATAATGGACAAACTAAATACTGTCTCCAGATATGTACTGTACTCAGCCACCATAGTTTCTCCTACATGTTTAGAAGGAGACAGTGAGGCGAAGGGTCTTCAGTGTGCTGTCTGCAACCTAACTGCACTTTAATCATCTTTTATAGTTGCACTTCTCATAGCGTCTTTCTAAGAAACAACCATTAATAACAAACCAGTGACACACTTGCTCATCCGTTCACTCATCTCCATCTACAAATGTTTTATCAGTATGTCCACGTCATGGAGGCGAGATGTTGCCCACAGCTGCGCATTAAGCGGAGCGATGAGTTCATATGTTTGAACAAGAGATTACATGTCAGTTACATAACATAAGTGATCTCTGGCCGTGTGTTATTTAGTCCTGTCGCCACAGAGAGGAAGAGGAAGAGACGCGCCTCATCCTCCCTCTGTTCCTTGAACACTGGGGGGAGACAAACACTGCAGGAATTGAAAAGATCCATTTGGCTTGGGGGGACCATTTCAGACATGTATGACATGCTAATTAAATGAAAGGATTGGGGATATTTATAGAATGGTGTGTGTTGTGTGAGGAGGGTGTTGGATAATTGTTTTCTGTGATGAAGGAGCTTTAAAAATAATGAAGGAGAGACACTTTAATGATGATACAAGATGGTTTTATCAGATATTCTTAAAGGAAACATGTTTGGACACGCTTTGCGCGCAGATGCGCCCTTTTACGCACATTTACGCACAATCCCCCCCTTAAAGTCTCTCTTTAAATGAAGTGTATTTAAACTAGTAGGTGACAGTTTCAGCCTCCTTCCTCCTCTACCGGGTCTCTGACTCCGTGCTCTGACCCTCTCAATGATCGAGCACCACCTGTGGCGGGTGAGTCAGCCACCGGCGCAGGTTTGACCCCTCGCAGCCGTTTTGCCGTTTTTTTTTTTTTTCTTTTTTAGTGGGTGACAATGTCAGCCTGAAAGACACTCCTGAGGAAAAAAATCCAGAGCTTGATCTTCTCACACACTCTCAGTTAATCTATCTGCCCACGCCAGGATGCACCGCTCCTCTCTGCAAAATCAGCTAAATGTTTCCGCCTGTTTGTCATCGCTGCTGTCTTGACAGCTCCGTGTGAGACACTGAAGCTCCTCCACCAACCAACAACACCGACACCTGCACCGCTGCCTGATTTGTCAAGTTTTCGCCGTCGCTTCCGTCTTTCTTTCTTCTTGTTCTTGTTCTTGTTCTTCTTTTTTTCTTTTTTTTTTTTTTGGCACTCTCAAGATATCAAGGTGTGATTATAACCTCGCGGATACACGCAGTAATGCGAGCAGCAGAGAGGCTGGAGGCTGGCGGACAGCGGGACTGAGCGGCGGAGATCTCTCCACAAGACACCGTGCGTCCGTGCGTCTTTCTCTCTCTCTTTCATTCTTGGATACATCTCGGAGATATAAAAAAAAAAAACTGTTTGGGGTTTTTTTTTTTTTGGCATTGCGATGTCTACAAGAAAGACATCGTTGACGGACAAGCAGACTAAAAACGGCACATCAAAATATGTGTTGGAGAGATGCGCTTCTATTAACGAGTATTATGATATTGCGTTCAAGGTGTGTATTTCCGTCTTGTCATGTGTGTGTGTTGTGTTCGTCTCTACATTTTAACTGTAGGTTTGACACACCTGCAGCAGGAATACTGACTCTCATGCACGCCTGGAGAACTACCAGTTGACTAGTCTTGTCTTTATCCCGATGAGACAGGCCATGTTCAGTGTTTGCACACACACACACACACACACACACACACACACACACACACACACACACTCTCATCGACCTGATGCTTTCATTTGTATTAGAAGAAGTCCCTCTGAGCCTGTAAATCTCTCGAGGTTGCTTTGTCCGCCCTCTCTAACATGCACATATTTGCTGAGGGTGGACTTGTTGCTCTTTTTTTTTTCCAAACCCTCCCATCAAATATTTATAAACGCAGCACAGACACACCTGTGACTGTACCAAGAGACAAAAGGAGAAGTTAAATTCAAGTTTAACTGCATTACTATCTTATATTATGTTGTGTGTGCGTGTGTTTATGCAGCTATGACTCACTGTTTGTGCTTCAACATGCTGCTGCTGCTGCTGCTGCTGGATGGGTTGTATAATTGCACATCCTGTTGTTGTAATTACATTGATTAGTTTTGGAGAAGGACACACGCTGAAAATATGATGAGAGTTGGCTCAAACATCTCCAAAACCACCACCGCTAAAACCACCTCCACCTTTCTCCAGTGTTGGCAGAGCACCACATGTTAGTGGCAGCTCAGTCAACAGTGGATCACAACACTTATCTGTTTGTCGCGTTAACCAGCTGACACTTTAACCGCACTGTATCATCACCATGATCTCAGACAGCTGCAAAAAAAAAAAAAAACACACACACACACAAATCTATGCCACACGTCCTCCCTCCCTCTCTCCAGGCTGTCAGTAACCTGTTTGTCTCCCCTCTTCTCTGGTGGTGGCTTTCCGCTCTAGGTGATGCTGCTCGGAGACTCGTCCGTGGGGAAGACGTGCGTCTTGGTGCGCTTTAAAGACGGGGCATTTCTTGGAGGCAACTTTATAGCCACCGTTGGAATAGACTTTAGGGTGAGAGAGATGCTGTCAAACAGCCACAGAGTTGCAGAATGACTCATAATATTCTCATTATTTGTGTGTGTGTGTGCTGTTAATGGTGTCATTTGTGTTGTATTCTTGTTACTCTGGGCGGCACGGTAGGTAGGTTCTTGGTTCGAACCTCGGCTGGAGCCTTTCTGTGTTCCACAGTCCAAAGTCAGGCACTTAATGGGTTAATGGTGACTCTAAATTGTAGGTGTGAATGTGAGTGTCTCCACCTCTCGTCCTAAGTCAGCTGGGATCAGCTCCAGCCCCCCCTCTGCGACCCTGATGAAGATGGATGGACGTGTTCTCGTTACTCTTATGAAGAAAAACAAACCTACAGCAACAAGAGGTCCACTTGTCAGAGCACCATCGGCCCAATTATCACCTCATCTCCACGCACAACACTTCATCATCCTGCCACGATAGCACCAAATGTACAAACCCTCTCGCCAATCAGTCAGGTTCACAGGCCACTTGTGCTGCGAGGCGCCGTTGACGGCTTCATAAATGTCTTGGCAGATGCCTGCCCACGTCCACCGTCTCTCCTGGGGAAGATTGGCTGCAGCTCAATTGGAGGGTCCTGGAGGAGTCGCACACTGCTGACAGACAGACAGATAAACCTCATGCACACCGTGGCTGTCGCTGAATCTGGAGCTGATTTCTGCTCTGTATGTCTTCCTCTGCTGCTGGGATGTACATAAAAATAGGACGTCTGGAGCAGGTGGTCTGTGCGCACACCCCTCCCCTCCAATCAATGCAAAACACTCACACTAATGTCGAGTCAAGTGGGGGTGATTTGAGGAGTGAACTGCATTCATGAAATGCATTAAAAAGGGAGCTGACACTGGTTCACCCTTGAGCAAACCTGGATGTATTCAGTGTCACATGAATGGCTGTTAATGTACTCGATTACCTTCAGTTCCTGCTTAGAAACACCTGAGAGAAACAGTTGAGTCAATAAACCGAGGTTGTCCTCTGTGCGTGGACAGGCAAGGCAAGGCAGCTCGTAACATGGCTGGTCTATTTTCGGCATGCTTCCTTGTAGCAGTTACTCAGCATGCAGGCTCCTCTCACGTCATAATTGGGGGAAAAAAAATGGAAACCCATGGCAACTAATGCAGGGGTTGAACCATGTCCATACTGCTAAGGCAGAGCAGATGCAGCAGGTGGCAGCTTTGGTGGCCGGTGACGGGTTGAGACAGTTACAGTGCATTTCTTTGGGTGTTTTTGTTTTCTTGCAGGAAAGGCAGCGACCTTACCACTGATATGAAGTGATGAAGTGATTGCGGAAGTGTTGCAAGAACATTTGCTAGTCAGACTTCCTCCATCTTAACATCCACCCTCCCCCCCCAACCCCTGCTTGTTTTGGTGCAAGGTTAAAAATGCGGTCGTGACTTGGCTCCTTTTGCACAAAGCAGGTCACGGAGGCAACACTCCTAAAATACCTGTGAAACAGAACGTGTCGAAGCACGCGTGTCACCTTCACCTTCACTCTTAATCTTTGTTTTTGCTACCAGTCACAGCATTTGGTCTGTTTTACAGTAGGTAGGGTGCCTAAACTATTTTAGGCCAATCCATCCTCTACAGGAAATCAGGGGGCACCCCCACAGGGCTGCAGGAAATTAACGGGGGAGTCAGTTGTTACGCTGCCAGTCGTCTTTCTCACTGTTGTGTAATTAAGTCTAATCCTAGGACCTTGTTGTGTGGGTGTTGTAAATGACTTTCTCCGCCAGCATTGAAAGCCACTTTTAGTTTGTCTTGTTTCTTTCACCACCACCACCACCACCACCACCACCACATGCAGAGAGTCTCTTTTTATTTAAAGTCTGCCGTGATGTTCGTCATTCACTTCAGTCTCTGAAGCATATGGTGGATTGTCAGTTCTCTCACGGCTCTTCTCGTCTCTGCAGAATAAAGTGGTGGATGTCGACAACCTGAAAGTCAAACTCCAGGTGAGAGTGTCAACCTTTTCTCTGCAAATCATCTCATCCTTGTAGCAGCTCTCCACCTAAACTCATCTGGGAGATTACGCAGAATCAAAAGTCATTTACAAATAATAGTTTTACGCTCACTTGGCTGTCATTGTTTGAATTGCCAATCTAATCACAGTGTCTGATGCTGTATTAGTATAAGGGACTCTGGAGGGTTATGTGCCAGCAGCAAGCTGCCCGTCTATCATCATCATAGCCTGTTCGCTCAACACTGAGTAGGAGGCGCTAAATTAGATTCCTCTGCTCCTTGTGTAATTTAAATCATTAGCCTTTTTATTTTTTCTTGCATGATCGCTGCTCATATTTAAATCCTAGGATTAATTCCAAAATAGGCTCCACCACCACCAGCAGCAGCCTGACTGGATTAACAGTGTGACAGATGGAGAGGATATCATCCTGGATTTTATACAATAAAAAAATCATTGGCTAGATGTGACCTTAAAACAAACAACAAAATGTGTTTTTCAAGCTTTCATTAACAATCACGTATTTATAATTTAATTATAATTAAATACATTTAAATATGTGATTTAAAATAACCAAATCATGAACTGCACTGGAGTCAAAAGCCAAGATGGCAGTTGCTACTATGCTAGGCTAGGCTAGTTACCCTGCCTTTTAGCACGATTTTGCACGCTAACTTACTTTTGTATAACTAACTAAATCACCAAGATGTTAGCTCATCAAAATTGGATGTACTTAAACACAAAACAGCTAGATGGTTGAAAAAGTAACATTAGCAGTCAGCTGTTTTTTTGTTTTAATGATTTTTAGTATTTTTAGTGATCAAGATGTTACCACTCGCCGATGCTAGGCTAGTTAGCCTGCCATGTAGCACGACTTAAAACAGTAACTTACTTTTCTATCATTTATGTCCTCATTTTAGGATAACATCTAAATAATGAAACTAAATTAAATGTTAGTTTATTAAATTGATGTATTTCAATCACACAAAACCGCTGGATGATTAAAAAAAATAACATTAGCAGTTAGTTGTTTGACAGCCTATCCTGGGCTAGTTAGCCTGCCATGTAGCACAACATTACACATTCACACACACAATTAATTATGTCCGTATTTGAGGATAACAAACTATATATAAATATATATGAATAAATATAAATATATAATCTTAATTGCATGTTAGTTCATCAAAATTGAAGTATTCTAATTACATAAAACAGCTAGAGCTAGAGCTAAATTTAGCTTTAGCAGCTAACTGTTTGGTTGTTTGAACTGGTTTTTAGCCAATAAACGAATGTTCAATTATAACCAATTATAACTTTTATCATGACAGTTTAAACCAGATTTGGGGAAACCTAAATTGAGGGGGAAAAAAACTAAATTCCAAAGAGTTCATTAAAAATGTCATATTTCATATATAGGACAGCTAGATGGTGATTAAAAAAAAGTAATATGGCTAAAGTTAGCTTTAGTGGCTAACTGTCTGGTTGTTTGAACATTTTTTTTTTAGCTGTATCAAATAAAATACATAAATGTTTAAACAAATGTCAACAAGCCAGATTCCTGTGTAAAAGTAAATGTTGGTTTTGTGTTATTTTCTTTGGATTAAACATATAGTTCCTGCATTTTTGCAGTATAATTGCATGTTTCTGCTTTCGTCTTTGGCCGTGCAGGATTAGCGGAATTGTTGATGATGTTCAGTTTTCCCACGTTAGCCGCTGTGTAATTTTGTGGTTTGCTAAAGCAGATCTGGGATACAGCCGGCCAAGAGAGATTCCGCAGCGTAACGCACGCCTACTACAGAGATGCCCAGGGTAACCTTTGCTTTTCCTATTTTTACTTCCTCGTGCTCTGTATGTGTGTGTTAGGTAAGACTCGTTTTTTATTAATGTGAATAGAAAGTGTGTGTAGGTGTCTGTGTGTGTGTGTGTGTGTGTGTGTGTGTGTGTGTGTGTGTTACATAACATGATTTGCAGATAACAATAAAAGTGCGAACAAACTGGTTTTCTGTTTCCTTTTACAGCGTTACTCCTGCTATATGATATCACCAGCAAGCCATCATTTGACAACATCAGGGTAAGACAGTCTCCGGTTACTTTGTCCCTCCTCTCTCTCTCTCTTCATTTTCGCTTCCTAAACGCTCTCGAGCTGAACGATTCACTCTATTTACATGCAAAGTACCAACATTTTCTTTGGAAATGACATGATGTTATCGTTCGCTTTCCCAGTTTGGGTAATGAAAAGCAATACAAGTGTTCAAGGATAGGAGTGACTCAGTCGCTTCATGAGCGATTGAAGGGCGGTAATCATACACAGTTTGGTAGGAGAAGGAGAAAATGCAGTCTTTAAGTGGTGGCATTTGTTTTGTTTATAGACCGATCTTCCTCTCTCTGCATCTGTCTGTCTTTTGTTACTTTTAAAGGCCTGGCTGACTGAAATACACGAGTATGCCCAGAAGGATGTGGTCATCATGTTGCTCGGCAACAAGGTGAGCAAAGCTTCCTTTTTTTCTTTTTTTTTTTTTGCGTTACATAAAAAAAGATCAGGAGGATAACCGGCCCCTTCCCTCAGCACAATTTTGACACAGTCTTATCACACTCACGCAGATATGGAAGTGCTTAAAAGACAGAAAAAAGCCTCCATCACTCGCTTATTTGAACATTTGCAGCCTTAATCCAGCTTGTGTGGATGAAGTTCAACACACCCGTTGTTATTTCATCGTAGCTGGGTGGGATTCATTCAAAACAAAGCCGAAAAACTCCAGAAACTCCAAAAACTTCAGGCCTCCCGTTTCCTCCACAAAGCTGCCGGTGATGAAAACATAAATTTCCGTGCAGCCTCATTGCTAACATATCCAGAAGCTCCCTCTGGTGGACGACTCACCCTCGTCCACGGTCATAGATGTCAGCAGATCATTTGCTGTGAGAGCAGCAGGACCGGAGGCGTCGGTCTGTGGGAGTGCTGCTCTTCTGCTAGAGGTAGACTTTCTGACATGTCATCAAGTCTGAAGAAGGAGCTCCGGCTCAGCAGCCGGCGGCCGCAGCTGCCAAATAAAAAAAAAGGAGGACGTGCAGGCTGACACGATGGTGCATCACTGTAGCTAACGGCATGGTGAATCTGTGACCTTTGACTTGTTTTCTCCTCCCCTGCTGCTGTCTTACAGTCAGACATGGCCGCAGAGAGGGCTGTGAAGACGGAGGACGGAGAGAGGCTGGCGAAGGTAATGTGTCACGCCTCCGTTAGGTTATATTCTCGACAACAACAGACGCTCCACTTGATCTTCTAATGTGTGTCTAATTGCAGGAATACGGCGTGCCATTTATGGAGACCAGCGCGAAGACGGGAGTCAACGTGGAGCTGGCCTTTCTCGCTATAGCAAAGTAAGTCTGGAGATGAGTATTTCTGAAATGACTGTGTTCACTGAAAAACAGTCCAAGTGAACTGAGCAGAGCATTTAGCATCTAAAGAGACAAATATGTCACTCGGGAGTCGAGCAGAGTGAATATCGAGCTTAGATTCATCAGGTGTCCAGAGAAACAACTCCTGATGAACGATGATGTTGCTTCCTGTCTGCTGGATGTGCTCTGCTGCAGCTCTTTTGCACCCAAAGCAAGACGTATTAAAACTTTAGTTTGAAAGAACTCGACCCGTCTGACCTCAATCCTCCGCGATACCTTTGGGATGAACTTTGAGTCAGGACTTATCACCCAGCATCAGCGCCCGACCTCGCTAAAACACTCTGAATGGGAGCAGATCCCTGAAGCCAGAGCGGAGGCAGCTCTCGCTGAATATTAATATTATAAAGAATAAAATGTCCACAGAGGAGAGAAATCCCCGAAGGTGTGTCGGGTTTTATCATCGGTCGTGTCATTATTCTGAGCGCTGAGGCCTCGCCACTTTTGTGTATGTTGGTGACAGATGCTGGAGAGAAGCGACGGCTGGAAAGTCTGTCCAGTTTGAGAGAAACAAAACAATCACACTCGGGTGTAATATAGATGTTTTTGTCGGTGACAAGTGATCCAAAAACTAATATTCTACACTTCAGAAGCTACATAGGACTTTAAAATTCACTTGTCACAGCAGCTTGTACACACACGGTTGATGAGAAATGACTCATATAGGACAAAGTCATGAAGTCTGACAGCTGTTGGAATGAAGGACCTGTGGTAGAGCTCCTTCTTACATGGTGGGAGTAGCAGTCTGTTGCTGAAGGAGCTGTTTAAGACCTTGGTCCAACATAATAAAACTATTTTCTTCTGGTACACGTCCAGTGATGGCTGTTTCAAAGTCTGACGTGTACAGGCTGAAGAGAAAATGAGGAGAGCGCCGTAGCCCGCGGAAGTTCGGCTTCGGTTTAGCGTCAGTCACGTTTCTGGACTGACAAACACCGACGTTCCACGCGGAGAGTTTGTATTTTAATCCGCTTCACGCGAACAGCCGACGTCTCGTCGTCTACCTCTGATTCCTGCCCTCTAATAGCTTTTCACTGATTTGTTTTGATTTGTTTGTTCCTGTTGACTCGTCGTGATGGGATTGTGCACGTGCCAGGCTTCCTGCTGCTCTGTATCTGAATGACTTCCTCGTGTACACACTCTTCTCACTGAACGACAGGAAATACATAAAAAAAAGATTGTTATTTAGTCTAAAAATGAGTGTTTGCACAGCGTGTTCCCAGAGCGGTGTAAGACAATAAAGCAGGTGATTTGCTTCATCTTCATTCGACGGGTATTTTAAGTGCAAGGTAGATAAAATGATTCATGCCAGAGGCGTTTTGATTAAATCTCAGTGCAGAGGGATGTTTCTCTCCCTCTTGCTTCCTTTCCTTTCTCATTTTCTTGATTTGCTCACCCTGTCTGTGCTGCATCCCACACATCCACCTCCCTCTGTTTATAACTTCCTGTATCTCTCTCTCTCTCTCTCTCTCTCTCTCTCTCTCTTTCTTTCTTCAACAGGGAGCTGAAGCACAGAGCGACACAGCAGCCCAATGATCCCAAGTTTCAGATACACGACTACATCGAGTCTCAGAAGCAGAAATCTGGCTGCTGTGGCCTCGTGTAGCTGATGCTGATCACCAGGCAGAGAGAGAGACATACAGAAAGAGAAAGAGAGTAGAGAGAGAGAGAGAGAGAGAGAGAGAGAGAGAGAGAGGGAGGTAAAAATGTCTGCTCTCTTACCGAAAAGCCAGTCCCAGCACCAAACCCGAGAAGCGGACGTCCTCGTCTTCTCCAATGAGCTTTTTAACCAAACGGAAGTGAATCCGGATTGGCCGCCATCCCTTATCTGAAATGTGAATTTAAATCTCTTTTGTGTCATGCGTAGAAATGTTTGTGGTCTTTGTGGTGACAGTTGTATCAAACTACAAGTCAGGAGTTACAATCTGAAATGCTATATCCATCTGCAGGGACCAAAATATACGTATTTATCAATCAACTCTGCACGAAGGCGAACCTGCAATGTAGAGTGTAAGTGTGTGACGTGGCGGGGATGCGTGGGACGAGAGGTCAGGTTCTTTTAAGCTCTCTTTTTCTTAGTATGATATCAAACAACTCTGTTAAATGCAACGATCATAAACACAAGCAAGCCAATCTTTCTGTGCTCACTTCTCGGTCTACAGCTCTTCGTCTCAGTGGATTTGTGCTATGGAGTTAGCTCGCTGAACGAGAGTCTGACGCTGAGCTCAGGTGGCGTTAACCTTAAGAAGTTAACCTGACTCTTGAGCAGAAGCAGGATTTTGGGGAATCCAGTTAACCCTTTGAGTCCTTGTTTGTGAATTGTAGCCACGGCTCAGTGTAGCACAAAGCTGCTGTCAAACTCTCTGTCTCTGTTGGAAAGACGGGGAGTCTGATGGAGCTTTGACGATCACTAGAAGCGCGTTTACAGCCTTTTGAGAGCGTCACTGTGAGGGTAGCAGGTTAACGGCTTGACGACGAGAAGCTCTGTGGTTGTAGCCACACTTCATCAGCCCTGAATATCTTGTTAGACTCTGAATATAGCACAGTTATCGGCAGGCCCATGTGCTGTGTTTGCTGCAACTGTAGAGAAATAAACATCAGTCAGTGTTTTTTGGCGCTTATCGGGCTCGTTAGCGTTGCCTGCAGCTTCACGTGAACCAGTGTTCTGGATTTTACACCTTGGTTCAGCATTCGTTGGGGACCAAACATTTAATTCCACGCTTATAAGCCAATTTAGAGATTAAAACACAGTTTTTACACACAATATGTGTCTGTTTTAACCAAGCGGTAACCTCCGCGTCTGGAAAGTAAAGCCAATGCTGAAGTGCCAAAAACTGCAGTTCCTCAAACGTCCACTTGAGGCTGGCTACAGAACGAGTCAGTCCCCATAAGCCCCCATGTTAAAATGTCTTCAGAAACGTACAGGTGACGTCACGGATACGGCGTCCATTCTTTATACTGTCAGTGGTGTAAAATGCCAGCAGGAATCTGTGTCATTATGTGTACAGCACATAATAAAAGTCACTTATCGAAGGCTTGACCTCGTGTTTGTAATGAAACAGTTAGCACATGCTCGACCCGGCGGCGGCTGCATGCTGCAAATCGACCCTCTTCTCAGAAGCCTTTTTCATCTCAGTGGAGTTTGCAGGCCTGACTCCTGATAAATGAGTTTTATATGAGCAATCAATACAACTGTTGATGTGGATATAGCATTTTGCCATGCAGCTCTTAGTTTGTTTTCATCCCGGGCTGTGAACTGAATCCCCCCCACCCCCTCTCTGTTTTCTTTTTTGGCCTTACAGTCTTCATCATTATTCATACTTTGATAATTCAGTGTGTTTGGAGAAGTGGACTTCAGTCTCACAGTCAGATTGTAGCTAAAATGATCCCGTCTGTTCACATCTGTACTGCTGTTAGATAGAATAAAGCCAACGTTTTGAGGGTGCTGTGTGTCTGTCTGTACATTCAATCCAGGGCCAGTGATCCTCACATTACATTAACAAACTGTTATTAACCTTTGCTTTGCTTTGCTCATATTTCGCCATTCACGCACAGCAGACCTCCCAAACATTGTTGTGTCTCCTTTGAACGATGGATGTTGTTGTACCGAAGCTGTATTTGTTCACGCGCCGCGTCGTGTAAACTCGTTTTCTTTGTACAATGTTCATTATGAATGTTTGCTTGTCGAACTTGCTTCAATGTCACATTTGTCCCTCTTCTCTGAGGCGTCACGGTGATCACAAAGTGCCATGAAAAAGTGCTTTGTTATCATATTATATAAAAATATATATTTTGTAATGTATGTGGTGTCGTTTTATTGAAGTCAGTCTTGTCTGTGTGTCTTGTGTGTGTGTGTGTGTGTGTGTGTGTGTGTGTGTGTGTGTGTTTTTGGGGTGGGAGTGACAGGATGTGTTGAGGTTAATGAGCCACTATGTGGCAGCAGCTACCCTGTTTATTCTCTGTGTCACAACAGAGGAGAGTATTGTGTTTAAGCAATTAGACAGGCTCAGCACATGCTGATATTTCAGAGTTTGTTTCATGCCGTTGTGCACTGAGGTCGTGTTCACGTGTTGGGTGAAGTTATTAGTCCGCTGTACACCTGAACGCACCTCCTCCTCCCCCACATCACATCTCTCAGTCACACTGCACATTAAAGAGCCCTGTGTGCATCGTCTCTCCTTTACTGTGGACTCATTCAGCATTTGCATGACTTTGTGTTAACGAAACTGACAGCTGAATTCAGCTCCCGAGCGGTTATCGGTACTGAGACTGAGAAGATCCTCTTATCAGGTGTGAAAGCAGCTGAAAAAGTCAAATCCTCCCCGAGGTTTTGAGTCCAGCAGCTTCCTGCCGGGCTCTATTTTTACAGACGTGTCACTCAAATCTGTGGACAGCTCCAAAATGATGCACATATTAATGCTAATTTGTGCATATTAATCATTGGAGGCAGTGCATGAACATCTTATATAGACTCAAGGATAGCTGTATGCTCTGCATATTTATACCATCACATTGCTGAGAGGTCTTCTGGTTTATGGTGATGGAAAATGATACAGATCAGATGATTTTAGGTGTGCTAAGGTCACAGCATAATCACAGACAGACACTCTGTTATTTACGTCCCTCTGACTAAATTATACAGACATAAAAAGGACGCTTAATTCATCCCTATAATTCCTGCCAGTCAGCAGCGCTGATAGCACGAATTATAAAGAATTATATAAGGAAATAAATGAGTGTGACAGCAGGAAAGGAAATGGACAGAATGGAAGAGTATAAAGATGTAAAAGAGTTTTTTAAATAATAAAAAAAAACAAATATGACATCATGTTGCTGATATATATACAGATTTATATGTACACTTCATTAGGTAGACTTGTACAATCCAGTGTGATCTACTTAAATAACCTTATAATAATAATAATAATAATAATAATAAACTTTATTTTTATAGAGGTACGAATGTAACTATCATCATCATCGTTTACTAATGAGGTTGTGGTTCGCAGTAGTGTTAAACTGGACTGCATGTGGTTAATATTTATTGTCTCTAGAAACAGATTATAATATTAATAACTATGTTTTCATAAGTGAATAATCACCTGAAAATAAGAAACTTTTTGTCTTTGTTACCTTTGAATTAAGCTTTTATATCTACAGATGCAGCGGTCCTCTTCCGTGGGGTCCACCATGTTTCTACAGCAGCCCTGAATGGACAAGCTAAACACACAGGGTCCACTCATAGTTTCTCCCTCAGAAGAAAAAAAGAGGGAGAGCAACTGCACTACTAGATACTGCTGAATCCTACATACTGGTCCTTTAAAACCTCTAAATGTATGTTATATTGGATGACATTGGATTGTACATGTTAATCCACCTACCCCATGTACATAAAACAGCCTGACCGTCAGGCTGTTTTATGTACATATATTATGATATTTACATGTGTAAAGCACAAAAACTGAATTTAAACTGTGAGAGTAAATCATATTTAAGGCAAAATATTCAAAAAATGATGGAAACTGTGATAAAAATGTGAAATTAGAGAGGAAATAAATAAAACAAATGTGCTTTATATACATGAGGTGGTTTGATAGGACAGTATATACAGTAAAAACAGTATATATTATGATATTTATTATATTTACACATATAAAGCACAAAAAACTGAAGTTAAACAGTGAGAATAAATAATATTTAAGACAAAAATGATGTAAACATGATGAAAACTAGTCTCTGGGGAGTTGGGCAGCACTTCTTCTTCATCTTTGCTCCTCATCTTCATCCGCCTCGCTTTGTGTGTTTACTCCTCCATTCCGCTCTGCCTGGCATGAGGCGGCCAGCTGGGCTGTTCCGTGAACGCACCTCCCTCTTCCTGAGTGGCTTTCCTACTTTTGACTGTGAAAGAGGAGCGACTGCTGCTGCTGCTGCTGCTGCTGCTGCGTGACTTCAGTCAGTCAGTCCCCGCAAAGGGTCAGGACCCGCAGCAGAGGATCAAATCAGACCCGGAGTCTGTGGAAGTGGGACAAACACCAGCACCAGAGCACCGGGACCACAACCAGGACCAGGACTGTTTCCCACGGACTAATCTCCCCAAAGAGGGCGGAGGGTTGGATGTTTTTTTTTTTGTTTTTTTTTGAAGGGTACCACTCATTCACACACTCCCCCTCCTCACACAGCAGCATCCTGAGCAGGTCTTCAAACTCATTTCCACTTTAAAACCAGCAACAGGTTGAGAGCACCATGCCGAGCAAAAGCCAGTATCTGCGCCCCCGGCTCTGCACGCTGGAGAAGGGGGACAACGGCTACGGCTTCCACCTCCACGGGGAGAAAGGTAAGACGGGGCAGTTCATCCGGTTGGTAGAGCCCGACAGCCCGGCTGAAACCTCGGGGCTCCGCGCCGGAGACCGGCTGGTGTTTGTGAACGGGGAGGACGTGGAGAACGAGAGCCACCAGCAGGTCGTGTCCCGGATACGAGCCACCGTGGGCCGGCTGGAGCTCATAGTGGTGGACCCGGACACGGAGCAGCTGCTGAAGAAGCACAACATGAAGTGTCTGCAGGAGTATGTGACCGACGGTGTCCCGTTACCTTTCGACGAAGAAGAAGAGGAGGAGGAGGAGGAGGAGGTGATGGTGGAGGAAGAGGAGGTGGTGGTGAGAAAGGAGCAGCAGCAGCAGGAGGAGGAGGAGGTGGAGGAGGAGGAGAAGGAAAAGAGGGACGAGGTGGAGGTGGAGGTGGAGGAGGAGAAGGAGAAACAGGAGGAGGAGACACCCAGGGAGTCCACGCCGGTGCCGGAGAGTAACGGAGAAATCCACGGGCACGTCGAGAAGAAGCTGAGCATCAACTCTGAGAAGGTGAGCCTTTACTTTACAGACACCTGAACGCACCACAGAGGGGACATAATAGGGGCTCTGTCAGCTGCTTCCAGCCCGTGGGCAGGGTCATCAGGCTGGGCATGAGCTGTGGGCGAGAGGACAAACAACCAGGTTCACCTCCGGGGTCAAAGACCAAACCTGTGACCCCCCTTTTTACCCTTTCTGTTATTACAGAGGTGCCACATGGCTTCAGTATGAAAAACAACCATAGCACATATCTGACATTGCTCAACCGTCCACAACAAACAACAGGAAATACTTAGAGTCCCCAAAAAATCCTCAGAAATGAGTCTCTAGATGAATTTCTCCAACCTTTGATCTTCGTCTGTAAAACATTGTGGCCTCCGCAGTGGCCACTTGTTGCTCTGGTCTGTGCATGTGAACTCATTAAAAAACACTCGAGCTGAAGAGGGTCCCTCCAGTCTGGAACATCTGTGCTCCCTCACTGCATCCTGGATGTTTACCCCCGAGGCTGTTTTCTGTCTTTCTGTCTGTAGGTGGGAAGAAGAAGAAGAAGAAGAGGAAGGCGCAGAGAAGACACCGCTGTGGTCTTTCTCTGTAAACATGTCGTCCTGTGCATCTCATTTAACAAGTTTCGGTTTAAGCTTTTCTACATGTTCAGGGTGTGTTTGTGATGATCCAGGAGCTGACGGGAGGTCAGAGAGGTCAAAAAGTTTAGGAGTTAGAGTTTGGAGACTGGCATTTTGGCTGCAAACATCTACCCTCTTTCTGCGAGTTAGTTGATACCACTCAACAGTAAACATGAAGCTACCCTCAGCTGTTAGCTTAGCTTAGCACAAAGACTGTTTTGTCCATGACGAAACAACAGTTACTGCACCCGCTCGTAAAACAGTCCTTCTCTTAACCACATTAACCACATGTATGGATTAAACAAACAAGATAGCCTTTTGGACAGAGCCAGGCTAGCTGTTTCCCTCTATTTCCAGTCTTTGTGCTAAGCTAAGCTAGCCGTGCAGACACAAGAGTAGTACCAATCGTCTCACTTAATGCTGAAAAGCAAATTAACCAATTAAAGTTGCGTGGCATCTGTTCAAAACTCAAAGGTATTCACTCTATAATGATGTTAAACAGACAAAAACATGAAGCCTTCACACAAATATTCAGATTTCTTTTTGAATTACCTTCCTAAACATCTTATTAATTACCAAAAGTTCCAGATTAATCGTCTGCTGAGAGTTTAATCAGTTATTTGACAGATTGTCTGAGCTTGAGCTGCATTTCGCTTAAAAAAATTAGAGCTCCAAGTAACAATTAGCTTCATTATTGATTAATATATGGATTCTACATCCATCATTCTTGTCCACAAATTGCCCACGGTGATGTCTTCGAATATGGTGATTTGTCAAACCAGCAGTCCAAAACTCAGATACATTCAGTATAACATCACAGAAGACAAACAAAACTGGACAATATTCATATTTTTAGAAGCTGGAATTAGAGAAATTTAGACTAAAAAGGCGAATTATCAATAATTATCAAAATTGTTGTTTCAGCACCATCTCTGCATGTTTGGTCACCATATCCAAAAGAATATTTTTTATTTTCTCAGAGATTTTAACATTCATTTGTGAGAAAGGAAAAGATGTTGAGGCTCACACCGATGTTGCTTGCTCGCTCGCTCTCCTTACATGAACCCAGCTTTTCAGAGGAAACTGAAATCTCACATTGTGATCACTGAAGCTCTGCTGAGCCTCTCAGCTGCTTCCTCGCCTCGTCTCCTTCGTAATAATAACAGCGCATGTGGGGCCTTTTCAGAGTTATGTTTCAGGTATTTAAAAGAGATGTTTCCCCTCGCGGAGCTTGCATTTGTGCACAGCCGGGTTATGTTGTTTGTCCGAGGAATATACAGCGATTGTTCCCGTGTTTACTCTTGATACTCTCCACAGATGGCCTAATGGAGCTGTGGCGGCACAGCTCACACTGGCACGCAACCCAGAGGGAAGCGTGTGTCGAAACAAACAATAGCAGTCCGAACAAACTCATTCACAGCGTTCGGATTTGTAATTTCAAAGCAGCCTCGCAGAGTTTGACATTTAGAGCACGAATCATACTTAAGAGCTGGGACTTTTTTCTTCATACAAAGGCTCAGTGTGTAGAAAACCAAGATTTTTCACAGGCTGAAGAAGTTACTAAGGGACAGATGACTCAGCAGAGTGTCTGAGAGTGTAAATTAGACTCGAGGGATGCAGTTTAGAGTCTGCTGTGTCTCTATGTTACAGTCAGAGGCACCTCAGGGTATGTTTTTCGCATTGACTCGGCTCTTTGTGGAATTTTCTTCCTACATCCTGTCCGGCATTCCTGTACCAGGCCAATAACACACACACACACACACACAGAGCACAAACACACTCATGTACAGCCTTGGTAGACACACACACACACACAGGTCACACTGACGTCCGTACTCCGCCTCGTCTGGCCTTCGTCTTTGAAGCGACACAAAAGAGGGTTCGAGAGAGCGACGCCTTCTCCGGAAACAAGAGGAGCCTCGCTGCTCAAGGTTGCCATGGTTATGCTGATGATCAGTGTGTGTGTGTGTGTGTGTTTGTGTCTGTCTGTGTGTGTGTGTGTGTGTGTGTGTGTGTGTGTGTGTGTGTGTGAAGATGGAGGTAGGCAGCAAAAAAAAAAAAAAGTGAGACAAAGCAGAGGAGGTGTGAAAAAATGGAACGAGCAGGTCAAAAAACATGGAGCTCGGCGCTGTCGTCAGCGTGGAGACAAAACACTCAGCTCCAAAGGTCGACGTTTTGTTTACCAGGCGGTAAAATTTTTACTCAGCCTTTGTGGAGCACAGTGAAGTAACAGCGGATGCTCTCTCGCTCAGATAGCATTGCAAATGTACGTCCGTCAATTTATCCAGAAACTTGTGGAAACAGGTTGTGTTGTGGTTTCATTTGATTCAGTCAAAAGCAGTGGGAACGGATCAGTAGATCAAAAACGATCCCCTTGGTTCATTACAAATTGAAGAACAGCTTCACATTTTTTAAGATTTTGAGATTTTGAATCTTTAATTTTGATAGTCGCAGCTGAAGAGTGACAGGAGGGTAAGGAGAGAGACGTGCAGTGGAGGTCCACAGGTCGTTTGCACTGAAGAAAACATTAGGAAATGATTTTTTAATGGCCAGTATGAACAGGATGAAGGATTACAGCGTCATGTGCAGAGCAGTTTTGAGTGTGGTGACGCCTGCTATATCCACATCAGCAGTTGTATTGATTGCTCATATAAAACTCATTTATCAGGAGTCAGGTCTGCAAACTCAAGGGTCGATTTGCAGCACGTGCCGCTGCCGCCGGGTCAAGGTTATGCTGTTTCATTACAAACACGAGGTCAAGCCTCAGATAAGTGATTTTTATTATGTGCTGTACAAATAATCACACAGATTCCTGTTGGCATTTTACACCACTGATAGTATAAAGAATGGATGTCGTGTCCGTGATGTGCACAGTTTTGAAGCTCAAATTCTGTGGCCATCTTGGCAGTCTGGCCTCTGGCTGAATGACCCCTGGTTGCTCAAATAAACCCCCTGTAATGTCAACCAAAGCGTCCACACTGTTAATTCTGCATAACTTTAAGCGTTAATATAATTTGAACAGGTGACTTCTATAAAAATTCACCCTCAGTACAGTTGTCATGAACGTAGAAATTAGCTATAAAGACCAAAACTGTTTTTTGTACCAGGCTGTAAACATGTTTATTTCTGCTGTGAAGTTGGACATTTTAACATGGGGACTTATGGAGACTGACTCGTTCTGTAGCCAGCCTCAAGTGGACGTTTGAGGAACTGCAGTTTTTGGCACTTTGCTGCTTGGTTACAGCGAGAAAAACTTCACTGCTTCACTGCACATATGGGTGTCTGACTGGTGTTGTAAAAAAAGTGAACCCGTCCTTTAATCTGCTTAATTGTTGAGTCTCACAAGAGGCACCTCCAGATTTCTTATTTTGTCCTGCCAGCAGTCCAAAACACAAAGACGTGTCATTAACAGTGATATAAAGCAGAGAAAATCTCGTGTTTGAGAGGGTGGAAACAGTTCATGTTTGTAATTTATCCTCGATTAATGACAGCTCGCAGATTAGTTGTTTCAGCTGTAATGAAAAGCAGGTGATTTTACTTGACCTGTCGATGTCAAACTCCATAAAATGAGTGTTTATTTAATGCAGAAGCACATTAAAATGCATCTGCGTCACCACAGAGCTCTCGCTGTTTCTACAGTGATTCATTCAGGCTGAAGAGAGCGAGGCAGAGTGTGAGGGTGAGAAGTTTTTTTTTTATTATTATTATTTGGGAGTCTTCCTGAATGGTTGCTTACATAAGACCGTGTTTAAACACTAATTACAGGAGAGGAAGGGCGCTCGTGTCAGATGAAATCGACCACGGCTTGATGAGATCTGTTGTTTGTAAGAGTGTGTGACGTCTCTGACGAAGGTGCGATTCTCCGAGCGTGTCGACTTCCAGCAAACTCTAGGAATGAGACAAAAAAGAGGGCGACTTCATGTCGACGTGCCTCTCCTCTAATCTGCACATTCACATAAAACCTGCTTATTAAAGAACTTCGAGTCTCCCACTGCTTTCACCACACATGCTTGACTTTGTACGTGGGGAGAGAGCGAGGTCCTTTAATTGAACGGGACGACGTGTTTTCCCTAAACAAATCATCCTCGGGCTGTTGTGTGGGAGGATTCAGGCTATATTTGTGTGCACAGTGCTGTACGGCCTTCGGTGCATGACAATGGTCCTTTAAACTGGCTTTAGTGTAGTTCGCTTTGTGTGTGCCACCTGAAGTTAATCATGTTTTCACATCCGTGACATTTACTGAACATTTAGAGGATTTGTTCAGCTACTTTACACCCTATCTGTGCGAGTTTACGTCCAACTTTTATCACGTCTGTCAGGAATAGACTCTCTGTTTATAGAATAAACGTCAGCGTTCGCTGATTATTTGTCGTGCATTAGAGGCAGAAATAGCCACACCTAGACTAAGTATTCGAGCCAGGATGGTTTTAGGGGTGTGTTTTCTGGCTGCCTGCTGCTGTCTGTGGGAGTCTTGGACGTTTGTGCTCGTTTCCTGTCATTGTTGTCCCCACCCTGTTGTCTTGATCCTCTTCTCCCACCCCCCCAGCAGCTCGTAGCGGGACGGTTCAACTCCAGCGTGAAGGTTAGAGAAACCGTCTCACCACGACTGCAGCAATGAAAACAGAATCTGAAATATGATAATGCAACGACACAGACGTTGAATCGCGGCTCAAAGCAAACAGCATTTGTTGGGTTCATCGTCATTGAAGTCTTTGTGACAAATCCAGGTATTGTCCCTGCTCTGTTGAGGTAATGCTGTCATTGTGTTTGTCCAACAGGATCAGATGCCCTCCCATGATTCATTCAGTCCAGGCCGCACACAGTCGCTTGACGTTTGCTTTGCATGCGTTGGATTTATATTTGTTCTGCGTGGGCGTTTTCACATTAATGTATGTGCATGTGTTGGCTGGTGTGTGTATGTGAGAAAGTTTTGGGAGTTCCCTCTCGTGCTCTTTGTTGATTGTTGGGCAGTGTGTCCCGGGGGAAGTGGTCCTCATGATAAGATATGGAGGGACGGCTCCGCTGTGTTTCCAATCCAGGATTTGTGCTTTCTCAGGTGTAATCTCAGGTGATCAGCAGGTGTGATGTGTGAACAGAGGAAGGTAATGAGTCCCAAAATCAGGCACAGATACATTAACATACAGTAACAATGAATCTATACTAAGATAAACAAAACCACACTCTCACATGCTGTTTCGTTCAGGTTGTGTTCAAGTCACCACCACGAGACACTGGCAGTCTTTAAACGTTGACACACTTCTTCTGTTTTGTGTGTATTCTGGGCGTGAATTTGAGAATAAGTCGTGATACAATACTATCAACAAAACGTTGCTCAAGATAACCAGCAGTGTTTTGCAAGACGGTCACGTACGATGGATTACAATGTCTGTTTAGGAAAGAGGCGAGGGGAGCATACTTATTATCAGTAAGAGAAACTGTGAGTGCCAATGTTCATTTTTTAAGTATGTCCGGGGGCAGTTTTTTGTCTTTTTATTGGTAGACAGTGGAGCACTGACAGGAAACAAGGGGAGAGAGACGAGTGGGGAAGACATTCTTCAAAGGTCTGCAACCAAGACCTTGTAATTTCATGGTCAGAGCCTTAAAGGACAACCATGTTCTTGCTTTGTGTACCATTGTTTAAATGGTAATGAAGGATACAGTTCGGCCTCCTCTCATCAAACATCACGCTCTATCAAATAATGTTCGTCTCTGCACTTGCGGAAACTTCTCGGTGACGTCAGTCCAAACAACAGCACCACTGTCCCGTCCCCACGGTCAAGACCGGCGTGGCCCAGGCCAGGGGTGGAACCTGAACCCTGTCTGTCTGCGTGGGTGGGTGGGTGGCGGGTGGTTGTTGGTGGTGGGACGGTGGGGGTGTTTTAGTTGCTGATTGGGTCCCATGGGATTCTGGACGGAGACTCTACAATGCCACATTCCATTTCCCTCTACATTCTGCTGAAGGTTCACCACCCCTGGTCGGACAATGAGCCGGAGGGCCTCGCCCTGCCGGTGGGAGGCGGGAGTGGGGTGGGAAATGACTCGCTGCTTGCCTTGAAATAGACTCACCCCCTGCTGTACACCTCCCTTCCCACCGTACGACACAGAGACAACCAAGACAGACCAAATGAATGTATATTGTTGGTGTTATTTATGAACACTGAATGGTACCAAACTAAGGAAATGTAAGAAAATAAATCCAAGAATACATCAGATTGTTTTAAGTCAACAATCTGTGATTTAGTTTGCTGATACCTCCAAGGCTGAGACTTCTGGTGGAAAGCTCACTTCGGGTTGGGAGTTAGTTGTTTCCCCACGCGAGGGAGTTCAAGCGTCCTGGGATCTTATTCACCAGCAATAACAGAGTGTGAGATGGAGAAGGACAAAACTCTCGATTTTCCAGTCTGTCTACGTTCCAAACATCACCTACGGTCATGAGGTGACGCATGTGGCCGAAAGATAGGGTTAGGAAATCGGAGTAGAGTTCAGATTAGCTCAAGTCATCGCTGTGCCTCAGCTGCTAGCATGGTTGTAGACTCTTCTTGTTTGGCTCTCAATGTGAGCGTGACAATCCCATCAGCCTCAGCTGTACTTTGCGTTTGGTGCAAAGTACAGCTGGTGAGCCATTTTGTCATTTTGTTCAGATGTTTTCTGTCCAGAGACAAGCAAACTTTCATCAACTCATTACCTCGCATTTTACATGCACCGGGACACAGATTAGACACGTTTCCAGTAAGAGTAGCCTCAATAATACAAGTAAAGGGCACGACTTTCTCTTCAGTAGTAACTCCCAGTGTCTCAACCCTGCTAACGCCTTCGGCTTCATCGTTTCCCACCACCTACATGCTCCACTAACAGCTGCACGCAACAACAAGTGGGGATTGTGGAAAAATGTAGAAACTCCTGAACTCAGGTCAAAGTCCCCTGAAGAGTCAGTTACTGCGGTTTTAATAAACCGGACACTGCAGGACTCGCCGTGTGGAGCTAATGCTGGTTTCAGGTCTGAAGGGTGGAGGGTCAGAGACAGGAAGACTGGTCGAGGAGATAAAACTTGTTGACTCTGGTTTGTGGTTGGCTGCATGCAGACAAACTGAAGATGGAGGCTGCAGAAGACCCTTGAGAAAAGGCATTTTGCCGAGGCCTCTCTGTGGTAATCAAACCTCTCCATTTGGTCTTATCAGCGCCTGTTTCCCTGCTGTGATGACTGACGTTACTTTTCTATTTTCAGGACTTCCCCCTAAAGAGTCTATTGTAACGGGAACCCTCTGCAAAACTTTTCTTTGGTGTCTTTTGTAGAGCCGGTTTGTCCCATCCTCAAATGGACTGGGGTTGGGTGGGGGGACAGTAGGGTGCTTTGTTCCCCCCTCCGCCTGCCTCGCAGCTGGTTCAATGGTCCAGCTTGAAATCCAACACCCCCATCCTGCCCTGAGAGAGTGGTGCACTCTGCACGCTCAAAGAGGACAAAACGTGTGCTGTGCTGGTTAAAAAGGCACCAGGTTTACATCAAACATTTATTAAGTCTGCCCTTGAGCACGTTAATCTCCGTCAGAAGAAAACTACACATGACAATCACAAGGAACGAGGAAGGGGAGGCCGACGGTTGGTCGTGTCACTGAGTAACCGCAGTGCCTGGCTGGGTGTCGCTTCAGTGGTTATTCTTTATGCTGATCAAAGAGGTTGAACTCTGCAGCGACAGTGAAGGGTGGAGGCTGATTTAGAGGTCGTATCTGCATACACAGATCAGCTGAGCGCGACAGGTTTCAGTTGGTGATTTGCAAGACTCGTCAGTGGGGTGTTGTATGTAATTATAGGAGTCTTCTTTTTTTTTCCCCAGGGTGAAACAAAAAGAGTAGTTGAGTCACAGAGACTGTATGTGTGCTCCTTTAGTAAAGGCCTGTAGTTACGCATCAGTCCGCTGGCCAAGTGTGAGGAAAATATGAAGCAACTGGCAGGCCGGAGTGGCAGAGACTGAATCGCTCGCAGCTACAGCGCTCCTCTGTCAGAGGGAGTCAGCAGGAGAGCCTGACAGATGCAAATCTACAGTGGCTGAGTCAGAGGGTGGCAGCGGGTGATAAACATGATGGATGGTTATTATGGAGGTGGTTGGTTGCTTTTTTAACACTCCCCGAGAGGGTTTGAAAGGTGGAAATCAATCTGGCTTCTCAAACACTCACCTGCGGGCACCTCGAAGGCTCTTTATGTGCTGTAATGTGCACAGAAATGCCGACCTTTAATCATTTTTTAACACACCGGTGGCGTGGCTCTAGGGATGTCTGTTGGTCAGTCCACAGGGATTGCCGTGAGGTTTACATCCATGTTCCTCTCAGGATGACGTTTCATGACAAAACCTGGGCCGCACCTTGGTGCTGTGAACCAGGAAGGTTCCTGGTTTGGCGTTTCCGTGGCGAGTTTGCATGTTCTCTCCATGTTTGTGTTCGCTCTCTTTGACGCTTTTATCCAAAGCTACCGTGCGACAGTGGTCATGTTAGTGCAGCAATAAGTATTACTCAAAGATAGATTTAGCATGTCCAGTTGTTGGTAGTGTCGGAGAGGAGGTGCTGTCTGAAGAGCTGGGTCTTTTTGAAGGTAGAGAGGGACGACCCTGATACAACACACGAGAAACTGCTTCCTCCCACAGTCCAAAGACACAAACTTAACAGGTTAATAGGTGACTCTAAATTACCCGTAGGTGTGAATGTGAGCATGTTTCTCTCTGTGTGCCCTGTGATGAGCTGGCTAACTTGTCCCTAACCCGCCCAAAGCCTGCTGGGTTTGGCTCAAACCTCCACAGCCCTGATGAGGATAAGCTGGAGCTCTGCCGCACTCAGTTGTTAAACTATCAATAGCGAGGCTGTCCTTCATGTTTCCATGTGAAGGACACTGGCCTACATAAAGCTATTTCACCATTTTAACCATTGAAATCAGCATAATTCAGGCTAATCTGACACTAATGTGCATGCATCAGCCTGACTCAGTTCAGAGAGCTTCTAGCTGTCCTATATGTAGACAGCATGCTCTTGTCATGTGAGCTTTAAAAAGAATAATTTGTAATGTCACCTCTTGTTACTAAACTCATTCGATTTGTCTTTTATTCATAACAACGTAAAAAACAAGCGATCTTTTGCATGAAAACACGTGTGATCTCTGAGCTGTATAAACTGTTTTCAAAGCTTAAAAAGCTCAAATATTCGCAGTTACATTCCAGACAGCCAAGATTTTCCACAAATTATTATTTATAGGATTTTAGGAATTCAGTAACTCAGTAACTAAGAGCAGCTCCACATACTCGTGGAGGTCGCTGCCTGCAGCTGCATCAGAGGCCTCAGAGTTGAACTCAAGTATGTTATCTCTCGGTGTTCGCAGCTTCCTGAGGACGAGTCTAAAACAGAAGTCTGGGTGTGGAACCTGCAAACACTTAAAAACACACAGAGAGACAACAACTGTGTGCCGGAGCGGCAGATGAAGTGAGATTTACGAGGCGGCCGCGTGACTCAGAAGTGTGTTTTGAGAATATTAACTCTGGTCCTGGTTTTGTTTTGGAGTGATTGGTATTCAAAACCTGAGTCTGAGCAGCGGAGACAGAAACACTCTAAAAAGCAGCAGCAGCAGCAGCAGCAGTGAAGCTGATTCAATAGACACAAGTGGAAACAAATATGATGCAACTCTCCTTTCAACATTTGGACTGCCCTGTGTTACTTCACTCTGTGTCCACCCAAACCAGCGTTAACACTCGTTCAGCTGGTGCTAAACAACAACATGTTAGTAACTGATGATACAAAGAGGTGCATATCAATGTTTTAGGGCCAGAACTACTCCAAGAAAACATCATGATACACAGTGTACATTTACAGTACGTCACAATCTGTCAATGAACACAAACTGTGTACAACGTTTACTTTTGTTCACAACATTATTAGATAAATGTGATAAACCGGTGCGCCTTAACACTCACGCGTGCTGTTCAGAATGTAAACATCCACCGGAAGAAGAGTTCAAGAGTTAAAATGTCTGCAGCAGATAAAAGACACACCGGTACATGTTAAAATGAGGACTTAAAGGCCCAGTGTTAGGAGTTATTATGTTTTTAAAGAGTTAATGTCACTTGTAGCTTCCCAAAGTGCTATTTGAAGCCGATAAATATGTGGCGCTGCCCACCGCCATCACTAATTAATGCTTTTTATCTCATTTATATGAAGAAAAAAGTGTAAAAACAACAATTCACCCATATTAGAGGGTGGCCTGACTATTTTTTTGGCTATGAGCAGTTGCTAGGCAACCAGAGCAGACTCCAAGAAGTTACTCATCTCAGTGAAGAAACAATCTGGCACATGAGACGCTGTAAAACATTCAATTGTTGGTTTTCCTCCATCACAGTCTGTTTTGGAGTCATATCTCATGTTTACAATGGGTGACGAGCTGAGTTCAGATTTGCCTCGTGGTCACGCTGCCCAGCGTTTCTGTTGATGCGTGACCTCTTTTATTAGATGTCTGATACAGACATGAAAGCCTCCCTTGTGTGTGTGTGTGTGTGTTTTTGCATACATTTAGGTGTGTTTTTTGTATATCGATTTCTCTTTCATGTCAGGAAGTTGAGCCAGCGCAGAAGGAAGCATATTGAGGGAAGATGTGTCAGCAGTTCCTGTTCAACACTTCCCTCCTCAAAGGAAAGTTTGTGTCACAGACGGAGTGCGTTCACTATTTTTCTGGGCCGACAGGAACATTTCACACAATAGAAAACGTGATACTCAGAAATATGAGGTAATGAGTGTGAGCCACAGATGAGATGATGTTGAACTGAATGCAGCAAACTAAATCTGAGGAAGTACTTCCACATATCGCGTGGTGCTTGTGGATGATTTAGGGACTGGGTAGTACTCTAAACAAAATAAAGAGTCTGAGAGGAAGTATACAAATCTTCCTGAGGCTAAGAGACACAAATATTTAGTTGTACTCAGCTCACATCGCTCTGTTTTAGCCACAAGCCTCGGACAGCTGTGTTCACCTTCTGTCGCAACATTACATTGTTGTTAAGACGTAACACAAGCAATGCAACATTTCTCAAGTCGTCCAGGTCCTCGGTTCCCCTCCCGGCATGTGTGTGTTCAGCAGATTCCACAGATTTCAGCCCCTCGTGGAGATTCTTCGGCCCTCCACTCCTCTCAGACACAAACCCTCCTCTGTTGTCCCTGCCAGAGCCTCTCTCAGCCCTCTCTCTCCCTGCAAAGGGACAACCAACGTCAACCAGAGTGCCTGACGAGTGTCGGGGAGTCTGATGCCAAGGCTGCAAGTGTGCGTTGATGACACTCGACACTCCAATACAAGACACCTAAAGATCCCTAAACTGTTGCAATAATCTGATTCATGGTGAAAATAGAAGCTCTGTTTGTGAGTTCAGAGGAGGGAAGGTCAGTCATAAGAAACACTGAAACATTCGTTCAAACCGACAGCAGCCAAACTAACCGTGTACCAAAAGAAAAGAGAGAAGAGACAGTCCGTACTCTGAAAGAACTCGTTAAAAAAAGGTTGTTTTATTTGAGGTTTGAGTGTAACGCTTGGGTGAGTGTGAAGGACGTGCAATCAAAGGCGTTTTTGTGTAATCAGTTACCATTATGATGTAGAGCTCTTATCAGGATCAGCAGGGATGAGCACAGAGACGTCCAATCTGCATCCCTGATGAGAACACACTCACGCCGCATTTAACGTGTTACATCTGATGTTTTTGTTCAGGACATGCAGACGTTATGCGAAAGGACCTCTGGAGAAGTGACAGGAGTTTAAAGGAATGCTTTTGCATCCTGGGAAATACGCTTATTCGCTTTAACGCTGACAGTTAGATGAGAAGGTTGACACCACTCTCATGAAGCTACAGCCAGCAGCCGATTAGCTTAGCTTAGCATAAAGACTGGAAACAGAGGGAAACAGCTAGCCTGGCTCTCCTCTCTGCACCTCCATATCTTACTTCATACATTCAATCTCATTTGTTTAATTCATACAAATGAGATATTAATTCATGCAGTTGCTGGACTGGTTACTTCCTGAAGTCTCCACTGGTTGCCTAGCAACTGGTTGACACTTTTTTTGTATGGATTAAACAAACTATTCATGAGTAAGGTCGAGCTAAGGTCGGGACAAGCTAGGTGTTTTATTTCCTTTTGTACAGAGCCAGGCTAGGTGTTTCCCCCTGTTTACAGTATTTATGCTAAGCTACGCTAACCGGCTACTGGCTGTTGTTTAAAGACGAGAGCGGTGTCGATCCTCATGTATAATTTCAAGTCTTAATATAATTTGAACAGGTGAGTTATATATAAATTCACCCTCAGTACAGTTGTCATGAAGGGGGAAACTAGCTATAGAGACCAAAACTGTTTTTTGTACCAGGCTGTAAACATGTTTATTTCTGCTGTGAAGTTGGACATTTTAACATGGGGACTTATGGTGACTGACTCGTTCTGTAGCCAGCCTCAAGTGGACGTTAAATGCGATGTGAGTGTGTTTGAGGAACTGCAGTTTTTGGCTTTGCTTCACAGCCACAGAGGTTTCCGCCTTGCATAAAACCTGTTGCATAAGTCCCTCTTTCACTGGCTGAATTGATAAACACAAATGTCACATCACACAACTTCTTGGAAATGAAAATTCACAGTTTGACTCTCATGCTGAGTCACTTTCTTGCAAAAAGTTTACATTGTTTACATTCATTCTGTTTCTTCTTTGTAACTGGCGATAAAAAGGTGACCCATCACATTGTTTTTCTTCAGGTGTTTTACTGAGAAGAAGAAAACAGTCAGTTCTTGGCAGAGGTGGGCGGGGTGTTAGCTTGAAACAGTTATGTTACATAAAGTAGGGAAGTGACAATCTGCTGGAAATATGAGAGAAAGTGTCGAGTCAGTCTCAGTTCATTTATGTCCACCGATGACTTGATGTAGCTTTAATCAATTAGCCTCCTGCCCGTTTTATGTATAAAATGAGTCACTCATGCTGACTTATTTATAGAAGCTGTTCATTGTCTTCAAGTGTTCGGTTGACAGAAGGCGGGAGCAAACAGGGAGTGATGTGGAGGGAGTGTCAGGTCAGATTTTGTCACCGTGACAAAGATTATCTTGACCAGTCTCTCCTGTATTTAACTCCAAACCATTAAAGACCCCTCCGCTAAATAAAGAAACTGCTTCATCCACACAGCGGAAGGGAGTTTCTCAGTTTGAGCTCCAGTTTTTTCCTGGATGACAATACAGCTCTAACTCTTCCTGCCATCCCAGAGCGGGACTGGACGTGACGGGGTGATGGGGGGGAGGGCGGTCAGAGGTCAACGCCCAGCTTCCATTGTCCTCCTCGGAGCCTGGAGAGAGCAGGGCTCCCGAACCACACCGGAACTTGGTCCCTTCCTCAAAAGCCGACAAGGCCAAAGTCGAGTCGAGCTGACTGCCTCCGGCCGCCTTCCACCCCCCTTCCCCAAATTCTCCGCAAACCTTTCCCAGCAGACCTCCAATCACATGCCTCAGAGACCCTCTTCCTTCCTGGCGAGCTGTTTGGAGTCACGTGGAGTCCAAACAGCAGCCCCGAGTTTACTCATGATTGTCAAAAACACACCGCACAACACATCAGCATGCAGCAGCCACCTGTATGTTCAACCTCGGCTTTATATTCATGGTTAACGATTCACAGGAGCTCTCCGTAATCTTTGTGCCGCTCGTACTTCCTGAAGAGACACCCATGTTGGAGGTATGGTAAAGTTTTGGTCTGCTGACGCATGTCACATCGAGTGTGTTGACACTTTCTCTTTCTCTCTCCTCTGGCCTCTTCCAGGAGGCGTGTACTGAACTGCGGCCACGTCTCTGCGTGATCCAGCGAGGGTCCAACGGGTATGGCTTCAACCTGCACAGTGAGCGGGCGCGGCCGGGTCAGTACATCCGAGCTGTGGATGAGGACTCTCCAGCAGAGAGGGCAGGCCTGCAGCCCAAGGACAGGATAGTACAGGTACTTTTTAATAAGCATACTCAGCATGAGAGGGGACATTTAGAAAACTTATTAATGTTCTGGTGAGTTAGAAACTCCTCGAACAGGCTGGCAGATTTTGGTCTTATGTAACAAGCATTAATGCAAGTCCTTGGCAGTTTTAAGGAAACTGACTTTTCAGCTAATCTTTATGAGAAGCGACACAAAAATATCCATCCAAAGAGTGTATCCTGATTAGTCTGCCATACTTCCGCTCCAGGCAGCCTACAGGGATAAAAATAAAGAAGAATGGTGCAACGTTTGATTGGGTCTGTTCACTTTCTAATAGAAAATCGAGGCTACACTAATTCATTTTTATTTGGTGTGATGTAACCTTTGAGGCTAAATCTCAATATCAGCTCTCAAAATAAACATTAAGAAATCCTAAACTGGTTCTGGATTAAATACAAAAGTAACCAGATTGAGGGAGTGGCTTCATATAAAAAGTTAATTTTAAAGTGCAGTGGTGAAAAATCAAGAGCCAAGAGACGATCTGGAGAAAGCGTTTATTTTTGTAGAACAATACACCAAAAATACAAAACAAGAAAAGTATCGCAGACATGTGGGAAAAAAACAACAGTGATAGGAGTTTAAAGGAATATTTTGAGATCTCTGGAAATACACTGATTAGCTTTAACGCTGACAGTTAAATGAGACACCACTCTGAAGCCGCAGCCAGTTAGCATAGCTTAGCATAAAGACTGGAAACAGATGAAAACAGTTAGCATGTCTCTGTACAAAGTTATCAACAACCTGTCTACCAGCACCTCTGAAGCTCACTTCATACACTTAACTCATGTTTAATTTATACAAAAACCGAATGCAGGTGCTGGACTATTTTCTTGTCCAGGCGCAGTCACTTCCTGAAGTCTCCACTGGTTGCCAGGCAACTGGTAACTAGCAACAGCTTAGTTACTAGTTATTTTACAAATTCACAAAACGTGAAAATGTACAAATTAAGTTGAAGTGATTCGATGATTAATCGATTGAAACCTAATTGGATTTTATTTTATTTTGATAATTATTGAAATCATTATTCACAATTCCAGCTTTACATACGTAAAGATTTTCTGCTTTCCTTTTAATTATTTAAAAAAAAAATCCAAATTAATTTGTAATAATTTTGAGATTTGTGCAGCACAGGTGTTGATCAGGTAATTGACTAAAATGGTCAGATCTATAATAATAATAATAATAATAATAATAATAATAATAATAATAATAATCACAAGTCAGCTTCACCTCAACCAACAACTAACCAAAAGTACAATCCTGTCTCTCCTCACATCACTCTCACCTTCAGGTGATTATACAGTGATGAAATCATAAATAGACCCCCACAAATCTTACACACACTAATGCACAAGTAATAATAATAATAATAATAATAATCTAGTGAAATAATATTAAAACAGTCGTGAGACGTTTTTCTGTGTTTACTTTTTTAAACTTGTATTTACCTGATGACACTCATATTTTCATAAGTGACATTTTCACTTTTACTTGTATTTTTACATTGTTGTACTTTTACTTTAGTAAATCATCTCTCCCTCCTCCACTGCAGGGAAAATAATCTGACTGTTCCACATTAGAAAATATTCTCCGGTTATGCAGGTGGTCTCTGGACTCTTTCCTCAAAGTTAACTGTGTGCGCTCAGAGGAATGTGAAGTGAACTAACAGCCGCTGTGTGGGGTCTTAAATCCCCCCTCAGAGGACTGTAACATGAATAATCAGCTTCTTAACTGGTCTGGGGTCTGCTCTGACCACCTTCCAGTATACAGCGGCTTACAGAGATGCATAAAAACAAATAAATATATATAATTACAGAGTAAATTCCTGTAATTTCACAGGAATTTACTTTCCACATCATATAAGTGTGGCTGCAATGTAGAATTCTTAAAATAAACTTGATTGAAAGCAATTAAAATGTTTGATAAAAGTTGATTTTGTGGAGCTAAAAATCACAGTTTTCACAGCACAGTGTGTCCTCATGTATCCTTATTGTCCTTAAATAGATATTACAACCATAAAACCATGTGGTTTTTAATATCAGACATCCTACTCCCGTTTATTTTAAGCCAACATCTCACAATAAAAGTCTCTGACTCATCTGTGAATTACATTTTTGTGCACATGTAGTCAAATCCGAGCGCCGTACACGCCTTCACGCACTCCCTAAGGAAACAGAGAAGAACAAGAGTAAAGAAAGAGGATAGACGGATTAAAAGTAGCAGAGAGTTTGAGGTCTGGTGAGGGGCTTCTAGTCCCCCAGAGGGCCTCCAGACAGCCACACCACCCACTGAGGAGCGGGGCTTTGTGGGGAGCGGACAGCCATTGTTACTGCTGTTACTGGCCAAGCAGCTATTGTCCAGCTTCCTCTGTGGGACTGGCTTACACATGCAGGTCCACCCTATGACCTAAACACACTCTCTCACACACACACACACACACACACACACACCCTTTGAGACATTTCTAACATGCTTTCCCATGGTGATTTTATCCCAGAAGTCTCAGCTGGTGTGGGCGGGAGCCACCTGACATGTTGAGTTACTGTATAGCAGAGAGTTAAAGTACAGCTGTCACACAGTCAAACGCCACAAAACATGTAAACACGGCGGATGAAAAGTTGATTTAAAGGACAGAAAATCATAATTTCGATGCTTTTGAGGATTGTTTTGTAAGTTAGCCGAGGAATGTGTGTGTGCGTACGTGTCTTTGTGTGAGGACACACAGGATTTCCTGCCCTGGCAGACAAAGAGATAATACTGAAAAAAGAAATCCTGATAGAGATAAAACAAAAACAGTTTGTCCACTTCTGCGTGGGAACAAAGACAAAAAAGAAACATCTTGTTTTAATGTTTTAAAAAATGTATAATCTGTTTTTCAGGTGAACGGCGCATCCGTGGAAGGGAAGACACATTCAGAAGTAGTTGCCGCCATTAAAGTCGGCGGGAACGTGGTCCATCTGCTGGTGGTGGACCCCGACACAGACGCCTTCTTCAAGAGATGCCGCGTGGCCCCGACCTCGGACCACATCACCGGTGAGGCGTCGGAGGAGTTTCTTGGCTGCTTTAATTCCTTTTATATCTTTTTTTTTTTGAGTCGCTCTGTCCTCCGTGGATGTTTTCTCTGCCAAGAAACACAGACACAGACGGAGACAGAGCCGCTTCCTGCCCTCACCACCACCTCATGTCGATGGCCCGTGGTGAAAGTTAATCTTTTAGACATAAATAGATCAGATCAGACAGATCAGAGTCGGATCGAGTGTCTGTGTTTGTGAAGAGGGAAGGCTTAGCGCAGATCTCTCTCTCTCTCTCAGAGACGTTTAATATTACAACAAATAATTAAGATTAGATTAAAGAGACTTTTTTGGAGGGAGGATGGATGGAAGAATGGACGTCGATGATAGAGCCAAAAGGTCAAACTGGAAAGGTAAGGCAGGGAAGAAACTCAACCACAAGCTGTCCACTGGAGCTTCTAGTTTGACCTTTTTGTTCTATCATCAGCGTCCATTTTCCTGTCCCTGCCTTTGACGTCCTGCACATGCATCTTCCCTGGATGAACGGTGACTTTATTTACAGTAAATCATCATTTCGTGTCTAAAATCTAACAGAAACCCGTCATGGTTATGTAACAAAATGCTAGTTGGATGTATAAATAAGACGTTATTGATCCCACACATGAGGAAATTCACAGAAATTGGTCTCACAAGTTGAAACCCGAGTTACCAGTGAGTCACTTCATCCTCTGTGGTGCTACTCTGTAGCCCGGTTAGCACTGTTAGCCTCCTCCATCACAGTGGGGGGAGTATACAGAGTATGCTCAGTTGTCATGGAGATGATTTGGTTGTTATCTCTTGACCCTCTGATAACATATGGATGTGTAACCGCCTCAAATGTGGCTGAAAGCTCTAGAAAATCTCCAAAGTTTGGACTTTTTTCTTCAATAATAAGCTCAATAAGTGATCATCTCTCCGCCCTCTTTGCCTCCTGTAATGATTCACCACCTTGCTCTGAGGCACTTCAGGCCCTGCTCTATCTACCACAGCCCCTAGGGGGAGCTCTAGCACAGTGTGTGATTTGGTTTCTCGTGTTTGAGGGCCGTCAGATCCTCAGGGAGGTGGTCATGAGTGTATTTCTGTGTGTATTGGCTAAATAAGTGCCACTTTGCAGCATGAGACCCCCTCATGTAATCATGGCACTGCCAACCGTTGGCATGGCAACAGACGGTGCACAGCGGTGGAGAGGATGCAGAGGAAGTTGATATTTCTCAATAATTGAGATGTTACACGTGTTTACAGTTTGATTAATTAGATTTATCAGTAAGAACGCGGGTGACGAGTGATTATGTTTAATAATTTGAACCCTCCGTTAAAGGACAGATTCCTGTGAGGTGTTTCCCAGGTAACTGCCTGCACTTCACATACTGCCCACTCAGAGGACACCTGCCTACACTGACTCTTAACTTCAACACACACACATGCACACATACACACACATACACACCCGGCTGGCCAGCAGCTTTGTTTGGTTTCCAAGGCGCTCACTCCAAGTGGCCTCTCAGGCTGGAGCTGGAGCTGGATCAGGGACTTGGAGGGGCTCCTCTCAGAGTCAGGGACACACAAACACACAAACATAAAGACCCGAGGAGGAACTCGAATCTTAGCTTAACCCTGAAGTAGGAGCAGCTGCTATCTCCTGTAATAATCATCAATAGCTTAAAGACATTTATCAGCCGTGCGGAGGATCAGAAGAATGGAAGGTAAGGGAGGTGTCCAACCTCTATGGTGATGTCTGTCTGCAGAAAACTGTGTTATTATGAGGAAAATGCTGAAGGGAAATGTTCCAGTACAGCTATCTGACATGCAGAGGGATGCATTCAGGAGGACCATCTCATAGAAGATGAACCACATGTGAATAATAGATGACCTGCTCATACCTGTGCTATGTAATAGAGTAGGTGTTGGTAGGAATGAAAGGTGAGCTGCAGAAAGACTCTTGATCTAGCAGAGTGGAGCTCCCTGCTCTGATGGTGCAGGACCGAAGCTATCGTGACACGACAAAGAGTTTTTATTGGAGGCTAATGACAGATTCTTCTCATGCCTACAGGTCCGCTGCCTGATCCTGTCATTAATGGAGGGATGGAGGAAAAGGTAAGATCCACCAGCACAAGACACATCACGAGAACCCTCATTTAATTTAATGGGAATCGAAAGTCGGAAGAGTGTGTCGGTCTCTCTCCCTGGAAAAGAGTTCAATCTTCTGCGTTGAATACTCTGTAGCTCCTCGTGTAGCACACCCAGCCCAGCAGTCCAAGGTCAAATGTTTTCCAAGCGTTTTCTCAGGTGTGGTTCGCCACATCAGAGAATTCAAGCGGCTGCTGAAGTGAGTTATTAATCACAGAGACGTGCGCTGAACGGGCTTTCCTGTGATTGTGTAAACCTTCTGGTGTTCATTGTTAACGCTGGAAAACCACACCCAACCTAGTACTCCATTAACGCTGAATTATTTGTTTTGCCAAGGACAGATGGTGTATACAACATAAAAAATGGAGCTGAAGAATTTAGCAGCTTCGTGTTAATTCTGATGAAGTATTTGGGCGTAATCCTAAAAAGACACACAGACTTTGAAGAATAGTTTGACTTAATGTTGCGTTATTTGAGAGTTAGATGGGACTCTCACATCTGTACGGTTATATCAAGCTGCAGCTGGTTGGCTTAGCTTAGCATAAAGACTGGAAACAGGGGGAAACAGTCAGCCTTCCTAAGGTAGCACAATCTGCTTTCTAGCACTTCCTCTAAAGCTAACTCCTTAAGCTAACCTTGCAATGTTCAACAAAAACTGAAGAGTAGCTGGTTGTTTGGACAGAAAGTGAAGCTAATTTTAGCTTGACTGCGTACAAAGTCAATGTAAAGCTACAATTAGTTATATCAAGCTGGAGCTAGTTAGTTTAGCTTAGCACAAAGACTGGAAACGGGGGGAAACAGCTAGCCTTGCTCTGTCCAAAGTAAGCATATCTGTTTTCTAGCACTTTCTCTAAAGCTGACTAATGAACTTTGTTTAGAACTGCGTAAGATTAGACCTGAATTTACTCAGGATACATTGACGAGCCTTGTGAGAAATAACAGAAAAGGTTTTGTCTAGCTAGTTTCTACCTAGCTAGCTGTAGCTAAAGTTACAGCTGCACAGTTCGGATATTGGCCGATTGAGGTGAATAAATATGAACAATCAGCATCAGTTTAATTCATGTGAACGACACGAGGCAACTTTAAAAACATCACCATTCACCATTCAATCACCATTTTATGTGTATTTCTTGGGTCTGAGTAGTTGCTGGGCAACCAGCAGACTCTCCAGGAAGTCACTGCTCTCAGCCAAGAAATAGTCCAGCACATAACGCCCCCATGAAAGACTGAATTTGTTTGTGTGTGTATACTAAACACTAATAACAAGTTAATCAGTGAGCTTTGGAGGTGCAGATTTTGTTACCTTTGGACTGAGCCAGGCTAACTGTTTAACCTCTGGTCTTTGTGCTAAGCTAAGCTAAACAGCTGCTGGCTGTAGTTTTATATTCCCAGTACAGATATTCCAACAAAAACACAAAAACTCTTTGAGTGTGTATGCTTATTTAACCTCTCCTTGTTAGAGTCATCACAGGAATGCTTTCTGAGGGTCTCTCAGGTTACCGGAGCGTCAAATTCCCAGGTGGACTTTCATGTAAATCAGCGTGGATGAGATAATTCTTCATGAAGAAGACACTAGCACACAAACTATAAAAGAAAAACCACCGTGCCGATCGTGGCAGCCTTCTGCTTGGGCGTTGAGCCAAATATGCAAAGTGAGGCTTGACCCGGGCTTCCCGTTACTCGGGGACAGTATGTGTAGCAGGGAAGTTGTGTTCCACGTATTGTTGCGTAACAGGCGTTGGTTAAAAGGTTGAAGAGCTGACGGGGAGGGGGAGGTGGTGCGAGAGGTCAGAGAGAAGTCGTCTTTGAAGGCTGGTTGGTGGGTTGGAGTGGGCTTGAGTATGGAGTAGGTTTTACTGGCTTATATTCAGATACCATTATTGATACTTACACTGTGGGCTGCAGGAGCTTTAAATGCACCATCCTGCAACCTTTTCAGCGCATTTCACCCTTCACCACTCTTGTTTTTGTTGACCCCATGACCTTCTCACCCTTTAGGTGTATTAAATACCTCTTTTTCGATCAATAAATCAAGTTTGACAGTAAAATTGCCAAGAATGAAACTCATAACTCGACGTTAACTGGTTTTACTCTGTTTTTGGGTGTTGTTTTTACTTAAGTTTCACATTATTTTGCTTTTTTTTTTACTTATTGTGTCAAGAGATGTGTTTAAAAAGCTCAATACAAGGCTGCCTCCTTGTGGCGAGGTCTGGCACTGTACAAAGGCTGGAGAAAAATCCAAATCACACTTGTTGAAATGTGACTCGTCATGGCAAAATGTTCATAATGTTGTAATATTTAATAGTTTATAGTCTGTATAAGGTGATGATGATGAGTGTTTGTGTCCTCAGGTGAATGGTAGAGCGGCCAAAGAGGAGCAGAGGGACTCAAAGCTGTCCGTCAGTCCTTCTCCGTCCAACGCCTCGTCCAACACCTCGCTCACAACCCCGACCACAAACACCCCACCTGAAGTACGTCACAGGAAGCACAACAATCTTTAACTAAACATTAAACATGTCACAGAAATATGTTGATCATCCTGTTTTTTTCTAATTATTATCCAGAGTTTGAACATGGACACCATCCCAGCGCTGAATCTGTCCCTGCAGCAGGTCAAAGAGCTCGCCCACCAGAAACGCTCCAACAAGAGAGCTCCGCCCATGGACTGGACCAAGAAAAATGAACTCTTCAGCAACCTATAGGGCACCTCATCTCAAAAACACACACACCAACACACACACACACAGATTTTATAGTAATTCTTACAAAGAGACACCAGAAAGACACTAAATGATCAGTTTAACTACTGGATCTGTAAAATATAGTATTCTTCCTCTTATTACTCTTCATGTTATCATAATCCAGATATACTGTATGTATAATGTGCTACTAACAAGAAAGATGCATATGCCGATGAAGAGAACTGGATCATTTTGAAAATGTGTGTTTGTATCCTTTATGTGTGTGTGTGTGTGGTCAGAGTTTGGTGCCTGTGAATGAGTTAAATGACCCAAAACTCTGTTTGCTTATGTGTCTTTTAAAGGTTTAGGACGCATTCAGACAGGATCCGGCATTGTGCAGCGGTGTATCTATTTGTGCTGAAAGAAAATGGCTTTTAATTTAGCTGAAAATGACTTTTAATTTCGGCTTCATTGATGCCGCGCTCCCTCACTCTCATTCGCTGTCTGAGTCACTCAACCACTGCTTGCTCTTTCATCGGACAAACCAAATGAAATGTCTATGTGTCTCTATTTTGCAGTGTAAATTTGTGAGTCAGACTCAGATTTAGAAGCTGGCTACATGAAATAAACAAAGCCAGAACACAACAGGTAGAGTATCAGAGTTTCGTCCATGAAACCACCTGAATAGTTGGCGGCCACACCGCGTGATAAAAGTTGGATCCAGCTCAACTTCTCCGCTGTGTATCGTTTTTTTGGGCGGGAAACGCACTGCCTCCATTCAAATCAATGGAAAAACCTGCGTTCACACAACAGCGCCGGATCCTGTCTCAACACGCCCTCATACTAACGTTTCAAACATTGAAGTGTCTTCTGTTTCGAAAGACAATGGGACCAGCCACGTTAAAAACCAGCCTGACAATCAGTTCATCGTTTATCTCTAGTTGACTTTGGCGTTAGCTTTTTAGGGATCAAACGTTAAATTTATCGAAAAGATTACACGTCACAGCCCTTTAAAAAGGTATAATAACCCCAAAATAAGTTGTTGCTTTCTTCCTGAAATTATTTCTAACCTGAAACTCCTTTTTTAAAATAATTTCTGATGGCTTTAAACTGGAAAGAACTGTGTTTTAAAGTGGATTCTCTTATAATGTATGTATATATATATATCAAATGTCATGTATATTTTTACATTTCCGACATAAATTCCAACTCTTTAAAATGTGTATCCACACTCTGTCCGTATACGTGATACCATCTTTTATTAAATGTGAACTAGTTTATTATGAGTAACTTATACCGTCCTTACTTTGTGACAGCTCGGTTCACATTTTGAGCATAATGAGATATTTTTTTATCACTCTGTGAGATTTTTACACATTTCTATCGACGTCTTTAAAAAAACAATAATTATGTAACTTTGAGATATTTCTAAAGCGAACGTCCGCGCTTCACTAGATTTGATGCATCTGTCCGGTATTGATTGAACAGTGATGATTTTTCAAGACGAATGATATGAAGTTTTGTTGAGTTTTTTTTTTTTTTTTGTAGATTGTGTCAGCAGTGAGCGATTTCTATACTGTAATAAATCAGTCAACAAAAAACATTATGTCTGTGATGTCAGTGTTTATTCACCTATGTGAGAATGAATAAAAATGTCCAATGTTCTAAAGATGTTCTCTGGTTTATGTGGAAACAAAATATGCAGCATTAAATATAAGTAGTATATTCATCATGTATATTCATTTAAATGCATTGAATGCAAGAGATGAAACATTTTGCTGTGAACTTGAGCATTTTCAAATGAGCACTTATGGAGATTGATTGCTGATAGTTGGTTAGGATGGTGGGGAGATTTATTATTATTATGATTATGATTATTATTATTATTATTATTATTAAAGGTAGTTGCCCATATGTCTGACAAATTATCAACAGACAGAAGGTCAAAGGGCATTGGAATGTTATGATGTCATCATGTTGATCATGTGATTCAAACATCAAAGCCACTTTGAAGCTATATAACCAGTGAGAGATCACCATATTTATCCAGCACATATTTACTATATGTAATTGTTTTCAAGCGGCACTGCCACACAGAGACATTCACTGAATTTTCATTTCGTGTCTGTAACAGTGTTTAATATTAGACGGCACTAAGATGGGTACCTGTACTCCACAATGCAGGAAAGAAACTCAGAAGCTCATGGACAAAATCAGGGAGCTACATAGACAACTTTCCAAATTTATTCCACTGGAAGCAAACTTTCAAAAGGAAACCAAAGAATGCGAGCGACTCCAAAAAAGAGTGAAACAGCAGGACCTCACTCTCGACTCACTAAATATACATCTGTCTGAAGTGAAAGCTGCTTTTCAAGATGAACAAGAAAAAAGAAGGAACGAGAAAAATATTCTGGAAGAAAGAATTTTTAATCTCGAAAAAAAATGTCAGGAATTCCAAAACAAATACACAGTGGAGAGGTCAATTAGAGAAAAAATTGAAAATGATGCATTGCTTCAAAGGACTGAGATGTTCCGAAGCAAAGACAAGGAATGTGAGTCCTTGAACCACCTGGTTCAAGAACTCACAGGCTATAAAAACTATGCCGTCAAAACAATTGCAGAACAACGAGAACGGCTCAGAATAGCAGAGGTAAAACAGGCTGAGCTAGAGTGCAAGGCGAGTAACAAAAAGCTGAAACAAATCAACGAAATTTTAACACATGAGATCAAAACATTACAAGGCTCCCTGCACACCTTTCAACAAAAATGTAAGGGACTAGAGGAGACTGTTGAAAAAAAGAACAAAGACATTGAGGCTTACATGAAACAAAATTACGAACTCACACAGAAAGTAGATGCTTGTAAAAATGAGGTGAGCACACATGCTGCTACAATTTTAAATCTGAAACGTGAGATGGGCCATTTACAGGTAGATAAGGATATACTGCTAAATGAATCCGAGAAAAAAACAAAAGAAGCAGAAAAGCAGCGTAGTATCCTAGCACACTTGGAACAGAAATGTGCCGGCTACAATTCTCTGCAGATAAAGTTCAGAGAACAAGAAGAAGAACATGTCAAGATGACCAGACAAACACAGAACCGCGTAATGGATTTAGTGAAACAGATTAATGAACTGGAGAAAAGAACAAAACATCAAATCAGTAAGACAATGTCTGTCCAGAGCGAGAGATCACTGATAAGTCAAAATTTATTCAAAGCTCTCGAGGAAATCAAAGAACAGACTAAAATAATTGAAGAACTCAGAAAGGAAACCAAAAACAAGACTTCTGAGATCAATTCGATTTTAAGACAGCAGTGTCACCTTGAAAAACAACATAAATATCTGGGGAGAAAATATGACAAGGTGAAGCAGCTGCTGGCAAATGAAACGGCAGCACACAAGATTGCTAGAGATTATGCTGAGAAAGACCAGAACCTGGCACAAAGCCAACTGGCCAAATTTGTGGCAGAAAAGGAACAACTAGAAAGGGACATAGTGTACTACAAAAATTATGTAATAGAACAAACAGGCTTAATCAACCATCTGGAACATACCAAAACAACCCAAGAGCAGAAAATCAAAGTACATGAAAAAGAAATTGAGATTCTCAGGCGCCAGACCCACGACATCTTGAATGATCTTTACAGGATCCCCAGGACGCTTCGCATTAGACACACAACTATGGAAAAAATAAGACGAGTTTATCCAAGCGTGCAGATCAAACAGCAGCATCTGAAGGATCTTCTGCAGGTAAAAGACAAGGAGATTGAGAAGCTGAAGTCCATGTTGGCTAGGCGGCCAGATGATGCAATACAGAAACTTCAGAAGTGTCAGTGGGACATCAGAAAACTCAAGAAAGAGGCCATGGCACAAGAAGCACTCCTTGTTATGTACGAGGCAAAGGTCAAGAGTCAGGAGGAGGTGAACAGCAGTATGTCAATGGAGCTGAGACAGTTGAGGATCACATGTAAACAAGAATCAAGAAACACCACACTGCCTCCAATTTCAAAACAGCCCCAACCCCCAACTGCTGATAAGTCACATGACCGGCCTAAATCTTCCCGCACAACAAGGTTCCCACAGAGGCCCTTGTATTATCAGTCCACAAAACCTTCATTAAATTCTGTCCGGTTACCTCCCTTACAGCTGAACAAATAAGCAACCCCTCACCCACACACACCCCCCACCCCCCAAAGTATCAGATCACCATCAAGACTAAATGTTTCTGAACCTCCCACCTCCACTTCGAATGAACATGTCCAGCAAGTAAATGCTGGACATGTTCATTCGAAGTCCACTGGGTTTTCCCCGGGTGCTCCGGTTTCCTCCCTCAAAAAAATATACCTTAATAAAACGAAATCACAGAACAATACATCTTTTTTTAAGTGTTTCAGTTCCCAGTTATAACTTTTAAAATTGTTTCCCTTTTTGGGCCTTTCGGCTGATTCTCTGCAATTTCTGTGACTGGCCAGCTTGAGCTGCTTTGCAGATTGACACAGGCTGCTTGTGAAAGGATATTTCTTTGTGTGTGTGTGTGTGTGTGTGTGTGTGTGTGTGTGTGTGTGTGTGTGCGCGTGTACCATGTAACATGCATTAATATCGTGCATTAATATCATCAATCAATCAATAAAGAAATATATAAATATAGGATAGATACATATTTATATCTATGTGTATGAACATGTTTCTGGTTCCCCCAAGTGGCCAAACGAGGAGTTATTTAGTGTTGAGTCAACACTGTATAACATAGTTTAGAGTATGTGTTATTGTAAATATCAGCCTCCTTGTCATATTTTATCGGTTCCTCCTGCTCGCCCTCGCACAGCGTAGGTATTTATTTTTCGAGCGGTGTCTGTGCTCCTCTTCTGCCCTCCAACATGTCACTTTGTCTCCAGCAGCTGTCTCTTACTAATGGCTTCGACCTTTCCGCTCCTCCTCCAACCTCCTTGGAGCCTCGCCATCATTATCACAGCTCACTGTCACACTCTGTGCCGCTCACTCGCCGTCTCGGTGGGATAATTAACATAATTGGACTTTATGACATTGATGGACATCAAGGGGGGAAATTGGGTAAAATGGTGACTCGGCATAGAAAGATAATAATCATGATGATGGTTGATATAATTGTCAGTGTGACTCATAGTGAATTGTAAGGATGTTCAAAAGCTAAGTTAGTTAGATAAAGCTACAGCCAGCCTGTAGTTAGTTTGGCTTAGCACAAAGACAGTTAGCTTCTTCTTCTTCTTCTTACACTAAAGACAAAGACTAGAAGCAGCTAGGCCACAGTTAGCATGAATTTACACAGGACAGGATCATCGGCCACAAATCCAATTAAACTTGCAGCGAGTCGGACTCAGATTTAGAAGCTGGGTTCATGAAATAAACAAAGTCAGAACACACACACACACAGGTAGATGATCAGAGTTTAGTCCGTGAATCCACCTGGGTAGTCTCTGCTTCAGAGACATTTCAGGCTGTCTGTGGAGGTTTGACCGATCTGAGCGTGTTGTTGGGCTATGTTTTCCCATATGTAGGATCTGGATCAACCGCTCCCCTGCAATGCGGACTGCCGGTGCGGAAACAGACTACCCACACTGAAATTAATGGAAAAACCTGCCGAAGCGTCTGATCCTGTGCGAATCCAGCCTTAGGCTGCTAGCAGTAGCTCCATATTTGCTGTAGAGGCATGACAGAACACTAAAAGCTAAAAAATATTGCTGACAGTATAAAGAATGTACAGCGTATCTGTGATGTAACACAGGTTTCTGAAGAGCTCTCAGGTCCACCGATGATCTATCGGAAGAGACTACCAAGATGGTGACAGCCACAGCCACCAACCTGTCGGTGATGTCATGGATACAATGTCCATTCTTTATACCGTCAGTGATTAACATCAGACTTGATTCAACTTCAGTTTGAGTTACACGTAAAGAATGATGAGACAATGAAAAGACACCGCTGAACGTCTCTCCTCTTTGTTAGCGCATGAATAAAAGATGATGACGTGAAGGAGGACGGGGGGAGGATGATGATGTTGATAATTAAAATGATGAAGGGCAGGTGCCGGGTCGTGCGATGGACCTTCACAGCTTAGGTGCAAACACAGCCGGTCGCTATGCAACCGTGTCCACCGAGGGGGGGGGGTCCTTGTAAGGCCTGGAGCTGGGGGTGAGACGAGGGGGTCGACACAACTCTACCTTGAAACCCCACAGCATGCTAAAAATAGCCCAGCGGTGTGTGTTTGTGAGTGTGTGTGTGTGTGTGTGTGTGTGTGTGTGTGTGTGTGTGGAGAAGTGGAGAAGATTTAGGAAAGGAGCTACAAGCCAATGAGTGAAGACAAAGTACTGACGCATTAGCAGAGCAGTGCGTAAAGCTGCTGTAATACGAGGAGTATCTCTCTTCTCCGAGAAAGCTTCATCCCCTTCTGCTTTACTCTCCTCACACACACACACACACACACACACACTCAGTCATACTTGACTTGATGTGCTAATTGTATATTGTGCTAAAAAAAGACTGAGGCTAAAGCTAAGGCTACATGTCCCATGCAGAAAATTAGCATCCTCACTAGCTGATCTACGCACATAATGAATGTTAGCTTCTTGAGTTCTTACTACGGCTGTCTGTGATTAATTAATCTTAATTAATCGCACATATTAAGCATCCAAACATGTTCAAACATGTTTCAAATCAAACTGAATTTAGCTGCTGAATAAATCAATGAAAAATAGACGATATATATATCATATTCAATATAAGCATCTCAGGACAAACCTCTAACCTCAACCTGACGGCACAGTAACAGTCTCTTTGACATCAGGACTTTTTTCCAACATCTTATGTGTCAAAATAAAGTAAAGTTAGCTCAGAGGATGCCCTCTGTCAAACCTCTGCCTGTCCTCTAACACTGACATTGACCTGCAGTCCATTTAGTGAGGCAGTTCGTTAATCGGTCGTCTGGTTGAGGTCGAGTGTAGCTTGCCTCCATCGTAACAGAGCAGGTATGGGCAGAGCGTTTTCCCGAATCAAAGGTGGCACCGGCAGGTAACATGCGGCCTGATTCTTCCTCTTTTATTTAATGGCGGAAGGCAACAAGCATTTTAATGAGCTAATTCCACTAGTGGACGCAGCCCGATGAAGCCTGTTTTTTTTTTTTTTTCTATAATTATATAACCGAAATTAGCGCGTTCATTTGACAGCCCTAGTTCTTTCGCAAATGTTAGCTTCTTGGGTTGGTTGTAAATAACAATATCTCCGGCTGACTTTTTTAATGTCTGAAGCAGACAAATACGCGTTCTCTGAGAAAACTTTCTGCCTTACTTTCCTCATGCACACACACACACTTTCATACACACCCCATCTCCTTTTATAAAAATACCCAAGGACAATCCTCACTATTAATAGGAAGTGTTGTCAACTGGCTCCGGAGAAATGGGACCTTCTGTTCAGCTAACTATTTTTGCGGTCCTTTGTAGCCATGACCCCTTACACTGTTAATTACATTCATTTTCCAAATTATTAAAGACAACAAAAGCTGGTTTTATAGATGACAGGTTTATACTCTTGTAATATTGATTTATTCTAACATTAATATATTTAATCCGCTTGCATGTATTTTCCTAAAAGGCCATAGGCATTGTTTTCTTCTCTAAGTGCCCATCATAGGCTCCCACAGAGAACTGTTCCAGAGCAGCAGTGATGGACTCAGTGTTATATTATTTACTTGGCTCCTCTTTCAGCACCGGGCTCTTTTGGTTCCAGCTCTGGAGCGGTAATGGAGCGCCACACATACTGGAGATGATTTATAGGCCCCGGGGTTGCCTTCCAGTAGCCCTGCCTTCCGCTATTCCCCCCTGACAAGCTACAGTCTGACCACATGTACGCACACTGTGACACAAGTGTTATACTACACTATTTGTTAGCTACTTTGTTAGCATGCATCTTGAGCGATATTTATACTTGACTCGTGTGGTCAGTTTACAGCGGTAGCAGAGCTTCTTGTGTTCTTACGCTAATGTTATCTTGAGAAAAGTCCCGTGTTGAGATCTTGAGATAACGAGACTTTGTTTTCTCAAGATAATGTGATAATTTTCTCACAATCATGAGAAAACAAAGTCTTGCTATCTCGCAGTCTTGAGAAAATGATCCTGTTACCTCAAGATCGCAAGAAAATTATTCCGTTATCTCGAGATTGCAAGAAAATTATCCCGTTATCCCATTATCTCGTTATTTCGAGATTACGAAAGAATTATCCCATTATCTCGAGAAAACAAGTCTGATTATCCCAAGATAGTGGAAAATAATACCGTTATCTTGAGAAAACAAAGTCCTGTTATTGCTACTTGTTATTTTGAGATCACGAAAAAATTATCCCATAGTCGAAACAAAAAACAAAAATCCTGTTATCTCAAGATTATGAGAAAATTACCCTGTTATCTCTTCTTGTTATCTTGAGATCATGAAAAAATTATTCTGCAATCTCTGCAAATTCTGCAAGTTACATTATCTTGAGAAAATTATCCCCTTATTCATCTCGTTATTTCAAGATCACGAAAAAAATTATCCCGTAATCAAGAAAACAAAGTCCCGTTATCTAGAGATCATGAGAAAATTATCCTGTACTCTCAAAAAATTTATCCAGAGAACACAAAACAATTATCTTGTTATCTCGAGAAAAAAAATGAAATTAACTCATCCTCATGAGAAAATGGAGGAAATCAAATGTATGAATGCATGACCGCTGAGGGATGCCGTAGTTTCACTCAATTTGCTTCTGTTTATTTCATACTGTGTGATCAGGTGAATGTTGCCGTGCCACAGTGAATGTTTTCCTGAACACACCTCATAGACGGGACTTCATTTTCATTAGAACTGTTGCAGAAAATGCTTATGCTAATGAGACAATGATTACATGTGCCCATTGTTGTGTGTGTTAGACCCCCTCTGCTCTCTCTCTGGCAGGTTAGTTGGCACAGTTTGGCATTCCCGGAGCTTCAGAGTATATTTAACCCTGTGGCTCCCCTGCCGGATGAACCCGCCATATACGGGCCTGAGCACGGGCAGGCAGGCCGGGAATGACTGGGTGCATGGGGCTGGAGAAACAGCAGCGATGACAGGATGATGGATGAGTGTTGAGCAAGATGAGGGAGTCCACTATGGAGAAGTTAAGAGAGAGGTTGTGGAGGACGAGAGAGCTCAGTGACGCAGGGTGCTTATCACCTCTTTGCTTGTTTTTTATTGACCAGCTGTGGCAGACTCTTTGTTCTGCCTTGTCATCTCTTTGGGTAATTTATAGGACGAATACAGTCAGAAGACGTCTCAGTTGCAGGTTCATTTGACTTGCATTTGATTGATCAATTTAATATATTAATGCTGCCATAAAACAGACTGTACATGGGTGTTGTGGTGCTGTTGTTGTCGAAGTGTGAAAAAATAAGCAAGAACTCAAGAGGCTAACATTAGTGTAAGAATTAAAGAAGCTAACATTAGTCAAAGGGCTCTAGAAGCTTTGATTAGTGTAAAAACTTAAGAAGCTAACATTAGAGTGACAGCTTAAGAAGCTAACGTTAGCATAAGAACTAAAGAATCTAACATCAGCGTTAGAACTCTAGAGGCTAACATCAGCATAAGAAATAAATAATCTAACGTTAGCATAAGAACTCTAGAGGCTAACATTAGGATAAGAACTAAAATCTAGCGTTAGCATAAGAACTCTAGAGGCTAACAGCATAAGAGCTAAAAAAATCTAACGTTAGCATAAGAACTCTAGAGGCTAACATTAGCATAAGAGCTAAAAAAAATCTAACATTAGCATTAGAACTCTAGAGGCTAATGTTAGCATAAGAACTCTAGAGGCTAAAATTAACATAAAAACTAAAAAATCTAACGTTAGCATTAGAACTCTAGAGGCTAATGTTAGCATAAGAACTCTAGAGGCTAACATTAGCATAAGAACTAAAGAATCTAACATTAGCGTAAGAACTCTAGAAGCTAACATTCGCATAATAACTAAAGAATCTAACGTTAGCGTCAGAACTCTAGAGGCTAACATTAGCACACGAGCTGAAGTAGCTAACACTGTGAGCTGTAATTAAAAGTGTAACAGTAGCCATGTGAGAGAATATAGAAATGTGACCTTGCAGACACAAGCGTCACCATTTCTGAGCATGTCACAGTATGTTCAAGTGTGAATGTGAGACAGACACACAGACAGACAGACAGACAGAGTGTATGGTATGCATCAGACAGGTGTGTGTGTGTGTGTGTGTGTGTGGACATCTAAGTGTGAGCACACACGCATGGGTGTGTGTATTTGTGTGTGTGTTGTGTGTGTGACAGGTGTTTAGCTGGAATGGTGCTAAGCTTTAAGTGCTGTCCCAACCCAAGCCCTATTCCTGGGGTATACACACACAGGCACACACACCATAATAGATATAATCATCAATAGAAGGATACATTAATTGAAAAGTATTATCATTATTATTTTACATTTAACTTAATCATTTATACAAGTGTATAAATATAATGCACACACACACTCACACAGGTGCGACTATTTTCTGGATGGTGCACCTGACAGTTGACTAAACCCTCCCTCGAACAAGGTCCAGTCCAGATTAGCATCCATAACTTAGCATAGCTGGTTTGTCTTTGGATTTCTGCACATGCCAACGCAGTTTACGGGGCCGAATAAAGAGTGAGTTTTACCCAGGTTTGGAAGTTCTGCTGGAGATGTTGTTTACAACCAACTGAAGGAGCTAACATTAACGCAAGAACACAAGATTAGTGCAATAGCGTAACAACAAGCTCATATGATATGTGTACTATCTAAGTTACACATCTTAAAATCAAATCTTGAGAAAGAAGGACCTCAGTATATCTACAGCCCTGCTGGCACGCTGACTACAGTCTAAAATAAAGCTCCGTAAGTGTGAACAGCACTTGTTTATACATCATAAAATCAAACCGAAGGTCCCATCCAAAGAATCTGCGCGACTGACAGTGTTATTTATATCACATTTTGTAATTATCTGACAGAATTAATGCCTTTAATGAGACCTGACATCAACAGTTTTAATTTGAAGCGGCCATATAATATGAAATTACAACTTCGTCTTCTTGAGAAGTCATAAATCAGAGAGATTTAAACATGTAACACAAGACGTACAGTAGCTGGTACGGAGCCATGTACTGATGTCATAAGTCTTATAAAAGACTGGACAGGCATCTGTAAACAAAAGCACAACACAGATCTTGGAGACACACTGCTGAACTCTGTGTGTGTGTCTATATATATATATATATATGTGTGTGTGTGTGTGTGTGTGTGGTGTGTGTGTCTTGGGTCGTGTTGGCTCTGCTTCCATGTAAATCCCGGTAAGATCTTCTGAGGAGGAAGTGTCTCTTTATCGGTTTCTAGTCTGTCCTTGGACCAGAGCGAAGGGGGTGAGGGGGGGCGGTGGTGTCTCCGTCTTAGCCTGAGATTTGGTGACATAACAGAGCAACACGAGGAGGCCCGTAATGTGTCCTCACGTTATGTTTTCAGGGACACGCTTACTTAAGACAGCTGCTCCTGCTCTTGGTTTACTTCCAGGGACGGTTTTTCGAGGCACGTGGCAGCGGCAGAGTGATGAAGTGGGAGCAGCAGAGGACAGCGATCAGGAGCTGGATGGCAGGAGGTGGAAGGATACAAGCTTTTAGTTACTAGAAGTTAGCAGGCAACAGTTTTACATTCAGAAAACGCCTCTTGAACACAATACAAGTTTACCTTTAGACCAAGCCAGGCTAGCTGTTTCCCCCTGTTTCCAGTCTTTGTGCTAAGCTAAGCTGCGTGCGACAGCTTCATATTTATCACACATGCGAGAGTGATCTCGATTTTCTATGCCACCCTTCAAAATAGGACACCCTGTGTGTTTTTTCTGTCTGGGTGGTGAAATAATCTGGTCGTTGCAGTGCAATGTGAACACTCCGCACATCCCACCTTGATGTAACCTTCAAGCCTCAGCGTAGCATCTAGGGGGGTCTTCGCCTGCAGGGTGTCACATTCTCAAACCTCCCTGAAAGAACACCGAAATTCTGCCATTGTGTCATAACTGCCTGCCCACATGCCCACTGCACTATTTATACCAGAGGAGCACAACTGCTGCTATAGGTACAGTTACAGTGAGGCACTTCAAACCCCAGCTGCCCTGCCTCAGCTAATAATACAATGCAGTATATGCACTAGCTACCTACACACACACACACACACACACACACACACTTTTGGCTACTTTTGGCCCCCACCGTCCATCCTACCTCAAAGTGCTTCCTGTATCTATCACAGTGATGAGCAGCCACAGGCAGGCAGTCCTGACGTGCCCACCCTCCCACACACTGAGCCGCCTGCCAACAAGCCCTCACACACACACACATACTGGTTACATCACAACCAGGCCTGTCCCCGTCCCAGCTTCAAATCATTATGCACATAATCATTTGAGGGGTTAGGAAAGATGTGGAGTGTAACTGCAGGATGTTTGTGACAGGTCCACCGACTGAAAAGACACACACATAAACGCAATTATGTCGAGATGTGACAAGTTGTAGTCCTGGATTTTTGATTTTAGACACTGAAACACGACGGCCTCCTCGAGACACGTCTGAAACACTATAATACTTGTGTTTGACTGTCATACAACGGTGAATCAAAGTAGATTTTACCCACCTTTTTTGGACACTGACAAACTTGCAGATGCAGGTGTAAACCAAGCAGCAACCTCCGTGGCCGTGAGGTGAAGCCAACATGGAAGGACCAAAAACTGCAGTTCCTCAAACGTCCACTTGAGGCTGGCTCCAGAACGAGTCAGTCTCCATAAGTCCCCATGTTAAAATGTCCAACTTCAGAGCAGAAATAAACATGTTTACAGCCGGGTACAAAAAACAGTTTTGGTCTAGTTTGGTATGGTTAATTTCCATGTTCATGACAATTGAATTTATATATAACTCACTAATCTTGGTTTGTCCAATTTGGGCTCCCGTAGAAACATGAAGGACCCACAGCGTCTGTAGATATGACAGAATCATTCTAACGTAACAAAAAACATAACAGCTCTCATTTTCAGGTGATTAAACACTAATAAAACACAGTTGCACATATTATATTCAGTTTGTGCCATTTTCTTTAAATAGAGCCTCAAACATTTGACACACTGGACCTTTATCGGAGGAAAACAAGTCTTAGATTACTTTATCACAATCTGCTTTAACTTTGATTAAATAATGTTGACCGTTGACAGAATCATATTTTTCAGCTATCTTTATGGATTAATTAACATTATTCATGCAAAAATATAAAGAAAAATACAGACACAAGGATTTTTATGTTACTTTAACTTAATATGTTTTCAGTATTTTAACTGCTGATCTGTCATCTTGCATGTCTTGAATGTAGGTTGGATGATTTCCCGTGTTTTATGACATTTAATAGATGGAACAATCAAACAAATAAAAACTTCAAGGTGGATGTTGGTTCAAACAAATTTACTTGTGTCTCCCATATTTAATAGGACACATTAGCATTTCCAGATCTGATTTATGAACTGAACACTGTACTGCAGTGCTGAGGGGTCATCACAGAGGACGTCCTGTTTTAGGAGCGCTGCGTCCGAGGACTTAAATATCCTTAAGTCAACAATCACAACAGGAAACTCGACATGTCAACCCCGCTGTGAACGATAGCTCCTTCAAAACATGACTCAAACAAGCCTGTCAGCTCTTAGCAGCTGGCTTGGCAACTAATAATTATCTAAGTCGATTATTTATTTAACTGCTTATACAGAAACAACTTGATAAGTACATTTATGTTAAGGGAGATAAAATTATTTAGATTAGATTTTGTATTTTGTTGAGTTTAAGACAAATCACATCAAATCATCCCAAACCAGTGTTTCAACTACATGTATTTGTGTGTGTGTGTGTGTGTGTGTGCCTCTGCATGGGTGGTGCAGCATTATCACTGCAGTGTTTTATTAGCATTAGAGCGCAGTGCTTAGGATGAGCTGCAGTAACCGGATCCCAAAGGGAGATTGAGCTAAATGTCAGTGAGCCACCTTAAGCTTTGCGCTGCTACAGCCGGGCCCACAACAGCACCGCGGGTCAGAGGGGAAACACACACATACACACACACACAGCAGGGCAGCTCAAACACAGACGACAGCCTGGAGGGAGAGAAAGATACTGTGGAGGGAAGGAAAATCGGCAGGGTTAAAGGATGGTACTCATTGTTTCTTTGCTGCTAGAGTTCACTTGTCACCAAGCAGCAACCTCCGTCGCTGTGAAGGGAAGCCAAAAACTGCAGTTCCTCAAAAGTCCACTTGAGGCTGGCTACAGAACGAGACCGTCTCCATAAGCCTCCATGTTAAAGCCAAGACCAAAATCAGAGCTTAATGAGTTTATATCAGACGTACACTCATCAGGTGACCAGAAACAGTCTCTAAATTGATGCTAATGTTACTCCGTACCTGCTGGATGTGTAAATAAACATCTTTAAAGTCGATGATATGTCTGTGTCGTGTTCACCGCTTGTTTCTGCTGCCCTCAAGTGGCCACACAAATCAGTTATCACAGGCAAAATGCATTCAGCATGAACGTTCACATGTATTTCAGACTGTTTGTTGTTTCATGTGATGTAACATGATGAGATAGGAGACGGGACGGCTATAATGGTTGTCCTCTTTTACCACATTATCAATAATCTGTAGCGTTAACATGCTTTCCACAGCAATAAACGGGGCTTAAGTGAACTGACCTCACATGCTGTTCATAGATCCTAAAAGCCTCCCTACCTCTCTATGATACACTGCTCTCCTCTTTCCTCCTCTCTCTCCTCTCTCCCTCATAATTTGTGTAATTATGAGGGAATTACTCGATCTATGTCACTGAGAGGACTTCAGGATTTTGCAGAGGAGAAACAGAGTTGAACCTCTAACTTTTCTGGTGACTTACATGTTTCCAGAAGTGAGAGAAGTATTCAGATCAGATACTTGTAGCTAGTTGAAGTAGGAATACAACAAAAATCCTTAGGTGCAGTGTTTCTGCAGAAAAGATTGTTAATATTTATGAATCAACTCTTAGATTGTATTTATGTATGTTGTATTGTAGTTCCCAATCTACCTCCAAACAGTCAAAAGTTTGGACACCTTCTCCTCATGGTTTTTCTTTATTTTTATTAAACAGATTCTTCAAAGTAGCCTCCTTTAACATCTTTGCACACTCTTCATCTTCATTCCTTCACTCTGTGGTCCAACTCATCCCAAATCATCTTAATTCAGGGATAGTTCGACTGATCAACAGTTCAAAACCAAGCGCCAAGTACTAAAAACTGCAGTTCCTCAAACGTCCACTTGAGGCTGGCTACAGAAGTGAGTCAGTCTCCATAAGTCCCCATGTTAAAATGTCCAACTTCACAGCAGAAATAAACATGTTTACAGCCTGGTACAAAAAACAGTTTTGGTCTCTATAGCTAGTTTTCCCGTTCATGACAACTGTACAGAGTCTGAATTTTTATAGAACTCACCTGTTCACATTATATTAAGACTCGAAGTTATGCATAATTAACGGCCTGGCCACTTTGATTGACAGGTGTGTGCTGTTATAGATGGCTTATTAGTGCACCCAGGCATCATTCAGCCCACCTCAGGTCCTACTCGAGCGGAGCACCTCAAACTTGTCACTTACAGTAAGTACAGTACATGTGAGCGTTCATGTGTCCACAAACATGTGCACATACATGCAGTAGTACTGTCACATGCTCATCAGTGTCCCCTACCTCTCATTCATGTCGCCCCTCCTCATTGTCCCGACCATGCATGTTCTCTTGTGCACATCTTATTTCCACCCCTCTGCAGTTGTTACCCCTCACCGCCCACCCTCACACACACACACACATACCCTCCTGCCCCCCTGCCTATTCTTTACCACAGGGCCATCCCTGCCCACCTATTTGTGACGTTCTCAGCCAATGAGGGGTGAGTGCACGGTGAGAGAGCACCAATGAGGCCGCTTTTTCATCTGTATAAAACTTTTCAGGACAGTTTGCCGGGTTGCACTTTCTGTCAGTCGAGGGCTCCGAGAGGAGAGCACCAGCCCAGAGAGAGAGAGAGAGAGAGGGGGTAGAGAGAGAGCAAGTGTGAACAGCAGGGAGGGTTGCCAGTTTTTAATCCCAATCCCACACTTCAAGAAAGTGGTGGGTCAAGTTTGTCTTAACTTTCAGTATCAGGGGGGTCCTTCAGCTGGGCCGCTCAGACTTAATGTTTCTGTTTTCTATCCCCCTTCTTGTCCCGAAGCCTCTCCGTTTAAGCGAGGATGGAGAACGCACACACCAAAGAGTCGGCGGAGGTTCTGTCCTACTTTGGCGTCACCGAGGAAAATGGCCTCTCGCCCGATCAGGTCAAGAAGAACCTGGACAAGTATGGCTTCAACGGTGAGGGACGGATGGATGGATGGATGGATGGATGGATGGATGGAGCATTGGAGAGTGTGAAGGAAGAGTAGTAATGAACTGAAGTGGTTGAGGATTGACAGGATGTGGAGGATGTTCAGTTGGATTTTTAGAGGGTGGAAGCGTACCCGAGAGGTTTAGCGACAGAAAAACAACATTAAGGGAAGGAGGAGGTGACGGAGAAGTGGCTGGATGACTGTGTACGACTTTTTAATGACGGTCTAATTAAGGGACAAAGGCAGCAGGTGCATCAGAGCTTCAGGTTTCTAGTTTTCAGGCTTCAGTTTGAGTTGAAGATGCTTTTATTTTGAAACCTAAGCGTGACAGCTCATTTGTGACTTTGGAAACAAGTCAAGGTCAAAGTACTTACTACATAGCCTCAACTCCATCCACTAAGGCGGACCATTAGATGTAGCTGAAAGCTGCTGAAAAGGCTCATAGGTGGACCTTGAGGTCAGATTTTTAGCCTTGATGGTGCGCAGATCATTCAGACTTGCAGGTGTAATTAAAAACATTAAAGACAGCCTGCATGTAACACACAAGCATCCCTGTGAGCGAGTCTTATCGTGGCATCGACGGGCTGCAGCGACTCTGTATTTGGTGCTGACGAATGGATGCACACAGAGTAACAGCAAACTAGAATAACACAGTAATTAGGGTCAGCGTAAAGGTCGGTTACTAAAGTCACTATGTTTGTGTCATGCACTGGCAGGCGGACAAGAAGGCCTGAATGAACCAGCTGCTCCTCCACATGTCAGTTCAGATCATGGATGGATGTTAAAGTGTCTGTAAAGTTTCTTTTTCACGCTGCAGACATTAAAAACAACGTGCAGCTGTGATTTATTAATATCGTTTGTCTCTCTTCACCCCACAGAGCTGCCAGCGGAGGAGGGTGAGTCCACTCAAAACGCCTGCTGTTTTTTTAATTATTCGTGTTTAATTCACATGTCCACGTTGATCAGAGCGCATTTAACTGCCGGACACAACTGTTTGCCTCACTTCCTGTGAAGTCATGTATTTAACACCTGCCATTGGCCCACAGTGTGCTCCAGGCTTAAGTATAGTGACCCAAACTACTAATAACATGCTCACACCACACACAACTCAAGCAACCGGTTCATCAAAAGCTGAGATATTGGATGTACAGATTCTACAATTGTGTTTTTAAACCTAAACTATCATTTTTATTTACCATTTCTATCTGCTACATTAATTTGACCCAAAGACGAGCAGGATAATACAGTTTGAACACCATTTTTTCCTATTTAACCCTCAAAATCACATGATTATTGAGATTTTTAAACATTTATGAGGTAAATATATAAATGTATAAACATACACAACTAGGAAATACACACACTGGAATACCAGATGTGATTTTAGGTGTTTTCTTCAACAGGAAAGTCGATCTGGGAGTTGGTGGTGGAACAGTTTGAGGACTTGTTGGTCCGAATCTTGCTGCTGGCCGCCTGCATCTCTTTTGTGAGTTTGGTCACTTTTTCTCTTCACATGATGCAAATATCCACGAGTACAAGATACACAGTACACAGAGAGTGAGATGCTACGGCCTGTATCTGCAGCCAGATGGGAGTTGGGCTCATGTGCAAAGGTTTCGTGTATTTCGTGATGTTGGTAAATCATCTCTGAAATCGTCTCTACACTCTGAGGTTAAAGGTCAGGCCTGTTTTGATAATGAGCACCTTCTGTCACGTCTTCCTGTCAATCAATCAATCTTACACATACACTGATGCCCATAAAGGTGAGATAAAATATTTTCACCTCATCCCATGAAATGATTGTGACAATGTGATTTTTGATAGCGTGTGTCTTCTCAAACTTTATTGATCGATCTCAGTGAAAATTAAACCACAATTAACCTTTAAATCCAACTTTATGGGCAACAGTTTATTAATTAAAAGGTGATTATATTATATTATTATATAGAAGATCATTGGTAGAAATCCTGAGAGCTCTCAAATCAATGTTTGATCATATACCTGATATTTCTGCAGTTTATAACCATCAAAACTCTGATAATAACCGACCGATTAGACGTTGGAGTCAATACTTTGCTCTCACATCAATCTCCAAATGGTTATGATTGGCTTTGGCTTAGGGACTCGCTGCAAACAGGGTGATGTCTTGTCTCCGCATCCTGACATACGTTAGAAAAGCACATGTTCAGGGACAACAGAGAACCTGACAGTGACCCCCCTTCGCCGTCAAACACGAGCGGTACATCGCCGAGTTGTTAAATTACATTTAGACTCGTATCATCACTCTCATTTACACGAGGAATCCCGCCCTCTCTCCTCCCCTCTCCCCGCTGTCGCTCTCTCCAAAACTGTTTTGTGCAGGCCGAACACATTGTCTTAATCCTCCATCTCTGCCCTCTGGCCTCTCTGCACAGCTGTCACTATGGCCTTAGAAGGCCTGACTGCTGTATATGCGTGTGTGTGTGTGTGTGTTAATCAGAGAAAGATGAAGACAAAGACAGACAGAAAGAGAGAGTGTGTGTGTATGTGTGTGTGTGTGTGCATATGCATGGCAGGAGCTTTATTTTAAGAAAGTCTCAAGCCAGGACGAGAAACTGTATCCTTGGACAAAGGTCAGGGATGGAAGGAACGAGGCAGCAGCAGGAGAGAGTGAGAGAGGAGGGTGAGGAGTGGAGGGGGGTGAGTCGGGGATTGGGTTGCACAATGGCATTGTTTGTTACAATGACAAACGAGAGCAATAGATTCAGAGTCGTATACGGTTTCTAAAAGAGAGAACACTAAATGCTGCAAATACATGGTCGCCCTATTCATACACACAGGAATGTCCTGCCGCCGCGACGTGCTGACAGGCTCTGACTCTCGTTCTGGAGATCGATTGTGTCTTTGAAGAGGAGCAGGGTGAAGACAGACCGGAGGGAGAGAGAGAGAGCGAGACTATTTTTGGGGGTGAAAGATGTGAGATGAAAAGCAAAAAGTGAAACGCCACCAGAGGAAGATGAAGCCTCCTCTTCTTCCTCTTCTTCTTCTTCTTCTTCTTCCCCCTCCTCGCTCTGCTGGCTCACAACTAATCTGTGTCAATGTCAACATGAAGCCTTTCCGAAACAGACCCCCAACCACTCACACACACACACCTTCCCCTCCCAGGCACGTGCTCGTCTATATGTTCAGAAAAGAGTCACATGTAGAGATTTCACACAAAGGGATGACGACAAAGTGAAATGTCATTCGATCCAGTAACAGCATCATAACTGTCAGAAATAGCTGCACTAGCCGTGACTCTTTTATGTTTATGTTGAATGCTGGACACCCTGAGCGACAGGTGCACAACACTTGTTGCACCAGACAGGTTTACTGATAATGTAACTGTGATAATGCCTTGCTTTAACGCTAACAAGTGGATCCATCATTAGAAATATTAAAAACACGGATGACTGTTGGAGATAAAAGGCAGCTACAGGCCACGATTAAATGCTGCTATAGATATAAAAAATTAATTCTTAAGCTCTTTAATGTAAAATTGTGACGGCTGCAGTTAATATTGATATAAAGAGTCCAAAATATACGTCAGTAAGTGTCTCGTTTTGATTCCACAAGCAAACAAAACCCCCAAAATTAAATTAAAGTGATAAAAAAAATGAAAGAACACCTGCAAATCTTCACATTTGACCGACTTAAACCAGAAAACATTCAGGAGTTTTTGCTCGTTTGACTTTGATATATAAATGAATCGATCAAAATTTTGTCTGTTGATGGTTTCATTACATCATGTAGCTTTAAGAAGTGTTGGGACATGCAAGTATTTCTCTAAATTATAAAGTAATTGAGGTGAAAATCAGATATTAGGAGGTTAAATTTGGTGTTTTAATAAGTGAAAACATTAAATTTGCATCCAAGTAACTCAATACGGCTCTCAGGTGTGAAGTTTGCTGCTTTTCTCTGTTTTGTGTGACTGTAAACTGAATATCTCTAAGCTGTAGACTGTCCACCTTACAATCTGTGACTTTTGTCACTATTTTCTGACATTTTATGGAATAAAAATTTAGCTGATAATGAAACGATAGCAGTCCTGGCGTTTTAACACTTCAGATCTCTCATATGTTCCTTCTGTCTCTCTCAGGTTCTGGCAATGTTTGAGGAAGGCGAGGAAACCGTCACTGCCTTTGTCGAGCCCTTCGTCATCCTCCTCATCCTCATCGCGAATGCTGTTGTTGGAGTGTGGCAGGTCAGTCGACACACACACACACACACACACACACACAGGAACAATTGCAATCACAAGGACACATACCTGCTCCTGAATGCTGTCTTTTACACACACCTAAATAGACTCTTATACTTAGTAACAGTCACACACAATAAATCACACACGGTGGACGGCAGCCTGTTCAGGTCGCATCCCCCCGTGTCCTTTACGGCAAGCGCACGCTCCTTCTTCCAGAGCTCAAAGTTCAAGGGAGTCCAGAAAGAGGAGTCTGACATCAGCAGGAGGTGAAAAGGTGAAAGGTTAAGCCGACAGAGAGGGAGGAGGAGCGGGAGGTGACGGCGGACTGGGACTCTCAAAGTTGCAGTCTGCTTTGTTACAATCCGCACTGTGCAATCCACAGTAAAAATACAGAGGGACGATCAGGTTACCACAGGCCTGCTGTGTATATGTGTGTGTGTGTGTGTGGTAGGGGGTTCATATCAACTCTGCGGCAGTCATTTGGAAACTATGCACAAGGATTCACACATGGCGGTATGGAGAGAGGGAGGGCGGCTGGCATAAGTTGGGCTTTACACTTTGAGGCAGTCGAGGGCAGCCTTGGAAGAAACCACAGACTGAACTGAACATCAACCTGCTGTTCAAGCTCCAGACAGACAGACAGACAGACAGACAGACACCTCAAACACATGCAGCGTAAACATAATTTAACATCCCATTACTCAAGTAAAGTATTATTGTCTTTGTACTCCTGATCTTTGAGGCGTATGTATGACTTTAAAGGTCCAGTGTGTCAGATTTATGAGGCTTTATTTACAGAGTGTAAACTGTGTTTTTATCGGTGTTTAATCACCTGAAAATAACAGTCATTATGTTCATGTTATCTTAGTATGAGACTTTTATATCTACAGACACAGGTCCTCCTCTGCAGAGTCATGTTGAACCAGTTTCTCCTTCACGTTACGAAGGGAAGGCTGACGCACAGCGAGATGCCACAAAACCCTTCACACCGAAGCTTCAGTTCTATACTACTGATGACAGTGATGTGCCCTTGAACAAGATAATGACCCCTACTAAGCTGGTCGTGATGCATCATCGATGTGTGAATGATTGGCTCCCAAAAAGAATGAATGAAGGAGAAGCTACGGTGGCTGGGAATTTGCAAAACACGTGAAAGGCCCTGTGTAGGGTCGGTGTTTAATTTGTCTGATCAGGGCTGCTGGACAAACACGGCAGTTCAACATGACTCTGTGGGAGACGACCTGCAGCATCTGTACATCTAAAAGTCTCTCTGTAAGGTAACAAAAACAACATTTGGTTCTTATTTTCAGGTGATTAAACGCTGATGAAATCATAGTTATAAATATTATATTCGGTTCCTGTCACGTTTTGTTAATAGAGCTTACTAAATCTGACACACTGGACCTTCAATCATTTGCCAGTAGAGACAAATGGGTTTATATATTAGTATGTTGTCATTGTATTCTGGCCATTTCTGACCTGACGAATATCCAACTGTGATCAACAGAGTCTGACAGAAACTTTGTGCATTTGTTTAACAGGAGCGAAATGCAGAGAGTGCCATTGAGGCTCTGAAGGAGTACGAGCCCGAGATGGGGAAAGTTTACCGGGCGGACAGGAAGAGCGTGCAGAGGATCAAGGCCAGGGAGATCGTTCCTGGTGACGTGGTGGAGGTTTCTGGTAAGATTCATAAGACCGCTCAGACGCTGAACGATTGTCATCGGGTTGCAGACGTGATCTTCAGGGTCACGGGGTGTTCATATTTGTTGTAGGAGAGTTTAACATAAGAATAAGGCAGTGCACAGGGAATCCTGGCAATCTGCTAGCATGCTGACTTCAGCCGTACAGGGTCAAAGGTCCAACTTACGGAAATAAACAACTCAGACCCCCAAACTTTAAAATAAACCATTTAAAATAAGAGTTTGAGTTAGAACCTGAAGTGGTTCTCCATGTTGATGCCATGAGGAACCTTTTACCTGCTGGTTCTTCAAATAAGAATCCATTTATTATGAAGATCTTCCCAGTTAGTTAAACCCATAAGTACTTCAGGTTCACAAAGACGTGTTCAAACCGTCCCTTTGTTTTTATCAAAACCAGGTCACACTGTTACAAAGGTCGACTTAAAGAAGCAGTAATCACTCCAAAGAACCAAAGAAGATTATTAACCATAAAAATGTTCTTCAAAGTGTAACGTGAGGGTTTGATATGTGGTGGTTGGACGACTCTTGATGAGAAGAAACAGCAGGATGGAGACGGATAACTTTCTCAAGCAGCACTTCACTGATTCATACAGTTCATAACAACATCACCTGCTTGTCCAGTCAGAAGCTAGGACTGAGAGGAATCAGTGAGGCAGATTCAACAGAATTTCATAACTGTTTTAAAGATTCAGCTATAAAGATTTAAACGTGTAAATATGCAAATATTAAATGTGTAACATAAATACTAACTTACTAACTTCACTTCTCAGCTTTGTATCCCTCAAATATGCGAATAGCTTCACTTCTAAACCTTACAAAGTGCTGCAACTGTGACTCTTAGAGTGTAAACAACAACAGAGGCTATATAGAAATATTAAAAATAGAGCTACTGGTCTGTGTTTTCCAGATGCATAATCAGCAGTGAACACTGGGACTTAAACTACATGAATTGGATTACTTCCATTTGTATGTGTGCAAATAATATAAAAATATAAAGATCAGAACACACTTTAACTAATAATTAAGCCGGAGCTCGCCTCCGTGTTTCATCTTGGACTTCTCAACCTAGACAGAAGGCTTTTTCTCTTTGTTTGACTCCTGGTTGAACATTAAAAAAGAAATCAAGCTCCTCGGCTCGGCTCGTGCGCTCATATACTTCAAAGCAGTCACACGCACATGTGTTTGAGTACACGGCTCTTGATGTCCTTGAGAATGAACATGGGCCCTTTTAAGGCAGTCACAGAAAAACAGGCGTGGAGGGGAACTGAAGTAACTCGCTGCAGGAAGAAAAAAAACAACAAGCTTGAGTATAAATACACTTAATATGAACGGCCGGTCTCTCCCCTCTGTTTGCTGTACACCTGTTCTTTTCATTTCATGATCTCCCCAAGGTCTCCCTCTCCCTCTGTCTCTGACTGTGGTATCAGTTTTCAACAACAACACTCTCCATCCAGTGTGCTAAAACCAGTCAATCAACCCTATACGCCCACCAACACACACTCACACACACACACACACACACACACACACACACCTCTTCCCTGCATCCATCCTGCGGTAACGCTGCACACACTGAGATGAAGTTTGACTGTAATCCTTAAATTAATCTGAGTTTTCTCCGTGTGGTCACTAGTTGGTGACAAAGTCCCAGCTGACATCAGGATCATCTCCATCAAATCCACCACCCTGCGTGTGGACCAGTCCATTCTTACTGGTAGGTGTCACAAAAACAGGACATCTCTTTGATGTCTGCTTCCTTCTCTGACCATTTATTTATATGTCTCTTACAGGTGAGTCTGTCAGTGTGATCAAGCACACCGATGCCGTCCCCGACCTCCGAGCCGTCAACCAGGACAAGAAGAACATGCTGTTCTCTGTGAGTCTTTCTCCTGCATCCTGTTTACGTCAAACTATCAAACTCACCTTCCCGTTTATTCTCCTAAATCTTCTCTAAAACTGTCCATTCGCCTATCCCAGCTGACATTGGGCCAGTTCATCACAGGGCACATAAAGACAAATAACCAGTCACACTCACATTCACACCCACAGCCAATTTAGAGTCACCAGTTAACCTTTTAGCATGTTTTTGGGCCGTGGGAAGAAGCCAGAGTACTCAGAGAGACATGAAACTTCACATAGAAAGGCCCCAGCCGAGGTTTCGAACCAAGAACCTTCTTGTTCTGAGCATTGCCAACAAATGTAGCAACTTTTTATTGTGTTATTGGAGACTTTTGGAGACTCTGACATGAAAACATATATCGTCTTGATATATGATGCTGTCACGCGGGCCCTTCCTCCATCCCAAAGCACTCACAGGGGGACCAGAACTCACACAGCAGTCCCTCCCAGCTGCAGTCAGAGCAGGAGATGTTCACCCCTCTGCGTTCAGACTGCAAATGAATTGCGTGAAGCCGCCGCTGGCTGATCCTGGAAGAAAGTTAATTTGTAGTTCTAAACATATTTAAGGTGTTTTTACTCACTTTTGTGTCCCCTACAACGTTATTTCTGTCTCCTACATCGTCCATCGCAATTACATGCACATAGCCAATTATTCAAATAACATTTGGCTGAGGCTCATGGGAACATCAGTACTTTTGCTGTTATCTACCAGAGTATCAGACAGATGAAACTTGGAGGAAAAGTCAGAGGAAGTTATTACATTTGTGGTCGGTGTGATCCATCCTCTTGGGTCCATTCCTTTCTGTTCAAAATGTCGTGTCAGTCCTAAAAGTTTGGTCCAGACTGATTAACTAACTTGTCTTAAATCTCTGTTCAGGGCACCAACATTGCCGCTGGTAAAGCCACTGGTATTGCTGTTGCAACTGGCGTCTCCACTGAGATCGGTAAGATTCGTGACCAGATGGCCGCCACTGAGCAGGAGAAGACTCCTCTGCAGCAGAAACTGGACGAGTTCGGAGAGCAGCTCTCCAAGGTGAGACAGTAAAAACACTAAGACCCATAACATTTAAAATCAATGAAGACTACAACTAATGTCTGATACACACCTGCTGACTGCCTGTCCATCAGGTCATCTCCCTCATCTGTGTGGCTGTGTGGATAATCAACATTGGACATTTCAATGACCCAGTCCATGGAGGCTCCTGGATGCGTGGTGCTATCTACTATTTCAAGATCGCTGTGGCTTTGGCCGTGGCTGCCATCCCTGAAGGTGAACCCCCATGAAATTAACTTCCAGTTTCCCAAGAAGATTATCATATCAGAGATTCATCTTGTGTAGCTCAGCTTAGATACCAGTCCAGGAAGTTGAATATTAAATTTGATTGATGGGTAGGCGCCTTTACTGGTGACTTGTTTGAGCACTCAGGCTTCATACAGCCCAACTCAGGTCCGCCGACGTTCCACATCTTCGCCGATTTTTAGATCAGCCAGGAGGTGGCAGAGGCAGTTCTGCCAACATGGGCTGAGCTTTACAAACTTATGAGTAACGTCACAAATACAACGTCCATTCTTCTTGGACATTGTCAAGTTGATTTCCTCAAAGTATGAACTGTTCAGCTTTGTTTATTTTCTTGTTGGTTATGTTTTGAAGCCCCAAACTAAATCCACTTTAATTGTTTCACCTTTGGCGGCAGGTGAGAGCAAACAGAGCAGCCAATTTCTTTGAAATCTTGCAGACTGCTCTCTGGTTGGCTGATAGATTTACTTCTGCAGGTCCTGATCTGTCCTGGGATCACTGCCCAGTTTTTCTGATATAATCATAAAGGGGCATCTTGAGCAGGTGGCTGTAGCAGCTTATCTGACTCCTCCTAACTTGCAGAAGCAGTTGTTTGTCACAGACAGGAAGCCAAACAGTCTTTGTTTTCTTGCTATGATTCTTTTGGTCGCTACCCAACTCCAAGAATAGATGGAAGTTGGAAAGATGTTTGGTTCATAAATAAAGAGCTTGCATAGTTACTCAGTTCTGTCTTTACGTCCGACTGGTTTGCCCCCTGTTGTGATGAGTGCCTTTAAAATCATCAAATGCTTGAAACAGCAACTTTTTTGCCACCTGTTCTGGTGCAGAAACAGTCTGACAGACTGATTTGGAGGTGCTCTCCCCACCCCGTCACACCACAGTCAGCTGCAAACTGTGCCAACACTCATCAGAAGCCACAGGCTGATGATGCCAAAAGGGCAACATCATCTGCAAACACAGATGCCACGATAATGTCACTAAACTGGACACACTCCAGACCTTCTCCACACCATTGTCAGGGTTGGTATTTGGCAAGAATCTGAGCACCGATCTGAGTGAATGGTTTGCAGCAGCCCCCTCCCACAGGAATACCTTGTGCTCCAGCTGATGTGTTAAGGGCTGTCAAGGGACCTCCACTGTTGTCAGCCTGCCCAGTGGCAGAGTCCCTAAAGTCCAGGTGGTCGTCCAATCATCCTTTCTCGTCACCTGGTTCTTTGGCTTAAGAAGTTCCTCTAAATGTTTCACTTTCACCTTCCAACCTGTCCTTCCTGTTTTCCGTCCATCGCAGGTCTTCCCGCTGTCATCACTACCTGCCTGGCTCTGGGAACTCGTCGTATGGCCAAGAAGAACGCCATCGTCAGAAGTCTACCCTCTGTGGAAACCCTGGGCTGCACGTCAGTCATCTGCTCTGACAAGACTGGTACCCTCACTACCAACCAGATGTGTGTCACTAAGGTACGTTTTTATACATAGTACGAGAGTTTTCACTGTAGTAAGTCCTCTGATGACTCGAAATGAGAGCAAACCTAATGCAGAAACTTTGTTTCCGTGCAGATGTTCATCATTGATAAAGTGGATGGCGACAATGTTTCCCTCAATCAGTTTGACATCTCAGGCTCAAAGTACACCCCAGAGGGAGAAGTGTAAGTATCAGAAGAGTTAACAGTTAATGTTAAAAGAACACACAACACAACAATACATTGACTTGTCAATCATTTCCTCCCAGTACGAAGAATGGCAGTTCTGTGAAGTGCGGACAGTACGACGGACTGGTAGAGCTGGCTACCATCTGCGCTCTGTGCAATGACTCTTCTCTGGACTACAATGAGGTTTGCAATTTTGTCTTCATGACATTTATGTGTTACATGTAGCAGAATACCAACTTAAAATCTATTTTTGTTTTTATTGTTTTTCCACCATGCAGTCCAAGGGTATTTATGAAAAAGTGGGTGAGGCAACTGAAACAGCCCTGTGCTGTTTGGTGGAGAAGATGAATGTGTTCAACACTGAAGTGCGTGGCCTGTCCAAGGTGGAAAGAGCAAACACTTGCTGTTCTGTAAGTCCACAAAAGATTGTATGCAAATGTATTATTATAATAATATTATTATAATATATATTTTTAAGAGGTCCATTTATCTTCCAAATTTCATTTGCCCAGCTCCGGTTCTGGCATGACAGCAACAGATGTAATAGACTCTACCTTGTTTGTTGATTTGTTTCCTTCATTTTCAAACAGGTGGTCAAGCAGCTGATGAAGAAGGAGTTCACTCTGGAGTTCTCCAGAGACAGGAAGTCCATGTCGGTTTACTGCTCTCCTGCCAAGTCCGCCAAAGCCCCAGTGGGAAGCAAGATGTTTGTCAAAGTGAGTGTGTGACACAACACACAGAGTAACTTCAGCATGCTAACATGGTTACAATGACCATAAGATGCTGATATTTAGGAATAACATTTGCTAATCAACACTAAACACAAAGATAAAGCTTCAGGTTTTCTAAGAAATGTCCTAGATAGAGTTCAATCAATTGATACTACTACAAAATAACATTTTATATTTTGTTGACTGTGTCATCAGGGTGCTCCAGAAGGCGTCATTGACCGCTGCACATACGTCCGTGTGGGCACCACTCGCGTACCTTTGACCGAACCAGTCAAAGACCACATCATGTCGGTTATCAAGGAGTGGGGCACCGGGCGAGACACCCTCCGTTGTTTGGCTCTGGCCACCAGGGACACTCCAATGAAGAAGGAGGAAATGAACCTGGAGGACTCCACCAAGTTTGTAGAGTATGAGGTGGGCGACTAAGGACAACAGAGCGTTGAATGTTTACTGAAGTATACTTTCTCGCTTGCAAGCAGCACCAAAGGTCACTAAACGTTTTGCTTCTTTTGTTCTCCAGACTGATTTGACCTTTATTGGATGTGTTGGCATGCTTGATCCTCCTCGTAAGGAAGTTATGAGCTCCATCGAGCTGTGCAGGGCTGCTGGTATCCGTGTCATCATGATCACTGGTCGGTACTCAACAATATTAATCTTACTGGGTAAGAAATCAAACAAACACTGAACAAGAGCAATCAAATCTTCACATCCATCCCACCAGGTGACAACAAAGGCACAGCTGTGGCCATCTGCCGTCGTATTGGCATCTTCAGTGAGGATGAGGACGTCACTGGCAAGGCCTTCACCGGTCGTGAGTTTGACGACCTCTCTCCATACGATCAGAAGAAAGCCGTCCAAAAGGCTTGCTGCTTCGCCAGAGTGGAGCCCTCCCACAAGTCTAAGATCGTTGAGTTCCTGCAAGGCTTCGATGAGATTACCGCCATGGTGAGAAGAAGAAAAGAGCTTGTACATGCTTTGAAATGGAGTGAAACCATTTGACTTGAATTAACGCATTATTCCTCTCCAAGACCGGTGATGGAGTGAATGATGCCCCCGCCTTGAAGAAGGCGGAGATTGGCATCGCCATGGGCTCTGGCACTGCCGTTGCCAAGTCTGCCTCTGAGATGGTCCTGGCTGACGACAACTTCTCTTCCATTGTGTCTGCTGTTGAGGAGGGCAGAGCCATTTACAACAACATGAAGCAGTTCATCCGCTACCTCATCTCCTCCAACGTAGGCGAGGTCGTCTGGTGAGTGCTTGATAGTTGAGGTCTGATAATGACTATTTATTGTGTAGGATATTAGATAATATATAAATATATGATTAGGAGATGATCCTGAGTGACTGGCTTTTACCTGGTTATTTGCTACAACAAAATGTCTTTGATGTTCCTACATGACCAGTGATTTCAACCAAGACTAAACAGTCCAAACCAGTGGTTCACTACACAAGAGGAAGATAAGATTAATAACAGGCACTCTTTGTCCAAGACTGAGACAAGACAAAAGAGTAAAAATGCAGTCGATTCCAAAAAGAGGCCGAGACCTTCAAAAAGTGATCTTGAGACCAAGACCCATTTACAAAAAGAAAAAACATATTTCTGCTGGTCCAAACAACATTTATTTTCAGCCTTTCCTGTAATATTTACTTTGTTTCTTGTGAATTATTGTTAGTATTATGTATTACATTACACACAGTGGGGCATCGCTCTGTTTTAAGGGGGCACAAGCTAAACCTTGGCTTGGAAACCACTGAGCAATAACTCAACATAATTGACTTTTTTAGACTTGTCATAGCAGGAAATAAATGTCCTTAACGATAGCACCAATTACCAGAGCAGCTAAATGGAATTAAGCCATCAATCATTTTAAAATTGAATCTTGTGTTTAGACAAATAGATGAAACTGTGTCACCAAATGTTGAGTTGGGAACAAGGCATGAACACACTGTAACACTCTCATCCTATCGTATTTAGACACTAGTCTTTGCTTAAGACTAGAAAGTCAAGCAGAGGAACTGTCACCTAACTATTCATTTCCTATACTCGCTCCTTCAGTATCTTCCTCACCGCTGCCCTCGGTCTGCCCGAGGCTCTGATCCCCGTCCAGCTGCTGTGGGTCAACCTTGTAACTGACGGCCTACCTGCCACCGCACTGGGCTTCAACCCGCCCGACCTGGACATCATGGGCAAAGCTCCCCGCTCCCCCAAAGAGCCCCTCATCTCTGGCTGGCTTTTCTTCAGATATTTGACCATCGGAGGTACAGCACTCTTTGTCCTCTCTTTCTCTCTGATCAGGTGTCTCATAACTTTTATATTAAACTTTTGACTTGTTTAGTGACACTGCAGGAAGCACTCCTGTGTTGTGGTCCATTAACTTTAGCTCAGTTTGTCTTAAATGGCACCCAACGACTCTTGATAATTAATAAATCATTAAAGAAACACTTCCACAGCTGTGTAAGGCTCAAACGTTCACAAATGCATCTGTAATTTACATCTAAATGATGTTGTTGCCGTGCCAACACATTAAGCACCAATATAATATCTCTGCCAGGTTATGTCGGAGCCGCAACTGTCGCAGCTGCTGCCTGGTGGTTCCTGTACAGCGAAGATGGCCCAATGGTCACCTTCCACCAGCTGGTCAGTATTTAACGCAATCACACGCTGCATCCAGCTGCTGTAATCAGTCTTCATGGAAAGATCTTAACTTCTCTGTTTCTGTCTTCATCATCATCATCATCAGTCACACTTCATGCAGTGCAGCGAGGACAACGAGGACTTTGACGGCGTCCACTGCGAAGTGTTTGAGGCCGCTCCTCCCATGACCATGGCTCTGTCTGTGCTGGTCACCATCGAGATGTGCAACGCTCTGAACAGGTCTGTCGGCTCAGGGGCCATTGTGGGTACTAAATGTCAATATTGCTGATGAAGAATAAATGATATTTGACCCAGTGGTGGAGTATAAAGTACATTTACTCAGCACTGTACTCAAAGTTTATTGTACTTGAGTATTTACTTCACTACATCATCATGTTACTTTAAAACTTTTTAAATGAAGACATATAATGATTGTCGTATATCAAATTAGTAAAATCCTGCTTCAATTTAAATCAATAACAATAATTCAAATAAAATAATGAAGGTTGAGATCCAAGGGATGAAGGGATGAAGGTCGAGGGATGAGAGGAGAAGTCAGGGTTGTAGTTGGATGGAGTTCAGAGATGTGCCAGTGTCAGCTGGTGGCAGGAAGCAGGAGGTAGTTGAGCCGTCTCTTTGTCGCTCTGCGGTGTGTTTAAGTGCTTCAGATGAGTTCAAGGCCTGGACTTTGTAACAGTAACTATAAAACTTCATTTACAGATACTGAGTACTTTTACTTTTGATACGTATCAGGTGGTACTTTTATTTTTAAAGGATCAGAGTACTTCCTCCTCCACTGACAAACGCTTTACGCACTTTATGTTTCTACATTCATTCTTTCATATGCCCTCACACATTTTCAGTCTGCATTAACGTACCCCTCCGCCTCCCCATCCAACCCATCCCTCCTCCTCCTCCTCCTCCTCCTCCTTCTCCTCCCTCCTCCTCCTCCCTCCTCCCCCCCAGCTTGTCTGAGAACCAGTCCCTGATGCGCATGCCTCCCTGGAGCAACGGCTGGCTGGTGGGCGCCATGAGCCTCTCCATGTCCCTTCACTTCATGATCATCTACGTCGACCCCCTGCCCGTGAGTCCTCCTGCACTACATCCGCCTCCCTCTGCTCCTCCTCAACACACACCTCACACACCGCCTCTCCCACCTCCACGTTCTCTCTCACATTATGTCATCGCTTAAGTACTTACAGACGACCAGGTTACTAACAGAGGTGGCATTTAAGGGGGCACACAAGGCAACTTTTCCTCATTTCTTTAGACAGATTATTATTATTATTTAGACAAAGTTTATTAAGCACTGATGTTCATCACTTCTGTGTCATTAATATCCAACACGGTGCGTCTTCTTTGAATACTGTGTGCAGTTTGGACAGACTCACAATCTGTGATGATGATCGGCTACAATCGTCTCCAACACATCAAACTCGTACTTCCGTATCTCCCCCTGATCGGTGCTTGTCTCGTCCACAGCTGATCTTTAAGCTCACTCACTTGAACGTGGACCAGTGGTTGATGGTGCTGAAGCTCTCCTTCCCCGTCATCCTCATTGACGAGGTTCTCAAGTTTGTGGCTCGCACATATATGGAGGGTAAGTTCAACATTTGACCTGTTTGAACACAGTGTGGTTTCATGGTATACACTTTTTCATGGTATACAGATTTCCCCTCTAACGTTTGGCACCAGTGTCTCCTTTCTGTTGATTTTTAAGGAATATATGATTGATTAATTGATTGTTATTGAATAATTTGTCTGTTGTTTCAGCCTCTCTTCCTTCTTTTCTTATCCCTGACACAGTTTTAATTATCTCCCACCCTCTTTCCTGTAACCTCTGATGACTCTGATGACATTTACCTAATTTTCCTCTCCTTGGATGCTCCTTTTTTTTTTCTGACTACCCAGTCTAAACCTGTTTCCCCCTCCTCCATACTCCCTGTAACAAAACAAGGTATTCCCCTCACTCATGCTAAAGGTTTCTGCATCTTGCATGTCGTAGGAAAGTTTCACGTTGACTCTGTGTCCGTTACGCGTGTGTGTTTGTTTTCCCTGTCCTGTACGTTTTTTTCTGTAAATCTAGCCGGCTGTGCCTCTGACGTGAAGCACCAGTAGAAGTCTAATAACTGGTCTCGGCATCATACATAGTATTTCATAGTTGTTTCTTGTTAGTGGCTTGCAAGTATGACCTAAGCACTTTGCTTAAAGTGGCTTGTAGATCATCTGAAAGTAGAAATAGTAAAATGCAGATTAGCATATTCGCTTTGACCATCCATGCATTTACTGTAATGCAGGTAATATGGACCAACAGGTGTATAAATGATGGCTGTATACCGCTTATGGGAGGTCATGCTGTTGTGCATGCTGATCACCGTTGGAACCAGTTCATTGTGCATTTTGCTAACAAGGTGCAACATGATAAATTATCGCTGGATCATGTTGGATTATTCCTCAAACACACCGTGTATGCTCTGTTCAGCCTTCTAACATTGCTCACATAAAATCTTTAAAATATGGCTTAAAATTTGTGATTTTATCACATTTTCTATCGAGTTTAACTGGGAATTATTCTTTATATTAATTTCTTTTTTACACTCAATATATTCAGCTATTCATCATTTTGGGACACGGGGTGTTTCACCTGTGAAACAGTTAGTCTGGCTCTGTCTAAAGCTCACTAACACGTCAAACTTATATTATAAATATTACTACTATTACTGTTATGTTAATTAGTGAGTTTTAGAGCTGTTAGGAGGATTATAATCAGGACTGGCTAGCTGTTTGGTTGTGCTAAATTAAGATAGCTGGCTGCACATTTCCCCAAAATGATTTATTCACTCTTAACGCCGTCACTTAACCCTCAGCACCCCCTGACAGACGTCTGTTTTCCTCTCCAGGTAAAGTCTAAGAGGTAAAGATCGCTCTGGTTGCTCTGAAGTGAAGCAGAGAGCTGAGACAGAGGATGGAGAGAAAAGGCTGAGCGCTCCCGCTGAATGAGAGCTGCCAACGGCTACTTGACGTGATCAAAAACATCGAGTGGCACGAGTGCAAAAACAAAAACACATCAGCCGCCTGAAAATACACTTAAAAAAAAGCTGCAAAATATTTTTTCCTGTGTATGTACTGAAGTTAATATATAGGTGAGAGTTATTAAAACTATTCTGTGTTGATTCTATTCTTAAAGAATAAAGATATGTATTAAAACTGTCAGTGTCCAGATCGCTTTATTTTTTTTATTTCTTTTCTCATCCACAATCATAAATCTGCTTTCAGTCAAAAAGCTGGTATGGTTGTAGTAAGAACAGGAATAATTAACGACTTTGAGCTAAAATAAAGACACCACAAATGAATGAAAACAATAAAAACAACCCTCCCTGATGAAGTTAATTTAGGAGAGTTCGTATCACTTCATTATTGCACTGTGATTCGTCCTTCTTCACAGAAAAGGTCTGCACGGGGAAATGACTGTATAGTTCGCATATTAATAACTGATACAGTGCAAAATTATGTGTTGGGGCTGTGGAGTGTTTCGCTGTGTCAGTTTTATCTACAGATACATTTACATAATTAGTACAGGAATAAACAGTGAGTGTGAACAAACGTTACAGTGTTCCATGGTTCATCAAACACCACTTTGGTCAACGCCATCGCCTCTGAAACAATCAAACACGTGACGTCTCTTTAGGAGAATCCATCGGAAAGTGCGAGCTGTGATAATCCCAGGGATCACGATTAGTTAGTTGGTCCTTGTTGGCCACTCTTGTAGCAGTTTTCTCTTGGTCTGTTCTCTTTGGTTCCAGTGTGACTCTATAACTCACGAGGCGTCTGCAGGAGAGGAGCTAGCTTCACTGACTCGGCCTTCCAGTATTTCTTTGACTTGTTCGAGAGTCTCGGCCTGCCGGATTACCTCCAGCTTCACCTGAAGGAGGGAGGAGAGACGGGTCAAGGATTCATCCATCACTCCTGCACTCAAACCTCTACGACTGTCTGTTGTTTCTTACCTGCAGCGACTGGGAGAGCTGGACAAAGTCTCTCTGAACAGTCTGGCTGGTGTCGACCTGAGAGCGCAGACTGATCACTTGACTTCGCAGCTCCAGACACTGTTGGTGCAGAGACTCCTGACAGCCACAGAGAAAACAGATAACATTAAATTATTATTATTAATAATATCACCCTTCACCGTGTCACACTTGTTTTCTCATAAATATTGTAAAAAAACAATTTTATATTTATACTTTTAGCTGCTATCATGAGAATTATAGAAAGAGACATGACGTGTACATGTGTTATTCATGAACTCTGAAGCTGAATCCAGTCATCATGATTCATAATTAAGCTTATAAGCTCATTAAGCTCATTTTTGACCCTCATTTTTGGCTCATTTTAAAAATCTCAACACACACTCCAGCAAAGCTTGGCCTTCCTCTGGAGATGGAGTTGCTGTCATGAGGAATGTCTACTTGTCATCGGGGCACTGCAGTGGAAAAATTAAACCCACGGACTAAACTATGATGCTCCCAAGTCTGGGTGCGGCTCGCAATTTATGCTGCAAAATAGTGACCCGAAGGAGCAGTGTTGGAGCGAGTTTTGTTTGTTAGAATAATAAAATTTAAATAATATAAATTATTGCTGAAGAACTTTTTAAAGTGATCAGGATCAGCATTTCTGACCAACCATGTGAGTTTAGTGACAGCAGTAACAACGTTAATTAAAAAAGGAAGCAGGTTAGATTTACTTTGTCATTACTGAGCGTCTTGTTGTTGGTCCGCACATGAGAGAGCGCCACCCGCAGGGCTTCCAGTTCAGTGCGGCAGGCCAGCAGTTCAGCCTGCAGCTGGTCCTTCTGAGCCTGGATCCTCTCCGTCTCCGTCTTCAGACTGGACAGCTGCACTGCACAGCATCACAAACAAGGACTGATTGTAGTTTGTTCAATCACTGCAGCACTGACATGAACAATGCTGTGATTATTAAAAGGAGACCTATTAAGTGTGCTGTCAGACTGAGTCGTTCACTCACCTTCTAACACCTCTGATGACGTCGTTGTGAGTGGAAACAGGCAGAAAGGATAAAAAGTTTCAGTTTAAGTGACAGTCAGTGTTTCAATATCTGCTCTAAATAATATTAATGATCCACAGACCGTTCTCCTCTGACCGGCTGCCCAGCTGCTCCCTCAGGTTGACAATCTCAATGCGGAGTCGCTCCTCACAGTGCGCCCCCTGCAGGTCAGATTTCAATAGTCAGCACACACACACTGACTCTACAAGCAGGTCACAATACTTCCAAACCTTCGTCCACGTATAAAGGTTGACACATCATGTGAAAAATGAAATTAAGTCATCCCAAAACTATCTGAAATGAAGAAATGCAACAAAAAGAAGTCACAGAAACAAAACTCTCACAGGTCTCCCTGTATGTAGGTTCCCTGTATGACACTATGTGGAACTATTCTTCTCTGCTGCAGCTCTTGTGGAGCAGACACACTGTACGTGAAAGCCTAGAAGGGTAATGGTACCTGCAGTGTCAGTGGGAGTGATGAGCAGGACTCTGGTCCTTCATCTTTCACCTCCTCTCCTTTCAGTCTGGACAGCTCGCTGCACATCTTCCTCTGGGAAAACGATAGTTCTGCCTGGAGACACAAACAACAATTGTATGATCACACAAACATTGTATGCCACAGGAATCAAGTGATTTTTGAATTTTACCACCCCTGACAGAGCCTCTCACACCCTGTAGGACGGACATTGTATCACTCACCAGCCGACTCTGGACCGCGTTCTGTGATTGGCTAAAAGATTTCTGCAAATCCTGGAGGAGGGCCTCTGAAGTCCGGACCTGACACTGGAGCATTGACACCTGAACACACATAAATTAACATGTGACACACACTCTACACACTTTCTGCTGTATGCTCGGATCAATGTTGCTCACCTGTTTGTGTGTGTGCTTGGTTTGTGTATCCAGCTCTTTCTCCAGCTCCTCTTTCTCCGCCTCGAGCCGACTCACCTCCCCTTGCAGCTCGGAGACCTGCCCAACACACCACACCCTCAGTGTTATTCAATTAAAGTGCAAATCTTGACCTGATATCATCGTTTTAAATCCACACCTGAGCGTTGAGTGCGTCCCAGTCGCTGTGCGTGACCAGCCGGTGTCCAGCCGGCGGCAGGTAGATGGCTTCAGGCACCAGAGTTCCCGTGGAGACCAGCGAGTCGGTGTCATCCTGAGCGTGGAGCTTTCTGGGCAGGGAGGGCGTGTCTAAGGAGAAGGAGGACAGCGAGGCCGAGTCGCAGTTTCGCAGTGAAAAATACCCTTCAGCTGGGAGTGGCGTCCCTTCTCCCTCTGCTGCCGCTGCCTCGAGCTCCGCCGACTGGTTGTGCCTTCTGTCCGGTGTCGCCTCGGCCTCCGTCTGGCTGTTGGTGATCTGGGTTTGGGATTCATTGCCGAGTTCTGCATCCATCCTGGCTCTCCTTCCACTGATCTAACAGAGGGAAACAAATGCTAGGATTGAGTCCAAAACACTCAAAGTTAAACAAGTTAAAAAGAAAAAGACAAACACCGACCATGTTCTGTCCACTCGCTCTCCTCCACTCCACAGGCTGAGACTGAAGAACAGCTATTCTGGCTTCATACTGCGCTGCTGTCTCTGTAAACACAACAACACATAAATATTATAATATTACAGCTAGCTCAATACATACTCTATACCATCGTTTTTTCAATCCTGGTCCTCGGGGAACGCTGCCCTGCATGTTTTAGATGTTTCCTCCTCCACCACGCCTGATTCAAATGATCAGCTCGTCATCAAGCTCTGCAGTGGTCTGATAATGAGCCACTCATTTGAATCAGGTGTGTTGGAGCAGGAAACATCTAAAACCAGCAGGGCAGTGTTCCCCGAGGACCAGGATTGAAAAACACTGCTCTGTACATAACTCTACATGTGTTTCTCTGTTGTCTCCTGACTGTTCTTGAACTGCATCACAGAACAGCAACAGTTTTGGTTCTTTAAAGTTTAGAAACAGCTTCGATACAACAGATTTTATCATTAAAACATATAAAATGGAGAAGTTTCCCAACACAGTCAGGCATTACTTGTGCTTGCATTAACTGCAACTAAAGTTTGAGCACAAAAATGACTTCTTTTACACTAAAATATGAACTTTAACTGCAAATTCTGATAATTTAATTTAAAGCTTTTAGCTTCAGGGCCTCTGAACAGGCGTGAAAACAAAGATATGGCTGCTTATAGCAGTAGAACCAGACTTCTTATCAAAGGTTAAAAACTTATCTTGAAAGTGTGACGTACGAACAAGCTGTGTGAGCTGACAGTACTTGTTAACAACAGGGAGTTTCTCGTGAGATGTTTATATTTGCCTCTCTTACCTACAGCTATGTGCATTTCCTTAACAGAGTTCACAGTGTTTGAAAGTGAGCAACTTCTCACAAAACTTCCTCGACTTATCTGAAAATGACATCAAGAGCAAAGGGTAACACAAAAGGACACCGACCTCTGAGAGCCTCCTGCAGGGACTGGATCTCTTGATCACATTGTTTTTGCAGCTCTGCCAGTTCCTCCTGTTTGCTCAGCTCGCAGATCGTCGCCACACCCTGCCAGTGCTCGGCCTGAGCTCGGTACTCGGCTAGCTGGGCCTGCAGGCTCGACTCTGAAAATAATCAACAGGTTGTGTCTTCATTATGCTGTGTCCTGTCATTAGGATGTTTGCACCAGTGTCACACAAAATATACTGATATTAAATAACATGCTGTGCACAAATCCTTTAAATAACCAGATTTCAGGTTGTATGTCTTTAAACTTGTGGGATAATAAAGCCGCTCAGGTAATAGTGTGTGACACCGCCTTATTGACTGTATAATAGGAAACTAGTTGTTCAAATTGTTTAGTACAAGAGGATGAGTGTGTTTGATTTGTCCTTTCTGGGCTACTGTAGAAACATGGCGTGTGGAAGAGGACCCACTGCGTCTGTAAACATTAAAGACTCATTTTAAGGTAATAAAAACATAACAAATCTCATTTACAGGTGACGACCATACACTAATGAATAAAAGTTATGAATTTTATATTTAATTTCTGACAAATTCAGTAAATAGAGCCTCTTAAATCTGGCACACTGGACCTTTAAGGTGACGAAATACCATAAAACAATGACACTGCACCAAATATTTCCGATTTAGATATACAAACATGTATGACTTTGATGCAGTATGTCATCCTGCTGTTCATACTTAAGTCTGGAGTTAGACAGATCACAAAAAGTTGGTAAATAAACCCCCCAAAACAGAAATTATCTGTGATTTGCAGTCACAGCTGTTCATACTGTGTATTTAATCGTGTTTGAACCTGCAACAGGTCTTAAAAAAGCAGCTTATATCTGCAGGAATGTAACAAATAAAACTTGGTACAGTGGCTTAATCATTAGCAAGGATAATGGGAAAGGTTAAACGGAGTGTGTCTCACTGCTGAGCCGGATTAAATCCCACTTTGGTCCAGACCCTCCTCGTCGGTTCTCCCCTTCAGTTCGGACACTAGCTAAAGTGCTAGCCAGCAGCTAGCATCGCCCGTTTGTTTCAATGGTCAACGGTGCTAACAGGCCGTTTAACGGTCAACTAACTGACCGGAGCTGCGTTCAAATCAACAGGTTGGCATTAAAGAGAAGCAACAGGTTAATGTTTGGTGAAACTTCCAAGCTGCACAGAGGTCAGTGTGTCTCCTCACAGCCAATCCCGTTAGTCGTGAAGCGGATTAAAGTTTAACGTAGCTCGGTTGTTTTGTTTTATTACCTGCGTCTTCGCTCCTGGAGCTCATTTTCCCGCCAGACACTGGAGCTCACCTGACGTCTATAAAAAGTCCGACAAACCTGTCCGAGTCATTTTTGTTCTGTTAAAAAAAAAAAAAAAGCACCGAGGAGGATTTGGTGTGGAAATTATCGGCGCAGTGTCAACTTCAGGAAACAACTTTCCCCGGTCCGAGCCTGCGGAAATCACGTCAGCCTGCTTCCTGTTCACTAACGTCTCTCCCAACCTCAGCCCTGAGCCCAGAGGCTGGCGATAATGTTAATGTTGGTTAAACACAGAGAAAAGTGTCCATATATGTCTGTTTTCTGTAACTGCCACACCCTTTGGACGTTATAGAGTCCAGTCATGTCCACTGTGTGCTGACCACTGGAGGGCAGTGAGCCTCATTTTGAACCACAAACTTGGCCTGACACCATATATAATTAAAACTCTCTCATATCTCTGATTCGCTTGTAAATAATTGCCCCTTTTGTGTGTGTGTTTATAAGCTGCAACCTTCCGTGCTGGGAAATAAAGCCTAAAAACTGCAGTTCCTCAAACGTCCACTTGAGGCTGGCTCCAGAAGTGAGTCAGTCTCCATAAGTCCCCATGTTAAAATGTCCAACTTCACAGCAGAAATAAACATGTTTACAGCCTGGTACAAAAAACAGTTTTGGTCTCTATAGCTAATTTCCTCGTTCATGACAACTGTACAGAGAATGAATTATATTATTAAGGCTTAAAGTTGCACATAATCAACAGTGAGGCTACTTTGATTGACAGGTAGGTGCCGTTACAGATGGCTTATTTGAGAAACCAGGTGTCATTCAGCCCGCCCGAAGTCAAGAGATGATCCATGTCTTTGCCGCCACATATTTTGTCTTCAAAACAACGCTTCGGAAACCTGAAGGTGACATCACTCACTGGTATCGTGTCTGTGATTCGGTCGTTTTTGTTTGATGTATTTCGATACATCAATGAGTGACTTGTGTTTCTTTTGCTTTGTTGTTTCTATGATCTTTTACCTCTCTGATCTGATTGAGTTTCAGTCAGTCTCAGTCTGATCTGAGTTTCTACAGGTGAGCGGGTGATTCAGTCTCAGTCTTATGCAACATCCACAGTTTTTAACAGGCCAGCTCTCAGCACACTTTATTTCATTCACAGTGTTAATGTCTCGGTCTGTGTGTGTTATCAGCTCTGGCCCTCACATTCTGCAGTATAATTCTCTCTCTGTGGTGAGCAGGTCACTTTTCATACTGCATGCTGATATGGTGTGAAGTAATTGTCATGTTCAAGGCGCATGTGGCATGATGGACGGTCGCCTTGAAACTCCAAACTGTTTTATTTGCAGCAGATTTGCATGCGAGTCTCTCTGCACCTGTTTCCTTTGCTTGACAAAGACACGGCCATACGGGGTTTATAGTTTCCTGTGTTTGGACTTCAATAAAAACCGGATCAGGATCTCAAATGACTGTAGACGCCACTTGATATAATAATGCTACACAATTTAGTTTCAAAGTGTTATTAATTTGCGACTGTAGCAGACTCATTAGATTTAGATGCTGTGGATCTATTCATAGTATTGATTCGACTCTCTAGCCCTCATACTCTTAAAGGCCTCGCTTCGATTTTTATCTAGAAATCTGATATCGAGGAATGCGTCCTTCCATCCTGCCTCCTCATCCATTTGCAGTCAAACAGGGTGTGGCATAGACAAAACTGCGAGGCTGAGTAAAGAAGAAACACAGATGATGTTCATATTCTTTACATGTTACACATAACAGTCTTGAAGTCAAGACCAGACAGCATATAGCAGACTTAGGTGGCACAGTATTTACAAACTGTTTTATAGATGAACCAATTTTTTTTCGATAATTATTCCTGATGTTTCCTCTCAGACGGCTAACAAATAAATCAGACAATGCAATGTGCAATGTGCAAAATGATCCAGCTTATAAAGGCTGGAACCAGTCGGCATCGATCAGTCAAGAGGTGGGAAGGGCCAAACCACCAAGAAGAGGTGAAAGAAATCCAAGGCGGTCCAGTCGAATGGTCTATTTAGACTGTCCACGTTTAAATATCCTGCATGAAACAACACGGTAAAAAGGCACATTGAGAAGTATCTTTGATCTTCTGAACTTTTTACGAGACACGTCAATAACATCCGCTGTCACAGCCTCGTGTAAGTGCAGTTAGATTCTCTGAAAACCGCACACGTCTTTTTCAAACTCCTTGTGAACTCTCCTTCACATCTTGAAGTAGTTAGGAAAAGACACAAGAGGTCATTTTTGACTATTCAACTGTGGACCCAAAAGCTCAGGCCGGACCTAAATCTCAAGAAAAAAAAGGCATCGCCTCTAATAGTCAACATTGTTTTTATTTAAGTCAATCGTAGTTAAAAACATGGTCACGATGTAGAACAGGAAAATACAAAAAGTTGAATTGGTCAATGATTAAAAATGCTTAGTAACAGTTGTGCTGATAATTGAATACTCTACATATGACATACTAAAGCTGTATAATACGCAGAGTTCTGTATAAAATGCTGGTGTAAGTCTTCAAAAACTCATACAAAGTGACTCATGTGAAACAGTGCTATATGCCCTTTAACCAAAATACAAATTCTCTGATAAAGGAATAATAAATAGCTTGCATTTTTTTCTTTTTTTAAATATCTTTAAGTGGTACATGCCTGAGTTCCTGTGGATGGAGCAGAGGCACATAGAGTACATGTATATAAACGCTCACAGCGAATACGTGATTAGTAACAAAAGTTCATTTATGAGACCAAAACTCTACTAATCTGCAGATAGTGTGATTTGAGAGTTTTTACAGAGGTAATATTATCTAACAGGTAAACAGACTTTACAGTATCCAAAGCACCAGAACTTGGACGGGCTTTTACGAGATTACCGCGTGCTTATACTCGTCAACGAGACAGCATCGAGTGGTCAGAGTGACGCGATGGCTGACGTCAGTGTGGGGATGCTGAATCGTTGTGTACATCTTTACAAGTCCATGTCCTGATCGCTGACACTCTGCCGGAGATATTCCTCATACAGCTTTTTCTAGAGGGAAAGAAGACGACAGATTATAACCCCTTAGTAATACCACATTTTTACTGCCAGCACCACGTCACAGTCAGTCACACTCACAATACCTTTTTGGTCTTTACCACCTCCTGAACGTACTCCAGCTTCTCCTGAAGCTGTCTCTTCTGTTTGCCTGACAGAGTGGCTTGAGTCCTGCAAAGATGACAAGAGACTTGTTTTTAACATACAAACTGACGTTGGACCTGAATTTGCATGCAGCTGCTCGACATAGATTATCTTCTTGATTCTGCAAGGGGAAATGAAAGTATCAGAGCTGCAGTAAAACAGAAGAGTGGAGTAAGAACACACATACAGTACAAATGTGTACATACTAAACCGGACGACAGGGCTGCAACATTTGATCTTTAAGATGTCAGAAAATATATCAAAATTCCATCCCAATTCCTGATGTCAGATTGCATGTTTTGTGCTCCAAAAACTCAAAATATTCATTTTATTACAAGACAAAATGATGAAAATCAGCAAATTTGTACTATTGTTCAGCTGGAATTAGTGAATATTTGATATTTATTGCTTGAATAAGTATGTGTTGCTTGTGTCCACTGGAAAAAATCAAGATAAATAAACTAAAAATAAAAAATAAATAAATTGCACTTGAGGAAAAAGGGTGAATTAGGACTGTGTTTACATAAAACAAATATATTACAATGAATTAAAATGGTGACCTGACTGAATGAGTAAGGTCACATTCAGATATCAACGAAGCCGCTGCGAAACAATCAGGAAATAACTTTTTGATTCACTGATTAACCGGCTTTATCGATGCTGTCACTCGCTCACTCTCATTCACTGTCTATGTTGCTCAACCCGTTCTCTCTCATCTTCGTGTTTCTATTTTTCAGTGTAAATTGTGAGCCACTCTCAGATTTAGAAGCTGGCTGCATGAAATAAACAAAGCCAGAACACAACAGGCAGAGTATCAGAGTTTAGCCCATGAATCCACCTTTCAGTTTCAGAGACATTTCAGGCTGACTGTGGAGGCACAGCAGCTGATTCAGCATCGTGTACCTGAAGGAGAAGCGTGCGATGATGAGCAGGAGGAAGGAGAGAAGGACCAGGAGGCCACAACCGTAAAGCCGCTGCTCCATCGAGAGGGACTCGAAAACTTTCACTACGGGAGACTGTGGATTACAAGAGCGAGCAAATTAGACTTGATTTGCTTTACATGTCACAACACAGCAGTGAGCGGCGGCTTGAACACTCACCAGGTAGAGTGCGAGTGTCTCTCTGCCCTCACTGCCCAGAGCCATCTCCAGCAGCTCCTTGGACAGAGTGCCCAGCACCAGTAAGGCCATCAGAGCCATGGGGACGCTGAAGCCGAGCAGAGTGAGGAAGCAGCTCTTGCAGCGCGCCCGTCGGTTCGCAGCACTGGTCTGCCTGCGAGAGGAAGGCAAAGAAATTAACCTCAAACTTCTGAGCATATGCAGAGTTCCTGTAGCACAAAGAGGTTTTGAGAGTTACCTATCGTTAACAAGCGTATCAGTGATCGCCTCGCTGATGATCTCACAGTCCTTCTCCAGCGAGTTGAGCGTATTCTGGACGGTTTGGTTAATCGTTTTCTCGACGGTGCGACACACCTCCTCGATCTGGTTGACACAGCGACTTGGCTGGGGGAAAGGAACAAAACATGTGAAATTAAAAAGGAGCCTAAAAAGTGTACGATCACCTCAAACTCAATGAATGTAGCGCGTCTCACCTTATTTGGATTAGGAATGTAGATGGTGGGCATGTCAAAACCACATTTGTTGAGTCCTGGGCGCTTGCAGAGCTCCTGGACGATCTGCATCATCACTCTCTGAGACGAACAAAGTCAGAAGAGTATAAGAGCTGTGACTTTCTGACTGTAAGTAGAAGTGTGTTTTATGGAAGTAAAGACCCATTTACATGCGTGTTCTGTACTTTAAAAGCCAGAAAAGGAAAGACACTTGATGGAAGCTTTCAACTACCCACACACTTTAGCATGAAGAGGATCTATTCTAGGTCATTACTGGTCTGACAATATGAAACACACCATGAGTTTTTGATGTGGAAGCTTCTTTGATGTCTACAAAGTCTACTTCAGCTGATGGACAGAATATTGATTAACCCACGCTGTAGCTGTTCATACCTGTCTGTCCGACTCTCCGCCGGCCTCGTCAGCCTTGCTCAGGTAAAACCTCAGCCGATCTCCGTGTTTCTCATTCAGGCTCTCCACGATGTTGAGGGTGCGCTTGCACAGGGCCTGACCCATGGGGTCAAAGAAGACCAGGATCAGGTCACAGAGATCACCTGAGAGTGAAAGCAAGGAGGAGTTAGTGTAGCTCTTACTTAGACACATTTAGTGTCATGTGACAGTTTAATCACTGTATTAATATGGTTTTAGTGAAAGATATGTTTTTATATCAGCAGTTAACCTGGAAAAAGCTCACTGATCTCACACAGAAATACTGCAGCAGACGTGGCTCTAACTTAACCTCTATAAGACAAGATGACAGATCATGAAACAAAGTGTGGAGCATGGAAAGTAAGTTGTACTTTATAATATTTCAGTCCCAGAGGCCACATTAACTGGAGACGTCACAGATTCAACAAATGTCAACAGAGCTGCTCTATATCATTTAAAATAACTCTGTGTCACAACACCAGCTGCTCCAAAAAGCCTCAGGGGACCCCGTGATAGCTACGGTGCGACAACAGACAAGGTCAGTAAGTGGCAGCTCACCCAGCCACAGGATAACTTCGTCCACATCAAAGGGATACTTCATATCGCCGTCCACCAACCCGGGCGAATCCACAAACGTCACCAGGCTGAACCGTTTCTGTCTCGACGTGCAGATCTCTGTGCTCAAGTACTCTGAGACACCTAGAAGACATTTTAAAGAGATCAGAGAAGAGTGCTGATTGGTCGTCGTATCAGTTTTCAAAAAGGACAAGGAGTGTGAGGGCGCTGCCACACGGATCGATTTCTGTTGCTGCTGCAAACAGACAAACAAAGCAGCAAATCTCTCCATCAGAATGCTGGGAATTTGGGAACAGATCAGTGAGGCAGAGACAAAGTGCATCATTGTGTTGACTGTTTAAATAAAGAAGAGGGAAGGACTGTGATTTGAGCTGAAATCTCACCTTTGAACTGTTGCAGAGGTTTGAAGTGTGGATACAGGTGGAGGGTGGCATTTCCCTGAAGAAAAACAGAACCGGCTCAGTCAGAGATACGTTTGTGAATCAAGTATCAGGATGTCAAGAAGAACTGAAATCACTAGAGAGGAACTAAGTAAACATATATAAGGACTTATCACAAGGAACGACTTCAAATGTAAAGTTTTAAACTCACTTAGAGATGAAGAACACGAATGTCAACCTATTGTGTTTGCACTGTTGCACTCACTGTGAGAGACTCTCTCTTGCGTCCACTTGTAACAAAGCTGAAGCCTTGGGTCTCAATAGCCACTCCAGTGCGCTGAATGTGCTCTTCCACATACCTGATACAAACATGACAAAAAGAAACAGGTAAGCAGGTTAGTGATGCACAGGTGGAGCAGAAATGTTTGTGTTTCCAAGTCAGTTTTGTCCACAAAGTCAAATTAAATCAATTAAAACTATATTATTCAGCAAAAAAGGCTGATGTGAAGAGCTCTGCTGCACGCATTATGCAGGCATTTATAAAGTTTGCATGCAAAACTGTGCAAAGGAGGGATAACAGAAAGCTACCATCACAGATCAAACAACCAAGTGTGTTCTGTCCGAGTCTGCTGCAGCTCTCGCAACTGAAGTCACTCCTGCCCACTGCCTTAAAACTCTTCACTGACTCTGTGCATTCTCTCTGCACAGAGGAGAGTTGCAGTTAAGTTATTATACAGAGTTATATCTTTATGTTTTTTTTACACAGACACAGCTCTATGTTCTCCCTTCTCTTAGACTTATCAGAATTTTTTTTTGTGGATCAAGACTTGCTCACTGACTGAAGACTGAACTATCGAGGCAGTTTTGTGTTTATTTGTGCTGTATTTAGTCATTTAATCATTAACATTAGTCAACCGGGACTAGACATCGCCTCTGTTAGGTCGTTACTAAGGCTCAGACTAATTACTGGAGTAGTAAAGTGGCTTCATCACTGACGTGCTAATAATGACGGGTTGCCAGTTGTTGAGCAGTGATCTTGAGCGGACAGACTTGCCCTCTGAAGGGAATTAATATGAAGTTTTACATATGCAGCCCCCCCCCCCCCCACACACACACACACACACACACACACACACACACACACACACAGACGTATATGTGGAGAGATGGTGGGAGTAGTGAGGGTTTCGGTATCTTGCTGAAGAGATGAACCAGCCTCTCCGTCCACCCTCCGCTTCACAAGCCCCCACAGACTGGGACAAAAATCTGTTTACCAGTTGATGAAGGAGCTTTTCCCGGCTGAGTGGTTGCCCATCAGCAGCACAGTGATCTTCTTCCTGGGCGGCAGCAGCTTCACACCAACAGACTCGGCTACAGAGATGAGTCCTGAACAAAACAGAGGACACAGTTTAACAAGCACTGATGATTAGTTTGCAGGTTGCATTGGTCTGAAGGGGTAAAATGAAGGATGCCATCATGGTGGCACCTGTTGGACAGAGAAAGACTCCAGCCTGTGTGAGCAGAGTTAAAGAGGAGACACGTTTCAATATTAGTGGCAGAGTACTGTTAATTATTTTTAAAAAATTAATGTAACATTTATGGGAACCCAGAATTCATAGACTCGGTATCTCAGGAGCTAACAAACTTATAACTAAGCTAACATTACAAAAAAAAAAGGTTTGATATGTGTGAGCTGACTCATCATTAATTAATTGACTAATTGGTTACAGCTGTGCTCGGCTAATTTAACTAGCATCAACGCCGGCTAGCGCAACGTCACCCAAATCCGTGCCTATTAGCTCAGTTAGCCGAGCTAACGGTTAAGCATTAAAGCTAACGTGTCTTAACTAGCCTGGTTAGCAAACAGCTTGCTGTCTTATTATTATAAAACAGGTGAGTGTTTGAGTGATTTATAGCCAGGTACGGTTTGAGTCAGCCAACTCACCGCTGTCGGGATCCGTGTACAGCTGATGACAATCCCGCAAGATGCGCTCATCGCAGGACACACCGCCGGTGATCGAGTCTGCGTTTGCGGCACTGCGGCTCTTGATTTTCCCCGACATGTTTAAACCAGCGATGATATATATATAAAAAAAAACTTAAGCAGAGACTCGTCCGAGCATCCAAAGTCTGACTGACCTAGCTGTGAACGAACAAAAGCCGGTTTGCCTCGTTTGAATCAACCCGGTCCGTTCAAACGTCGGTCAGCCACGTCGTCAGCCAGAGCGGCTTTTGTCGCAAAGGCTCATGGTTAGTGTAGTTGTTCTGTCAAAGGCCTTGTGTTGCACACATGGGCAGTACAACTAGGTCACACATGTGGGCCTACAGGACACATGACAGGCATTCTTCTTCAGACTTCAGCTTACCCCAGCAACTATACACATATAAAGACATATAAATATGTATAAATACAGAAGCCGATTGTTTATTTAATGACGTCTAGGGCATAAAAAGTAGCATTTGTTATGAACTTGGAAATTAGCTATAGAGACCAAAACTGTTTTTTGTACCAGGCTGTAAACATGTTTATTTCTGCTGTGAAGTTGGACATTATAACATGGGGACTTATGGAGACTGACTCACTTCTGTAGCCAGCCTCAAGTGGACGTTTGAGGAACTGCAGTTTCTGGCACTTCAGCATTGATTTCACTTCACAGTCACGCAGGTTGTGAGAAAGTGTTTATGGACTGGTTGAACAGCACAGTTAGCAAGAAGCTCTCAGGTGTACTAATGATAGCTGCATTCCACTTATGGGAGGTCCTGCTATTGTGCTGCTCCTTCTCCATCACTGCAACTAGGACATTTAATGCCATCACTATTGTTGTTAAATCCACCTGTGTTGCATTTCACTGAGTGTACCTGTATGTTTATCTGTGACAGATAAACTGAACTTGAACTTCTGCAGGAATTGTGTTGGCAGCCAAGTAAACATAGAAAGAGCTGTGGATTAAATCTGGATTACAGCTGTGTTTATCACCTGAAAACACAACAAATAATTAGTGAGAACATCTTTTCTTTTGACCTTTTACAAACTATTTATAGACCTGTATAAATACAGTAAATGTTCTCAGCTTCAAATACTCTCTGGCAATTCCTAACCTGAGATGTTCTCACATGTCATGTACAGTATATCTGTAAAATGTGACCACCCACCCAAGAAGTAGCCTAGATGTAAGTGTTTGGGCCTGCATGAGGGGTCCCGGTGTACACAGCACAGACAACACACAATTTAACAATACAAGACAAACACAGTGAACAAAATTTTATTTCTCCATGACGTGTTCCTCTTTACAATATAATTTGTTAAAAACATCAATGTAGATCTCTTAAAATCACACAAAAATCATGTTTTATATCACTTCATATTGCGTGACAGTCTGTAGGTTTGCATTAACATTTGAGCATTACTGTTTTTAATGTGTAAGCTCAGACGTAAAGAGTTAAGACGGCACATACAGGTACACGATTTATGATAATCACTTTGATGACACAGATGTTTATGAGGAGAAATGCACAATGATTTACAGTTTAGAGGGAGTTAAATTAACAACAAACAACACAAGATCACTTTTAGTTCACTTTAGGCAGAAAAAAATAAAACTTTAAGGCAAAGGTTGGAGGATTTTGTGTCTGACAGGTTGCTAGGTGTATAATTCAGTTCTCCTACTGTAAAGTTTAGTTACTTTGACAGGCATATTAAGCGGCCTGTAAGAGTCCAGTGGCTGAACGTGGATTAGCATTGACTGTATTGTCGTAACGTAAGAATGGCAGCGCCTCCACACACACTCAGCTGCTGGTAATATCACCTTTATCCAATTGAATATGGCAAATGTTGCGGCCTGAGCTGCGATAACAGCAAATGAAAAGAGCTTATAGGATTTGTGATGCCTCAAAGACCTCTTGATGTCCTACAGTCCATCATGTTACACTGTGTTCTCTGTCATCATCTCTTCAGTCAAATAAGTGAGACATAATTCAGTTAAGTTTTCAGTCTTACTACTTTCACATAAAGCGGTGAGTGGAAATAGCATACTGTACAGAATATTCATCTTACATCTTATGAACCAGGTGTTAGTGTTTGCATCATGAACAGACATGAGCCATTTAATGCCTCATTGCGTACTGATCTGTTTCCGTAAAGGCGAGCTGTTTTGTGTGAAATAACCTTTGCTCCCCACCGTCTGTTCCCACTTGTAAACATGTTCGTCCTCCATCCTCGGCCTGTCTGAGCTCAGATTCATCGCGTCTTTAAATTCTATTCACATGTAAAGATCAAAGTGAGTCTACACTTTTTAATTTTGATTGCACCCCCCCCCCCTTTATCACTCTTAAATTAATGTAGTATGTGTTATGTTCACTGCAGCTCATTGTGTTTGTTCCTCCACGATCACGCTGTGTTAATGCGATCCTTGTTAACAGTGAATAAATTAGCATAATTAGAGATACAATGTGGCGTGGCACTGAGCAGCGTCTCGCGTTTTACAGTCTCACGTTAGCGTCTTCTGCAAAGCAGCAAGTCACAAGCTGCAGCCAAGCTTTCAACATGCTAGTCTTATTCATTTCATAAGTTCTGCATTGTCATAACTATGATTGCTGTGTTTAAATTAGTGCAAGATGATTTACATATTTGAGGTGTCATGCCTTCTAAAATCATGAGCGCTCTCTGCACAGAGAGGCTTGTTTATACCCTTCATTGTTATGTCAGAATAGAGTCTCTCGTCCTTGGTTACCAGTGGGCTTTCCTCTCTTTGGCAACCAGCTCTAGGAAATGGGAATGACTCGCGTAGAGCGGGAAGGACGAGTCAACATCGACCCACTTGACTTGTCCCGCGTCATCTCCAGCTTGAAGCGGCAGCTCGCTCACACTGTTGCCTGCAGTAAAAACAAAAATACGTCAGCGCACTAAAAAGCTCAGAGAGATGATGTCTGAAGAGCTATAAACAAAGAAAAACCTGATTCATCGTGGAAGTTGACGGCAACTGTCTCCATCCAAGCGTTGTCAGTGTTTCTAGGATCATCCACGTAGCCTTTAAAGACCTAAAGGAGAACAAAGACACTTTGTTTGTCACAGTCGTTGACTAAAATGTGACAGTAAGTGAGAGGGAGTCAGCTGCTGACCTGAAGGCCTGATGATTTAAAGAGTTTGGTGATGCGTTCATGGATTTTCGCTCTCTCCATTGGCGGGGCTTGCAACGAATTCAACGCCTCTTCCGAGAACTCCCGCTGCAACGTGAGCGAGACCTGCTCCCCTGCATCTACCATGCCCTACAAAACAAACACATATAAACAAACAAGTGAGTCGCAGGATCACATCTGAGTCTTGATTTTGGATTAAGTGAGACAAATGTAAAAGCCACCAACCCCAGGAATGGCCCACTCCCCACAGTCTTTCCTCTTGATGGACACAAACTGCAGGATAGGCCGTTTGGAGACGGCGTGATTCATCTTTGCTCCTTTGGCATCTACTTTCCATCTGCCAGGCAGTGACACACATCAGACCATCAGTTAAAATGAGGTTAGAAAGAATCTGGATAATGCAGACATGGAAAGAAAAAGTTACCTGGTGACAATCGGATCTGCTGCGTGATTGGGTCCCCATCGTCCCAGCAAACCTCTACCAGTCACTCCCGTGCGTCCAAGTGGATTTCTAAATGAGAGAAAAGTAAAATTGCAAAGGTGTTATTTAAAGTATGTTTGCAAAAAAAATGTTAAAGTCAAAATAAACATAAATAAATACTCATACAAACACAAAACTCTTTAAAGAGCACAAGGAGAGTTGTAGACTTTCCTATTAAAGACTTGTAGAATGAGCACTCACAGCGTTGGTCTGATCAGTCATCCTGATGTGTTTAACATTTAATAAAATAACTCCCGGTAATGCAAAAGGATTGCTAATGCTACAGATCCCCTTGATAATTATCTGCCCTGATGCAGCTCTGTGAAGCTGCTGCTGTATGTGAAAGTAACGTTATCAAAATGTTAGATTAGATAAGCTTGCTATCACTTTCTTTTTGAGTCCACTTTCTAAATACAGATGGGAACTATCTGTTTTTGAGCAAAAGTATCCATCAATTTTCTGTAACTGTGTATCCTCATCACGATCACAGGGGGGGCTTCGAGGCGGGGCCCAGTTCATCACAGGGCTAATAGAGACATACACCCATTCAGACCTTTCACCTTTTGCATTAAGACCTGAAGTTGTCAAGCAAACAATAATACAGGAGGCAGGAAGGGCACATATTTGGCACGTCACATAACCAAGGCCTAAACATTAGGTGGCTGGTAGATGTTTCTAGACGTCACCTGATTAATGAGTCTGAACTGTCCCCAATGTGTATTGTGTTGATCAAGGAACCAACCCAGTAGGGGCTAAAGGCTTCCCCTAGACATTACTTGATTCATTAAGTTTACACTATGTTAAAAGTGTATTTTCTTCATCACCACCCACTGTCATCTAAATGTTTGGGAAACCTTAGTAGGTGCTCAATTACTTACAGTGGCTTTCCATTTTCGATTTTGTAGCTGCCCTCAAAGCTTGTTCTGTCCACACTGCCATCCACAGCGTTGAACTGTGGAGAGAAAGAGCTGCAAAACAAGTCAGAAGAAGTAAAAGCGGGCATGAATAGACTCCAGCTCATCTTAGAGAACAAGCAGCACGTATAGCAGTCAACAGCCAAGAAAATATCACTTTGGACGATATAAGTTGATTGATCAGGTATCTCTCACCCAATATCAGGATCTGCCCATACTGGCTTCTTTAGTACAGCCGGGTCAGTGTGGCTGACTGGATTATATTGCGGCCAGTTTTGACTCCAGTCCACCTTGTCGTTGGGCACGGGGAAGCGCTTGAGTTTAGACCCTGGATACTGGGGGCATCTGGACTTGGTATGAGGCGCCGCTGAGGAAGGCATTGTCTCGTAGAGGTCACACCAACTTGTACTGACGAGTCTAACGGTTTGACTGGTTGCGAAAGGATGGGACGTTGAGCAGGAGATTGCAGGTCTGCAGGAGAGGAAATGTGAGACATAAGAAATCCAGTAAGTAAGCGTCGCTCTGTCTTCCCTGCAAAACCTGGCTCCATCCCACATGCACTTATTGCCCTCCCAGATACTCAGAAAATATGAAACTATGTACGATATATATAATATAATATCATATTGATTGATTACAACATAAATCTACTGCCATACACTGATAACATACATAATCAGGAGGAAAACACACTTTTAGTAGAGCTACTTTTACGCAACAAAACATATCTGCTGACTAAATTAATAATATTTACTTCACAAAACTCATTTAAATGACATAAATGAGCACAGTTATATCAAAAACAGCTCTGCTATTAAGACTAGTGATTAATAACTTCGATAGAAACACCTACTAAAGCACTTAACTATGTCTACTGTGGATTACAGTGTGAACTTGAAGCGAAACTGTCCTGTAATGTAATATAAACAAACGTTGCTGTCCGTACCTAACTCCGGCGGTGTGGACGGTACGCGGGAGTCCGAGGAGAGTGAGCGCTAGACGGAGTCGGCCTATCCAGAGTCGTCGTAGGACTAAATGTACCATAACCCTGAGAGATAAAAAAAAAATCAATCAGTAGTACTGGGAGCACAGCAACATGCAGCACAGCAGTAACCAGGAAGTACACCGCCCTGACGCGGTGACGTAGGCAGAGAGGGGTGTGGCTTTGGCAGTCGCACTGGTTTCCATGGTGATAAGATTACAGTATTTGTCGGTGATTTTTTTTTAAATCGCAAATAATTCACTAAAAGTGTCAGATTTTGAAATTGATTTTTTTTTTTATATTTTTGACTTATAGCGTCAATATCCGACATTTTTGTTGCCCTGTTATTCGTTTTTAGCGTAATTTTATCATTTCTTTGCGCGGTGTAGACACAAATATGGCGATGATCTGGGAATTGTAGTCTTTGTAGTCTAACATAACGTGAATGTCGTGATAAAATGTCGATTAAATCACAAAGTGTGTTGCTCTTGTCACAACAGGCAGCGTGCAACATATTTCGGCACGCCCACTCGCGGCTGCTGCGTGTTTATTTTGCGGGTCGTCGCGCTCGTTTCGCTATAAAAACGCAGCTGAATGGGCGGTGCCTGCGAGACAACAGACGCGACTCCGCCCCTACAAATCCGCCCTTGTGAGACATATCCAACGCACCTGTATTACCGTAGTTTTGGGCACGCGCATTTACGCTCGGTGCTGAGAGGACCAAATCCGCTCCGCGCGCACGAAATCCATTTACTCCTCAGTAGTAGAGAGAGGGCCCCGGTCTGAGCTGATCCAAACTCCGTCGATCCGGTCGGTTAAAGCCTTTTTTTGGGGACAAACGGTTGAACCGTGCTGAGAGCGGCGGCGGCGGATCCTCGGTGAACACACACTGACAGCAGCAGGAGCCGTTTGGGAGAGGAAGAATGGAGGATTCGAGCAGCACTGCAGCGGTCGGGGACGCAGGCGCTGCTGCCGGGGCGGCTTCCACGGCTGGGCATGAAGAGCCTCCCGCAGCGGGACCCAAACCCGAGTGCGAGTCCGTGAAGGGCCAAATATTTGACGTGGGGCCCCGCTACACGAACCTCTCTTACATCGGGGAGGGGGCTTACGGAATGGTGTGGTGAGTTATCGGCCATCACAGCGTCTCAATCAGGAGCGCTAGCTCACAGAAGCTTGTTTGTTAGCAAATAACGCTACAGCCAGCGAGCCAAACACAGCTGTTACATTCAACAAGCGTCATGTAGTAAACAAAGGAGGTGTCACGACGCGTGTTTTCAGACCAGCTGCCCAACACCCAGACATTTATTTAACCTCAAATGCCTCCCGTGTTGTGGTTAGCAGGTTAGCCGAGTAGCTACAGGCGTGGCTACGAGCAGCTTTACAGGAAACAAGATTGGGAGTGATTGCGCAGGACGTAGTTTTGCTCTCGGATCAGAAATCTTTTGCAGACATGCATTTGACCGCAAGTTTGACTCAGTTCAATCGATTTTTTTTTTCATCTCTTGCTCGGTTTGTGATTGCTAAACGAGTCGAGCCTGCAGCAGAGCTGCTGCAGAGGATGCGAGTGGGAATAGTGTGCAGTTGTAGCGAGGCCTCTTTTTCCTCGTGTGTTATCGCCGTATGTGATCTCCAGAGCTTTGTGTGGACGTGTTAATAAAAAAGCCACATGCACGCACACACACACACACACACACACACACACGCACACGCACACACCACCCTGTTGCACTTGACATCAGTGCCTAGTCATTGCTGCTACTGAGGCTGAACTGTGAGCACAATCAGTGGATGCGTGGATGTCTCACACAGATGACAGCAGATGCCTGTCATGATCAAACAAGGAGAGATAGAGAGGAGTGTGTGACAGAGGAGCACTGTGCTGTTTTGTTCGTGTCATCGTGCTCATGTGATCCACACACCGGTGCAGCATTTGTAAACATTGTCAACACGGTGAAAGGAGTTTCAGGGAAACTGCCAGGTCACCGCTGCACAGATGTTTTGTGAAGGCACACACACACACACACACACACACACAGGCGTGTGATCGTGCCCGGTCTACGCAGTGTGTTGTGCAATAAGTGAATGTGCCTCCACAAAGAGGAAAGATGTGATGTAACTATTGTTCCTGTTGAGGATGAGTGTGTGTGTGTGTGTGTGTGTGTGTGTGTGTGTGTGTGTGTGTGTGTAAAAAGTCTAGCTTGGGCCCCAGACCCCCCAGAAAACACACCGTCTACACCCACACCACACTGACACTCAGGCCTACACCTACAGCACTTCACACATATCACATGTACATCGTACCACTGTACAACACCCCCCCCTTTTTTTTTTTTAGCATTAGCCCAGTTTTCTGATACCGTCATTGTGTGTGTGTGTGTGTGTGTGTGGATTGTTGCAGTGTGTAATATGAAACTTGTATTGTGCTTCTCTCCAGCTCCGCTCTGGACAACATGACGAGCCAGCGCGTCGCCATCAAGAAAATCAGCCCGTTTGAGCACCAGACGTACTGCCAGCGCACGCTGAGAGAAATCAAGATCCTGCTGCGCTTCCACCATGAGAATATCATCGGCATCAACGACATTCTCAGGGCACGGCACATCGACAACATGAGGGATGTGTATCCTTTTTTTTAACTTATTATACGAGATCAAACTGCGTTTGACTCTTTGTGACAGACCAAGTCACCGCTTCATACAGAGAAAAGTCAGCAACAGTCGCCAACCACAGTCCAAATCAGTACTTCTGATCAAAAAAACAGAAAAAAAGTGGCACACTTACTCAAAGAGAGGTTAACTTAAACATCTGGTAGTGTTGCGTTCAATAACCTATAATGAAACTGCGTTGTGACTTGTCTTTATCTCTTTATCTTTAATGCCGCTGCGTTGTTTCTTCATTTTTAGGTGTGTGTGGCTGTGACAACGCCTGACATAAAAATAATAGCAGAGGCCGCGTGTCTTTGTGGGGAGGTTAAAACAAACAAACAAGTAGTTATTAATCCAGCTTTCCCTCACTCTACTCGCGCTACAGAGACTACAGAGTGACAGTGCAGAGCAGCTAACAGTGGACTGTAGGCACGGCCGGTCAGCGAGTTGCTGCTGAGTTGCTACTTTCTCTGTGAAAAGCTGCTTTGTCCACTGAAAAACAGAAAAGAAATGTGTGATGTCCTTGTATCTTTTTTGTGTGTGTGTGTGTGTCCGATCGCTTTAGTTGCTCCACTTTGTTGTATTGTGCCGTTACTGGTGATGAATCCTGATGTAACCAAATCCAGAGACCAGGCATCGATTCCTTTCTGTATGTAGCTCGGCTGGTAGGAGCGCTGCACGCTGGGGTCTCTTGTATCAACGAGACAACAAACGTGGTATTACACAAGTACACCAAGACGCTTCGAGCTATACGAGATCGATTTCACGCGTAGTCGCTTCCTGGAGTTTGTTACCGGAAAAATGTGAATGCAGGCATGAGCTGTAGTCTGAGTGCTGTAGCTAGGAGGCGCTGTATGATGACACAACAAGAGAAGGCTGGCGTGGTGGTGTGGATTTTATCTTACAACAGTTACAACAGAAACATCTCCACGGTTACACGGTTTACCTCCAATGAGCAGCTGCCTCAAGTGCGATCGTGTCCCGGTCAGACGCTTTGTAACCCAGCCTGGAGATGCAGCATCTTTTTGTAGATTTTTTTTCAACAACAATGAATGGACGAACGTCTTCTGTGATTCATTTCTGAATTTGTCTGTTTTAAAAACAGTTATTGTTGTTAGCCATCCACTGTTAATCCCGCAGTTGTCGTCCTATCAGAGCAGAAATTTCGGGCAGTTCATCCAGTAGTTGTTGAGATACCAAAATAGTGAACTGACCAATGCTGCCATTCCTGCTGTGGTTAAGAAATGTACACTCTTATAGTACCCCAAAGGTCTGACAAAGGACATTTCTCACTATTCGTGTTTTGCACTCCGCTGGCTCTTGCAGCTATGTGTTAAACAACACACTGGTTGCTGTGGTTATGGTTGTTTATTGTGGTTCATGCATGATTTGAGGAACAACTTTATTGCACCACACATCTTGCACCTATTTGACTGACCTCACTAAACATAAGATGAAGTTCTCATTTTGTCCGGCAAGAAATGACAAATAAAACATGTCAGAGGAGTCCAGGATCTGGAGGCTCGAACCAAATTTCGGTTTTATTCATAATCTTATGTTGCTGAATAATTCAGGCCAAAGTCCTTCTGTTTCTGCTGGTGTCCTCGTCGTTGTCCTCCTTGACCCGTGCGTCCCTCCAGCTACATCGTGCAGACTCTGATGGAGACGGACTTGTACAAGCTGCTGAAGAGCCAGAAGCTGAGCAACGACCACATCTGCTATTTCCTCTACCAGATCCTGCGAGGACTCAAGTACATCCACTCGGCCAACGTGTTGCACCGTGACCTCAAGCCCTCCAACCTGCTCATCAACACCACCTGTGACCTCAAGGTCAGCACACGCGCACCTTCGCCACTCGTGACAACTGTATTTATTTAATCAGCTGCATCTACAGCACAGGACAGCGACACACGCATGCTTACTTTGCGCAGTGTATGTGCAAATCCTGCATTTATATGTCGTGTTAAACTTCCCTGTGATTGCCAGTTCATACACTGGTTAATTTTTGGCAGAAAAAAAACCTAAAAAGGGGATTTTTCTCTCTTTGTTTATTTTCAGTCAGCTTTTGTAGAAATTAACACGAGTTATGTGTTTATTTAAACATCGGTGCCAGTAGCACGTCGCACCAGCGCTCGCCAACACTGAACTGGAATCTCAGGAATGTAGGATACGGATGATGGATTGACCCAACCCCTTCCTGGCTGGGCTTGGCTCCACCAAAGTGTCGTTTCTCTGTATGTTTCAGACTTTCAGCCTTCAAACGTGCCGTTCTCATGCATTTTAAGAGTTACCTGGCGACGCAGACGAGCATCCACTGTGGGGCAAACACTGAATCAAGATTTTGTGTTTGCAGATACGTCGTACTAAATGATTGAGTTTACTGTTAAATGATCTCTGAAGGCATTTCCGCTTCCTGTTTCCACTTCCACCAACATGCAGTTTGAGAAAATGTACCCACAGAACATTAAGCTAAATGGAAAGTGCTTTATGCCTAATCATATCATTGAGATAATTAATGTTGTCCAACTCTTAAAAGGCCACAAGAGCTGAGAAGACATTTGTCTGACTCTTTGTCTCCTCCTCAGATCTGTGACTTTGGCCTGGCACGGATAGCCGACCCCGAGCACGACCACACGGGTTTCTTGACAGAGTACGTGGCCACGCGTTGGTACAGGGCTCCAGAAATCATGCTCAACTCAAAGGTAGGTGTGTGAGGAACTGATGTGGACTCTGTGTTAGGGTGGATGTCTCCTTTCCTCCTCACTATATCTGTGTGTTTGTGTCTCAGGGCTACTCCAAGTCCATTGACATCTGGTCAGTGGGCTGCATCCTGGCTGAGATGTTGTCCAACAGGCCTATCTTTCCCGGGAAACACTACCTGGACCAGCTCAACCACATACTGGGTAAGCCCATTTTTTACAAATGATTACACAGTTAGTTTTTAAGCACCTGCTATGTTCATCAGTCGATTACTTAACTCTCTGGGGCGAGTAGTTCTGATGGCATTTATGGAGATCTGTTCCATGAGTAGCCATATTGAAAGAAAGATGTCTCTCCTCTGTGTGCAGGCGTCCTCGGCTCTCCAACTCAAGAAGATCTGAACTGCATCATCAACATGAAGGCGAGGAACTACCTGCAGGCCCTGCCTGACAAACCCAAGGTCCCCTGGGAAAAGATCTACGTCAAGGCTGACGCAAAAGGTACGTCGACACCTGCTCATTTCTAAACCTGGGATGTAAAGCAGAGAAAATAAGACGCATGTATCTAAAATAACAAAACTTATCTGGGGAAGTAGGTGGAGGCTAAAGCAGCTCTCTGTGGCCCTGTTACAGCGCAGCTCGTGTGGGGAAAGGAAGTAAGATAAACCTATTGTTTTCGGTAGAAACCAAGTTATTTATTAGTTTATATTCAGATTAATTCTACAACAAAAAGAGGTAATAAAAAAAAAAGGAAACAAAGGGCGAACAGAAAAAGACCAGAGTCCAATTATCTAAGCAAAATTCACTAAATTACTGTCTATAACCAAAAAACAGAAACAACCTAAATCTAGAGACTCTAACAACAAACTTCCTCAGCTTGTGCATCACATCATCATCAATATTCACGATCAGTTCGTGAGTACAACAATAGAGGCGAGCTCAACACGGAAACGCAAGCCGCCACAACTGTCTGTCTGTTCTGGCTTATCTTCAAATCGGAGACCGGCAGATTAGATTTGTGGGTCGAGCAGTCGCTGCCCTCTGAGACGCGGGCGACTATGGTTGCTATGTGTCCTCACGCACACTTTTCATACACAATAAAACACTGCAAGCAAAAGCAGCAGCTGTAACAGTTAGCAGCAGATGCTCGTTCGGGTGGCAGTTGTGCTTTTCTTTTGTAACCGCTGAGCTCGATCAATAAAGGGTGTTTCTGTCGCCTGTAAACCTAAAAAAAATATTTACAGAACATGCTTCTAACGTGCGATTATTGTTTGTCAGATGCTCCACGCGGGCTGTTTGTTAGAATAATAAAGATATTGTTTACATTCACAATAATCATGGAGGAGTGAGCACAGCTGAGAGCTTCAACGAGAACATACTGTAAATATCACACAGCCAAAATACTCATTAGTTATTAACTCTATTAAAACATGTGGTTCGTTTTGTGTGACAGTAAAGTCATACTGAATGCACCTCCATCTTAAATTTGTATATTAAGATGCTTTTATTTTTTAAATATGATGCAATACAATGAATTAAAAAATAAAAGTACCTCCAAGTGGATAATTTGATTGTTTCAGCGTTGTTGTTGTTGTTGTTGTTGTTGTTGTTGCAGCTCATCCTGGTGACTAACGCTCTTGATTAATCTGTCGTAGCTCTGGACCTGCTGGGCCGCATGTTGACCTTCAACCCCTTCAAGCGCATCAGCGTCGAGGAGGCCCTGGCTCATCCTTACCTGGAGCAGTACTACGACCCCACAGATGAGGTACGCACACGGATGGAGCCACCATTACACCAACTAATATATATGTATAATTTATTCAGTGAAATAACTTTTTAAGAAAATCTTTAAAAGCTAAAGATTTAGAGTACAAAAGCCAAGTTTTGAGATTTGTACAAATGCTGCATCCATTCAAACATGTTTGTCATTGTCGAGCCTTTGTGCTGGGAATCCTCTTAGCCGTGCTTGGTATTAAGTTTTGCTCCGTGCTTCAGCTTCAGAGACGTTAAAGAATGTAATTGTTAATCACGTCTCAGTTTACGTCAGCAGTGCCAGACTCCTACCGCTGTTTTAACCATTGTTACGTGGCATTACAGCGTTTACTCCTGTTGTGTCCTGATCTGCACCGTTCAGGCTGTATAAACACACTTGGCAGTGAAAGCTGAACTGTTTTTTTTTTTTTTTTCAAACTACTACCTCCAGATCAGCCTCTTAAAGGTTGAATAGTGAATAGTGAACAGTGTGCAGCGTGTTGCGACAGCGTACCACACCGTACTTCTCGATTTTTACCACCGACACCTCGTTTTTAAAGCTACATTCGAGCTTCTACTTGAATGTTGGTATTATGTGTGTGTGTGTGTGTGCAGCCAATAGCAGAGGAGCCTTTCACTTTCTCCATGGAGCTCGACGACCTTCCCAAGGAGAGGCTGAAGGAGCTGATCTATGATGAAACCGCCCGTTTCCAGGAAACCTACCAGGGCTCCTGAGACACAAAGGTACATGAGAAGACCATTACGTCACACCCAAACACATGTCTGTACAGGCTGTGGGAACAAATGTTCACTATGGAGGATGATAAATGATCCATCTATTAAACACACACAGTCAGTGCAGGGCTCTGTTAGCATAGGTTGCCTTACCTGACACATATTAGTGAGTTTACAGTGTCGTCATTAGCCGATCATCATCGAAAGGAAAGTTAAAAGAACCATTTGTTCATCAGAAAATAACTTTAAAACTGCAACATCAGTCAAAAATCAACCATTCATGTCATAGAGCTGCATTTAAAGCTGTTTCATCCCATGCATGATGTGTCTCTATTTGAACTGCAAGAGCTCTGAATGAAGCTTGTGTTGATTTGAGACCACTAGATGTCAGTGGAGGAGAAACAGACGAGAACCTCAAACTTCAGCTTACACCAGCCAGTTAATAAAAAGACATGCGTGGTCCCTGCTGTGAGGAGAAATGTGGAAATACTCTGTGTTTTATGTGTTGTAATCAGACAAAAGCCACATGTGGGCTAGTAAAAAATACAATTACTCGAGTCATTCAGTTATTCTACCAGACTAAAATTGAATCAAAGGGTGATAAAAGTCGCACAGCAGGGTCATCAAAGTTTATTTATGATGAGTCTCTCGAGTTAAGCTGTGTGTGTGTTTCTTAACTCCACACAGGCAGCCCATTTACACAGTGAGCAGAGACCTTTTTATTATGAAGGCAAATCATCAGCTACAGATTGATATTGTCCTGTGAATAAACTTAATGTCCTGCTGCTGTCAGCATTCATAATATTCAACAGTACCTAGTGAAGGAATTCGTCTCACTCACGTGGTGAAATTTGACCGTTATTCCTGTTCGCATCATGAACACACTCACACTCTGCAGGAAGCTCCGAAACAAAAACATGTTAAATAATGTAAATAAATATGTTAAATATGATGTTCTGCACAGTTAGGTCACATTCAGACAAGTTCAGGCACAGTGGCGTAAATGCAGGTTTTTCCGTTTACACCAAAAAAATGCAGCGACCTGTGGCGGAGAAGCTGAGCCAGATTCAACTTTTTTCAGCACAAACTGACACACCGCTGCACGGTGCCTGATCCTGTCTGAATGCACCCACAAATGTGTTTGTTTAATCAGCTTCCAGTCTTTAAACGTTGACACTCTCACTCACCAACAAGTGAAAGTTATTATCTTAACTATCTGTTGTTCATGTCAGTTAGATTTAGCACCGATACTTGTTGGTAGAAACACGTTTGGCTGCAGTTCAGTGCACAGTGTACTATCTGGCATTTCAGCGCTCACCTCTGCCTTAGCAAATGGTGAGTGGGTGAGTCAGATCTTCCTCTATCTTACAGGAAGTAATCAAAGTTTTTCCAAAGTGGGTCTAAGTGCATTTTTGTTCTTTCTGTTCTTTCTCTCTCTCTCTTTTATTTATTTTTGTATTTTAGCCCTAAAGAGTGACAAAGCCACACAGAGGCTTGGAACAAGAAGACTCCAAAAACGACATGCTAAAAACAAAAAGGAAAAAAAATGCATCTTCAAGCAACCGACAACAACAAAAAAGAGAAAACGAGAAATATGAACATTTAACTGCTTACCTTTCCATTTCTACTGCAAGAGAGCTAAGTTTAACTTTTAATTTCTGTGGCTGGGTGGGGCGGTAGGGTCTGGCGTACTCATACTGTTTTCAGTTTTGTCCATGTTGGACTCTTCCCTCCTCTCACCTCACCTTTGTTTTCCTGTTTTAACGCCTCATCCTGTCCCATCTTACCGTAAACCTCCTCTCCTCTCCTGTCCTGATCAAACCCTGTCGCCGATCTCTCTCTTTCTCTGTCGCTCCCTCTCATATAAACTCATACTACTGTATTAACCAACACCATAACTCTCTTGTCTTGCTCCATTTAAATTACAACTGGGGGAAAAAAAAAAAAAAAATCGAGGGCTAAAAGAACGGGGGATGCTAAAATCGGGTGTGTGTATATACAAAAAAATATAAAATCTTTTTTTTTTTTTTGTTATTTTTAAGTGTGCTTGTCGCAGTTTTTGTTTGTACACCGTCGTTCGAGTGTTTTCGGATCAGTTCAGAGTCGTATTTGTATGTTTTTGGGGTTTATATTTGCTAGTTTTTTGATTTTTTTTTTTTTTTTTTTTTTTTTTTTTGAGACAAACATTCAATGTTTTTACTGGCATGTTGGCAGGTTTATAGACTTCTTTGTTTGTTGTCGCTTTTTTTTTTTTTTCTTAAAAAAAAAAAAACAAACTGTGTATGATGTTCATATGAATGCATGCATTCCTGAAATTAACCAAAGTGGCAGAGAGATGCAAGAAACTTGGCTTGGGGAGCAACTAAAGGATGTTGTAGTTTTTGAACTGTACCTTAAAACACATTTCTTGACCTGTAACTCGTAGCGAGGGCAGACTGAACTGAAATCTCCCTTCATTTGTGGGAAGTTTGTTTATTATTATTATTATTATTTTTTTTTTGGAGGCGCTACACGATTTGGAACAAAGTGGATCGAATCAACCTGCATTAAAACATAGTTTCTGTTCATTCTGATGTTACGACAGTGAGACTGAAGCCCCGTTTTCCAGAACATTCCCAACATTTTTAGCTCCGAACTTAAGAAATGTAACCATCTGACTAAATGCAAGAAAACAGACGGGAGTATAACATTACTGTATCGTCCACATTTCAAGTCAGTATTCCTTTCATATATTAAATGACATTTATGTTACAAACACTGAAGTCGTCCGTCAGAGTCCTGTTTAGCGAGCAGTATTCTGGAAAATGGGGCCTGGTTGACTTCTTGGCCTCGACATCGCACCGTGCTGTTTTTTGCCCTGCGTTCCTATCCCTTACCGTCAAGCGCGTACGCAGGCTAAGAGGCCTAAACGTCAGTGAACGCACCCCCCAAAAATGTAAAAATGTTATCCCACGTGGCCGCACTTGAAATCGATCTACAAAAAAAAAAAAAAAAAAAAATGCACTTTCCAACAAAGCATTACGATCCTTTTTTTGTTTGTTTGTTTGTTTGGGCTCATCGATGTGAGTGCTGAATGTAAACGGCCTGAATTTTCTGGCGTCCGTCGCTGCGGCTTCACCGGTTGCTAACTTTTTAACAAGAACAGCTCTTTTACGACTACTGAGACAAACTGTACGCGTTGCTGACGAGCGCTGGGCTCACGTCGCACGGACGATTGCACCACCACATGCGTTGAGCGACGGTCATCGGCTGACGCGAAGCTCTCAGAGGAGCCCTGGTCGCTCTATGTGACGCGAACGCGATGTAATCGACAGCAAAATGGTCAAACTCAGGAATGTCAGAGTGCTGTACAGTTATCCCTGCTCAGCGCACAGCCAAGCAACCATCATCCAACCATCCTCCCCTCCATGGTTGTACAGTATATACGCCAGTTTTTTGCGCTCTCCCCTTCGCCGGTGTGTTTTCCTGGTTGCCCTCCTTCAGCGTGGGTGATTTGGTGCTACACTGGTGCTCGATCCGCCTCCTCCTCCTCCTCCTCCTCCTCCTCTCAAAAGACGGCTTGTCGTGTTTCTTTGTGTGTGTGTGTGTGTGCATGTGTGTTGTTATTATCTGTGTCTGTCGTTGGCGTCTGCTCCCTCCTCTCGCTTTGTTCTGGATGTGACTGCCACCAACACCACCACCACCACCTCCTCCACCTGCAGGGGGGTCCAGCTTCAGCCTGCACTAATTTTTTGCCTGTTGCACTGCTGGGACCAGTAAAGGAGCCCCCTCCTACTAACTAAACGGACCAACACACACACTGGATCCCTGTCTTTGTCTGAAATAGACTCCAGATCTGGAGCGCTCGTCGGCCTCGCCCCTTCTTTGTCTGTAAAATTTGTTTTCCGGGCTCGAGCTGCGTCATTTTGTTTCCTTTCTCAGAAGCCATAGCCAGCACTCTGGGATCGGTGTGAGGCTTTTTTTTGGTGCATGTGGTGATACTCATTCTTTTGTTCGGCCTCCCAACTCTCACCATGCTTTACTCAAAAGGGCTGCCTCCCCTCCTCCTCCTCCTCCATCTCTTCCTCTTCCCTCGCCTTGTGTCTGCCACTTCCTCCCATTGCCTGGATCATAAAATGACGGACGGTCACACAAGCAGAGGACTCCAATCATAACTCAATCAGCACGCCTGCACTTTGTCTTTGCAGCCACGCTCTCTCCTCTTCAAGGTTGTTGTTTTTTTTTTTTTTTTTGCATCCTCCTCGTTTCAGCTTTAAGTTTCGCCTGCTGCGTGCGTGTGTGTGTGTGTGTGATGGTTCGTCTGCGGTAATTTAAGTCTTTGTACAAGTGTTTGTGTATCTGCTCCTCAGTAACATAAAGCCAAGACTATTTGTCCCGTGTGTGTTTTTTGAAAGTGTGTGTCGTTTCCTCTCCCCGCTTTTACAACAAGTCGCACAGATATTTTGTATGTATTTCATATGTATATTTGATCAGCAGTTGATTCGGCCCTGCTTTCTTTCTTTCTTTTTGTTTTTTGGGTTTTTTTTTTTTTTTGTTCTCCAACCTGCCACCAGACCAAACATCTCACTGGGTAACCATGGGAACGAACCAAGAGGACCACATTTCCTAACACACACACACACGTGCGCACGCACACGCTTCCTCTCTCTTTCTGAGGAGTGTGTTATCTGTGTGTTTGCACTTAAACACACACACATACACACACAGTATTGACGAGTTTAAAAGGCCTGTCCGTCACGAGGCCGATTTATCCAGATATTGTTGTTTTTAAATGGTTGTTCTTATTATTGCTATTGTTGTTATATTGGTGAGTTGTTGTATTTTTCTTTTTTTTTTTTTTTACATAAAGGGAGTTTAAGTTGTATCATTTTTTTTTTTAATTATTAGGATGTTTTTATTTGTATTTTTCTTCCTTCCTTCTCTTATGGGCGTGATTATTATTGGCAGTGTTTTCAATCTTTCTGAAACTTTCCTTTTATTATTTTTTTTTTTTCTTTACTTTGATTTCCCCTCCAAGATCTTATAAGGAATTATTTTAAAAGAAGATATAAGTAGATTGTCAAAGAGATATGAGTTATTGAGGGTTATAGTCTGTATATTCATGGGTATTATGAATTAAACGATTAACAAAGAAACAGAATTATATACATATAATTAAATAAAATTTCCTGATACTGTTGCAGCTGTTTGTGGATCTCGTTATTTCCCTCAGTGGTACTTTGATCTTCTTTTACTGAACTCCTGGTCAGACTTAAGAGATTTCCTCCAAAACACATTAAACATGTTGGAAAATAGTTGACACCCCCACAGTCCTGGAGCTGAGAATACTCATTCATTCATTTTTACCAGATTTTGTATCCACCAGGACGAGTATGCAGGTACAGCCAGTATCCAGAAGAAAGAACCCTCAGCTGCAGATGCTGTAGACTTGTATTAACTCATTAGTCAAAGTCAGGTTGTATGTGAAGGTCTATCTTTCTTTGAGGAGAGTTAAATCTGAAGTAACTGAACTTCCAGTCCAGTTGCCTCAGATTTTAACTCTCCTCAAAGTCAGGGTCAGGTTAGTTTCCAAATGAAAATCGGCTGACAGTGTCCTTACAGATTCAGTTTGACTGGTGTGACTGATTCTAACCATGCAAACGCTGATCTTCAGCAAGCAGCAGATCCTCGAACGGACGACTGTACTGAGGTGGCCTGTTTGAGCACCCAGGCGTCATTCAGCCCGCCTCAGGTCCACCGATGATCCCGATTTTTAGTCTGGCAGCAGAGGCAGGCGAGATGGTGGCGACCAGAGCCTTCATACTCTGAACTTTAAAAACATAAGAAGTGACGTCATGAATACGACATCCATTATTCTCCATCCACATTCTTTATACTGTTTATGATCAGCAGACGTCGCAGATTCTTACTAAGAAAACACGGCTCTGTTTCTGGGCTAGCCTGAGGCTCAGCTGGCTAACTTTCTAGGCTTAAAATAAGTCTTTATTTTTGTGCATCAACCTAATGTAAAGTTTCAGTCTGAGATTGTGAAACTGTCACACAGACATAAACTTCTGTCTTGAGTCGTGGGAATACATGCAACGCGCGTGACTTTTAACCACGAACTTGCTTTTCTTGCTGCAGCTTTCCCACCTTTGCTCACAACATGCCTGAGCACGGCTTCCCCCTCCGTCCTCCACATTCCAACTCTTTGGTCATGATTTAAATGACAGCAGCAATGTATGCTTTTAGAAATAAGACGATAAGAACAGAAAAGTTTAAACAAAACGTGGTAAAAATGCTGGAAAGCCTCACGGTTAATATGACGAATGGATTTCTCTAGACTTGCTGTAACATTTCACAGCCGGCTCGGCTTGTCGCACCTTTGTTTGTCACATTCCAGCTTTGCTATTGAAGCTGAACAATACAGTACGACACTGTGCTGACTTTGAACTTCATGTATAGCGAGCATACATGCCTGTGAGCATGTGATTGTTTTCATATTTCTGGCCTTGTGGGTCAGAGTTTACTCCGCATACCACATCCCCTTTGTCAAATATACACAGGCTATGAATCCTGCTGCGCTCCGAGGGATGTGTTCATCTTTTTCGCCTGCACAGGCATCAGCTACATGAAACTTAAAATCTGGGAAGTAGAACAACTTATTTTGTGACTTATTAAATGATTTAGTGTCACAAATGTGCTGTATATGGACTTCATAACAAAAGAAATCCTAGAAAGGTGTTGGCAAACCTGCGCTGTCCAGGTATGGCACACGTACACAAAGCCAAAGTTTAACAAAAGCAGTGTGAAGAGAGTGAAATAGTATTGCCACAGGCTGGGGAGAGGCCAGAGAGGGAGGGAGCTGAGGTGAGCTCTGGGTCGGTGCTTCATTAACAGATTTTTACAGCTCTGAAGGTTTCAGGTGCGTTGGAGAATTTCTTCGGTCGTTCCAGTCAGTCCAGTTTTTTCTTATCTTCAGAGGAAGACAGAGAGCTGATTGTGTCTGGTCAAGCCTTTATATCAGTTCACTTGTCACTGGAAACACAAAAGAGGATTGTGGTAGATTTTTCATTAAGAGATAAAATACCTTTTTCGCCGAACAAGGACGCACGTTGTTTGGCTCACCGTTCCTGCAGCAGTGGTGGGACCTCGCTGAGACGCACAGGGCGTATTTGAAGGGAAGGATGAGCAGCTTTCTGTACTTCATCCTCCCAGCTCTGGGTGGATACACCCTCACCTCGCTCTACCTGCTGAAGAACCCACTCATTCTCCACAAGAGGAAACGTACAGCCTTTTACTGCACACACATCTCGCACAGAGGAGGTAAGGGGGCGACTGCCTGGAGGGAGGGTGTACCATGATGTCCTGATCATGACGGGTAGAGCTCAGGGTTTAGAAGGAGATAGCAGGGAGGATGATTGCTATCGAAGCACAGAAAAGTTGGGGTGTTGTGTGTAACATGAATGAAAAGAGAAGAACCTTTAGGACTTAAATTCATGAATGCAAGATTTAATGTTCAAAATTAATTGTTTTGTGTTTGTTTTCTGCAGCACGTTCAAAGAAAAGTTGGTACAGTTGTGAAATGCTCAAATTTTGCAACACCTGTTTGGATCGTTCCACAGGTGAACAGGTTCATTGGTGACGGGCCGTTTACAAGAAAGAGGCGAGGTTCACCACTTTGCACTACAGTTTAGGGAGAACGTTTCTCAATGAACAGTCGCAAGAACTTTAGGGAGATCACTAAACCTATCCATGTTATGAAAAGATTCAGAGAATCCAGACGAATCTCTCCATGAAAACGGCAAAGACACTGAGCCCCCGTGACCTTTGACCCCTCAGGCAGCACTGCGTTAGAAACCGTCATGCTTGTGTAAAGGATGTTTGTCACAGTTTGTCGCTGCATCTGCAAATACAAGTTAAGACTATGCAAAGAGAAAGACATAAACAATATTCAGAAATGCCGCAGACTTCTTTGGACCTGTGCTCATCTGAGATGGAAAGTAGAGAAGTGTGTTGTGATGAGTCTATATTTCAAACTTCCAAACTGAGAAGAGAAAAGAGAGAAAGGACCATGCAAGATGGTCTCAGTGCAAAGTTCAAAAGCCAGCATCTGTGACGATCTATCACTGACAGTATAAAAATGAATAAATAACATTTGTGAAGGCTCTATTAATGCTGAAAGGTACAAACACCAAACGACGTTCTGCACGTTATAACAGCGTGGCAAACATTTTATTTTATGACTTATTTTTTGTTGTTAATCTGCAGCAAACAGCTCAGATGTAGATCTATATAAAGTCAACAAACACTACAGGAAGCGTGTTGAAGGATGAAGGCAGATATCTGATCGCTCACATCATTTGCTGCAGTGAGTAAGAGTGACTCAGCGCGCCTCTGGCTTTTGAAACATCTGGTAAAATCTTTAATAATATGGTCGCTGTGAGGAACTTAAAGTATGATCAGAGGTTTTATTATCCACTGTTTCCTATTTCCTCACCCACAGTAGAAGCAGCGATATAAAATTATCAGAAAAGAGAGTTAGCTGCGACTAAATTTTGTCCAAATGTAGCTTTTTTTCCCTGTTTTTTTTTTTTTTTGCTTCTCTGCTTCAATCATCAACCCTCTTGTTTGTTACCAGGATGTGGAGAGAGGATAGAAAGCACGATGGAGGCGTTCACACAGTGAGTACCAGACTCAGGAAGGTGAGCGGTTGCTTTCGGAACAGCTCATCGACCTCTCAATGGATAATTCCTCTTTCAGAATGACGAGGATCGTTTAAAAATGATGAAAAATGATCTGAACTGTTGCATTTTTGCAAGTTTTATGATGCAATATACATAGACATGTTTCCTGGGAGAGGGACAGCTAAGATGGCGGCATCACTAGGTCAAAGCCTACGCATGTAGAAGAAAAGTCTGTCTAAAAAGTCTGTCTAGTCTGTGACATCTGTGAGGTTTTTAGTCAGGAGGTATGAACGCACAACAGCTTCAAGACTAACAAATATGAGTGAAAACAACAAAAAATTCTTTATAAAAACATTGTAAGGAAACTCTGAGCTCTTTACAGGACAAACTCCAGAGATGTCGATGTGTTGACAGGGAGGAAGAGGAGTCGGTTTGTTTGAAAGCTTTTACACAGCGGGCAGGATGCCGTGGTCCGCTGGGACTGATGAGGGAAAATGGACTTCTCAGAGAGCCTGTGCATCATCCAATTTACTCTGATCTCTCTTTAATAAGTCAGAAACCGAGTGATTATCCAGCCTCATAACATGTCTCACAGTATATACGATAAAAGAGTCTGCATGTCTTGAGCTCAACAGCAGGATATTTGGAAATCTACCTTTAGCAGCGAGGGGCTCTCCTTTCTGTTTTATTATCTATGATTCATAACATCAGGATTAGACATTTTAGTTTCTTGTACCGCATTTTAAATGATTGGTTCTTGTTGTCTCACCGTTAGGACAGCAGAAGTGAACACAGTCTCTCACGTAACAAGTGCACATATCCTCATTCTTTTGTCTTTCCTCCGTCTGTCTGCAGCGCGGTGGAGCAGGGCACGCAGATGCTCGAGCTGGACTGTCACTTGACGCAGGACGGGCACGTGGTGGTGTCCCATGACGAGAATCTGCTGAGGCAAACCGGCCACGACGTCAGCATGTCCTCACTCAAGCTACAGGTGGGAGGACAAAGGTCACAAGGTCGTGCTGAGATGGTCACTCCAACCTCAGCCGAATAAGTGCTTACATTTGAGTGGTGGTTTAGTGGCAGGTTGGTCAGCTGCTCCATGCAAAGCCAGATATTCACTTTAAACTTACCCACGTCTCACATAATGACAGTATAAAGAACGGACAGCTCAGTGTGATGGCTCTGGCCACCGCCATCTTAGAAGTCCTGCTTCTTCCGCCTCCCAGCTTATCTAAAAATCGACAAAGACGTGGATCATCCTCATCAGGATGGATGCTTTGATTTGTTTTTCATGGCAATCACAATCAATATTCTTATAATTCATAAATAATACGACTTTTCATCCTCCTCTCTCAGGATTTGCCTCTCTACAAGGAGAGACTGGAGGTGACATTTTATGCAGGTGAGTTCCTCCGCTCATCGTCTGATTCATCATTAACAAAAAGCCCTTTATTGAAGAAGTAGGTCACTTCGAGTGTGTGTGTACAGGAGTGTGTCTGTGTGGTGAAACCTTTGTTCTCACACCTCTCTCCTTCAGGTCGCTACAGCAGCGGAGCAGACAGGAAGTTCGCTCTGCTGGAGGATCTGTTCAGGAAGTTTCCTGAGATGCCTGTCAGCATCGAAATCAAAGAGAACAACAAGCAGCTGATAGAGAAGGTACAAAACACCTGAAAAACTACAACTCTTGTTCATATTCGATCCTCATGCTGTTCTCACAATAAAACCTTCACTAACCATCAAACTGTGATACAATATTTTATGACACTTACTCCTCAGGTATGATTTATCTACTGCCCATGTTTTACACTCAGACAGAAATGTCTGTAATGCTCCTGTCTTGATTCATATTAACCTCTCTTGTCCGGTTGGAGGTGTCCGACTTGGTGAGACGCTACAACAGGGAGGGGATCACCGTCTGGGCCACTGTGAACTCCAGTATCATGAAGGAATGTCGCACAACGGTACATGAACCACCTGGGGGAGACAAAGTTCCCTGAGCTCACAATAAAGTGACTGTTGATTGAAACGTGAAGTTAAACTATACAAACTGTCTCTCTGCTCCCTCGTAGAACGGCTCAATGCCGTTTAGCTTCACTGTGAACCGAGGCGTGCTGCTCCTGCTGCTCTTCTACAGCGGCCTGCTGCCCTTTGTGCCTCTGGGAGAGAGTTTACTGCAGTTCTACCTGCCGCGCATCATCAACAGGTGAGTCTGCAGGCGTGTGCATGTGCCATTTCACACCATCGCCTGTTGTTCCTGATAATTGTGTCACAATGCAGACGTGTCTGTTGCTTTTTTCTTTGTTTTTTTGTCTCTGAAGGACGTTCATCCCTGAGAAGCGCGTACTGAGGAACAAGATGGTCATCTCTTTGTTGGAAAAGTGAGTGAAGTTTCCTTACAGGAAACACTTAAGACTTAAGAAAAACTTACAACTGACTGACTAATTATGCAGTTTATTTGACGACAACATCAAATTCTAGATTATCTTTTGTTTTTACTAGAAACTGAATTATTCATGTTTCATTGCAGAGTAACAATGAGGAAGAGTCTGTTTAAACACCTTGCAGCCCGGGGAATTCAGGTATGAAACATTTAGCAGGATGACACACGAGAAATGTGTCTCGCTGTTTCGGTGTCTAACAATGAACAGTGGAAAAAGCACGCCCTCGAACGCAATATTGCTTAAATGAGCAATGACGCCACACCCAGTGACGGGAGGGAAGAAACAACCTCCACATGACACAATGTAGAGTTAATGATCCAAAACATGTGCATTAATGTAACAAGAGTCAGAAACAAGCCACCTGAACATGAGGTCAAAACACTGCTTTACAGCATCATCAACTGTAGGACTTAATATAACCAAAGCTCCTGATGGTTTCATGCACGTTAAACTTATTCCAGCTGAGACAAACGTCCATCATGAGTATCTTGAATGCACCGCCTCTGTCCTGATGTGAGTAATCTCTGCTGGGATGAGCTCACCCCCGTCGTCAGACCATGAGTGGTCACCGAATAGTTTGAGCATGTGAACAATTGAAGTCATATGCCGTGGCTTTGTCAGCTGCTGAGGGCACCAACGCATTTGAATACTTGTGAGTAATTTCTGAGGTAGTGACTAAGAAAAGCTCTTCCCCTTAGTAGCCACGTAAAAACACAGAGGGATGAGATGCCCTACACAAAGCGTAGACCATAGTGTTACATGAAACATAGCGCAGATAGGACTGTTGTAGATGTCCATGACAGAGCGAAGAGAGACCCAGATAGTTGTCCAAGATTGCAGGTTAAAGGTCCGTGTGAGGTCCTCCTATGTCATGTGTCAATCTCCGCTTGGGAGCGGTTGATATTCAGCAAGGTGCGGTCACGTTGAGCGATAACTTCTTTTGTTCTGTCCAGATTAAGGCACAAGTTGTTGGTGGTACACCAATAACTGAGCTGTCCTCTCTTGTCTCCTCTCATTTCCACTGATTAAACCCACCACAGTTATTACACCGTTTTTCTTCATTGTGGCTTAACTTAAAACTCCACTAACAGAAATCCAAACAGACATATGCAGTATTAAGGAGCACATTAAATATATTTAACCCTGTTTTACTCCTCCAGATGCAGAAATACAGAAATAAAGTCTAATTTTCTGTAGTGAACTTCTGAAACATGTCATCAGTTCAAATCAGATTTATAACTCATTCTGTTAAAATTGAATTTGATCTGTTAAACATGTCCTGCAGGACCTTGAACACTTGAACACATCATTACAGTCGACTAATATATCTGTATTTGCAGGTGCACTTGTTTGTGTGCAACAAAGACGAAGACATAAAGGCAGCATTTGAAGTGGGAGCCACCGGGGTGATGAGCGACTATCCGACTCTTCTGTCAAACTACCTCAGAAGTCACGACTGACCTCAAACACACGATGACGACGATTAATTACTCAGGAACGATGAAGCGAATGATGGATGAGAATTGTGTGCAAACAGAAGAAAAGACTGTGAAACAGAAGCGAATACACAAAGTGTCTTTTAATCGTGACAAGATAAAGAGTTGTTGGTCTAACTATTAAACACCATGCATGGGAACCAAACTATCATCCAACGCTTTAATCTCAATCCTTTAATCACTGTTGATTGAATTATCTGCAAACCTTCACCCACACACTGTCTGTACGACACAGTGCAGGGTTTTAAGAAACAATCATTGATTGCTGAATTGATTTAACTTTATTTTTCCTGTTGGTGCAATGAGACATACAACATGAAGATGTAATAAAATAACCAGACATACACACAATTTTAATATTTTAATTTAGTACATATTTTTAGTTGTTTACCTTTCATACTTTCTTTGCATGTATGAAAGTTTTTAAAGTATTCATGTGGCCAGAGAAATGTGTGAAGAACGGAATAAATAAACACCTTAAAAAACATAAAAACAAGAAAAAGTGGTAAAAATTAAGATACATGTGTATATATGTGCACATACAAACACATATGTGTATAATATATTGATAATATCTGCACCTCTGGTTTTGCAGGGGTTAAATGTAGCTCAGGAGGAGGTGTTTTTTCTGTCTAAATATGATATGATGAGTAAGAATTATCTTATCTTTAGCTTACAGCTGTGATTGCCTTGTGCCGCCTTCAGGAGGTCATTCCCAGCCTCTCACACCCTCACAATAATGATATTTATGTTGTAGAATAATGGCAGATGAATAACTGAAAAGTTAATGATGACAATTCTAGGCAACAATGGATGATATGAAGACAGAAAAAGAAAACAATACTGGTGATATGTTCTTGTCTAAGTGGTTGTGATGGATCCACATGACAATATTAGACCAGTACATATTCTGTCTATAACTCATATTGGTAAGTTCAATGGTTTAAATGCAAGTTAAAGGTCCAGCGTGTAAGATTTAGGAGCAGGAATTGAATCTAATTTTTATTACTATGTTTTCATTAGTGTATAATCACCTGAAAAAATGACTCTTTGTGTTTTCGTTGTCTTAAAATGAGCCCTTTATATCTACAGTGAAAGCGGGTCCTCTTCCATGGAGTCCACCATGTTGAACTGCCATTTTTCTGCATTAGCCCAGAACAGACAAACTAAACACAGATCTAGATGTGGCCTTTTGTTTTTTATGTGAATTTATGTGAGTTTTTCCGACATGCTTGAAAGAAAAGGGTGAGGCGTGGGAGAGTATTCAGTTGGTTGCAATCTGCAACTTCACCACTAGGTGCCACTAAAGTCTACACACCTTTAATTGTTTTGAGCAGTGGAGTGACATTTTAGTTGAACATCGCTGACAGCCTGGGGAAAAGGTGAAGTACGATTATTAGATATTACTATTGGAGACAACTGATTGTGTAGATTTTGATTTTGAGTGCGTTCTGATGAATGAAATGGGACGGTATCTGGTTGGTAAATTTTTGTTTTATTTCAGTTGTCATTCTGTTAAAAAAAAGTGCTGGGACGGTCTAAGTGTTTGTTTGCTGTTGGAGTGAATGTTTAACCAGCTGTACCACGTCACCAGACATCGCACTTACTCATGATAAGAGAGTGAACGTGACTTTGTTTTTACTGTGTCTGGTGGTATCTTCTGACATGGCTGCTTTGAGTTAATGCTGGTCTTAAGAAATCAATTATCTGCTACAATTCAGTTTATATTCATATATTTGTATTATTTTTTGTGGTGTTAGAATAAAAAGTTTGAATAAATGACAATAAAAATGCAATTTAGTGTTTAGTGATTCTATAAATCCATATTGTATTTAATGTATCACTGTGCATCTGTGTTTTAATACTCGCTCATCTACAACATATGCAGATATAAACTGAGGGTTTACATGTGCAGTCAGCCTCACTCGTGTCCTTGTTTTTCCTAGGCTACGGTCAAAGTCCGGCCACACTGCTGTGATAATAATCAACCACTCTGTTGGTGAAACAAAGGCTGTATTTTTCTGACCTGCTTTGACAAATAAGTTAATGGAATATAAGTGGATCAGTGCAGACTGAGGTCTTTAATACAGTAGACGCAGAGAGCACAGGTTTGAATAAGTGTACCAGCAGAGAAATGAAGCTCTTGTGATCAGAGAACCAGGGCAGCAGCTACGATTAAAGACACCAAAGGCAAATTTTATAGTAATATTTAGGGAATCTAGAAGGTTTGTTGGGTGTTTTTAGGCAAAAAACAGCCTCACATTTCTTGGCAGTAAGCCTTTTCAAGCTGAAGCGATTGGGCCTATTAATGGTGGATCTTGCTGTGCTGGGGGAGCTACAAGCCTGCATGCAACATAAACACACAGCCTCAAGTCATCAAGAAACCACCTCCCCATCCTTCCTCCCCAAGGATATTAAAGATTTCCTGAATCTCGTCACGTAACGGCCACTGACAGTATAAAGAATGAAAAGCTGTTTTGAAGCTCACTGCCTCTATCTGCCTCCATGTTGGTAGGCCTTCCTGGCAATATGTGAAACTACCATACAGTATATGTTGGCATAACACTGAAGAATACCACAATGCTGCTGTTGCAACACATCAATACATTCTATTCCAAGAGCTCCTCGATGCTGCTGACATCTGCTCTGAGACAACTGCCACCCTCCAAATTTAGGACAACAGGGTGTGACTTCACTTGATGGTCAGGTAACGTACTGTAGCTCACGACTGCAAGACGGATGACAGGGAAACAGGACACCATCTAATTTTAACCACTCTCGCTCTGTTGACATCGGCTTTACTTCCTCCATGTTAACGGTCCGACAGATTGACAAATTTAGACAACAGGATTTGACTTCAATTGATGGTCAGGTCATGTACTGTAGCCACTGACAGTATAAAGGATGGACAGTGTATGCATGGCGTCACTCATGGTTTCAAAGCTCGGAGTGTGGTGCCTCTGGCAAAGATGTGGATCATCGGTGGAGCTGAATGATGCCTGAGGGCTCAAACAAGCCATCTGTAATGGCACCAACCTGTCAATCAATCAATTAGTGGCCATGCTGTTAATTACACGTAACTTTCCTTATGTATCCACAGAGGGAGCGTGTCCTTTTCCATGGAGTCTGCCGTGTTGGACCACCATGTTTATACAGTATGGTTACAATCTGCAACCTCACCACTAGAGGCTGTCAAAGCCTACACAGTGGACCTTTAATCCTTAAAATAATTTGAACAGGTGAGTTAAATAAAAATTCAACCTCAGTACAGTTGTTGTGAACGGGGAAATTAGCTATAGAGACCAAAACTGTTTTTTGCACCAGGCTGTAAACATGTTTATCTTGCTGTGAAGTTGGACATTTTAACATACGCGCTTATAGAGACTGTCTCACTTCTGCAGCCAGCCTCAAGTGGACGTTTGAGGAACTGCAGTTTTTGACACTTCAACCACACATGCCTGTTAACCTGCAGTGTGTACGTGTGACCCATTTGTAGCCAATCTTACGGACTTTTATCCCGAGATAACCCGCTAACAGCCTTTATAGCTCTGTAACTATCAGGCTTGATAGCCATAGCAAAGGGCTGCTGTGAAGTCGAATCTGATTGGTTGACCCACATTCTAAACGTCACCCGCGGGCTCCTATTGGCCGACGCGGGTTTGTTTTGCACTCTTCAGACTTCCTCCTCTGCGTGTTTTCATAAACAAACCGCATATTTCTCCCGCCGGGGGCTCCCGCACGGTTATCCAGTCTGTTTGGCCAACATTGTCGGATTTAGTTTTAACCAAAGGTCGTGGAGGAACTTTTTTAATCTGCTTTTAAAAGAAGAGAGAAAGACGCGGGTAAACCCAGAGAGCTGCTGTCTGTCTGTGTTTGGCTTTTATTGTCCGCGAGCCAGTCAGCGCGTGGTCGACTGTTGGACGTTACCGACCGACACGTACCTGCTTTTTTCCGCCTCTTGTCAACCACATTTGACCCGCTGTGTGAAGACCGACGAGCTCAGGTGTTGTCAGGTGAGTCGACACACTCTCCGGAGAACATCCTGCAATGCGCCTCCGAGCTGCTGCTGCTGCCGCTGCTGCTGTGTTGTCACAGCGGAGCTAGCCACGCTAGCTGAAGCTAGCCACGAAAGCTAAGCTGGTGGCTAGTCCGTGTTGTAGCTGACAGACGTGTGAGAGCATGTGTGTGTTCATTTACTGACAGACAGACGGTTGTACATGTACAAAAGGTGCAGACGGGGAGCTTTGATTTGGGTTAACTGATTGCAGCTAATGAAGCGAGGATTGTTTGTGCAAACTGTCATGAACCAGGAAGCAAGCTGCCTGATTAACTGCCCTGGTTTTAACCTCTGCCAGCTGTAGTCTAATTTATACATTTATAATGATACATGCACTGTCAGATGTTAGATGACAATAAGAAGATACTGTATAAATAGAATTAACTCTTAAGGAGGAAGAGCATATGGTTCTACCTCTAAAAATATACATATTGACCCTTGTGCAATAACTTATGCAAATGTGCATTGTCAAAAACTTAAATGGGGATTAAAGTATTGTAATATAACTAGATTAATCTGTGTGAAGCTATCGTAGCCCGTTCTTGCTTCAAAAATAGCTAAAAATAGATGTTGAAATGACAAAAAAGGAAAATCATGCCAAATAATAATGCTGTAAAATGTAGTTTCATAGATACAAAGTCTAAGTTATGACAAACTAAGTCTAGTCTGTTTTTTTTTTAGGTAGTAAGTCAGAGCTTATCATTTTGATTAATGAAAACTTTGACTTGGCATGCAAATCTATTTTAACATAACTAGATTAATGTGTCTGAATCTATGCAAGCCTGTTCTAGTAAGTTACAAAAAATAGACAAATGTTGAAATGACAAAAGAAAACCATGATAAATTATAATGCTTTGAAATGTAGTTTCATAGTTACAAAGTCTGAGTTTTTCAGGTAGTATGTCACACCTTATTTTGTCCCGTCCTCTTCCTGGTAGAAATTGGCTTCATGGTTTTGAATGAATCATCTTTGTCAATAAAAAAAATGCCAAACTCAATCTAGCTGAGTCAACAGAGAGAGAGAGAGAGATTTAGAAAACTAAGATGCCAAAAGGAAAACAGAACAAACCTGTTTACAAACTCAACAATTAAACAGCACACATTAAATTGTTCAATAAAGCAGCAGGAGGAAGTGCACACTTAAAGGAGCAGTGTGACGGATTTGGTGGTGTTAAGCAGTGTGATTGCAACACCCTCCACTCACCCTCTGTTTCCTAATGTGATGGAGAAACTAAGGTTGCTGTGAAATACATGAATTTAGAGCCAGTAACAGAGTTTCACTCTTCTGAGCTATGATTTAAAAATACAGCATTGTAGGAGGCTCGACAGTGTCTGTAGATGCTACTAGAACATACCAATAATCATTTCCAGGTGATTATAGAGCCTCAATTTGACACTGGATGTTTTTAATGTACTTTTATGCACTTATGATGTCTTATACATTAACCTAATATTCACATAATTGCATGGGGGGAAAAAATATGTAGCCAGCAAATAATTGTCTGATTAGATAATCGAATGATTAAGTATCCCAGTTAATTAATATTTAGGTCAGGTTATCAGGGGGAATGCCACACAGTGTTTGTTTTTTTTTTTATTATCTGATATAATAAAATCTAATATCTTATGCTCAAAACCTTCATTAGAGGTCCTTTAATATCCTAATGCATTTGTCCCTAATGGCAAAAAGTCATCTTCCAAAAACAGCTGTAAAAATATGATATATTTAATATTTTTCCACTTTAAACAAGTCAGTCTTTTTTTTTTCTGCTTCAGCCTGAAATACACATATCAAATATTAATTATATTTAGTGGTTTTTAACCCTTTAAAGGCCAGTATGTTTACATAACTCCACTGTTTTTTTTTCTCAAAAAACAAACATTATTTAAATAAAATACATTTCAAGGAGTATTTGACACACACAAACGCGACACACACTTGTTGGCACTCTTGCACAAAAAGTAGTGCCATCTGGTGGACAAATATAAAAAATACAAATTTAAAGCTAGTCGTCCAAAATGAAATTTTTACATAAAGGAATGCGTCATCGTTCATCATGTATCATACATTTTTGTGTAGCTTTTTAGCAGTTTTAGGCTAATTTAACTGAGACAACAATAAAAACAAGTAAAACAAACAAAGAAACATCCTCTGACAAATTTGAGTTATATTCATTCAACACAGTCAAAATGGCTTGGCGAGGATCTCTTTAAGGGTTAACCAGTGTATCGCCTGTATGCCCCCATCACTAACTCATGCACAACAACATATTACGATCCTACTTCCTCCTCAGACATGGTGAAGCTGACAAAGGCCAAGACTTTCCAGGCTTACCTGGACTCCTGCCACCGTCGCTACAGCTGCGTGCACTGCCGCGCCCACCTGGCCAACCATGACGATCTTATCTCCAAGGTGAGAACGCTGCCGTCCTTTGTTGTTGGGAATCATTTCACATGGCTCATAAAGCATTTGAACTGGAAGAAGAAAACTGACTTAAAAACAATTAAGTGAGTTAGCAAGTGTTAAACATTTTGGAAATATTTTGTAAAGCTGAAAAATTAATGTGTTGTGGAAACATTCTTTTTCCTCCCTGTCTCGTAGTCTTTCCAAGGCAGCCAGGGCCGAGCCTACCTCTTCAATTCTGTGTAAGTATTTTGCATGGTTTGCATTGGTGACACATATGACAAAATGGTGTACCGTTAGAATGAGCCGTGGCTTGAAAATGAAAAATACAAAAACGTGCCGCTTTTGCCGGTCGATTCATGTGTGTCACATGTTAATGTAAGCAATATGTCCCTTCAAATTTTCCAAACACCTATCATGAAAGCAAAAGATATCACGTTTTGCTTCATATTACAGTAATTTAGTTTACCACATAATTCCATGTGTGTTATTTCATAGTTTTGAATATGCCACAGTTTCATAATGAATATTTTTGCATACTTACGGGTGGCCTTTACACAGACTTTAAGACCACGAGACAAAGCCAGCAAATCAAATCAAACTCGGTCTTAAAAAAAAAAGGAAATGAATGGGAACTTCATATAGTTTAAACGCTAAACCGAGGTGGAGAAATGACCTACTAAAATCAGAAACATACCCCCTCACCGGTTCCACTGTCCTCTGTGGGAAATACTGTGATTGGCTCTGGAGTGGACCTTGAAGTTGGGTTGAGTTCACTTCACTTTAGTCGCGCTCCTCCTGGGTTAGTGGGTCATAAACACAGAGCCTCTCATAGTTAATCTACCTTCATCTGTTCAGGTGACGCTCTGTTTTAAAATGGTTTCATGGAAAGGCATCCTTCCCCTGACTGCTTCATGAACTTTTTTTTAAAAAGAGTGAGGCAGATACAGAAAATAGTTCCCTGACTGTGCTGGGTCACTGTATGGTGAATAGTTAAATCACTGTGATCAGAGGCTGCTGTGTGACAACGCTGCGTCTGTTTTCAGGGTGAACGTCGGCTGCGGTCCTGCGGAGGAGAGGCTGCTGCTCACGGGGCTTCACGCAGTAGCTGACATCTACTGTGAAAACTGTCACACCACACTGGGCTGGAAATATGTAAGTGTGTCCATCTCTGTTCACCACTCATCGCTCCCAGGGTGCCACTTCTTCTTCTTCTTCTTCTTCTTTTTCTTCTACTTCTTCTCCTCAGCCTTCTCCTCCTCCTTCTACTTCTCCTTTTTCTCTTCCTCAACCTTCTTTTTCTCCTCCTCCTCAGAAAACTAGAGTAATACCCAGATGATTCCTCTTTTTAGACTCCTCTGCTGTGTAGTTGTTGTCTGGTTGATGATATAAACAGTCACAGCAGGAAAACGTGGCCATGGTCTGATTTGAGCTCTGCACCTCCCCTCTGCAGGAGCAAGCGTTTGAGCTGAGTCAGAAGTACAAGGAGGGGAAGTTCATCATCGAGCTGTCCCACATGATAAAGGACAACGGCTGGGACTGAGAGGAAAGCCTTCATCGTGCTTCATGACTTTCTCAAAAAGTTGCATCCCTCGACATAAAAAGGGTTCCAGTGTAGCTTCCTCATCCCGCGTACGAGCCATCACTGTGCCACACTTTCACTTCGTACGGCTTTGCCAAGAATAGCATGTGATGCCTTATCTTTTACTGTTCTTCATTGTTTCCGGGCGACCACAACAACAACACATTTGTTGATATTTGCTATCCCGATTGCTAGTTGTGCTGGGACATGGACTGAATGAGTGCGGGGGGGGGGGTTTGTGTGTGAACGACTGGGAGACGTGAGTCACACAGGTGTGTGTGCATGTTGGATTTTAAAGTGCTTGAATGATGAAATCCTTATCGGCCACCACTAAAACACGCTCTGTGGGGGCGAGAGCAGAGCGAGTCAAATAATTTGACCTTCCCACACATCAGATGAAGATATTTGGGTTTTCCTTCTAAGTTTAAGGTGCACATTTAGACAAATCTGGCCCAAACTGAGACGTTTTTAGGCCTGTTTAGTCCTGTAAGGCTGTGGGAGAGCTTACAGCAGCGGGGAGGGGCTTGTTTTTTTTAGTGAAATTTGTTTTTTTTATGGTAAGATCAGAAACACATATATTCTGCCAAAGGCAATCAGGATGTTGAATCAGTAAAGTTAAAGCCCGCAAGTCTCCTGCAAGATTTCTTAAGTCTGGAGTTTGAGTGTCTGCTTATAGGTATACATTTTAGTGTGTGTGTGTGTGTGTGAGTGTGAGTGAGTGTGTGGGTGGATGTCTTAAGCTGGATGGTGTCGTCTCGGGGTTCACGTCTAGAGTTTCCACTGCACAGCTGGGATGTCTTCACTTTTACTTCATGCTGATGAGATCTATCCTACACGTGTTTGTGTATATCCTAACACTGAGCCGCCCTCACAGATACATTTACTCGATCGTGTTAGAGCAAAAGTGTGATTAGGATTGTGTAGCATATTTATGGTGATTCTTTTTTTTTTTTTTTTTTAAATGTCTGCTTCTTTCATTAAAAGTGTATTATTTTAACCTAATCTTTCATTAAAATACAGTGTGTCTGTAACATGTGCTTTCGTTGTGATATGTTGTTTATATAAAGTGTAATCTTGTGTGATGTTTGAGGAAGTCTGATCTCCACCACTTTCCACATCATTTAACTTCCTTTTACTGATTCTCATGGTGTTGTAACAAAGTGTCAAGTTCACTTAATGTCATTTACAATAATAGCATAGTGAAGTACGATAGAGCTCTCATTTACTGGAAGGAAAAAGTCCAACATGATGCCCTGACTGGTCAGTAAATCAGCCAGCAGATGGTGATGTGTGCACTGTTACACTGAAGATATATTTTGTGAAATACATTTTAACTTGTACTTTATACCACCATCGTGACAGATGTAAAAAAAAAAAAAAAAAAAAAAAATACAGCAGTGTAGGTTGACTTTATTCTGCTACCATCACTTCACGCAGGAGGCAGTAAGAAGATTATTTATTGAACTGAACAGGTTCCAGAACTGGAACTGACTTGGTTGAAAAGTTGGTACTCCTGATCTCCACTTCTCTTAATATTTCCCATCTGGAGCCATGATGACAGAGTTTTTGAACTGGTCGTTTTACCTCTCTTTACTATCTTGCAGTCATAGTTTAGCTCACCTTATAGTTTACGTAGTTTAATTAGCATTTTAATTTGACATTTTTTTGTAGTATAATGTTTTAAAATGAATCCATTTCATTAAAAAAAATGATCACTGACAGTTTGCTGCAAAATAAAGTCATTTATGCATCTTCTCGAATACATATTCTCCTCTTACTGTAAAGAAATGTCTGGAGTAGGAACAGGTCACATGAATGAGCTCTGACCAGAACAAGTGGAGAGGCTGCTGACAGTCATGTGTGTGCTCTACATATTTTCATGTCTGTTCTGCTTTCACTTTTCATCTGTATTGTATAAGATTGTATCTTAAGTATATTCTTGTGACACAATTGAACTAGTTAAAACTTGAACTAGAGAAACTTTACACAAACTTTCCATGATAATGTTGCAGCATGACGGTTTGCTTCACTTCATATCATCTCTTCAAATCAAGATTATGGGTTAAAGACTGCAGGGAACTCAAACCTACAAAAGAAATTACTGTAAATAAAGCCTGTAAAGTTAGAAGACGTATTATATTATGTTATTATATTATATTAAGAGTATTAATATGCTGCAATGATGTCCATATATTTTCTATTAAGAGTTAGTCTGTGTACCTGCAACAGCAAAATTCCCAGGCAGCATGTCTTAAATTATCACAACTCCTGTGGGATAATGATCTGTTCCTGTTCAGGATACTTCCTCAATATGTGGCTGCCTAGAAGATCTGAAATGAGGAACAGGACATAATTAGCCAGTCCAGATAAATTGTTTATTTATGCACGGCTGACGCCCTTCCTCAACGTGCAAACTGTCAGCAGTGTTGTGAACACACAGTAAACACATTTCTGGTGTAATGTTTAGGAGGATAAGTGATGCAACTTTATATGTAAGGCCTTTTTATGTTCTCACCGTTTTCTGAATGTATAGAAAATCTCTAATCAAGTGAGATATATGAGCGCTTTCTGAAAATGCATTTTCAATGAGTTGGATTATTAAAGGAGAGCGGCACGGTGGTGCATAACAGTAAGGCGGTTCCTGGTTCCAACTTTGGCTGGGGCTGCAGCTGAACACCTCCAAGACCAAAGAGATGGTGGTGGATGGACTTCAGAAGGAACAAACCACATCTCCAGCAAACATGGAGACTCTCCACAGAAGATCTATCTATCTATCTATCTATCTATCTATCTATCTATCTATCTATCTATCTATCTATCTATCTATCTATCTATCTATCTATCTATCTATCTATTGTTTGTCTCTATGTGTCTTGTGATGAACTGGTGGCTTGTCCATGGTGTACCCCGCCTTGGCCTCCAGCCCCATTGTGACCCTGATGAGGACAGGCTAGGACAATCTTTGTTAACCATCAAGACTCACTGAGGGATGCTGTGGTAGAAAAGGGTTAAGATCTGGTAAATTGGTAATCTATAAGAAGCATGAATACGTTTTGAGGTGAAGTGTCCTTTAAGGTGACATTAGAAACACCCATTTTAAGTGTCACCTTGACAAAGAAGGCTGTGGGGCGCCTCTCCAGGTAACTCTGTCAAGACTGTCATAGTGTGTTTGACTCCTAGAGGAAGTCTAATGTTGTTTTAAATGAAACTCTCCCTGCCAGATGGTGAAAACAACACACACAACACTGACACCACACTGACATTGCTGTTTAGCTGTAGGATGCATGACTGCACATGCAGGACACAGGCACTGTGTGTGTGGGCTGTCTGCTCGGTTTAACGCACTCTGTTTATTTGTTGTTATATTTTTTAATTTACAGAGCGCACACACACACAGTATTTATGGTTGATTTAACTGCCTATGATACCTAATAATTAATACGCCAGCGTGTAGTGACTACTAGCGTTTCAACTGCAGTCAGTGCACTTGCAGCAGAACATACCAACACACACACACTACAAACTACTCATATTTATATTAACGTATCACAAACTGCTGGAGATTTAATTAAAATTGATATCAAACAAGAGTTATTTCAATAAGATGTTAAAAACATCAGCTGGGAGTAATAGTGATGGTGTTTGTGTCGAGCACCCCCCCTCCGTGTCCACACGAATGGACTCTCCCGACACGGTCGATCATGTGACTTTTTCCGTTTCGCCATTTTCCTCTTCTCCGCCGGTGATCTCGCTGCCAGCTCCGTTTGTCGCCGTCTCTCTCTCCCTCCGTGTTTTAACCTGTCCACAGCAGACGGTGGGAAAAGGAGGAGACCTAACCTAACCTTCAAAAAATATATATATAAAAATAAAAGTTTGTCTCGTCGTAGCTGGGAAAAGGAGTGAAAAGAGTGAGGATGTCTTCTGAGGAGAGCCCCGAGTACTCGCCTTTCTTCGCTGTGATGGGAGCCTCTGCGGCCATGGTCTTCAGCGGTAACTACACCAGCTCCTTCATCATGACATTTCAACCTTTAAACAACGGGTCATAGCTTCATGTGGTGATATTAACAAAAAAAAAAAATAACAGTAATAAATGAGTGAGTGGGTTGAGACAAAGCTGGGCTTTAACCACACACACACACACACACACACACCTGACAGGGATGCGAGGCAGAGGCGGGCGAAGCGCCGACATCAAGCCGCTCCTAACGCTGCTAACACCGAGGCTAACTCGGGTTATATCACATCATATCACAGCTTTGATGCTGCTGGCTGGTGACGCAGACCCTCACTGAGGTGGCAGCCCCCCCCCCCCTCTAAACCTCTCATCCTCAATCTGTCACAATGAAGTCCAGAAAAACATCCAGATTTTATATGAATTATAAGATAAATATGATGCTTGTTGGGTGCGTTGGTTGCGATGGAGTGTATTAGGCCAGCATCAAGGCCTAAGCATCACTATGGGAGATTAAAGGAGGGGGGGAAATCCATCCATTCATTCATGTACCGCCATCATGTTCAGCATGCACTCAGCCGGATACACCCAGTCTGTCACAGAGGAGAAAACATTATACCTGACCAAACACAACATACATCGAGTTCTGGCTGTGATTTTCTTTGGGCATGATAAATCAGTGAGGTGGTGTCGTTCCCCGTCATCTGCGTGGATGGATGTGGAAATCATGCCTGATTTGGATGATGACATCGAGGGACACTTTGTGGAGTTTGTGCATCGATTGAGTGCCAGTGTTGCCTCCTTTTTAAATTTAAATTTTATGGGGTTTTTTTAAGATGAACACGTCGCATTTTTGGATTAGGAGATAAAACACGACATGTTCGTCTCTAAAATACAGTTATGATACCTAAACAATTCAACACTAGTGCACATGTTTTCCCTGAATTTAGGCCAGGCACTACCTATTTAAATCTGATAGCTGAATCATTGTATTTTATCATGACATTGACACAGCACCTGTGTTTAATGTGGATCAGTCACATCCTTGGCCAACACCCAACTGGATCAGTTCATCTGTAATTAAATACAAATTCATTTAAATGTAGGGCAATAGACGACCTTATATTTTGGTGTCTTACTACAGATGTAAGAGGTATGTGCTTCTTACATTTTGTGCTCCTGTTCATTCATTTATGTAGTGTTAAGATGATGTCTGAAGGCATGACACGTGACGTTCACACAACGTCCACTCTGGTCCGAGTCCATACAGAAGTAGAAATCTGTGCTCACCACATACTGGATGGGGCTGATTACATTTATTTTACATTACATTTGGTTATTAAGTCGCGTAAGTGTTGATTTTTTTTTTCTCTCTGGAGGATGAACTACGCTCAACAAAAATGTAAACACTTTGTTTTTTGCAAACATTTTTCATAAATTTGAACACAGACTATTTATTTCTCTCAAATTTGGCTCAGAAATATGTCCCATTTGTCAGGGAGCGCTTCTCCTTTGCCAAGATAATCCATCTACCTGACAGGTGTGGCATAACAGCATGACTATGAGACAGGTGTGCATCAAACTGGTTCCATTAAAAGAAACAGAATCGCACATACGAGGAGTTTGTTTTGGTATTTTTAAGTGAAAAAAATGTAGTAAAAGATATAAATATATTTGCAGTGTGTTTTTTTTTTTTTTTTCCAAATTAAACGCTGTGCAGTTTGTGCAGGAATGTGCAAGTATTTGTCAGGTAAAAGATGCAGTTTTATTTTGAGAGAAACATTTTATTAGGACCTGAACTGTGGCTGTTTCTTAGAGGGCTACAATACTTTCTTCTCCAGGAGGACAAAGTCATGACCTGCCCTACTGATTGTCTGACCCTGACAAACAAAGGCAACGACTAACAGCCTATTATTATTATTATTATTATTATTATTATTATTATTATTATTTTATTTTAGCAAATTTGTGAGCTAAATTTGAGAGAAATAGATCTTTTGTGTGCATAGAAATCTTTTTTTTTTTTTACTGCAGCTCATAAAAAACGAGCAAAAAATTGAGTTGTATTATGGTACAGCGTTTTCTAAAGTACCCCCGACATATGGCCGCTGTGTTGTTCAGACTCTGTTATAAATCATTTCCCTAACCACAGGCATTCAGAGACACCTCGGTCCAGCAGTTCAATTCAGCTTTACAGCTTTGAGTCTGAAAACATTACACCCCTCAGTTAAATCTTCATGGATGCAGTTATAGTGTCATAAGAGTTGTTTGTTGCCATTGGAGTCGGTCCAGGATTTTTTTTGAGGTGACAGTTGCATAAAAACAGTGATTATAGTGTTTTGGAAAGGAGATAAGAAAGCTGAGACTTACTGTGAAGACCCTAATGATAGAAATGTGATGTTTACCATCGTTTATTATCATCGGGATGCCTTTCAAGGTACCGCATGCAGTGCAGAGCTGGGCCATGATGCACTGAAGATGGAAGGATTCAGAAGTTCTGTTTATGCAAATAAAACAACTGCAGATTAATTAATTAATAAATCTTCTGGGATCTCCTATTTTCGTACAGCCTTTCCCTCCCAGAATAAAAAGAAAAATGCTGCTCAGTACTGAAATTATTGGAGAAAATACACACCAACAATCGCTTTGTGTAATGTGGGAACATAGGACCTCGAATGTGTCGACACACCTGCACGGGCAGGTGAGAAGTGATGAATTGGCATTCATGGTCGTTAACATCCTGAACTCACAGTTGCTCCCTGCTTGTTGCCACGTATATTGCCCTGTGCAGATTGATGCTATAGACACACACTGTCCACTTCATCAGGTGATGCAGTGAAAGGCCAAACCAACAGTTACCTCGAGTTTGGTTTTATTGAGAGCAACGATGGACCAAAATGCGCCACCTGTCTTCCGGTAGCAAATGAAGCTATGAAGCCAGCCAAGCTAAAGCGTCATCTCATCACAAAGAGTTAAAAGACAAAAAATATTTTTTCCAGCGATGAGGTGAGGAATACATGCGCCAGTAAACACTAATGGTGAACCTGGCCACAACTTCAGAAAAAAAACAGAGGGCATTGTATTTGGAGGCTTAGTGTATCGTAAAGTAAGAAGGCATGCTCAATTGGACAGGAACTTGTGCTTCCAGCGGCGGTGGAAATGTGTGAAGTTAAGGCAGCTAATGAATGAAACGAGCCTGAAGTATTTAGGTTTAAAATGTTAAAATATAAACATTTCATATGGCATGTAGGAGTACAAATGGCAGTAAACATTTTTCTAATTGGTGTGAAGATTTTCTGGACTACACGACTGGACGAACATTCACATGTGATGTGACAGACAGATCAGACATCAGTGACATGTGTGAAGTGACAGTAGTGCAGAAAGGTCATATAATAATAATAAAGTATTGAGGCTTCAGAGTGCAACCGTTCATCACTCTTTAAAAATGTTTTTCAGAGGTGAGGAAACCTTAAAAATAGATGCACTAGTGTGATTTTTAGTACGCCTCTCATTGTTGATGTATCACTTCACTGGGGGAGAGAGATCTGTTTTACCTGCCTGTCGGCTCTGTACACCATCTGTCAGATGTGGCATGAACTGAAATCGATCAACTGGATTAATCACTCTCATGCAGCTTCTTTTTGAATCCATATCTTGTCTAGTGTGAATAGTTTTTATATGAAATTAAACGATGAGTTAACGCCGCCTAAAATTAACACTCTCCTCTCTCACTCAGCATTAGGAGCAGCGTATGGGACGGCAAAGAGCGGCACAGGCATCGCTGCCATGTCTGTGATGCGGCCAGAGCTCATCATGAAGTCCATCATCCCCGTGGTCATGGCTGGTATCATCGCCATCTACGGGCTGGTGGTGGCCGTGCTGATAGCAAACAACATCTCTGAGAGAGTCTCTCTTTACAAGTAAGATGAACCTCAATGATTAGAACATTTACACGTGCTCATGTTGTTGGTGTAAACTGAGAAACATGTCATCATACAGTATCTGCTACATAGTTTGTATGCTTATGAGGTGAAGCCACTGATGGTATAAAGAAAGGGCGGCTCTAGCTGCTGCCATGTTTGTAGTCCTGCCTCTTCCACAAAATCAGCAAAGACGTGGATCATTAGTGGACTTACGGCGGGCTGAATGAAGCCACCACAGAAACCAAAACTGTACCAGGTTGTAAACATGTTTATTTCTCCTGTGAAGTTGGACATTTTAACATGGGGACTTATGGAGACTGACTCGTTCTGTAGCCAGCCTCAAGTGGACGTTTGAGGAACTGCAGTTTTTGGCATTTCTCCATTGGCTTCACTTCATAGCCACGGAGGTTGCTGCTTGGTTTAAGTGCATGCATACACATAACTACCAACCTCCTTAACTCACATACGAAATGAATGAAACAAAGCTAGATTCTGAACATTAAAGGACCAGTGTGTTGGATTTAATGACACCAATGGTGAAGTTACAGATTGCAGCCACATGAATACTCTCCCATGTCTTAACCTCTTCCTTCCAAACTGCCAAACTCATATAAAAAGCAAAAGGTCACATCTAGATCAGAGTTTGGTTTGTCCTAAATCTTACACACGGACCTTTAAGGCATTTTATCTGTTCTGATAAACACCAAAGACTTCCTTCATGGTACATTTGCTGCGTCCGGCTCTTTGTTGGATCGGTATTAAACAGTTAACTTGTCAGATTTCTGGAGTTTTTTAATCATATGGGTTTTGAGACCCGACCAGTTAATGTGGGCTGGAAAACCAAAACAACCTTCACAGGCTTTGGCACCATTATGTAATACCCTTTCACATGACATATGTAGAAGCTTTGGTGAACCAGAGGCTACTTAAGTCGATCTTGAATTGCACATTTGAGTCATTTTCATGAGTCAAACAAATGTAGTTATATGATTCTTTCATACAGATTTAAACAGCAGTTGCTGCGTCTTCAGTTTCAGTTTAACGAGGAGGATTTGATCAAATTATTTCGATTCAGAAGTCTGCATGCCTTCATGGGTACAGTGCAGTTAAACCGAGCTGTAGAGGAGCTCCGTCACCTGCACAATAAGGATGAAATGTAAAGAGAAGTGACAACCAAACATCTAAACACAGTCCTGACACATCGTCTCATTCACGCTAGCTTCTACAGTCTACAAACACATGTGATCAGTGGGGTGAGCTAGTCGCCCCAAATCACGTTCACTTGATGAAATTATGTATACGTCACTGAGTTTAAAATAAATCATCAAAAATATTGATTGATTGATTGTTTTGATGTCTATTTGGCATATTATAATAAGAGTCCAGAAGCTACATTTTACCTCACTGTGTCCTTTATTGACCTTGCTGGCAGCGCCATGCATCCCTCTGCTTGAAAGTTGCACGTGCTGCTATTCTTTGTAGAGAAAATGTGGGTGACTGAGGAGGCCTCAGTAGAGTACTGATGGATATTTTGGTCCTTTACATCACTAAAATGCATCTTAAAATAAACCCCCCTCTATAGATCTGATTTGTGGCTTCAGGGAAGCACTCGTGCATCATAATCGACTTCTCTGCTGTCCATCTGTATACTCAGCATTCAGTGTGTTGCCAAGATATGACTAATTGTTGTCTGTTTGTCTTTAATAGGAGCTTCCTGCATCTCGGTGCCGGTCTGAGCGTGGGCCTGAGCGGGCTGGCGGCCGGATTCGCCATCGGCATCGTGGGAGATGCCGGTGTGAGAGGCACCGCCCAGCAGCCCCGGCTTTTCGTGGGGATGATCCTGATCCTGATCTTCGCCGAGGTGCTGGGGCTTTACGGCCTCATCGTGGCCCTCATCCTATCTACAAAATAAGTGTCTGCATCGAAACCACCATCTCATTCATTCCACATCAAAGCAGCAAGAACAAATAGGAGATTTTCACCTACTTCCATTACACCCCCGTGGGTCTGACAGGATGGGATGGCAGCAGAAACATGTTGGCGGTCGACTTGACGGCTGTGTCCTCAGTAGATGTGATCTATCCATATTGTTTAAAGCCATCCAGTTGTGTCAGGTCTCGTGCGTACAGAACGGGCATGAAGATGTATTGGTTGTTGTGGGATGATGTGTGGACAGTCTGCTTGATTTGTTGTCTGATCTTAACCTGTACAGTGATCCAGAGTCCCTCCATCCCCCTCCCACCACCACCACCCCTCTGTAAATGTAGTAACCAGTCTGTGCTGTGAGTGTGAGTATCAACGTTTACCCCTCTGCCCCCTCCCCTCCTCCTTTGATTTTTTTTTTGTTGGTGGTTTTGATTCTCCGTTTTCGAGACTGCTGAAAAATCGTGCACATTAGTGTTTTATTTTTTCATGTTCTTTTCTGGGACCATTTTTGAATCACAGTGGTGAGGAACTGACAAGACGTATTTTTTTTTTCACTATTTATGGAAAAAGTTATTAAAATTTTGACTTGATGAAACTGTCTAAATGGAATACTGTTTATTGAATACCCTATATACATCAAAATATATAAATTATCTGTGTATAGTTAGATTAATTGCACTGTGGGTAATTGTTCTAAGTGCTTGGAATTCCTCTGGATGTAGTGTGATTATTAATGGAGGATGTCCACATGTTGACATGGAGTTGACTGTGTGTGTGCGTGAGTGTGTGTGTGTGTGTGTGAATGACAGGAGCGCATAATGTGTGTGTGTGTGTGTGAGTCGATTTATGTTAAATATGACATTCTCAAACACTAGTATCGTTTACCTGTAGTGCTGCTGTCTTGATTTTTTTGTTTGTTTTTTCTTTTTAAGGTAAGAGCTCACTGTTCAGTCATGCCTGTCAGATTTCCAAATAAAACTCAACCTCCTCCAGAACATCAGTGTTGAGCCTTTTTTTTAAGATAAGATAGTAAGAAAAAGTAAGAATAAATGTGTTCAGAGCTTCAGACCAAAGAAGAAAGTGTTATTAACCGATAGCCAAATTTGAATAATTAAAAATAACAAGTTTATGAAATTAGGTGTCAAAACTCAGCTCCAGGACTGTGGGGGTGTGTCCACTGAATGCCCTGAAGCCACGCCCACTCATAGGAGAAATCAAGGGGCAACTTTGAAGCGACTGAAACGTGTCAGATGAGTTCAGAAAATGACATGACTAACTGTGAAACTGAGCGAGATGAATCTCATCTCTCTGCTAGGGGTGCAGGGGTATGTTCAGGGTGGCCTCAGCGTGTCATCGAGCCACCCTTTAGGACCGCCCACAAAATCCTGGACTGAAAACTGTTTTAACCTCTAACTCCACATTTCAGTAATATCGTGTCTTCAACTATTTTCCAACATATTTAATATCATTTAAAATAAATCTCAGAATTGCCTGTACACTGACTTTAAATGCAAAGTAAGAGTAGTTTTTTTGTCTGATGTTAATGGGATGATTAAACTTACCAACAGCATCTAGTCTTCACTCTCAAGCAGTTCAGTGTAGATATAAATAATTAAGTTAGTAAATGAGATGAGCAGTAAGAACTTGCCGGTCAGTGTAGTAGTCAGTTTTACAAAAATAATCAAAGTATTGGACATGACAAGTAAACGTTTTGACCAGATGATGGTGCTATATGAAAAGGCAACAAAGCTTTTACAGGCTGTGGTGGACATGAATATCTGTCTCCTCCTTATAGTCATATTTTGAATTAAAGCATGAACACATGAGAGTAATGAAAATATTTTTTTTATTGTCTATTCCCTACATGCTACAGTTTCAAACTGTTTTGTGTTTGTGGTGTACGACTATATTAAATCCTCACACGGCACAGTGTTCACATTGTAATGTGCCAAAATAAAGAAATGTACAAAACTACAAACACTTGTGCGATATATAAATGTAGCAGTGCTGGTTACGGCCCTGTCCAAACTGCCTGTAACAAGTTTTACATGTATACACATCATATCCTCTGAGCTACAAACTGCTGCTGCTGAATGAAACAAAGATACCCAGATATCAGTTTTTGTTGACACTGTCAGAGAGGTATTCATTTAACTATCATGTTTATGATTGAGGTTGTAGTGGGTGTTGTTGTTGTATTATATTGAAAGGGGTTTCTCTCATGTATGTGGGGTGGCCAAAATATTAGAAACACCTTTTAATATAATAACACTACTGCAACCTCAACTGCATAATGAGGTTGTAGTCAGACTACTGTCTGCTCTGTGCTCAAAACAAGGACTGTGAATTAAAATTACAAGTACATTTTATTTTACTTTCACTTAAAGGTCCAGTTAATTTATTGATGTAATACTTATAACTATGTCTTCATTAGTGTATTAGTGTATAATAAACACTGGCTCTACATAGAACCATTCAAGTTTTTCACAAGTTTCACAGCCACTGTAGTTTCTTTCTTAATTCTTGAACCAAGAGGGAGAGGTTAGGGGTTTTCAGTTGGTTGTAATCTGAAACTTCACCACTAGATGCCACTAAATTATACACACTGGACCTTTAAGTAATATTTTGAAGGAAGGACTTAACAGGTTAACTAGTGACTCTAAATTTGCCATAAGCGTGAATGTGAGCATGAATGGCTGTTTGTCTCTGTGTTACTTTGTCTCTGTGATATTTCTCCACTATTGTACCATTACCATATATTGTATAACAGTATAACATCCAGAAAGTGAGCAGTTAGCAAGCACTGATACTGATATTTTTTTTAAATCTCTGTTTATAGTTCTATTTCTTATTTCTACAAAGATTTTTTTATTTCTATTTTTACTTTTATATACTTACAGATCTTAGTACATGTTTAACTTCTTTGCACATGTTTAATTTCTCTGCACGTTTAACTTCTTTGCACATGTAAATCTATCTATCTGATACATTTTCACACTTTGAATGCTTCCAAAACTTGCACTTGTAATGAAGTTTGTGATGTTATACTACTTGGTCAGTACGACCTCTGTCCTCCACAGCACTTGTTCCTCTCAGCTGTGTTGTCAGCAGTGTCTGATGTTGCCCTAAAAACTTCCTGTGGAGCAGCCTGTGCGCTGTGAGCCGCTGCCTGCCTGTTATTGTTTACGGTCACACTAATGTAAAGTAGGTCATGAAAAAAGGGGAAGCTGAGCTAGCCTCTCCCTTTTCAGCTGTTCGTGTGTTCACCATCCGGCGATCGGTGGCTTCGAGGAGCAGACTGTCCCTCGCAGGTGTTGTCAAGTGATTTTTTTTTTTTTTGTCTCGTGAATGCTGCTCGTGAACATCACGCAGGTAACGTTAACGGCTACCATTTAATCCAGCTAGCGGAGCTAACGGAAGCTAACTAGCCAGCTAGCTCTGACTCTGTATCACCACATCGCTCCAAGTTATTCCGCTTCAGCCGCCTTTTTCTCAACACGCTGCTAATAAAAACACGAAGACACTGTAGTCCTGAATGTATACAAGTGCACTGAGCCGTAACACACACGTATAACCAACAGGCTGGCTTGAATTGTGACCTTGTTATAGCCTGCTAACAGTCAGCGGGCTAACTGCTGATGTTAGCTGGACCAGCTGACTAACTGAAGCTAGCCAGGAAAACCTAATCTTAAAGGGTAATAATAACAATAATGTCGCTTATATCTGCACTGGAAGTAGACTACTAACAGTTAGTACAAGTGGGTACATGATGTGTGTGTCAATGAGAGTCTGTACGTGAGTTAATGTTGCCCCACAAAGTGTGTCTTAGTGGGCTGGACAACACTTGTCATGAGTGTGGTGGAGAAAGCAAGGGTGTAGCAAATGTTCCCGGTGATATAAGACAGCAGGATGGTAACAAATTTATGTCACACGTCTTATGCAAGTGTGTGAGGACGTGCACGCACAAAGGGAAGTCTCAAATATGTTGTCATGTTGTCTTCCAGCAGCTGGACTGATGCTGTTCGTCCAGCATCTGGATTGAAGACACCCTGAACCGACTTTGGCTGGCTCTTCTACTGGTGAGACTCGTGTTGCTGCCATGTCCAGACGAAACAGGAACAGCCGTGCATGGAGATATGTTTGGGGTGGGATACGGCGGGATGCTGATGCCCGGGCGCTTGTGTTGGCCTCAGAGAGTGAAGAATGGAGCTATGACCGCCTAGAGGTAAGCAGACGAGTGCTCTCAACTGATACGCAAGTTTTTGTTGATGTCATGTGATGCCACTTGTTTACACTCCAGGCAGGAGAAAGGATGTGTCACCATGAGAAGTCTCAGGATGAACTTAAAGCCTCTAATTTTCCTTGTGCTGTTGTAAACAGTGTTGGGTTGTTCGTGCTAATGTTTGCACGCTTTGTATTAGAGCTAATAATCTCTCCACAGAAAGGAGTGGAACATAACGGGTCCTGCTGTCATATCTTAGAGATGCAGACATTTTCCAATCCAGTGCCCAATTTTGGCTTCGTAGCAGCCTAACATCAAAACCAGTGCTGTGCTGTTACGTAAGCGTAAGCTGGTAACACTTTTCTTGGATAGTCCGCCTACAGATTACAGTTTATAGAGTATTTGTGACACTTCAGCAGCTTCGGTTTGGTTAGCTTTAGGCACATAAACATTCACAGACAAAGTGAAACAGATATTTCAACTTCAACTATCCAAATAAAGTGTTTCTGATCTTTCTATCCACATCGTTGCTCTCCAGTACAGTGATTCAGACTCCGAGGCAGACTTTTCAGCAGTGATGGTCCCTCCGGTCCCCAGCGCAGTGCCTGTCACCGGAGAGTCCTACTGTGGTTGTGATTCCCAGGCTGAGACCAACTACAACCCTCGCCTGCGAGGCTTCCACCAAGTGAAAGACTGCCACTGTGGAGAAGACGACCAAGGTACAAGACAACCGCTGCATTAGAAGGGATAACTGATAAAGAAAGCACCAGTTTTATGATTTATTGAATGACTTCTGATGTTGCAGAGTTCGACTGGGTTTGGGATGCCAACAGCCGGTCGACGGCGACGTTACTGAGCTGCGACAATCGCAAAGTGAACTTCCACTCTGAATACAGCTGTGGTACAGCAGCTATCCGTGGCTCCAAGGAGCTGGCTGAAGGGCAGCACTTCTGGGAAATCAAGATGACGTCCCCCGTGTACGGCACAGACATGGTAAAACTCGACTCCTGATCTTATTATGCAAACTAAGAACAAAAGTCTTTAAATTGTTCTTTATTTCTGCACAGATGGTTGGCATCGGTACTTCTGATGTCAATCTAGACAAATACAGACACACGTTCTGCAGCCTGTTGGGAAAAGATACAGACAGCTGGGGTCTTTCTTACACTGGTGAGACGATCACAACATGCCACGACGTAGCGGTAACAGCTCACAGCGGTTATTGTGGAAGTTAGACATCAGTGTTTCTGTTCCTTTTTTCAGGCTTGTTGCATCATAAAGGAGACAAGATGAACTTCTCCTCCCGGTTTGGACAGGGGTCCATCATCGGAGTCCATCTGGACTTGTGGCATGGCACGCTCACGTTCTTCAAGAATCGAAAGTGTATAGGTTAGTCACGATTGACCTCTGTGATGGTAGTTTGATGATTTTTTGAACTTTACCAACTTTATCGCTGCTAATACTGACTACTGATGTGATCAAGATTCTACTGTAATCTATAGCCCAACAGATGCTGTGTTTTTGAAGCTGATACTGATATTTTTTAGTTTAAATAATGTCAGCTAATAGTAATTTTTTAAACAAACAATATTGATACGTTTGTGTCATATGATGCTATGAACCTGATATATACTGAGATACAGATATCCCACAGATATTTTCACACCCTCTGGTAGCCAAACTATGTTTTGGAGACACTGTCTCTCCCACAGGGCACATCTCTGTCACATTACGGTCACGACACTGTTTTGTTCCGTTCTCCACACGAATTCAAACCTGCTCAGATTTGGTCATTTTTCAATGATTTATGTGTTTCTAAACATGTAAATATGCTACATAGTTAAATTGTTTCCCTTTTGTCTGTTTTTACGACTGGAAATTTGTTTGTTTTATTCTGAAAATCGACTGGATTCTTTATGCCAGTCTGACTTCCTGTCAGCTTTAGCTGCTCTGTGCAGATTGATGCTGGCTGTTCATGGCGTACGTTAAAAATACAACAGCCACATATTCTCAGCACGGTGACGCTTCTGGTTGGGTTTGAAACACTGACTAGATCATCTCCGGCAGCCACGCTGCATCCGTGCCTGGTACTGTGATTTCTTGGTACATATCAGAGAACGGCATTTTAAGAGCATGTTATCTTGTCACCATTCTCAATACAGGTGTTGCTGCAACAGAGCTACAAAATAAGAGGTTTTATCCGATGGCGTGCTCCACGGCAGCGAAGAGCAGCATGAAGGTGATCAGATCCTGCTCCGCGCCCACCTCCCTGCTCTACCTTTGCTGTGCTCGCCTTCGCCAGCTGCTGCCAGACTGTATGGACACCTTGGACGTGTTGCCACTGCCGCCGGGCCTTCGTCAGCTGCTTCACAACAAACTGGGTTGGGTGCTCAGTCTAAACGGTGGCGCCACAGAAGAAACCCCAGACGGGCCCGAGCGTCCATCACGCTTGCCTGTACCTCCCTTGGCTGGACCGTCCTCCTCTGAGAGTGACTCAGAGGGTTGTACGTCTGACCCCGAAGCTTGTCAGAGGAAGAGATGCCGCTGGACATGACTGGACGGTCAAATCCTACCTCCTCTTAAACACTGGTAGACGATACTGTCCTACGGCGTCTAAGCTGGTGTTTCTTACCTGCCTCAAGCTTTCCTCAGCATCAGTGTTGTTCAGTAGTGAAGAAAATAACCAGGATCGGAGTGGGTACATAGGTGGAAAACTGTGACGGCAGTATTCCTGCCTGCACGTCTTTTACTGTGATCTTCTCTCATGCCATTCAGACGTCTTCATGCTTCATGATCATACGAACGATATCCAAACCAGCTTCCGTGATTCTGTAAGTGAAAAGACCTGGTGTTATTTTGTTAGCTAGCATAACTTGTTGCCATGTTGTTTATGGGGATTAGTGACATGATGCAGGGACGGACTGTACAGTGTAACACTGAAGTCACCGATGGCCAAATTTTGGTGGTCATCATGGTATAAAAGGGGGGTTTCAAAAAAAGAGAGACTGTATATTTTCTGTGTCTTCATCTTGTATGCAAATAATGTATATTGTTCACAACCTAAAATGCAAGCAGTGCATTATCAAAGTAATCTGTTACCTGTTTTATTAACATCTGCAGTTTTCTGTTAGGTTGCCAAAGTGGGAATCAGTGCGACCATAGGTCATATTATCTGTTTCTAAGCCACAGGTTACAGTAAAAACGTCAGCCGTCAAACATTTTTCGGGTATATTCAGACAAGATCAGGTGCTGCGGCGAAGTAACACAGGGTTGTGTCTGTTTGTGTTGAATGTAACTGCTGTGCAACAATCAGGAAATTACTTTTTATTTCGCCGATTAACTGGCTTTATCGATGCCGTGCTCCCTCACTCTCATTCACTGTCTTTATCACTCAACCACTGCTCTCTCAAACCGTCAGTGACCAAATTAAACTTCTTTTTGTCTCTATTTTGCAGCGTAAATTGCGAGTTAGACTCAGATTTAGAAGCTGGGTATGTGAAATAAACAAAGCCAGAACACAGCAGGAATAGTATCTGAGTTTAGTGCATGAATCCACCTGGATAGTCTCAGTTTCAGAGACATTTCAGGCTGACTGTGGAGGTTTGATTGGTCTGAGCGATTGGCAGCTGTTTTCCAGTTCACTGAATTTTTTTTGGCACAAAAATGCACTACCCCCACTCAAATTAATAAAAACATTTAAAAATGCATTTTCACTGCAGTGCCTGATCCTGCCTGAACGCACCCTTAGAAGGATTAAAAACCCAGGAAATGTTAGAAGGCCGTGAAATAAACCTGAATGTACTTTGTAGCTTTTAGTCCTCCAAAAATGAAAATATTCCTTTAGTGGAGCGGCTCGTACGCCACGTTTCCTCATAAGATAATTCTTGTTTCTTGAGAAACTTGAGAAAAAAAAAGTCATATTTGTTACGTTTACTTCAACATCCATCTGTCACCAGCTTTTCAAAGTCTCCTGTTTATGAACTAAACTATGGACTTCTCTTTTTCTAAAATAATGTAAGCGGTGTACGTCGTTATTTAGTGTAGATCTTTTAAATCGGATCACTCAGAAGAGACTGCCACACATTTTAAGTAACTTTTCATCGCTGTTACATCTCCATCGGTTTTTAGAACTTTTTACTCGCTTTGATTGACAAAATATGAGATTATGAGCAGTTTTAATGTTTTTTGTACTTTATGCAAGGGTGTCTGTTGTTTTTTTTGTTTTTTCCAAGGCCTTGTTCCATCACATCTTTTACTCCTCTTGACTCTTCGAGGTCGTACTCTATTCTGAATCTTTTTAGCATCAAACACTCAGCTCCTGTTGGCTGAAAAGATGCCTGTAAAGTTATTCACAGCAGAAAGACTTTTCACAGTGCCCCTGCAGCGAAGCCGACCTCTCAGCTCTCTCTGTGTACATATAATGCTTTTTTAATGTGGCTAAACAGTTTACATGTTAACACTACTCATTCTGACTAAAGCTACAGCCATATTCTGGCGTAAGTACATATTTTAGAATATATTGAACACATTTAAAGGCGAGTAGAGAGGTGGATCACGCTGCAGGAGTGAGGTTTTGATGCTCTACACACATTTTCCAGCCACCTTTTAAGGCCTACAGATGCTGAGTGGTGCAAGATCAATTTAAGTGATCATGAGTGACCTAGGAGCGGGGCATTACCCCTGGGTTAGATATGTAAGTAATTTTTCTTTAGAGTATAAAAGCATAACAATATATACGTATTAAAGTAGTGTTTGACCCAGGTGCTGCCTCACGTTCTCTCCTCAAGGTCTTGATTCAAGTAGATGTACACAGAGACTTAAGGTACTATGCAATACAAGCATCTTATGTGATGATGGGTGTTTCAGGATGTTATGATGGAGGCATATAGACACAAAGACAGCAATGAAGGTACCAGAGGACCATGCTCATTCGTCATGAGTAATTCGTCATGACCAGTGTGTAATGACTTACCCGATTTATCCCAATAAATCTTGTTATAATGTTACCACCACGAGATTAGTCGTAGTGCAGCAGATGAATTTTACGTCTTATTTCACAGTATTTGTCTTCACGTTGATGCATCCAAGCACTTTTTCTTACTGTTATACTGTAAATATGAAAAAATTCTAAGTGTTTCTTCTATAACATGTCATATTAATAATACTGTATGTGAAGGCCTTCACTCGCCTTTTTCTGTATAACTTATCAGCATGATTTTCAGCTGAAAATAAAATGAATGCTAAATATGCACAAAGGATCGTTTGTGTGTGTTCATTCAGCCAACAAGAATAAAGGGAACTGCTGGTTCTGACTGACTGATTGTGTAAAGCTGTCAATAAAAGCAAAAGGTGTTGACTGAAGAATCTAAAATATAAAACATGTTCTGGTTTATTTACACTTTCTTTGTGTAGTACATATTTCTATGTGTGCTCCTTTGTTGTTTTGATGGCTTCTGGAAATCTGGATCAGTACAAGGGGGCAACACTAACATAATTTATTTAAGTAATTACTTCATATTAAACACAATAAAACACTCCTTTGGTTTAATATCAAAGGTATGTGTGCACACACGAGGAGTTTGACTCCGGTTATACTTTGCTCTTGTAGTACAAACATCAAACATGTATAGACATAGGTACAGTTAAAAAACAAGACAGACATAAACATAAACAGGAACAATATATATGTATATATAAATATCTTTATGTCTAGACAAGGATGGAGCACGTGTATTAGGAAATGACATATTAGGAAATATTGGTAAATAACATCTTTACAGGTTATTAATTTTCCATTTTATCTAATACTCGACGTCTTTTATTGTAATTATTATTTTACTACCTGCCCTTACGTCATGCGGAACAAACATTCAGTGGCGTGTTCACGGGGAACTGTCGGACCGAGTGAGCGGAAGTTGTGTGCCTTGCTTGCGGAGGTCAAGTTGAATCCTCGTCGGGGACATTGAGGTATTTTTAATTTAGATATTTGCAGCATATAAACAGAGTCGATAGTTCGTCTATAGCTCATTCAAGTATATCACTCGATGTCGGTTTACGGACGTTTGTTTGAGGTGTTTTTAGCCTCTGGTGCCAGCTAACGGATAGCCTGGTTGATACATGTCCGCTGACGGCTCATGCTGACAGGTTAACACGTTTAAAAATCTCCAACAGCTGCTTTAATTTCAGATATTTTAACCCTCTTGCAGGATAAACGCTGAGCAGCCATGGCGAAGAAAAAGAGGCTTCGCCTCATAGCCGAAATGGCTCGGAAGATCCGGGCGTACCGAGAGCTCAAGTCCCGGCCGAAGGAGTCCCAGAAGTACGCCCTGGACTACGAGACGATGAGGCGGCCGCACACGGGGAAGATGCTGCCTGTGTTGGCCTGGCAGGACGTCCGCAGGGAGAGTCGCCTCTTCTCTCTGCTGGCCGGCATGAGGATGTTCGGAGTGGGTCGCCTCTTTACCCGTAAGTCCTGGCTGGAGGAGCACACAGAGCCCAGCTACTGGCAGATCACTAAAGTCAAGGTGGACTACACGTCTGAGGTGAGAGTGTAGACATGTCCGTGTGGTTTGTCATGTGGTCTCTTAGGATAGGAGTAACCAAATTATTCTTGTGTTTTCTAGAACATGGATCACGGAAAAGCATGGGGCATCCTCACCTACAAAGGTATGTGATTGAAAACCAGGGCTCCACAACATTTTTGTCTGTGTGACGCAAATGTCAACAGCTTTCCGTTACCTAAGAAATAAGAAAACAAAGAGCATAAACAAAAGAACAAGTGATACACCGTGCATGGTGGACATCCCTGCTTTAAACACATCAAACATAAAGAGACCTCTTACATAGTTGGTAGGTATTCAAGACAAAGTGAATCAAACAGGAACTTTAGCCTGCTTTAGAAAAAATCAAGACATTCTACCATATGTTATGAAAAAGCCTGTTATCTAATGTTGTGATACATCATAGAGTCCTATTTCCACCGCCAGAGGAAGGAGACCACATCGTAACTGGGCACAAACAGACCTCTGCACCGTGGATAGATTAAGAGTGACATAGTGCTCTGGATGATAAATATCCTTAATCAAACTATATGTGCTTGATATAGATATTAATATTCCAGTAAACTAAATTAAATGGCTACTTTAATTACTTTAAATACTTTCCTGAAATGTGGAAAAAGACATTTGGATGCATATGCTGGACTGACATAACACATGTAGTGACTTTGTTGCATTGTTTTGCTTCACAGGAAAACAGGAGAGCGAGGTCCAGGAGGTGGACAAGGCGGTTTACCACGACTGGCGCCTGGTTCCCAAACACATGGAGCAGCAGTTTATGGAATTTGAGCCGGTCCCTGAGCCACCTGTGCGCTACGTCCCCTACCCTCCTCTGCTCCGCGCCATGCTGCTGGCCCAGCACAAGAAAACAACAGGCAGCATAGTGACCAAGGAGCCGTCCTTGGCTCTACAGAGGGACGTCCTGCTCAACAAAGACTATTTCCACAGACAGGAACAAGAGAGGCAGAGGACAGAGGGGACACCGGTGTGATCTTTGTGGTTCCAAAGGTGGAAATTTTAGACTTTTTGGACCAAATTAGAGTTGGTCATAACTTCTTCTGTCCAACTACAATGGACGCCCTCGACTCATTGTCTCAAAACCTCAGACTCAAACAAGTTCTCTGCTATTTTCATCTGAAGCAGGCCTCTCTGTATGTATCTGTGTGTGTGTGGTAAATATTAAATATGTGGTACAAATCTAGCTTCTGTTTGTTTTAATGCTTTTGTACCTGCTTCAAAATACACCACTTACAAAAAGTTAGGTATATTCAACTTTCAGGTAAAATTTATAGAAAATGGAAAAAGTTCATGCTACAGTGATATTATATCATGAAAGTGTTGGACATGCGCATCCAAAAGTTTAGAGAAGGTCATATTAAGTTGGCCTGTAAAGGTTACAGTGTATTTTGCACTTTGTCCGAAAGCCAGATATCCCTGACTTTTTGTGAGTAGCGTACTTTATACCACTTTATTAAGGTAATTACAGACTTATACCACTAAGAATGTGCAGTAAACACCCACTGTAGGCATGACTGGGGATCTATCTATCTGTCTGTCTGTCTGTCTGTAGAAACAGTGTTTCAACATGGCGGCCTCCATGAAAGAGGACCCGCTCCCACTGTAGATATAAAATGATAGTTTTTAAGTGACAAAAACAAAAATATTCTTATTTTCAGGTGATCATACCTACATGAAAACATAGTTAAAAAATAAAGGCCACAAATCTTACACCCTGCACCTTTTAATCAGTCAGTAAACATCAAACGTTTGTCCTTTCTGAGCTTCCATAGATTTGCATATTATTTGTTCCTCGCGAGCCATTGGAACATCACATGCCCGCGCTTTTCGGGGAGCGTTCCTAGGCAACGTGAGTGCGTACGTTCGTGCACGCTTACGTGCGTACGTCCTCCTTCCCTCCTTCTTCAAGTGTGTGCGCTCCGTCCAGCTGGCGACAATGATCTGCCTGTTTCTGTCTATATTCGCGTACATCTTCCAGGCAGGTTGGTGTTTTACGTGTTTATACTTCATGTGTCATTCACTCGCTCTTCAGTTTGACTCTCTCTCTCTCTCTCTCTCTCTCTGTGGATAATATGCTCACAGTTTTTCCACCATGCGTGAGCAGGACACACACCGGGGGCAGCTCTCGGCTAGCTACGAGAGGAGCGGTTAACTGGTGAAACTACGGTGTTATGAAGGTGCCGTTAACTTTGTTAGACATAACATAACTCATGTTATGTTGCACAGAAGTAATGTAGAGTTGCTCGGCTTTGAAGTGTGACTATTAATACCCAAAATGTCTGCGTTTGCTAACCCATAACAGCAGCTACGTACGGTACTTAGCTTATTTCACAGTGAGGACTCCTCACAGTGAAATAAGTTGATTCATCATCCTATTAATAGCTCACGTGTTAGCGCGCCGCTGTAGGATTCATGAGAGGGCAAGAGAGGCTCCTGCAGCCGGAGAGAGCTGCTGCAAATGGGGCCGAAAAAAAGGTCAAGGAGAGAGCTACGTGAGCCTGGAGAGGCGGCGGCGGTGGTGGAGGTTAAACGAGCGAAAACTGAAGAAGAAGAAGAAGAAGACACTGGTGAGACCAAACATGGGCTGAAATGACTTAGACTGAGAGGTTTGCTGATAAAGTGCGGGTGTCTTTGGATTTACAGATTAACAGAGACAGACAAGACAGAGACGAACAAGTGAACATAGATTCAAGCGTCCAGCATGAGACACAGCATTAAAAACTAACCTTTAAACCTGTGTTAAGACGTTTTTAATTACTATAAATGTATTATTATATAGTTTAATTACTAGAAACTACATAAAAAATATTTTGTGTTTGATCTATTCAGCAGAAAAAAACAATGAGCACACAACTGTAATATCTAAGAACATCATTACAAAGACTATTTATTTTGATTTATTTATTTAGTCATTTAGAGCAGTGGTGTCAAACATACCGGCCCACTGGACTTTGCACTAAAGTTGCAGATAATTCATTTCAGTTTTTAAAAATAAATAAAAGTACTAAAAGTAAGAAATAAAGAACTACATCGTTCATTGTGTCTATAAGTTGTAACGCACATGTAAAGGCAGAAGACAGACTGAATTGAACAAATCGCACTTCTTAAGACGCCTCAGGCAGTTCACTACGTTTTATAAATAAATGGTTAATTAATTGTAAAAAGGGGAAGTGTTATGCTAACTGGTTTTACTGGCCTCGGGTTGTCTGTGGCGGATGAACTAAAAGAAGTTTGACACCCCTAAATTAGAGCAATGTTTCTCAAACTTGTCACGCTGCGTACAAGAACCACATCTTCTTCCTGATCCGCACTTCTCTTCATGACTGCAGAGTTTTTTGAACCATTCATTTTACCTCCACGTACTATCTCCTGTGACAGTTTAGTAGCTTGTAACTAATCATGGATATGTGCACGCTATGTGCTACCTGCATGAACGTGATGTGACTATGGAGCTGGATGATACTGAAACAAAATATTACAGGATCAATTTATTTTCATTAACTGTTTTTAAATGAATTTATTTAATAAAAAAAAGAATCCGCAGTGTACCACGAGTGGTACTTGTACCACAGTTTGAGAACCAGTGAGTTAGAGAATAGTAAGTTATAAATATTTCAGCTAAAAACAGAGAAAGAAAGAGACCAGGGGGAAGTTCAGTTTTCTCTCGGAAATCCTCCCATAATGAGAAATGTGATCCTTATCTTAGCCACAAAGGTGATCAACTAAAAACTCCTCACAGAAACGTCTCATTATAAAGACAGAGACGATAAGACAACAAGACAAGCTGCAAAATAACACAATATTTTGCAGCTTGTCCACGGTGATGTTTGTGAGTCCACCAGTGGCTCGTAAAGCTAACAAATAACAGACAACACGTGTACACACACATGTAGTTCAAACCTGTGTGTGCACTGCTGCATGTGTGTGCGTCCACAGGGTGCAGAGGTTGTCTTTCGACATGGATTAGACACGTGTAAATGCACCGTGCAGAGCTCAGCCTTGTGTCAGGCTCTTGAGTGAATGATGCTGCCTCCTCCAGGATATACCGAGGTGCATGCAAGCTGCTGTGGCTTGTATGTTGTGGCCGTCTTTCTTCACTTTAAACACAAGTTGGTTGTACCTACATTTCTCTTGTCGTATGTTGTCTCTGATTTTAGGCTGGACAGGTGTGAATGAGCGCACCTTCATCGCCGTGAAACCAGATGGCGTTCAGCGGAAACTGGTCGGCGAAATCATCCGTCGCTTCGAGAGGAGAGGGTTCAAACTGGTGGGCCTTAAACTTCTCCAGGTACTTTGGGGTGTCAGCCTTTTATTCTCAGTAGAGACTATTATTCTGGCTTATTATAATAAATGAATTATATTTTTAATAATTTAATTGGATTTGTGTCTCTTGTGTGTCAGGCGTCTGAGGATCTTCTGAGGGAACATTACTGGGAACTGAGGACTAAGCCTTTCTTCAAGGATCTGATCAACTACATGAGCTCCGGACCAGTCGTAGCAATGGTGAGATTCTCCCACAGACTGTCCACGTGACCACAGGACACTGAAGACTTCAGAAAGTCAGAGGGCTTCAGCACAGAACAAACCACAGTCAGACTATCAGTCCCAGATTTACTCTTGTCTGGTGGCCTCATGTTTGGTCGCTTCCTCCATAAGAGTCTTCTTCAGTCTCTTCGCCTCTGCCGTTATGTCCATAGCTATGCCCATCTCCGGTTCTGGAGCCCGATTTCTTCCCGGTGGTCCAAAATACCTTGTGGTACAAACACTTACACTCCCCCGATTCTGAGCTCACAGTCTGGGCAGCCTGGCTAACAAATTGAACTAACAGCAGCTACAGTGGTGGTGTATGTGATGTATCTCTTGTGGGAGATCGTACTTGGAGCACATTCTGCAAGAACAGACGTACGGGGTGCAGATTATTGTTATTGTTATACAGATGATTTTAAATCATTTCATGGTAGAAGAGGTACACTATGGGACTTCAAGTGTGCTAAACAAAGCCGTTCACCACGTTAAACAGAATCATGAATATACGGGCATAGTAACTCTCCTGTCATGTCGTTCTGCAGGCTGTAGTCACGTACATTTGTGTGTTTGTTCAGGTGTGGGAGGGTTTGGACGTGGTCAAGACTGCGCGCAAGATGTTGGGCGAGACGAACCCCGCAGACTCGCTGCCCGGAACAATCCGAGGAGATTACGGCGTGGAAGTGGGCAGGTAAGATCACCTGACGGTTCTACATTTTGATTTGTCATAGCAGGAAAGGCATGTGGTAGAAGTAAGATAAAGATGTTTGTTCATGTTTGACAGATGATAGAAGTGTCATTTATTGTGCTCCAATCAAGAAATCTTACAGGAGAGTGAGGAAAATGTCAGCCTGTACACGCCCTGAGAAGAAATCTAATCAGCCAGAATATTAAAATCACATGTCACTTTACTCTGGGTGTGCCGGATCTTTACAGACAGTTTCCGTGTAACCTGGTGTTTCTTTTAAGTATTAAACATTTCTCTCCAATTTTCTTGTTTTATTTCTCCAGTCTCATGAAATTTCTTTCGCCAGTATGTTTCTAAAAAACCAACAATGCTTTTGTTTCCCTACAGTTGACCGTTACACCAGCTGTACTGTTCTTTATTCTCAAAAACCTTTTCAATATTGTTAAATTAATCCATCCATTGTCTTCCGCTTATCCGGGATCTGGACACAGTGGCAGCAGATTAAGCGTTAGTGTTCCCTCGAATCAGCAACGTTTCCAGCTGGAAAGGGCCGATGAATATGATGTGATAAATGTCACACATTTCCACTTTCCACAGTGTAAACAACCAAACCTTTGTGTTCCCTTTTCTGCGCGTCCTGAACATGTCCGTGTCTGCTCTCAGGAACGTGATCCACGGCAGCGACTCGGTGGAGAGCGCCCAGAAGGAAATCCCTCTGTGGTTTCGCCAGGACGAGCTTCACTGCTGGGAGGACGGCAGCAGCCACTGGATCTACAACTGACGGCCTACACGTGCTGCGCGTACACCGTCCTGTAGGTGAACCAGCGTCACTACACGGCGGATCATCATCATACCTCAGATGAATATTTTTTTGGCTTTAGTAGCTCGTCATTGCTTTTTCATAAAACTTTTATTGACCTGAGGTGAAATGACAAACCAAACATGCACTAAGCCAGCGCTAACTTGATCAGCAACTTGCCCGTTGCTGCTGCTTCTGCTACAGATTTCATTGTTTTTGTTCAGTCCAGAACACTATCTCATGTTTACAGTTTTTCAGCAATAAGCTTTGAATGTGGAGCAATAAAATGTCATGAAGTAGCTGCATTTAAAAAAACACCCTGAAGGTTAATTTCTGTGGAAAAACAGGAAACTTATTGTTGTGAATCATCAAATAACAGAAACTGTTTACCAGCTCAGTTTATTTTGGACGCAGTTCTGGCTCGATTTAGTTTTTTTTATTATGGAAAAATCAGCCAAAATGTAAATGTTTCTACAATATGAGACACAATTATTGCCTTGTTACACATTCACGACTTTCAGTTTCCTCTTTCTTAAATTCAAATTCTGTAAAATAGATTGTTTCATCATGTGGGACTACTTGAATGTAAAGAGTTTTAAAATACGAGCACATTTCTCATTGTGGTTTTGTAATATCATCATCATGTGTTTCCAAGTTAAAGAGAAGATGCACTTTATCACGTGCTAATATCTTATTTTATCAAAGCTGCCACTTTTGTCACGTTCAGGCTTTGCTGTATGAAAATTGTCAAAAACAATAAATCTTATCCTGAAATCCTTTTTTTTTAATCTGTTAATGTTTTTTTTTTTTTTGGTGAAATAAGACGTCCACACATATCAACCGCATGTTTTCTTTTTTTTTTCAGCACACAAATATGTTTAATATTTAATCCACACAGATAAAGATCAATGCATGAATTTTCATACTCAACAAAGAGGATGGGCTTCAGTGTGTCTGGAGATTTACAATAATCCCTGTACACGTAATGACAACACATCACTGTCCACCTGCTTTACACCAAACCGTCTGATCAACAGCCAGTCAGACGAGTCTGACCGAACCGTCGACGCCTTACGCTCAACCCCCTTCGACTGGTTTCATCACCTCACGTGACTCCAGCATGACCTATTTCCTACGATTCGGGGGTCTGATACAGCACACAAGTCGTTATCAATCTCCTCTTTTTTTATGTATTAGGGTAGAAAATGAGCAAACGTCACTATCGAGACTTCAAATGCGAGATTGGATGCAAAATATTTTAGTTAACAGCCCCCCAAAAAACACAGATTTCTGTGCTGAACTCGACGTAATTTTGACTTTCCGTTCATCCCATGTCGTCGCACCTTCACTTACCCTCAAATCTGCTACAATCTTACGTCTGTATGCTTGTATTCACTCACAAACACCGTCAAAGACATCTGCATCTGTTAGCTCTGTTTAAACAAGGTTCATATCAAGGTGTAAATGGTTATGGACTTCTGATTGGCTGTTAGAAAAATCAGATTTCTGGTGCAAATGCAAGTCAGTGTTGTCATTCACATATCTGTACCTGCTGTTCTTGTTCTGTTTTGTTTGTATTTTTTGGTACAGTTGATGCATGTCGGGGGCTCCGGGCTTTGCTTTAAGATGTGGTGGAGGTTTCACAGATGACAAACTAAGTGGAGGAAGAAGAGGAGGAGTAATTTTGGGGGCAGATGCAGGACAATTGAGGTAAATATAGGAGGAGACACAGTGTGCTTACAGGGTGAATATAAGATTGATACAGAAGAGGGAGGTAGTTATGAGGCTGGGTTACAAGGCTCATGAAGATAGTTACAATGCCCTGGGTGGGACAGAAACAGGATGACAGGCAGATTACTAGATCAGGAGTTACTTACAAGGCATTAAAGTTACAAGGCGACGGGGCAGGAGGGGATATAATAGTTACAAGGGACGATACACGGCTTGGAGGGTCGTTTTTTTTAGAGCCAAGGGGGGAACTTTTACATGACCAGGGGATAATTACAAGGTTTGGAGTGGCTGGAAGCTTTTGGGGGCGAGTGAGGAGGAGGAGGAGGAGATTTGTTTAAGGAGATGAGTGGGTGAGGTGTTAAAGCAGATCCAGGTGTCACTCGGGTATGTAAGACACCTGCCAGACGATGATGTGGCTCCGCTCAGCTTTGCACAAGGCAGGTTTCATCTGCGAAGCTCCAGCACTCTCTCCCTCCTCCGTCTCGTCGTCCTCTCCATCTCCTGAGGAAACACAGATAATCGCAGAGCTGTCATCCCACGATGAACACACACTAAACCTTGTGTTGACGACATGTCAAAGTCAGTAACAAATGTATTAATAATAGCGTATGGTAGCCATTAATTCGACATTGTGTCGCAGTTCATAAACGTGAGCACTGGAGGGCGGTGAACACTCGACAACAAACACTAAGAATGAATATGTAAAGTACATATCTCATAGCTCAGGGTTTTTGTGCTCACCTATACGGAAGTCGATGTAGCCCTCTCCGCCACTCAGCACCAACACGTTGTGAACACTCTGGGCCTCCGTCTCTTGTGGTGCTGTTGAGCCCTGACCCTCTGATGGGCTGTCCAGCACACTGCCGTTCAGGGTGGCCAGAACGTTTCCTGACACACACAAAAATGAAAACCCACGTTAAGGATGTAGTCGGTTACATCAGCAGACAGACTTTGTGGGCTTTGTGCCTACCGGGTACGGAGACGAAGAACTTGACAGCGTCGCGGTGTCCATGGAAACAGAGCTGGGCCTGCGCCATGGAGCAGTAAGGGATGAAGCTGCCGGTGCTCTTCTCAGAGCCGTCGTCACCGTACACGTGGATCACCCCGCTGGACGATGTAGGAGACACCTTATTGGCTGAAGGACGAGAAACCAGGAGGTGAGAAACTAACCAACCAGGAAGGTTTACCAGCAAATCATAGGTGGTAGCATGACGCAGGCAGAAGACACACAAAAAAAAAAAAAGAAAAACACCCACAAAATCCACATGGACTGAAAATAAGAAGCGAGTTTAGAGTATTTTCTCTTGCATGCAGTGGATCTGATACAAACATTTAGACAATGACGTAATAAACCATGATGATAAATAACATGCAAAGCAACCAATGAGTAAAAGCACCGCTCTGATCAACGGTAAACAGTAAAATCATCACGCAAAGTATACTTTTGTTGACCTTCAGCTCACGAAAAAAAAGGACAAATTGAGTGTCTAAGCTTAAAGAAACAGGAAGCTTCAGTCTACAGGGGACGGGATGGTTTGACCGGGCGAGAAAAGGTAGATCACAACAGCAGGAGGGAGCCTCCCACTTACCCCTAACACCAAGGAGCTGTCCCCGGTGAAGGACCACCGCTACAGGAGGTGGAGGAGAAAGAGAGGGAGGGTGGGAGGAGAACGGAGAGGAGAAAGGACAGTAACAGTTATGAGCAAGACTGACTGAGAAAGCACTGAGCCGAGGCAGGAAGGTGGAAAGAAAGACGGCGAGAAGAGGGATTATGCTAAAGGAGGACACATTATGTGAGGCTGAAACTAGACCTCTGATTGGTCAGTTCACGCTCAGTCCCATTAGCTGAATTTCAGTTCATCATCTAGTTTATTTCCGTTGAATTCAGGGACCCAGAGTAAAATGTCCTTGTGGTTTTAAGACAAAAAGTGACCACACGGTGCTGCTGCTGGACATTTTCCACCAGATGTAACTTAAATCAGTAACATACAGACAGATCAGACCACAAATGAACAAATATCTCAAGAGGTTTTTGTAGTTTTAGCACAGATCAAGGCATTCATTTTCTGTTTCTTCTTCTTTCTACATGCAGCTGTATAAAAGAAACTCAGACTCACTCTCCGTCAGAGGGATGGAGATGATGACGCCGTTTCCAGTTCCTACCCAGAGTCGATTTCCACCAATCAGAAGTGCTGTGATTCGCACGAAAGAGAAGCCCAGTTTGCCAGTACCTGTGAATTACAACCAGAGTCAGCAGAGATCAACTTGTGGTGATCATCAACTATTTCTGAAACAAGTTGCAGCCGACTTCAACAAGCCTTCGTTCTCTCACCCAGCATCTTGCTGACGTATGGCTCGATGTCCACATCCTGGAGGTGCTGGTGTGTATGCGCATGGTAGAGACGCAGGGTCGAGTCCAGTCGGATCGACACCCACACGCCGTCGCCGATCCACGCTAGCTGCCGCACCTGACTCTCCCGACGAGGATGGGCGTCAAAGGACTTCTACGGAGCAGTAAATCAGCTCGTTATTACAGAAATATACTGCTGCGTACAAGACAAAGTAGACTTATAACTCACCTCGATCTGCATGCTCTTGGGCTGGATGACGTGGATCTTGTTCTTGTAGCCGCACCAAACCTTATCGTGGACCACAGCCATGCAGCGGATGGAGTGGTGAGGCCGACCGAGGTCCATGAGGTGGTAGTTGGACAAATCCCACTGGCCATCTGTTGACAAAACCACACACAAGCTGAAGTCTGCTACGATAAATGATGTGTGTTTGTGATGATTAACAATAATGATGTGTTACAGGTTCATATGATGGTATGGAATAACTCTTAAGTTTGGTGTGTGTGTAACTCAAATACCTTCTGATCTGTGGAAAATGGCGAGGGTCCCGTCCGCGAGGGCAACCAGCACACGACCTTTCACATGCCTGCAATCAATGAGCAGACAGAGACAGTTGGAGTAACAGAAAATCGTTAAAAAAAAGTGGATTTTTGAGTTAAACTGTGAGCAGCACTTACACCAGACTGAGCACAGAGTCTTTGAGTTTGATGGAGTGCAGACACTTCTTCCAGTTTCCAACCGCTGAGTGGACGTACAGCCTTGAAGGAGAACAGAGGCAAGATACTCCAGAGCAAAACCAAACCAGAGTGTGACTGATCTTTATTTACAAAAGCAAAGAGGTAACAATTAAAATATAAACTTGTGTGAGCAGGGTGTGTTTTTAGGGCTCCGGCAGAGGTTGTGAGCGACTTACCAGCCGTTCTGGGCCCCGAGCCACATCGTGGGAGCCACACTGGTGTAGTTCTTGGTCTCTTCACCTCCGTCCTCTGACTCTGGAGGGTGAGATGATTCCTCTTTGGACTGTCCTGCACTCCTGTGTGGGTGGACGACAAACACGGTTATTTATTCATTACCTGATGATGACGCTGGTTGCCTTCACGAGGACAGAGTGAGCTCCTACCTGTCTGAGGCGTCTGCAGGACGAGGCTGGGGATCGGTGAACACATGCTCGGTAAACGGTCCTGGAGGTCCCAGCTCTGTGTGGCTGGCGGTCGACTCGGGAACCTCGGTTGCCTCGGTGGCCTCCTCAGCCGACTGGGCGGGGTGAATCTTCCCATTCATGGGGGGAGCTGTGGGAGCTGAAGCACAACCAGCGCTGAAATAAACAGACCGCCTGCTTAGTATGATAGTAAAGACAAGCAGGTGCGTTTAGGAGGTGCCCACCTTGTCCTTTGTCCATTATGGGCGTGTCGGTCCGCGAGGAGCAGTTGCTACGGGCGACGCTGCAGTTGGTGGCACAGCCAACAAGAGTGATACCTGCCAACATGCCCTCCACACTGCCGGTGTCCTCACCACCACCTGCTCCACCATCACCCGGATCCAATACGATCTCTCCTGCCGGATAATCGCTTTCACTGGCAGCTGGATACAAACACACACACGTAAACAAACAAACCAGCTGTTGTTTTACAGTCTGACAACTGGAAATCAAACAGAAAAATGGTGGTTCAGCAAGAACTTTCTGTCTCACCTGGCACACTGGAGATGCAGAGCACGTGGGCGTTGCAGACGTTGAACTGGTCGACCAGTGAGCCCGGCTGGTTGGCGTCGATGATGACCACCTTGCTTGCAGAGTGGGTACTGGTGAGGATCCACACTCGACTGCTCATGGTGTCTGTTTCCTGGAGCTCCTTCGACTGGGTGAGCGGAGGAGACGACAGAGTTTTAACACACCAACGACTCACATATTTATGAGTAGTTAAGCGTATAAAGCCTCGGCCTACCTTTCTCTTCTCTGGGGAGTTGTGGCTGCTCTTCTTGCCGGCTCCGTTCTCCTCAGCGTGCAGGGGGTCACTGCTGCCTGACGGTGCTTTGGCTGGGAGCGACTCCTGGCTGCTGGCCCTCCATCCAGTCAGGTCCACCCCAGCTGCACACCACAACTACAAGCATATGCACACACACACGCATAAATATGTGATTGCTCAGAGGTTGAAGAGATAGTTGAAGAGTAATATTGTAAGATCATGTTTTAAAGTTGGGACAGTGAAGCAGGAGGCCACATTTTGGGACACATTTATGCTTCATTTATGGCCTAATGTCCTTGGTCAGTCCTTTAATGTTGTTGTCAGCGTAAAGATCTTCAGTATTTCTGTAGGATATTAAATACTCATGACAAAATATGGACTACTAATCACAAAGATTAGAAGAAATGACAGCAGTTACAAGGAATCGGCCCACCTATAGAGGAATAATATGACGATATTCATGCAATCTTTTCTAAGTACTGTGTTTTTGTACAGTATTATACTGTGAAGCAGACAGTTACAATGTTGTCAACTCCTCACCTTCCTGTTGGGGTCCTTCTCCACCAGAGGACGACAGTACACCGGGACGGGCACGTTCTTCATGCGGTTGTCCTCTTTGTCGTTAGTGGCCTAAAAGCAGAGATGATAAAAAGAAGTCAGGAGACGAGCAAACAGACGGAAGATTATTGTCTGCTTCCGTCAAAACTTCTCCACTGTTACTGTCCACTCATGAAAAACGAGAACATTCAGTGTTTGTGTATGTGCCGTATACATGTACAGCACATACACGCCAGGCGTTAAAGGAAAACTCCACTGAAGTCACTAATCGGTGATGTTACAGCTCCTATTTTTTCTCGGGATGCCGCTGGAGAATCGACCATCTCTGCTCATTACTGCAGAGCAAATCTGAGTTTTCTTCTACTGGGCTCACATCAAGTGTTTTACAGTGGATTTTTCCTTTAAGGAAGAACTCTGAGATCGAACCAGGAGGTAAGTACGTGATGACGGCATCAATGTTGAGGTTGAGGCAGGTTGAGACAGACAGAGGTTAAAGGTTAAAATGTTGCAACAACAACATTGACAGAGGGAGAGAGGATTAAGATGGAGTCAACTCCGACAAAGTTTATCAGTGAGATGCGGTCGTGAGGTGTGTGCTTGTGGACGAAATGAAATGTTTCCCTTCATTTTCATGCATTTTGAGTTGTTGGGCCTTTATTTAAAAAGCTGTTTTTAACAGTGCAGTGTAGAGAGTGTGCAGTCTTGATTATCTGGTTGTGTGTTCAGTGTTTTGTCTGTTTTCGTTTAGCCAAAGTGGTCTGGCCTTTAGGAGGGGAAGTTAAAGAGAAGGGGCGCATGCTGGCGCTCTGTCGGTCTCACTTGCCTGTTGTCTCTTCAGCGGGCTGTCCTGAGCGCTGTCCGTCTGACCACCATTCTGTGGGAGACCAGAGTTAGAGCCACCTGCCTACCAACACACTCGGCCCCTCTGGCCTTTTTTTTTTTTTTTTTTTTTTTTGAGCTGCACAGGGTCCAATTAAAAATACACTTTGATGCTATGTAATGATGTTTAAGCTTGAAAGTGGAAAAAGACGTTTAACTCTTACAGGTGTTGGTTTAATGTAACCTCATGCCTCTGTGCCATAGAGCTCCAAAAGAACAAAACATGCACACGGTCATTCATGTCAGTGAACATAAATACAAACATACACTGTTCTGTCAGAAATACTCACTAAAGCGCAGAAATTAGTCTCCGACAAGTACATTTACTCCTGTTTAAGTGATGTTTGCTACAGCGCTATAACCTTTTTTTAAAAAATGAAACTACATCTTTGTACCATGTTTTGTCTTTAGTAGAAGCCAATAGACATGGGTGCTCATTGAGTGCTACAAAATATTGAGAAACAGACTAAAGCTGTGCTGATTTTGGTCTTTTCCTGAGATTTGTTGACAGCTATCAGCACGGCTCTTTGTGAAAACTATGAGATGTTCCTTTTAATCTGGGCAACACGGAGTAGAAAAATGACCTAGCAGCTACAACCGAACCAGCCAAACTAATCTTCATCGTTTAACTCTGTTTCCTTGTCACGATGTGCCGGCACAGGTCAAACAAAAACAGCAGCCAGCAGCAGTCTGATGCGATGATAGGAGTGCTGACCGCCGACCAGTTTCAGCTGTCATATCAATAATTTAATAGAGGACCTGTGAGTATTCACAAACATCAGGAGTCTTTAAAAAATGCAATGAGTTATTACTTAGTATAATATTTAATCTCCTTCACTTTCACATGTGAGAGTCAACCTGCAAACAAAGTTTTTATGGACTCAGAAACAAGTTAATCATAAATCAAACTCTGTGAACTGTTTTTTTATGTTGATTTATGTGTGAGCGTCACACTTTTATGTTCAAATCTGTATTTTATTCTGCTTTGAACAGGTTTAACATCTGGCTGTCAGAAGGTGAGGTTATTCTCCCCTAATATAATGATTATTTCTGTAGACGTCCAGTTATGTGTGTGTGTGTTTGTACCTGTTTGAAGCGAGACGGCACGCTCCAGCCACAGGCCTGCATGATGCCGTCATCGCGGCGCATGTGCTCGCGGACCTGCCGGTACTGTTCACGCCGCTGCTCTCGGCGGGCCAACAGTGCCGAGTCACTGAGGAGAGACGCAACACTGTTACTGGCCAGTCTGGAAGCAACGGGAAGGAAAGGGGAAAGAGAGAAAGAGCGAAGCGTTAGCAGCCTGGCCAGCCAGCAGCAAAAGATGGAAAGAAAAGTTGTAAAGACGAAGAAGTAGAGGAAGAAAACTAAAGCAACAGAAGTTGTTACAAGCACCAAACTAAACTTTAATCTCTCTTCTAAGATGTGAAAGAGTTAGTAACAACTGTGCAGCAGCCTTCATACATGAAGAGCTTTGTCTCGATGGGATAACCAATCCCAGATCCTGAACACTAAGAGAGAGCCTGCTGAAAGCTTTTACACTCTGCAAGCTGCCACAAGCGAGCACGCAAAACCAGGCCACCAAAGTGAAGTAGCAGGTAGGCATGGAGGTTTTAGTGTTTTGGTGAAGGGGTCAAGCTGGCTGCTGCTCACTCTTCGGGGAAGAACTCCAACGTGCGGTTGGAGGTGGAGATCTGACACATGGTGTGGCTGCGTCGCTGGGAGAAACCGGCCGGCGAGGGCGACTTGTAGTGGATGTTGACGCTGTAGTATGGCCGCTTGACAGGCGGAGGGCTGGACGATGTGCTGAAGAGACGTGCAAAGCTGGTGGGAGGATGGACGGGTGGGGGGAGGGAGAAAGAGAAGGAGAGGTTTTGTTTTATCAAATCAAATATTTTTTGATCTGATCATAGCGAGTAATGCTAACAAAAAGAAGCAGAGTCTTACAACTGCCAGATGGTGGACTTCTTTTTCTCTTGGATTGGAGGACTTTCCCGGGACGCCCTGAGAGGGAGGAGAGGTGTTAGTCAACGGGAAAGAAGAAACGGCGCTTTCCTTTTGAGGCATTTCTGTGCAATTGCATTGCAAACAACGTCACATTTTTGTGCTGCCGTACAAGCACAGACAAAAGATCAGGCCGTTAAAATAACATTTTTGATAAATGTGTGGCTGAATGCAAAATACAAAAACTAATTTCAGCTCATTGTATCTCATTTGCGGTTCTTTCTCTCCAGTTTACCTGATCATTTCTGTCCACCGGACGGCCTCCTGAAGCTCCATCAGCCTCTCTTTGTACTGATTCCTCTCCATCAGCACGCGGGCCATCTCCACCCGGGTGAACCGCCGCCGCTGCGTCATCGTCATGTCGCCATCCTGCATGGGTGATGAAAACTGGGAGAGAGGATGGTGATGTTTTGGTTTTTTAAAAAATGTAACACAGAGCAGAAATGTGCAGATGTGCTAAAAGTCTTTTTCCAACCAAAAACAAGCATTTACAGCTTTACTCACATCATCACCTCCTTCATCCTTGGAGTCCCGAGACGCACCGAGAGCCTCCGCTCTTAACCTGCAGAAGCGTTACACAAACTTTATTTTAATTTGTGGCTCATGAACTTCTGGAAAGAAAGGGAGGTGATGCCACAAGACCAGAGTCACTGAGAGACCTTTAACGACGAGGCTTTACTTAATTAGTAGGCAAAGCTCAGCAGTTGCTACTAATATAAAAATGGATCCATTTTATGCCAGTGTGCACAACACCAGGATCAAACCTGGGTGCAAACCGGTGAGGTTTGCCTTGGTAGCTCACCTTGGAGACCCAGGTTTGTGATGATGCTCTTGACTGTCTTGACAAACTGAACCACAAGTCTCAAACTGTTTGTTTGGGAGCGTCCGTCCTATTTCTCCACTGACTTAAAACTGTCTCGTTTTGTGGCTCACAAACAAATGAAGATTTATTGGGAGTTGTAAAAATGGCTGTTGAGCCTGTGGAGCTGCTGTCCTGCTCCTCGTTTTACAATCCCCAACTTAGCACTTTATGGCAGCAGATGTAAGCTCCCCTCGTCGGCTTTAACTGCAAGTAAAAGGAGTGTTACTGCAGCATGAGCCTCTATAAAAACAAATGAGCTCCAACATACCTATTGCTCAGGTGTAATACACGACACGTTTGAACTACAGGTAAGCAGCTGAACTAAAGAAAGAACTGATACGCATTTATTCTTCTTTAAAGAAGCTCACTCAGCAGTTCCTCCTGACACTGACTCAGCACAGTTTACTGAACGATCAATACAGGAAACTACGGGAGCTTCAAGCAGCCGAGATGCCGTCTAGGACACGAAAACACAGATCTGTACTCAGACCCATCATGTTATGTTTTCTTTTTTACCTCTTGAGGTCTTCTTCCAGCTCCTTGACCCTGGCGTCCACCTTGTTCTTGGACTGCCTCACGGCCTCCAGCTCCTCCCTCAGCACCTCCTGCTCACTCGACAGCTCATCCACTTTGGCAATAAGGTCGTTTTTCACAATGTTCAGAGCGTTTCTGCCAAAGAGCAGGAGACGAGACGAAATCCAGTGAGTAGTTTTAGTGGCTTTTGGATGAGGATGAAGATTAACACATAAACGCGTTAATCTTCTCTGTGTCTCTTACTTGGTCTCTAGGAGCTGTTTGTTCTCCGTCAGCAGGTTCTCCACCTCTTTTCCCATCCCTGAAACAACCACATTCACATCTATGTTACCCACCACACGCAATACTCGACATCCATCAATCAATAAATCCGGAACAAATCATGGAAAACTTCCACAAAAGACAAAAGTTTAATATAAGAAGTGATAGATTATTTATTTAAGTAGTAAGAAGCTGAGTCAGGTTGAAAAAGAAGGTTTGTTGTTAAATATGAGAGAAAGCACTCATGAAACTAGAGTTTAAGAAACATAGCTGTTAGTTTAATAGTTTAATATTTATGTGTCTGAGATATCTGCGCCTCTCTAACATGTTTTAACTCACATTAAATATCATTATCGATCAATATCCAGCTCCATGAGTGCACATACTGTATAGTCAGGATATAGTGTTAATGCAATGCTCAGCCTATTAACTGTGTTATTAAACCTTAATTATTATTATTATTATTTTTTTTAACGTGCAAGCAGCAAGCACTGTGCAACATAAGCCAAGCACACACAGGGAGTTCAACACAGAGAGACTTCAGGGAGTGAAAACAACAAAAACAAACAGAACGAAACATAAAAAGCCAAAGAGGGTTCTTATAAAACAGGTCGGGGATGGTTTGTGTTTCCTCGTTGGACACTGGATTAGAAAACTCAGCAACGTTTATGCTGTAATATGAGATCTGACTGCAGAGGGAGGAAATAACTTCAGCTTTAACTGCAATGTCCTAAATGTCACAGATTAAACTTGTAAATCACTCACGTCACGATCTTTGAGAGCTTTATCTTTAAGGGAATTAAAAAAAAAAAACACTTCTCGTGACACGCCAACAACACGTCAGTGACGTCAAACAGGTGAGTGTCATCACTTCCTGTTGCCTGATAACACATGCTAGGCATCATATTTCTTGTTCCTTTTTTTGTTGCATTGGCTGTTATTCTGATTGCAGTTTTATTTGCGTAAAGATCAAACTGCCTCTTTTTGCTCCACACACACACCACTTTAACACACAGCTTTAACACCAATTATTTAGTTTTTATCATTAAAAACATGAACAGCTGTCTACAAAGTTACAGAAGTTGTACTCCCCAACCATTTCAATGAATATTACAATGAATATAAAACAACTTAACATTAACTCTTTCTCTTTGTGCATTTTAATCTGACTTGCTAGAATATACTTTTTATCTGGATGATGAGGTAAAATAATGACTCCATGACATTATGACTGACTTACTGAAAATTCTGCTTCTGATAGCAAAGACAATGAACAATTACAGCTTCCTTGTTGAAGCCACAAACCCCCAGTATAACAGAATGTGGGGTTAGAAATGTCTTCATCATGGAAAAAGTCAGGTTTACTGAAAGACAGTTACCAGTAATATCTTTTAAACATATTACTTACAGCAGCCTTGAAGCCAACACATGGATCCAGAAGGTCTGGGAACTCCATCAGATGGAGCACATCATATATTTATTAAGGCTCCAAACATCCGTCTTTACTCAGCGGTGGAGTCCTGTCACATCAACGCCTCACTGCTTTTTAATGTAAGTACTGTTGGTTTATGTACGATATCATTACGAGTTTTGCTTTAGTTGTTCTTATTTGCTTGTAACTTTAACTTAAATATAACGTGTAAAATTGTTGTCTACAGCTGAATAGAGGAAAACTTAGGCTACGCTACGATGCTGTAAGTTAAAGATAAGGACAGACTTAACTCTCCCTCAGCCCTTCGCCATGTAAAATTCTTTTATTTCTGACTTTTTCAGGTTGTTAACGTGTTGTCAGACTCAGACTGCCTATTTAGCATTACATTATTCTCCAGTAAAGTTTTCCATCTGAACAAAAGTACATTTTTATTTCTAATGTTCTATAAATACGGAGCTCTAAAAATGACGTTTGTGAGATGCAAAGGTAAATATAAAGCCACAGGAAAAAAAAAAAAAATACAAAGAAGGAACCAGAAAGATGTGAAAGCTGGAGGCCGGGGGAATGACATAACAAGCATAATGTGACCATGTGAGCGTAGGCAAGGCATGCCTTACCGAAGAAATCATCACGGACTGGAGGCAAAAGAAGAAGAATGGAGAGGGAGGAGAGGCCACAGATCAGAGAAGAAGAAGAAGAGACAGACAGAAAGGTAAGAGAGAGGGTGCTGATAAGCATTTATTAATTTGGATTCGATGAAGAGCAGCAGGGATAAAGAACTAGAAAAGAAAAGCTGCGACCTGACCTGATTTATTCAAACATCAGACTGACTTTAAAGTCCCAGTGAAAACTTCCAAAACCAGTTTACAAACCAGTGGGATGGATGTGTTTGGATTCAAATAAATTCACTGTGACTTTAAAGCAATAAGATATCGTGTATGGATATTGGGCATCTATTGAAATTATTGAGATTTCTAAGCAATAAATTCATCCTCAAACATTCATAATCCAAACTACAGTAACGTGCCTTTTCCAGGTTTGTATGCACTCCTTGATATTTACTCTTAGCTGTGGAGTTTCGGAGAGTAGAGAGGAGTCGAGAGAGTAAAAGAAAAAAAAAAACAATGCATGCTCAGATACACACCTGAGAACTCGCCTATGGGTGTCACCAGCAGAAGCACATAAAAGGGGAAAAAAAGGAAACGGGTGAGAGTTAACAGATGGACAAGAAGACGGGCCTTTCTGTTGCTGCTGAATAAAAATCAAAACTCAGTTGGCCCAAAAGAAAGGCTGATAATGGACCACTAAGATAGATAAGGAGCATAAATATGATTTGAAGTCTTTTAAAACTTTATTAAAAAAATCTCTTTAGATTCAAAACCTTAAATTCGGGCTGCATCAATCATGCCTCTGCCCCGTAAAAAAGAGATAAAACAAACAAAGTAGACAAAGAAATAAGAAAACACCGCATGAATGGGCAGCTGGGGTTGAGGAGGGGGTTGCAGCCAGTGAGGGATTGTATGTTGTTTTTTTTTTTTTCAGGATGTGACGCAGGGATGAGCTGCTGGCATGGAGTGAAGTCCAGCCTCAGCCATGCAAGGTAAAATAAACAGTGAGAGTCAGTGCAGTGGCACAGTCACACAGCCTCCACATGGAGCTCCTGCCCTGCGGTAACGCAAAGCAAAAACAAATGCTGGCTTTTGTGTAACGTGCACGTGCATCCGCCCTTTACTTTGGATCTGATCTGATATCACTGAGCGATGGAGGTGAAGGAGGCAGCCATAGGCCTTTCCTTTGAGATACTTCTCACTAAACTAAAGAGTTGTAACCATCAAATTCGCTGCCAAGCTTTAGGTTTTTTAACATGTGTATGGCTGCAGCAAATGTCCTGTTCATACCTAGCAGCTCGGCACCTGCATCTACATCTCCAATGATGTCCGACTTGGCGTCTTTGATCTCGTGGTAGAGAGAGTCGGTGTTGATGCCGAAGGCCTCGTTCACGATGCCCTGAGAGGGGCTGAAACACACGGAAGATTTCATCAAATGAAAAAACAGGGAAAGCAGCAAAACAAACAATCACTTGTACACCGTTAAATTGCAACATTTGAGTCCTTTCAGCAGGTAAAAGACACTCTGGGGAAAAGACACTTTGTTATAGCAGTCCAGCACATGTGTAGCGCTTGTTGTCCATCAAACGTCTGGCAACTTCAGCCCTTTTTCAAATTTTAACTACGACTGGCTACACACACACAGCTCCATAGTAAAATTAAAGGAGAAGTAACATGACTTTTACATTTAAATATACAAACATACTGTACTGGTGTTGTCCTTTGAAACTTCTGTTAAAATGGCCTTAAACCTTTGGAGATGGAAGATTTTCACTGTGCACTGTCAACACGTGTTGTACAAGTTAACGTAGAGACAGTGTATTTGTACCTGTTTCCTCCTCCGTACACTCGGGGGTCCACACACATGTCCAGGTCACGGGGCGAATCAATGATCTCCTGGAACTCTGGCCACTCATCACTGCTTCCGATACCTTAAAAACACATAACGGGGACGCACAGAATCACATTTCAGCTGCAACTTTCAAAGACTCAGACTGCACAGGTCATTTTTGTAAACATTTGGTATCATCTTCTCACCAATGCTGACGTTCCTGGTTTCCTGAGAAACCTGCACCTCCATATTTCGGCTGAGCCGCTTGGCACTTTTCCTGCGGTTATTAGTTCGCATGGCATCATAGTCGGCGTGCTGGAGGAAGCCCTCGTTGATGGGGGTGACAGTGGCGGAGGGGACAGAGGAGGTGGGTGTGTTGGACTTGCTTCCCGTGCTGCTCGGTGTGGCCGCCACAGAATCGGACTCTGATCCGTCCTCCTTAACGTACGGCGAGATGACGAGAACATAGAAGCAAGACACAAACAGAACTGTATGAGCTTTATATAGAGGAGGACTCTGGTGGCCAAATGAGGTGATCTCTTCAGGTCTTTAGGTCTTCTAGGCTTCATGTTGTTAAAACACAGGATCTATTATCACTTAACTTTTTGTCTATTTTAGATCACAGATTCAAACTGATTTAATGGATCATCTACCCAAACATGTGCTGCATGCCGCCCTCTGGCTCTTTACAGATTAATCCTGTGACAGCATCTTGTGATTGTCACAGTCATCTTACAAACTTTTTGAAAATGAAATAATTTTTTCTAAAAACATCAAACTACTACGCTGGAATGTAACTTTAAAATAAGTCTGTAAAGGTTCTCAGTCATTCAGCTCATCTTTCTCCAGTCCAGTTGACTCAACCTTTTTTTGAATAACTTAAAATAAGTTTTTCCATTTCCTGTAATATTTTGTTTCAGTATCATTTACCTGACACTTTGTCACGTTCACACATTCATCATTAGTTACAAGCTAAAATGCGATGCCAAGTGTGGATCAGGAGTGTGCCTTTAACACAAAATTATCTCTGTTAGCTAGGACCGGTTCTGTTCAGGATTCAACAACAGTCAACAATAAAAACTTTTCTTATTTTAAGAATACACCTGCCTCGTGTGAACTGCCTGTATTGACTGTATTTCAATGTCTACTGAATATTTTACGCAGCATAAAAAAGTTTGAGAGTCTATGCTCTTACCTTTGCTGTTTCTCTCCCAGATAAAGCACTATCTACCATCAAATGAGTAACATAAACAGAAACACTTCATGTGTTAGTGTGAACTAAAATATGAGGACATATGGGAGAAGCTCCACGATCACACAGTAAAATAACACAGTTATAAAGAAAACTCCATGGGAAAAAAACAACATGGACCCCTGCTTGCTTGAGTCAACAGGTATAGCTAATAGATCTGACTTTAAAGTGTCGATTTTAAAGGTGATGCGTGAATAAGATAAGTTTATTTTAAAGTGACACAAGCAGGCGTGAGGGGGGAGGAGGTGGTCCGTTTGGGTGTGGTTAGCGGGACGGGCAGCAGTAAAGGCTGCCCCTCCCTCTTCCACTCCCCAGGCTGTGGTCGTGGCGGAGAACAGGGCCGCTGTCTGTCCCACCTGATAGGCAGAGCAGAAGGTGGACTGGCCGAGCTCGCTGAGCTGCCAGATGTCTTTCCCGGGCATCATCCTAGCCCCCCCGAGACCCCCACGTACCATGCCGTCGCCACTGGGGTACAGGCTCAATGACGGTGGGCGCTCCGCTTTGCTGCAGAGGAGACACAGAGAAAGGTGGAGACTAACATGAGACTGACTGATTCACACTCATTTATCATATCTAATCACCTTCTCCTCTCCAGGGTTGGAGCCTATCCTGACATGCATTAGATGCAAGGCACAAAATAAAATGTTGAGACACAGGTCAACATTTTGGAAATGCTCTTATTCGCCTTCTTGCTGAGAGTTAGATGAGAAGATTGACACCACCACCATATCCACACAGCAAATATGGAGCTGTGTGGATAGCTTAGCTTAGCATAAAGTCTTTATGCTATGCTAAGCTAAGCTAAGCAGCTGCTGCTGGCTGTATGAGAGTCTGTCTTGTCATCTAACTCTCAGCAAACTGAGCACCCAGGAGGAACAAACACACACACAAGGAACTCCACACAGAAACAGCAAACGCCTGCAATCAAACCAACATCCTGATATTTAAAAAAAAAGAGTAGCACACGACACGGGAGGGGAATTTCAGGGCAAAATGTCTGCCCTACACCAAGAAGCAAAGAGCGCTCTGAGGGCATGCAGTCCTGTCCACCAGGCCAACACATCCGCCTCGTGAGCTTTGCCTAATTTACTCGGGGTACAGATGCAAGTCATTCAAACAGACAGACAGAGGCACCAACACAGGCAACTACAGGGAGAAAAATATACATTATATAGTGTACAGCAAGTCAAAATATATTCCTACATCGGCGTTAGTTCCTTGGTTGCTGCTGTGCAGGCTGATAATCCACTCTAGATACATCAGGCATGCCCAAATCTAACACCTACTGTGTGTTCTTTGCTTAATAATAATCCATGTCAATACAACTATAACTTGTTTCACTCTTGGACATGTGACAGACAGACAAGCAGAGCAGGCAGACAGACAAACGCAACTCATGAGGGAGACAGACAGGAAGGCAGACACGGGTTTGCATTGCTCATCATGACCTCTGAACCATTCCTTATTTTGTTCTTTGTTGATAAATCAGTAACTAATGATGATGATGAGGAGGAGGAGGAGGAGGAGGAGGAGGAGGGGGCATCAGCAAATCTGAAATCATGTTTGAAGTCAGAGCAGGCCGGTTTATTCGGCGGAGCTGATCGGGGAGAAGGCGTGAGGATCAGCTGTGGGACCACTGATTGAATTTACCTTTTCCTCCATGTGTGTCGTTGACTGCGCAAACAGCAGCACAGAGAGCAAGCCAGCAAGACAGACAGACAGACACCGATTAGAGAGAGACAGCAGACGGGAACATGCCATGACACATGAAAACACACACACACACACACACACACACACACACTTACTTTACCACCGTTACAAGTTGACCACAGCTTTGAAGCAACATTGTGCAACTTTTCTACCATAAAATAACAGATTTTAACATTGACTCATAATGAGCTGAATGGTGTCTGTTTCTGCTCTATGTAACGTTGTGATGCGGGTTAGATCCCCTGTTAGAAGCACGTAACGTTACACACCACCAACTATTTCACTGAGTTTGGTGAAACTGGATCATATTTTATGGATGGTTTTCCCTGATTTACAGAGTGTCCTGATGGACAGTGAGGTAAACTGCTGTGAGTTATAGCCACTGTTAGCTAATGATTGTGAGCTCAGAGCACCAGGGGACAACTGGGAAGAGGAGGTTTCAGATCCAGGATACAAGGGAATGCTGATAGGGAGCAGAGCTGGTGTTGTGCCAGAACAGGAGCTGGCAAGTGGGCAAAGTAACCAGGCTCAGCAATTTTTATGGACATGATGACAGAGGTAAAAAGGCCAAAGAGGACATTGATGGGCTCAGACGCTGAGCTGGACTTCTTGCTGTTGGACTAGTGAGTAATATTAGCTGGCTGCTATGTCTTGTGTTGTTGCACTTGCTTGATATTTGGCTGTTAGCAAAGTTGTCGACTCGGTACTTTTTGATCATGAGTAATGTAATCATAACAAACACAAGTTTTCCTGTTCGTGTTTACGACTATTTCACTCTAAAATTTGAGGCGTAAACTCACAAAAATATTTCTACACAATGTTGCTTTAAAGTATTTTTGCAATTGCGGACTTTTTAAGATTGTTATTATTTGTGTTAATCAGAATTTTGTTAAGAAGTAAGAGCAGTGAGCCTAATCAGCATCTATCCTAAAAACAGACAATCGTGGGCAAACGCCGGTGGAGCTCTACTTCTAATAGTTGAAGAAGATTTGTTGGATCAGGGTGCTTTAAATAATCAGTGTCACTGGATAGATATTTAAATTACTGTTTACAGTGAACATGTTTCAGGAGGTGACTAATCTGCAGTTCAGCTACAGAAGCTGCACCAGATGTCCCTGTCCTCGTCTCGCTTCATGCTCATATATATTCAGGACTGATGGCTTGTGTCATTTGCTGAACACTGCAAACTGGCAAATAAACTCCAAACTTTTCTCTCTTTTTTTTTGTAATTATTTCCCACAAGGCTCATAATAGCTGCCAGGTTTCTTTGTACACTTCCTCTCATCTCTTGTCAGGAGAGGAAGTACCAGCTGTTCATCACGGCTCCTGACAAACAAATGCCAGCGTCAACACAATGAGCACATTGACGCATGAAAAGCCCAGTACACTCAGGACGAAACACGTAACAGCAGCAACAGAGACGAAAGATGAAAGTTCAGATTCAAAGATTAATGTGTGACCTTTTACATACAAGGCGACACACGCGTAAAACGACTCACGTTCGTCCACAGCCGGGGCCGTCTGATTGGCTGTTGCTCCCTGTCTGCTGCATTTTGGACCGCTCTATGTGCTCGACGTATGTCTGAATCATCTGTGATCCACGAGGGCAAGATAAAGAGAAGATGAGAGAAGAGAGGAAGAGGAACATGATGTTTAAGCATGAGAGAAACCCCTGGAAGTCACAAAATGTTGGAAATATTTTGTGAACCAGAAAAAAATCAATCAGACTGTCAGATTATAACACTGGACAGACCGTATGAGGACTTTGCATATGTCGTTTATTTACTACAAATCACATAAATCTGATTTTAATGTTCGCAGGATAAAACTTTTAAATGTAGAATAAAGTTTCGTTTTGAAGAAATGTTCGTTGTAATCTCGTAGAAAATAGCTTCAAAAAGCAAAAAAGCTCCTGTCATTAGTCCTACTACTACTTTAAGTCTATATTGCACTACAGTGAGCATTTTACACTGATACTGCACATATTGTACACGTTTGTGTATAACTGTATATATACATAGCTGGAAATATAGTTTAGTTTTAAGATAACGGCTGGAGCATTTGAGGCTGATAATATCAAGAGTATTCAAATCACTAATAGCTAACAGGCATGTGTGTTTGGTGGATTTTGGAGATACAGAAATGGAAATGTAAGAAGTTATTGTAGACGTTAAAGGTCTCTGGAGTCCTGTCAAAAAGCTTGACTGGTCTTACCTCAGTGTGGCGCTGGTGCAGAGCGTTGTATTCTTTCTTCATGTCTGATTCTCGCTCCTCCAACCGAGTGACTGTGGAGAAAGACAGGGAGAAAGAGAGCGAGGAGAGTTAAACAGAAAAGAAAAATAACAAAATATTCCGGAGAGACTGAAATGACTGAACACTTGTTATTTAGCTATTTGGGTCTAAACTTCACTGCCAATCCTGACAAAGAAAAAAACTTGGTGGCAAGAAAGCAAAACAAATATGGCACTGTTTCTCTAACTGGGCTGCGTGAACCACTGATGGTACTTAGTGTAATTCAAAAACACACAACACTATTAAAATACTATGCTGGAATGTATTTTAAAATAAGTTTTTCATTTCCTTTAATATTTTGTTCCAATATCAGCCTGATATGGAGTCACATTCATGCAGGTAGCAAACATACATCCATGATTACTTATAAGCTCAGATGATTAATAAAGCAGCAGGGATTTAAAAAAAAAAAAAAACTGCAACTGTGGCTCCAAACAGGAAATATATGGAAGAGAAGTGCGAGATTATAGTATTTCCATGGTCGTCACAAGTGAAGAATGTAAAATAATCCAAGAATACAACGTGTATCTACTTCCCTTTCCATCTTCCTTTTACAACTACAGTAGAAATGTTCTCTTGAGCTTCAGTGTGTCTGAAGAGCTGCAGAGCGATTACACCTAAAGTACTGGTCTCCACACTAATCTAAAGAGGTAAAGGTGTAAAGGCAACTGTTTGTCAATTCAAAAGTGTTCCTGCTTATTTTAAATCATTTTTTAATGCATGCTGTTTGTTGTTTTGATGTTTAACTTCCTGGAGACTATGATAATCCTGATTTCAGGTCGTTCACTGAGAGCAGCCAGATGTCCTGCACATACAGTATATTAAGTTATAATAAAGGATGTTGATCCACTCACTCTGGTCGGAGTAGTTCTTTGTCTTCAGCTCCAGCTGTTTCCCCTGCAGCTCCAGAAACTCCACCTGCCCCTGTAGATCCTTCTTCTCAGCTTCCAACGCATCCTCGAATTCAATGAATTTCTGATGGAGGACACATGAGCACAAAAATAGATCTCTACAGAGCTGCAAATACATTCACAAACAGTACATAAAGTAATGGATTAAATAATAGTGAAACTACCGTATATAGATTGGATTCATGGAAAGAAACTGCACACCACGATTACTTTGCATGTGGTGAGTGTCGTCCTGTAATTATGATATAGTTCACAACCTTTCAGTGACTCACGAACTGCAGTCTGCCCTGCATGAGTCATAAACAGTGTTTGGGTGAGAAGACCATGATATTTAAAGCCTTCGGTCTCTCACAGAAAGGCTGGAGTTGGTCAGCAGCTCTAGATATTACCTCAGTCGGTCCCACAGTGTACACATAAAGGAACCAGAATAGGCAAACACAGAGCAGCCAACTTCCCCTTCAATTTGCCTGTTTGTTTGTGTTTTTTTTTTTTTTTTTATAAAGCTGTTCACAATGACGTCCTTTTTTCAGCGCTGCAAGTCCACTGAGTCTTAATACTGTAATCCTCCGGCTGCAGGCAGGACTATGCACCACATGAAACGTCATTTGCTCCAAAACGATGACCTACGGCGCGATACAACGACTGCTGTTGATATCTAACACAGCGCTCGTTTATCATAAGCAGAGTGGATTTTGGCAGGAAAATGCACCAATTAGTTGTTTCGGCTGTAATATCACAGCTGCTTTAGCAAAACAACTTTATGACTCAGGAAAAAGTGAGCCTTGATGCTGGTTGCGTCTCATATTGGGTCTTTAAATTAAAGATGTACTGGTCTAAAACTAGCATCCACCACTGTGCTGTGCAGACCACAGCGTCACGCAGTGTCCTATCCCCCTTGGACTGGGAACATGTCCTACAGTAGTGCCCTTCAAATGCACTCCTCTATCCACTGTACTTATACCTGCATCTGACACCTATCCCCTGACATTAAAATGCAGCGTTAAGGAGGTGCAGCATACAGTATGTAGTGGTTTGATGGCTAGAAACTTAAACAGCACAGGTAGAATGAGACATTTTATGTAATTACGTACTGCAATGTTGTGTTTTTCCTGTCCAGTACGAATAATTAATTACCTGACAAACCGTGGCTGAGTGTGTTTGACTGCAATGTGGTCACACGTCCAACTATTTACACGGTGTGCTACCTGAGCAGATGACAGCATGAAAATAATGACATACAGTCTCAAGGAAAACCTCAAGAGAGATAGTGATAAGAGCGTGATCTGATGAAGGCGGAGATGATCAATGTTTTACTGTCATCACGCTCTGGGACGTGTGAAACGGGCACAGTTAGTGATACGAAGTGATGGATCATCACAGGCGGCAGCGGCTTCACAAAGATCCAACAAAATGGCTGAATTTGTTAACCTCACTTAAAGAGATGTAATCCTGGATGTCTTGGTTGAAGGCTACACGAGCACACAGGGACTTGCGGCTTTGTTTACCATCAGCTCGAGCCTAATAACCTTGTAATCTGAGCCGCTTTTTTCTCTTTGCGTCTTGCGAGGGGATGTGTTATTGTTTCTTGTTTCCAGGCAGTGAGATCCACTCTCTCGTGCTGTCTTTTTCTTCTGACTCTGTCCTATCCAGGCCTGTGCGTTCGCTCGCTCACACTGCAGAGAGTGTTTCTCTCTGCTTTTGTTGTTCTGTCTCTGCTCCTCATAAGCACAAATCAGGTTACAGTGCCAGGCTCCCTCAGTGTGCTCTGTGCACTATTGATTTCCTATGATTCCCCACCCCTCGCACGTCATCCCATCCCCCATTACACCCCTCTGATAGTCAGACAGAAATCTCTCTGTTTATTTGCTCCATTCAAATTTGTCACCTAATTTGAGAGGAAATGTAAATCGACTTCCCTCGCTGGCTGCAAACCATAAAAAAACATCAAATATGTTGCACAAAAAAGGTGACTTTAAGTGTGAGCTGGTTAAATCACAACACAGGAAAATGTTTAAGACATACATAAGCCTAAAGATTAACATTTAACAGGCGTTGCACCGTTACGGAACACAGTTTTTATTTTACTGTAGAAGTGAAAGAATACAACTATATATAAATATGCTTGTTAAAACTACTGGATGAGGCGCCGCTTCAGTGAACCGTTTGACAGCCAGCAGCTCCTCTGCGTCAGGGTGCCGGCACGCTCACCAAAACCCTCCTCGAATACAGAAAATAAAGATTACACACTTTATTAATACCGCAAGGTTAGTCTGTATGACAAAAAGGGGAACACGAGTGAACTTGTGGACACACGGGATGTTTTAAATCTAGCTTTTCACTGGAATTAACAAGTTGTTTTCAAGAATTCGTGGATAGGTAACGTATGTTGAGCTACACCTGCTATGTGTGACAGAGTGCAGGGTAACTCCAGCTCTATTGTGTATGTAAAGAGATATACAGCCATTGTGATTCTTCCCTTTTTTCCCATACAAATACTTTCAGTTCCAGTTTTCGTATAGATGTTAACAAAAAACTGAAAAATGTGACTGGACCTGTTCTTTCAAATAAAACAAAAGCTGAATCCCGCTCTGTGTCTACTGTTACCTGCAGTACCTGTTCTAGTATTAATGCTAACTAAGCAACTATGTTTTATGATAAAATGATTTAAAAGAAGCTTAAATATGTCTAAAATTTTAAGATTTAACTCTAAATTAGCAGCTTAAAGTGAAAACAAATGAGATATCCGGCATAGGGAGACAAGGCGATGACTAAAAGCTGAGCTCAGCTGATACAAGCAGGGCTGTCAGAGATATGCTGAGGCCTCTTTGGATGGGAGGAGGATTAAAGTCGCTTTATGATGCCCGCTGGATCCCACGGCTACTGCTGCTGTGACACACCGAGAAAAGACTGTGCAGTGGACAAGAGGTTTTAACCTGTAATGTGATAGCTCCATATTTAATGTCCACTTTTGTTGTTTGTGTCCCTGTTCCCTGCTGCGTGTTCAAGTGTAAACGCCCACTCAGAGTTGTGCTTACACCCTTCATCTGTCAAAGCTTTGCTGACCGCCCCTTTATCACCGCACACTTCTATCTGGTTTTTGCATATCATGCACGTATTTGCATGCGAGACTCGTGTCAGCTCAGGTAGAATAAAAAAGCGATAAAATATGAAGCAAATTTACTGCAAAGACACACATTTGTGCTGCATGTAGCATCAGTATTTACAGCGGCGGGAGCTCTGTTAGTGGCAGGAAATATCCATGCACGTATATAAATGTGTTGCTGTGACAGTTTAAGTGTATCTGTTCAACCTCTGGCCACTTTTTACATGCATGTACTTGGATAAAGAAGCCCACATACTGTACATATTTACTCTGCTACATCCAATTCCTAAATAAACACTCCTTTGTTTGTGGTATGTTGACCTCAACATGCTGGCTTAACTCGTATAGAATCACTTCGATATCCCTGAAAAGCAGATTTAGAATAAAATCTCTTGAATTGTGAGGTATTCTATAGATTTAGAAGGACTACATACTTTTGTTTTACACTTTAAACTTTGCACTGATGTCTTAAAATGTCTCCTGCTGAGTAAAGACAAATTTACAAAATATTCTCATGTCATTGCTTTATCTTTACTCACTTGCAGTGATTCACGTCTAAGTTTTTATTATAGGGACTTTATTTTTAACATGAAGCAGAGCTGGCAGTGTGTCAGCACTGTGCTGACATTAAAGCTCAACAGTCTCCTGTCACAGGCCTAAACATGAGTCACATGTCTGATGTAACCGTGAAGCTGGATGTGAGGATGCGGGGTTAGAGGCCCCCCCATCAGAGCCTGCGGGTCACTCACCTCCTCCGCCTGCTTGCGTAGAGCTTTCTCCCTCTCATACTGGGTGATGAGCTGCTCGTTGTCCTCCTTCAGCAGCTCCAGCTCCACTTCGTGCTCCTGGTTCTCGGTCAGCACCGCGTCCAGGTTCTCCAGGACGTTCACCACCAGCGGCATCAATTCCTTCACCACCTCCTCGTCATAGCTGCGGATCAGCCGCTCGAACTCCCGGTAGATGCTGTTGGCCAAACCGGACACCCGCTCCGACATCACGGTGCCGGAGCCGTAGTCGTCCTGGTAGACCACCTCGTCTATCGGTAGCTCCATCATCTTGGCAGCTGGAGCCGGCTCCCGTTTTTTTTTTTTGCAGATGAGGTGAGGAGGGCTGCGTTCAAACAGTTTTTCAGGCCTGTAAGGCGAGACTGTCACAAGGTTTGGATCCGCTCAGCGCAGAAAAAAGGGACATTCAATCTCAGTCTTTCCTCTAATAAAGAGAAATTATGACATTTTGCTTCAGCACAGACTCACTCAACTAAATCCGGCTGCTGTTGCGTATAACAGCGCATAACCTTGAGCTCGGTACTGGAAATATTGGCTCTAATGTTTTGATGTAAAGAGGGCCCCCCCCCCTCCTCCTCTTACACCACCACCGCCACCACCACCACCACCACCCGATGTATCGCCTCCAGACGCGGGCCCAGCTACTACTCTCGCCCCGCTGAGAGCATCTGATCCGGGGAGCAGTGGATGTGCAGTGGGCCGGCCTGTGGATCGCCCATGCCGGGGAGCGAAACGCCTTCGTCGATGATATTGCACCTGCCTCTCAGCAGCCGCAGCCATGGACCCCAGCCATTACTGGCAGGGGGAAATAAATAAATTAATAAATATGTAAATAAATAATCTAAACCGTTCCCGATCCCCGCCGACGCCCGATCCGCCTCTATAACATCGTGTCTTCCATGTTTTGTGTCTCCTTCCAGCGGGCCGCCGATGCTGCTGGCCAGGCTCGGGCGTTGATGGTGATGTCTCCCTATGGGAGAGGCTCTCCCTGCTGCTCAGATGGAGGAGCCAGCTGACCTGCTCCGGCTGACGTCACACCGTCTGCATTGAGCAAGCACGCTCACGCGCGTCAAGCCAGACAGGCCGCACCGGAAGTCAGCGTCGCGATTTCAAAATAAAGCTAACGAAAGCTTTAGTTGACTTTTCACCAGGAGGACTACTGTGAAAACAAATAAATAAATGAATTAATAAATAAACAGACAGTTGTTATTGAATAAATACTAAATAAAAACAATGAATATAATATTAATACATAATTAATATCTAAGTAATTCCATATTCTAATTTTAGTATATTTGTTATTATAAGCAGATTTATATTTTCTAATATTCTATTTGATTTAATCTTTTGTATTTTATGTTTTTACCTAATATTTGGTTGTATTTGACCTCTTTAGCTTATTTCTATCTGTTACAGACTTAATCCTGAGCTGACCTGTTCCTCTTGTCCAACACATTCATTCATTGTATTGTTGACCCCGTTTTACCTGCATATGATAAATAAATCTGAAACTTGAACTTTAAAGTTAAATACATAAATAAAATGACTGAAAATAAGTTGCATATAACCTTCTGTGGCTTTGGTGGGAGCTTCTAAAGTCTGGGAAAAATAATATTTATCTTGGAGGCTACACATTTATAACAAAGCCTGCGTTACAAACAGACAATATAAAATATGGACGTTGTATCTATGAAGGTTTCTGAAGAGCCATGTGGTGGCTTTGGCTGCTGCCATCTTGGCAGTCCTGCCTCTGCCACTCTTTGGCTAATCTAAGTAGTTGTTGGTGGACCAGAGATGGGTCGAATGAAGCCTGGGTGCTCAAACAAACCACCTGCAACAGCACCCAGCTGTCAATCAAAGAAACCATGCTCTTAATTTTGCATAACTTTAAGCCTTAATATAATTTGAACAGGTGAGTTAGGTACAAACTCACCCTCAGTACAGTTGTCATGAACGGGTTATGCAGACTGACTCACTTGGCTTCCTTCAATTGTTAGCCTGTAACTGTTTCAATCATTCTGTCCTTTAAACTTTGTGATCTTACACACTCACAGATTGGTAATATTCTGAACACAAATCTGAATGACTGTAACATTTCATTTGTCAGAGCCATGTTCAGGTTTTTTAAAAGATTTAAACTATAATTACTGAGATCTAAATTACCCCAGCGTAAGCCAAGAAATTCTTAACACAAAAATGTAAATTATAACTTATCACACAGATTTGTTAGTTTATATTTCCTGTATACTATAATTCGCATAAACAGTAGTGAGGACATGGTGGCAGTGTCCTCAGCCTTGTCATTTGTACTCTGGTTTATGCAGTCACAGCCCCTCTAGTAGTTTTATTTTGGAAGTTGAAACCGGAAATAGAGTTTTTTCTACACTCTCTTTATATCCGACTTGACTTCGTTCCGCAACAGGACCTGCTACTAGAATGCATTAATAATGACAATGCACTCTCCGAAAATGAAATAAAATGCAGACAAACAAAAGAGTCTGTACATAAATGTACTTTAAAGAACCTTACTGATAAATTATTGTAAAGACGTGAGTTTGAATTTGGATTACATTTTGATAAATACTATCTCTCGCCTGAGAGAGCAGCTTTGATTGTTTGTACGCTGGCAACAAAAACAAATGTGTTTTCTAAATGTCAAAGTTGTGTTTTCCTAAAGTGCAGCTCAGCAAAAGTGCCTGAAATTAATTATTAAACCTGCTGAAATGATCTTTTTTAACCACAGTGAAATAATCCGGAATGTTAAGAGTGTCTGCCATGAATCTGCAGGATCTTTGAGGGTATATATTTATCTTTTTTGGCCCCTGGATGGTCAGAAAAGAGATTTACCTCCATGACAGGACCTTGCAGTCATATTGATCAAGAGAGGGAGGAATTCAGCTTTCCAGATTCAGAGTTTTATCAGGTGATTGCAGCAAATACACTCGACTCAGCTGAGGAGAGGAACAGGGTAGAAAAATCTTCTTGCAGTGAACATTCCTGATTGGGAAAAGAATATCTCCAACTCTTTCAAAACACACACTAGATACATTAGAAGAAATATATATTTCAGCTCTGTTTATAATTCATAACTTGTGGGTGCAGACTGTTTTTCTTTGTATAATATTAAAAATATCATCAACAGGTAATAAATTATTATCTTAAGATGGACGGCTGGTTCCAGCCTAAAGACCGCACACACAGGAGAGTACACACTGTATGATATTCACTCCCAGACAATAACAAAGGAAAGGAGTTGAACTCAAACATCTTTCATTTGAACTTTCTTTCAGCCAGACAAGTGTAGCTTGGGCTATTGTTTGCTGCGGAGAGGATTAACAATGGAGACAAAAACTGATCAATGAAGCATAAAAACAGGGTAGATAAAGGACCCTCAGCTCCAAAGCCAAATTAATCCTAACTACCTCCATATTACTATTTACAGCTGCACAAGAAAATGTAAAAAATGTTCCACAAATGTGCCGTAAAACACAAATTAGATGAGTAAATCTCTGACCTGTGATCAGGTCTAAATGATCAAACCTCAGTCTTTAAGTTGCCACTCTAAAAGAGGCAGACAGACAGAGAGAGATGCAGCATTAGCGTGAATGAACTGCAAGCTAAACATTTAAATCTACCAGAATGAATATTGACTTCATGCCCGAATGTCAGCTGGGATTGTTTTAATCAGCATAAAGCTTCGCCTGTCTTTCTTAATTTCGTTCAGCAGGTGGCAGTGAAATACTGACAACATTTACATGTCACACCTTTCATTCATTTTCTTCAGACTCACAGCAGGAGGTGGGTGGCCCTCTGATGGTCCTGCCCTGATTTGAGGTTTCGGACCTGCATGAACTTTGAGGTTTGAGTTGGGAAACATGAATAAGCTTCTAGTTTTCTTACCTTGTATCTCTTTGTAATAAACATTTTATTTTAAATTGAACACTTAACATAGCATAGAAGGGACACTTTTAACTGACATGAGCACCATAAACGGCTCAGAAACTCAAGATTTCTCCAGATTACTCAAGATGTTTGACATCAAGGTGGTACAAAACTAATATAAACATCTTGATCTTTTAGTTTAATAATAATTGAGATAACCCCATCATGTACTATCATCTGAGGTCAACAGAGACACGAGTTTACTTGTCTGTTTGCTCTCACATTACACACAGTAATCCTGGTTAAGGAGATTGTCTATACTTTTCCTTAAACCTCATTCATTGTTCTTCATGAACACATTAGCTGAACACTCTTAAAGACAAGCTGTGTGTGTGAGAGGCTTTGGTTACTCAACATGCTGTTCATAATGGTCCTAGCAATTAGCCAGAACCCGTTCTATGCAGACGCCAAGTCTTTTTTTTTTTTTTTGTTTAACCCACAATAGGATGCTGAGCATGAAATTTTAATGTCATGGCTGCTGTCATGTACATGTAAGAGCTTTTACATCCAGCTAGCATCCAGTCCTGCCTGATGCCTCTAGCTTTTGTATATGTATACGTATCACATTTCTTATGTTTATAACCACATGTAGTTTTGTGGGGTTCTTATACGTCACACAAACAGTATCTGTGTATTCTCACATGTATTTTCTTTGCTCTTTCAGTCTGTTGCTTAAATGTAGAAAATGAATAACAGTACTACAGATTCAAAAGTGTAGGTGTAAAGCTAAAAACTACATTTTCCTCCAAGGAAGAAAGTGGCCATTTTGTCTTTAGTACCAGCAGCTTGCACAGAGCGCTGCTGCCAAAGGGCAAATCCGGACAAAAGCATCAGTGTCAGCGACTCAACAAACTAACTACAAATCTGGAGCAGATGAGACTTGTTTGTATGTCACATTTGCACTGATCCAGACAAAAATCTAACAAGGCCTGTGTGTTTTTTCCATTTTTTGAACAGTAAATTCACTCACTACCAAGTATTACGTCTACGTTTTGGGGAAGTAAACAAAATACCCAAACTCTAAATGCAAAACAACAGTTTTATTGCAATACACAGGATTTCTTTCTTCTGTTGTGCTCATTGCCTGCCAGGCACATCAACACACAGGGGGGGAGACAGGCCGGCACCAGAATACCATAAATGTGCATCATGAAGTTGGGTGAAGAGGTGATTATCAATGAGCCCACCTGGACACAGGTAGGCCACACACGCTTGTCCAGAGTTCACTTGTCTTCAGCCGTTTTAATTTAAAACATAAACAAAGGCCTACCCCAAGCAAAAAAAAAAAAAAAAAAAAGGAAAAGAAGGCATGTTTTCAGATAAAGCAAGCAATGAGGAAGAAGCAGAAAAGGACCTGCATGATACAAAAGCATAAAGTTAAAATGGAATTTCTTTAAGGAAGCGGAAACATTTGGGAGTAGGCAAAACAACTAGATTCATCTTTGTTTCGAGGTCAATTTTTGGCATCTAGAGAAGGAAACCATGAAGAAATAATTCATGAGAAGGCAAGAAAAGATGAAAAATGCTGAGCTGATATAAGGCTTCTGATTATACAGTCGGTAGATGTCGTCTAACACGGCCAAAACAAAAAGGTTTTTACGCAGTCATCCGATAAAGGATCTGGCACGAGTGGAACTCCCTGAAACATTTTAACGTTATCGGTAACATTTATTCACCCCCTCCTGACTGAACGCCTACACATTAAGGTCACTCTGAATTGTTAGCAAATGTCGCAGATGATTTTGGTTACAAATCATGTCAATCATTTTTTTTTTTTTTTAAAGCTGAACAAGCACTCCAACGTCTGATCCATTCTTGAGATGCAAAACTGACAAATAAATTGTGCCTTAAACCGATTTACATTTACACACATGCTTAAAACCGTGAAAACAGTAACACACACAATATTAAGATTGAACAGTGTCACATTCAACGTGATCGCTAACTAGCCTGTTGACTGGCTGGTTGGTGATTGTATGATTGCAGGTTTCATTGAAGAAGAATTTGAGCTGGGAGCCAGAGAGAGATCTGAAAGTGCAAGAAGTTTGAGGACAACATGTCTGACCAGGAATCTGGTGTGAAGAACAAAAAATAAAAAATCCTGCTCTGTGTTTAGATGTTCAGGCGAAATAACCGTGGGGAGAGGGAGGGGTTGGAATGAGAGAAGATTAACAGGGGAGCAGACAAGGAGTGTATGGACACAGACTGGGAGGAGTGGTGTGTTCAGCCCATCAGTAGAATACCACACTAGACTTTCCTCCAGGGGGGTTGAGGACCCTGTTGTGAGAGCGAGGCTTGGGTCCCAGGTGAGGCTCGTGCTTCTTCAGATCATTAGTCTCGTCTCTCACCTCAGGAGGTGAGGAAGAGGGAGGGGAGGGCTCAGGCTCCGGAGGAGGAGCTGCGACAGGGGCGGACTCTTCCTTGGCTGGCACGGGAGCTGGAGGGGCAGCTTCCTCCTTCACCTCAGGCTGGCTGACCTTGGGTTCGGGTGCTTGGAGAGGAAAAAGAGAAAAGTCTTACAGAAATAATCAACCATTTCCGCCTCATTATCACAATCATGTTTTTATGCTACAGAGAGTAGGATGACTCAGTATAAAAACAAATCCCCCAAACTCACCTGGTGATTCGGGTTCAGGTCCCACACTTAGATTGTCCTGTAGAAAAACAAAAAGAGATTTCTCACTGTGTAATCAATGAAAGCAATCTTCTTCATGCTACATGAATAAAGCAAAAATGGCTGTTCAAAGTCTGTGAACTTCCATGGCCAATGTTGCATGTCTGAGCCAAAATCCCAACAGACACGTCTCTGTGACGCTGTTTCGGAAGAATTTCGCCCACCAGACTGAGATTTTTCTTTGGTTTATGTGCTTTAAATATGTAAATATGCTACGTAGTTAAATTGTTTTCCTTTTGGCAGTTTTTAACGATCAGAAGTAAAGTGACATGGGCTGCTCGCAGCAAAAAATAGAACAAAACCGGACCGTGGCGCTTCTGGTGGGGTTGGAAACATAAAGGCTGCGATTACCTCCAATGGGCCACGGTGCACATAGAACATATCACATCCATGCCCGGTAGAATATGGCCACAAGGCATCTTAAAGTAGTCTAGACAGAAGAGGTATTTGTCTTTTGAGCTGTCAAGCTACTAACTTTAGCCTGGACTCTCTTTTTGACACAGTGGAAGATTAAAAATCTTTTTTCAAGACTTTACCTGGTTGAACAAAGGAATTTAAAATAAAGCTGCATGTTTAAGGTCAATACATACAGTAATGTGGTGGCACACAACATTTTCCTCTATCATAATACACATGTCACATGTCCTCTGTGTAAAGGATCAAATGAGTCATAGCTAGCAAGTGACCGTTATGGTTTGACCAAGTTAGCAACTACAAAGTCCTATAAATTCCATCATATATTGTGGCATAGATTGCAGTTTTTGTTGTCAATAAATAGTTTATTTTTTCCTGGAAGACAGAAAAATAAACTGAAACACAGATAAGGAGTTTTCAAATGAATCCAAGCACAACAAGTAACTGCAAAAAGATCTTCCAAAATCTTTAAAACATTCCCGAGTCATGATAAACACCTCAGCGTGTTTACATGCCTTCTCTACGTATGCATGTAAACAGCTGTATGGAACACAAACATTCTGCCCAACATCAACAAGTTCACAGAGAGTTGGCACCTGTCCTTATTTTTTTAAACTGTGCTTGCCTGCTTGGAATTTATTTGTGTCACTGCTGAGATCGTTGCAACAGACTCAGCAGCAGCCAACAATGCTCTGGTGGCACAAACACTATTGACCCGCGGAGATTGCACTGATTGATACACGATGGTATGTGACACGGTTACTGCACTCTTCAAGTCTTACAGGCTAAAAATGAGGACCAAATATAGAATACATGAGGTGACTAGCAGACGTTTGGACCCTTCCTGCACAGTGATAAGTGAGGAATAAAGTAAAAACAACACATGTCAACGTGTAGTCAAAGCAAGGTATGAAACTTGGTGCATGGCCTACCTTTGGCTTATTTGGGTGGCTTCGGCTTGGACTTTGGACAGGTGCACTTTCTGCAGCTCCGAATATGTTGCTGGTCTGTCCACCTGGAGGGTTGTGTCTCTGTGGCTGAGTTGGAGGTTCAGGCTCACCAAATATTCCACTACTCTTCCCACCTACATAAAATATCACCAAGCAGTGTGTTAGGTTTTGCTGAGACATTTAGTTTCAGTGGTCCTGCAGATTTACGACACTGTGGCAGGACATCTAATCTGAGCACTTCAACATGATGCAATATGCAAATCTTAAGCAAATTAGCGCCATACTGTGCACATACTACAGTGGCAGCAATTCACTGATGCCACAGTGAGAAAAAATAGCAGATGGGGCAGTGAGGGTGACCCAGCAGTTTCCCTCTGGAAACTCACACATTTCAGCAGTAGACTGGACTTTCCTATACCACATACTCCACAAAATCTGGAGGTGGTGTACATTCAGGCACAGAGGAGAACTGTGAATGTGTTTATACTGGATTCGTCACATTATAGTGACAGTTTTCACACCCCGGACACTGACATCATGCCTCTGCACATCCATCAGCCCTAGCAAGCTGGTCTGACCTGGGGGATTGGAGCGCCTGGGTGCGCTCTGGGGCTGCTCTGGTGGAGCAAAAACTTTAGAGGCCATCTTATTAGGTCTTCTCGATGGTGCAGAGTCTTCTTCATAGCCGCCGAACAGGTTACTGGAGCCACCTCCGGGAGGCTGCAAAACCCTGTGGACGACACAAGAATATAATCCCACTTGTATAGCATCATATGCAACTTATTTATTATATTAATTACCGTGTGCAAGTGTGAGCTAGGGTTCAACTAGAGGCTTATTTTGAATTCCTCTCACTAAATCTTAACTGACCTAATTTACTGAAGGTAACACTTGTCAGATGATGTCAATCCTTGCCAAATTAAAGAGTGGGTACTAATGGTTTAGAGTCATGGGGGGAGGGTTCGTGTTTACTGCTTTCTGCTAAAAACATGATGTCATAGTTTTGCAGCCTGACACACAAAGAGGACACGTAGAAAACACAAGGTAACCAAGCTATAAATATGTTACAGTACAGCCCGACAGCTTAAACCCAAAGCAGCTAAATGACAGGTTATTTGGTTATATACCGGGAATGGCGCCATATGTCTGAAAGGTCTTCGTCTTGTTAGACTTTCACAGAGCCACAACATGTGTGAACTCGTCTATTTTGGCGGATATGACCCGAAGAAGGGGCGCTTACGAGGTGAATTAACCTCCTTCAACTGGGAACAATGAGGCGACGAGTGGCGAGTACAAAGAAGAGCAGCCTGAAGTGGCTTTCACACTTCCGCAGGCGCAGCAGCAGACAACGCCTGGTCGGTTAGCTTCAAAGCTAACTCTTCTTTCACTCTTCCAAGTTAAGGCAACTTAAACCAAGCTGGCTCAACACGAGCAACCACGCAGCTTAACTTGTTTACAACACCTCGGCCGGTAGCGATATGTTTAAAGGCAACAGCAGAGGAGTGATGGTGTAATATAAAAAGCTTCGAGAAGCTCCTGTCACATAACCAACAGATAACAGTTAATCGACACTCGATAATAAGACATCGTACCACAGGCCGTTTCTTTCACACTCAACCGAGCTACACGACTACACATTACTCACCTTGAACTCGGTTTTGTGCCAGTATCCAACCCTTGAAACATGTTCGTCGAAGTCATAGTGGTTTTTATATTTTTGAGCCTTCAAGTTTCCGAAGACAACTTCGTCAGTTTGCCAACTGGACGACCAGCAAGTTCCCCTCTGTCTGCGCGTGCCCAACCAAACTCCGTCCGGCGGTGAAGAATTTCAGTCCACCCAACGGTGACACGCAAGAATTTAACTGGTTCACTGCCATTGTGCTGAGTGATGGGGGTGCGATCGTTTCACTGGCGCAAGACATCCCGCCAGAAAAAAATAAACTAAATAATCGAGGTCTTTTGAGAACAAACTGCTTTATTCACAACAGTACTGAAGCTAGTGCTTTTTGTGTTGAGTCCAGTTTGTATATCTATAATATAAATGCATTCCTTTATGCAAAAAGGCACAAAACTCCGCCCTGCTGGTCCGTCAATGAGCACTTAAACAACCGAACCCGTCTACTTGTCTTGAAATATGACGCCTGTTCTTATCACCCGCACGCCTGGCGTCGAGTCCAAGATAGCAACTAAAATAAAGTGCCATTCATTTTAATATAAAGCCACAATTCTAAAGATTGTAGCTGCCACATTTCAACCAACTCAGTGTTTTGCTCCCTGCCGTTAATATCAAATCCTGATTTCACTTTGCTCAGTGATTTTCGGTGTACGCCAGAATAAAATTCAAGTGCCTCCTCTAAATATCGCCCGTTGATTTGATCGTCAACACGCCAATCACTCGATGGGTGGAGTTTATATTTAGACCGCCAAAAAAAACTCCATAGCGGTGATTGAATCTCGTTAAAATGACTTTTAATCACCGAGTGAACATGGCGGATTATTAAAGCGTCAAACTGACTGCGTGTTTTAAAAATATATTTTGGGGAAACTTACACGGCATGACAGGAAGAGAGTGGCAATTGGTCCTTCGCAGGGCCTTTCCCGCTAACGATTGGCGGATCCTTCTGTCAATCAAATTTCAACCGCCGGTCCTCGTGTGTTTCTGACCAATCGCGGGGTTTGTTTTCGAGTTGTAGTGGGCGTGCCTACGCGCGTGGACAAACGAACCGCAGGAACTGTCATCTGTAACAAGCTGGACGGCTGCCGCCAGCTAGCGATGCTAGCCTGTGTCTCGACTGGGGAACACCACCAACAGGCTTCCACTTCAGGTAATTCTCGAAGTTTGATAGTGTTATCTAATCCAACAAACCTCTCGAGGCTCCGCATTGAATAATCACTATATTACAAGTAGTTTTTGTAAGGTCGCGGCTTGTTTTTACTGCCGTAGCTAACCGTTATTAGCTAGCCAAAGACAGCAGCCATGCTAGGTACCACGTTATGTGTGGAAACAACTGTTGTAGACATGAAATACAACTCAGTACAACAGTTAACGACAACTGTTCACACACATATTAATACATGGCACTCTTAAAGTGACATTAACCTTTTAATGTAATATAGTAGAGCAGAATTTAAACAGTAAAGAAGTAGTTATAAGCACTTAGCTGCTGGGACTGTAACATTACAGGGGAGATATGTCATGTAACTTTGTGGTATGGGTTTCAGTGTGTTGTTGTAATTGTAAATCGACCTGAAGTTACACTGGAATGATATTTTGAAGTTAAATTATAACCGCATTTCATCTATTAGTGCTACTATATCTTAAAGTTGTAAGATTACAGGGAGTTAAAGTGAATATTAAGCAACTTTACTCCAACTTTCAGGCTCTATCTGCTGTTAGATCACTTAGATTTGACGGCTCATGTAATTTATCTGAGATTTAGAGGTTTAGTTAAGTGACATGAAACTTAAATTCATTTAAAGCTGTGTGGGAATATGAAAAGTGGTGCATTCCTCGTCTTTTTCATCCACTCATGTCCAATTAATCTTTGTCTAGCTTTCTCTTACTGTAACACCAGCTCCGTCATCCTTCATATTATCCAGGAATCAATAGAAAACAAGAACAAACACAATAGTATAAATGCAGTGCTGCTTACACATCTTTTAACACAATCTAAAATTGTAATACACAAGATCTTGATGTGCAGAGCGCACATAAAGCCTTCTCCTGTGGCTGACTTATGATTATTTAATTGTATGAGGCGATAGTAATGTTAGGGAATAGAGTATTGTCATGAAAGCTTACAATTGCAGGATGTATATAAAATAAATAGTTTTATAGACATCATTTCTGCAGGCGATGGTGACGTAGTGACAGGCAAAGTCCACTTGCACACAGGTTAATAAAACTATCTATGTTTATCGGTTCAGATGGGCTCAGCTGACATAGCCTATAGCACAGTCTTCCTCAGTGTGTGCAGTGAATATTTGATATTTATGTGTGGGGTTATATCGTTTTATTTCTTGTTGCAAAGAAGCATTGAGTAATGTTGTTGCTGATAGAAAACAGTTGAACTGCGCAGAGAGTTCAGCTCAGTCGAAGCAAGAGCAAGGGAGAGGGCAGAAAGCGGAGAGATCGCTCCAGGTTTTATTATGCTCGATTTGATCAGTATTTGTCAATCTAACCGGTCGGACTCATGGTGAAGAGAAAGAAGACGTCGCCTACTACCGAAGAGCACGAAAATGGGTAAAATAATGTTTGAAATAAACACTTTATTTAGAGGTCGAATGCACCGAGAGGTTTCGTTGTCGTTTCTGCAGGGCGCTAAACTGAAAAGCGCTCGCATTTGAATTTAGTTGAAATTCAACACAAAATATCACCAATTTCAGCCGAGGGACACTCGGTAAAACACTACCGCTTGTCACTAAACTATTTTGGTTGTTGAATATAATTTATCTGAGGACGTTAAATGCATATATTTGGTGTTGTTTTGTCGGGACTGGAGAGGGGATTTGAAACAAACAGCGGCGGCCATGTTGAGAGACAGTGAACGTCGTCTTTAGAAGTTAATTTTGCACATCGCTTTGCTCCTAATCTGACAATTTTTTCCTGATTGTGTCCTGGCAGCATGACACCGGGCTCCAGGGAGGGGATCGGTGTCGATGGGAGGAGGAATCCGTCCAGAAAGCCCGAAGGTTGCGACGAGGAGGAGAGCGGAGAGCAGGCGAGCGAGGAGCGCAGTACAAAGGGAGACGACGGAGTGGAAATTCTTAATCCATCAGCCACGGGTCTCAGCCCCGGTTCAGCTCCGGTCCTCCCCGCCTCTCCGCCGAACCGAACCGGGCTAAGCTCGAACCAACATCCCCAGACCTCAACGGAGCCCGCCCCTCCGTGTCACGACCAGCATCATTTTCTCCGATCAAGCGTTCGACCTCCGAGCAAACGGATCCGGAAAGATTCAATCGGCTCGACCATCAATGGACATGGCGGGGCAAAATCGAAAGGTACCGTATAGGTGACCTGCTCGGAGAAAAGTGTGTGTGTGTGTGAGCACTAAGGTGGGATCAGCTGCTCTCAGTTGTAACCGTGTTTACAGTTTGTTCGTCAGTGATGGTTAAACTGGTGCTCTTTTTGTCGCTGTGTACTCCCTCTGGGGCTCTGCTTGTAGATCACTGGCTGCTCCAAGTTACACCAACACCATCCTGTGAACCATTCATGTGAAGAGGAGCACAGTCACAGGCCAGAAACTCAGATTTCAATGAGGATGTCAGCTGAATATTTTCACTTACAGTTTCATTTAAACATGCCATTATAGGTTTGAAAAGAAGTGGGCTGATGTGACTGTTATTATCAAGTGAGCATATTAAAAATTAATAGTTTAAGACGTCAGTATTTCTGCATGGAGCAGAGCAGGAAAGAGGCATTATTATTACAGAGACCTGCTCACACTTTTATTTCATTTTTATTTATTTATTCTTTTCAGGGATTATAAAAAAAAGAGCAGGATCATATCAAAGCCTTCAGCCATTTTTATTGATCCACTAATCCGACCATGTGCTGAAACATTTTGTGTTTTAATTAAATACAATTTATTCAAATATATCTTCAGAAATAACTTACGTTGGTGGTGTATTCTCATTTTAGTAAATCTCATTGATCATTGCTGAATCTTCAGTGCCACAGAAAACACACGCCTCCGAAGCTTTGTTTACTTTTAAACACACTGAAGTCTCGTTTGAATCATGATGAGCACTAATGGACAACTGGCTCGATTCAGTATGTAAATGAGGCATCTCCTCCTGACGAGAGGCAAAGAAAGGTGGGGCAGCAGCTTTAAAATCCAGTGTGTTTGGAACATAGAGCTCCTGAGGTGGTTTCTGCTTTTTGTTATTGAAGTGCTACACCCCCAACCAGAAACCCGTACCTTCCCTACGCAAGGATTTTGTTTTTTCCTCAAAGATTTAGTGACATTTTATTATTAATTTGATGCTCTGAAATGCTAAAAAATATAACTGAATACGACTCTGATCAGACAGAAGTAAACGTTTACAGTGTATTGATGAATTTGTGTGCTCCGGCAGGTATGACTGGTAGATTTCTTTTGTTGTTGGAAAAAGACTGTCTCATCAAGTTTATATTTAGATTGCCCAGGCGTGGACAAGTTGACCAACAGTATGATACTATATTGGTCCACGTCTGTTTTTAAAAGAGACACTTCTAGGTTAGAACAAAGATTTGCATTTGTATATTGACACCCTTTTTTGGCTGAAAATCTACAGACGTCTCACCATCGAGCAGTGCTGCAACAGCAACCACCTCTGTGCTTGTGTTAATACCTCCTGGCATTGTGCTCTGTGCTGGGGTAAACTTGGCCATTGGAGCCCACCACGAGTTGGTTTTGGACCTGTGTACTGTGGACCTGGCCGTAGGGATTGATTGCTTTTCCTGCCTCACTGCCAGAGCCGAGCCACAGAGGGGGAAGCTCTGCAGGTTTTGCAGTGTAATAACAGTGGGTGGCTTTGCGCGCATATATTTTAACATCTTCCAAACCACGCGCCTCAGAACTACAATTGTATTTTTTTTACATGCTGTACAAAACATCCTGGGCAGTCAACCAAAACATTTGGCCCAATCGTTACATTTTTTTACTCTGATTTAATATTTAATATTTCTGTTTTCTTTTTGAATGTTTCATGACTGATCGATTTATGTGCACCCTCTTTTCTCTGTGTAACACAGGGGCAGAGAACGGCTCTTCCTCACAGGGGACGGTGGGACAGTCGGGGCCTGTGGCTGGTTCTGCAGGAGGAGTGTCCAAGACCTCCAAGGGCCAAGGGTCTGCCGAGAAGGAGGAGCAAGCTGGTAACCAGAAGAGGGCCCGTCGGCAGTGGGAGTCTTGGAGTGCGGAGGACAAAAACAGCTTTTTTGAGGGGCTATATGAGGTAAAACCAAACAGACTGTCTCATGTGGCACAAACTTCACTTTAAAGTTTGACATCTAATACTAATTTCTACCACTGTGATCTCCAGCATGGGAAGGATTTTGAGGCTATCCAGAACAACATTGCGATGAAGTACAAGAAGAGAGGCAAGCCAGCCAACATGGTGAAGAACAAGGAGCAGGTCCGCCACTTTTACTACCGAACCTGGCACAAGATCTCCAAACACATTGACTTTGCCAATGGTGAGCTGCCATTTACTTTCATCTCTCTGAAACAGGCGTTATCGGTCGGAGAGATGGAGGTCCACGTCGACTAATTTTTTTAACAATAATAACGCGCGACTTTTACCCTCCCATCTTGTCTCACTTATCGTGTTACATCCGTGAGAGCTGTCAGAACGATTAACATGGTGGTAATGTATGTCCAGGGGTTAAAAGGGTTGTAACAGGACGGCAAATTTGGTTTATTTTAATCTTGGATAAGGCCTGTCTAATGGCTCAAATGTGTTGATTTGTTGATGTTGAATTAGGGTTGTCCTTGTAGATTTGTTTAAACAGTGCCTCACTGTCATGGCGAACCAAAATAACATGCCAGACTCTGTTAGGTAGAGAGACTTTGTCCCAAAACATATGTTTAAAAACTCTCTCCAGATAAGCCCGAGCCTCTTTCCAACCCAAAAAACCTTGAGTGTCATTGTTGCGTTATCTTTATGTAGCATATGCTCCTGATGCCTGTGCTGCTGGTTACATCAGTGTTGTGACTTGTGTCATCTTTCCTTCTCAGTGTACTCCAGAGTGCTCAAGAAATCCTCTCAAGAGCTGTACGGTCTCATCTGCTACGCTGAGCTGCGGAAAAAAGTTGGAGGATGTAAGTGAAGGCCGTGCATGTGTGTGTCTTTTTTTTTCAAGTCAAGTGTGTGTGTGTGTGTTTTTTTTTTTTTTTTTTTTTTTTTTTATGTTTTATGTGCGAGTGTTTTTCTGCTGTTACTTTGGGACACAAGGGATGTGATTAAACACTGCATGCTCCCAGTCATGGGGGACAGCAGCTCTTCAGGGACGATGTCGTAAACATCTCTCCGGCTTTGTGTTTTGTCTTTGGCAGTAATGGATGACAAGAACGTGGCAAAGCTCAACGAACTCATCCAGCAAGGGTAAGTCGATAAAGTTTAAAAAATACACAGAAAACTCTCACTGTCCTCAATTTGAACAGCTTTTTACTGGCTACTGTATTGTTAAATGTTTTGGTTATTATGTCTATGAGTCTGTGTTTATGTGAGTCTGCACTGAAAGGTGCACTGTGATTTCACTGCTGCTCTGTCTGTTTCATCAGGGCCACCACCGTACGCTCCAAAGGGAGGAACTTGCGAATCAAAGCACCCATGTGCCGTGCACTGAAGAAACTTTGTGACCCAGATGGTGAGCATGTGCTTACATAGACGTCCAATCACACACTATACATACAAAGTGGTGGTGACGGTGACGGTGAGGCGCAGGGTTTTGTGGGGGCGGGGTTTTTGGCAATAACAATGGCTGCGTGTGGGCTCGTGGCGTTTCCATGGTAACTCCGTGGGAGCAAAGTGAGGAGGAGGAGCAGGAGGGAGATGATGTAGATGACTGATCTGACTGGCTGTAATGTACCCCTCTGTTCGATAACAGTCACTCACCGAACTTAGAGAAAAGAAGAAAAAAAGAGTCTGTGTTTATTTTTAGTGCTGTACGTAGAATGGTCACGATAGTTAACTTATCGACTCCTCGAGGTCTGTAAAGATGATCAAGGTCGTGTCTGTATATCGCACGATATTCCCTGTTGTGTTTACATGAGAATATCAACAACATTTTAGCCAACATGATGCCAGAATAAACAGCAGAGTAGGGTTTACCGTTTGAGATTTTTTTCACAGCACCTAAGCTGAATGAACACAAAAAAACTCAGGTAGATCTTCCATAGACACGCACATACGTATACATTTTTAACGACAATGAATCAGTTACAGTAAAGATAACGTGTTACTTGAGGCTAATAGATGTTGTTTCTGATGATGGCAAACTTTCCTGTCAGAAAGTTTAAAGGAATAAGCCTAAATGGACATGCCCTAGTGGCAATACAATTATATTGCCTGTTAAAATATGACCCTTATGTCAAATATTTAATATTTAAACTGCAATGTTTGTTAACAGAGCCTGAGAGTCCATTTTATTGCTTGAGTTGTGTGGTTTTATTTATTTAAGATCTCTCTTGCTGCTCTTTGGAAGGGTATATTTGCATTATTATGCTTTCATTATATCAAATGATAATAATGTAATGTATCACGATTATTCCTGGGAAAATGTATCATCCAACAAAAGTAGTTATTGTGACAGGTTTAGCTGTGTCAGTCCTCGTCCAGGTTTGTTTTGTTTCCCCTTCAGTACCACTGAATTTTAGTCGTCTGTTAATACATCAAGGTCATACTCAACTCGTCAGCTGTATTGTACGTTTGTTCTCTGCTGTCTTTGCCGTGTTTCCTCTGTTTGAGCATGGCTCTTTTTATGCACCGCAAACCAACCCTGAGTGTCCTGAAGGCAAATAAAATAAAGAAATGTATTATTATGTGGCCCTTGACAGGATAAAGCTCTCGCTCTTCTAACACACCTGACTTTCCCCTAAGAGAGCTGCGATGGTGTTACTCATTCAGTCTCATGGTGTCTTTGTGTCCTTTGTGCAGGAGTGAGTGACGAGGAGGACCAGAAGCCAGTGCGTCTACCCTTGAAGGTGGCAGTGGAGCTCCAACCACGGAGTAACCATTCCTGGGCCCGCGTTCAGAGTCTAGCCCACAACCCTCGCCTCAGGTCAGGCATGCCTTTTAAATAATCTCTAATCATAAACATAACATGTGATATCATTTACATTTACTTCAGCACGACGATAAGTTTGCAGCAGCATCACAACTGCTTAAAATCCATGAACATTTAGTCAATACTCAGACATTTGAGTCAGATACTGTTTAATGTAAGAAAAGCATCCACGTTTGCCGTTATATTCAGGATCAATTTTCCCACAGCACAGCTCAATAATGCAGTGCATACAACTAAATTATCCAGCCCAGTGCTGTTCTGCACCGTCTTACCACAGCAGCTTGTAAATCAATCTGTTTTTGTGTCTTTTCCAAACCAGGATGGTGGTGGAGCTCCACAGGAAAGTCTCCAGCCTCATTGAGTACCTGAAGCAGAAGTGGGCGTACCACGACCAGCAGATTGTATCCTTTAAAACTTCAACAACAATCTATTTAATCCGTTAATGATGGGATAATATGATAACGCATTACTCTGTCACGCAGTATCTGTGTTACACAGCCACCTGCTAATAACACGCTCCAATATGTTGCACAGTACAGTAGGTTTTCTCATTATCTTTGCAATCAAAGCATTGATATTTCACTTGAGCTGTAAACATCTGGGGAGTCCTTAACACTAACGCTTCAGTTAAAGAGTCTCATGGAGAGGGAGGCTCTGGAGGGCGGCCAGTCCAGCACAGCCTCTCCCAGCAAATCCCAGCAGGAGGAGCTCTTTCTTTTCCCAGCTGAGAGCAGTACCTTGACTACGCTGCCGGGTGTGGCACGTGTGGTTCACTCAAAGGCCTCCTGCACTGTACACTGGCTAGAGAGTGGCAAGAATCGACCCAACGCCAAGGAACTGCCAGCTGCCCAGATTCTGGGTATTCACACGGCTCCACCACCTCGGACTGGCACTAAAACTGGACGGGGAGGCACCACCACCAATGCTGCGGCTGGTGCTGCCAGTGCTGGTGGTGCTTCAGTGATTGTATTGGGTGATAATCGACGAACTGAGCCCCTTAACCCTGAACCTTTGCTAGACAGTTCTACAAAGCTAGAGGAGAAGAGACCTCTGTCTGTTTCTGCCCCTGCCTCCTCTCAGCAGACTTTGGCTCCTCGGGACGAGGGGGCTGGGATCGCACTCTCTGATGGGGGCAAAACCTGTACTGGTGCGGAGGCCAGTGCTGGTTTAGTTGTGACCAAAAGCATGGAGAAGTTATGCAGTGGTACAGAAAGCTCATCGGAACAATGCAAAGAGGAGCAGAACAGCAGCACCTCCTCCCCAGAGGCTAACCAGACTCCTCCAGCCAAACCTGCAGTGACTGGCTCAGAGGAAGGGATGTCGCAGGGCTCTGCACCAGCAGCCAAAGAACGAGCTGTGGAGCAGATCAGAGAGGAGGGCTGGAATGCCCGGGACGCAGAGAATGTCACCCTGGCTGAGCTCTACCTGATGTTTGGGAAGCCTGGAAAGCTGCAGCTGGAGTACGAGTGGCAGCCCATTGCAGTTCCTTCCATCAACCAAGAAAATGGACAAGCCTTAGCGCAGCCGAAGCCCAACCGGACTCAGCGCGTTTTGCGCTGCCTGCTCAAACTGGTTGCCACTGAGGTCAATCCTAAACCTTTGGTAGGGATTAACTGTTACCTTTTCTGTTGTTGCTGGTTATCAGATACCCATTTTAACTTTTTAACCTATATTGAAGTTAGAAGTCAAACAAAAATTGTAATTTTTAAACCCCACAGCATGACTACAGCTTTAAATGAATATCGTGGTCCTTAATTATGAGCAGTATGCTGGTTTCATGTTTCTGTGGATTCACAACATTGCAATGCTAAATTAATTCTTCCACAACAAATCCTCCACAGATAAGTAAAGGATAAACAACTGTAAAATTTCATTTGTACAATGCTCTGCGCAGGCTTTTTAAACCCTAATGAAAGCATTATTTAGAGATGCACATGTACAACAGATGGTGTCAACAGTGTGTCTTCTCCTTCAGGCTCCAGAGCTGTGCTCCACAGCCACATCACCGCTCAAGACCCATCAGGAGGAGCAAAACCAGGCGGTCACACCTCCAGGGAAGGGTCTCGTACCAGGCGTTCGCAGCCCCAGCTGTGGCCGGCAGCAAGCCTCTGTCCGAGGGGCCAGGTTACACCTGCCAAATGCTGGAGCCTCAGGTATGTATGGGTTTCTCTAGCCACTATAACAGGCACTAATGTGCATTCAACTTGCAGATATCTTATAAAGATTATAGATGCAGCTTTAGCTTTATAGCTTTTTTGCACGACAAAATCTTTATGATGTGTCATAAATCATTGTTCACACTTGCTTTGTTTCTTGATCCGTGGAAGTGATTTTATTACTAATGATGTGTTTTTGCTGATGATGCTGTATTTGGAATTAATTATGTAGTTTAAGTTTGTAGTTTCCTGCTTAATAGGTGATTATTTGACTGCTTATTTTGTGTTCTATATTTTTATTAAAGCCCAGTTTGATTAACTGTAATTGCTTTTTTTGTGTGTGAACACAAAGGATCACTGGATGCTTCAAACATTAAAAATAATAGCCCAAATGATAACAATAATCCTCACATGGCATGTCTTACTTCTTTCTCTGCTCTTCAGGTGGACGTAACCTCCCTCGCTCTCTGCTGGGGTCGACTGCAGGCAGCGACTCAGAAGGCGGTGTGTTTGCGGTTCCCACCACGCTGCCTCCCAACAGTTCACGACACAACAGAATGTTTTCCCCCAACAAGGAAGCCGAGCTCGCCTTGAGACAGCAGCTCGACTCTATCAGTGTAAGACGCAGAGTTGTTTCCTTTTTTTGTTACACCGGTTGTGTGAAGATACAAAGATAAGATTATGTCATCCCCAGGAATATGCACACACGTTAGTATGCCTCTTCTTTTGTTTGCAGATGCAGTCAGATCTTTTCCTTTCTCGACAAAGAAAACCTCGAAACAGACAACTTCGGAAACCACTTGTAGTTCAGGTAAAAACTTCTGTGGTTGTACTGTAGTATATTAATTACCCCTAACTGTCCTTTTATAATGCCTTCTTAGTGCCTGTTAGAGGCCTGTGATAAAGAATACAGAGGAAAACTTGTTCCTACAGGTGTTGAACATGTTGCATAAAATATTAAAGCTAAAATTACTCAGTTTGTGTAAGAAAACTGGAGAGGCTGTAATCATCATCATCAACACCACAGACCACAGAGTTGAATGTTTGTACTCTTAATGTCTTAAAGTGCCTCTCTGCATTGTGTTTGCAGGTGAGAGTGTTGTCAGTTCATTTGTTTGTGTTTTGTCCACAGCGAACACTCCTACCCCGAACTACAGGAGACACTCCTCAGCATGTCTGCTCCTTCTCCATCCTCTCCAACTCGTCTGCCACAGGTACTCTGCGCACATCAGGATCCTACAGTTACAGTTTGCTGTTAGGAAATATTTTGTTACCAACACTGTAGCATACTGTATTTATGTCGTAACATTGGTGATACACTCGGGTAACATGCTCTTTGCACATGAGTAAATTTCATTTCTCTTTTTCACCAACAGCCTTACAAATCTCTCGCTCTCTCACTTCCTGTTTCTTCCCTCAGGAACTGGATCCTTCCGGCCAATCCAAACCCGCCTGGCTCCTTCCTCTCGCCCCCCCCTGTCCAAAGCTTCCCCTGCAGCAGCCAGCTCTGCAGCAGCCAGCCAGCTCTCTAGTATGAACTTTTTTATTTATTTTTTTTATTAATTAATCTATTTTCAGTTCTCCCTGTTTTATTAAAACGATAGAGATGGAGGATAATTTATGTTGTGCTGTGGACGTTTTCAGTCCTCCAGTCACTGTACAAAAAAAAAAAAGTTTATTTTTCCACACATATTTTGTGACATGGTTCCCTCACTAAATGGGCTCAAGAAAACATGAAGGCTACATAAAAGGCAAGAGTCCTAGTTAAGGGCTTCTTACAGACCACCAAAAATATTCTTACTGTTAGTATTTCTCTGGCTTTGGCAAATTCACTTTCAGTTTCAAAATATATGAAAATGATTGGCTTCTTTACTCCCACATGATCTCTGACAGTGGATGAGGTTTTGAACAAGTAATCTTTTGTGCAGACAAAAAGACAAAAACATCATTCTTCCAGCTAAACTCTCCTAGATGACGAACACTTTTTCCTTTTGCCCCTGCTTTAATTTTTATGTTCAAATTGTTGCCAAGTTTAAGTTTTTCATACGGTCTGTCTTTACATGTCTGTCAGTGTTAATTGGGTCTGTGCTGATGAGACTAAACTGTTAATACTCTTGCAGGTGCCATTGACCAGGCAGCTAAATCTGCAGGTATCATCCCTGGCAGTCCCTGTCGGGAGCTGAATTCTCCCTCTGTTGACAACGGGACCTTGCTTGCAACCACGCCCATTGTTGATGCTGAACCAGACTCTCAACTCCTCCAGCACAATGTCCCAGAGGTCAGCAGCACATACCTAAACCACACACTCCTAACCAGGGCAAGGCAATACTCCTAATTATTGATACTTTCCTGAAGACTAGTGTCCTACTTTTCTCATGAGTCGTTCCTGTTGTCCATTGTGGGTCATTGGTTCAGGAAATATAACTTAAGCAGTACAAATATAACAAAACAGGCCCAATTAAGCGATTGACTTGTTATTTTCACAGAATGGCATGCCTCCACCATCTCCTGGAGCGACAGGTGGTGGGGACTCTCTCCTCTCTCCACCTAGTGTAGCCTCACTATTGGACATCTCACTCCCCGGCCCCCCAGAAGAGGCTCTCGCTCCCGGAGAACCTCAGACACACATCAGTGACTCCATCATCGAGCTCGCCATCAACTCTGGCCACTATGGTGCGTGCCTCACCAACACATAAACTCATGAGAGGGTGTCCTGCATTTAGGACACATTGTGTGTGTGTGTGTGTGTGTGTGTGTGTGTAATCTAATGGCTGTTTGCGTGCTCCATGCAGGTGAGGAGGCCGCGCTCTCTCCAGCCAAGCTGAGCAACAACGACGGCTCCAAACTGCTGACCTCGTCCCCGTCGGTCAGCCCGTCCAGAGGCTGGATCCCATCGCCCAGCCACGACCCCCAGTGGTACCCCAGCGACTCATCTGACTCCACACTGGGATGCCTCCTCTGTAGGTTAAATGAACACACGCTAGCACATGCTATTACAGATCTTTGTGTATTAGTCATTGGAGCTCTACTGGACACTGGTGTGTGCTTCCTTCGCAAAGAGTTGATAGAAGAAGAGCAGAAAAAAAAAGTTAACTGTAAAAAAAAATGTAGGATAAGACTTTATTCATCCCACACTGGGGAAATTTTTAAAGCGGGTCACAATCTACAAGGTGGATAAGAAAAATACTGTAAATCGGGACTGGTGGCTCCGCTGTTAGTGGGCTCCCCAAGTATGAAAGGATTCATGAAGAACTTATTAATGGACGATAACAATGACACAGCTGCAGACTTCCTATTGCAGCGATGTCCCATGAAGACGACTTTGTTTCCACTCTTCATGTGTGTCCCCTCTGTTCACTGTCTGTCTGTCTCTTTTCCTTTTTCAGCCAGCATGGTCTCTCCTGATAAGGCCAGGCGGACCACCCTAACCCCCTCTGGCCCCTCCAGCGGCACAGTTTTGCTTGGTCCAAGCCTCCTGGACTGCAATTCCCATGATTCCTTTCAGTCGCGTGGCCTTCCTGATGTTGCAGAGGTAAGTTGAGCTCTTTTTTCGTCGAGGGATTTGGAAGTGAACCGACAGCCAGCAGCAGATTTGCTTAGCTTAGCATAAAGACTGAAAACAGCAGGAAACAGCTAGCCTAGGTCAGTCCAAGGATAACAAAATCCACCTACCAGCACCTCTAATGCTCATTAAATGTCACTATATCTTGTTTGTTTAATCTGTACAAAGACAGAGTGTACAAACGACAATGTCTGGACTATTTCTTGGCAGGACCATTTTTTGTCTTTGGACAGAGCAAAAGTACTGTTTCCCTATTTTTATTTTTGTGCCAAGCTAAGCTAACTGGCTGCTAGTTGGAGCCTTATTTTTAAAAGTGGAAATGATCATCTCGTCTAACTCTCCACCAGAAAACAATATTTCCCAGAGGCCTCTGGGAGAAAAATATTGAAAGCTCATTGCTCATGCTTACAGATGGACTCCCAGCTTGCTTGTATGATGAATGAGAGCAGCGTGGACTACATCGCTCGCTTCAATGACCTGGCGCAGGAGCTGGCCGTGACCGAGCCCTCCATCCCACCGCCATGAAGAGGAGAGTACCGGGCTCTACCGACCCACCTGCCGCCTGGAGGACGCGAGTTGCTGAGTGACCGGAGGAGTCTCTCTGTCGAGACTGCTGCCAAGCCGTCCCATCCACTTTGGAAAAAGGACGGCTGTGGAGAAAGTCCAACCCCCTAAAGCCATCCCTGCCCTGTTTGTAGAAGTGCAATAATAATGATGAACCTTGGCCATTGTTCAAGGCGAGTTTGAAACGAGTTGTTTAAGGTGAAATGCCCTTTAAAAACACTTTAGAAAAACAAATGCGTTTACAAAACACAACCTCATGTACAGGAAAATACTATGCCATATCTGAACACAATATTTTCACTGATCTTTTATGTCTCTTCCTGCTCTTTATGTGTGTGTGTGTGTGTCTGTCTGTCTTCTACTCTCTCGGATTGACCCCCAATATGTGTAAATCCGCCAAAATGTGCAGTTCAGATCCCAGCTGGGGGCAAACAGCCACCGGACGGTGATTTTTATTTTGAAAGTTGTGGCAGTGCGAAAGAGCATGAAAGTGGCGAGACACTCGTCACAGTTCTTTCTGTTCAGTTGTTACTGTGGCCTCAGTTGCAAAAGAAGAGCACACAACACAGCAGGGCGAGTCGAAGTGAAATCATTCGATGCTGCCCTCCATTTCACGTGCTCCTCTTGATCCGTTCAGGTTTTATCGGTTGCATTTAAGGAACGAAGCCTGCCACGTGTGTTTGGAATCAGGTTTAGTCATTTCTTATAGTCTGATGCAAAATGGCAGCTTTTGTTGGCTACATTCGGTAGTAGCGCTGCAGTTTATCTGCAGCTGCTACCCTTGAATTTTGTGCTGAAATCATATCGGAGTTAAGCATCCATCGCCAGTCGCTTCATGCAATTTTCATTCACTTTTAATGTACAGTATGTCGAGATTCAATGGTCTTCAGGTTGGTTTGTTAAACAGGTCGAGAAGAAACGGCAGCATTCTTTTTCCACAAGTATTTATCTTTCACCTGCTGTTTCTCTTTTTTTTTTTACACCCAACATTTAAATTTCGGTGTAGTTTTAAATAACCGTGTCGCAGTAGTTGCGTGTTTTCTCTCAGCTACTGTAACAAATAACCTTGCTCATTCACGTTAGCTCTTTTGCTTGTCTGTTGCACTTCAAAGGAGAGAGTCGAGCTGTTTTCAGTCCAGGAGACGTCCGTGTCCCATAATGTGACCAACTACATATTGATTTTCATTGACCGAGGCTCCCATTTCAGATGTTAAAGCGTTCCCAGTAGTGTTACACTCCGTTTAAAGTCCACAGAAGTGAGCAGACAGAAGTATCTTATGATATCAAACACTAAAGCCATAGTTGACACTCCTTATTTTATGGGATTTTTTTATAAGTGTAGTCATTCTTTAATCAATAGTAAAACGTTCAGATTGGTTGTGCTCAAAATATTAAGTCCCCTTTGACTAGTACGATGCTGGATGCTCAGAAAACACTATGGCTAATGTCAGCATCTAAACATGGTCATCATACCTTTCACATAAGCCAAGTCCGGTCACGGTGCACCCAGATGTTCTCTGAATTTCAATTAACCAGCACCATCAATATGCAGTGTTTGTATTTTTTGTCTCAACATGTTGAACTTCATTGTAGGAGAGCCCTTGTTGTCATTCCACAAATGGGATTTTAAACGTCGGTCTCCTTTTAAGCACCTTGCGGGGCTTTGACTCTACAATGTAAAAGCTCTTGTTGATGTTTCTTCATTTGTGAAAGACATCTGAAAAAGACTTCATCTTCTCACACTAGATAGAAAACAATGAAGATGAATCTTTAGAAATAAACAGCAGGTTTTGTCTTTAAATCTGGCTTTTTTTTTTTTTGAAGGATTTATTTGTACAAATGTCAATTCCAGTATTCACTGCGCTTTTGTAACATAATGTAAATTGTTATTTGGACTATTTATTGTTAACATTTCAGAAAGTGTTTGTTTAACTTAATATTAAGATGACATCTAAAAAGGAAAAACCTGTTTAAAGTTTTCAGTTTGTAAAAGGTGTTTTTATTCTGTGTATAAAGATAGTAAAAAAAAAACACACAACTTGTTTTCTGTGTTCATTGTGTTTTTTGTGGAAATGGTTCAAATTCAAAATGTTTTTATGTGGCCATACTGAATCTCTGACTGTCTGCATTAAAGAGAATAGAATCTCACCTGTCAGTAGAACACAACATCTCCTTTTGATGAAGTCTACACAAATATACAGGACAGAAATACAATACATCCCCTGTAACAGTGATAAAACACTTCTGGCCTCAAAACAGGAAATCAAACTGATCACTATCCAGTTTTTTTCTCAACGGACATGAGCAGTCTTTCCTTCTTCTGCATGTTTTAAAAGCACTCTGTTTTGAGGGTGATTTTTTTCAGTGATGTGTGCTGTGTGCCATATGGTAGAGATGACCCAGAAACGGCTTGTCAGGTGTTGCACCACATCTGAGAAAAACAAAGTGTGTTTTTTTTAACCAAAGTATGTGTGGTAGGTAGATCATCTGCCAAAACATCCTGCATTTTGGTTGATTAAGTTGTTCTCATATTTGTTTCTACTGTTGGCACCAGATGGACATCAGTAGTGTCAGGTTTACAAATCTCATTCATCTCATTAAAATGTGACACTGTGAGCGTTTATGAATGATTTTTTAAGTGGGACAGAAGACAGAAATGAGGGTAAAATTTTTCCTGACAGACAAGGCTTAAATGTTTAACAAATTATTTAATAAATTAATAAATAAATAATTGAAAATTATTAATAAAATTAAATTATTAATAAATTATTATTTAAACCTTTAACTCATTGCAGTTTTTCTAAGCAGCATAACATATCTTGTGGGGTTCCACAAGGGAGTTGCTTGGGCCCACTTTTATTTTCAATTTTCATAAATGATTTAATATGTTGTCAAAAATGCAGATGTAGCTATGTATGCTGATGACTCAGCTTAGCTCTATGCATGACCAACACTAGTGGAGCTGACAAAGTTACTAAATGGGTACAAATAAACAAATCACATCAGCATATTTTTGATGCTGTGTGTTTGTAGCTTTCTGTCTTTGTTATTATGAGTAAATGTTACATATTCTGTTGATTGATCTGTAGTTTTATTTCATTTATGTTGTTTCTTTATTATCGATACTGTGTTCTAAATTGTTGTCTTATTAATGTTGTTTTTGTGTGGACCGCAGGAGGACTAGTGATCTCTTTGTGGAAGCTAATGGGAATTAAATTAAAGAATAAATACAGTATTAACATCTAAATTACAAGTTAACCATTAACAACTCCTGCAAATAGATAACAGCTTAAACATTTTATTTGCATAACAAATCCATGTCCAGAGTCGATTTGAAAAATGGCATCACATGCTCACGACAGCACAGCTTTGAGTCTTGTCAGTAAAAGACATTCAAATGCCACTTCTAAACGTTAATTCCTCTCAGCACACACAGGTCTCTGGCTTGCTTCAGATGTTAGACAGGTAACACAGCAAACAGGTAATGTGTTACTGAAGAGATTTACATCTCCTGTCCATTTGGCCTCCATGTGAAGCAGTCACGCTATGTTTTGGTCCACGTGCCTCGAACATGCTCCTGTTACGAGCCTCTTGGCCTTTGCTGCTGCATCACTCGTCTTTAGGTTTTTGCTCTTTGCGAGCACGAGAGGACATGAGTTTGAAGAAGAGTGCAGGCCACAGTGTGCGGAGGTAGATGGCCAGGTAGGGCAGAGGTCCTGCCAGAACAACATCTTTGTTCCTCTGACGCACAGCCTTCAGAACCGCCTGAGCCACATCCAAGGGGTCCCGACCCATTGCTGTGTTTTTATCCAAAACTAGAAGTGCACAAACAAAACATGTGATACATCACTGACACAGTTGAGTCAGTAAATACTCAAAACACTTGTTTCACTGCCTCACCTCCATACTTAGAGCCGTCCCCTGTGACAGCGTTGACCGACAGGTTGGTTCGGATGTAACCAGGACTGATCACGGTCACTGCAATCCCGTGGCGGTCGATCTCTGCCCGTAGACAGTCAAAGTAGGCCTGGGTGGCGTGTTTAGAGGCTGCATCTGTCCACAGACAAAACCAGAGAGTCCTGCTTCATCTCCAACCAAAAGCTCAGACTGAAAAACATCTTGGGTATTTGTTGGCTTTAATTAAATGAGGAAAGACAATTTACAAGATGATCTGTAAGGAATGGCAATCTTGCCCTGGACACTGCTGATGACGACGATGTGGCCACTGCGCCGGCGAATCATGGAGGGCAGGAGAGCTGAGGAGGGAGGAAAGAAGAATTTATGAGTGGAGAAACTGGAGATGGATGTAAAGTACTGTGCTTCCTCTCTTCAGAAATCTGTCCATGAACATTTAACTCCGTTATATTATCTGTGTAACCAAAGCAACAAACCCATCACATGAGAGCAATAAACTCTAAACATTATCTCCATGGTTTGGCTCCCCCACATATTTATGACATATTCTGCTCAGGTCTGGCATCCAAAAGCTTTTAAAACAGGTCAACAGTCCAGGCTGCACTCCTCACTGACCTTGAGTAAGAGCAATGGGCCCAAAGTAATTTGTTTCCATAACGTCCCGGTGAACTGAAATGTGGGTATCCAGTATGTTGCCACGGTAACTGATTCCAGCATTATTAATGAGGACATCCACTTGTCCGTAACATTTCAGGATCTCCTCTGCAGCTCTGTCCACCGTGTCCGTGTCAGCCAGGTCAAAGATGACGGTGCTGGGAGTGTAAGTCTGCTGGCCGGACAGAACAGAGCAGCGTGGTTATTTCATACCTCACTGCAACCACCTGTGTGTTCAAACTGAAATATTCTATGATTCTTGGAACTTTAATATAATGGAGAGAGAGAGTTTCTTTTCTCATATAAAACAATAGCAGGTTCTCAGAAACAAAACTAATCCCAACTAATCACAAATCGTGACTCCTCCTTAGGAGGGAAATATGTATATTTGTTAAGACATACATACATACAATAGAGAGACACAGAGTGGGGAAACTAGTGGGATAAAATCTCAAGACCATCAGCGTCGTACACACCTTTTGTGAACCTGTTGAACTCGCTGTAAGCTCCTGGACCACCTGCTGCAGACGGGCTGCATCTCGTCCACACAGCACGAGCCTCGCGCCCGCAGCATGAAAGACCCGTGCACACTCTACAAAACAGAAAACACACCTCTTGTTCATGGAGAATATCTAGCACGTTTACACAACACTGATATGTGTTACTGAATCGGTGTAACTTGATTTGTAGAAAGCATCCACAGAGAAGAAGAAACGAGCAAGATGCCGACCTTTCCCCAGTCCAGAGCTCGCCCCTGTGATGACCACCACAGCGTCCTTCAGAGGAGCTCCTGGTCTGAGGCGGAGGAGTATGCGGTAAAGCAGCAAGACTCCCGCACTTGCTAGAAGCAGCTGAAGCACTCCTCCTCCCATGAGACGCTCCATGGCTGACAATCACGCTCCCTGCTCCGCACAGGCTATCTGCTCAAAACATTAGGAACATTAGGACATAGTTAAGAAGACACCATTCACATCCTTTGCTCTTGTACATAAAAGTCCAACTCAAAGGTCTATTTAAATGTATCTCTGTGAGGTAAAATGTGAGAACAGCCACCACCATTAACAAAAGACTTTCAGGTGACTCCTGACCTCCAACTCATCATAATCACTTGTCATTCTTTTTGACAGTTTAGAGGTAAAATGATTTATCATAAATTAAAAGAGGGGCTTTAACCAAGCCAGTGTGACCTTGACATGCGTGTTTGGTAATCTCTCATGCCCCCCATGCCAAAGGGATTGTGAATGTTTTAATGTCCAGTGCATTTAGTTAAGCCTCTTCCACTTGTCCGGTCTCCAAAGCACAACACAAACAACCAGCATGGCAACAGTGACAAGTACTATCACATCAGGAGCACACACACGGAGGAAATACAGTGTAGCAAAGAGGTATCTATAATTAATAATAAAATAACATGGCATTTAGTCAATTTAGAGTCTCCTTGTGCCATAATAATAGTATTAAGATTTGTATATTCTCTAACTTCCCTCAGAGGAGCAATTATAATACTCTATATATCTTCAAAACATACAGCTGAGGCTTTAAACAAGTGACTTTCTCAGTAGGATCCTGAATATCAAAGTAAAATGGGTCACTGTGGAAAAACAGCATGCATACTCTGAATATGTTATCCTGTCTGTCATTGCAGCTGCACATATTTCTAATTGTGGGTACGATGACTCAAGCGTCTGCCATGACATGAACTTGCTGCATAAATCTGCATGTTTATGAAGGTACTGTGCCTTTCTTCATATCACTGAAGCTACCTTTAAATAAACCGTGTTGAAAATAAAAACGTGCTCTGGTTAAATACATACATTAGCTGGTTTATTGGTGACACTGTCAACATTCATCTTCACACGATGTAAAACAGACTCAGACGTTAAACACTGAATTATACTCCTTGTTATGCACTGCACGGGTGAGCTAGTTTCCCTCTAAAACAAACGGCTGGGAGTGCTAATGCTAACGTTAGCACGCTGTAATAAACCGCCAACTCACTCATGAATGTTCGCCTGTAGCCAAACTCACCTGAGTTTTTGAGTCACCTGTCTTGTTTTCCAAAACGACAACGTGATATGATGTGATATGAGCCGTTCCGGGTTTGTCTGGGAGGATCCGACGAACTGACCGGAGGGGCTACAAACCGGTCAAGTTCGCCGCAAAGGATTGTGGGAGTTGAAGTTCGGCAAGCCAGTTTGAACAAATGTGGCGTTCACGCACATTTCTGTGTCTCCGGGTCGCAAAGTCTTTGCTGCGGTTGTGGGTAAGCAGCTAAATAAAACTACAGAGCCTATTATTGTTGTTGTTGTTGTTATTATTCATTACCATTCAATTCAATACCAAAACAACTATTTACAATACTGTTTACACTGTACACATTTTTGATAGACCTCACTGTTTAGATGTTGTTTTAGACAAGGTTGAAGAAAGACATTTTCATGATAGAGACATGAATGAAAAGTATGTATCAACAGCTGGAAAGGGGACTATCTTTTCCCATGACTGTCAGTAGAGACATATTGAGTTAATGTTACATATTGTATTGTTTCTATAGTAATATCTTTATGATGATGGGGGCTGTGTCCTATGCCGCCAGACTCAGTAATGCTGCCTGAAAATGGTTGATAAAAGCCAGCCCATCAATCAGCCCATCTCCTGTGGATCAGCACTAGTGTCAGCTGACAGATAATTAGTCTGCTCTGGCCTCAAATCAGCAAACTAATGAGGCTGTCTCAGGTCGTCCCTGTGTGCACTTATCCCTGTGTGTCACTGTCTCTGTCTCCACTCATCAGTATCTGAATAATCTGTGTGCATAAATGTATTTCATTTTATGCATGTAACTGAGCAGGAAATGCAAAACTGCTGCCACCGCTTGTGGCTCATCAGGTCCAACGCAACCTGAGCAAAGGCTGAGGGTGCAAACCCAATGTGTCAAACTGAATCTTGCCCCGGTTACAGCTTGTCACTCCAAAGTGCTGCTTTCATACACTGCACAGATTAAACTATGTAACGTACTAACATAGAAAACAATAACAGTTGAACAACTTCAACAAATAAACTCTTTGCTAACCTGCTGGAGTCATTTTAAAACAATAATTTAACAAAATATTGTGATGCAGCAAGCGCCAGCAGTCCCAGCTGTTTGCATAATGTGTGATCACACCACTTACTGAAACACTGCCAACATTTTTCAAACCTTAAAGTTAACAGATGGGATTTATTTCTGATACACTGTTTAATGGAGCTTTTCAGGGATTTACATTAAATTCTCTTCAGGAAACTCTTCACGAACAGATGCACCATAAAAATGTTTTAATTAGCTAAGAAATAAAAGTGTTTGTGGGGAGTCAATTAAATAGGATTTACCTTAAAATCAGTGGCTGTAATGCACTTAATGTGAATTCAACTAACTCATATCTTAATTCCACTTGATTTAATTGTTGCAGGTCGCTCTGTTATATCACAACTCATCCATGCTCCTCGTGGGACCCCAAATTTTAAAAATGCCGATCTAAACAGCAACTCATAAGAAGCACCATTGGATAAACATACAGGAAAAACTTAATTTAGACGTTGCTGTGTAAATATCATCTGTAGTGTCAAATAATGACTATTTAAATTTCAATTCTCAGGGTTTGGCTTGATTTTAATGTAATATACATTATTAGAAGCATGTGTGAAATGTGACTTTCCAAAAGTTAGTATCTGCGTAGTGTTTCCAAGGAGGACATTGAGCCACAGACATTGTCACATGAGATCTTTTAAACAAGAAAAATCTACATGAACAAGACACAATCGCAAATAAGTTGCAGCTATTCGCACTTTTCTGGACATCATGTAGAATCCATTTAATGAAAAAAAAAAAAAAAGTAAAATAAAATACAGAAAAGTGAGTTTGAAATATCCTAATGTTTAATGAAAGGGTGATGTACTGATCAGCAAGAAAGGGGTACAGTAAAACTACGAGGGAAAGGGGGAAGAGAGCTCGGTACTCAAAACATCTGTCTTCGACTGCCATACGATTCAGTCCGGAGGAACTGCTGTCATACCCTTGTGCACTAGCTTGTTGGGTGTCAAGAATGCAGGTGGAGGGCGCAGGGGAGGAGGCGCAAGGGTACTACGGAGATAAGTGTGCTGTTGTCGTCACATAGAAGTAAAGGAAATGTAAGGGAAAAACAATTCCTTCTAGTTTTAACTATATCCCTCTGATCAAAGTTCAAAATGGAAGCACCCACCACATGTGTGGAGCTAACTGCTGGGCCTGATCGACGTGACTTCCACTTTTCTTACATCTTGGGGTGGATAGGTTCTGTTTTTTTTTGTTTGTTTTTTCCTTTTTTTCTGTTGGTTCTTAAACCCTCTTCAGAGTGCACTCATACCGCATAGAGTTCGTAGATCTTCTTGGCGCAATACGCCAGGGCAGCCAGTGCTATCGTATTATGGAGTCTCTTTCTGTGGACGTCATCCCTGCGTACCAATACCACGGGCGTCGAGGAGGTGAGTGTATGCAGGGGCAGCCGCGAGAGTTTTTGGCTGTCGTATTCCACCTGGTACTTGCAGCAGGGGTCAAATTGCCATGAAATCCCGTAGAGGGCAGCGCAGGCCACACTGAGGGCGCCAGCGGGCAACGCCACATAGCGCGAGTATTCAGGAGGCAGTGAAAGTGGCGTCAGGAGGCAAGCGGCGCCTGACAACACGGCCGTCTTGTGCAGGCAGTTGCCCACGGTAATCCATCGGGCCGTCTCATCTCCGATGCGTGTGGGCTCAATAACAATGTATTTATACTGGGCCTCCAGTGCCTGCTCTAGCTCATACTCAAACTGGTCCTGCGCATTCTCCCCATTGTAGATCTCGTGCACGATGTAGCAATCTGTCGCTGCCATCACTCCCCTGTGCAGAAACAGAAAACCCAGCATGGAGAGTGAGAGAAAGAACAGAGAGAGAGAGAGTGACAAGACTCAGTAGATACAGGACTGGTTTGCCTACATTTTTACGAATTTTTTTTTGTCTACAAAGCTAAGACAAACATTTGCAGCTAGTTATTTTAAAGGTTTACCATATCATGACATAACACATGCTGCTAACAAAACGTACAATCTGTGACATACATTTATAAGTTATACATTTGATTTAATTTAATAAAAAGGCACAATATGGACTATTATCATCTGTAATTGGAAAATATCAGCGTGTAACTTGTTGCTATTAACCAGGATTCCACTGCACTGTATCAACTACATGATGAGCTACACACAATTTCCATGACTTGATAGCATTTAGTTAAGATGATGATCTTGATGTCTGTGACCTTCAGAATACAGGATGTGGCGAGTGTACGAAGCCCATTTCGATTCACATTTGGACACCTGTTATCTCAAATATTTACACTTGCACAAGTCATTTTGCTTCGTATTAATTCCTTTAAGTACACAACGTCAAAATTAGCACAGTGGTCATCACAAGTTTCCAAAGGCGAGCTGCTGCAAACAAAACAGCTCCATACAGTGAAATGTAGGGAAACATATTGTGATTGTGTAATCAACAACTTTGTTTTTTTGCAGTTTAGCTCAATAAATAAATACAATTATCTATTTTCTGGTGATGTCTCGTCGATTAATCGACTAACATACTCGTTCCTAACACTCAATGTGTTTCAGTTTATTTTTACATTATCTTTGAACATGCGTGTGGATCAGTGTCATCGGCCTCTCGGTACATGTTGACAAGCAAACCCTAACGACTAACCTCAGGTTAGACAGACACCAGGCTTATCTGACTACAAAGACAGCAGGACATTGGCGCTAAACAACTTGAAGGCGCATCGGGTACTAGTGAAACTCATTTCAGGACCACCGTGTTGGGGGACATAATGTACCTGAGCGTCGGTTAGATAGCATTGGCTAACTCGCTTTGCATGGTAGAAAGTTGGAGGTCTGGCCAGCTAAGTTGAGGACCGGAACAGGTCGAGAAAACATTGTTAGCTCAAAACTAGGATTGTTAAGCATGTATTACACCAGCCGCCTTGGCACTCACTCACGGCTAAACGCAACTTTTCCCGCCCGGGATCATTTGGTGTGAAACAACCAAAACATCACGAGCTGCCAGTTTGTTTCCCCGCTAACGGCAGCTAGCCGTACACGTTAGCCAAGCTAACGTTAGCTAACCATGGGATAAAATTCCAACTTGCCGCGTTGGCGTTTGACTTTAAACCCCGGATGATGTGCATGTTCTGGGTCTGGCGAACGGTGTCACCTACAAAACAACGTATCACATTAAAACATCATCGTTTAATGGCCAAGATGTGGTATAACTGACCTCTCCCTGCTTACTGGGACACCGCGCCTCCTTCCCAGCGACGCCATGTTGGAGATACAACTGTGATTGCAGTTGACGTATGACAGCACCAAGCCTTCTGGGTAATGTAGTGTGTCAAACGCAGTCGACGAATCACTTGGACCCGAGTGAGAACTACAATTCCCATGATGCTATGAAGACAGGAGTACCTGCCGTTACGAACGGCACGTACAAGTTGGAGAGGTCAGACCATATTCTAAAATAAATCTAACACAAAGGGACGGAGGTATGTTTGTTTAAAACATATAAATTAATATATTCAAATTAAACAATAAATAAATACAGGAGCCGTTTAGATAGTTCAACATTTCATTGGGCAAGTAGACTTCATGCAGCGGTTGGAACATACTGTACACAGTGTGGAATACAGTGTCCTAGCTCTTGTTTTTATAATAAAATGTGTGTTCGTATACCTCCGGGTACTTACCCATATTGTGCCCCGTGCCCTGTCTTTCTGTGTCCCCGTGCACTGGTATGCTCTGCCCGTCCACGTGCCGTAACCCGAGGCGAGCTTTGGATGAAACAACTGTAATGGTTACGTTCAGGAATGTGGGACCAGCTGAAACCAAACACTGCGCCACTGTGACAACTATTGTAAGAGCCCCATCATGCAGGGAGTCACGTATCAATGCAAAACAAACCGATAAAAGATCTCTGCAGCTGTGATTTTTGAATTATGATTTAATCATGCCACGGTCCATTCAAGACTTTAAATATTCACAGGCAGTGCAGCACAGACCCTCCAACAATGTGTTGCTCAGAGAACAGGCCCTAACAAGTCATACATATTGCCACCTCAGAAATGCATCTGAGGAACTCATGTTAAATATCAAATGGTACCATTAGCTATATATACCTTCGAAAAGGCAGACCCATAGTCTTTATAGCAATCTGTAACAATATTGAACACTTATTCTACAGCTCTAAAACTAATAAATACACAATTAAACTAACTATTTCTTATTTTCTTTGTATGAATAGTTACATAATTTGTTACTGTTATTAGAGTTATAATTTTCTTAAGATCTCAAGATAATGAAACTTTGTTTTCCTGACTCTGGGTACTGACATCAATGTCCAGTTTTAGTCCAAGTACCACAGGGAAGTTGCTGAAACCTCCAGAAATAATACAGAGGGCATGACTTCAGTGTCTGCAGTGGTAGCTTTGGCCCTGGTTGCAGTCCTAAATTGCTTTCATTGACTGACATTTGCTCATTGAAATGGACTTTGAACATCCATTAGAGTTTATAAATTGTTTTGAGTTCATGTGAAGCTGGATAAATGTGTTGACCGTGGTACCGTGTGTGTGTTTGTAGCACTGCAGTGAAGTGAGATCAGCTCTCCTGGGAGATGTTCTGTCTCTGTCTCACCCGTTTGAGGAGTTTTCGCCCCTGCGTTGCTCACAGCACACAAATTAAACTACTGCATATTTTTTCTGCTGACCCAGCACACTAAATTACAGCATTCACCAATGTCATTCACAATAGCATCACCAGATGGCGACAAAACTGTGTTTGAAAAGGTGTCACAGCTTCTCTCTCAGTCTGTGCCATTTGTTGAGGGATGTATGTGTTTATTAAAGAGAAGACATACATACATAGTTTAAAGTTTTATGTCCTTATGTAGCCCTCTGATTTCCTGTACATGTAGTACTCACTCCACTCTGCTGATATGTAATGTGTTGTTTTGAGGTGGACATCAAGATACTGAAACAAACACCAGTCCTCACTGAAACATATTTGTGCAAATACATCTCACATATTCTCTTTAAAGTTCAATGTGATTGTGTGTATTAATGAAAATACATACTTTAATAATGTGATGAGTACTTGATTTATTTATTTATAGACAACAAGAATGGAAAAAAGTGTCAAGCACAAAACAATATAACAAGGATTGGTAGATTTTGATGCATTTGGTAGAGTCACATGCTCAAAACTTCCTTTCCAGAAAAAAACCCACAAATATAAAACACACAAAAATGAAATACCACCTCGGCCTATCAATGGGTGTGTCACCTAAAGGAAAGTTTTACAGAGGGAAAGTTTTCCTGCAGTTACCTCTTGAAGTGATTAAAGCAGAACGAGAGTCTGCCTTGCATGTTGATGTACGTCCTGCCAGAGTAAGTGTGCTGAGTAACCTGAGGGATTTTTCTCCTCAACACTTGATTGTCGACAGCAGAAGCTCTCGAGGAGCCAAAAATGGGAAACCACAGTTTATTTTTCAGTTACAGTTTTCTTCTATGATGACCTTTATAATTTTGACATGAGCTGAAGAAAGAAGCTTTGTAGCTAATGGAAGAAATGAATGACTGAACAAAGGTCAGTGGACACCACAGAATGCAAATGCCCTAAATATAGCAGTGCTGTTGTTGAAATGCTTATTTGAACAGAGATATTTATCCATATCCATAATGAGGTGTTGCACCACAGAGTGACAAACTTTAGACCCATTTTATCACATGCATGTCTGCAATATTCAACACATACGATGGAGAAAATGATCTCTTGAGGCTTGTTCATTATTGTATCTCCAGAGTTAGACATCTGCAGTTTGTGTTCTTTGGTTTACAAGTCCCTGCATCTTTGACTAATTAATTTATGACTCCAATACAAGCAGTAAATTTCTGTTACCGGGAGGAACGTAAGGTGATATAGTAACGTGGGGACCAAATTTAAAGTTTGGGAACATAAATATCTTCAAATTACATTAAAAATGACCTTTTACCCACCAGATTTATGTCTACATCTCAATAGAAAAACTCTTTTGATAAGCTAGTTCGACTAGATATTTTCATTTACTATCTACTAAAGTAGAATTTTAGCCCTAGAAACGCAATTTCTTAAAGTTATGGCAGGTAATGAATCTGGTATCTGTGGGTGTCACAGGCTTGGAATAAACCCAGCCAATCATTTTCATTCAGCCTGAATGTCTACCTGTGCACACTCTGCACTTACTGTGCATGGAAATGTATTTTGGTGTTGTGGCTTTGGAGGAAGGAAGGAAGTCAGTGGGATTTCTGTCTCTTGCTAGTTTCTACCGTTACTTTAAGGAGAAGAGTGAAAGAAAAGTTAAAAAAAAAGAAAAACAAAGCGATATCAAAAAGGGTGTCGAAATATAAAAGTCATCACAGTTTGAGCATCAGTGAAGCTGTCATTGTGTCCGACCAAACTATCCTGGACGTCTGGGTCGGCCATCTCGTAGCGCTGCTCACAACCAGTGAGTCCAAAGGAGGACAATTCAAGATTTGACTCACATCTGCTCTCATTACACTCGCTTCGGGTCAGTGATAGGTATACATCCTGAAGGTTACTGTCTGAGGTAACAGGGCTTCAGCTTTGGTTAGTTTATTTGCTTGTGGTTTTACAAGTTGTGACCAGCTGATTCACTTCCTGTTTCTGGTGTGAGCGTCCATCCTCAGCTCATAGATGTCTTTTCCACAGGTTCAGCTGTCTCTGGAGTCCCTCAGTGTCATGTTTAACAGAGCCTGGAAGGTCCTTTGTTTGATGTGTATCAGCCTACAACTCCAAAGCATGCTGCCACACAGTATTTATCCCTGGGAGTCTCTTTCTCCTTCTCTTCTCTGTCAGAGCGCCATGTGGGGTCATTGATAAATATGTTCAAAGTACTGAGGCTGAGGATTCTCTTTGACATATTTCTGAATGTACCAGCAGGTCAAGTGGGCTTTCAGATCCTCTTCCACCACAAAATCCATGGCTGCCTGCCATCACAGAAGCATAAAAAAAAAAAAAATCACATCTAAAGTGTTTTAAGAGGCATTTTATCAGACAACATTTGATATAGATGATGTGGTTATTGATTTACATGTGTATTGCACCTTCAAATGTAACTTGAGATGAGAAATTCTCTTTTCTTAAGATTGACTGATGCAAAAAATAACCAGACTTTGTGAGTTTTACCTTGGCCAGGTGCTTGGCTATTCCTCTCCCTCTGTAAGCATCTGGAACTTCAGTGTGTTGCAAGTCTACCGTCTTCTTCCCGACGTATTCATACAGCAGGACTGCGCGATCATGGGATCCTGAGGGCAGACAGAACTCATAGTTCTTGGTTGTGTTAAGTTTGTCTTCACCCAACCCAAGTTTCCTGCCTGTAACTTAACACCACCTTCATAGGTGAGACTGATAACCTAATATAGGAGAATCACAAAAATTCATCACGACCACGTGGCCACAGAAACACACAAACCATTGTAGCACGCCATCTACCTCACAAATGCAACACAATCGTATGCTACAATGAGTGGGTCGTCCACTAATCAGATGATCGGTTCAATCCCTGGCTCCTCCAGTCTGCATGTCGAAGTGGGCAAACTGAACCCCAAATTGCTCTCGAAGAATATGAATGTGTATAAATGGTTAACTCCTAAAACTGATGATCAGATAGAAGCCAATGCCCTCAGTGTATGAATGTGTGTGAATGGGTGAATGAGATATGTAGTGTAAAAGCACTTTGAGTGGTTGGAAGACTAGAAAGGCGTTGTATAAGTACAGTCCATTTACCATTTACATTAACTAAAGCTGGACTCAAAGTCATTGATCGTGTTGCAGTCAACACGGCTGCTCAGTATGACGTGGCATGAGCTGAAAACAAGATAGAGCCAAGAGTTACTGGTTTGACACCATGTGATGTGGTGCCACAGTCAGTGGCCTGTAACTTCAAGGAAATAACAATCTAGTCAGGTACAACAAGAACCTGTGGGAAAGGCTGATGTAACTGGGTGGAGAGAGACAGATAAACTCAATTAGTCGATGACTTCCAGTTTTTCCTGTAATCTCACACAGCTGTAATACACATTTAACATTAAATGGGACTGCCCTGGACATATGATCAGAATTTAAAACATAACAAACAAAGCTAGTGTAAATGAAAACAAATGCAAGAACCCATGAACGAGTGACTGATAAAATACAATGAACGTTTAATGAAGGAGTCTGGTTGATGTTTTAACTTGTAAAGACTGTTCAACTTCATTAATAATAATAACTAATGTCCAGGAGCGTCTTTTATGAGTGGGTGTTGGTGACAGCTGCGTGTTTGCTTTCAGGGGAGGAATGAAGAAAATGTTTTCGTCAAGCTGGTGAAGCTACAAGTGAAAGAAAGTAGTGTCGTCTTTTCGGCTCCCTGGCATGAAATAATATGCTAAATAAAGACGTGACAGTGCGAGCATGCGACGTGAATAACCCCTCTGTGTGTGAAACGGCAGCTGAAGTTATCAATAAAGGCACGACGACGATGATACAGGCAGCAAGAAAACACCAACATCTGAGCTAACATTAGCCACGTTAGCACGCTAATGTAATGAACTCACCGTTTAGCCTGATAACAAACTGTCGGCGCTTCTTGTCGTGCTCCACCTGGATCTGAGAGCTGGTGGCGTCGAAGACGTTTGACTGCGCCGCCTGCGCCGCCTGTGCCATGGTGAAGCTCGCCTAAAGTTGGACGATGATCGCTATGCTACCAGGCTGCTAAACCCAGAAATGGCTAACATGAAAATGATGAACGGTCAAAGCAAAACAGAGAAATCAGCTGTGGGGTCACGTGACAGGCCAGCCAATCAACGGCCGCGGTTTTCAGCGAGGAGAGAGGAGTGAAGGTAAGATTAAGATTATTACAATATGCTGATTCATTTAATTATAAAAGATTACAAGAGTAAACTTTTTATTGTCAGAGAGAGAGCTGAAACTTTCTGACTGGCCGTGAATGTTTCACATGCTGCATTTAAGTCAAGTGGGAGAATAGAAACCTAGAGTGAGTCAAGTTTAATCATACCACATTAAATTAAATCAGCTTAATACCTGTCTTTGACTTGTAAAGTTTAATTAAGGTCGAGATTTGGCAAACGAAACACCCATTCCGAGTGAACATTAATCAATAAATTGTCAGAATATATCAGAGCTTCTGAATTATTATAATAGTAATAACAATTATTGCTTTTTTATGCCAGGTGTGTGACACACATGAGTAATTTGCCTCAGGTTCTGTTGCTCTCAATGTGCATACAGATATAGACCTGAGACGAAAGCATGGAGCCTGACAAGTAAACATAAAGATAAAAATTATGTACTGCATGAGTAGATTGTGTGTGAGAGATGATATTTACATATTAAAAGAACAAAAACAAAAAGAACAAAAAAATTTAATGTAAACAGTAAGAATAATTATTTATCAGTTACAGGTTATTGCACAGGTAATGCGCCGGACAGTGTGTGTTCATCACAGTGATGGCGTGTTTGGCATGGCCTGGTTGAGATGGAAGCTACAATGTGCTAACCTTACTTGTGGTACTATATAAATATTCAGTGTCATATTAAATGTGTAACATGCTGTTTTCTTTTTACATTTCACTTTCATGTCAGTGAAGCTCATATGGAATTAAAAAAGACATGTAGTGTATAGTGTGTGTCACATCTGAATGTTTAACAGCACCTGATAATATCAGGTACACCTACTTAAAACTGTCTCATGGCACAAAATTAAGCTTACAATATATATATATTTTTACACATATATCTTTAAAATAATTATTTAAATAATTTAGAATTCACTCATATTTCAGTCTACTGCCGTTCACTTAAATGATTAATTAGTTCAAGCACTTTAGCTCTAAATGCGTGTTAATTGATTTCCTGGTGTATAAGCGATGCTTTTACTCAGGCAAGTAATGTATCTAAGAAGTAGTTTTTTAAGTAGCTCAGGTCAGGTCACAGCTCACAGATCCACAGTGACAGCTGTGTCGCAGTGTGCTGACTAAATACAGGCTGGCGCCCATGTGTGTATCTCCACTACTGTTATAAATTGTGCTCAATGTAAGTTCAATAGCGTGTCTTGATAAAAACTTAATAGAAATTTCTAAACATTGTAGGCAGGCATGTTAAGATCACTAAAAGTACAGAGTAGTAATCCTGTTACACTGCTGGCCTAATCCTGCAAAACTCTAATGGAGTTTGTCAACTCTGTATGGGATTGTGTCTGTGAGTGTGTGTGTGTGTGTGTTTCGTTGGGACTAGTTTGTGATTTGTTCTACTCGTTCGTTGAGAGGTAGACTGCTTCTCTTTTGCAGATGGATAAAATCGTCAACCAGGAGTTCTCACATTTATCTTAATAGTCTTTATAGTGTTTAGTTCATTGTTCTATTAAAAATGATGTCCAAGAAGCAAAGGTAAGGGAGCTGTTTCTTATCTAAATTAGACTGATTATTACATTGTTGTGACCATAACATAACACACATCTTAATAGTAACAAAGTATCTGAGTAGCATCATAATGAGAAGAAACAGTGAATATGTTCGGTGTTTTGCTGGTTGCTAAAATAATATTGACCTTGTACCTTCTGTTTCTACGTGTGATCAGTTTTCTGGCAGTGATTTCTCTGTCTTGACGTGTGAGGGATGAATGTGGTATAGATTAAAACGTTATTTAATCCCTGCTCTGAATGCAGCCTCTACATTAGCGGCTGCCAAATCATGTTAATGTATTCTGGCACCATCCTGCTCACTCTTGGCAGTGATTTACTGCCTGTAAAATGCTCCTCCATCTCCTCTGAAGCAGTCACAGCTTCTCAAGTGTCATAAGTAGCTAAATAACAAAACAAGACAATTTCAGCAGTTATTTGACCACCAGTAATGATTTTGTATTGTATTATTAAAAGTTAATTTGGGGAACATCTTGTAGCATTGTTCCACAGAAATAATCAATAACTTGAATATGATACTTCTGTTATTCTCGTCCTTTGTAACACCTAGCATCATAAAATAATGATTTATTTATCTATCTTGAATTGCACTCATATAATTGTGTCAGTATAGAAAAACTACACATCTGTTACAGACAAAGCAGAACAGAATATTTTGTGTTCATGAGAAAAATAACGATCTTCCTCACTCAACACTGATATTTACTACATACTATTTCCATTGACTTGGATGTACCAGCTATTCATTACAAGTAAACATTGTATGGTTACATTTACATATGGTAACATTTTAACACCTTCAAGTAAAAATATCAGCAATCATCTTTGAATATAGCCAAATGAAGATTTGAAGATGAAGATTAAGTTTTCTGAAAGTGCAGCTTTGCTTATGCTTAGCTGTTTTAATCTTATACAGCAGGTGGCCTGAGGCCCTGGTCAACTCAAAGACGAACAAACCTACACAGAAGACAGGAGGGAAGGTAAGTGCCGCATTCACTAAAAAATTGAAAAATGCTGGTTTGGTGATTTAGTGGCGCTAAATCACCAAACCTTAAAAATTGAATTCTGGCACAGATTAAAATGAGAAATGTTCTATTACAAAGTCATGATTCAGCAACATTTGACTTTTAAGAAAAGGTTTTACATTTTCATTCTTACTTCAGTCTTTTAGGTGTTTTTGATTGCGGTGTTGGAAAATTGAAATATTGAGCACTATTTAAAAAATAGAAACGAGGCATTCAAAAAAGGACAATAAAGACCACGTGTTAAATCTTTGTTCATGATTTGCAGGAGTTCATGATAACACAGGAGTATTGTTAGCAATTGTTTTGAGTTGTGAAATTGGCTCATCATTAACTGGATCATGTGAGGTCCTGAAAATTAGATCCCCAAAATACCTTTAGGGAGTGTTGAAACGCTGAATCATACTTACAAACCAAACTACCACAACATGGCAGGATAAAGTGTGCTGAATTTTACACATCTGCTCAGCCACTGTCCTTTCCTCAGAGAGGGTGCATGTTTTTGCGTTTCTGCATGCATTTGGTTTGATTCATGTAACCATCAATGGCCAAAGATCAAATCAGCGTAGCTACAACCTGCACAACTTGCTAAGTCAGGATTCTTCGAGCCTCCTCTAATTGATTTCTCTGTCTTGTGGTCCGGCCACAGATTCATTGCCTCTGCAGTTTGAGTGGGTTGCATCTACAGAGACTGGAATAGACCGGCTAGGTCTGATGGCTTTCCAGCCGGTGCTCAAGTGTGATTAAGTTTAATGTGTGTGTTTGTGTGTGTGTGTGTGTGTGTGTGTGTGTGTGTGTGTGTGTGTGTGTGTGTGTGTGTGTGTGTGTGTCTACAATCACAGTGTCGGTCAGTTGGTACTTAAGCAAATTAAGAGCTCTTGTGAGGATTAAAAGGTTCTCTCCAGTGGTGATTGGATTGTATGTGTCAAAGAGTCCAGGTTGGGATGGGGCTGAGCAAATCTGAAAACCATATAGAGCTATATTTTTTAAACTTCCCCCCTTAATACAATCACTGTTTAGTATTTTTCTATTTTTCTGTCTCCTAAAGGAACTAGCAGCATCAACAGTACCTGTATCTCGTGGAGCTAAACAGGCTGGCAGCAGTACATCTAAAACCAGTGTTTGTCATGGAAGAAGTAACAGCCTCAGCAGCAGAGGGACTGACTCCACTGCCAGTGGCAGTAAGGTTGGTGGCACTTTGAAAAGAGGCAGCATCAGCCACCAGGGCTGCGTTGGGCAACAGGGTACCAGACAAACGTCTCGCCAAACCAGACCGGCTCTCCGCCTCTGCAGCAGCCGGAGCTTCTCGTCCCTCCACACATCCTCTCTCACCGCTGCTTCATTCATGAGAAACAGCCGCTCTCTCAGCAGACTCGATCAGAGATCCACTGCAGACGGTAAATTTGTTTTTGTTTAATTTATGTGAGTATATTTACTTGTTTCAATTATCATGCAATTTATTAGTTTTTTCCTAAATTTCTAAGCTCTGAAGTTTTCCTAAGAAATTCTGATAAATATAATAAAAGAAGCTGTTGTTTCTTTACTGACTCTGGAACAGATTTAGATGCAGTTTCAAGTTCACAAGTTAAAAAAGGACAAACCACAGAAAAGAAAGCTCAGAGTTCTGACCAGCTGTCCTCATCTGAGGAGCAAATCAGGTTTGTTCTTGTTTCTAAGTTTGTTTGTTTATGAAGAATTGTAAAGGCTCCTGGATTTTTCTTTTTATGGTCGTTATTCTGCTATAATTAATGTGCTATAATGATACATGTTAGTAATCTGCAGTCAGTAATAACAGATAACAAATTACTCTCTTTATGTTTTGATCATTAAAGGGATAACAAAGAACAGCACTGTGGTGATAATGCAGAGAAAATGAAAACCAGCAGCTCCTTTCAGCCTCAGGAGTCTTCCTCCTCTTTGGTTTCCACAGCTGAATGTCATCATCACTGCAACAAAGTAAAGAAGCAGGTACTTTTAGTTTTACTTTTTCATATTTATGAATGACTGCTGATGCTGGATTTACGTATCTATGTTAACGGTTCTGTATCTTCTTGCACAGTTGATGGGAACGGGCTCATATAGTCAGTCAGTGAGTGGTAGGGGCTGTCTGGTTTCTTGTTGGTTACTGGCAGCATGCCACATCTCCGGCTCGGTGCTGGTCACCATATTTTATTTACATGGCGTTGTCTCTTCTGTGCACGATTATCTGTCTTATCAAACGCTGTCTCGCTGATTCTGTTGAACTCTCTGTTGCACTGCATTGCTCCTTCACGGGAGAAGTTCATGCTGTTCTCAAGATCCGGATTCATACTGCAGTAACATACATGTCTCCATGCGCTCCATGCTCCTCTGATATGCATGTATTTAAACTTCAGTAAAAGTGTTGATGGAGGAAGAATCACAGGATGTACAGTATATAGTGAGTGGACAGTACAGTTTAACTTTAAGAACTAGTGTATGATTACTTCTGAAGTGAAATGGGAATCCAATAATTTAGAAGCTACATACACAAACTCCTCCTGCTCCTTATTAATTCTGTTAATTTAAGGTACATATCCTCTATGTTTTCATCTCAGTGATGACCCGCTTTAAGCAGAGAAGATGATTTGTAAGCCCAGTTAAAAAAAAAACATAACAAAAACAAAACCTCAGCATCAGTTATCCTCTTTTCTGTGCCAGGAGTTGAACCGCTCGTCCCTCCCTCGTTACCGCCGGCTCAAATCCCCCGAGTGCAGAGATGTTGAGGCCTCTGCTAGTGTGAGTCTGATCATGACACAAGTTTAAGATCATGTTGTACCACAATCACTGGCTTTTTTACTGCTGTCTGCATGTAGCAACACGAGCCATGATTATGACAGTATTTCTTTGGTATGGCGCATAAGATGCTTTGCTTCTTCTTCAGCCTGACCTGCTCAACATTAAGAAAGGATGGATGATGCGACAGGAAGCATCAGGACAGGTGAATTTGTCAATTCACTCACAGTCACTTAAAATGTTAGCAGTGATTACAGGTCTGACAAGCTAAAAATTGACTGTGAATATGTCTCCTATAGTGGCAGCAACACTGGTTTGTCCTGACTGACCAAATCCTGAGGTTCTACAAAGATTCAGTAGCTGAGGAGGTGCGCTGGTATTCCGCAATAATCTGCTTTGTTAAATGAAAATAAATAAATAACTTTATAGTTGGAGAAGAAGCTCATATGTCTGACATTGATCCTAGCAAACTTAAATAGGTAAAAGAAAATCACAAACTTTTCAAATGTGACACCAAACACGCAGACATATGACGCTCTACTCAGTGTTAACTGTGAGTGAAAGTCTAATGGAGGTTTATGTTACAGATATTTGTTCCCTGATTGTTCATTTCAGGCAGCTGATGTGGACGGTGAGATAAACTTGTCCACATGTTTTGACATCACAGACTACCCAACTCAGAAGAACAGTGGTTTTCAAATTCATGTGAGTTCAATAGTTCAAATAAATGAATAATGAACATGCTGTAGTTCAAAGATGATACACAGTATGTATGATCATGTGAGCAGAACTGACCGGGCATCGTCAAGATTCTTAATCAGGCATGATGAAGTCAGATGTTTTTGTATCTAAAACATTTCATTGTACCAACATAAAGGTTACAGTAATAGTGTGTGGCAGTGTCTAACCAATCAGGGATCTTTAAGCAATGTTTTTTTTTTTTTATTGAAGCTGGAAAACAATATACCAGCAGTTCATTTGTTACTGTGATTATTTTGGCTTCTCTACCAGGATTGTTTGAGTTCACAGACTGTTTGGTGTGGATGAAATTGGAAACTTATGTCTGGAGTAGGGATCGACATGAAGAAATCTTCATAACATCAACAAAACGTTTCATAACTTGCTGTAGTGTCTCTGGCTTTTTCATGGGTTCCTCTGTTAGAGGCGTGATGTCGTCTTTCATGTCGTAACAGCACGTTTTTGTCGACCCCACTTCTTATGTTTCCCCCTTTGTTTTGTGAATTATTTATTCCTCTGCATTCACTTGTCGGATTTCACCCTGTAGGTAAAGATGCTTACTCACTAACTTTCTAACAAACTATTCTGGGGGTATGTGTCTCTTATTGCTCTTTCCTTGTGTTACTGCATGCTTACCAGCAATTACTTCAGTAAAAAAAAAATGATATTGTTGACATCTCCCTGCCCACACAATGATTTGTTGGGAAAAGCTGAAGGAATACCTGACACAGCAGTTTCAAAAGTTGAAAGTATGTTCCTCTTTTGCCAAAATAAGTGTAATCAAAGCATTTTGTAACTCCAGAACTGCTGTATTTTTGTTGTTATATTTAACTTGTATCTTATAACTTGCAACTTGTTGTGTCTTGTTTTCGATGCCTTTGCATTTACCTGATACAAAACTTACACAATATTCCAGTTTTATTACTGTACTGTGTTGCACTGTACTGTACCTGCTCGCCACTCTGTGCACACCTAATTCCTCTTCACAGTGCATTATACTACATAAAAAATGTAAAGAAAGGTGGTCAAGTCTTTGATATTACACAACACTGAGGGTAAATCATGGTAATCCAACATTAGAGAGAAACTGTGACAAGATGTTAATACCATAAATACTACTGGAAACCGCTACCGTTCTTTTTAAGACGTGTAATGAATAGTCATTTTCTTTCCACAGACCAGAGATGGAGTCTACACACTCTGTGGTATGACCTCTGGGATGAAACGTAACTGGGTCCAAGCAGTGTTGAAGAATGTGAGGCCAAGTCTTACCCCTGACGTCACGTGGTAAATAGACTTGTTTTATTTTAAGTTTTGCATGATTGCCGTCAGATTTGTAGATACAGTGTATTAGGTTTTATCGAGCATTTTATGCTTGTTAGTGGCTCGGACATTACCCTTTGAGTAGTATAGTCTAAAAAAGTTTCTTTCCTCACAGCTCCCTCCCAGAGCAGACGACTCATCAGAAATCACAGCAACCAGACTCGCAGTCAGCTGAGGAGAGAGCTGAACACTCAAACAGTTTTCAGCAAGAGCACAAAACCAGTGACTGCGCAGAAGAAACACATCCACAGCAGAATGAACTGCAGGCAGAGAGAGAGCAGAGATCTGCTGATGGAAGCTCGACATCGTCTGTGATCTCCTCCTCCTCTCATCTGTCCACCCCCATCTCACCCTCCACCCCCTCTGCTCTGTCTCCCATCAGTCCTACACTGCAGGTGGAGGAGGATGAAGGCGCTTCATATCTACAGTGTAAGTTTCTTGTTGGAGCCACAGAGACGAATTAAATCATATTTGAATCATTTAAATTTAAATGTGCTCCACCGGGGAACAGTCACAGTGAGACTCATACATACCTACATATTGTTACATAACACTGTATAAAGAAAATCTTAAAAAACAGTCAAATGACTCACAGCAGCAGCGGCTGGCAAACAAAAATAATCTTAATTAGAATTCAAATAAATGTCAAAAATTGAAATGAAATTTTCAGTCAAGGTTTTGCAGAGAAAGACAATTATTTTACAGATTTTCCATGACTTATTACAATCAAATACCTCCAATAGATGCATCAGAGTTCAATATCTTGCCAAGGACACTCAACCGAGTTATTCTTCATGTGTACATATCACATTGTGACAAATATATTTCTGTGCGCCAGGTGTGACAGATGCATTGCCGTGCGTTGAAGGAGCTGGAAGTGGCAGCTTGACTTCCACAACAATGCAGTCAAATGATGAGTGCCGTGATGAACAACCAAACATGCAGAGTGAAACAGAGCAGCACGTTAAAGCAAATGAAGAACAACGAGTAACAAAAAACACCAGCTATGAGTGCACGCAAGCCACGGAAAAACTGTCCTGTGAGCGGCAAACTGGGCAACTTGTCAAAGAGGTGAGATCATGTGTGTAGTTTATTTTTTTCTGTCTTGTCAAGCTAATGCATTGTCAAAAACAGGAAATATAAAGTAACCCGATTTTCTAAGGAATGCTATATCAGAAGCACTGCTGATATAGCATATAGCATTTGCGTGCACTCATGTTTTTATGGATGCAGGTGATCAGACTCATAAACACATGTGTTTATGAGTCTGATCACCTGCATCCATAAAAACATGAGTACCTGTTTTGTGTGATTTCTCTACAGCTGGAACAAACACAGAAGGAATTGTCTCGACTCCAGCAGTTAAACAGAAATCTGCACGATGAGCTGCAACGAGAGAGAGAGAGGCGTTCAAATGAAAGTGTTCATGCACAGGTATAACACAGATGGCACTCAAACATAAATATTCACTCATTTATTCAGTTTTAAAGGTGATGTCATCTGCCATTTTGTGAAAATGCACATTGTTCTACCATTAAAAGGCAAGATAAGTTGTAAGCGAATTCAGTTTTGCTTTCAGATTTACTTATGGAGTCCTTAGTTTGTCTTTAATTAAAGCTCTATATTGTTCTATAGAGTGATCTTTTTTCAGACTCGTCTTCAGAACAAGCATTGGCTCTACAGCAACTGCAGAAGATTAACCATGACCTCCGCTCTGAGCTGGAGGCTCAAAAGAGGAATCAGGAGGAAGCCAGGGAAGCTGAACTACGGCGAAGAGTAGATCTCTTGGCTCAGCAAGCACAGTTACTGGTCACAGGTGATGCCACAGCACTTGCACAAGCCCATCTGGAGCAAGATCGCCGGCGTTTTCATGAGCTGCAGGTGGAGTGGGAGCGTTGTGCGGCATCCCTGCAGTCTCAGTTGAGCATCAGTGAGAAGCAGAGGAAGGAGGCCGAGTCCTGCTTTACGCAGCTGCAGCAGGAGTTGCAGGGTTTCCACCTTCTCCAGCAGGAGGCTGATCGCTTGCAGAAAAACCTCCAAGAGGTGACAACTCAACTTCATGCTAATGAAAAAGCACAGGCTGACAAGGATGTTCGCCTGGAGAAGCACCTCATGCTTCTTCAAGCAAGTCAGGACAGAGAACGGAGGAGCTTTGCTGCTAGCCTGGCACAGGCAGAACAACACGCGCAAGACCTTCAGGCGAGACTGGACAGGGCTGAAGAGCAGGTGGGGAGCTTGAATAAGACTCAAACCTGGACCAGGGAAATCGAGCAGGCTCAACAACAGCTTCAAGAGGAGCTAGCATGTACAGTATCTGCTGTGAAGAAACTTCAAGAGGAAAGAGAGCAGCTCGACCGGCGCTGTCAGGAGCTGCAGAATCAGTTATTTGAGGCAGACGGGGAGGTGAGCAGACTGCAAAGCCGCTTGAAAACAGATGAGACACACTACTACAATCTGGAGCACTCGTACGAGAGAGTGTGCGAGGAACTGCAGCTCGCCTTAGGGAAGGTGCAGCAAAAGGAGTGTGAAACACAGGACATCCGAGAAGGCTACGAGAGACTCCTGGACAGGAAGGAGCAAGAGCTGAGTGAGGTTTTGCTGAAGATGGAGGTCTTAGGGAACAGCCTGGAGGAGACAGAAGTGAAGCTGAATGAAGTGTTGAAAGTTTGCACCTGTGCCTCTTCTCGGCTGGAGGATGAATCCTCAGAGCCTGCTCAACAAAATGAGAGACAACAACAGACAAGTGGTCTTCTCACTGTCGATGTCAGTGGGTCAAAAGCAACAGACAGGGGTCAGTTGTTTAACACCTCAAATGCCGTTGAACCTACAAGAAGCCATTCTCACTCGACTGACTCATCATATCACAGCATGGTCACTGCAGGAGATGACCCAGAAAGGTTTCTGTCTGTGATCCAGATGCTTGAAACCAAACTTTATGTAACTGAGGAGAAGTTAAGGGACATTATGCAAAGAATGGAGGAACAGCAAAGTCACATCACCTGCCAGGATCCCCACCTTTGCTCTCAGCTCACTCGGAGCCGAGCCACCGCTCAGCACCTCAGTCTGCTTCTTCACAGTCAGGCCAAGCAGAGCCAGCGCTTTGCCCAGGAGACAGAAATCCGCTGCAGGATGTTCGTTGGTAGGTTTCGGGTTGCACTGAACATCATACAAGCCTGCAGAGAGAGGCTTCAAGCCACCCCGATTAATATTACAGACTTTGAGAAGCAACTAGCCACTGTTGCCGCCTGCCTTCAGCAAGGAGAGAAAGATGCAGAGAGACAACAGCATGAGTCACATAATGCCTGCAAAGGAGAGGACAAGATCCTCAATGATGAGAGATTAGCTGGAGCTGAGAGCAACGTTAGTGCTAAAAGTAAACTCACTAATACATTACCCTCAGTGGATGACATGGAAAGTGTTGGGAGGTGTGTGATGAGGGAACTATTTGTAGTAGAAAAAATGGTGTCCGTCCTTCAGAGCCAACATGGCATTGCACAACTATCCTTAGTACCAAGAGCGGATGAGGGGGATTCAGCACACAGATACAAAAGCATAATCTCCCAAAGAATAGCCCTAAAAGCAGAAAAAAGAGAAGAACGTGACAACAATGAAAGGGAAATCTGTAGAGCCTGTACCGAAGCAGAGCTCATTTATGCTTCCTTAAAGTTTCAGCAGCAGTACGAGAGTGTGACTCAAGGAAGCAATAAAGAAGCGGAGCATCAAGGGAAAGGTCTGGCAGATATCAATCCACCAGAGTTAGATCCTTATGAGGAGAGCAGAGGTTTAGAAGGAGCTACAAAACCAGTTGAAAAGAATGAACCTGGTGTCCAAGAGGCAGAGAGAGAACCAGAGTGGTTAGAGAGAGTTATAACCCGGCTGCAAAGGCGTGCGAAATGCTTACACCAGCTCTGCCAGGAGATTTCTGATGACAATGGAGTAGAGTGGAGTGAGGAGGATAACTGGGAAAGTGCGTCTGCAGCTGACTTAAACTGGATGCAGGAGCAGGCAAAGTTGATTTATTTGTCCGTCAGGCTGCAAATGGATTTAGAGCAGGAGCTGAAGCAAAGTGAGGACAAACTGCAAGCTTTGTGCAAAGAGCAGGATATGACATTAAAAGATGAGCAGGAGGCTTTTAATCACGCCTTATGTCAGCTTCAGGAGGACAACAGTGTATTAAGAGATGAACTAGAGCGTGCTGAGCAGAAGATAACATCCGTAGAGGCTGGGAACCAGAGACTCCTGGAAGACATCCGGAAAATCCAGGACTATCACGAGGAACGGATGAAAAAACTAGAAACAGAGTTTCAAGAGAAGATTAGGGAACTACAACAGATCCACGAAGAGGAGATGAAACACTTGCATGGTTACTACACCAAGTCTTGTGTTTCCAAAGAGAAACAGACCAAAACCTGTGCAGACGCACCTGCTTTCACTGGGAGTACCTCCTCCCTACCAGACGAGACTGTGATGGAGAGAAAAACAAAAGAGGAGCTCAGGAACCAGATGGTGGGAAGTGATGCAGCAACCACGAGGGAGGCTCATCAGAAAGACCTAGAAAAACTCAAGGTAACAAAAACTTTATTTCTTCATCAGATACTTGGTGCCTTTAACAATCCTCAGCTTTATTTATCCCACTAATGGTCAAGAAAAGTCAAAACTTAGGGAAGATTTTGTCTCTTACTGTATCTTCTACTCATTTGGAGCTTTTTTTTTTTACAGATCAACTTTGTTCTGTAAATCCTAAATTCCATTTGATTTCGTTATTAAGCTGTTCAAGATTTACTGGAGTGGGAAGAGAACTGTTCCTTAAGACAAAACAGTGAAGAACATAGTACAGTCTGTTTTATTACAGCCTTTCAAAACATATGAAGTGTTTTTGCAGTGTCACTGTCAAAGAGTTTTCTATGAGTTTGCCATCAGATAACGAGCTAGCACACACAACCACTATCTAAAACTATATATTCTCTATATTTATCTTATCCTACCTTATCTTTTCTTCTAAATTTCAGGCATCCTGTGATGAAGATTTCTCTGCTATGGAGGAAATGCACCGGCAGCTGATAGATGATCTACAGCAGCAGCATCAGAAGGAGGTGGCAGCACTTCTGAAGGAGAAAGACCAGCAGCTGCAGAACGAGACAGCCGCCACAATGGCAGGTAAAGAAGATCAGATCATGTATAGAGATGTATAGATAACAATGGGCTCTAGTTTAGCTATGATAGATAAAGTACATTCCTGTAATAACATGGGGTCTGACTGGTTGAACTGGCAAACAGTTACACGAGTTGTCATGTCTTTCTACAGCGATTGTAGCAATGAGGAGAGCCCACAAACAGGAGCTGGAGAAAAGTCGACTGTCTCATCACATCAAGGAGAATGCTGACATTGAACAACTGCACGCCCAGCATGAGTGAGTGACGACTGGACCTTTCACAGCGTTTATTTTTTCTCTTACCCTGAAGCTACGTACAGCTAACTCTATTACTGCAGTATTTACTGCAGGGTCGTTGTATTGGACTACTTTATATTGTGATGCACACCTTGTACAGTCAACTGGTAACTCTGCAGGGGTTACAGTAGGGGTTACACTATCTACTACTCTATCTATCTACAAACCTCTGTGCTTCATCTGGGAGCTATAACTTCTTTACTTGTTATTAATGGTATTCTAACAAAGATCTATCACATAGTAACGTTTCTTCACTTACTTTACTGTACAACATAATCTGTGCTTCTGCTTTGCTGCTGCAGGAAGGAGATACAGTCACTGCAGAAGGAGCTCGAGGTGTTGTCGGTTCAGCACACTCAGAAATGCCTGGAAAACTCTCACCTGAACAAGGAGCTACAAGAAGAGAGAAAATCCTCGATGCAGTACCAAAAAGAAAACCAGGAGCTCAAAAAGAAGCAGGTATAAATATTTTATTTTAACAAAGGGGCCTCAGACTGAACAGCGGAGTATTCTTCATCTGTATAAACTCATCATGTTGATGAAGTGAACGATGTACGTCTGCATATCAGTGTAACTTGTCTCTCTGTTCCCTTTAAGAGGGAGACAGATGAAATGTCTGAGCCGCATTTCTCTCTAAATGGGAAACATGTTGCCCCTCAAGTAAATGACTTCTATGAGATGGAGGTAAGTGTCTTTGCACCACATCATAAACTCTCCTTAAAGTCTCTGTCTAATATATAAAATATGTGTGTGTGACCATAATAAGTACTTCATGATACTGTGTTGATGTACTTTATGTTACAGGTGATTCTGCGAGCGAGGGAGGCAGAAATGCAGTTTCTCAGACAGGAAGCTCGTTCTCTCAGAGAAGACCTGAAGATTGCTCGAATGGTACTGAAATCTCTTTAAGCTTCTGGGCATCTTGCAAAACTGAAACATGATCTGTGATTTCACACTGAACTGTGTGTCTGTGTACGCGTAACAGGACAAAATATATGCCCAGAACAAGCTCAAAGCTCTCTACGCAAACATCCAGGATGAACCCCGTCATGGTGTCAACAAACTCTATGAAGATTTCAAGTTTGCCACTTGGTCTCCAAGCAGAGGAGCTTCAGGACAGAGCTCCAGTGAGACACTTTCTGCTTTGTGTACATTATAAAATGGAGGTTGTGTGACACCTCACACACATTGAAGTGTTTAATATTTCTTTAGTTGGTTATTGTATAGTGCTGCTTTTGATGTGAAGCCTGACTTTGTTGACTAAATTCATGTTTAGATCAACCTTAAAGGAGCAGTTTGAAATATACTTATTCGCAAAGGTTGTCAATTCAATGACTGATACCACTCTCATGTCTGTACAGTCAATACGAAGCAACATCCAGCAGCTGATTATCTTAGCTTTGTAGAAAACTGAACAGAAGTAACAAAACCACCTTAATGCACTGCACCTCTGTCAATCTCCTCATCAAGTAAGTGAATAATTCTTCCATCTCTGTGCTTCATATCCTCTTTTTTTTTCTCAGAGGACACCGTGACAAACACAAATAATGCTGCTTTTCTGAAGAAAACAGAGAAATCATCCCTCAGAGGAGTGAGATCAAAGGTAAAGTTTGTTCCTGTATCAAAAGGAAGTCAGTTCATAAATGGAAAATGTTATAAACGTTTTGAAGTGTTTGAGTCCAGCCATACTAACTAGAGATTAAGAACTTCACCCTCCTCTTCATTTAATCTCTTATTTTTCTTTATTTTATGTGTGTTTTGTTTGCAGAGTTTAAAAGAAGGCCTTTCTGTCCAAGAAAGAATGAAGCTGTTTGAGTCATCCTGATCAGAAAACCACTAGAGGGAGCAACAAACAGCGACTTTTCTAGATCAACATTTCTAAACTTTTACTATGAAATATCACAGAGTAATCTCAAAGAAACAATATTTATATATTCAGTACAATGCACAGTGTAACTTATTGACACTGCCTGTGTTTTTATTAAAAGATAACTCAGTGTGTTGCATCAGTTGCATAAAAACTGTGATTAACATATTGTACCACTAGATGTAGCAGAATACAACATTTACTCTCCCAGCAGAGGCAACAGACATGATGTCGGTACACCTGTATCTGTTTTTAGTGTTAGTTTAAAATCTGCTCTGCTGCTGCAGAGATTCAGACATTTTATGACCAAAATTATTTGCAAGTGCAAGAATATTTATTTGATACATGGAAGTATTAGTCATAATGTATGAAGGTTTTGTACTCTGACATCATTCAGTTATGTAAAGAAAGACAATAAAGTATTTGCATCTTAACAATATCTGACTCTGTGACTCTGTGATGCTGAAATCTGACATTCGCACAACCTGTAGTAAATGTAAATGAAACATTCACGGCTTATGATCAGCAGCATGCCGTAAGGATAGACAGCCTTATTGTCTCAGAGTTAGAAGTACTTGTTTCTCACATCTGCACAAATACACCTCATCATGGGAGAAAGTCTCTCCTAGTGAGTTGAAAAGTTACAGGCGACTAAAACTAAAAACAGTGTCAAGATTTGCCAGAAGTCCTGAATTTAGATCATGTAATGTGTCATTAATAGCCTGATTACGTTTTCGGAGATCATGCCAAACTTATGACGTTCAAGCGGAAAACTGTCTTGCTGCCACATACAGTAAAGCGTTGATATGTGTTGGTAACATGATAACTGTACAGTGTGAGACCTGGCTGTATGGTCAACCAAAAACAGAAACCAAGACCTCTCTCGCTGTGCAGCCTCAACATGCAGTGACAGTGTATGACACAGTATGAATCTGAGCTCCCAGGAGCCCCGGCAGCTAATGAGGAAGGCTGGTGCAGGAAAACACTGATGTCTCTCACGTGGGACACACACACACTGTGCCTCATTAGTGGAGCATCAAGACTGCACAGAGCCTGCAAGTGATAACATACTTCAACAGAGTCTCCAACATCAGACCAGCTGTCACACACACACAGAAAACTCAGAGAAGTCCCCGGTTTCAGAGCAGACAGATCCCAAACATCTTGTAATCTCTTCTGAAATACTGTTTAATTTACAACCATTACTCAGCCTCCTGTTGACATTTAAGTACCATACCTGACATTACTCAGAGATACATTACAGCTTACCTCAGTTACCCCTGTAACGCTTAACATGTGTAAACTTAGAATTATCGAGAAAGTTACATGGAGAGCTTTTATAAGTTGGTTTTCTAACTTTACTTACTCCTTAACAGTAAATGTCATCGTCTCTGGTGGTCTGATTTCTGTGAACATTTTCAATCATTCTTGCAGAATACCCAGTCTTGATGTTGCTCTGTTTGTTGGAGTCGTATTCCTAAAGAGGAACATCACACCTCATTAAAACCCAACACCCATTTTTCCTTCCTTGTGACTCTGGCATGTGAAACGTACATGTCATGTGAGCCGACACTTTGAAAGAGTAAAGCTGGTTCTTAATGTTATCCACGTGGATATAATTCTGCACCTATGAGCATTTCTGTCTGGCTGTGACACCTTTTCGGCACTTGTTTTCTGAAAGTCAACATGTTTTTTTGTTGGTTTTTTTTGCAACAGACAGGTAAGATTTTTCACCCTACAAGACCTCAGGAGTGTAAAACCTGGACTGGGCAAGTGGAGTTCATACTGTGTCAGATGACCAAGCTCATTCTTGACCTGGGAAATAACAGTTTGACAAAATAATCTTAACTGAAGGCCCATTTCTTTTAGCTTTGCTAACTCTGAAGATTTCAACTGCAGGTGAAAGCTGCAAAAACTGTTTGAAAGCTCTGAAATGAGCTACAGTTGAAACATTTATTTAATAAATTCATTAGTTGTTCAGCAGAAAGTGAGAAAGTCATCAGTAGATCATGAAGCCAAGTTAAAATTTAAGAATTTGCATAATTTGGAAATTAAATCCATTTTAGTTTTAGACCGTTTTAGACCCGGCTGTTATTTCTGTTGCTTAGTGGTATCAGTATGTAGCTCTCTTGATATTTGAGTTTCTGATGTGCTTAAAAATAATGAATGAAAAATTGCACCTACGATAAAGTTAGTGTTCCTGGGGTTGCATTAATTCTGTCCCTTCAAGATGATAATTTCTTTTGTAACATATTTTTTCATGTCTTCTTAATCTTGATACCTCAATGAATAAACACACTGAATTTAACCAAATTATAATTATATTAAAACCTATATCTCTCTCATGTGCTGCCATTCATTTTATTTTAATTACTTCATTATTTCTTTCACATAGTTTCGACTTATGTGACATTTATTATGATTATAACAGTCAGAATAAAGAAAATTATTCTCATACACAGTATATCTCAAATATGAACTTCTCTCAGTTTGTTTCTAATATGTGTGTGTGTGTAGTGTGTATATATACAGTATGTGTGTGTCTATATATATGTGTGTGTGTGTGTGTGTATGTGTGTGGAGTAGTGCACCTGCAGGGTCTGTTCTGAGTCGAGCTGCCCCACAAAAGCTTTCCCAGCGCTCATGACTGATCAGCGGCTGATGTAGAAACACCAGCACACAGGTGCACCTGCTCAGGCTGCAAAAATAAGTGGCCCATTTAGTCATGCAAAGATCAATTACTGTAACCAGCAAAGAGGCTGCAGCGCTGATCAGTGAGCACTGACTGCTTCCCCACAATCATACATTTCAGTTGTGTTTACACCGCAGCTGACAGGACCACACTCTGCTTATTTTTCCTCTCACATGTGACACAGCTCGGGGTTTCAGTGTGAACAGCAAAGGAGCTGCAGGGATGTTTTTTTTTTTTTTTTTATTTCCCCCAGTTTGATTTGGATCACAGAGTTTAAAAAAACGAGGTCCAGAGGCGTGTGACCTACATGCAATTTATTTGCTCAAACTCAAAATTGTCAGCGTTTCCATGACAATGGATAAATCCTACATTGTTCACCTGAGTTATATATAAATTTGGCACCACCGTCGGTTTGGCCTCACCAGCCTCGGCATGGAGGACGATGAGGCTGATTGGTATTTGGGGAAGCACACAGCTGACTCTTGTACGTGCTGTTAGTAAAACGTGACAGGAACAAACAATCAATGTTTGTTTGGGTAAAAAAACAGACTGAGACTTTTCTCAGGCCCAGTGAGGAAAACAACGCCACTATCCACCTGTATGAGGTAACAGAAAGGTTTAATTAAAGGTTTGTGATTGAATGCAGATGTCACCTCATAGTAAGAAATTCAACCTCCGGTCTTTTTTGTGCTAACGTGGTCTCCTTGTGTTATTTCATAAGGTGAGAGCACTTTATTATTAAGAGGCAGGGTGTTGATTAGGCTTCTCTGGAGCATAACTGGAGCAATGAGGTTAGTGAACAGCTCCCTAAAAAAAGTCCTGTGTCTTTTGTATATGCAGCATTTCTTTCTCTTGGGTGGGTGCACAACGCCTCTCTTCCCCCACTCAGGTTTTTTTTTGTCGGTGCTGGCTGCCAACAGAGACTCTCTCTACAGCATCTCGAACATTCGTGTTCGTTCTGTCTCTTCCTTGTGATCACTGCTGTTGTTACACAGGCCTGCAGACATGTTGTTCCAGGTTTTTAAGAAGAGTTCGACAGAATTACACTTTCAGTTGTTATTTTAAACACATTTTCACGCAAAGAAGTAGGAAAAAAATCAATCATGGGGTGCTTGTAATCTAATGGAGTAGCACATAACAATCTATAACAAGGTAATAAGAGGTAATACCTAACAACAGGGTAACACCTGTGTAATACCATTCTCATCCTCATAGGAGCATCATAGCTGGAAAGGTGCCCTTAAGGTGTCCTTACGCAAGACATTGAACCCATAATTCCACATTTGCATAAGTCCTTTGTGTGTGTGTGCGTGTGTGTGTGTGTGTGTGTGTGTGTGTGTGGTTGTATGATACAGTAAATCTTCTTCTTACTGACCTTTACCCAGCCCAGCCCCACTCAGTTACTGTACACCTGTAAAGCTTTCCATTCTCACCATGCCACATATGCAGTTTGCAATAATAGGGGCAGATCAAGAGGGTAATAATGTGTAGAAATATCTCCAGTTGGAATACGGCAAAACATTTCAGTAATAATGGGCTAACAACAACAGGCAAATCTCCTCACATTTATCCAGTAGATAAGGTGAGGAAGAAATATTAGGATATACTAGAAATATTGGTGTAAAATCCATTACTGGAGGTAACAAAGGTTGGTGTAATAATAGAGTAAAGTGCTTATAATAATGAGGAAATACTTACCTGGAAATGTAGTTTCAGTGTAATAACCTCTTGACTCATAGTTATGAGTTAGTTAGAACATAAACACCAACATTACAACTAGTCTCCTTGTCATTGCCAGGTTATTTACTCATTGACATCGGTATTATCTCAGGATGAGGTATGTTGTTTACCAAATATTTATGCCCTTTGTTATTATGGAGCTAGAATGTTTAGTGCTAATGCTAATGTCAGCTGAAAATTGTATGCAATGTGCTGGTAAATGTCAGAGCAGCCGTGTACTTAATTAGCTTTCTTAGTGTGATAAAATAGATTTAGTTTTGTTTTCACACATTTGCATCTGAGCTGGCACAGACTACCTTAGTCCTTTACACTGTCATTGCCTTAGTCAAGTTGTTCTGCATGTTATTTTCTATTGCTAAGAAGCTGCAAGTGAAGTTTCAGGTTAATTATGCAATATTTATTTTTTATTTTTTAAGCTGGCTTCATGTTATTTTTAAATTTCTTTATGATCCTCACTGCTGTCATATCCACCAGTAAAGAGCACAAAAATGTGGACACTAATAAGAAACTCCTATTTTCTTGGGGTAAAACTACTGACTATAAAAGGCATAAATGGTGAATGATTGACACAAACGCAGTGTAAAACTATCATATGTGTAGTTAAGTAAGCTATGCATGTACTAATAGGATGTGACACAAAAGTTAACAGCAGATAAATGGGACAATTACCTGTGTGATTGATTTTACTCCCACCAGTAATTACAGGCCACGGTGAAGATATTGTATACAGCTATAGATAATAGAACAATGAGCAGGAAGTGCAGAAACACAGCAAGTGAGCAAGAACAGCAGGAGTGCTGGTGAGACTGAACTAAACAGACGGTTACACAGTTGTATAATTGGAGTACCTGCCGTGCTCCTGATCCTGAGTGTCCTGCCAGAACCAGTTACGCTCATGTCTGACTGAGCTTTGAGTAAACATCCTGTGCTCTGACTGGTATCTTCTGTACCACACACAGATAACCACAACATGACATAAAGCTTGAAATGAATCAGAAGGGTGTGAGCTGATTATCTGAAAGGTGATCAAAGTGTGATCAAACGCTGCAGCCTGCGTCTTGAATGAGTGTGGTCGAGCCTGGCCCACTTGTCCTGCCGCAGTGAGGCGGCCTTTAAATAACTCGCTTGGTACGAGGTATCGACTGGGCTCTGAGCCCTCTCTGTCCCTATAGCACACTTCACATCGGTCTGCCATCTCCTAAGTGAACCCATAACCTATTTACAGGCCTGTCATCATAGTAACAGTAAATAACAGTAACGTAGTGTGCATGTAAAGCTTCAAAACACAGCAGCAGCACACACACACACACAGAAAGCAACTTTAAGGTATAAAATGTGCAGTCGAAAAAGATTTATAATTTCATTAAAGTTATAGCCTACCAAATGTTACATTCTGTAAATTTCTGCTGAAGATTTTACTCAATAAATGCTTCAAAAGAGTTTCATAACAGCACTTAAAAGTCATTCCTAACAAATAAGACAGATGTTCACATCCCTACAGGCACCTTAAATTAACACACATACATTTACATTGCTTTAAAAATATCAAATCTTATATGCATTGTCATATCTTGTATATTAAGGGAATGTGTATGTTTGTCCTCCATTCAACAGTACTAACACTCATAAAGGTCAAATATGTATTCCTGTTATAATCAGAGAACTGATACTGAGACTGCCATCCATGGCTGTCATATTACAGTATCAGAGCAGACAGACGGGTGAAAGGTGTTTCCATCCATCTGTCTGCTCTTTGACGGCCTCTCGAGTGAATCTGGGTCAGACCAGTACTAGAACTAGAGATCCTGTTTCTGTCCTGTGAAGCTCACAAAAGAATTACAACCTCCTGGGTAAGGTAGTCTGCCGTTGGGTTGTTAAAAACCAACATTAGATGTGTTGTAGCTTGCAGACGGCAGAGAGCAGATCGATTTTAATCTGAGGTGTTTGGAAATACATTGTGATTGCACAGAAAGAGTGACAATGTAAACTTTTTAAAGTCATGCTAGCAACCTGGCTCTATGAATTCTCTCTACGCTGGTCCACCATTTTAGTCCACACTGAAATATCTCAACAACTTTTAGATGCATTGCCATGATTTGTCATACATTCGTTGTCCCCAGAGGATGAATCATACTGCTACTTTGGTGATCCTTTCACTCTTCCTCAAACATTTTCACTTTTTCCGTGAAATATCTCAACATGTATGAGATTATGCACATGCATTCATGGTTCCCAGATGATGTATCCTAATCCATTTGGTTGAAGCTGACCTTTTAACTTTTTATGAAAACATTACACCCACTTATCAGCATGTTAGCATTGTCATTGTCAGAATGCTGACATTAGCTTTAAGATCCCTAAGTACTCTCTCACAAAGCTGCTAGCTTGACTGTAGACTCTTGATTTCCTCCTTCATTCATGCATGCACAGACATAAGACAAAGAAGTGACGTGCAGTAAGACACTGCCCACGTGTGCTTTTCTAGTTGAGCTTCTTCAACATTAGCTGCCTTGCGTTCTGAATGAGTAAAAATGGAGATCTCACCACCCACTCTGTAATCTGTTTGGTTTAAGTTGGAAACTAAAGATAACATTACAGAGTATGCCCATGTAGTATAGGTGTAAATGACCTCTTAATTTTTCTCTATTTCAGTAGGTAAGTGCGTAATTCAGTAGATTTTACATCTGGACCAACAATACACCCAATGTGCCAGGATAAGAACTACTTTCTAGGAGAAGAGCGAAGAAATCAGGTTAACCAGCAGAAGTGTCTATATGGACTCTCTCGTAGACATCGTTCATGTGTAGCTGTTAGTTCTTTCAACTCTGAGTATTGCTGACCAGCACTGGTGCAATACTTGGTAAGGGGAAGAGCATGTAGTCTCCAAATGCCAAGTATCTACAGTGACACCATGAAAGGGAGGGGGAGGACGAGAGCTGAGCAGTGAGCAATAGTTCACTGGATGTGGGATACAGAGTGGGATCTGCAACAGAATAAGATCAGATAGCAGATCTACTAAGAAAGTGTGAGGCTGTCGACTGTCCATGACTGCCATGACATGACATAATTCAAGTGAGGGATTGATTTTTCTGATTGGATTGGACCCCACAGGCCGTGATCAAGTCATTTTGAGGCTCAAAATTATGACTTCGGTGCTCCACTAAAGTCATTTTCTATGTTTTTGGTCTGTTTCTGATCGACTGAATATCAACCAAGCACCAGTTTTGGAGGACTTGACAGTGGGAGTGAATGTAATGCTGTCCTCATTGAGCGGAGAAAGAGACGCGTTAAAACTAGGAGGCATGGACATGATGGTACTCTGTGACCATTTACTTTTCTGCCTCAGGAGGATAGAGTGGTTCTACCCGTAACAGAAGAGTTGAAGGAAGCCTGAGGAGAAACATGCAGCAGTTTGGCTAAAAGACCTGGATATCTGGAAGAAAAGGAAAGTTGGAAATCAATATTTACTGGGAACATAAATATTGCACACAAGGTAAGCCACTTATGATTTTAGACAGAATAGATATAAGCTATAACACTGTAGCCTTGCTCTAGATTCCCTTAATGTGGACTGTCTGTCATAGTTTAATCTATTTTCAGTGAGAACTGAGTTCCTATTGTGAATATCAGCAGAGAAATAAAGTAATCTCTGCTCCGGCACTTAGATCACAGCCCAGCAGGCAGAGTGTGGCTCCTGTGAGAGCTGAGGAGCAGTCGCATAGAATATTAGATATTAATATCCTTTGGACACTCAACATCCTGCTTCCTAGCAACTAGAGCATTGAGAAGCAGCAACTGCTGCATAAAAGACACCACCAGTCAACGACAGGCAAAAAAAATGTCAGATTTGTTGTTGTTGTCATCCTGGATTGGAAAGTTTTAAAAATATCTGAATTTAAATCTATGCAGATAGCTGCTGTTTGTCACACACCTGTTCTGTTGTATACACAGGATATTAATGTCTCTCTAGCTATAGAGTATCCCTGGTGGGGACACCTGCACAGCAGGCTTAGTGACCCCATTTGGTTTTGCTAAAGATAAAACCCCAGTTGCTTTATAACTGCACACTGTACAAGTACTGAGGTAAATTATCTGGTGTTTGAGTGCATCATGAAGACACAAAACAAACAGTAATCATCTACCATGTTTTCCTGAGGTGAGTGTAACAGCCAGCCAGGCTTGTGATCCTATAGAGTTCTCAGATATCATAAAAGACTAATCCTAATGACTGATAATAATAATATCTAAAAGATGCAGCGTCTTATTCTATGACTTGAAATGAGTGAAGTTCAATCAGAGGAAACTTAACACTTAAAATTCACTATTATTACTAATGCTGAAGACTAACTACTAAATTATCTGCAGGATATTTCAATGTTCTTGGTCCTAAATGCAGGTTTATGAAATTAGATTTTTAGCCATGCATGTGGCAGGGCACTATAATGACAATCTGTTGGTCCAGACTGAAATATCTCAACGACTATAGCCGTAACATTTTGTACAGACATTTGTGGTTCCCAGAGGATACGTCCCAATGTCTTTGGTGATCCTTGACCTTTGCTCTAGCATAATGTTGAAACTTTTTGTGCTTTTGAGTGAACAAGGTTAGTTTTATAACTTTAAACCTTTATTTATCTGTAAAACTACTAAAACATCTATCAGCTGTACTTTGCATTTAGTTCTAATTAGCAGATGTTGAACTAAGGTGTGAATAAATGCTAAACATGTTAGCATTGTCATTGTGAACATGCTACAAAAAGCGTGTTGAAATTAGAATTTAACTCAAAGCACCACTGAGCCTCCCAGAGCCCACTAGCTTAGCTGAAGGCTTTTGTTTACCGCAATGTTGTGTTGTCTAGAAAACAACATTAATAGACAATTTGTCTTCTTAAGCACGATGAGCTTGTTTCAGATAATACACGCTGGGATCACAGTTGTTAACGTGTTTCTGTGTGAAGGATTCTGATTGAATTTACAGCAGGGTGGCTGGATCACTCCCAAAATCTGTACTCACATCTACAGTAAATTTTACCGTACAGAAAAAAAGTATGAAAAAAAACTTTAAACAAAGAAAACAGGATTAGATCATTTTCATATATGTAATTTGTCAAGACTCTTTAACCCAAAACAAACAACAACAACAAAAAAACAAACAAAAAACAAACAAACAAACAAACAAACAAAAAAAAACAGTTGTACACAATGTTAACATGTTTACAGCTTTTATTTATGCCACCAGCACACAGCACAAACTGCATGAAGGCTATAACTGGGATTGACCAGTTCCTAAGATATGTTTTCCATTATGTGCCTGTAAACCATTTATATGTGAGGCTGTGTTTTCTATGATACCCATTTTCTACCCCGTCTTTTTCAGCCCATATTATTTTCCAGTTCAACCTCACGGGGGAATCACACAGCCTCATCACAGTACTCCAGTGACTCTAATAGCTGTGCCAGCTGGAGGAAACAGAAGATACGTCACATAAAATGGCAGGGCATTGGATTAGCTGGCTATTTCTGTACCTTGTTGATCAGAGAAACATGTATTGTATATACCAGAGTATTTCCAACAGACCAGGGGAGAACGGAGGTAGGACAGAAAATCAAATGTAGGCTATGTAAGAATACAATACAAATGAAATCTACTAGGTTAACTGGAATCCTTTAAAGCAAGGTTAAATATCTTACACTGAAACCAAGTTTTCAACATAGCCTGCAGTTTGAAAATCATCTACCAGGTTTGTCCTAAATTGCTTTAAAACACAGATTTTTGTAAATAACATGTTGAGAAGAAAAACAATGCAAAAAATGTGTTACAAAGCAACAGGCTAAAATGATTAAGTAAATTACAACATGCTTTGGCACAGCTTTGTAAACCAGCTGCTATTATTAAACAGCAGGTCCTATAGAGTTGACAGTGAGTGACTCCTATAGATATTTTAAGTACATAATGATCATGAGTTGAAGAAGTGTTGCAACAAATAGATAGATAGATATATGATATCCTTAAATTGTCAATCTTAATTGATATCATACGATAATCGATAATGGTGTATACTAATATTGCATTTGTCCTTTCTTTACAGGAAACTACATTCGTGCCTCACCTTTTAGCTTTGGACGGAGTGGTGCACTTTCCGTGAGCCTGGTCAGTTTTGTATGAACCGGGCTACTTGTGTGAACCCACGTGGCTGTGCCCCACTGAGGCATGAATGTGGGAAGGGCCCACCAACACAACTTCCTGTCCTGCGACGAAGAAGGCCTGAGACTAAGTACCATGCCTGCTGTGGGCAGCTTCGGCAATGGCAAGATTCACACAAGACGCAAGTACCGCAGCCGGTTTGTCAGCAAGGCTGGCCAATGCAACGTCAATTTCTCAAACATGGATGAGAAGTCACAGCGGTACATGTCTGACATTTTCACAACTTGTGTGGACATCCGCTGGCGATACATGTTCTTGCTATTTAGCCTGGTGTTTGTGGTGTCCTGGCTAACATTCGGCCTGGCGTTCTGGGTCATTGCCCTCCTACATGGTGACATGGACCATCCTGCAGGGGACGACAACTTTGTTCCTTGTGTCACGCAGGTCAACACCTTTGTGGCAGCTTTCTTGTTCTCTATTGAGACCCAGACAACCATTGGGTATGGAGCTCGTTGTGTGACAGAGGAATGTCCGGCTGCTGTCTTCATGGTGGTGTTTCAGTCCATCATGGGCTGCATCATCGATGCCTTCATGATTGGTGCCATCATGGCCAAGATGGCACGGCCCAAAAAGCGTGCAGAGACTCTACTGTTCAGCCACAACGCAGTCATTGCTTTGCGTGATGGGAAACTGTGCCTCATGTTCAGGGTTGCCAATCTAAGAAAGAGCCACATCGTGGAAGCTCATGTGCGAGCTCAGCTCGTCAAGCCCCGCTTCACAGAGGAAGGCGAATATATCCCCCTGGATCAGATTGACATGAACGTAGGCTATGACAAAGGTACAGACCGTCTGTTTCTGGTTGCACCCCTTACTGTCATACATGAAATTGATGAAGAAAGTCCACTGTTTGGTATTAGTAAGCAAGATCTTGAAACATCTGAGTTTGAGATAGTCATTATACTTGAAGGGTTGGTGGAGGCCACAGCAATGACGACGCAAGCACGCAGCTCTTACCTGCCCTCAGAGATCTTGTGGGGTCACCGCTTTGAGCCCGTCATCTTTGAGGAGAAAAGCCAGTACAGGATAGATTACGCCTACTTTCACAAAACATTTGAAGTACCATCCACCCCAAGGTGCAGTGCCAAGGACATGGAGGAGAGAAAATTCCCAACATCTGGTGCCAACTCTTTCTGCTATGAGAACGAGCTGGCCTTCATCAGCAGGGATGAGGAGGAGGACAAGGAAGATCAGGAGAAAGACAGGGAGTGTGCACCAGAGCTAGTGAATGAGCAGACGACTCCTGAAAGTGATCAAAAGTCCTCTCGTAGAGAATCAGTGATGTAAACTCTGGTTGCTGCTTGTTGTGTGCAACGCAAGCATCACGTAGAGACCTATGACTGTCATCTTTCTGACATGAGGCTACCGCAAGACATTTCTGCTGCAGGTGGAGAAACATTTCTAATCTCTATCACACAAGCAAGGAAGAAACTTAATCACATTTCTCATTGGAATAACTGTTTTGCTTCCCTGAGATGGTTCCTGAGCTTTATCAAATTTAAACAAAACTGTCATGTATCAATTTGCAGATACCCCTAGTAGTAAAGTGCATGACAATAGTATAGTTTTGTATTAATATTTTGAGAAATGTTTCATAGTTTCAGTGAGACTATCTGTAGATTCACAGTCCTCAAATATATGAATTGCAACTGAGTGTGGAGTGAAATTGACAATTTGCAACAATAACGTTTAGGAAACTCTCCAGACTCATTTTGATAAAAGAAAAAGTCATTCATCTTAATGCTATAACTTAAATATTCTATATTATACAATGTCAGTTGATGACTTAATTAGTTGTCTTATATACAACTGATACATAGTATGGACTGCATGTAACTATGGGAGACACATGACAAAGTAGAGTTATAAACATTTCCATCACAAAAAGGGCAAATAAATTTAATGGTGCATCATATGACATTAACAGGGAAAAATACTCATCTATGTCTTAATATTTCAGCCAGTGAAACAATGCCATGAGTTTCCATTCACCTGTTTTTATTTGTACATAAAAACAGCTCGGTGAGAACAAGGAAAAATGTTAGAAAATTAGAAAAAAGTCCTACCCTTGGCTGAGGTGGTAACACAAAGCAAAAAATGCATGACGTACACGAAACATGTCACTTCAGTGTTCATTGATGGTTCCACTCCACAGAGGATATTAAAAATAGTAACAGGTCTATGTGGAGAGACGAGGAGACTGATCATCCATTCATTCATTCATTCATATATGCCATATTTACATCATATCTTTATTGTTTTCCACCTTCTGAGGTTTGACTGGCACTCTTTGAATTACGACATCTTGTACCCTCTTCTTTCGGATCCTGACTGGAGAATTAGTACCAACAGCTGTTTACATGAGTGGTTTAACTTCCACTACACATACAGTCGGTGTCTTGTCATAGCTGGAGGGTGTTCTTAACTCATATTAATGTCAACAAGGAGTCCTTGCTGATATTTAGCAAAGAAGACCATTAGCTTATGTTTGGACAGTGCTATGTAAATCACACAGGTGAGAACTACAGGTCCTACTCACGTGTTCCTCCTGCGGTCCAGCCTTTTTAGTTTTGTAGCTGCAAAAGAAGTGCGCGACTTAAATCCTCTTTTTAAATTTAGAGGAAGACAATTTAAAACATGAATAGGCGAGCTAAAGTGATACAGATTTTTACCTTACCATGTTTATGTTAGTAGCAGTTGTAAAAGTTGCAAGGAAAGATAATTATTTAGCAAAATTTAGACTAAACATGGTGAGATAGTTAACTGTGGAAGATTAATCCAACATCCATGGCCCATCTGAAACAATATAACAGTTTAAATACAACAAACTTAACATTAATGTTGTAGGTGCAGACTACACACAAGCATATTTTGATGTTAATTTGACGTACAGAAAGCCGCACAGCATGTTAACAAATGGATGTGACATTTTGTGGGTGTTCCCATAAATAGAAATAAATATATGTATTTGCCTTACATTTAATTGAACTCTAAGCCCTCTTGGTTACTTTTGCCATGTTGTCAAACGGTCAAGGCTAATTAAGCTAATATTAGCTTCATGAGTTGGTTGCAAAGGCCATCTTCAGCTAACTTTTTAAAGTTTGAACTCTTTTTAAACTAAACAAATATCCTTAATATGCACTTGTGGCTACATCATGAAAGGCTAAAGCTAACAGTCCCAGGTAAAAGGTGTCATGATCCATGTAGAAAACCTGGAAATAAACGATTGTTCTTGTATTGCGGTACAGAGATAGATAGCTTAGCTTACATACTAGCAAACAAAAGGTTAGATTTATGCTTATGTCTAAATAGTACTGTGTGTTTAAAACTGCTAGATAAAATGCTTTTAGCATTAGGGCTAACAGCCCTGTCTCAATAATACTGGCTGGGTTTCTAGAGGTGTAACCCAAAGCCGACTCCAATAAACAGCAGGACAGAGCTGCTAATATTAGCCTACACTCTAATGGTAGTATCCAGGACCGGTTTCCACATAGTGAGGAAATATTACACAGTGGACGTGTTAGTCATGAATAAGGCTGTCACATAAATGTAACGTAACCCCACACAAAATAATAATAATGAATATGACAGGCTAATGTTTGTAGAGCTGACAAAACACTGGTTAATTCATTCCTACATTACACACTTGGTATTTTTAATTTTGGAGAGGGTAAAAATCCCAACCACCCTCCACAGTCTTTCAATACAGAATATGTACTGAACATGTCTACATGCCTAGTTACATATGCTAAGCTATGATTGCACAATTACTAGTGAGAACTGAAGTTTAGCAAATGGTTCATTGAAATTAATTTGTCAATTCTTCCCAGATACAGTTGTATACTATATATTTTACAGATGTCAGATGACTTTTCATCTTTATACATGTGCTGCTGCCATCATCGTGACCCGTGTGAACTTAATTTAGACAGAAAAATATGAAAATCAGCCCTTTCTGTACTTACACTTTCTTTCTGTAAGTTATAAAAAGTGAGAACAGAAGGATCTAACTAACTCATCACATATTGGTTATCAAAGATTTGACACAATTTTGTAAGGCTCGCACAGGCAATAAAGTAGACTTAAAGTCATCTGAAATTAAACCCTGTCACATGCCTGGCCCATGTGATACAGTGTGGAGTAATACTGCAACACATTAAAACGCTAAAATAAAAAACAAGAAATATTGCCCAAAGGGAAGCCCTGGAACACAACATGAAATACAGCACTGAGAATATCTCTTCAAGCACTCTAATGTCAACAACAGCCAACACATTAAAGACTACATTAACCACAGTAAATATTCAGAGTTTCTTACATTCGTGTCATGTAATCACTCATGCAAAATAGATAAATGTTTTGACAAGCTCTAATTTAGATTTAGATTGATTATAGTATCATCATAATGTTATAATAGATATATCAGGCAATACATTTAGCTCACAATCTCACGAAAGTATGCAATGAATACACACAGTATATATATCTATATATCTATATCTTTAAAGTAAAAATAAAGTATAATAATGTGAAAAACAGCAGCCCAGCAGGCAATCAACAAACATTAATCAACTTTGAGGGAAAACAACAAGCGTCCTAGTTTTACACTGGCCTGCTCATGTCGTCTTAAAATGACCAAATGTGTCCAAATAAACCTTTGATAGATGCTTTTTATATATTACTTTGGTTCTACTGTTGAATCCATTGAGTCATATAACAGTTTATATTGTTTTTCTCTGTTCCAGTGGCATCCGTCTTTCTTTTATTATTAATAGGACATGTGACAAAGATATTAGGTCAGACTGTGTACCACAGTTTCACTTTTCCCAGATGAGATGAATTAGTCTTCCCTCCACATTTCTCAAACTAAAAGCTCCATGTGGGATAACTTATACACATGACTGCCATTTCAGCAAAATTCAACACATTTGTATTTATATCTTGCTGACGTGTGCTGAAAATACCACAATAAGCTTGCTCTAGAAAACAAATGGTGGTTCCGCTGCCATTTGAGCCAAGAGCAGGGCCGAGGACTTCCTGCATGTATAGTAAGAGGGAAGAACTAATTTGTACATGTCATTATTGTAAATAAATGTATTTATTTTTTGGTTTCGTGATCTTTCTGGCTGAATAGACACTAAGTATTATTTAAAAAAAAAAAAATCATATGTTTCTTGTGCAAAGCAGGAAACCAGAAATACTCTCTTTGCTTGATGGACTGAAATAATGTCTACTGACCTCTTCTTGTCTTCCACTAAATGCATTTGAAGCAATCGTCACTCTGAGTTGCACCTTGTTATCTCACAGGATTTAAGTTTGTTGTGTGAAACAACAATTATGAATTGACAGACAAATAAAACAATTCTCCTGTTGATAACCACAATAAAATATATCTCACAAAGCCAACAGTTTTCTTTTTCCTTCATGGTGGACAGATAAGTACAGGGATAATTTCACAGTAAGCACTCGCTGAATGGATCTGTTGTCCAGTTATGATGAATACGTGCAGCCGGGAGGGAAAGACGGAGCAAACTCTTTGATAGAGATGGAGGAATGGTCTGTAATTTATGGCTGTGATTTGGTGAGATGGTATCTGGTGTGTGTGTGTAGGGGGTCAGAGGTTTTTTCTTTCACTCTTATGCAATCGATCAGGCATGTCTTTGCATATGTACAGACAAGACCTGGCAGTGCTGCTTGATTTCACTGCCCTGTAACCTTGAACACTGGAAAAAAGATCACACACACACACACACAAGAACACACACGTAGACACAAACAAACAGAAACGTAACGGTTAACTTGGACAAAATCTGTGTGGGCTTCTGCTACATGACACTATCAGCTGACAGTTTTAGCTTATTTAAAAACACCTGAACAGTTACTGATGCTGTTATTATTTTTTACAAGACAATTAAACTTTCCACTGATGGGAAATGGTTATAGTTTATGGAATATCTATACGTTGAATATCAATCTATCTATGTATTGGTATCTGCTACCCAGATATGTTTTTATTCAATTACTGTTTAATATGACCCATCAGCTAAAGAGTGGGTGTGTTAGATATAAATTATAAATGTTATCTTGGCAACAAGAAGTCACATCACAGTGACATTTGACAGATTCAACTTACCCTTTCATGCATTTAACTTATTTTGGTGCCGAATGAATGTATAATTTCTAACTGTGTCCTCTGAGACGTGTTGTGTGATGGAAAGAGCACTGAGAATAAACTGGGATGCTTCTCACCCACTCGGCAGTGTTGGAGGATGAGAAGCCGCGGAGGGGTCAGTCTTCCAACATGAAGAGTGGGCTGTTGAAAGGCAAATTCAGGCTTAATTGCAGCAGCTCTATTCTTTGCTGGTTTGTCTCAGCTGCCAGAAGGAGGTGGAGGGTGGAAAAAAAGTAACATGATACAACAGCTGCGCTTCCTTTCCCAAAGCCATAAGTCCAGACATTTTAGACAATAGTCAATCCTGAGGCTATATCAAACTTTTTAATATACTATTCACTACTTTATGCTACTGCTGGATGAAACATATGGACTCACCAAAAATTAACCACAAAAGCCCCAAAGCATTCTTTATCAACAGGCTGATTGCTGTCTTTGTAATAAACAATACAGAATAAAAGCTGTAGATGAAAATTCTACATGCTGCTGTGGATATTAATTGTCATGGATCTGCTAAAAAAATCACTTTGGTGCCTCTATGTTGAAAAGGATTTATAGTTTGATGTGTTTCTTATGGGAACGTACCACCCACCGCCTAGAGTTTTTTTGTTCAGAATCAGTCAGCATTGTTGGGAAATGGGCGTCCATGTTGAATTAGCTGGAAATAACCCTTAAATCTCATCATCCTTGGCCTGAGGGCGTGACATGTCATCAGGACAGAACAAGTCAAGGAAACCAGTGTTAGCGTCGTCTTCATATTAGATTGCAGTTTCCCGTTCCATTCACAGAATAGTGTTGTTCTTTTAAAGGGTGTGGGCAGCTTAGAGGTTAGAGGAATGAACCTGTGAGTGGAAGATCGCTGGTTGGAAAAACCCGCCCTGACTGGGAAAATCTGATAGAGGAAACTAGTTTTAGAAATCAGGGTGGTTTATATTGTAATTTAAACTACTGTCTAACTGCCCCAAGAGAAGCTGAGCAAAGGAGACTGTGTGAATATGTAATAAACTTATATTCAACGTGAAGTTTTCTCTGGCTATACTTTATTTTAACAAAATGATTTAAGCGGTATATAAAATATTTACTATAAAGATGTATTAAATGCTTATTTTCATGTACAACTCATTCACAGGCATATTATTAACAAAGTGAATAAATATAATAAATAATTAAATACTTCACAGTTCGTAATACTAACTTTTTATATCACTATATTTTGGGGTGGGAAAAAAGTGCAATCTTTTCAATTTTGAGGTATTTCTACTTGATTATTTGTTCACAGGGAATAAATAATATTTTTACTACATTTATCTGACTGCTCCACTTTCTAGTTACTTGTATAATTAATATATATTACACTTATGAAACACAATTAATGTGTTTTTCCCAGCTACAACACAACACTACTTCTTAAGCAACGATGAATTAGTCATAACAATCTAATAATGACATTTATAATAATTTAGTGCTCAAACTGTTCTCTGCATCTTTGTTCACGATACTTTAAGTACAGTCAGGTAAAGGATATTAATACTTCTTCCACCACTGATGATTTTGTTGCTAATCATTCATTATCTCTTGGAGTTGCTTCACAGAAGTATTTGTAGTTGTTGATGTCTATATTAACATTTATTAACAAAAAGTTCTTACAGCTGCTTCCGACTACGTTATAGTGTTATAAAACAGTCATTGCTTAGATACTATATATTTCATCCTGACGTGTCTACAGACTGAGGTTGTTGTCAACATGAACAACATGCTAACAGAGCACAAATGTCTCCTGAAGCACCGTCTGACGTGATTCAGCAATCATAAGTCACAGGTGAATGCTGGTTTGAATTACATTTAGTGTATCAGCACTCTTCGGAGACAGTTGAAACCAGTATCACAGACCACCAGTACATACTAGTGTTTACTCTCTGATCATCTGTCTCTTAAAAGATATTCTGCTTATGGAGACATTCATGCTCCAGCTGAGCACATCACTCAGTAGTATTTGCTGCTCCAGCCTCGGCTCCTGCAGACATACAGTATTTGATTACAGCAACAAGATGATTGGATTACAGGAGGTACAGACTCAAATGGTTACAGCAACACAGCAACTGGAGAACTTCCGGCTGGGGATGAACAAACCAGAGAGGACGCTAACTATTTAGTGTGCAAAACCAGCAGGTCACCCTGGATTATCACACTGAAATGATCTGTTAAAGGTCACTGTGTTCAAAACTATTGAGACTACTGAGACTTAACCAAAGCCATCCAACAGAGGGCTTTGGATAAGTCTCAATAATTGTGTAGTACTTGGTGCAGTTTTTTATTACGTCTAAACATTTTAGTAGAGAATCTGACCAAACAGACAACTCAAACTTTTAATCCATCAGCTCTCAGGATAGTGGACCATCAAGGGCATATATAACCTAGAAACTATTGGACTTTGTAATCATAGATATATTAAAAATATATAACCACCAAGTTTAGAATGAGTAACTAGTTTTATTGGACTAAATGTTCAAATAATCTCACCAACAGACTTTTTAAATTCTGTTCATTATGATTATCATTTTGTGATCAGAGCTTTGAACCTACAAACAGATTCTTGAAACACCTCTTTGCTGCCCTCATGTGGTGTAACAGCCATCCATTTTCCATAACCACATTCTTATCAGGGTTGCAGGGGGCTGCAGCCAATCCCAGCTGGCAATGGGTGGGAGTTCGAACCAGGAACCACTGTACCACTCATTTCTTTGTAACATGCAGCATGAGTCCTTTAGCATTATTTATACATTGCAAGAATTTTTGTGTATATTTTTTGAAAACCATCTGGCTAGAGATAGCTAATACCACAAAACAAAGGACGTTTTTTTATATTAAATACATTTTATTACATAAATGACAGAATTTTAACAGCCTGGTCTTTAAACACAAAGACGTGTTAAACATTACAGGTATTTTGGTTGGGCGGATCTGCACAACAGAGCCATGCTTTACTTTGAGTTCTCTAATGTTTTATGTTTGTGCATGGGTTCATTTACTGTATGTTTATTTCTATAATCATTTGATGTGACCAGACACAGACACCCACCCACCCACCGATCCTCCCTCCCTCCCTGACCCCCCCACAGTGCACCATTCCCTCAGCTGAGCCCTCTCTGCAGTTTCCCTTCAGTTTCCCCAGTTGTGCTGGTCTTCCTCTGTAACTGTCAAGATGTCTGTGACCAGGCCGGTGCCGATGGTTCTGTTTCCATCTCTCAGAGTGAACCTCTGGCCTTTTTCCAGAACCATCGGCTGGCGCAGTGTGAGTGTCAAGGAGGTGTCCTCCCCTGGCATCACCATTTCCTGAAAGAAGACAAGAAGAGGAGAGTCGTCACAGTCCTCTGAAATCCTGTTGTTGTTGTTCTACGTCTTTTATAAATGTAAAAAGTGTAAAAGGACTTAAAAGTAGCAGTTTATGTTGGAGATTTTAACTTTGTAAACTGGTCTATGCCAACAGCATATCCACACCGGAACAAACCCGGAAAATCAGAAACCACTGTAGTGTAATAAAATACAGTCCTGCATTAAATACTACCTTTTAAATTAAAAACATACCATCCCTATAACCTCATAATTCTCTCAACTTGCACATGCCAAAGGGCAGCATTGCTTCAAATGTCAAAAACATAAAAACGCATGTATTGCAGGAGTCATTTTTCAGATCACTATAGAAATAATAACTTAACAGAGGCTCTTACAGATCAGACCTGAAACATCATGAAGTTACATAAATTAACAGTAGCTACATGCACTAGCTGGGTGAATTGAAACCATCTGACACACACACACCTTCTCAGCAGGCAGAGTGATTCTGCAGGCCATGTCCCAGGTCAGAGAGAACATGACAGGCATGAAGTTGGTCACAAATGGTTTGTGTCTGCCTCCCTCCTCCTTACTCAGAACATACACCTGTAATAAAGGAAGCACAAATGTGTTCACAAACAAACATATTGGTGTTTTGGATAACAGTTAAAAAACTAGACTAAAAAAAACACACACACACACGAATAAATAATTCACATAACCATAATCTGTTTTAGCTCACATCCTCACTCTAAAACTATTCTTGCTCTGTTAGTAGATAAACACTGTGAGCGAGTGAATGACCTCAGAGTCAGTATTGAGGAATCTGGCTCGTCTCCCAGTTTGACTTTAAAACTGCTCTTTGCACATTACAGCTGGTGGGTTATATATATAGTCGTGTAACAGATGTGACTGTTAAAAATGTAGATTCATTGATTGCTCAAAAATCTTACAAATTCATCAACAACAACAGTTTGCAGCTTTGTGCTCTCTGACCTGAGCCTGGACTTTCTGGTGAGGCTTGATGGATCCCGGTTTGCACATCACCATCCCTCTCCTCACATCCTCCCTCTTCAGTCCTCGGACCAGAGCGCCCAGGTTATCTCCTGCCTCTGCCCGATCCAGAGACTTGTGGAACATCTCAATACCTGAGCACAAAAGGACGGACAGCAAGGTGAACTTCCTGTGTATACACCAATACTCATACAGACTGACATAACCTTGGACTCATCAGTATCGGACCTGTTCTCAGATATTGATCATCTAATCACATAAAGTGCACTAATTTGCATAATCAAAACATTCAGTGAGCCCTTGTACCGCGCATTGAAGCATCTGCAACATTTCTCCACCCATTTATTCAGATTTTTCCTTGTAATTTGTCATTTGCCTTCTGTATATTTGTCATTTGTAAAAAGCACAGCAGCTCCTCCTTTGAATGTCTATTGCTTTTTGCTTTCACTCACCTGTAACGACGGACTTGAAGACGCGATTGTGGCCAACAAACTCACTGTCATCTCCTTTCTTGATGATACCCCTCTCCAAAGTGCCTGTCACCACCGTACCTCTGCCTGAAAGATACAAGTGATCAAATTTAGCAAGCAATAATAAAATAAAATAGCAACAATATTCCTCCTTGATTGGATTAACTTTATAGTTCAGTGTTGATGTGTGCAGGCTGCACTTCTTGTCGTTTTTTTTAATTTTTTTTTTTTTTACATACCTGGGATGGAATAAACCCCTTCAACGGGCAGGAGGAAAGGTTTATCCATATCTCTTTTGGGCAGAGGAACGTAAGAATCAACAATCTCCAGCAGTTTCATCACTGCATTCAGACCGAGGTCAGGGTCTCTGTTCTGAGATGCAGAAAAGAAAAGATATCTCACATTAGAAACTCAAAATCTGCAGTCAGTCACTTGTCATAAATGATGGAGCCATGTTTGGGCTCATGATTTTGTTGAGTGGATAATTATTTTCTAATAAAGCTAAGTAGCTGACAATATCATCTAAATAAGACAAATGACTGCCAGCGTTCGCCTCACCTCCAGGGCGCAGAGGGCTGAGCCTATCACAACAGGTGTGTTCTCGCCATCATAGCCGAACTCTGTGAGCAGCTCGCGGATCTCGATCTCCACCAGCTCCAGCATCTCTTTGTCCTCCACGGCGTCGGCCTTGTTGATGAACACCACCACGTGCTCGACACCAATCTGCCTGGCCAACAGGAGGTGCTCTCGTGTCTGAGGCATCTGACCATCAGTGGCCGCCACCACCAGGATGCAGCCGTCCATCTGAGCTGTGCCTGTGATCATGTTCTGAAAGAGATCAGAGTAACCTAGTGAACGTATGAAGCAAATAAAAAAGCTTGTATCATGATGAGAACTCTTTTGGCCAGGTTGGTTGCAGGTGCTTAGTGGAAGCAAAGCTGATTACCTTGACGTAGTCAGCATGACCAGGACAGTCCGTGTGAGCATAATGTCTGTTGGCTGTGGTGTATTCTACATGAGAGGCGTTGATGGTGATTCCTCTGGCCTTCTCCTCAGGGGCATTGTCAATGTCTTCATACTTCTTATAGTTAGCACCACCAGCGTCAGAGAGCACTGAGGATACAAAAACACATCAAGGTCAAAGTCTTGACTTTGGTCTTGGCCAATTCAGTCTCAAAATCGAATTAAATAATTCAATGTGTTGGGTTTATGGTCGTCTTGGCTACAGTAAGCATTAGAGAGAGAGGATTTCAGTGATTCTACCTTTCGTGATGGCTGCAGTCAGGGTTGTCTTGCCGTGATCAACATGGCCAATGGTTCCGATGTTTACATGGGGCTTGTCTCTGCTGTAGGTCTTCTTAGCCTCTGCAGCAAAGGTCCGCCGACTCAGAGGCACAGCACACTACAAGATGAAGACAAACCGAAAAAGAATCATGAAATACAGTTATGTACAAATGCATGATAAACAACCTGTGGGCTGCAGTCTGTGGGCACTCTCACCAATTTGAAGGAGCTGTGCAGGAGGCTCGGCGAAGTGAGCTGGAGGGCTGTGAAGAAATCAAAATGGGAGAATTACAAACAGTTACACTTAGCGATCATCTGATCAGTCAATCAATTCGTCATATAGTTTCATTACCATGTGTTCCAGTATAATGTTTCTTATCAAAATAAAAGCACAGATAGTTTCTGAAGATATTTCAGATCCATGACATTTAAACTCTCTGCAAAACATATTTGTATCACACTTCATCCACTCAAACTGACAGTGAATGTACATTTTGTTGTTGCCTTCATGTGTTTCAATCAGTGCAAGCATGCATTGATGGTGATAAGATGTCTCCCACACTATATTAGCACTAATATTGGCACTAGTAGAGTGCCTCACTCGTCTTTGCATCGGTTCAATCGAGATATTAAACATGTAGGTGTCTAATAAGCAACAGGGGAAAGCATCATGTTATTAGAATAGCAGTCATCAGCTGTAATATTAGCATATCTGGATGCTAGTTCCAGCTTAAGCTCTGACATGAAGCTAACAGATCCATCTTGAATGAGAAAGAAAGACTCGGCTGTGTCATTCTCCTTCAAATAAGACGCTATTAGTTAAATATATAGTCTGCTTTGGTCATTATCTATCTGTTTATAACATTAACAAGTTTTAATCATCATTCATTAGTCTGTCCTCATTACCGGCTAGCTGTATCGTAGGCTAACATTAATGGTAACGTGACCTTGTTCTGTTCCTGGGAGAGACAGCATCATCTCCTTTCATATTTCTACAGTTATAAACAACATGTTCTGCTGTGCAGAGCAAACCAGAGTGTTATGGCGTCACAAACTGTCCGATATGCACAAAAGTGACATGATACAAGAAAATTGAACGTTTTTACCGGAGAAACATGCACGCAGTCCCACAAGCGCCGCCATCTTGGATGGTTGGACGAGCCAAAGATTGGTAACAAAATCAAGATAATATCCGGACACTTTTACTGCTGTCACTACGAGCAGGAAGCTACAATAGCGATTTATGACAGGGGTATAGGTTAGGTATAAAAAATACTACTACTGGTGATTATACATGTCAAGTAATTATTTATTAATAAGAAAAAGCGCCAAACTGCAGGTTTTTAAACGAAGTAATTCGTTTTTGGTTTTTGAACTTACCTGTTAATTTGAGGGGGGGAATGTTTGTACATATTTAGTCATATTTAAATATGTATTACACACAGACACACACGTGCATCTCTTTATATACGTTACGAATATAACGTCTACATTACATAAATATATTGCAATATTTATTTCATATTCGACACGTTAGTCCTGATACGGTGCCTATCTCACTTTTATTAATACTCTCTGAACGTCGCGCGTACAAACGTTACTGATTTACCTTAAATACACTAATATGGTTGCGTTTGCTGCGGTATTTTAAACACCAAGGTCGTATTGATGTTAGATTTAATACATTATGATTTTAAAGTGATGAATTAACGAAGATAAGTCAATGAAAGGCTGAAATAACTTCGAGGTGAGAACAGAGTAAGGAAAAATATTTTGCTTGCCAATTTGGTTTAGGTTTTACGGTAAAGCATGGCGACCTCCTTGCCCACTCGTGAGATCAGCTAGCTAGAATGTTCTAGCAAGTTCATGTTTCTGTGTCTATAACGAGCTATAAGAGACACCGTGTCCATTCATTCAACTCTGTTTAGAGGCTCTACAAGGTAAGAACAAACTTATAACTTATAAACGAATATTGTCACCGAGATTTAATGTTACCAGTAGCTAAATTAAAGCCTGTAGCCAGCTGTGTTAAACTCCGTGTTTGTCTATTTTCTTGTTATTTAGCATGTGATGTGTCTTAAACCAATGAGCTGTTGCTACTTAACTGCAGTGACTGTGGTCTTCAGACTAAAATCAAGTGTGTCAAGATTAAATCCGCCTGTTCTGTGTGCTTTCTCTGTTGTTTGGGGTTCATATCCTCAGGTCCCGTCCAGTGCTACTGCACATCATGTCTGAAATCAAGTTGTGTTGTTGATATTTCTCTTCAGTTTTTCACATCATGGCAGAAAACCGTCAGAACAGGAGATATCCCCAGAACCTCCAGGGGGTCCTCCAGCTCGCTATGGATGCTGGGTCAGCCGCAGAGGGACCTGCCCCTGTTGAACCCATGTCAGAGGAGGTATACATTTCAAATCTGAGAAGGCTTCAGGCAGATACCTTTACAGATAAACACACTTTGTTGGGTCTATACTCTTCTAGTTCATCTCAGTTAGTCTCCAAAGGATCTAAGAGACAACATGTGCTGTGTCCACATGGGCTCAGTCCAAGTACTCTTTGGTCTATATTCATTTTTGTGAGTGTGTTTGTTTTGAAAGGACAGTCCATTTTAGTGACACTCTCTTCAGGGTTGAGTATAAATCTTCATTTGGACCCATGAAACATCTTTGTTGCAGAGGAAAACATGGCTGAGGGAAGCTCTTGCAGAAGTTGCCAAAGGACAGATGGATGAAGTGGAACAGATGAAGCAATGCTTGGCTGTCTTGCGCAAAGAGGGAACGAGCGAAAGGGAACGAGAAGGAGAGGAAGAGATGGATGAAGAGGATGAGGATGAGCGTGAATCAGCCTTTGAGGTGCTGTCAGAGTTGTGTGAGAACCTGGACAATGCTAGAGGTATGTAATGAATGACATCATGTTCAAATCAGTCTATAGATCAGATGTTTGCTTGGACCTAGATAGCAGTTGTGGATAAAACTCTATTTGTTGGCTCTGTCCTGACTGTGTGCTCCTCCATGTCTGCTTCACAGACCTGATGATTCTTGGTGGATTGGAACTGTGCCTCTCCAAGTATCTGTGTCACGCCCAAAGTGGACTGAGGTGGCGTGCTGCCGAGCTTATAGCTTCCTGTGCTCAGAACATGCCGCAGGTGCAGGTCCACCTGCTCGGCATCGGGGCGCTGCCGAAACTGCTGCAGCTGACAGACTCAGACCCCCACCCCACCGTCAGAGTAAAAGCTCTTTATGCTGTGTCGTGTGAGTGTCAAAGAAAATGCTGTAAAAATCTGCTTTGAAAACATCTTAATTTTCAAATACAGTTGATTTGCAACTGGCTAGAATCTATGCTGTCATTTATATGATTGATTGTTTCCTGTTGTGATTTAAGGTCTGGTTCGAGAGCAGGAGGCAGGACTCCAGGCATTCTTGACCCACGATGGCTTCTCAGTGCTGATGCGTGGCATGCAGTCGGAGAACGAGAAGCTCAGAACCAAGTCTGCATTCCTTCTGCTCAACCTGCTGACGTCACATCCCGAACAGAAAGGTACAAATAAGGGAAAAAAGACAGTGCAGTGCCGTTTTGTCAGAAAGCTGGCATTCAGACCATGTTGTGATAGTGACATGTCGTTTCAATGGAAGAGTCTCTGTCTTGGTGTTTTTGGTGCAAAACAAACATTAAGTAAAAGTATAATGAAGATAAAAATCAAGTATTAAAAATATAAACTTCTCCATTCCTTCTGGCAGTGGAGGACATGTTTAACTTCTTCACAGTATTTAATTATAGAACGTTATCAGCTGGTTATGTCTGTAAACAAGCATGATAATATTTTAGTACAGCTCTCACATATCACCGTTCTTTGTGCTCTCAGGTCAGCTGGTTCACTCTAGCCTTCCTCTTGGGTTATAGCCACCATATCTATGTAAATGTATTTCAAAATGTGTGAACAGCTACAGAATGCTTTTCATTCCCAGGAGTCATTTTCACAGTTCCTATATAATCTGCACTGAACTGAGTAAAAGAGCCTTTCTGTGGTGCACACTTCTCCCAACCAGAAGTTGTAAAATTTGGTCTTTTTTTTTGGTGAATTCAAATCATTGCAGACACTGTATGTTCTGTCTTCTGGCCTCTGGGGTTTTGTGGTATTGACCATAGTTATTTTAATGGGTTTTAGATGGCTCCATTTGGGTTATTTTAAGGATAAAAGTTCTGATTTTCTTAATGTCGTTTATAACTTAATGGTATTTCTACCTGGCTTGGCCATTACACTTTTGAAAGAGATATTTAATCTCACTGAGGCTTTCCAGGCTAAATAAGGGCAAAACATCTAACCTGTTATTGGGATAGACCTGACTGAGCTGAGCCACACCAGGTCTTTTAGTTTGGATGGTAAATTAGGACATCTTGGAACCATCACTCCCTGTGTGCCCACTTTCATCTCTCTCATCTTATCCCAGTTAGGCATAAACATGACTTACATTAGTCGTGTACTGTCCTTCTCATGGGCCAAACTGAGTCTTGTTAGAAAGAGCGGTGATCATTTAATATATTCATTCTGAAACTTTCATTCATCTTCAATCTGATGTATTTCTTTTTCCTCCTTCCTGCAGGCACGGTTGTCTCCATGGGGATGGTACAGCAGCTGGTATCTGTTCTCCGCACACCACACTCACCTTTCCATGAACATGTGCTCGGCGCCCTTTGCTGGTAAGCGCCACTCTCTATTGTGCCATCTTAAAAGACTCGCAACTCACAAACCCATGGTTCACATTAATAATGACATTAACATGTTTCATTTCTGATGTTTGTTTAGTCTAGTGGAAGACTGTCCACAGGGTCTCAAAGACTGCAGGAATCCTACTCTGGGTCTGGAGGAGTTTCTCAGACAGCGTTCCAGAGAGCTCCAAGGAAAAGAAGAGAGTCAGGTAATTCCTATATCTGTGAGTCTGGTGGTAAGACTGGGTTAATTAAGTATTATTTAATATAATAATATAATACTCTGATTTAGCCTTAGGTTTAGTCCTTGTCCAGAAAACCTCTTTTAAAGTCGCACTTTTGTTTCCAACAGGAAGAACTGGACTTCTGCGAGCGTTTGAGGGTTGCTTGTTTCCGTGGGCAGCAGTCAGAAGATAATGGGATGGATCGTTGAAGTTTTATTATTCACCTTGTTTACTCTCAGTGTGCAAAGATGTAACAGAACATTCGTGATCTGATTCATGGATGCTAAGTAATGTTTTTATCTGTTACAACAGATGCTGTCCATAGTTTGCATATAATCCAGGAGATGGATTTTACTGTGTAAATACCTCAAACTATATATAACTCTGTATAAAATACTTTTTCAAGTCAGCTGTTATTTTAGTCCATTGTTTTCAGCCTCAATCAAACATAGTACGTAAATTATTTTCTTTTTTCCATAATTAATATTTACATCCCAATGTCAATTTAGTTACACGTACAGCTCATTTTCAATTATGCCTGAGTTAAAGTATATTCATTTTAGTTGAATGTCTGTTAAAACATGACTCAGAATTATGGACATCATTGTTTTATTTTTTTACACCATATTTATTATTAACAAAATAGATGTAGTATTAAATTTCATGTAAACTACATGTAATGGCCAGCTCACAATAGAAAACAAAGCAACCACATGCATCATTTACAAATACACCTGGATGTCACTGATTAAAATATTTTGGCACAGATCACAGAATACAGATATTTCTGATATTGCGCTTCTCTCAATCTTGTCTTTAGACTGTGGTGTTTTTTGAAGTGTTATGACTTTAGTATGATCATTCAAATAGCAAATACAGATTGGCAACACAGTAAGATATTTTGGGTTGCAAGCTGCTCTTTTACATCATTTGAACTCAGTCAGTAGATGTCAAGTCTGACCAGTAGCAGAACTGTTCTCGTCCTGTTTATCGTCTTCTTCTCCATTTGATGGGTTTGCCAAGACTTACAACTCCAAACTCCAAGACCTACAAGAAGTCTTTATTGGCAGTTTTAGGATTTTAACCATGGTGAGGGAGATACTTCAAACTTCAGGGGTGCCACAGGGATGCTGTTTAGGACCTCTTCCATTTTCCAAAGTCGTCTTTGTTCTCTGCCTTTACATCACCGACAGCTATAAGTAACTGTGCCAAATAATATGTCACCATGATAATAATCTGACCGTACTTCATTGGTGTCACCTTGAAAACCTGCGAAGCCACTGCCATGTCAGACACCATGAAGGACAAACTTCCTAGTAGTGTTGCTGTGTGGCGAGTTCTGATGGCTAACGACCCCATTAGAGTGATTAAGGCAACGTAGACCGCCACAGCGGGAATGAGCATGTCTGAGTCTGGCGCCTTCTGCAGGAATGGATATATGTAGATGTAGAAACCTCCTCCACTCATTATCAGGATCAGATAAAATAAACGGTTCCAGGAGGAAGAGGGATATGCTGCATATCGATTGGAGACGAAGGTGAACGAGTACAGCAGATGAGCTGCAGCGAATGCACCCATTCCTGAAACGTGTGAGATGAAACGGACATGCAATAAATAAATGAGTAAAGGTCATGATAATCACACTGAAAGATTGATGTATTGTTGTATATTAAGTATATTCTCTATTAGACCTATAGAAGTGATTTCAGTGTTGACTGAAAAATTATTTGCATCTTGAAAACACTCAGTTTGTGCTTCACTAATGTACAAGGCTCTTACCATGTATGAAAAGCTCAGGCCATATCAGGCACCAGTCACCTACAGCAGAAAACACCAGTCCTCCTGCCACACCCAGAACACTCTGACCTCCATTCCAGCTCAGCACTACTGCAGCCAATAGGAGTGTTGGTGCTGATTTGACACCTGCAGCGGTGATGGACGCAGGCGAGTCAGGGGTCCACAGGTAGAAGTAGAGAGCGGCAGATAAAAAGAAAGGCATGAGAGAAAAAAGGATAGCACAGGACTGATAGAGAGGGAAGGACAGAAAGAAAGGTGGAGACACATCACAAAATTAGTTTTCAAGAGAAGGCTGAAATCATGATTTTCATGACATTTTTGTCCTTTCCACATGTAATAAGTTACACAAACAATTACTGAATACAATTACTGTACTAACAAATTCTGTACATTAAGAGTTAATGTATTTCAGGTACCATATTCCTCCTCTGCCGCCTGTCATAGGCATCTGTTTCAAGGATGTCCATCGTCTCCCAGCAGATATCTCAGTCAGATGAACCTGTCCTGTCCGTCAATTTCTATCTTCTTCTGTCTGTGTAGTTCTGCCTTTACTATCTTGGCTACCAACACATATAATCTTCAGATGTTATCCCGTCACCCTGTCTCGAATCTTTGCTGTCTCTCTCAGTCTGCTAATGAACTTTGGACCGATCCTTGCTGTCTGATTGCACTTTGATAATCAATGTTCTCCCTGTTTTGAGGTCTCATGGACAAACATGCTGACTTTTGACCTATTCAGCTAGAATATATTGGTGACATCACCACAAGGGGCAAAGTTGAACTAGTAATAAACTCATACAGTATATGACAAAGGTTGTTTTCTTATTTCACATGTAAACTTCTGCTGATTGTTGATAATTACAAATTAACTGTGGATGAAATGCCACATTGTTGGCAGTAAGTATTCCTCATCATATCATATCTTTATACAGCACAGATGATGCAAAATGAACCATTAATCTCTGTGGGAACTATGACGAGAGAAATTGTATCGAGGCTGACATCAACAAAGCAACACCAAAACAGTTTTGCAAAAGAGCAAATATTCTGCTGCTGTACAGATTTATGTGCCAGTGAATCTGTAATATGTGATATATAACACTTTTTTTGGAAGGGTTTGTGATCAAAGCATACTTTGTCGAAGAAAAAATGGACTTCACATTGCATTGTTTGACTTAATGGCTAAACTGCTTTAGGTTTAGGTTTAGGTAAGGCCACACCACTTGATACTGGAACAGAAAAGAGTGCAACAACAGAGCTATGATACAAAAGCAATATATTTGATTTATTTGATTAAAAAAGAAACACAAGTTAGACTGTACATATGCACGACAAATAAAAAAAAGTAGACGTTTATTCATGTACAGTGTGTGTAACATAAGAATCAGTTTATGTTTTTCTGTTATACAAAGTGAAGTTCTTTACAACATATTTTAATTGCACCTGAAACTGAAATTATTTAAATGGATAGAGGATGAGCCAGCATGTTTTACTTCCACACATCGAAGAACTAACAATGATTAACTATGGCCTCTCTGAGTCAAACTTTGTACTGTGCTTGCCCACATTTCCTGAAGTCGTGGGCCGGTTTTTGCGCTTTGAGTTGGGAGACACGCAGTTCTGGAGGGGTATGTGATTATCTGGTGAGTAGGGCAATAAATAGCTAAATCAGAAGTACGGTCAAAGATGAAAAGTGTGTATATGCATGTGCAGTTTGTGCATTCCAGGTGAATGTTTTGGGCTTTCTCTCAGCACGTTCGCTTTCTCGGTACAGGACATGGCAACCAGCTCTTCCTCCCAAAGGATTGGAGTTGTAGGATTCGGACATCTAGGTGTGAACTGCTGATATATCCTACATATCTTTTGCTTAAATGTATTCATCTGTATCATCTTCTATCATACAACTGCCATAATATACTGTCATGAAAGTATCCTGTGTGTGTTTCAGGGCAGTACCTGGTGGAGAGGATCCTTAAAGATGGAGCTGCTCTCGGTCTAACTCTGGCTTTTGTTTGGAACAGAAATTCTGACAAGCTCAAAGGTTTAGTTCCTGATGAGCTCATACTTGGTGATCTGTCATCCTTTGCAAACAGGTGCAAACACATACACACACACACATATGTAGAATAAACCCATGTGCAAAACATAGTATAAACATCTGATAGTATCTCTGTATTACCAACACGACCCATGACATTTTTGGTCCAAGTTTTATGGATAATAACTGTGTGTTTTACAGGCCATGTGATGTAATTGTAGAGGTGTGCCACCCACAGATAGTGAAAGAATTTGGGCTTCACTTCCTCTCTCGGTCTCATTTCATGGTGAGATTTTTTTTTGCTGTCTTTGCTTTGATTTTGTAGCTATATCTTGTTTTTATTAGTTATAGATATGTTCTCATCTGGAAAGACTGATTATATGTTAAAATGGGAAAGTTAGTGTATTTGACTGCAGTAAATGAGGTGTGCTGTTCAATTTGGACCATTCCAAGGAAAATGTATGACTTAATTTATACGTTTGTGAGGATATATGGAGAGATAAATTAGCTTTGACAAATCAGATAACATTACATTCTTTAAAGTAATAATAAAAATGGCAAATGTAAGCTGACACAAAGTTTTGACTGTTGTGCCTTTGGGTCTTCTTCTCTCAGGTGGGCTCTCCCTCTGCCCTCTCCGATCATGATCTGAACCAGAAGCTGCGTCAGGCGGCCCAGAAGTATGGTAGGACACTGTACGTCCCCAGTGGTGCATTATGGGGAGGCCAGGACATCCAGAGGCTGAATGATAGCGGGGGACTGAAGGTAACACTGCTGTAGTGCAAATGTGGTGTTAGAGCAGGGACAGGTACCAGTATGTTGGTACATACTCACCTTTATATCATTTCAGTAATATCTGTTGCCCCTTCTTGTTGATCTTCTTGCTGCAAAATGGTAAATTCATCACAGCACTTACATTATTTGTTAAAATGATGTGAGACTTCTTGCAACAGAGAGCTCAATTTGTCACTTGTACCCATAATTAAAATTAGAAGAAGAGAAAATGCCAGATAAACTTTTTAAATTTTATTTTAATACTGAGTGTCATCTGGTAATCCTTTTGCGCTCTTCTCTTGACTTGTTTTCAGGCTTTGTTTATAAGAATGTCCAAGCATCCCTCCTGCTTCCGGCTGACAGGGGACATCCTCTCTGATTGGACGGAGGGAGAGGGCCGACGTGTTTTATTCAGTGGCTCGGTGGCAGAGTTGTGCCCACTTGCTCCAAACAACGTTAACACCATGGCGGCAGCAGCAGTGGCAGCAGGAACACTTGGCTTTACTGGTGTTCGGGGAGAGCTTGTGTCTGACACAGCGTGAGGGTTTTTAAATATCTGATAGATCTGATGCAGCCTATCATATCTGCTTGAATCTCACTTTTCATCTTCTCCTCTTCACGCCCCAGGTTAAGTGACTATCATGTGGTGGAGGTGGATGTGACTGGGCCTGGTGGCTTTTCTGTACACACAGTGAGGAGGAATCCCGCCAGCCTTGGAGCTGTAACTGGCAGTGCAACATATAACTCCTTCTGGAATAGTTTACTTGGTGAGTCATGCACAGCTACTAAACACTTCCTTAAAAGATCCTGATGCATCCTGTGACACTATGACAAGAGGCCTTTAGCAAGCCGTTGCATTTTGTAAGCTTATCACATCCTTTAATGAAAAAGTGTAACCACAGCTCTGATTAAATGTTGTGAAATAAAAATGAAAACAATATTTGAGCATTTATTAATATTTCCTAAAATCTAAGAGTTCAAGTGACTATTTTTCTCTCTTTGCATGTCTTGATGTTTTGGGCATTTGTAATGACTTACAAAACATATTTAGCATTATTTCCCTCTGAAATGCATTGAAGTAGAAAGCTGCATAAAACAGAAATGCTCAAATGGAAACAATAACGTAATTAATCTATCGTAAAATAAATATTTATGTTTAGAAGTTAGAGTAAAGATTGAGTTTGTTTGTATGCAAATGAGTGATTTGTTGTTAATTCTGTATTTACCCTTTATATATATATTCTTATTACAGTTTGCAAAGGTCACGGTGGCAGAGTTTACTTGTGCTGAAGCAGACAAGAACGCTGCGGGATTAACTACAACATCACAAGAAGGCCCACTTCTAGATAAATTGGATGGTTTATAGTGGATACGTTTCATGAAAGGTGTCACTGGATCAATGTTACTTGAAAACCCAAAGACTCTTGGGTTTGTATTCTGTATATTTGTGTCCCAATAAACTGCATGCATACAAAGAAAGAAAATCCATTTATCATTTGTAATAATAGACTTACAGGTATATATATTTAAACTTTATTATAAGTTCATCTGGTGCAAGATTGTAACAAATGATACAGGAAGTTCACGCCTGGTAAAACCGTTTTTTTTTCTTCTTCTCCATAATAGACAAATAGTCATGATGTACTCCAATTCCTTTTCCAGAACTTTCTCTGATGTTTCCATCTTGGGACACAGTCCCCAATTTTTCCTCCATCTGTCTGACCTCTAGTCCTTTCACAAATAAATACTTGCCAAAACAGGGAAACTCAGAAATAACCATGCCCACACAAGCACACACACAGACAGATAAAAAGGAGTGTGAGGTTATTAATGGGTAACAGAAGGCGCTGAAGGAAAATGTTTGTGTGTTTGTGTGTGTGTGTGTATGTGTGTGTGTGTGTGTGTTCTACATTAATTTCCATCCTGGGATGTGTTGTAGTAAACAAGGCATTTGTAAGGAAGGAGAAAATGCTACCAGGTGGACAGTTATATCTGAAGCAGTGAATAGTCAGCACACTATTAAGCCAAAAAAGAATAGGTGCTCTTTGTGTGTCCTCACAGCAAACTGACACTCACATGGGCCTTTTTTTAAACCAGGAAGTGTAAAATGATGACAAGCTGGTTAAAAGGATGGCTTTGTCACTTTCCCTGCTCTGAGCCATCTTCAAATCAAGTATAAAAACCCCTCCAGAGACTCATAATAATCTTCTGTTATTTTTTTCATTGCTTTAGATCTATGTTATCCAGTGTTAGTACACTACAAAATCCAGCAATCCTGATTTGTTTTCAGTGTTGAGCTGTCATTTAGCCCTTTCTAGCTGCTGCATTTACTCCACAAAGCAAACCTCTGCTTGCACTGCTGGTGTAACTGAAACAATAACAAAACATATCAAACTGACCAATATATATTTTTTTGAAATTTCTGAGGTACGCACGAGTTGGGAAGACACTGACAGTGATGCAATTTTTCACAAAAAGCCAATAATAAATTTATCACTCGCATTCACACAACTGCACTCCTTTATAAAGTTTGTGAGTACATGGATGACTTCAACAATTGCCACAGATAAGGTTTCACTAGTGAGGTTTAGCATGTACTGTATGTGTGTATCTGCGTGACTCAGTTTTTCTCGCTCGTGACACCATTGCTATTTCCATTGGCCCCATGTGCAGCAGACTTGTTTTTGAACGGCAGGGCGTAGGGCTGGCGGATGTTCACCCGGTCCTTCTCTGCCTCCAGATCCTCGTCGTAACGTTCGTCTTCATCGTTGTCCTCTGCCTCGCTGTGGTGGGGGGAGGAGTGGCGGGACAGAGCTGGAGATGGTGGCACAGAGGCTGGTCGCGGGTAACGGAAACCTGTGGTCTGAGGAAGGAGAATCAAAGGAGGTGTAAAGAATTTACTACTATGAAAGCAGATGAAAGCTCAGTACTCCCATCCAAAAGACACACTTACTGAGGTGGGCTCCTGAAGTTCATACATGTAGGTGTCAGGGAAGGCTTTAGCCAGGGCCATATGACGGGCCGAGGTATAGTACTAGTGCAGAACACCAAAAAAACAACATTTATTCATCCTGAATTTGTCACATGAACAAAATTTGTCCTTTGGGATTTGGAGTCTCACCCTGCCGAGGTATCTCCAGTCCAGGAGTTCACTCAGACGCTCAGTCCGGTTTCTCTGGATGATCCGCTGGCGCCGGCTCTGCTTGCAGAACTGAAACAGGAAGGACGTGAGCTGGTTACACGACTCGTCCACACCCCGAAATCGCCGGTCCAGGATGTAAATACCTGCAAAAAGAAGATGACATCATGTAAAAGCAAGCATCGGTTGTCCCTGTGTATCTTTTTAAAGACAATCTTTGAGGAGAATTAAGAATTTGAAAGATAAAGTAGGAGAAACACACCATATGCTGAAGGGTCTGCTATGTGTTCCTCCATGAAACAGCCAAAGCCTGACAGGTTGGTTGAGACTGATGGAATTCCCATGACCGTGCACTCAGCTGATGGTGACCCAAACAGTAGCATTTTATTATTATATAATATACCAAACCACATTAAAACACCTTTTCAGTGCACATGAATCATACCTGGTGTGTAGCCCCAGGGCTCATAGTAAGAGGGAAAGACGCCAAGGTGGCATCCTCTTACAAACTCTTCATAATCCATCGGAAGTAGAGGAGAGGTGGATGAAAGGAACTCTGGATGGAAGATAATCTAAAGATGGGAGAAGCCATTCAGTATCAGAGCCAGATATATGAGTATGTACTACAGCAAACAGAGTGAGCAGCAACACATGCACATGGCGCAGTGTGGAAGGATAATCACTGCAGAAACTCTGGTAAAACAGGTAGAGATTTGCCAGCTGGCAACAATATGGACAAAGGTGAGTGGAAATCTTGCTAGGGTGAGTTGTATTGACAAATACCTTGACACGGTCAGCAGAGCTGTTGAAAAGGCCGATACGGCGGACACAATTAAGGATGGGGTCGCTGCTGTCCTCCAGCATGTTATGGGTGCAGATTGGAGGCTGGCACTGTCTCTGAGTCGCAAAGATGGCCCGCTTCATTATGGTGAAATCCTCTTTGTCCAGCATCTTTGACACATCTGGCAGCTGCCCACTAATGATAACAGCTTGTTTTAGACTTAAAGGCAACTTTAAATGATAAGCTTGATAAGTGTATTTTTATTAGCATGAATAAACCAACTCCAGCTTATAATACAGCTGTCATTCCACATTTTACAGATTTCTTCACGTAGACTGAAAAAGACAACTTACACTAGAAGTGACTCATAAAGTTTCTTTCCGAAACGTTCCTTCACAGTCTGAGCAGTATCCCTGTCAGGGACAAAGATAAAAAGAATACAAGTGTAACAAGACTGCTACAAACACTTTTCCAGGTTGAACTCAAAATATCTGATGGTTGGTATGGACATGTGTAGCACTTTGGTTGTCTGGCTCACAATGAGCCTCTAGGTGTCACCTTATTTAACATAACAGAAAAACTCACCAGAGCTGTTTTCTGACTGCTTGGCCCTTCAAGGTCTCCACGTTGAAGTTGTTTGTGCGAGCTGGCATGATGAAGAAAGCGATGACGGTCACGTCACTGTGATTGACCTGCAACAGAAAGACCATACATGAACATGGGGTTACGCCTATAATTAACTGTCCTCCTTATCTTCAAACAAACACAAACACTTTAATACATGCACATATCTTCAGACACAAACACACACTTACTCTCAGCAGATAGTTCAGTCTGGCTAAAGCTTCCAAAAAGATGTCGGCTCCTTTGTTGGAGAACTCATACCTTCCAGCGATGAAGAGAAACAAACACTTGTCCAGGTTGAAGTCAAGGTGCCTGAAGGTCAAACCAAACACAACGTTCATTTTATACTGTATACTTTATTCTTCACAAGTGGATTTGTCTCGTTCTTATCAGACAGAATTACTTTGATAAAAAAAAACACATAACTAGCAGGAAAACTACTTATTTAAATGTAAGTACTTAAGCTTTGACTGTGCTGTGAATGTTGTGATTTGTTTATGAGGTCTCTGTCTGACTGACCCGTAGAAGTGTCCCCTGACGAACTCCTGAATCCGATTCTTGCTCTGAGCGTGGAGGTTTTGAAACTCGTGCACGGCTGAGAACTTCTTCACGTTGAGCCCGTTAGGAGTGACAATGTCTGCACGTGACGGGAGAGATTAAGCAAACAGAGAGATAGAAATCAGTTAAACTTTAGCTAAGTCTAATTAACTGTGTAGCCAACTTTACTGCTACAGTGAAGTAAAAATATCCGAGTACAGTAAGACCTGTTTGTCTGGCCAGTGACGATAGTAGAGTAAACCGGAAGTTTCTGAATTTCACGAATCAATTGTCCTCCACACACCTGGTTTCCTCTTGAGCAGGTGCTCTGCCTCAATGGCTGTGATCTGTGACACAGTGGTGAAGACATGGGCACAGTGAGCGGCCGCCCGCTCCAAACAGTAGCGGTGGTAGATCTGTCTGTCGCCTGCTTCCTTATCCACATTGAACTGAATAGGACATAAACAGGAGAGAGAGAGTCAATGGAGTGAAAAGTCTTATCTTCGTTTTGTTTTATTACATTCCTGTGTAATAAAATATACACGCACATACATCTCCAAGCTTATTATAGAAGTCCACATTTCCAGCACACAGGTATCGTCCCAGCAGAGTGGCGTGAGTGGTGAAGATGGTTGCGACAGGCAGCTGTCTCTGTCTGCACAACACCAGACCCAGGCCGGCCAACCACTCATGGAAATGGGCTACGATGTGCGGAGGCTCCTCACACTGGGCTGCGTACTGCGATATGCAGAGAAAACAGGGTCACTATAGACTAAACACATACACAAAAACATGAATTCAAATTTGTCTGTTATATGTTTTCAAGGGTTTTGACATTTTAAGTCTTCAGATTATTAAGATATCTTTTAAAAGACCTTTTAACATTTTCAAGGACCTGCAGATGGCCTTTCTTTTTTCTGCATATAAACATGCAATATTCAACTTCTCAGTTTGACATAATGCAGCTAAAACATTTTATATTTAGCTTCATAGAAATTCTTGTCAGTTCTCTACTGTATATGGGAGCTGCTAACCTCTCCCAGGAGCCAGGCCGTCAGGAAGCCAAACAGCACAGCATCGTTGGCCTCACGGTCGAACCACGGCACACCGATGTCACAAAGCTCCCACAACTCGCTCTTCCAGGAGTCCAGAGACCAGGCGGTGAACGCAACATCAATCAGAATAACGTACGGACTGCCCTCGATAAGCCACCGCCCAAAGTAGACCTGAAGGAGTAGGAATCATGATTTTACAACACAGTAGAACAAACCACATAAAGAGTTACAGCTGCAGCAGTTCCTTTAAGTTTGTCTTGCTGAAACATAATTGCAAATCAAAGTCACTCCAAGCATCAGGCACGACTAAACTAGATGGTTTAGTTTATTGTGCCAATGCAGATCCTAAATATGTTTACGACGAAATGACGAACTAACTGTGCTGTGGTGCTGGTCTGTTGTGAGCTTAAAGGTCAGGTGACTCAAGTTAAATCAGATAGGCTTCGTTGAAAAGGCTGCACTAACCCTTTAAAATAGTACCACTACCACTCCCAACCTTGACCCATAATTCCACAGCACTCCAGAGTGACACAGCACAAAGCGTTAAAAGTATCACACACACACATGCACACACACACACACACACACACACACACACACACACACACACACACACCCCAACGGTTATCTATTTCTGGTGTGTGTCTTTCAGAGAGAGAGACAGAGAGACACTGATACAACTTCTAACCTTTACAACGAAATGTCACAAGGTTTAGAGATGTGATCAGGGACACAAGGCCAAGCAAAGAGCGAGTGGGTCAGACATAAAAGAGGGGCTAAGGATGATCTCTAACTGGGTTTTTAAGTGTACTGTCCATTCACAAATCTCACTCTATAATCACTCTAACTATGTGTAAGTCCTTGCCTGTCCTTGAAATGATGACAAATTTAACTCAGAGGCGTATGTGTTTACTTTGTACATGTGGTAGTACCTTACAACCACTGGAGTTCATCTTGTCAATGGTTCTCTTCAGTGTGGGGTTGGTGGGCTCGATCAGCTCCACCTGAGTGCGCACGTTGCTCTCTACGTAGGGACCCACGAGGAAATAGTTCTCCCCCCATTCCTCTGAGGTCAGTCGGGCTTTGGTCTGGATGACGGTGTAGATGCCTCCAACTTCACACATGCAGCAAACATGCCACACGTACGCACACAAAGTAGAGACAAAGATATAATGTGATTCAGCCTGACGTATATACTGTATGTACGGCATTATGATGATAGGTTTCTCTCTCAAATACCTCTGCAGAAAATAACCTGTGTTAATGAACAAGATTAAACATGAACCTACAAGAAAACAGAAAAAAGTACTTCTTTCTTTAAGCAGTGTTTATGTGTTCAAACCTTTTATTTTCATAAACTTTAAAAGTAAGTGTAGATGCACAAAAGACCAAACATATGCGCACACACACACACACACACACTTACCTTTGTTAGCGACCTCCCATGCGATTTCAAAAAGAACAGCATCCTCCAAATCAAACTCCTCGTCCCACTCCTCCAGTCCTGACAAGGACGTAGCGGACAGGCTGCGAGCCAGCGGCATGCTGGGTAGACACAGAACACACTTAGTTGAGATGGGAGCAACTTACAACTGTGTGAACACAATACATGATTGTCACATATTGAATGTATTTACCAAAAGACTTTTGATGTGTGAGCAATTCACACATGGGAGAGGCTTCAGAGCTTTCTGGCAGAAAGCCCTGAGGGCAAACTTCCCCATAAGTTAGAAATTCACACTTAAAAACAAGGCTTTAACATCGAAACCTGTTCTTTGTTTTTATTTATCTACAAATAAATGTAATCATTTGACATCAACTTTGCGATACAAAAACACATTTTGCATTTTTTTTTTAAATCAAGACACTCATTTCTTCACACAATACATTGTAGTCATGTTATTTGTCTGGTAACTAAAGCCTTTGGCTGTTCTTATAGGAAACTTGTGAGTAACAGGCATTCAACATACCTGTGTAGTGTGTGTGTACCTCTGTGTGTGCATAGTATTTGCTCTGCATATTATCTGAGGTGGTCAAAGGGCATGTTCTTCATACTAGTACTAGCTAACACACGAACATGTACAGTACAGTACATGTACAGTCATGCATATCATAGACAGTTCGGTTGTATACAAAAACTACACCTTTACTCTGTGAAATCTTAATAATTAAAGGAGGGGTGCATTTCCGTGTAAGTGTAAGATGCAAATTACAACTTTGTGTTCACTTCCTGCTGGCATAGATGGTGTAACGTCCTTAACAAATAGGGAAGGAAGGCACTTTCAAGAGCATATAACAAGTATAAACTTGATCCAACCGCTCACATTGTGCCATTGCACACACCAATCTATGAAATGTTGTAATCATGTGAAGCTGAGACATGAAATTGCTCAAGCACTTCACAATGTTGATGTTTTTTTAGAGTTCTCAGCAGAGATTCAGCCTGGGCTGATCTCAAAAATGTGACTGATAACAATCACACATGATAATGACTCAGTTTAATGACAGTCCATCACTGTTCAAGCCTGATAAACCAACCTGATAAGGGAGTGATGTAAATATGTTTTCAAATAAACATTCCTTTATATGCATTTACATTTGAGTTAAGTTGAACTACCTTATTACAAATCCTTAAAATTACATCTACTCTTTCTTCCTCATCCATTTATTTCCAATGGAAGTTTCAAGTTTCCATATCACACTTGAAAAACTGACTCATGACTGGCTTACAAACTCACTGTAATGTCACATCACCATGCTCATATGTACACATCTTAAACTCATATTTAACGTAAGCTCAGAGAAACTTTCCCTCCTTCAGAAGATGAATGTGAAAACAGTCTTCTAGTGTCAGTCAGACTCAGCGCAAAGCCTCCATCATTCTGCACAGTGAAGCTCAAACATCCAAGGGACAGCCAAAGCACATTTTGAGTGGAGGGGGGTGTCTAACTTATGCAACAGCATCTGAGAAGAGCTGGCAAGGGAGAAACAAACATATGAACAAACCGCCGTGCAGACTTAAGGAGTAAATGCCACAGTGCTCAACTTGAACTGTTGCTCATTTCTTCGGGGACCCCCTGGGATTCCCTCGGAATCAGCTCTCCAGCCTGGGACTCCACTTTTTGGATACTTTATAATGGCACTCCTATGAACATGTAATCACATCTTGTCATCGCCTTTTACGGATATTATCATTTGCTCTGTCTGGTGGGCCTACAGGTCTAACAAGTCAAGACCCACACCTGTCCCAAATCAGGCTATGGAGCGCGCACTGTACGCCCACCTCGAGCACCGGCTGAGCCTAAAGGCAACATAAAGCCAACAGCAGACCTCTCATCTGTGGATGACATGATGCTGTATACATCGTCTGTGTTTTCTCATGAGTTGAGGAGTGAACGTGACATCCAGCACTGACTGCAACCCAGCTGCGGAAACGCGCAAAGGACACCGCGTCCTGATGCGCGCCCGCGTCCTTTCAGGAAGTATTCAACTCTTATCATTGTAGAAAATAAAAGACAGATATTGACTCACCCTTCGGTTTTTCTCCCAACTTTACGCAGATGAACTACACATTGGCAGCTGTCGCAGTCAATCCAAAAAAAAGGGAAACCAGTGGAGAGTGAGGAAAAGGGGGCGGCGGCTTTAGTTAAATGCCAGCGATTCACATTGGTTTGGTGCGATCGCTGTCGTGCAGATAGACAGGACGGCCACAGCCTGAGATGCAGGAAGAAGGCTGGGTTGGTGAATGTAGGGTCTCCGCTGTCACATTATTCATGAGCTTCACTCTCATTGGTCTCAGTCTGCTTTCTGTCTCCTCCTCTGTACACAACGTGACGGGAACTGGGCGTTTTCCTCAGCTGAGAAACGCAATTGGCTGAGCAGAGGTTAAAGAGAGATGCAGTGGTGTGGTTGGTGAATTATCATTTCATCCATACAAAAGAGGGTAGTCATGGGCAACCTGGCAACATTTTTTTCCCCAAATGAGGAGAGAGAAGAGCAAGAGAGTTATTTATAATGTCATCTAAGGGTCACAGAGAACATAGTTTTAAGAACACAGCATGACCAGTGACATTAAGACACCCAACCCCTCTACATATCTCTGATCTATCCTAAAGTAACCACATGGGCCAAGTGGTCAGGGTCTATATTGGTAAAGCTGCTCAAAATAAGTGAGCGGGTCCCGTGATCAGACAGTCTGTAGCCTACCTCAAAGTTGAATTCACTATATGACATGTTGGATTAGATTCCTCATACTTCCAATATTTTATGGAGGGCACATCACTGATGGAATAAACTGCAACATAATTTAGGGGCAGGTGTTGCTCCTTGATATTTAACAGTTTTACTTGCGGATATTTTTTAGGTATTGATTTGATTAATGTGCCGGTGTACGCACAATGTTCTTGAAAACAATTTTACAACTAAACAACTGCAAATAATTATAAATAGGTATTAAGACGCAGAATATATACTTTGTTAAATGTTTACCTCCTAAAATAAAAACACAAAAAGGTTTTAGTGATGGCAAATTGTTATTCTTGGACACATAAATTAAAATTCAAAGATTTCCTTCACTAATTGTTGAGCCATTTTTCCCTCCATCTCTGTTGTATACATGCAGACGTCATTTTGCCGGAAACACACGGTTTATTTCATGCACAGGGTAACGTCAAGCTGCGGCCAACTTCCGCCTCACTAACCACTAAGGTTCCTGCCTGGCCGTGACGTCACTGTCCGTTCCTTTGCTATTGGGCTGCGGGAACAAAACGGAAATTTTCCGCGCTTTCGCCGGTGAAAGTTCACGAATTGAAGACTAGTGGCGGGAGCTGTTGTCAACCGGTGGGCTGTTGTGAAGAAGCGGCGCTGCTAGGTATCTATAACTTGGTTAGAAACTCAACCAGCCGTTGATGGTTGTCGCACGGTGAGATCAGTCCTAACGTTTAGGTAGCAACGGCTTTGGCGCGAGACTGTTTATGAGTGCTAGCGTGCAGCTTTAGCTTGTTACAAAAGAAAGCAGCTTCCACTGTTTGACCAGCAACGAGCTTGAATAGAGAGGTTAATATGAAATATATCTCTCACGGAAATCACTAACTTTAGCATTAACACGTAGTTAAGTCGCTTGGTGGAGCTAGGGAATACACAGCTAGCCAACTAGTTTACAGTACAGCCAACAGTTAGTGCGGCAACTAGCATGTTAGTTACATCACTGACATTAACAACAAAACACGTGTTATGTATCAAATGTATTGTAGCCAAGTGTCGTCTCTCTTTGCTTTTCTTTGAGCTGTGCACAGGCTACTTTTTGCACCATGTGCCTTCTGTATAATCACAGACAGCACTGCACTTAACCAATTATTCACACTAAGCCCACCACCATGTAATCTGACAGTCCAAGGAATATTGCTGTTTCTTTTCTGTTCTGTCTTGTATGTGCTGTAACGTCTTGGTCGTCTATCAAGATTTTTATTTTCAGGTGGTTTTAAGCACAATTAATACAATAGGTGTCATGGTTCTACCACATACTGACTATATTTGTCGTATGTGTCTAGTATCATACTCTCTAATCATCTGTCTGTTTCTTACAGACATGGATTTTAAAAGACGCAATGGTGGCCCTCTTATGGGTGGTGCGAACCAGGCCAAACGGGGTAAACCGGGTGGTGAATGGGAAGACAGTCCATCACAGTTTGAAGAGGAACTGTCCATGTTTGACGATGCTGAGATGGATGCAGAGGAGATGGAGGGGCAGGCAGGCCATGATGTTATTCCCGTAGGTGAGTGTTGGGCAGTGTTCCTGCTTTGGAAGAGATTATTAAGTTATGTAAAGCTGTATAGTCACACAGCACCCATCCTACTGTATGAAAACGTGTCACATACTTGGAATTTTGTTATTCAAGCTCGATTACACAAACTATTCTGTAGAAGCTGTAAAATAATAGTCCTGTTTATTTTACAGCATGATTTTTTTCATTTTAAGGTAAGTGATTCATATTGCTGCCAGCTCTAACAAATCAGTCTGATTAGTTAAATTGCTAATGTCTTGAGTAAATTAAGCATGCTGGCTTTGTCGGCTTGGATTGACTCCAGTTCCCCTGTGTCCCTCAAGGATACATGGGTATAGCTAACTGATGGATGGATGGATAGCTTTGCATTGTGCACATTTAAACTTTGTGCTAACAAAAAGTGGCAACTGTGGAACTAGTCTAGTAATCATTCCAGGAGTTTGTGCTTACTGAGTTAATTCTAATTATACTATCTTTTAGTTATACCCAAATGACCTATAAATAATGCACTTTGGTTGTACTTTTTCACCTTGTTTTGTCAGGTGACCTCTTCTCAGCAGACCTTAACCCTCGTTGGCGGCGGCCTCATGCCCCCCCACTGGACCCATCATCTGACACATTGGTGTTTCAACAGATTGATCTTGACTATTATTTAGGTAATTATCAAAGAGGACTTTAGTTGAAGCCAGAGACAAGTTGTGACAGTTGTCTTAGAGTTATCTTCTTTGTTGTTTTGATCTAAATTAGAGTGTGTTATGTAATTTTGTGCTATGCAGGGGCAACGGTGGCCGGCATGCCTGGCCAGTCACAGGGAAAAGTCCCAATCATTCGAATGTTTGGGGTGACAGACAGTGGCAACAGTGTGTGCTGCCACATTCATGGTTTTGCACCTTACTTCTATGTTCCTGCACCAAGTGGTGAGTACTTAACATTGTCCTGTCAACACATACAATAAGTGAATGTCAACACAGCATCACGTATTTTGCTGTGATGTATCTTGACCTTTTTAGTCGGTTATTATTAAATACTCTCTAAATAGAAGATGTTTATGTATTGTGAAGTGGGATTTGGCAGGTGGGGGAACCCTATGGGACGCAATTGGGGTTGGGTGGTGGGGGTGTGGGCTAACTGTCAAAGTCTTCTCACATCTGTTTCCTGCTTCAGAAATTGTGAGAATTTGCTGACTTTACATAATCTTAAATTTGATGTTTTTTTTTCTTTTCTTTTTTTTTAAAGATGTAATTTAAGGATGTTTATTGAGCCCAGAAACTGATATAATGTAATAAAAAGTTATCTGAAATGTTAAATGTTAATAATAATAATAATTAATAAATAAACAATACCTTTAGTTAAACATTTTAAATAAAAATTTAAAAAAGAGGCATTTGTACTGGAGTGTTCCAGCCCACTTCATCTGCTCCTTGTGAGTCACTTTTCTGAATGATTTTAGCTTTTTGGGGTAAAATCATTGCATTAATTTAAGTCATACAATGTTTCCCTCTCTCTGCTTCCTTTTTAAAGGCTTCACATCTAATTATCTGGGTGAATTTAAAAAAGAGCTGAACTCAGCTGTCCTGAAGGACATGAGATCCAATAAGGACAATATCTCCGTCACAGTGTTGGCTGTGGACATCACACGCAAAGAGAGTGAGTACAAGTTTTTTTTGTTTTAAATTTACATTTAAAGCGATAAAGTTAAATAACTATGCTTTCATCATGATTCTTGGAGTTCAGCCTCTTGTTTTCTTTCTCCTGCAGACATGTATGGTTACCATGGGAAACGCAGTCTGGATTTTTTGCGGATAACAATGGCAATGCCTCGTCTCATTGCTCCAGCAAAGAGACTGCTGGAGCAAGGCTTCAAGTTTGGACCTTTTCCCATACAGAGTTACCAATCCTATGAGGCCAACATAGATTTTGAGATAAGGTGTGTGTGTGTGTGTGTGTGTGTGTGTTTGCACTTAATAAACAGAACAGTAAAGCAGATTTGATAACTTGATGGAAGCAAACTTCTTGCACTGCTAACAAAGCAAATACCGTCTTAGTGCTCCAGTGTTATTTGCATATATTTAAATGAGGTAATATTCATATATCTGGCACCAAATTCACCTCCTTATGTGCAAGTCTAGATCATAAACACCAGGTAATAGCCACACATAGAGTTGCAAAGAAACAGTACAATACCTGATATTCACCACGAGGGAATGAAACTGTAAGACAACGTTAAAATGGAGAAATGATGATGAGATGATGATTATGCACCATAACAGCTCAGCATGCACCAAGAAGTATGAGGGGAGCCACAGACAAAGCATCACAAACAGCCTGATGTCTGTCATCATCAGACAAAACATTTGATACAGTGTGAGTCAGAGATCATAGTTCAAATAAGATGACGTCAGGGAGCTTAGCTGTCGCTCTAGTGGATATTAGTTTTATAAATAACGTTCTTACAAAACAAATGGTGAGTAAAGTAACACTAAAGGTGTATTTAGCTCAACAAGCCTGTCTGTGTTGTCAGGTTTATGGTTGACACTGATGTGGTGGGTTGCTGCTGGATTGAGCTTCCCAAAGGCAAATACAGAGCACGTGAAGAGAAGAGCTTGGGGGACACAGATTCTCAGTACCCTGGGAAGGTAGGTCTAGTTTACTCCTCATGGCACAATCTGACCTATGGCTGTTAACTTCCCTCTGAGTGTCTCTTCATATAATATTTGTTTAGTCAGGCTTTTACCAACAGTGTTCATGGACCATCTCCCATGTTTTTGTCCTTCAGGTGTCCTTGTGTCAGTATGAAGTGGATGTGGGATGGACAGATTTGATAAGTCACCCTGCAGAGGGAGACTGGCAGAGGATCGCACCACTCAGGGTCCTCAGCTTTGATATTGAGTGTGCAGGAAGAAAAGGTGTGTTCCTTTACTTCATTGTGGCACTCTTATTGCACAGAATGCAAACTATAAACCCTAACATACATAATCCTGATCATACTTGATTAAAGGCAAATGCAGAGTTTGACTCTGGTGTTAATTCTTTGCTTTCCAGGAATCTTCCCAGAAGCAGACAAAGACCCTGTGATTCAGATAGCATCTATGGTCCAGCGGCAGGGTGAGACAGAGCCCTTCATTCGCACCGTGTTCACCCTCCAGTCCTGTGCCAGCATCGTGGGCTCTCAGATATTGTGCTTTACACAGGAGAAACAGCTACTGCAGGTATACACACTGGCATTATTAAGGTGCAGAAAAACCTTCTGACATGTTTTCCTTTTTTTACCTAATGTTTTGTTGATCATCTGTCACGTCATCGTGGGTCTGTTTATGTCTCTGTGAGCAGAGCTGGGCAGAGTTTTTGAGGACAGTGGACCCAGACGTCATCACTGGATACAACATCCAAAACTTTGACTTTCCCTACTTACTCAACAGGGCAGCTGCTTTGAAGGTTAGATGGAGCCACATTTGTCACTACTTGCATTCCTTTTTCCTCTTTTTTTTCAAAAAATAAAATTGCTTTTCTTGTGTTCAGGTGAATCTGTTTCCCTACCTCGGCCGAGTGCGAGGCATCAAATCAGTCTTGCGAGATCTAAACTTCCAGAGCAAGCAGATGGGCCGCAGAGAGAACAAGACCATTAACATGGAGGGCCGGGTTCAGTTTGATCTGCTGCAGGTCAGCTTCAACTGCAGAAACTTACTATTATAAATCAAGATTTAAAACAATATTTAAGTTACAATAGTGTTGGCATGTGGTGCATTGATTAGGTACAAACATTTCCAGGAAAAGACACTGCACACTGAGTACAGACACTGATTAGTATGTTTCTCTCAGGTTCTCCTCAGGGACTATAAACTGCGCTCATACACACTGAACGCTGTGAGTTTCCACTTCCTGCAAGAACAGAAGGAGGATGTGCAGCACTCCATCATCACTGATCTGCAGGTAAGACACGAATCAGTAACCTTGTTGTATTTGTAAGAGAGCTGGTTATTCTCAAGGTTAAGAGCTCGACAGATTCAAATGGCTAATGGAAAGTTCGAATGACTAATATTGAGTTCTTGCTGTTTTTTCTTACCTATCTTTTCCTCCATCACAGAACGGCAACGAACAGACACGTCGTCGTCTGGCTGTCTACTGCCTGAAAGATGCCTACCTCCCACTGCGCCTGCTGCAGAAGCTGATGTGTGTGATTAACTACATGGAGATGGCCAGAGTGACAGGTGTGCCTCTCACCTACCTGCTATCAAGAGGACAGCAGATCAAAGTCGTTTCTCAGCTGCTGCGACAGGTAACAACGACACACACATGGGACAGTGTACCGTGTGAGTACATGTGGGTTTAAGGATGGAAACTCTAAGTGTCTGTGCATGTTTAGGCCATGAAACAAGACCTGGTCATGCCTGTTGTGAAGACAGAAGGAGGAGAAGACTACACTGGAGCGACTGTCATTGAGCCAGAGAAAGGGTACGTATGTTTACTGATAGTGTGAGTGTGTGACTCCTCTCTGCTATTAGTGTTGATGGTTTGGTACTTGCAATCTTCTCATATACCTTTCCATTGCCACCTTCTTCTCTGTATAGGTATTACAGTGTTCCTATTGCCACCCTGGATTTCTCCTCCTTGTATCCATCTATCATGATGGCTCACAATCTGTGCTACACTACCCTGCTGCAGAAAGGCTCAGCAGAGAAACACGGGTGAGCAATTTTCTTTTTTTTAATGTCTGGTTATCTTTAAAATCCACAAGAGATAAGGGTTTCTCTGAATAGTTTTTGTTTCCCTAAACTTATTCTTCCTGCAGCTGAAATGTGTTTTATGAAATGTATTGCAGAAATTACATCACTTCCTTGCTGTTTGTCTAATGAGCTGAATGTTATTTGCCATGTATGTTTAGCTAGGCTAAAGAATTGTTCTGCTTGTTAAAATAATGTAGAAAATAGGTGTTTCTCATAAGAGCAAACAGAGATAAAATGGCATGCACCTTGACCCGTGACACTTAAAACACATGTGTTTATGTCTAATAATTACATGCTGAACTAATATCTGAAGTGGTTGTGTGTTGTCAGCCTCTCACCAGAGGACTTCATCAAGACTCCAACTGGTGATTTGTTTGTGAAGAGCTCTGTGAGGAAAGGACTTCTACCTGAGATCCTGGAGAATCTGCTGTCCGCCAGGAAGAGGTATGAGCTGTTCAAATGCATCACAAAATCTAAGTTACCCTGGAGTTATGAAATGGGTGAAACCAAAACAGACATGAAATTCATGAATTAAAATCAGTCAGAGGTGGCTTCCTGCTCAGTTTGTCCACTGTCCGTCCACAGGGCCAAAGCAGAGCTGAAGAAGGAAACTGATCCTTTTAAGAGGCAGGTGCTGGACGGTCGACAGCTGGCCCTCAAAATAAGTGCAAACTCTGTCTATGGCTTCACGGGTGCCCAGGTGGGAAAACTTCCCTGCCTAGAGATCTCACAGGTGAGTACTTGTCTGGTTTCAGAGTCTAACTGACTTTTCTCTCCTGATAAAAGTGACTGCAGCTCATGACTGTACATATTTACATACTTACATTATCAACCAGTTCATCAAGATTAGAAAACGAAGCGGTTTTCACTCACATGCCCAAAAGCAGATTCAGAGGGTGCACGATTGTGTTGTCATACTTCAAATACATTCATAGCATATAAAACATTTACAATTCTGGCCCAACACAACAGTGTTTTATCTTTGCTGAATAAAGTTCTCCCCACTTGACTTTTCATCACACTTCCTGCTGTTCTGCACGGATGTAAAGTCAGAACATGAACGGTAAACACTAAAGATGTAGAGCAAAGATTATGTTGTGTGTGTGTGTTGAAATAAAAGCCACAGAACAGGTGGGAATCTAAAGAAATGTTCTGTGGAAGGATGACTTGTTCGACATGAAGGAAATGGCTGCCTTCTAAATGAGCTGAAAATAAAATAAGCTACAAATAAAATGTCTTGCTCAGTGGCAAATATTTATCCCAGGCATTGAAACTGGTGGCCTGTAGTGTGGCTAGTGACAATAGACTTATTTAAATATTTTCCTTTTCTTCTCAGAGTGTCACTGGTTTTGGAAGACAGATGATCGAGCAAACCAAACAGTTGGTGGAGTCCAAGTACACCATTTCCAGTGGTTACCAAGGTGATGCCAAGGTGAGGCATCTTTTTTTTTCTAATAGGTTAACATATTCACTTGACTAAAGGTATGGAACCTACTACCTGATGTTTGTGTGTGTGTTTAAATGTTATATTTTTATCTTTTAAAGGTAATTTACGGAGACACAGACTCTGTCATGGTTAAGCTTGGAGTTGCCACGGTGAAGGAGGCTATGGATATTGGGAGGGAGGCAGCAGAGTGGGTGTCGTCCCACTTCACACCTCCCATCAAGCTGGAGTTTGAGAAGGTATCATTTCTGCCCACTTAATTTAACACTTCCAAGTTTTCCAAATTTTATCTGTGGAAGTGCGATTGAGTTGTTCAGTTGTGATGGTTAGAGTGAGTGGAGGCATTTGAGTACTGAGGACAGTGAAATAACAGGATGCAGTCATAGTGCCCTCTCAGCCCATGTGAGCTTATCTTTGTCACTTCCACAGGTGTACTACCCGTACCTGCTCATCAACAAGAAACGCTACGCAGGCCTCTATTTCTCCACAAGTGCGGACAATCACGACAAGATGGACTGTAAAGGCATTGAGACTGTCCGCAGAGACAACTGCCCTCTAGTGGCTAACCTTATCAACACCTGTCTGCAGAAAATCCTCATAGACAGGTACAGACACACACACACACACACACACACGCATCTTAAAATGTCTAATTCTGAACCCACTTTCTGACTTTTCTCTGTCTAGTTAAATCCTAACCCTAAGAGTTGTGTTGTGAAATCACAGCTGATGTGATGTCTCCTCAGGGATCCCCAGGGTGCCGTGGCTCACGCTAAAGAAGTGATCTCGGATCTGCTGTGCAACCGCATCGACATCAGCCAGCTGGTCATCACCAAGGAGCTAACGCGCACCGCCCAGGAGTACGCTGGCAAACAGGCACACGTGGAACTGGCTGAGAGGTCTGAGTCACCAGAGTGAACACACTGATTTCAAATCATACTCCAAGGAAAAGTGTGTGTGATATGACTGTTTTAATATCGATGTTGTTCAGAATGAGGAAAAGAGATGCCGGCAGCGCTCCAAACCTGGGCGACCGAGTTCCATACGTCATCATCAAGGCTGCAAAGGGAGCAGCAGCGTACATGAAGTCAGAGGTTTGTCTCTAAATGAGCGCGTTTGTTTCATTTGTGCATCTTTACTACTTCCCCGATAATTATCCTGACTCTCCCGCCACATGTTGCTTCAGGACCCAATCTATGTGCTGGAGAACACTATTCCCATTGACACACAATACTACCTGGAGCAGCAGCTGTCCAAGCCCCTGCTGAGAATATTTGAGCCCATCCTGGGAGAGAGCAAAGCAGAGAGTGTCCTGCTCAGTAAGTGTTGCATTCTTATCTTCCAATGCATATTAGTGAAATGATTAATTGTATTAACACAAAGTTATTTTAACATACCACTTTGGGCATTTGTCATTATTTCTTGACATTTTAAAGTGAAACTTTAAAAGAAAAATTCCATAATTTATGGTTTGATTATCGAAATAATCAGCATTGCATCATTTGTGTATCATGTTGGAAGCATTGCCATTGTGCTAACAAACAAAGCAAGTGTTGTAGCTGCACATTTGCTAGTTAAATGACACTTATCATTTGTTATCATCTCTGGCATTTCATCTAAATGTTGCTGTTGGTTTTTCTGTTGTTTTTCAGAGGGCGACCACACACGATGTAAGACTGTGTTGACCTCAAAGATCGGGGGCCTCATGGCATTCGCTCAGAAGAGGAGCACCTGTATCGGCTGCAAAGCTGTGCTCAAGACGGATGGTGTGTGTGTGTGTGTGTGTGTGTGTGTGCTCTGAATGTTGAGATTTGTTTTTCTACTTTGATTTCCACCTTAATGAGGTTACGTGCCACTCTTTGTGCGGCAGCAGTGTTAAGAGCTTTATATGTGTGTCATTGCAGCGGCCGTGTGCGACTTCTGTAAGAAGAAGGAGTCTGAACTGTACCAGAAAGAGGTAAGCAGGATGTGAGATGACTTGTGTTTTCTTCAGCAACAGGTCTACCATCATCTTATTATATATTGCCCTCTTGTGGCTCTAAAGAATTCAGGGAAATTGATATCAAATGAGTTTAACATGACCTATTTTAATACCAAATTAAACTGATACTCATTTTGTGATTATTTTCTTTTGGGCTGCTAGTGTGCTTCAAGCAAAAATAATTTAATTAAATAGATTGTCTTGTTCATAGATCTTTCACTTGAATGCTTTGGAGGAGCGTTTCTCTCGCCTGTGGACTCAGTGTCAGCGCTGTCAAGGCTCCCTCCATGAGGACGTGCTCTGCACCAGGTACATATTCAGCATATGTTGATTATAAATATGTGTTTGCTGTAGGATTATGGCTGAACACAGTGGCAGTCCTTCATGTCTTGTAACACTGTCCCTTCTGACTCCCCTGCAGCCGGGACTGTCCCATCTTTTACATGAGGAAAAAGGTTCAGAAAGATTTGGATGACCAGAGCAAGCTGGTGTCACGCTTTGGATGGTGATAGACACAGTTACTTATGTGCCTCATTATCTCTTTGTATTTCTTACTCCTTTCTGATGCTTGTAAAAATGCATATACATCATACTATATCTATGTTTTCTAAAATTAATATGATGAATATGAATATGATGTTTAGTAGTGTCCTTTTTGTAAAATAAAATAAAAAAGAAATCTGTTTTTGGGCTGCTATGTTTGATTATTACTTGTTCATTTGCATACAGAAATCTGGACCATACTGCTGTAGACACACACTGAACAGGCTGAACGTTTACTGTCTGGTGTGTCTACGACAGTAAACGTTCAGCCTGTTCAGCTTTACATGTGTGCATTCCCCCATCTAAATTTGACAAAGTAAAAGTGTTTTTACTTTTTACAGAAATTAAAAGAGGAACTCCACTGCTGTCCCCTGTAGTGTTACTGTGACCTCATAAACCACAGGTCTTTCTCATCACGGATTTGGAAACTCCAAATAAAAACCCTGATCGTTTAAGATTTGATGGCACAAACTGAGGAGAGAAACCGGTGGCAGTGTTTGCGCTTCCTTCTTCAAAGACATGAAATAAGGTCTACAAATCAGTACAAATCTCTACTTAGATTGTTGGAGATAAGTTCTCATGCCCTACATCTTGTTCTGAAAATACATTTAACCTCTTAATCTCCTTACCAGTAAAGATCCACCTTGGTTAAAGAAAAACAGACGAGACATAAAAGCTAAAGATATTTACTTGTTCATTACAGCAGAGTCCATTAAAGGTTTTACATAGCTGTCAGTGAGACTTGTTTGGAGTTTTTCCATATTTTAACAATGGCATGAAGTCCAGATAATCGACAGCTGCTGGTTTAACACATGCTCGTTGAACTTTGATATAACTTTAGTAAATATGTAGACAGCAGTTTCTTAATGCAGATCTTGGATTTTACATTGGGGAAGCTGTTTATAATGCTACAAAAATAGAAATTTAACAATCCATTGCATTTAGGGTGACTAATTATAAAAGAAGTCAAACACTGCTGTAAAAAAAATGACGCCCTATTGAATATCCTTGTCATCCAGCATTGAGTATGATCTGATACTGTGACCGTCAATGTGTCTGAGCTCTGGAGCTGAACACTGGTTTCATCATCAGTGGTTTAAATGTATGTAGTACCACATAGATATTTTCTGCTCATGCTACATGTTGTGGTAGAGTGCTGTAGCAATAAAGAAAAGTGCTTGGGACACAGTGACACAACACTGCAACCACCAGCATCACTGGGTCTGACATAAAAAAAAATGCATTAAAAGTGGACTTTGGAATACAGTGTGGAACAAACAGCAGGGCTGACACTACAAACAGTAAGTTAATGATGGTGTGAACGGATGGACACGGGCATCAGATCTTAACCAATCATTTGACAGCTCTCTGTTTGTTATTCCTCAGTTCCTGATAAAACACTATATTCCTGAGTAAACTTTTAAGATGGCACTAACTAATCCTAAAACCTACAATAAAAACATAAAAGGAAATGAATAAAGTGCACCTAGGAGTCTGGAACACAATTTGAGGCTTTGATACTGTGGTGGTCCTATCCTATAAACAGCATTTTCATTGAACTGTAGTCTTTGAGAAAATGAAAAAACGATATTTCTGTTGTGTTTCAAGCCCCAGAGGACACACTAACCTATGAAAAAACACAAAGGAAAGAAATTATTTTTACAAACTTTCCAAGAAGTTGTCCAATCAGTGTCCTGGTCAATATGACACTGTTTTCATGTTATTTGTGGGATTTCGTGAAGTCAAATGTGTACCGAGCAAACATACAAATTCATCATTTCACCACCCTAAACAAAATGTTCCGTCCTAAAATAATTTTGGAAATTTGGACTGAATGCATCACCTGATGTGACAGTGCAAAGTGCGGTGACGCACAACTGTGAACCCTTGACCCTTTAAATAGTCAACAGGGGCTGAACTGTCTGTAAGACACACTGGCCAGACAAATTACACTTACAAAAAAAAAAAAAAAAAAATCTTTACAGACAAATTCTCATTCTGGGTCTTAAATCCTAAAATCTACCACAGACTCAAGTTAAGTTTGCAGTAACGCTGACCTTAAAAAAAAAAAAAAAAAAAAATCAACTATAAATGGAGTTTCTAGTTGTTTGGTCATTAAAACAAAAATTAAAGAAACGCAACTGACTTCACAGCGTTAAATTGACACTGCACAGTGGATGAATAAATGGCAAATCTTCTAAGTGGAAACTGTGACAGCAGTAAAAATTGGATTTTGCCACGTCTGCCTCCTCGCCCGGAGCTGTGCTGGACGTCTCCAACGTGACAGAGGAGGTGCAGTGTGTGAAGGGTTGCATGAAACAAGTGCTGCAAGGGATGCTGCTGGTGTGTGTGTGTGGTTTGCTATAGTATTATGCAACGTCTCTGCGTGTTCTTCTTGCTCTTCTTGTTGCTGCGGTTGGTCTCTTTATATCTTCTAATCTCCCGCACTAATGAATAGAAGGCCTCCTCGACACCCTGCAAGACAGAAGCAGAAAGATGTTGTTGGTGATGTTCTGGTAATTAAAAGTTTCTGCTCAAACAAAGCTCATGCATGCATCGGTGCAAACTAAATACAGGTGTTACTGTTTTTCCTTACATACCTGTCTGGTTTTAGCAGAGGTCTCGACAAATGGTACTCCGTAGCTTCGCGCCAGCTCCTGAGCCTGTCGCGACTCCACCGTGCGGGCACTCAGGTCGCTCTTATTCCCAACCAGCACCATGGGAACACTGTCGCTGTCCTTCACCCTGTTGATCTGCTCTCTGAGGAAGAGACACATGCGAAAGCGAGGCGCTAGTTAGGCTCACTGTGACACTTAAAGATGACAAGTCTGTGGGAGATGTCCTTGTAACACTTACTGTTTTCAGTAAGTGTCGTCAGTTCTGTTTTATGTTGATGTATTTAAATGAGTTAACTGGATTCTACATGAGTAACCACATACAACGTGTCAACACACACGTCTATAGATATGAGTTACAGATTATTACAAGTTCAGTTCCTGTTGATCAGGAAGTAGCCTTTATGGTGCCAGACTATCTGAATCTGCACAGTCCACTATACAAAGCTGACTCTAAAGTTAGACACACATGGAAACAGACTACTTTCTTCCAGCTGTGTCGTAAGACAAGTTCTACGGATGTGTGCTATAAAACATCTTGTACCTGTAGAGGTGGACGTCCTCGAAGGACTTGGTGTTGTTGATGGCAAACACACAGAGGAAGCCCTCCCCTGTCCTCATATACTGATCCCTCATGGCGCTGTACTCTTCCTGACCTGCAGTGTCCAGGATGTCCAACAGACAGGTCTCTCCATCAATCACCACCTGTTTTCTGTACGAGTCCTGGAACCCAGCACATCGACATGATGCCGCATGCAAGCAATATTAAATCGGTAAAAGCAGCAGGCCTGCCAGTGGATTGCATCATAATAATTCCCACCGCAGTCTGACTGCTGCGTCATGTAGCAACAAGACCTTATTGAATGGAATGTAATGAACTTGCAGAAACCTGCATATTTTTTAAACATCAACTATTTAATGATGCCATTAACTGACTTTGCAGCTTGACAGACAAATAGAGATTTACAGCAAAACTGAGTTGATTGTAAGGCAACAATGTGAGAGAGAAAATTGATGATTTCTAATTGTTAGTGGCAAATCTGTGAATGTAAAGAGGGCTTACAGGAGAGGTAGATCCAACATTAAATACACTTTTTGGCAGATGTTTGGCCCATCTCATGGTGCTGTACAGTTGTGAGTGTATCCCAGTGGTTTGCACTTTGCATTATGTTTTACTCCACTGCATTTATTTGATGTTACCTTTTACTTTGCAGATTTTTGATACAAAACATATGACCAGCTTATAACATGTTATGCATTGTTACAGAATAAACACCCCAGGAGTTCAAATTTAACATCAGCCTGCTACAACATTAAATGTTTATGTCTTCCATGTTTATGGACCAGTAATAATATTCCTATGATGTAATATGATGACTCAGACAAAGGGCATTCTGCTGCACAATGAATGCTTTCATTTTTAATATTTATGTACAATTTGTTACAGACACTTTTAAGATTTTAACGGAGGACTTTCACCTGTTCTGGAGTATTTTCACATTTCTTATATTGCTACATCTACACAATTTAGTTAGTGTGACATTTGTTGTGTCATGCACATAGGGCCTAGCCCATGTTGATTTGTAAGACACCAAAATACTGATGCACTGGTGAACCATTTGAACAACACTTCTTACACATAACATTAAATTGCGAACAAATAACTTTATCTCATCAACATCTTTATAAATCAGATATTGTAAAGGGAAGTGAAAGATTTAGGACTTTTTTCCACCACTTGTTATTCAACTCATCTCTTGTATTACAGCACATTGGAGAGTAACATCATTTTGTGTATTGTGTATTGATCCACTGACAGATATTACTGCAGTGGGCGTTTCTTAAAAATCTAAACCTGAAAATCCAGATTTACTCACTGACAGTTGAGGATAACTCACACTAATGAACACATGAAAGTGAGTATGTACGGTGGTTTCATAATAAACTCTAGATGTTTTTGTCACTATACTACACATTAAACACTGTGTATAATGGTTAACTTAGTGTCTCACCTCAATGGTTGGATCATATTCATCAACGAAGTGGTTCTGGATGAGCTGGATGGTGAGAGCGCTCTTCCCCACACCTCCTGCCCCGACCACCACAAGCTTGTACTCGGTCATGCCTGGAAATGATTGATCCAGCAGGTAGCCGTGATTTTACATTCAAGATATGGCAAACAGGAGTTGAACAAGAAGAAATCAATCCAGCTGACAGTGCCCTCTTCCTCCCTACACTGACATGGCGAAGAGACTGACCCAGATTTAAGGTTCTTGTCCATTCACGTTAGTTGACTTCATTACAGTTAATGAATCGATGTGAGTGAGTGCTGGTGGTGAAAGAAATTATTTAAGCGTACTCACCTTTGTGTAGGATTTATAACACTGTGTGAAATGATAGCTGAGTTTACGAATGGATAAATGAGATTAGCTTGCTACATAACGTTAGCCTGAGACGATTTCCTCATTCAAGACACTTGTAGGCAAACTTCAAGAACAGTCCGCAACTTGTTTGTCCGACTACAACTACGTGTCAAACTGCGAACTACAGATCTGTAAGACTACTGGTAAAAAATCTAACTTTTTGTTATAAATAAATTAAAAGCCTGATTTCGGGCGAGTTCCCTCAGTCTTTCCTTTTAGTCTCCGCTGGGGTTCATTGTAAGCAGAGCGTTTTCACGTTAATCCCCTCGTCAACCAACCAATGAAACGACAGGAGGCAGACTGACGTCAAAACCACCCAATCACAGTGGGCTATTATTTTAACCCCGCCTGCAGTTTAGCACAGCCGTCCAATCACAAACAGGAGTAGCCCTTATTGGGCGTGGCCTCTCAGGCAAACTTCTGTCTCCCACAGATGGCTCTTCTCAACGCCACACTTTGGCTGACTGTCACTAATTCATGTAAGTAGTAATTCAATCTGTTGTATCAGACACTTCCAGGCATTCTGAAGCCCTGCATCATAAAATAAATGTCACTAAATACTATCTTTGTTTTGACCACCGTCGTTTACACAGAACCTTAGGAACACCAGTGTCTTTTATTTGTTTTATTTTGAAAGTTCCCCCGGAAGTCATAATGCGATAATGTGTTTGCCTTGACGTTTGACATTTGGTGAAGTTCACTGCCCTCCAGTGGTCACAGCAAGGAACAACAACACTGTCTTTAATATCTATCTATCTATCTATCTATCTATCTATCTATCTATCTATCTATATCAGGGTAGGCAAATCATTATTAGTATGATTACTACAAATAATAACAGTAATATTAGTGGTCATGTCAATGCACCACTTGACAAAAGGGGTCACTCATAGTAATGATCCCACAGAAATGTATAACTTTACTGCATTTCCAGAACTCTGTGAGTTTTATATCTTAGTACTGGACTTACCTTCAACAGGCTGGGCAGCCAGATATTACCTAGATACCTAATCTAAATTAATTGCTTCATGTGGTGAATGTGTAAAATAAGCAACTGTATAAAAGGGGGTGACATGCTGGTGTTATGTTTTCTGCTGCCCTCAGGTGGCCAAAAATGCCTCTAGAAATGTTCATGTCAGATACAGAATCATGTGTTTTTACTGCTATCTAGTAGTCACAGCGAGAAACTGCAACACAACATTAAATTCATCAAAGAAGCATCAACCCTGAAATATTCATATACATTACAATTTGTTCAGAGTCTAAAATTTGCAGTAAAATTCTTCATTTGAAATTTACATCACTGATTGAAAGAGGCTCAGACGTAATGTTCTAAAAATAGTTGAATATTGATTTAAAGTGCTTCTTGAAGATTTACTTTCAGTTGTGCTGCATTGGACACACACACACACACGCAAAGCAGGCATTATGCCCCACCCTCTGGTCCACCATACTCACTTCCCTTGTCTGTGACGTCCATGTTTCTCCCTCACTCTCCCACTGAGTGCATCTGCTCTCCTATCTAATCTTTGCCTAAAATCACACAGATAATCCTGCATCCATCTGTCCTGAGAGAAAGACATAGAAAGACAGAGAACTGACATTGCGCTGTAATAATGTAAAAAAAAAAAAAAAGAATCAACACCAATTTAATGCGTCGTCATTCTGTAGGTGATAAATCCTGATGACATGATTGTGCTGAAATAGTGACATCATCTTAAATTGCTTAAATTTTATTATACACAAGGATATCTCACATATACATCTTTTATACATTGAATACTTTCCACATTTTTTCAATCTTAAATATGATCATTTCCTCTTTTTTTTTATTTTTACACTGATTCCCACCGCACATTTCATCAAGAAGAAGGAGGACAACATTGGAACAGCTATAAACTGAGACAAAGAGAAACTTGATTAAAAATACACCGATACAACACTTAAAAATGAAATTGTTCACAGGAATAATCATTCATGTCTTTTAGACATTTCACCCAAAACAAAAAGGTAATTTGCCATCGTCACTTTTTTAAAATAACACATTTCAGAAATGAAGAAATTGTTTTTTTAACATTCCAAGTGTATTTTTTTTTCTCACAAACGTGAGCTCAAACCAGAAACCATCTATGAGTTAAATTAAATTACATTTTTCTCATCTGATCTGAAAATGAGCAAATGTACTTTAAAATTTCAAAACATTACTATGTTGGCATGATTTGTGTAAATGCAGAAGTTGTGTTCGTGTGTGCGTGTGCATGGATGTACATGTTTCATGTCTGAGTATGCTGGCTCTATCTACTGTATGTGCAGGCACAAAGAGTTGAACTGTGCAGCTTGTACAGTATAACAGTTGCTCTCCTTTATGAGAATGTTAGTGTCCTCTCAGGAGAAGCATCTCTCAACTCTCCGCTCTGTTAGCTAGCTGTCAGTGCATGAAGATGGAGAGTGTGTTGCTTTTAAAGGGCACGAGAGGAACTCATGTGATTGACCATGGCTGTTCCCAAACCTTAACACACCCTCTGATAATGTATGATAATAGATTCTCCCTAAGCCCACCTTGTTTCCATGGGTGCGCCTCACAATGACAGCCATGTAAATACCAAATAGTGTGCCACCACTCCCTCCGCACACTGTGCATGGTGCACTTGACTGTGCTTGCATGAAATTAGCATCCTGTGTGTTTGTGTGTAAAGGGAAGAGAGGGATGGCGGGGTACTGCACTGCTGTGCTCATTAAAACATGCTCACCGCACAATGTTTCAGCACCTGCACCCAACACAACAACACACTCACTGTCACTGTCACACAAACACACACACACACACATAGACAATCTGAAAAGCTCTGACCCACCAAGTCAAACATGACTGACGTGTAGGTACTAAAGACATGGAAACTGCACCAACAGAAGACAGAAAACATCCTGTTAAATACAGGGAGGAGGACAGAGGAAGAGGCAGCCACTGAGACACAGAAAAAGGCAGAAACAGAGGCAGCATGTGCCGTGATGCCTGGGAACTGTTGTTCCTCGCTGGTTAAGCAGCGGAACTGTTAAGCAACTATTACACTCTACTTGTCATTCTGGGCCACCTCTCTAATGGGAGCGTACACACCAAATGGAAAGTCACAAACGCCAGATGATTACTCATGTGACCCAGGAGCCTGGCTGGACGTGACCTAGTTAGGTCAGACCCAGGTGAGATTCAGCTAGACACTACATGCAGCTTTGTGCACAAGCTCAAACACACATTCAAATGCACACACGTATGCACAAACACAGGCTGGTACAACACCTAAGCAACTTTTCCCCCCTTTGAATAGTTGCTGACTTGTTGACCCACGTTGACTAACACATGAAGCATACTTTAATCATACATGCTTTAATAACGCAATGTTTCAGTGGCAACAGGGAATTAACCGGATGTATCACCAGTGTAGTTTATGTATTGATTTTATCATATAACCAAAATGATTTCTTTTATGTCTGACAACCTTAAGAGTGACATAGTCTAGATGAGTGAGTGTGAGCTTGTACAGTAGTGAAATTCCATTTTATATTAAGTAATTTAGACAATGTTGTAAGCTCAAAAGTTTTATGCCTCAAAACTGAAGGTGCTTTCCCAGGAAAAAAAAGTAAATGTGTGGCTTGCACATAAAAATTTAAATACACACACACAATACCAGTGGCTTGAGAGAGTTGCTGTACAGGCAGAAAGCCCATCACACACACATACACACACACACACACACACACACACACACACACACACACACACACACACACACACACCAGAATCTCCTCAGTGATGTCGTGGAAACAGACCTGACTAATCCCAACAAGCTCAGGACCAGGAAGGTAGTCTGGGGTATGAGTTCAGTTTCTGCAAATGAATACTGTATGTTTGTGTACATTAATCACTCTAACACATGCATGCACATGCCTACACACACACGTCCACCCACACAAACAAACACACACACTCGCACACATACACTGGAATGAATCAGATCCATACTTTATATGTGCAATTGTAAATATTGTACAAAAGCACACAGCAGGTCCATTCAGTATAGCAGTGACTCTCTTACAATCCCTTTCCCAAAAACAATCTTCCTCTTTTCTTTATCTTGTTTCTCTTTTTTATTTAAACTTGTATCATGTTGATATTCTATGTCAGCTCCCTCTCCTCTTCTCCACCATACATGTAAGAGTTGTATCCAGGCGGCTGCACATACTCCTCAGACTTATCCCAGTCCAACACCCATCCAGGACCGGCTCCTCCTCCTCCTCCAGTCCCTCTTCCATTGGAGCCAACAACTGGTTGGCTCATGGCTCCGTACTGCCCGCCTCCGCGGTAGAGCTCCTCTGTCTCATTGGCCAGTTCATCCTCATCGATGATACCGCACTTCTCCTCGCTGGTGTCCTCTATGTCTGCCCAATCCTGCTTTTCTCCTGATGCAAAGAGTCCTAGTGAGAAAAAATATGATCAGTGTTTAGACTGAGATCTTCAGTAAATGCCCCACAAAACACTATATTCAAAGTCAATCATACCATAGAAAATCACTCCTCCATAATGAACGAGGGAAGCTATAAGGAAGACATACTGCCACTCCTCACGTGTCTGAAATTATGTAAAAAGACAAGGAACATAGTTGAGTTCAACAGGTTGGCCTTTCCCATTAAAAAATCACATTCTGAAAGTTCATACATTTCATTATAAAGTCAATACAAGTGAATTTTTACCTTGTGTTTGGTCATGGCTCCCACTATAAGAGGACACACCATTCCAGATAATGTTCCCACACCGTTTGAGATGCCCATCAGTATGCTGGCGTATCGTGGAGCAATATCCAAATGATTGACATTAAACCCTGAGTGAAAGAACAAACACAGGACATGACACCATGTGCTGACACGAACAGTGTGAACGGATTTATACTGTTGCAATTTTAATCATCATGTTGCAAAGCCATCCTGCATCACTGTTAAACAAATACTTTGACATTTTTGGAAATATATATTCCTTGAGAGAGTTAGATGAGAAGACTGATAGCATTTCATATTTGTACTGCCAGCAGCTGATTACCTTAGCTTAGCATAAAGACTACAAACACTGGGAAACAGTTAGCATGGCAAAATTCTATATTTCTTGGCTGAGTGCAGTGCAATTGCAGTGGAGTCTCTGCTTCGTGTCTAAGCTAACCAACTTCTAGCTGCACCCTTATATTGAGATTTTTAGCATACTTGTTGATAACATCTTTTACCTGAGATAGCAAATCCACTGAAACCCACAGCAAGGACCAAGAAGGAAATGGCAACACCTTTTGAGTGAGAGTATCCCACCACGAGCAGGAGAGTGGCCTCCATCCCAAAACCTGAAACACATTCATGTAAAAACATTAGAAACTAATACCATCCACAAGCAATGGTCTTCTGTTATGCAGTAGTGCGTTATAATGATATTCTAATTTGCGGTGTTAGAAATGGAAACATGGATAAAACTCTTAAGTTGTACTAAAATATTAATATGATTCCAGTACTGGCTGCTGCTGCACTTCAAATGAGAGTCCCTGGGTAAAAGGTGCCAGACAATCAATACTACTGTAGGTCCTTAAATGTCTGGAGAATTTGGCATTAACAAATTCATCTATAAAATGCACACCCCTTTCATCACACGGGAAGTTTCTGAAGATTGTTTTTAGCTTGTCAAAGTCTCTACTACAGCAGAGGTGTGAGAACGTTGTGTTAATTCCTACCTCGTGACAGAGGAAGACAGTTTTCCTTAAGTGAAATCAAGACGAAGACCATACAGTATACAATCAACTAAGGTAGCTTAGCTAACATGTCGCTAATGTTCACCAAATCTCTGAGTGACAGGGCACACAGTCCCAAAACTGAACTAGTTCATATTCATTTCTTTTTTTAATAACCTGTTTCATAAAACAAAAAGAGTTTGATTTGCTGGAAGAGCTTTGCACCTGTTCATGGTCTTGTGGTTAAACCTCAACCTGACCTCTCCTGTGCCCTCTTTAGTTTTCTGTGCCACTCAGGTGTCTGCTCTATAACTACAGACTCTCTTCAGCGGTGTGCCAATGTCGATTTTCCAAAAAGTCCAAGTGAAACACACTTACACACACAAGTATTTTCAATTAATTATCAAAGTGTGGTGGGACAAGTTAGACATTACACAGTTGTGTCTTGAAATAAAATCCAGAGTATGTTCAAGACCGAGACAAGACAAGAGTAAAAATTCAGTCGGTCTCGAGCACCACAACACTGGTCTGGGTGTCTGTACAAAGTTTCTTCATTGTCAGCCACAGTGATCAGATATTTTACCACACTCTACCCATACAGATCAAAGTTTATTTTAAGACTTGGAGAGTTTAGACAATATTTAAATTTTTTTACACTAAATGTAATTTTCTATTAATTCTATAGCATTTCTAAATATTGAAGTATTCTCTCTCTCTCAAAGATGCACACACATACCATCACTCACAAACACAACAAACAGTGGTCAAGTTTTTGTGACATAAATTTGAGATGTTATTCTGCAAAACCCGTGGATTTAGTGTGTTCAGTTTCTACTTTTGCACTGAGTTTTCTTACACCCCCTTTGTCTTACCTCCTCCTCACCTCCCTCCAACTGTCACCCATTTCTCTTTGACACACTCACCTCCACAGTTCATGAGCTTCCTGACGTTGGTGGTGGACATCAGGTTGCGGGTTCTTAGGTAGTCTGCCAACTGGCCTCCAATAGGCACGATGATTGTCATCACCAGATGGGGCAGAGCTGACACCATGCCCACCTGAAAGAGGAAAGGGGGAGATAACGTGTATGAGAGTGAGAGAGAGTGTATATGTGTGTCAGAAAGAGACAAGAGAATAATGTCTTCATTATTTGAGTATTAGAAACACCGGGAGTACTGATGATGAATGGCACATCAATCTGTATAATAGTAAATGTTTATGCTGATTAGTGCTGCTTTGAACTGAACTGAAATAACGTGATCTGAATGATGACATAATATCAAAGAAAAAAGGATGTGAAGATAGGAGGTAAAATATTAATACTTTGGGATGTTATGGTGGTGTGGGTTTGTTTAATGTTGTCTCTCCATCTCTCACTGCATTTCCAGTCAACTCTATCCAGACTTGCTATCAGATAAAAGCTTCCTCAAAGAAAAACACTCTTTAAATGGGAATTCTGGTCTAATTGCAACAATTCTGTTGTGACTCTGGGTCATAATAACGTTGCACTTGTCATCTCCATTGTAGGGATTAAATACAATTCAAATACCAGCTGTAAGCCTTCTAAAGTTTTCTAAATAAAGTTATATTTAACATAAACCTTTTAAAATGTGATTGCAAAATTATCATGACCCATATTCACAATGGCCACAATTACAGGAATAAAATCCAGATCGAAAAATACCAGAGTTCCCTTTAACTCCAGTTGAAAACTAAACCTTCCATATGATATATGTTATTGATATTGAGATATGCTATATGATATTGAAACTTAAACCTTCCATATAGGTGATATAATCTCACCTTGCTGATCTCAAAGCCAAAGACCTCTTCAAAGTAGGCTGGCTGGCTGATGAGCAGCAGGTAGAAGGTCCAGCTCCTGCAGAAGTTGGCCACAATGATGGCATAGACGGGCATGGATGTGAAGAACTGTCTCCATGGAGTTTTAAATTTCTGCCACCAAAAGGAATAAAATATTACTGGGATCCTGTACATCCACAATAACTGTGTTTGTGTGTAGGTTTAGGAGACGTTACATTGAGAGGCTACAACATGTGAGTATCATATAGGGTCATACATGAAGAGGATTAAGAAATGATGCAGACTCTCCGATTGCATCTTCAATGTACTTCCTCTCCTCTGGTGTGATGGTGGGATGGGCTGCGGGACTCTCATACGACACCAGAATCCAGAACAAATACCAGAATATCCCAAAGCTGCCTGGGAGAGGAAGAAAGAGAAAGCAAAAGACACAGACATGAGTACAGTAGAGAAAAAAACAAGAGCGCCAGAGTTCAAGAGTATACTAGTGAGAGAGAAAATGAGAAAGAGCTACTCAGACTTCCTTCAAGGTCGCTGTTAGTGTTTTGAAACCCAACTGTGTTAGGTTTTACCACATCAGCAGTGGGCTGTGAAGAAATTTGGCTGGTGAATGCCACAAGGAAGACTAGCAGTCCTTGAGAATCTCTTAAAGATTCAAGACAGAAGAACACTACAGAAGTTCATGGCTTTGGAAACATTTGAACTGAGGTGTGTTAGTGTATGTATTAATATTTTACTTGGCTGAACAGTCATAGTACTGCAGGAAGCAAACACATATTTAATAATAAGAACACTAACCATACACATAGAAGACTGAAGGCCATCCAGAGTATTGCACCAGTATCCCAGCTAAAGGCATAGCCACCACCGCCCCAGCATAGGATCCTTAGCAGGCATCAAACATAAAGAAAAGCAAAAAATGATTCCTTCTTCCTGATAATCATGTAACAACTTGCACTCAAAATGATTCATATACAGTGACGTGCTGGAATAAGTATCCAAGCTGCACACATGGCTTATAGCAGGGGGGCATCAAATTACTGGCAAGTGGCAGTGCAAAGTGAAACCAGTTGGTGGTATGTTCCTCAGGGTAAAATTTTAAGAAAAACACACAAAAATATGGTATTTTCATCATATAATAATCAGAATTCTAGAAAGTTGACCAAAAACACAAGTAGAAATCACATTAGGTGTAATAAATGCAAGGACACACACAAGTTTTATATTGCCCAAAAAGCATCCAAATGACAATGACTCTGCTCCTTTGGTATCAGGCTCAACAACACAGTCAGCCTGTTGTGCTGATAGTGACTCAGATGACTCAAAATAAATGGCTTTAGCGTTAATTCTTGGCTGTGAACTTAGTGCTATTGAGATAGTCAACAACTTTCTCAGATACATGGCTGTGAAGGGGATGAAAATATTCAGCTAGCTAGCTTAACTTTAACGAGTCTACGTCCGATGGCAGACTTTTAGTTTTCAAAACTTGAATTTTTGATCAACTTGTAAAATGTTACATAACAGCATTATAGCTTTACAATAGATCACCAAGTTTCTGCAGATACAAATATGTCAGTAACTCTGAAACTTTACCACAGAAGGCTGTTGTGGCTAATCGACTTCTTTCAAGAGGAGGTGCCCACTTGGCCCAGATCCCATGGCAGGCTGGGTATGATACACCCTAAAGGACACAATACAATCAGGGAGACACTCATGCATGTAGAAATAGTCACACACAGAGTCCCACAAGCACATGTGGACATACTGTACCTCAACAAGGCCCTGGCATATCCTGACCAGTATGACACAGCTGTAATGGCAGCGAGCAGCAGATGGAATCAACATGTTGAGGGTGGACGTGGCCACTATGGCAAAGCCAAACACTCTTAAACACACAAAAGACAAATAGGCTGCCTCAGATTGAAAATTCAACAGTAACAACAACAACAACACAAGGATGATGAGAAGAAGAAACAAATGCTACACTCAGGGATGAATGACCACATCCAGCACGATAACCCAACTGTTACCCAATCAATCCCATTTATAGCAGACCAGATTACAGTAATGACAATATTTGGAGAAGATGTGGTAAGACATTCACCTATTGGCTGCAAATTTTTGACATATAAAGCCACCCGGGATCTGTGTGACGATGTAGCCCCAGAAGAAGGAGCCATGGATCATCCCCACTGTCTCAGGGTCCCAGGTGAACTGTGCAGCCTGGAGAAAAGAAGATATATGACTTTTTAAAGTTTATTACAACAACTACGGTTTACAGACGCCAATTTTCTTACTGGCAGTCAAGCCTAAATACGTCTGTATGTATGAGTCCTGAGCAAAATAAAGCAGATCACTGAGAAAAAGAAACGTATACACGTGAGGCTTCCACATAAAAGATAGACTGATGCACTAAAGGTGAATCCAGCATTTATTGGTTTTGCCACTTACCACAAGTACTTCCTTGTTGCCTTTGTAGACAGTGTGGTCATTGACCATGCTTACAATGGCCACACCCAGGTTGCACCGGATGCCAAATGAGATGCAGAATCCCAGGCCAGACAGGATGGCGATGATGTACCTCCTCGGCAAGCCAAAGCAGGTACAGTCCACCACCGGCAGCTCCTTCTCTTCCACCAGCTCAGGACGGCCCTCTGCTGATAACTCAATGGTTTCTCCATTAGGCTGCCGCTTCTCAATCAGCCTGAGAGAGAGACCGCAGAGTGTGCAGAAAAGAAAACTATGAGCCAAACAAGTGTGTAGGATTTAGTGGTGAAGTTGCAGGATGCAACCAACTAAATACCCCTTGCCTCGCCATCCCCTTCCGGGCGTGTAGAACCTGCAGTGACTGTGAAACGTCCGTTCTGGGCTGCTGTAAATTCATGGTGGTCAACACCATGTAGATATAAAGAGCTCACTCTAAGGTACCAAAAACTTTCAGGTAATTATACACTAACGAAAACACAGTTATGCATATTATATTCTATTGCTCCGAATAGATCCACCTAAATCTGACACACTGGCCCATTAAGTAGTCTCTAGACTGGCATTTCCCTTGGAGAAAAAATATGGAGGAGGCAGGGACAGAAACATTTGTCATGAAAAAGAGGAGAGGTGACAGTGAGGTGACACCTCCACTGGGGACAACAGTTTGCATAACAGGGAATCAGTGGCTCAAAAGGGGATTTCCTGGAAGCATGGGAAACTGTTCAGGTTCAGGTGAGCCACTGACGTTTAAAAAGAAATCTGCGTAAAAGCTTGATGCCGGAAACATGTTAGTCTGGTGTCAACAAACATCTTTTCTTTATTTTTCATGAACATTTTGTGAAGTTAGGCTGTTTTTGAGGCAGTGGGAAGGTGTATATCTTTTCTTCATGCATATATATATTTTTTTTTTACTGCAGATCTCTCTCTCTCTCTCTCTCTCTCTCTCTCTCTCTCTCTCTCTGAGACACACACACACACACACCTCCATACAGACAACTTGCCATGTTGGGGTCGTGTCTGACTCAGCGTGTCCCAGTGTGTGGAGGCAGCTGTCTCTAGCCAAGTAGCAGAGTTAGCTACGACAGCACATTCCCCCAGTGTCCACTCCTTCAGGACACCTGGGACCTGCTGCCACACTGGTGCTATTCAAGATGTCCACTCTTTCAGTTGCAAACAGAACCGATCTGGAGACATCTAAAAGCGTCATATTACTGAATTACTGACTGAGTGCACAGACACAAGAAAAACAGAGCAAATGAAAGTAGATAAAGGCGTTCATTTTTGTCTTTAAGATGACCTTGACAAATCATACTCTGCATGCATACATGCATACAATATATGTTTGTTGTTTTTTTTCCAAAAATGACATGCTTTTTTTGTCGACCAAGGAACTCCTGTGCATACCTTTGCAATTTTACCTTTTTATAATCGAATCAGTATGTCTTAGAAGAGACCAAAATCTTATGTTATTTCGGGCTGTTTCTCTAATTTGTACAAGACTGTTTTTGTCAAATGTCAAGAGCCTTTTTTTCCACAGGAGTCCAACAGAGAAGTCAGGAGAGTGGCCATCTGTGTATTATAACCTCCATACTCCCAACAAATCAGTCCCAGTATAAAACTCTCACACACGTGCGTACAGCAGACTTAAATACATGCTTTCTGCAGATCAGTTTTTCTCAGATTAAATCCAACATAGTGCCAGACTTTCCACTGTATATATATGTACAGTGTGTGTGTGTGTGTGTTTTAGGGTATGTGGGAGTTCACAGTGAAATGCAGTCGTGTGTCAGCCGTCCACTTTCCATTGGCTGAACCAGTTAGTCAGTGAGCTGGAGAATTATGCACAGAAACACACCACAAGGATTTGCTTCATGTGATGGAAGGATGGTTGCATTTTTAATAAGTTCTTTCAAATTTGAGATTCAATAAGTTCCCCAAACAAGTGTTTGCTTTATTGAACGCTACTGTGTTTCCCAAGTAAACATTCAAGACAATTCATCTCTCTCGGGGTCTCAGCACACTGAACCTCCAAGATAACTTATTCACGCTCAGCAACACAAGACAAGTCAGACTCTGACACTTGTTAATTATTGATGTGTTTTTGGGTGAGATAAATAATTCACTCTATCTTTTAGACCAGAATCTGTCACTATCTATCTATCTGTGAGCCTGTATGTCTGCTTTCTGCATTCATCCAGTCATTATGCTTCTAAGTTATGCATGTGGATTTCAATCCCTCCCCCTTTTACACAGACCAGACTGCAAAATCTCTGTATACATCCATGCACTCAGCCAATAAACACAAAATATGTGCCATTATAAAGAATGCTTTAATTAAACCAGGGTCCATCATGATATATTTGACAAAAAATAACTATTGGCAACGTTTTGGAATTTTCTAAGAGATTAAAGAGGCTGCATCCCCCCCCCCCCCCCCCTCTCTCTCCACCTCTCTCTCTCTCTCTTAATCTGTGACAACATTCAGATTAGGATTACAAAAATGATTTACTTCCGGAAATGAATATGCAGGGACAGACTGGTGCTGGACACGGTTCAGCATGCTCTATCACGACACACATTGTTTTATGCTGGCCTTTGATTCAGTGTTTTCAGATTGCTTTCACTGACAAGTCAAACATTTAAGGATTTAGAAAATGTTCAATCTTTTGCAGTTTCACGACTACACATTATATATTTCTGTGTAAGTGAAGAGCTGAGTAGATATTCTATATTTTAAATTTGTTTGAGAGATTATCTGTTTTACTGACTAAATGGTGTGCACAAAAAGGATTGCGTGCTACAGCACATGCAGGAGCATGATATATATTTGATAGAAGGTGCACTGGCCTCTGGACATGTGCCCCCTGCAGTGCATTAAACACAAGAAACAGAGAGATGTTACTAATTCTGAGAATGAAAGCAATAAATTAATCAAAAAGCTGATGTGGCACAAAGAAAGATGTGTACATTTTTTTTTCTCTCCATCAAATCAGCTGGCCATGCACACACTGCTGTCCTCTCTGTACTAAACAAATGTGCTGACTTGCCCCCTGAGTGGAGCTCAGCATCCAACTTCAGAGTTAGCGAAGGGTGAGGATCCTCATTAAACCTCACGACAGATTGCAGCCTGACACCTACACATACGCTACCAGCTAACGAGGCTAGCCCACAGCAAAAATTACTGTTAATTACACACTAAAGGGCAATCTCACCATAATGCGTGTGTAAGTGTCTCAAAATAGCAGACTAGCTGTGGGTCTTCCTCTTCTAATATATATATATTTTTATGTGCTAATAAAGAAAGGTTACTGGTACTTTTGTACTGGTTAGGAGGAATTCATAGTTAGATATTTAGTAGAGGAATGAGAAGCTTCCTCCCTGGACATGTGCCTTAGTGTGACGCTCACAGCCGCTCAGCTGATGTAGCTTCTCTGGTTAGCATAGCGAGGACCTGATTGGTCTCAGCTGGCAACAATTAATGAGCGAGAGAGCATGAGCAGGCAGGAGTCCCGTGACCCCAGGCTTTCTGAAATATCATAATTACAATAGTAACAGGCTCAGTGGAGACAACTCACACCTCCAACTGAGCTCGTATTTGTGCTTTCAGTTTGTGCACAAAGTTCAACCTACAACATAAAACCTGAATAAAAAGCTGACACAAAATGTCAGCCTGACAAAGTCAATGTTGTTTAGTTTAAGGAATGAAAAGACTGCATGGGTTTGAATTCATTCACCTTTGATTCAATGAAACATAATTTGTGAGAAGTTAAGAAATTATAGTAGATCTCCATAAAACAATGTTTGCACCTTAAATATTTTTAGGTAAGAGAGGCTAACGCTAACGATTATTTTCATGAAATTGATGATATCTTATTGATTTAACAGTAATTTAAAACATCAGAAAATCAATGAAAGAAATACCCAGTAAAGACCCAAGGTTATTTAAACAGTCCAAAAACCCAAAGATGACAAAGAAAACACATTTAATAACATGTAACAAGCAATTTTGTTTGTCATTTTTTAAAAAATGTATTTAAACAATGAATCAAGCTATTATTTTATATGATCAAAATAGTTGCTGATTAATTTTCTATCAGTTCGATTTAATCATACATAATGTGAAACCTTCACATTTATTGTTAAATAGTGAGAAAATATAATTTTGCCTAATTTGTGAGTGCATTAATACACCAGCAAAAATAACACTGTGACTCTCACCGTGGCTAGTGACCTGGGACCTTTGTTACTGTGTATATTAAATCCACCAATTCACAGAGCGTTCTGCGTAATCCTTTCATAAGAGGATGAGAGAGAGGGAGAGAGAGACAAGTGAGGGAGGTTGACAGTAAAATATTATATAATGCCAGACGCCCTGGTCTTTATTTGTCTGCATCCATGTGCTGAATTGATCGTGCATTGTGCGGTATGTAAACCATGCTTTACTTTCCTCACATCAGCCCTCCCACACTAGTCCTCTTGTCTAAAAATCCTTCCCCCTTATTCACCCTCTGTTTGTAGGATGGAAATATTGGTGGTATCTCAAGGAATTTCTTTTAATTTTCAAATAGAAATTTCTACAGTTATTTTGTCATTTCCATAGTGGTGTCTCCCTCTATCTCCACGAGCCTCTCGCTCTCCCTGAAGTGAACAGATTGGGTCTCGGTGGGACTGTGTCACCCAGGGAGACACCCTCCTCCCCATCCTGTCACACCACTTTTTTTTTCTCTCTCTCTCCTGTGGACACACACAAGCAAACACACGATGTTCAAACACCCACACGTGTGACCTTCATAGACTTATTATCTAAATATCACATAGTATAACTCAATCACTCTGTGAGTGCTGACTGCACATTCACACACAGACAAACACTCTGCTTCACACTACCTTTATCAGGCAGCTAACAATGAACTGAGCCTTGTTATAAGCTATAAAAAAAACAGTTTTCTCCTCCTGGTTTTTTGCTTTCCTGTTGTGTGTCACGGTGTTCTACCCAAAAATGCACAGAGGCAGCGTAAATAAAATATAAATATAAAATACTGAAGCATTACTGACATCATGGATAAAAACAGCATCACTGCCAATAACTGGGCATGCTGAGCGGTTGCAGCTGACTTTCCAAACTGCTCAGCTCTGACTGATCCATCATCTGAGTAGACCTTTCAATAAACCTGCGTACATGTAGCCACCTCAAGACACCACAATACAGGTAAAGAGAGTTATATACTGACATAGACAGACAGAAAGACAATAGCAGAACAAAAGTGTCTCAAATTTGGCATTTTGGTGTCTCCTGAAGCACCCTGTCAGCTCCCAGGATTCACTGAGAGATGTTTTTTCTGCCTCAGTGACTGCCAACAGAGTTGTTATCTTTACACTTGACAACCAGTCCAATAGCTTTAACATTACCACTGCCATTGTCATAATAACTGTGTAATATACTATATAAAATACTGTAATCAGCACAATCCCCGGACTGATCTGAGGTAGCCATGTGTGTATTTTTCCTTTTTTTCACCGCACTGCATCTGTTTTTCTCCTTCATTATGAAAATATTTAGACCACTCAGTGTATTGTGCAAAAGTGACAAAGGTAAAGTTACTGAAATATCACATTTCACAGGTTTCCAAAAATGTGATACAAACGCCTTATTCATCAGGAAACCCCTCTGATTGTGCACATGCACAGAGAAGTGAAGCCAAGTATCAAAGCATCTTTGTCTCTGGGTGTACTTGGGAATTAACAACAAGAACATGGTGTAATATAAAATACACAAAACAATTCACAATGTTTTTTTTTTTTCATAGATAAGAGGACTATCATTAAAATGAAGCCATTAAATTTGCAGTTCTTGCAGTTAACCAAAGCATAAATGTTAAAAATGAAGTATAGGTTCATCACATTACTATATTGAATATTTCATTTACTTTTCAGACCACTGTGTGAGGTAACTGAAAATGTAGCACTTCACCGCAAGTGAAATGGATTAAAAATGGATGACCTGTTATACTGTATTGCCTTGTGCACAGTGAAACACAAGCTCTTCTTGTGTGGCCACGCAATTATACAGCAACTGATTCATCTGAACAGATTTTAACAAACTTATATGTAGCATTTTTATGAGACGTACAATCAGAAACCTTTACATACGTTCATAATAGTGATGAGAGGACGGCTGTAGTATGATCAGATTTCATGTAGCGCTGTGGAGCAGGTCCTTGGTATGAGGAGATGAAGAGATGATATTTAAGCATTAATTTGGAGATGTTAAGAAAGAGAATGGTGAAAATAAAGATATGGAGTGCACTTGACCTTACAGTGCTGAAGTTTATGCTTACCTAGTGGAGTTTAATATAGAAACAGGAGATGCATTCTGATGGAGAAAATGTTTAAATAATAGATGAACTCCTGGCTGCTTTCATCAGGAGGGATTTTATCTGAGAGTTGGTGAGATTGCACACAGACCCACTCATCTATTCACACAGGGCGTGGATGTCCTGTTTGCAAGATGCAATATATTCACACACGCACACTTTTATACACGTATACACGGATGCATGTCTCAAAACATACATTTTCCACATAGATTTGAATAAAATATTCACTTTTCTCACTGAAGCCATTGCCTGCACCTAACATTGTGGCCACAAAAAAACAGACTTCAGTGGCTAAGCTGAAGAAACGCCCACTAAAACCAATCTGGATGCAATCTGATACATCACATCTCTCACAGCATCAGCTGTGGCCATGCACATGCATGGCTCATGACCAGTAAGAGAGAAAAAGCCTGAGATTTGCATGTCTGTTAATCTGGGACACCCCGATAGGCTGAAACTTGTCTGTGCTGGTGTGTCAATGGCTCAATGGATGGATGGATGGATGGATGGATGGATGGATGGAGGATAGAGGAGGAGGGAGCGGCTGGAGGAAGTGACATGGGCTGGGATGGAGTGAGTGGGAGGGCAGAGTTTAGGGATTTGCGTGGCTCGACAGCTGGACTGAAAAACAGGCTATTTCAGGACGGGATTTATACGTTTGGTTGCTACCTCAAATCCTAGGAGAGCGAAAGCTTAAAGCAATGGTTATTGCATGAGGTTCTATCAGTATCTTTAATCTCTCTTTTTTTTACTGAAATAGTCAGCATGCCAATCTGTATTGCAACTTTTGTATTGATATTCCGTATATTTCCCTACATCCAGCACTTTAACCCATTTAAGAGACTGCAGTGATATATACTTTCTTTAAAAATGACACTGACTCATAATGTGAACTAGTCACGACCTGCTTTTTCATGAACTATCTCAAAAAGTGTGTGGTTGTAGAGGTGAGACAGGTGTACAGGTTTTATTTTAACTATAGGGCTGCAATTATTTAATAAAATATCAAAAAATTATAAAAATAAAATCCTACAGTCCATGGTAAAATTTTCAAACTGCTTGTTTTGTCCAACAAACCAACGATATTTAATTTTCTATCACATAAGACAAATGAAACTGAAGTATATGTATGATGATGATATTTAATGATTGGCCTCTTTAATAGAAAATTATCTCAACATTTTAATCAATTATCAAAATAGTTTCCGACTAAGTTCCTTTCTATGACTAATCAATTAATCGACTAATTGCTTCAGCTTTCTTATAATAATTATGGTTTCTTTGTCTCTCTTTTAATCAACCATCTGGTTACAACATTGATTTTGTTAGGCAATATAAAATTAAGTTTCCTGAAGTTAGTTTCCTGGCTAACTTTAATGAATAATCTAATATATATATATATATATATATATAGATAGATAGATAGATAGATAGATAGATAGATAGATAGATAGATAGATAGATAGATAGATGACTTTGGTTCCAAGATCAACGCTCTCATTCATCCAGGTCGTGCCAATAACGCACGGAAACATTATGTAACGACACTTCCCTCTCGCCTGAAACACCAATATACTCAATCCAATTTGAGCTGGGGCAAATCTGATAAGAATAACGGCATCGTTCATCATTTTTAGAGGAAAAGTACAGAATAAAGGATCAAACCACAACGACAAAACCTCTTTGACTGCACTTCCACTGTCCCGATAGCATCCCCACAATTCAATTCTCTGACTGTAAAAATCAACTCTCCATGAAATGACAGCAAAACACTTTCTCCATCACTATCAGCATTTTTCACCCACTTCTGTCAAAGCACGCATACTGTGCGCTTCGCAAAACTGGACTTTTTTTTTTTTGCCAGTCCCAGTTAAAATAAATCACGAGCAAACTTTTCTCCACTTCTCCACTAGAGTACCACTCTGAGAGGATATCATAGCATCATGAACTGTTGTGTCCGGGTACAACAAAACTATCCTCAGCAAACGCGTAAAAATGGGAGGAAAGTAAGAGGTCGAGTCAGGAATATTTGAAATAAGTGTGTACCTGTGAATTTTCCCCAGAGTTTTGCCCGCGACCGCCTTAAACCTGTCTGGTCGGACTTCCATCCTGCAGCTTCTGACCTGGCCGGTGTGCTGATGTCCCGCGCGCCCTCCTGTCCTGCCTGAACGCGCACAGTCCTCTCTCTCTCTCTCTCTCTCTCTCTCTCTCTCTCTCTCTCTCTCTGTCTCTCCCTCTCTCATCCTCCCTACACATACCAGCTTCCACTGTCAGATAGCCCAGTAAAAAGGCAAAGAAATTGTAAGAAAATGACTTTATTCGACTTTATTAGTTCATATGTGAACTATAAGAATTAACATAATATAACAGAACAGTTAATCCTAACTTCAAGTCCTAATTTATGACTAATAACTACCATCACTTTGAGAAAGTTACTCGCTCATTTATAAGTAGAAGTTGAAAATATATAGTAAACTTCAGTTCTGTGACACAAACAATATACATTTCTCTCATATGGCTTGTATTATTATTTCTTCTGTTTTGGTGTATAAGTGTTAAAATTAAGGCATGTCTTTTGTGAGTGCATAAAGTTTAGTTTTGCTATTTGTTTTAATTCTAAATTATATTTCAGTTTTCTTTTATCTGCCAGGCATGTAATGAAGAGATTTGTCATAAGCCTACAGATAACACCTTCACTGTAATTTAGGATATATTAATAAAACACCTTTTGTGAAGAATAAAACATAAAAGCCATTTGAATAATGTGTAAGGAGCAAAAGGTATATGAAAATGTAACAAATATCAGTGTTGAAAGAATTCAACCTGCAATGGTGATGTATCCAAATATATTAATTTATGAGTGTTAGGATGCATTTATGTTAAGATGGATGACAAAAGTTTTATGTCCTGTATATACATTCATACATCTGGTACAAATAAACAAGACAGATATATCGTTGTTGTTCCTGTAACTTTGGATAAGTAAAGCATCAGGGTCAGAAGGAGATTCCAAATGCTGTTTAGAGGACAATAGAGGAGGTCCAGAGAAATGTTAAGGATCTGCAAGATGTGAAGTATGCCGTTATATATTAAAACTGTATCCCCTATGTTGAACATTGCCCTTTGGTCTCTTCTGTTTTAAAGCATTTTCAGAGAGACCAACCTATCAGAGAGATGAGACTCAACCTATCTGAATCTAATCCTACCAAAGCCCCAGACTGTAAAAAGCAAACATATGTGATTTATTGACAAATTAATCAATACTCTTTCAAATGCTATAAATTATTAATTCATATCTGTGACTTTTGAGAGTGTTAAAAGCTTTCAGGTTTGAATGGTGACGCTGCGAAATCATAAAAAAAGCCAAATGCAGTCAGGTTGCTGCCATCTAGAGGTTTATTTAAGTTCATCTATACACCTACTACACTGAACACAAATAAAAACATTGCTGTGGTCATGTGAGGTAAAATGAGGTAAAATGATACAAATATAATGTAAAATAAAGACATTTAACTGACATTTTAACATCTGTCATTTCACGCATAACAGAATAAACAAATGTTCACACACGCACACACCCACAAACACAGTTCCTCAAGGCAGAATGTTTTCCATAATCCATACTTATACATTTATTTTTAAAAATACAAAATAAAGCTCATTATTTTGTTGCTGCCTCACTGAGAGAGCTCACCAGCCACTACATGAAATAAGGCCACAGAAACAAAAGACAAACCTGGTTAGACATGGTGGTGGCTGGTCCTTACTTTAAAGCTTGCATACCTCTTTGTTTCACCAAATATAGCAGCTATTCCTTTTTCGTATGTGCGAAAGGTTTTTATTTTCTGAACAGTTTGAGCGGTTCAGAAAAATGAATGGAGGGAGGTATAAAGAGGAGCTGAAGTTGCATAACAATACAATCTAAAACCTTGATCTGACTGCCATGCACCTTCAATAATATAAATATTAAAATAGCTTGTTGACAATGTAGGACTAGCTGAATATGATAAATGGGTTCAAACTCCAAAGACTCGGCCCATAGATTATTCTATTCGCTTAGCAACTTCTCTTGCAGGACTTAAGGTCTACAAGGTTTAAACACTTCATCGTTTACAAACTAACCCTTGCACCACCACATGTTCACACCCTGTATCTTCTCATCTTCTTCCTGCTGGGGCAGAAGCCGGTAGTGTTCATTGCCCATCGGGCAGGAAGGCAGTCCTGGGACGCAGCCTCCTTCCCTCAGAAGGCACGTGGGGGTGGGAGTTGAATCACTGCTCATTGAGCTGCACTTGCATACAACTCACGGTAACTCCTGGCAGCCGCACTTCCTCAGAGTGAGTGTTAAGGACCTCATGTTTTTCAACATGGAATGGGATGGAGCCAATAGGCACAGGTAAACTGGCAAAGACTATGAGCATGACAATCATAGCGAGGGCCCAGCCTGGGTACTCAAGAGTCATTTCAGAGGCCTGAAGAGAGGAAGAAACAGAGCATGTGAGACAGAGAAACATGGGAAGGTTCAATACTGACTACACCACATTGCTAAGTTTATATTAAATGAAATAGCATCTTTGTAGCAGCTTATATAAGGAGATCCATAGATAAGAATATGAAAAGTTGGAAATCAAGACTTGATAGAAGAAAATAATCAAAAAAGGACAATAAATATATACTGAGTTGATCACACTGCAACATAGGCTTCAACAGCTTGAAACTAGTCAACAGTTAAAATAGTTATTGGGTGCAGTCACAAGAACAATCAGAACAAATAGGTATACACATAAATAAACATATAATAAAGGAATGCAAGAGCCTGTGTAGGACACAAAACAGTGGTCCAGTATCTACTGTGTTTTGATTCCAGGCTGTGTATGTGGGCCCTTTAAGACTATGCCAACAAACTGCGCAGGAGGCCAACCATTGCCAGTAGACAAACATATTTCCAAAGATATTTGTAAATCACTGGAGGGCGCCATTTGAGCATGACTTCAATGTCATCCAGGAAGCTGCAGAGTGGGAAAAATATAATGAGTAAAAAAAATTTGTAGTGAAAAGCTGTCAGAAACATTAGTTTCTTACCGATCTGTTCCATAAACCCACGCCACACTAATGGTTTCAAAGATAACTACAATGACTAATGGTAGAGTTGCAGAGTAGTCATCAAACATAGCCACAAAATAGTTTCCTGAGCGCTGGGTGAACAACAGTCCCAACAAAAACCCCAAAACACAGCTGCACACTGAAAAACAAACAAAAAGGCAGACAGTGTTAGAAAATAGCAGTTTCCTCAGCAACCATGAAGTGCCTGTAAAACAGAGCATCATTTGAACTCATGTTGATGTGCATTACCTGTGAGTAAGGTCCGGTGGCGCCCGAGGAGGCTAAAATTGTCCATGAGAGGTGTGAGGATTCCCTGCATCGTCCCAAACATGGTGCTGGAGGCCCAGGTTGGAGCAGCATTAGGAAAACAATGTGGACTCAGAACGGGGCTGGCAGGGAAAAGGGCCATCACCAGTGAATGCTATGAATGCCAGACCTGTCCTTCAACACCCTGCACTCATGCAAAGGAAAGACAGAAAAGGTAGAGGGAATGTTGATGAGAAATTAATAAATGTTTTGAAGGTTGGAGATTGTAAGTAAGTATTTGGTGGCTCCGTGCACCACACCAGAAGGACCGCTCTGTAGTGGGGGGTGAGGAATTTTTTCCAGCCACCAGGGCCTCAAACCAGTGTGCTATTTCTCATTTCATGCTGACTTATCTCATCTGAAGGTGCTTTGCATTTATGGGAAAAACAATAAATTAGGCCTAATATGTACGTGGTGGTGGTACATTCTGAAAACATAATGTTACTATTTTGTATGACATTTTAAACAAAATAAAGTATTTGTTAGATAACATACATATGACTTTAGCATCTTCCTCTGTTTCTTAGTTTCTCCTTCACTCCTATCACAGCTTGCCTCCTCTCTCTCCTCTACACCTACTGGATACAGTTCCCTATATGTTTTATTCCTTTTGCTAGCTGGACATTTACGGTACTACAGTCCTCAGGGTCTCTGGGAACCACACTCCACCTACTTATTATTGTTATTGGAAATGTTAACCTCCATGATTTTTCTTTAAGTAAGCCAGTGTCCACCATGTCATAGAGCAACTTTCTTCTCTCGCAAAAACAAAGTTTTAAAAGTAGAATCAAAACAGTTCCTGGTATTTGATGACAAACAGCTTCTTGAAATTCACTATAAGAAAAACAGGTTAATCCACACCAATGCTATGACAGGCCTGATTTAATATCAATGTCAACTTCATGTTACTGGATATACTTGGTCATGCAAACTGGTGCATCCATTCTTAAACTATCTATGTAATCACTCATTTCATTTGTCAGGTCTCTCTTTCATAATAGAATTTCAATTTAGTATTTTCAACATTTAAACCTTTCTTGAAAACTTAATATGATTATTCGCAAACAGTTTAAACAATAAGCTCTGACTTGCTTTTGGTATTATTATTTTTGAGCTTCTTAATCCCTTTTCACTGTTAAATAATTCTCCTGAAAGAAAGAACTTTTCTATGCTATGACTTTTGTCTTTCTGATAACTCCTGTAAAGAAAGCACTAAAATTATATCTGGTACACTATTCATCTCCTCCAGGCTGCAGTCAGTGATGTTAGGGCCCACCATGGCTGTAGCAGGCACTGCAATCAATTTCAGGTTCAGCTATAGACACAGAGGTCGGATTTGTCGGTTGATCTGGGTTAGAAAACCAGGATGAAGCAAACTATCGACGCTATAAGGTTTAGAAGACCAAGATTTCTGGAAGAAGTTATTAGAAAAACAACACTGTATTGTTAATATTAAGATTTTTGCATAACATTCCACCATTGGGTCTGCTTCACACACTATCGTACTTCAATCTTGATATACAAAGCATGAAAACAAGTACTTTACTACCTTTTCAACTGTTGAGAACTGATTTTTACATTTAATAACCATTGCAGAAGTGCCTGAATTGGATACATATTTTAAATTTTACTTACATAAAGGGTACATCTTTGAGAATCTGTCTTAGCATGTTGCAGCTATATAATCTTATTGGCTTATGCAGTAGTAAAAGGTATGATAATGGGCTGATATGATCACCAACATAAGCACATCCATACTTAGCCACACAGCTGCTCTGCTATGTTCTTGGCACGGAAAACCCAGCCACAACAAAAAACCACGCAGCGAGGCCAGCACAGACGCTATGAAGTTGATGCAAGAGACCATCAGCGATCCTGTGACAGTTGTTGTTGACCGGATTGCAGGAGGAATATGCACAGAGCCATAGCCCAGTCCGAGGGCAAAACACTTGTGTCGCAGCCTGCCACACACCCATTACTCCATATTTCCAGCTGAAAAATACAGCAAAAATAAAGTCTCACAGACGAATTACAAGGGCTTGGAACACAACATCTTAAGTTTTTACAAAATAAGGAAAGATTTTTTGTGCCAATAAAAAAATTATCCAACATAAGAAATATGTGCTTACTTTAGGATAAAACATAGCAGGTGATTCCGCCCATTGCAATCTATCCAACATCAACTTGACGAGGAAAATAAAGAGCACCACGTGTAGGGGAAAGACTGGAGGAGAAGTACATCACCTAAGATTTGGACATGGAAACATAGCATGACTTCTGTGCCAGATTTTTTTTTTTTTAAGGAATGGTTTGACATTTTAGGAAATATGCTTATTTGCTTTCTGACAGAGAGTTAGTTGAAGAGATTGATACTATTTTGATGTCCGTCCTCATCACATCTGATAATGGACAGCTTGTTAGCTGAAATAGGGTATAAAGACTAAAACGGGATGGATTTAGCAAGCCTGGCTCCTGTCTAAAGGGAACAATCTGCCTGGCAGCACTCTCTGAGGTGCTCAGAGATCCAAAACATTCTTGGCTGATCTTTAGAAGTGGCAGAAAGATATTGTTTGTCTCTGCGAAACAGGTCGTTTTAAATCTTGCCTTGGCTCTTTGAATAATAAACATAAATGCTCTAGTGAATGTTCTTTAAGGATCTCTGAGTAGTGGCAAAGAAAAGAGAGATGAACATACCTTGCAGAAGACTGATGCCCTTTATCATAGCCAGAGAGACAATTGCCTACAGCCAATAAACAGCCCGTCATGATTGGATTAAACTCCCGGACTCTTCGATTGAATTTGGTGGGATGTTGCGCTTTCTCAACCAGAAATAATACGTTGGGGAAGAATTCGCATATCTTTGCATTGTTGATTGGAGAACAGACAACACCAAGACCTATAGGCATCAGTGACATCTTAATTTGATTTACTCAGTCAGTACCTGTGTCATTGGTAGCGCATCAATTGGACAATGCTCCCCAATGCAGAGTGATACTGGAAAAGAATTACCTGAGGTAGAACAGGCTCCATGCAATGATAACATTGTAGCACAGAGCCAATGAAACAGACCTAGAGGAGAAGAGCAGCCCATGAATGATTTACTTGGAAAAAATTATCACCATTTACATAGCAAGTCCTTCAGATATATGGGATATACACACTGCACTGCAAAGTTGTAGTGGCATTGACTGCCATCTATAGTATTATGTTGTCTCTCCTAAGGTGAAAGTGCATATTTGTAAGAGCCTAACCTAATTTGTTAGAATTTACAATCTCACGCTGCAGGACCAAATAAACACTGTTGTATTTACGATCGACACTTGAGGTAGATCATGTGCGGTAATGAACATTCTATGGTATTTATGATCTCTCTTGGTAAGAAAACAGATGGTCAAGTAGTTAGGGAAGATAATGACAGAGGTTGATTCTTTAAAAGGACAGGAATGTTTATTCATGAGTTTGTGAATATAAGACTGAGTCAGAAGAGGTATCTGAATTGGGATTCGACCATTCGCATGAAGATTCGTTATGAGATGCATCTCAGACTCGCTTGTTTCTTTTGAATAAAGTCCTAATTATCTGCCAAGACAGTTGCGGCTCTTTCCTTCCCAAGCGCCCACAGACTCCACTTCGCAGCCACAAGAATTCACTACAAGATTGGCGTCACGAACAGGATTCATTGAATGCGCAAAACCACTGGCAGGGGTCAACTCGACACAGTGTCAAAACCCAAAGAGCGCTCAAAAAGGAGGAGTTAACCCGAAATTGTGGGTTTTAGTACTGTGTACAGGCTTTGCAAGGTGGTGGGTTCAAGAAAAGAATCTTTGTGGAGGAAAGGCTGGTGATAATTGAGAGGAGAAGTCCTGCTCTAAATTCTCTAAATTTTACTAAACAAAATAAAAGTAAAAGTAATGAGTAAAATAGGCTAAAAAGAAAAAGGCTAGGCGTTAAGTAGTGTAACACAATATTAGGGAAGGACAGTGAAGTGTGTGATTGGTTAGTACACAATGTGGACAAAAGTGAATGGGGAAATTAAAAAGCATAAGAAGTGCTAGAGAATGAATGTGCATCAAAAGCATAAAGAATTGCTTGATGATTGCGTTAATAAGCATAAGGAAATGCTTGAGTATGAATGGAGGGATGAATGAAAATCACACATTTCCTGAGTAATGCATGCGGACTGTGACAGTGCATGTGGGGGACGCTCTCTGTAAGTCACTGAAGAACTCGAGTGTGCATGAAAGGAATAGACTGTCGATAAAGTGAAGATAAAGTGAAGATAAAGAAGTAATAGAGAAGGTCTGCGCAGACTAAGACTAAAAGTAAATAAAGTGAAGAAGTAAAATAGAGATGAAGAGTAAGCTCAGTTTAAAGCCTACAAGAGTAAATAAATTAAGAAATTGATTACAAAAATTAATAATAAGAAGAAGCTTCAAATTAGGACACCAGTTTGTGTCTGCTTGTGATTTTTGTTCTGTGTTGTTGTTTGTTCTGTGTTGTCCTTGTGTTACATAAGGTGGGTTGTCTATGAAAGAAGTGGAGAGCTGTAACCAGCACCAACTCAGAGCAGCAAGTCTGCTCTCATTGAAATTTACCCAGACATTGGATCTGTGCATGTGTGAGGGTCAGGCAGAGCTGTTGCACACTGCCTGCAACTTGGTGTTGGCAGTGTGGTGATCAAGTCTGAAAGGGGGTTTATAATAGTTCACAGCATTCTATTAAGTAGTGGCCATTGGTTCCCTTCTTGGCAAACAAGTTGATTTAAGTAAAGATTTAAGATTAAAAAAAAAAAAAGAAAAGAAAGAAAAGAAAGGAAAAAAGAGATTAGTATCAAAGGTGTTCCTGTGTTAAGATGACTGATTGTAGCTTGAATGTATACACAGGTGTGTCAAAAGTATGAAAACTGATTTATATAACATACATGATGATTATATATGTAATAATTCGTCTTTTCAAACAGATAGGGTTAATTTAGTTGATATAAATAATTACTACTATGCAACGCTGAATTTACAGCATGCTGAATTTTTGTTTATTTTTTATCCTTATTCGCACGAGAATCCTAAAGTGGAGTGGACCACCACGTGTGGGCCTTTGAAGAGGGACATCCCGATCCGTCTAGTGCGCTGGAGTTTGTCTGTGCTGCCGCCATCACCACAAAGGCCAGAAACACACCACACCCACACTCTATATGAGACATATTGGTGATATCGTGGCACACAACACATAAAACGATGCATGCACCATATGCTTGAAAATTGGTCATAGGATGAGAACTTGGCAACAGATTGATCATATGTGAATACGCAGTGTATTGTTTTATTGTGTGATTTTTGATGATTAGGATTGATTAGGGTTGAGATTTATAGGTGATCAGAAGTTGTTACAGCCATTGGTTTATAGGTGAAAGATACTAGAGATTGAACTATACATAGATCATGAATTGACTATTTAAATTCATTTATGTGACTATGTGGATACAATGTTATGTTCATGAGTTGTTAAAGTGCTGATATCTGAATTTAAATTTTCTTTCCTTATGTCCAGGCTCTGGAGCCAAAGATAATTTTGATATTTGGATTAGTCTATTTGAATTGTGTTGCAGGTCTGTTGTTGTTCTGTGAGTGGTATCTGAGGTTACAAACTTGCAGCTTATTCTTAATTGATCGCAGTAACATATTAAATTAGAGTACACAATAAATAAATAATACTAATAATATAAGTATATTGGTTATTACAATTAATTCATTGCAAAGATGCCGAAAAAGAATACTAACAGTCAAAAGGTGACCACACCTGTGGATATAGTACAGAGAAACAATCCACTTGTTAAAGGTATTGCAAAGATATCCCAGAAATGGCATAAGCGATGGTCTGAGATTGATCAACCATGGCCAGTGTGGAGGGACATCAGTAACCCAGATGTGCTTAAAATAATGCAGATGCTTTAGTTCATTTACAAAGCAGATCAGAAAAGGGAAGAAGGGGGAAAAGAGGAAGGAAAAGAGGCAGTTTGAACTGGGTATTCGGAGTTGTTCAATGAGGGACAGAGGCTGCTTAAGGAAAGCGGAGAAAGTTCCAATAAGAATAGAAGAGAATTTGAAGAAAGCAGGAACTAATGGCAGAGATCAGTACACCTTTTCACATCAGTCACCAGTGATGCTACCACCACTCAGTCAAGGACCCCCACCCATGAGTAAAGAAAGTTGAATCAACCAGCAGACATCTATCCCCAGCTTCCAGTTCTGAGTCATGATGGCATACTATATTGAAGATGATGAGAGACAAGGGTTGAAGAAGGAAAGCTACACCCACTCATAGTGATGCGCTCCCACTACCCAAGAAGCCAGGGATGGTAAAAAAGAAAGCAAAGGAACCTGGACCAAGGAAAGCTATCTCCAGGAGAGAGGAGTATGACAGTGATGATGACACTAGGCCAATGGGAGGATATGACCCTGCAGTGAAGAAGATATTGGCCAGAGCTGAGAGGAGAGGGAAACAGACTTTTTGAGAGAATAGATGCAAAAGATGATGATACTCATGACAGCGATAATGCATGATGGTGACAGCGACAGAGCGCAGTATACTCCCTCTCCAGGACAACGCTCATCCAGGTTAGAAGGAACTTGGCAGAAGAGGAAGGCACAGCCAAAGGAGTTGGAAGAGAGATGCCAGAAAGTCTCGATTGGTGCCACGGGTGGAAGGTCCACATCTGATCCAGAGCCATCCCTTACAGTGCCAGAAAGGGCAGAAGAGAGATACGACCAAGGAGATCCTCAACACAGACTCCACCTAGATATTATCTATGACAGGCCTGAGAAGATGCTTCTGGTATTCATCAGAGGGAACAGATTGGAGTATAAGCCGTGGCAAAATACAGACATGTCTGAAATTATAGAGAAGTTACCATTCTTCAAGATGGGCACACCTATGGACCTCAAAAGTGGATGAGATTCTTGTGGGAACGCAGCCTGCCATGGGAGATATAAAAAAGCTCTTGGCTAGCCTCCTTGGGGTCTCAGTTATGGATGAAATTCTGGAAAAGCAGACTTCAACGATACATTGGAACAACTGTGAACGAATTCAGAACTGTTTGCTGCTCAGAGGATTTGGATGGAGAGCATTGAAAGAAACATATCCTACTTCAATGTACACCCGACAAATATTTTCATTGAGCCATTAGAGAAAAAGGAAAATCCAAGAGCTTATGTGGCAAGAGTCTTTCAACAGGAGAAATGTCACAGAAATGACCAGATGCAAATCAGCTGAACAATCAATTTTATGAGCTAAGCTGCAACAGGACTGCCCCTATCAGTGAGAAGTAAGCTGGAGGAGGTGGTTGGACTTAAGCATAAAGGGTGTCTATACAGATCACATAGCACATCAGGTTGGAGCTTTTCATGCTGAAAAGAACACGCCCAGAAAGACAAGATCAAGAGACTCTTAGGAAAACTCACCCAAATGCAATTAATGGATAACAAAAGAAAGAGAAGAAGCAGGCTCTAGTCATAAAGCCAAAGTCCTCCTCAAGAGAACCAACCACAGCCAGACCAGGGCCAGCTCAAGCGGTAAAGCCACACAACAGCAGCGACCTGCTTACTGCCATTCTGGATGCAGTTCTTGAGCGATCACAAGTATGGAGAGGAAAAAGGCTAGGAAACTTCTGACTCATGTCTAGGTCAAAAATATTATAAATTGTTACAACAGGAAGATGTTACCTAGCTAGATGCACTACAGTGAACTCCAGCTGGAGACTTTGCCAACCTTGGAGGAAGGTGAACCTCAGATTGCGTAAGAGAAGCAGAGAGAGGTGTTAGAATCTCGATAGTGGCACCTATGATTTGCTGGGTCTAATGATCTAGAGGCACATGGGCAAGCCTATGTAAGGGGGAGGTCAGAAGGAAGTCAACAAAAGAGTATGGTTTTTGGGCACCATTTGCTTGAACAAATTGATCAAGTCATAGGAAGATGTACAATCTGTTTAAAGAATAATGTTAGGAGGGGTGTACTGACACCTCCTGGATATATTCCAACACCTAATGGCCCTATGCGTGAATTAGTTATTGACTATGTGGATATGATAATGCCTGTTGAAGGGAAAAGATATGCTTGTTGGTAGATAGGTTTTCACGGTGGCCTGAAGCTTGTCCCACCAAGTGGAAAGATGCTCAATCTGTTGCTAAGTTCTTGTGCCGTGAAGTTGTACTCGCTAGTTTACCTGATCGCTAAGTAGCTTACAATGGACGTGAGTTTGTAGATAAAACAGTGAAGCTGATTTCACAAAAGCTAGGAATCAAACAGCGCTCTTGAGCAGTCTATCATCCCCAGAGTCAGGAATGTGTGAAAATGAATGGAGTAATTAAAAATCGATTACTAAAATCTGTCAGCACATCGGATTAAATCCGGGTAGCGCGCCCACTTGCATTAATGGCGGTCGCTTCAACTGAGTTATGACTTACATATGATAATCGCATGAGTTGTTTACGGCAGGCGAATGCCAACTCCTTGTTTGGCGAGACGAGCGCAAAGGCCCAAGTCTAATACAGTTGGAAGATGAGATGAAACATATGTCAAATATTTAACTACTTCATAGGAATATATCTGCATATGTCTCTAAAAACAGAGCAACAATAGCAGGAGGTTGAAGAAGAGAACAGGATAAGGACACTAAAAAGGAGACTATAAGACCTGGAGACAAGGTGTTTGTGAAGGTGTCTGAAGAAAGTGGTTCAACGCTGTCGAGAGGGACCATTTGAGGTTGTCCGCGCACAGGAACGGCAGTAAGTAAAGGGTCTCCAACGTGGTATCATCTAACACATTGTGTTAAGGCACCAAGAGAAGAGATACCACAGCCGCAAAATCATGACAAGGCGACAATCCAGAGGAGCCGACTTCAGGATGCTCTGCGATGGGCATGTTCATGGGCCCGATAATGAAGAACAATGAAAGGAGGTTATGTGGATGGAGATGCATCCATTCTGGAGTAGTTGATTCATTAGAACATGATCATATATTAAGACGACATATCCATTACTATTTGAGTTGCCTGATAGAGGTTCTCAAAATTCCAAACAGGGACCAGTAGATAAGAAATATGGGGAAATACAATGAACAATAAGATACATGATAATTGGAATATAATGATTAAAACCTGAAAGATGTTTTGATTCACACTGGATTTTGGACACACCTGATCTGGGATTATTGATAATAACATTTGTTGAGTATCTGCTTGCGTCTATATTATATCAGATATGTTTAAAAGATACTGGTTGTTTATGTTTCTCTTCCCATGACAATGTGGGGAGGTTGGGCCAGCGAAAGGCACAGCTGGTTCAGGCTCCACATCAGATTCCAGAGATTCATAACTGACAATGAACATGACTGTGAGCCCCAGATACAACAGGAATATTGATTTCTGTTAGCCAACCATGGAGAAACCTGATACATGTGGAATTTTAATCAGTATATGATATGTGGTTATGCTGTATATTCTGTATATTTTGCATGATACAGTTGGATTTATTTTTTTGTAAAGAGGATGTTGGAGTGATGATAACATTTGTGATAATGTTTGTTGTTAATGGGAAATGACTGAGTTAAAGAGAAGTTCCTCATCCTGATTGGCCTGTGGGTGAGATCGTCTCTAGATTAGGAGACCGGCATTCTACTCTTTTTACATCTCCTAGAGGTGGTTTTTCGACTAGATGATGGTACCTAACTGGGACAGACCTCTTCTCAGCTGCACTCATATGATAAATGTGCTGGATAATTTGAATAGAGTGCACTTCCTGGGATTTTGGAAAAGTAGCTGTATAGCTACCTGGGAAGAACTCTGCTAGTTGGGAGGGATTAGCCCAATAAATTGGACTTATTAGACAATTGAAGAGTTTATCTAGTCTAAAAGTAATTAAAATAATGTGCGCATAGGATTTACTGTAAGGGTAAATGCTAAATTAGTTGACCTAAATTGTAGTGTGTGTTAGAAATTAAAATTGAAAATTGGAGAAAGGGACTTTGTTGAAGTGAAACAAATGAGAAGAAAATGTTATGACAATTTATAGGTGTTGGTTGAGTTTTGTTTTGCCGCGACTTCAGGGAAAGCCGGAGGGGGAATGTGCAGCATATTTTAGCCATCTATAGTATTATGTTGTCTCTCCTAAGGTGAAAGTGCATATTTGTAGAGCTCAACCATTTGTGCAATGACCCCTCTCTCTCGTGAAGCCTAACCATTTGTTAGCATTTACAATCTCACGCTGCAGGACCAAATAAATACCGTTGTATTTAATATCGACACTTGAGGTAGATCATGTGCGCGAATGAACATTCTATGGTATTTATGATCTCTCTTGGTAAGAAAAAAACAGATGGTCAAGTGTTAGGGAAGATAATGACAGAGGTTGATTCCTTAAAAGGACAGAATGTTTATTCATGAGTTTGTGAATATAAGACCTAGCCCAGGAGAAGAGAGGGGATTCGGAATTGGGATTCGGACCATTCGCATGAAGATTCATACAGAGATGCATCTCAGACTCGCTTTTATGTTTCTTTGAATAAAGTCCTAATTATTCAAGTCAAGACGAAGGCGCTCTTTCTCTTCCCAAGCATTCACAGACGACACTTCGGCAGCCACAAGAATTCACTACAAAGTCAAAGTCGAGTCCTCAAATGGCGTGAAGATCTTTTTTCTTCTATTTTAATCCATGTGTAACCCAAAAATATTAAGTTATTATTAAGCTGTTGACACTAAGGTGTAGCCATACTGAACTGCATTGAGCATGTCTAACAGATCAGTGCAGCTTTTTGAAAAGAAACAAGCTTAAAAAAAGCATGGGCATCTAGGCAGACAAGTATAATAAATTGTGTGCTGCATGTGCACAGAAAGTTCTTTGTCTACTCTGTGTTTGCCTTGTCACGTCTCTAGAGAAAGTGTTAGTGGGTAACAGCCAGCACTACAGTGCACTGCCTCTTCTCATTACAACATTGCAACGATGTCATCATTGTCCTTTTCTAAATATACACAGTGTGACCAGAAATAAAAAGAAAGGTGTTTACAGAAAGGTGATAAAAAGATGTAGTACATGCTATGGCTTTAATGACACGGTAGAGTGAGTCATTATATCTTTTCATTCTGGGGCTCGAGTAACATGGACTTATCCTTGAACCCAAACATGAAAAGTCAGCTTCCAAAATATAGCAGCCTGGGCCTGAGATATACGAGCTATGAGTAATCGCTTTGTTGACGTGTGAACATCAACCCCTTTTTTTTACAGACAGTATTCATAGTTTAGGTATGTTGCAGAATACAGAAAGAGGTTTTGGCTTTTATTTGACCCAGCGTTTATAGTACATGGAAGGTTCAATCCCAAAGAAGAAGAAAGAAAGTAAATAAATACAGAAAATTTTATTTCTCACCATGCAGCTGGAGGAGCCGATTCCTGCCAACTTTGGGGAGATGTGCCTAAAACACCAATACTGCCCTGGCGAATGCTCCCGCCACATTGCCAGCTCCATAAAAACAGTGGAACTCCCACAATCAGTAAAAGAAAACATACAGCAGCAGCCGAAGGTTCTGGAAGGACGGAGGGAAGATTTAAAAAACAGGAAGGCATGTACATACTTGCCTAACTTATTTCACTTTGTATATCACTTGATAGTGACCTCTATGTGTTTAATTCTAGCTCTTAGCCTTTTATTTATTTCCTGTGTTTTCCAGCATAAAAACACCATATAAAAATAAAAGTTGGCAGAGAGTTTCATGGTTTGGTACTTGAAATATAAAAATTCTTTCTTTAAAGACACTCACCTCCTCCATTTTGGTGGCAAAGGTATGGGAACCTCCACACATTTCCTAAGCCCACACTGAATCCCACCTGGGCTAACACGCACTGGATCTTGGAGTCCCACGCTGGCCGATCTTCATCAGGTGTCTCAGCTCCATCTGGATTGTGCACAGTTGTAAGCTGAGTTTCCGACTGACCCTCACCAAGCCAGGCTCCATCCTCCTCCCCGTTGCTGTCCAGTGGAGGTTTCTCCATCTTGTTATGTCTAAGAAGTTAAGAAGAAGAAGAAGAAGAAGAAGAAGAAGAAGAAGAAGAAGAAGAAGAAGGAAGATGAAGAAGACGACGACTAAGAAGAAGAAGAAGAAGACGAAGAAGACGGGCGAAGAAGACGTAAGAAGACGAAGAAGAAGAAGAAGAAAAAATTTAAATGAATGTCTGATAACAATAAACTTTTTACTAATATATGGTATATAATAACAGCAAAATATTTCACTCCACAGCTGTAAACCAAAGCAATGTGTGTAAAGTAAGCTCCAATCTCAGGCTGGCAATAATCAGACATTCTGCATGTGTCCACATGGTCTAAAATGAGTCAAACAAATTTAGGAGATGACCTAACTGGGAAGGGTTTGTATGAGTTAATACACTCAGCTGGTGAGAATGGAAAGTTACACAAGGTGTATGACCCGGGAAAGTGCGTACTTGTCAAGACACATAGCCAGATAAGTCAGGTGATTTCAGAAATATTTATCCACACATGTGTGTGAGTGTGTGTGTAAGAGGAGCGCGTGACAAAACATGCATGTGTACACAAATAGAGGAGGGAAAGTGGAGAAGGAGCAGTGCCACCAGCAGAACTCTGGGTGAAGTAAGTAGAGTCTTGGGTGACATAAGGGTGGGAGGGTGGAGAACCCAATAAGGAGGGGTTAAGTTCACATTGTCTACACTGTGGGTGGTGCTGAGGTGCATGGGTGGACCATATAGTGACATAGGAAGGACAATGACGTGTCATGCGCAGGTCAAACACCATCTAACAATTAGTTGAATAACTGATAAGTATACTGGTTGCAGCCTTAGTTACGTCCAGATTCAGTTGACTCTGGATGCAGATTCAAGGTTACTAGAACCTGAAATATTGTGAACTGATAAAGCCTGCACAGAAAGCTAATGATCTGTGAATAACCTTGGTGGCGAGTGTTTCAAAACAAGAGAAACCCACAAATCATAAATATTAAGTCTGTCATTTAAATAGTCTGTATATATAAATGGTGATACAAATTCAACTCATATTTACAAGTTTGGATATTTCAGTTCATCCTCACGTTCCTCAACACCATATTAGCTCTTTTTGTAGTTTGTCACACCTCACCCACAAGAGAAGGAGAAACTATGGTGACCATGAAAATTCTACATGCTTATTCTTTGTGTTCTGGGCCTGCAGCTGCTCTGCAAAGAATCACAAAATCTCTTTCTCTTTCCTCCTGTTTTTCTATACACGGCTAACCTTAAATTCTTCTGCACCATAGCCCTTCCCCCAGCACGCACGCAGGCACGCAGTAGACACAAAGCGCACTCTCTCTCTCTCTCTCTCTCTCTCTCGCTCTCTCTCTCTCTCACACACACTCACACTCACACACACACACACACACACACACACACACACACCTATTGGTCAGTCAGTGTCTATCTCTGGGTGTGGTTGAGAAACAGGCAACCCTTCTGTACTCAGTGAACAGTAACAGTAAATGTGCAAAAGCTTGCAGTCAGTGGTCCAACTCAAGTTTAAAACAATTTGAATATTTTAGAAGTGACACAATAATAATTATATATATAAATGTTATAATTATAATTATGCGCTTGTACAAATATATTTAGTCTGGATCACACCTCCAGTGCAAATATCACTGCTGTCAAGTTGTTTTTCATTATTCAATGATAAAGTATTTAGACCATAACAAGTATCCACTAAAAAGAGGATATAGAGTAAATAATTCATTCCAAATTGCACAACAGAAAAAGTGGAGTATTGAGCAGAATCAGAAGAAGATAGATCAGTGTGTATATGAAACCACAAGTTTGCACTCTATTACCTTTTTTTTTTTTTTTTATTAGACAATTAGATGGGCTGCCTGAAACCCTGTGACACACCTGTGCCTCATTTACGATCCAAACTCTCACAGACGGAATAAACTTTCACAAACAGAATTTTATATGTCAACATTATGTTTGAAAAGGAGCCAGAGCTTTTTTTTCGGCAAAAATGGAAATGCTTCACCAGGATCTAGTAACACTTGTAACGCCATTACCCTAAATGATACAGTCACACTTAATCAAAACATCAGTAACTTTCCCAGACATGTTCAACTTCATCCAAACCAGCTGAAACAAGCCAAACAGCAAAACACAAAATGAAACAAGAGCCAAACCTAACTAGCAATGTCTTGTCAACCTTTTTAAAATCTGTCAGTTCTAAAATTAGTAACTTAATGCAGTGTTGCAGTATATATATGTGTGTGTGTGTGTGTGTCTATATATATATATATATATATATATATATGTATATATATATATGGAGAGAGAGAGAGAGAGAGAGAGAGAGAGAGAAAGCTATAATCCACCAGCGCTTTCATGTTCATCACGGCAAAGTTTATTTAGGTCACAGTCACTTTCTCTACCTGCCTCATCATGTTTTAGGTCTGGAATTTTATCACACATTTAAAGAAAGAGAAAATGCCAACACCCTGCACGGGTATACAAATCCACATAGGATACACTTCTCCCAACACACACGCACAACACACAACCCATGGTATTGCATAACCTGAGTAGCTGTCAATCATGAATACACACACTCATTTTTTCCCCTCAGTATAGCTTATTGCCTATGGGACACCATGGAAAAATACACCAACAGTATAAATTTCTTTACAGTATATTTTCCTACACATTTGCAAAAAAAAAAAAAACCCAAAAAAACATGTTGGTTACAGTGCAGGTTGTAGGTTTGCAGATAGAAATTACAGATGTGTTGGCTCTGTACTCCATCATATGTGATTTAATATGAAACAGGTCAAAGTGCTGCCTTTAAGCTTTACTTGGAGGGTGTTTCCATCCACATCAGATCACTGTTTAGGACTTTTATTCTTTTTAAACATCTAATGGACTATATAGTATTGTATAGTATATGCATATTTTATAGTACACAGTCTTCCTGCACATATACAGTGATTGTTTTAAACTATATCTGTCACTGAGAACACTGAGCAGCACAGATATTCCTGTAAACAAATGAACAGAAAATCAGCTGCACAGGCGAGATTATCCAAAGTGAGGCAAACCACAGCCTTAAAGCCCTTTCATGACTGCTTAAGTAACGGACAAAGAAGTCTAATCGTTAGCGGTATATTATTAAAGGCACACGAAAAAAAATAGAAAATGACAATTAGGCATATGCAAAGGCAAGAAGTGAACAACAAGAGCAATTAGTCATTAGGGCTTATAAAGTCACTTGAATAAAGTGTAGATCAATCTTGCGGCGTGGACATACCATGCTGACAGCACGGTCCAACAGAGGAGTAAAGTTTCCAGTCCTGGTGCTGTTTTCTCTGCACGTTCCTTTATCGTCTCTTTCTCACAAGACAACTTTAAAACTCTTCTTTTTGATAATAGTCAGGCTAACAAATATAATTTGTTAAGGGAGAAAAGTCTCCACCAGGTAGTTATAACAACTTGTGGCCACGTTTCTGTGTTGGAACAAACTTTGTCGTCGACAGCCCAAAAAGACATGAAGGAGAAGCTACTTCAGTGGGAGCCAATGAGAGGACCGAGGGGGCTGAACGGCCCTTCCCCAAAACGTTCAGCGGGGCTGGGCAGCATAAGGGTACACACTGTGTGTGTGTGTGTGTGTGTGTGTGTGTGAGTGTGTGTGTCCTGCAGCTTTCACAGAAACGCCCACTGACGCAGGGCCGGCCCTAGACTTTTAGTGGCCCTAAACAAGATTTCTGTAAAAAAAAAAAAAAAAACTGTTCAAAAACTGTGAATCCTGCAGGATCATTTTGTCCAGGAAACAAAGAAACTAGTTGTTATTAAACCACAGAAAATCAACTTAGAAATAGAAGAGATGGAAAGGGTTCTTAGCTGAGGGTTCCATTTTTATTTGGCTTCAGATCTGTCACATACACTACTACTCATGTTATAATCCAAGATTTCAGCACTGAGGAACACTCAGGCTACATTCATGATTTTATTGAGAATCATTAGAAAGTTTCAGGCTGTTCCTGTAACCATAGTAACTCACGGTGTCAGAGGAGAGGGAGAGATGCTGTGCTGCTGCCAGAAGAGCTGCAGAATGAAGCCGTTTTGTCAGACGTGTTCTCACAAAACTTGACAAACTGCGTATGAAGATGAGCCAGTCAGTGAAAAACTAATTGATAACTGACGGACAAGTGGTGTGTGAGCATGAGGAAAGGGTTAACTGCGAGTCTGCGGGGTCTCACGGTTGGCAGTCCCTGAGCTAGTCAGTCAACTTAACACTGTGCAGAGTGAAGAGGAACATAATAATAATAATAATAATAATAATAATAATAACAAGGCTCTGTGGTTGCACAGTTGAGCTAAAATAAGCTAGTAGTAAATTCTCAGCCACCTGTTGGCTGACTACAAGTTAAAAGGCCAACTCCCCCTTGTGGAAAAAATGTGCCTAAATGACCACAAATACCTACTGGTACAAATGAATGAATTCAGGAATCCACTATTTGTATGAATAAGAGCTTATGGTTGCTATTAAATAGGACAGACAGGTATAACAAAATGAATGCCAGGAAGAAAATGCCATTTCAAACAGGCAATATTTCCACCAAATGCAGTAAGAGCATTTGTATATCACTAGAACAGCCTTGTACTGCTGGGATGCAGATCACAAGTGTCCTTCAACAAGTCAAAGCTTGGAATGAATGCAAGGTTCACAGCAGTACAGTAAATCCTAGGCTAATTGTGGAGATCAACAGAAAAGCTCTTAGGCTGAGATAAGACCTGTTGTTGCTCAAAGTTACGTGAATCATATCAACAGTAATAAATATTCATATGAATTTAAACTAAGATTTAACTAAGATTAATATTCCAGATTGAAATACTTGTAATATAGTGAATACAATCCCCATAATTGCTGCACGTACAGTATAGAAATTCATTTTTGTATCACTGCTAATAGCTCAGTGTCAACAGTGGTGCCTGCAGAATATTCTTCATAGTTTAGTAATTGGGAATTATTTGATGTCTTAAAAACTTTTTTGCAACATGGTGCATTTGAACACCTGTTTATAATTCCTCCACTGGTGCAACCGTCAAGTCGAACATGAAGAGAGCTGCTGGGACAGATGGAGTCTGACCTGCAACAACCAGTTGGTGTCATTGTTCACCAAGAGTTCAGTTTCCACCAATGCCTTGTCCCTACCCTACACCAAGGAATGCCTGAGGGGTCATCATCATTACAGTACTGACAGATCCTGACAGACTCTGAAAGAAAGCTCACATCCACTATTCTTTCTATAATCTACGGTATATTTGCTGATTTATTCATCTGTCAAACTGTCAGCAGTGTTCTGAAGAAAGCTATTTCATATCAGAAACAAGATATTCAGTGTAAAATCCATTTCCACATCTTCTCACATATCACAGATTTGTCTTCCTGTTTTTGTCAGCATATTGTTCATGCACAGTCAACATGTGCATATTCCTAAAATGCTTAAACAGGTATTAGAGCCATTAGACTTTTTTCTCTGTTATCAGTTATTCAGTTTTTTAATTTCTTTTATTCACAACATTTTATTTGACAGGCTCTAAATTGGTTAAATGTTAGGCAGTGAGAACATTCAAAGAACAGATAATTACAGTACAAAAAAAAAAAAACTATAAGAAAATGGGCTATTTACTAAATTGTAGGTAGATGCCTGAAAGAATAATTAAATCAAATCAAGCCGACTTAACTAATACAATTTCTCATTGAGGAATTCCACCCCCCAAATTATTTCTATTAATTCATATTTCTTAATTTGAACATTTAATGACCCCCTTTCATCTCCGAGCCTTATCTTGGCCTCGGCTTTGTTACTGTGATCTCGAAACTTGATGTCTGAATTTGTGGAGGTGGTGAGTTTGAGGAAGACTGCATTACACTGCTTGAATGGCATGTGCTACAGATCACATTAGCCCCTTGGCACAGGCTGCAGGCAGTTTGTTGATAGGAATTCCTGTCATAAGAAAGGAGAGGCTCACAAAGATGCAGAGAGAAGAATGGGAGGGAGGAGGTAAGTGTGTGTGTGTGTGTGTGTGTGTGTGTGTGTGTGTGTGTGTGTGTGTGTGTGTGTGCGTGTGTGTATGTGTGTGTGTGTGTATCAGAGAATCACAGGCAAGTGAAAGCAACACATTAACTCCGAAAGGGAAGCCAGACTCGTTTTTCTAGTTTGTGCATATCTCAAGAAGGTGGGACGTCCTCGTGTACACAGCTAAGCTCAGTGCACATATAACTCAGCACAAGGATTGGTTTCTGTGACTTGGATTTATACACTCAAACCACACTAAAAGGTACAGTGATGTATCTAGATTCTATGTGTTAACTTTGTGCCAACAGTGTGTGTGCAAATGTGTTTAAGAGTAGGTTAGAAAGGCAGGCACCTAATCAGGGAGGCACCTGTCATATGACAGACAGCTGCTCGGTGTCAGTAATGTGTTCCTCAGAGGAGACCTTTAAAGCAGCTTCACTTCACTCACTCCTAATAGAATATTTCATAATTTATAACTGCATGAAGGGCTTTGTCTGAAAACTGTTGAAGCTTGAAATATTTTACAGTATTCACTGCTTCACCAATATGTTGGAAGAGGAACAAACACAGAAGAACGGCAGGGAGATGAGGAAAGAGATGAAGTAAAAAGCTGCTTTGTGTTTGGATAGTGCAAACTTGTGATGAACTGACTTTTGTATTCATTTGGTACATTTTCTTTATCAAGTTTTGGTGGTGTTGACAACTGCATACCAAGCAGTGGTTTTTCCTGTCGTGTGCATCTGTCACTTACGTGCAAGTGTGCAGACAGAATACTCGGCATTCTTACAATCAGTTTGTGGAATGTGAGTGTGAATCAAGCTCCCATTCATCATATTATACAACAATTGATAAAAAATCTGTTACATTAGAGATCTGCTGTAGAATATAATATCATAAAAATAGTATGATTTAAGATGCAAGTCTGATTCACATTAAGTAAAAATAAATGTATTTATAGAAGGCTAATGCTACATTTCACTGGAAACAAAAGGTGATATACTGGTAAATATATACTTAAATATAAATATTTGTTATATTAACTAAGCATTATCCCTTAATGTATGCATACTTAATTTTACTTCTGTCTGCATTTACACACAACAGATGTCTTCACCACCTCCGGTGGTCCCTAGAAAGCATTCAGGTGTCCGAGTCATGTTAACTCCAGGAGAGCAGCTTCCTCCTGGTGGTCTGCCCATCTACACAGGCTCTGGCAAAGGTATACTCATGCTCTTGATATATATGGAGATATATGCATGATATGAATGCACTGTCGCCACAAAGACTTACTTTTATTCTCTGTATGTTATTCTGGTCTCCCAACCAACCGAATGTTTTTATGTTTGCTTCAATGTCTTTGTTCTTCCTCCACTCAGAGAATGGGACCAGTGGAAAGACAAATCATACATCTGTATTGGATGCAGAGAGAGAAGTGGTATGTACTTACATAAATAATAGACAGTGTGTAAGTGTAAGTAACTTTAGTTAAGTTAACCACATGCTGTACATCTGCATAATCAAGACCTAAACCACTGTCTAAACATGAGAGAAGATATAAAAGCAGTGATGGTGAGGTGAAGACTGTAATGTTGATCAAAATTAAATATATTTGCATTCTCCAATTCCATTCTCCATTCTCAGGTCCTGAGTTTATGGCAGGGATTATGTCTTAAAGTTTGAGTTTGAGCTAATCGGTGTGACCAGTAGTTACAACAACAGCCCTACAGTAAATACTACCCAGTGATGGTTATAATGTTCAGTTTGTTTGTTTGTTGAGACAATGAGTCGACTCCATGATATTATTTAAGGCTGTAGTTATTTCATATAGTCATACATTTTTGTATACAAATGTACTCAATTTACATGCAGTACCTTTGCACTGGATTGTATGCATTCTTTAGCATGCTAAATGGCTAAAATATAAAATTCATGTTTTCATCAGGAAATTCTGAACCACTGCTTTGACGATATTGAGCGATTCATGGGACGCTTACAGCAGGCAGCTGAGGCCCAGAGTGTTCTCAACCAAAGAAAGAAGAAGAAGAGAAGCACAAAGAGCAAGAAGAAGGACAACCAAAATGGTGAGAATTCATCTTCCACCCTAAGAACTAACTGACTACTATAGTCACATGCATGTAAACACCCTATCTTGTCAGACTCATCAGAAACAATATGTACAGTTGTCAGACGATATGTTTAAAGTATGAAAAATCAGCTGTTGGCAGAAGAAGACAGGCTGAAAATTCTTGCTTATAGCAAGCTTGGCCAAGAAACATGAACAAAGAAAATACTGGAGCCGGGGTCATATTTTCATAGTTTCAGCTTATTTCAATGATTTCCAGTTCATTTTGTGACAATAAGTGGCCATCTAGTGGTATGAACATGGTAAAAATATTCATATCAGACTGTCAGTAACCAGTTTGGAGAAATGAGATGTGACGTGACGATTAGTTGAAAGAACAAAAAGGTTTGGTTCCTAACCTTGATCTTCTTGTTGTGAACTGCTCTTTCCTCACTGTTGGACACTATAAATTGCAAATAAGTGCGAATGGGAGTTTGAGTTGTTGTGTTATCTGTCTTTGTGCAACGTGACCAGGGTGTTTCCCAGGAGTCTGGCCACTGTGTGTTGGCATAGGTGTGACCCTAGATAAGACTAAAGGCAATGAATGTATTACTAATAAAATAGATGACAAGATTTTTATTAGTCACTAGTGGTTCTGTAGGCCTACATTGTGTAACAAGCCAGAACAAGCACTCCACACCCTTACATTGAGACTTTATTTTACTGTAGAGTTTCTGCTACTCTTTTCTTTCATTTCAGTTTTCTACGATTCTTTTATTTTAACATAAAGTGTTAAGAACTTTGTTGTTTTATAACAATTAAAACAATTATCAAATGTTACTGACAGTGGCATCAACGTGTATCAAATCTGAAAAATCAATGCATCTATAATAACAACAGTGATCATATTATGGTTATGTTTCCCATGTATCCTGTTACATTGTTTTTGTTGTAGTTGTGATTGTGCTCTTCTCTGTGCAGATGACTTGTTGACCTTGAAAGCTTGTCCTCCATCAGAAGAAGAGTTTGTGGACATCTTTCAGAAAATCAAGTACTGCCTCAGTCTTCTGGTGAGATTTGACTTGTTATAAGTAAATTTTAAACCCAATGAAAATAAAAAATGTAAATGACTCTATATGCTGGTTTATTCAGGACCGGCTCAAGTCAGTCATCGCACAGCCTGATGCACCAGAGCTGCTGCATCCCGTCTTTGTGCCTCTAGGACTGGTGGGTCATTATAATATTTTATTTGGTAGTTTCTGTCTCTCTGTCCCTCTCTGTGATACTGACTGTGGTGATGGCCCCTTTTTCAGATTGTGAAAACCACTGGAGGGCCTGCGTTAGGTGCATCTGTAGTCAGTCCTGCAATGACCAGTGGTGCTGTCTCACTACTCAGCGAACATCTGACTGAAGAGGAAAAGGGGCTGTGGACATCATTAGGGCCCAACTGGACTTCACCCTGGTCAGTGTGTTTATATATATGTGTGAGAATGTGTCATGTTGCTCTAATAAGACCCTTTTTTTCTCTTTCTTAGTTCGCAACTTAGTGTGTCTGTTCCTCCGTACTCACCTGTCTTCCTGGATGGGTGGCAGCCTCAGGCCTATGACTCGAATGGCCAACCTACAGAAGATCCCATCGAGTCACAGCACAAACAAGATGCTTCCAGGGAAAGTAGGGCAGCACAAACTCTACAGGACCAAACTCGACAGACAGCAGAGGGCCGTGGTGAAGGCACTGATGAAGTGTAAGTCTGCAGAAAAAAAGACATATGTTTTATAGCAGAATGATAATAACAGGTAATTTTAATAATGATTTAATAATGGCTACAATTAACAGTAGATTGGCTAATAAAATCAGTCTGAAGGTTGTTAAGTCTGAGAATACCTTCCATGTCTTTTGTTGGGGATAATTACTAATTTACATGTTACATATGTTTAAATGACATTTCTATTTCAGAGAAGGAAACTGGCTTCCACCGGAGGGTGAGAGACTTTATTGCTGCAGTTATGACTTCGTGGCTCGAAACAGCAGTGAGCTCTCTGTGCTACAAGGAGAAACACTGGAGGTAAACTCCCATAATTAGACTTTGAGGTGGTCTCCACCTATTAAATATAGACATATTCTTAGAATGTGTCACAAAACCTGATTAACGTGTGAGTCATCCTTCCTTAGGTAATTGAGTCATCAAAGCGATGGTGGAAGTGTCGGAACCGCTTTGACCAGATAGGATTTGTTCCCCATAATATCCTGGAGCCTCTGTCTGCTTTGAATAACACGGGGAGAGACAGCCCAGTGGTACGCAGAGAGTCAAAGGTACGGTACAGACACAAGACACACTCACATACAGTTTACTGTTTCATGCCATCTTCCAGTTTTTATTTACTCTTGCTTGTTCATAACAGAAGACGGCCCTTTCCCCTCGGACAAAGTACTTCTCATATGCTCCACCAAGCCCAGATGCAACCAGTCCTATAGCTACAAGCCCACTGCGACCACAGAGCATGGTTTTACCGTCTACAACAATGCAGGGAGAAGACAGTGACCGAGGTAACAAATACGTTCATCTGTTTAGCATATGAATTAATGAGCTCATGTGAGACAAGGAAATGTAGCATTTGTAGAAAAGGATTACAGACACATATGGTACACCTGAGGACAGGTGCAGTCAGATGTCTTTATAGTCCTGCAAAACACTAGGATAATGTAAGTACAGAGATAACAGACCTCGCTGAGTGTGTGGTCTAAAAATCATTAGACATTTTGTTGAAATCTTCCACAAACATTTATCACATCGCAGTAAATTCAGAACAACTTAGCATGCTGAGCTTGAATCTTTAAAAATGAGAAATGCGACACTTTGACTCACGTTATTTGGTTTTGTGTGTATTGCACTCGCAGTGCTGATAGTGAATGATGAGCTTCTTCAGCGGCTGGCTGAGAAAAGAGGCTCAAGCCGTCCTCTGGTGGTTCCCCGCACAGCTGACACTTCTACTCCCCTGAACTACCACTCACCGCCTGCTGAGGTGGAGGCCTGGCTCACCACCAAAGGCTTCAGTCAGCAGTGAGTGTGCACCGTCGAAGTAAACTTCAGCTCACACTGTTTCTGAAAACTTAATGAATTATGTGGACTTGATTAACAGTGAATAAAAATCAAAGTCATCTCCACGGTTTATTGCTTTATACATGTAGCACATGCAGCTTTCAGAGGTATGCTCTGAGGTTTTGTTTAGTGTACAATAGCACCCTGTCAAAATCTCCTCCCTGATAATGTCTAGGAATTGCTGTAACCTGAGCTGAACTAAAACAGTGAACTAGAGGACATTTAAGGGCAAGTTCAACACAAAATGAAAGTGAATCTTAGGAAGAGAAGCTTAGATTTGCTTCAAATTATTCCAGGTTGAGAAACTGGATTTGTCAGGCATTCTTATAGCCTGTCCCGGCAATAGGTGAACATTTGACAGTGCAAGCTCTCTGAATGTTTTCTTGCTTTCTTCCTCTGTTCAGGACAGTTCAGAGTCTGGGCATTTTAACAGGAGCGCAGCTTTTTTCCCTGAATAAGGAGGAGCTCCGCACAGTGTCCCCAGACGAAGGTGCAAGAGTTTACAGCCAAATTATGGTGCAGAAGGCCCTTCTCGAGGTTTGTTCACAGTTTTTTTTTTCCCTGAATGTACGTGTGTCTATGTTTGTTTGTGGGGTTAGGCTTGGGTCCATGTGTTCTGAGTTAGTTGTTTGCTCAGCCTTGGCTTATGGACAGAGTGTCATTTTTACCACAATGTTATTGACCTAAACTGACAAGATTATTAAGATTGTTATATTAATTTACTTTTCATTTGACAAAATGCACTTTTATGGATCTCATAGATCTAAATTTGCAGTGCGTAGACTTGTTAATCCCTAAATTACTAGAATTTCATTAATTATAATTTCATTATAGGTTGTATTTGTACTGAAATGTAGGTGCACGTCATTTTCCAAAAAAAAAGTCAGTATGCTTCTTTTCAAGCTTTGTCTTTTGTCTTCCGCAGGACGTGCACAAAGCCACAGAACTAGAGAAAGCGATGGAGAGGCAAAAGCTGAGGATTGACGAGGAATTAGAGCATGATCTTGTGTGACTAACTCTAACTGGATCTAACTAACTCTAACTGGAGATGTGGTATCAAGAATCAATGGAGATAAATATAATATTGCAGCTGGATTCACAGAGTGATGTTGCAGATTGATTTAAATTTGATCTCTTATGTGCTCCAGATTCATCAACAAAAGCAAGCTGCGTTAAAAGTAAAGCTCACTCATTAATACTAGTTGACATTGGGACTATTTTAGATTTTACATTTTAAGACAGAGGGGCTTTAAACTTCAGATTCTCACCAGAGTTTGCTAAAGTTATTCTTACCGTTTGGTGTTAATTAATATGTTTTACAATTTAAATATTTCTATTTTTATGTTATCTTTCATTGAGTCAATATCTGAAACATGACAATAAACACAAACGCAGTAAAATGAACATAATATAATATACTGATTATTAGTTTGATGTATTAACAACAATAGACTGAATCTGCTTTTTAGAGCTATAAAAAGTACATTCTGTTATAAATGTTTATGACTCCACAGAACAGTCAGATGTTTGATTAATTTAGAGTTTTTATTGCTTGCACAACAGGCTGTATTGAAACAATGTTGATTGCTACAGTCAGATGCTGTTTTAGACCAAATACACACAAACTCTAAATATACAATTTCAGCCCTGACTCCTTCTATGATGTTCTGTGGAGACTGAAATGCCTTCTGATTCAGTGTTTTTCATTGTGATTGTACAGCATATCATGACATAATGTACAATACAGAAACATAAGAGACACATTGCTGTCAATATACTGGCTCGAATAAAACATTATGTGTTATTTTTGTATCATATCATTGTATCATGAGTTTACTTATTATGGGTCAAGACAAACAATTGAAAAAATTAACCCTAACCCACTGTATGAAGAATTAAAGAAGCAAGGAGGTAAATCATCATCATACAGAGCTTTGAAGTACAAGACATGTTGCTTTGGCACATTTTCACACTGACAGCACCAACACATTTTACAAATTACATTTAGCAGAGATCAAATGCTCATCAAGTGATCATTAATTTAGGCTCGACTACATGATTTGAAACGGTTCACTCTCATATTTAATTTCTTCAGCCTCACAGTGGTTTTAAACAAAGATAAGACAAATAATAAACAATCTCAGTATACAAATTTAACTCAATTAAATTTTCACTCAAGTAGAATCATTACATAAAGTATTTGAGGACATTGTTCAAGTAAAGTTCATTCAAAAAACAGCACTAATACATATAATTTGTTACATTTTAAATATATATATATATATGTATCTATACAGTATTTTACTTATTATTCCTTCACGGTGAGGCCTTGTGGGAATATGTTACATAATGTTTTATGATGCCAAAAAGGGGATTTCAATCTCACTTTCTGTGATGACAAACTTTATGCAATGTTTTGTGAATCTGTTAACCTGTGGGAGCTGTGCATGATCATCACTCAGCAGAGCTGCTTCCAGGGGTGAAGGTCAGTTCTAACTTTTTTACAGTATGGACAAATTAAATTAGATCCTACTTTGTCTTAATTGTTTGGTAACATGTAATTTGGTTTTGACATAAAGTAAGTTATAGCTTAATAGCTGTTTAGACTATCGGGACTGCTAGTTTTTTAGATTGCTGTTCACTGTGATTTGGGGATAAAAGACAGGGTGTCTAAAATACACAAGCACTGCAGCATTAGTCCAAAATAATATTTCAGCTGGAAATCAAATACTGAGCCACTAACAATGTCTGCATCTATCATTCAAGTCTAATTAATTTAATCCACAATGGCTCCAGAGTGCAGTCCATTGTTTCACGCTAACTGTTAAAATACTGTATCGATCAGCTGCAATGCCAGAATGAATATTGCTTACTACACACATCTTATAATGAGACCAAAGACAGAACTCCTACTATGGTAGTACAATTAAGGATGTAACAGCTAAAAATCTATGTGTGTAGTTGCTACTGTAGCCTAAAGTATTTTAAAAAACTCTTTGTGATTGTAAGTGCACTTGCTGAGGTAAATTATTTAGCAGAAACACTGAATATAACTCATATTTTTCAGTCACTGTGGTCACACTGTCACAAACCAGACCTCTGAGCAACAGGAGAAGAGGTAGTATGACTGATTCTCACTGCGTTCGACTCTCAGTGTCTTCACAGCTCGCAGGTGATGGTCTGGTCACAGCAGTCCCAGTTCAGAAGGTCCTTTCCCTGAAACCACAGCTGGATCTCCCTCTGTGCCCCATCCACTGAATCACTGGCATGAACCACGTTTCTTTAAATGACCAACACACATGATTATTTTATTAAGACAAGAAAAATCATGTGCAATAATTTCACAATGTGCCATACTTGGAAAGTGGCAGTATCATAAGGTTGTTATTTAGTCCTGAAACTCACAGTACATATAATAATATCAAATAACCTCTAGTTACCTGCTGACATGAAAGCTGAAATCTCCTCTGACTGTGCCTGCCTGGGCTTCAGCCGGGTTAGTATGACCCACCATGGTACGTGTCGTCTGAACTACTTTGTGACCCTCCCACACCTGAACAAAAAATAAAACGACGCATGCACAAAAACAAAAAGCAAGATATTCAAGATTTACTGAGATTTGTAGTGGGTTTAGACTTGAAATACTGTGTACTAGCTTTACAACAGAAAGAAGCCTGTCTGTCAATCTAAAGCAAAAGTAGAACTAATTTAAGAAATAAGATGAAATAATTGAAAATCCAGGCATATATCACAAGGAGGCAGAAAGAGGAGCCCTCACCATGACAACCACAGGTCCTGAAGTCATGTAATGCACAAGACTGGGATAAAAAGGCTTAGTCCTCAGTTGACTGTAGTGCTGAGACAGAAGATCCTCAGACACCTTCACAACAGAGACAGACAGTAAAAAACAAACAAACAAAAAAAACACACACACACACACACACACACACACACAGAACTTGCACATCACACAAACAAATTTATTTCAGACTTCTATACCTGCAACATTTTCAGGCCAACCAGCTTGAAGCCCCGCTGCTCAAACCTCTGAATGATCTGTCCAACAAGACGACGTTGAACTCCATCTGGCTTTATAGCTATAAGAGTCCGTTCATTCACACTTGAGAGACCTGGAGGAACAAAACAGAACTTCTATAGATCTAACCCTCACATACTGTAAGGAACTTACAGGAAAGAGGACAATATTAACCCAAAGTCACCCATATGCAGGGAAAACAAGAACCACCGCAAACACACACAGGTTTGCAAATCAAATACAGAAGAACTACCCTCTGGGAAATCAGATGTTGTATGTATTTAGATGGCGAAGAGCTAAGACACCACTTAGGACCTAATGAGTGACTGCATGCGATCAATTACACACACACGTGACACATCAGGAGAAGAACTCAATCTACTGGCATTTAATTTTAGTGCTAGATTTTAGTGCTAGTAAAGTACAACGACGTACGGGCTGAATAGGAGTTCTGGGTAAAAAAGTTCTGGTGTCGAACAGTGCCCTGCTCATTACGCACAGTACGCACACGTTTTGGCCCAATTACGCACACCACACGTCACTGTGTCTGTTACCTACACCATCATCACTATCTTCTGTGCCTCTAACCTAGTTCCAGTTCATGACCCCATGCATTTGGCAAGCGAATTTGTTTTCACCAAACACCGCGTTAAGTTTGGAGCAAACAAAAGTTGCGCACGGGAGGTAAAGTCTAATCGATCATCTAAATCTAAATAAATAAAAATTAATGCCATCATCACAGAACAGAGAGATATCAGAGGGAAGTTTGTTGGTCAGTTTAACATTTAACAGTGTCATTTAGCCACGTCACTTGATAGATTCTTAAATTAAAAGAAAATAAATCGTACAATGCGAGAATAAGACATTTCTTTTCTGACCAGTTGACATAAATACTTACTTGATGAGCTCCTGTGCCCAGCAGCTCTGTGTCCATGAAGCAGCGCAGTGGGAAACCCAGATACAAAACTTTTAGTGGTCTCTTGATGCCCTGAATAAAACTGCTGAATGACTCTCTTAAAAATGCACCTCGGAAACATGACCATGTTTTGACTCGTGTTCTGTCAGCCTCTGTCGAGAGAAGTCAACCCTCCTCAATCAAAACTCACGAGTCATCCCCGTCTGTCCTCAGTTGTCACTCAAACTGAGCCATAGTTAACTCCACTGATGCCAGACGTGTCTGCTGTGTGTGTGCAAAACTCGAACGTCGACCTTGAACTCAGAAATATTTGTACGTCCGTCTGATTTAACCACTGATTATATGAATAAAAGTTCTATGCGTAAAGTTTTAAGCATGTTGTCCCCCTGCAGCAATCTAAACCACTGGACACTACACTTCCCATAATGCAAGGCAGCTGTCTTAATTAAACGCTCCATGCCGTGTAATTGCTCCACAGTTTGGCAAGCAGGCTATTGCAGGGTTATTGTCACTACTTGACAAGCACAGAAGACATACAGCACAAGTGGTTTCAGAGTTTTACTCTCCGATGACAATAAAGTCATCTTGATGTGTAAAATTTGTGGATTCCATTTAAATAAAAAGAAAAATATGATTTTAGGTTAATTTTCAATGTATTGAAAGCCTGTACTTCAATAAATACATATTCAGTTCAAGATATAACTAAAATATACATTTAACATCAATATATTATTAAACTGAGCAGTGAAACCCATCCATAATTTTGTTCCAGTTTGTGGCCGTGAGGGTTGTGCTGATTCACTTGAACCTCCAGCCTGCCTGTTTCATACACTGCAATCACATACAACTGAACATACATAACCAAAGTTAACAGTGTGACTGAATAATAACTTGCCTTCAGTATTTACACAGCAGCCGCTTCCAGAGAAAAACCCAGCCATGCTTAAACATTGTATTATCTAAGCAGCAACCACAAACATTGAAGCTGCAATGCTCTCTGTGAACTTGCAGTAGACTGTCAAGTTTGTGAAGCGGTTTATTCTTCCCATCTCATGCATGCTGTGTTGTCACATGCCACACATAAAACGTCTGTTGATGCTTCATGTCTTTTAGCAATCCTCAGAATTGAATTTGGATCTGCCTTATCCAAGGTTTCTGTCAAGAGTCAGACCAACTATTCGATTATTTGTGAATGTGTTCTAATAAAAGAAATCAACAGTTGAAGTAGATGAATTTAAGTTAAAAGCTTGTCATCGACACGTGTAAACAGATTTACAGATCCAGTAAAGCACAGAGACTAATAAAATCATGAAATAAGAAATACCAGAGTTTTACTAAAAAAGCACTTTATTAATCAAGCAGGTTTTCTCTTTTTCATAATGGAATGATATGAAAGATCTTAAGTTGAGAGTCCATCTCCTTTGGAGAAAAAAAAAAAATCAAAAGGCAAAATGAATAAAAGCAGACATTTTAAAAACTCAAAATGAGTTGAAAGTGCTCAGTCCCAGCCCAGCTCTGTTGCAAAGGCATGGGAAAGAAGGCCTGGCTCAGACTGCTCCAGGTCTGGGCGAAAGCCAACTGCAGACCAGGTTTACATTTCTTGCCAAATTTTCATTGGCAACACATAAGGAGGGCGCTGCTTTTTAAAAAAAATATAAGTACACGCCAACCTTCTACAGTAGAAATCAAAGAGAAAAATCAGCAGCATCCTCAACCTCCAATTACTCAACAAAACAATGTGTGTTGTTCCTTCCTATTACTTTGAACAGGTGGAGCAAAGCTGAATTGGAGAAGGAGTGTTGAGCAAAGTGGTCAGCACAGGCAGTCCTTGATCATAGTTGATGTATGGAGTGGTTCGAGCAGTCATTGTGCTATAGCTTGATGGTACCAGTGGGCAGGCTACTATTACACAATCTGTAGTAGCGAAGATCATTCACCAGCCGCTGCACACTTTGAGTGAACGAAGGCAAGTCCTTGAGAAAGAAGATAAAAGTTGAACATATAAATTTATTAGAAACAATTTGTAATATTTTTAGACTGTAATGACATTTCATGAAATCAAGTTGCATTTTTTTATTGTAGAGTTTTTACAACTGATAAAACAAGTATTTCAGATTATTGTATATTTAAGGTAAGATAAACTTTATTCATTCAACACAGGGAAACAGCAGATCACAGTACACAGCACATTAAAAAAATTCTCAGTTTAACAGGGAAACAGATTAAGCCTCAGTGAGCAACAATGGAAATATTTTTCAACTGACAAAGGTTGGACTGTGACTGTCTGTGTGTCTAATGCAAATACGTATCAACAACCTGCAAAATACATTGCCATGGTAACTCAATAAATAGAGAATAACTCACAAACCAATGGTCATAGCATATGTTAGTTAAGTGAGAAAATAAAACAATGTTGGCAATTTTTTTTTTTACTCTTACCCGTTCAAGCTTGAAGTTGCGTGCAAGAACAGCTCGTTGGCTGGTGTCCACACCCTGGCAGCCATTGAGGAACTCAGGCATGAAAGCCGAGTAGAAGGCATCGAAGTCAACAGAGGCCATGTTGTAAATTGCAACAGTGATTTCCTCCTGAAGAAGGTCGTGACTTTTGTGAAGAAGGACCTGTAGCAGCACGTTGATGAAGTGAAAGAGCATCGAGGTCCGGAAAAGCTTCTAAAGCACAATGGAAAAAAAGGACAATGGATGCTGTAGTTCTCACTCAATCACAGGGTGTTCTTATCTTACATCCAATCTTATCATAATATACTTTCTACTAATCACTGGGAAAGGTGCAAAGGTCACACTGATCTAAGTTTTCTGTCCTACTGATGCTGTACCTTTAAAAGCAAAGACACATAAAAACTTCACTTACTCTGTGATACAACTTGTGCTTGGTGTTGAGTAACTCCAAATAGGACAGATTCTGCTTGAAGATGTGGATATCAGGCTGCAGGAAAGACTGTCCGAAAGCCTGGAAAAGATATTTCAGCACAAGTCAGGAAAACAAGTAGCAATAGATTTAGATTTAAATATTCATCCACCCAGAACGTGCATGTTGATAACTTTAGCCACATGCATACACACACCTGCATGGCAGCTGTGAACTGGGCCTCGTTTTCCATTGTATCTTCAACTCCTCTTTGGACGCTTGTTAAGACTGAAGTTTTAAAGAAGTATCTCCAGTTTTGGTGAAGTATTTGGTATAGCAGCTCAAACATTTCTGCCTTGATATCTGGGGAAGACCGCTACGAAAGACAAGAGACTCAATTAGAAAATGTTATCCAGGAAATTATATCACTGTTAGGCAACCGATGATTTTAATTTTCAGAATAAATAAAGGGAGATACCACATGCTAATTTTAAGGTGAATCAGAATGAATGTTAACTCATGACAGGTGAGCACCAACTGACCTCTGCCACAACCGGGTAAACCTGCTCCATGCACAGAGAGAGGATGCTGGGCAGGAAGGGCTTGAAAGCCTGACCAGGCTCTTGAACCACCACCTGCAAGATTTTCAGGAACTTCTGTACCACTCTACACCCTGCACTGCCCTCTTGCAAAATACTGGCGGCCAGCTGTTCCCTGGAGCACATACAAGTGACAAAGCATGAATTAGCGTGATGGCAACATTTTAATCATTTGCTCCATGCCATCTAAACCTATCCATATAGATAAGATACAAAACTAATGTAGTTTCTTTTTCACCTGGTGAACATGCTGAGGAAAGTGTGGATGATCTGTCCTGTGAAGGCGACGCCCATCTGGACTCGTAAAGCCTGAAAAAGTGTCAAGAAGAAGGCCAGCATCTCATCTGTCACATCTGGGAAAAGAAAAGTGACAAAATTAACAAAGCTGGCCAGTCAGACAACCTTTTGCATCCACATATAATAAACAGGCCTCAGTCCCCTGTGACAGGTTTGATAAGATCATCTTCATTCCTTTAAAGACTGCTGTAACAAACGTTAGATGGATAGCCAACTAGATGAGAGACACTGACCTGGCTGCTGAATAAACACTGGGAAAAGGCTGAGGGAAACTTGGACAGACTCCTGAAGACTCTGATAACAGATCTGACGGGATTTGGTGGATTCCCCAGAGATACTGTCCACTATGTCTCTGAGCACAGGTAGGGTCTGCTGTATCACAGCTTTCACTGGAGTGGAAAACAGATGGTCAGAAAACATAATTCAAGCAGGGCAAAGAATGACAGAGTGTCAGTGTAATAAAAGTAACAAAAGAAAGAAAGAAAGAAAGAAAGACTGACTGTTATTCAGATCGGGTTGCCGAGGAGTTATGTTCACTGTCCCTCTTAAAACACGATATTCTCGAGTGAGTGCTGCCAGCAGGCTGGCATGGTTGCTGGAGCGCGTTTGCCACTGCTGCTCATTCTCTGGTAAATTTGGCCATGGGAGCAGCAACATGTTGGACAAAGCCCTACATACCAACATGTGAGCCTGTAGGAGCAAATGTGCACACACACAAACATACAAGAAGCACAATTACTTCATATATTGAGGACATTTCAAGAACTTCATACTTTTAAATTGTTATGCCTGTGTAGTGTTTTATTTAAAGAGAAATTTTGGACTAATCTTATAAACTATGTAAGTACTTTGCTACTTCTCAAAACTGTATAAATCTATTATTTATTTTGCATTAAATAATTGAGCCACAACATATCATCACATATAACATATGTCAAATATCACATGCAAAATAAACACAACAAATATGTACCTCTTGTGGTAGTCTGTGGCTCTGATTCTCTGTTGTAATGAGGTTGAAAATGTTCTGAACAGCCGGCAATGTGACCAAGAAGACCGGCCGCACTGTAGAGGTTATGGAAACCATCAGATGGCATGCCGAGAGCAGCAACTTTTCTGGTACCTGGGGAAAAGACAGAATGTAAGTGTTGAAAGAAGAACAACTCTTTTCGATATCCAAGACCCAACCCAAACATATCCCTCCCTGTAGTTTCTGAAACTATGTACTTGCGTTCATTAATGTCACCTAGTAACTGGAAAGGAGCTCTAAAATTGGGTAGAAAATTATTGATAGTGTTATCAGCCAATAATGACTGTGTTTGATCAGTGGTCCGATCAGATGACTGTGTTTGATCAGTGGCCCGACCAGATGACTGTGTTTGATCAGTGGCCCGATCAGATGACATACTCATATTATTCCAATGGAAAGTTATATCAGTTTTTCCTCACACACACACAGTTGGACCACGCAGATACATATTATAGAAAAATATCCCCCTCCCGTTACATTGTAATTCTGTGTGAAACACTGCATATTTGTTAACTGCTTAACTGAGAGAGAGCGAGAAACATGTCGCCTGCAAATAAGTAAACATTTGTCAATTCAAAATACTTCATCTTTTCTTGATTTTAATACTTAATATTTTGTTAGGAATAGTTAAATAAATATGGAGCTCGTAATCGTTATCAGCCAATACTGCTTCAAGTGATCAGCCCCAAAAAAGTTTGAATGAATTTTGTCATGATTGACACTCAGAGGACCAGATAAATAAAGCAGAAAGTTCCTGTGAATGTGAGCTAAAGTTTTTAGATATTAGTTAATATTTTCCAAATCATACTTCCTCCTTAATGAAAGATTGTTTCAATTCAACATTCTTTTGGTTGGTATTTGATTTGAATGACTAATTTAAAAAAAGGACAGATAAGTATGAGTCAAGCTACCTTGGCAGTGATGAGTGGGCTACTGGCATCTATTGCAGATGTGATGAGGTTGATGAACTGGCTCTGGTTTTGACTGTGGACCTCACTGTAGAACTGTGCAAGCCAATGAGAGTAGGCTTGCAAAGCGGCAAGGGCCTGTGCATGTCTGTAACAAACAAAACAACACACAGTTAAAATGCTGAAAAAAAACATACTTGTTTATACAGCTTCAGTACATATACAGTCAGATTTGCATTTACAATTTTACATTGACATAACATTTGAATTAATTAAAGACAGGTCTGGATTACCAAGTCAGTCCCAGAAAAATAAAAAATCTAACTTCATTATATAGCTCTGATAGCTATGAACAGGCAGCAATTTCACACTGTGCTTACAGCCAGGGTTGCTTCTCAGTGGCTTTTAAGGTGCGAAATATGGCTGTTAAGTCTCTAAATGCACTAACAGTTCCCTTTTACTTTGTCAGTGATGCTGCAAAGAGCATTTCATAATGCCAGAGTTCAGTCTTGTTATTTGTAACTGAAACAAAAATTAGTGCAACACATCACATGTTAGGGTTGAGGTTTCTGTTTAACATGTGATACTCACACGTCAGTGAGGTCTGGCTTGAGGACAGAAGGCACAGCGGTTTCCAGGTCATAAAGGCTGGTCTGAGAGCCGTAGCAAGTCACTTCAACCAACCTTGAAAAAGAAACACATGAACCATTATGATATTTTGCTCTTTTAATGAAGCAAATTGAACAGTCAACAGAAATGAATGCACACTACTACTATGATAATGAATTCATTTTAACACTAATTTAAGTAAAACGGAGCATTAACCAACTTAAGAGTTACCTGAGATCCAGTAATAGTGTGTAATGTCAGTTTTGTTGAAGCAAGTTGAAACAGAAATATAACCTCGTGACGTACGCACAACAATCACTTTTGAGCGTTTCAAAAGTGTACCAGAGCACTGACCTCTCCACCACTGCCAGGGCGTCACTGAAACGTGCAGCAAAGATTTCCCCAATGAAATGTTCAGCCAAGCGTCCAACAGCTTGAAGTAGGGAGCTGAGATCCCTGAGAGAACAGTGAAGTCGCCGGCAGTCATTCTCTGCAGATATATTCAGCCTCCGACCTGATAGAAGAACATCATGTCATGTCATACTAATATCCTAATAGTGAATCAGTATCATCCAAATGTGACTGTGCATCCATACAAAAGACTGAAAGTGAAGCAAGAAAAATTGAAAGATAAAGATAGGGCTGCTTACTTGTGCCAGTGGTGACAATAAACTGCTGCAAACCCATGTATACGTCCAAATTTTCTTGCAGGACTGGAAACTTCAAAGAGAAAAGAGGAATAAGGAGGGGCTGCCACTGACTGGAAGATATCACTTTAAATAATAATCACTTTAAGTAATAATCAAATACATACAAGCAAATGCTTGGTGATTTAATTTTGTAGGTATTCATGCTCCTAGCAAACACATTTTGAACTCAGCAAAAACTTTTCAGTGTTGAAGAAAATCTACAGCTAAGTTGCCCCAGGCGGAATTCTAAAATGGCAATACCCCAGTGAAGTCCACTTTAAACTACAAAATGTCAAGGTGACATCAACAACGATCTCTTACCAGGGTAGAGAATGCATGGGATGGGAGCAGCTCCATCACCTTGGCAACCACCTCCAGACTCTGACGCAGATACCTTTGCCACTCGGTCTGTTGCTATAGTTACCAAATGAAGGAGGACATTTAGACTTTGAAGCGAAAGTTATACACCTTTGTAATGTGTGCATGTCTTAAGGGGTTAATATGGTATTATTAAAATAAACTTTGATAAGTGACTTCATGTGGCTGTGAGATATACACAGTACATACAGTGCTAAATAAAAAGGTGCAACTGACAGACCGTGAAATAAGTAAAGTGTTCTTACATCATCGTCCAGAGTCTCATCATCCAGCTCTTCCAACTGGGCCTGATTATATCTGAACTGTATGCGGTTCAGAACTTCTCTTAACAGAAGAACTAAGGCATCTTTGTACCTGTCCAACCATACATGAATATATTACATTTCAAAACAAAGGCAACAACAAAAGAATAATAACAAAACATCAGACATTTTATTTGTTTGACTGCATTCATGATCATTGATGATTTTTGTTCCCTGGGTGCTTCAGAAAACTACTGAAGTGGGAAGGGCAGCAAAAAAAATGCAAGAAAAAACTTTTCCTGATTACTCCCTCAGCTGTTAAAGCTGCATAGGTGTTTATTATTCTACCTGCCCAACCCCTGTCCTCTCCCCCGCGGAGAGGAAGAGACAGTGATGACGCCTGGACATGAGCAAATAAGGCCAGGCCCAGGACCAGATTATCATAGGTTCTAAAAATGCAGGCACAGTGTAGTGAAGATACAGCCGTTTCATACACTTCTGTAACACAGACCTCCCCTACACATACCTACCTACTGTACAAATTGCCTACCAAGTATCATTGTACACAGACAGTAATTGCATTTACCTTATGAAAGCTCTCCTGGGGTCTGTCTTAACCTGATGTCTGTTAACCTACTTGGATTCATGTGCTGCTAGGAAACACTGGGAAGGGAATAAATAAGTTTTCGACTTACCTATTTAGAACACTTTCTCTGTCAGCGAGTCTGCTTTTGATTTTGGTTGTTAAAAAATCCAAGAAGACACTCCAAATATCCAAACAGGAAAAGTAGCCTTCATGGGTAGGCTGAAAAACCAATGAAAAGCAAGCTTTGTAATCTTGCAGAAAACCTGGCGAAAACAACAATCTTTGGTGTCCTGCATCAACAAATGACTGACAAAATGATCATTACCTGGTTGAAGGTGTACTTGAAAAGCAGGGCAAGAAACTCTACAATTGGAAACTGAGGACTGGACTCTATCCGTCTCAAGTGAACACTGACAAACAGGCGCAGAAAATCTGTGAACTTCTCCAAGTAACTGCAAGATGAAAGAGAAAACATTAAAGCCAACACACATCTTAAAGACAGAAGATACTTCAGTTAGTCTAAGATGGACGATATCATTAAACAAATAAAAAACAAAATACAAAAGATGGGCTATTAAGAAATATGAGTGGACTGCCAATTAGGTTTGTGTCTAACGAAAGTAAATATGACTAGCTGCAGACGACATGCTGAAATTGTTCAGGTACAATACACCCTCTAGTCTGCAAACAATTATTTATGCACAAACGTTAATGTCAACTAATGACCCATACCTCTCATCAAGTTCCTGTAGGCGGCTTTTGACTGTATGAGCGTTATTCTCACGTGTCAGCCTCTGCAGGAGAAAGAAGGTCTGCTGGAACATACGCAGCAGGTATTCCTCAAAATCCATTGGCACACAGTTCTTTGACACAAGCTCATTGACACATGTCATGGCGAGCACCCCAAGCCGGGCACGATCCACCTTGTTGCCCTCACTCTGCTGTCCATTTCGTCCGCCTCCATTCGATGTTGGTGGCAATGTCCCAGCATTGAGCTGCCCATTAGAAGACGAGGAGTTTGAGGAGATGAAGGATCCCGTCTTCGTCTTTGTCCGAAGATCACAGCCAAAACGTGCAAAATGGAAAATGGATGCCAGCAGGGTGGGTGTGATGTTTGTGGACAGAGGGATCCAGCTGAACAGGTGAGCCAAACACTCCAAAACGAGACAACACAGCTGGTGACTCTCATTGTCCAGTGTTGCCATGGGCTGGCAAAGCAGCTTTGAGTACTGACTGCCCTGAAACAAACTGCCAAGCAATTCCACTGGCAGATTGAAGAAACAAAAATAAAACGGTCAGGTTAACACATAACAAAACTGCTTGATAAAATGCTTGCGTTAGTCATTGTAATCACATTACCAGCAAGTCTTCGAAGTTTTCAGGTAACTTAAAAACAATTCACTCACCACTTTCCCCTGAGGTGGGAGAGGGAGGTGGGGTGGAAGCTATGACACTGTGCTTGTCCCCATAAGTCTCCAGGATACCTAAAAAACAAGAAGTGACAAGAACTCCATTATCTACACATGCCAAAGGTTTTTGACTAAGACAACAAGTCAAATTTTGGCATATTTTACTTAAGTCAAATTTAGACATCATAAAACACATAAAAAACAGAGAAAACAGAATTATTATGATATTTAAACCTCACTAGCAGGTTGTACATTTGGTGATTTTATTTCCAATTCCAATTTGTTTTACAATTCATATAAGGCAATAACTTTGCACAAAGTATTTAAGGTTGTTCTCACCCGTCAATAGTCCAAGCACAGTCGGTACTTGCTCCAGCAGCAGTTTACGTAGCTCATCTTTTCTGGCGACACTCAAGTCTTCTCGCGGACACGCAAGTTCCTCTGATGTGGTTTTCAACATCACCAATCCCAATGAAGCCAGAGCTGGGGTCTGGATCAACTGGATCAAGAGAGTAACAATAAAGATGAAAATGACTGAATTAACCTACTATTAGGCTTTATGAAGACTGGAGATTTGCAGTGTTTTACAGCAGAGATGAGCCATTTCATCTAAAACAAACACCATTTCCTCAACTGTACAATTAATAAAAAATACTTTTGACATAAAACATTACGCTCCACACAACAAAGGTCATATACATAATAAATGTGGCTGTGCAGGTCATTGTCTGCTCACTAAATTCATCATGAGACAAGATGCATCAGGATCTACTGTATGTGGCTTATCACCACGGCTAAACAATTTCCTGTGTGGAAACCCTGGAGTTTATTTAATCAATTAATTTTCTGTTCATAATATAGCAGACCTTTTAAAGGCCAAAGATTCTGATCACATTGTATATCTATATAAATGTGTCCTGTGCATTTTACTCTTAAGCCAGCCCCTTGCTCTGAAGGTAGCGTGACATCGAGCGACAATGTAGACTTGTAAATTTGATAAATGTAATCCACTGCATTTTAATTTTGGGACAAAAAGAAACTGATCCAGTCCCTCTTTGAATCAAAGCTCTGTTCAAACAACAGCACAAAGTTATAAGACTGAAAAACAAAAATGAAAGAGACATTTAGCAGTTTTCTTGTGGGTCATAATACAGCCCTTGTAACACATCCAGCCACATCCTCATGATATCCACTTTCTTTTTTGTAGACTACAAAGGCCAAATAACTACAATAGGCTGCTTCAAATGCAAAGAGTTAAATTAAAGAGAGCAAATGTGAAATTCCATTTGAATAAATTTGACAGGTGTGCTAGAGTAAAAGGAGTTTTTAGAGAAACTTCACATGATCAAAGATCAAATGTAACAGACACAAAAATCAGCAGGGCTTACCTGAAGGGTGTTTGTAAAGAAATCATGGTAGAACATTGGCCAGTCCTGGCGGCCGATGTCCACAATGACTTTGCAGAGTTTGTTACGGATGAAATAGGGCACGGCTTTATGCTGGGCAAGGAGGAGTTTGGGCAGACAGCTGCGAATATCCATCTTGTCTTGTGAAGCAACACCGATCCACATCTTGTTCACCAAGTTCTAAAAGTACAAGGGAGCAATTGGCTGTCAAAGCTGGGACAGACGTAGCCTACACATTTCTATGTTTTGTAATAGTTCTCAATAATCTGTTTTATGGTATAATGAGTAATTCCTCTGAATGTTCATTCATGTAGTAAAGAAAATGTTTTTTTTACAATATAGTGCTCAATGAAAATATTTTACTAACAGACAGCAGTGTGTATTAAAGACAGTGAAAGTGTGTCATATGGGATCACAGGATGTTCAGCATTTTACACCATGCATAATGTATTGCACATTAACCTAAGGTGTTTTGCAAAATTAAAGAAATGAGGAAAGACGCCTGAATCAAATTCTCTTCTCAGTAGCTATAAAACAAACTTTTATCTGTGTCTTATTTTTAGAGCATAAAATACGTAAAGGGAAGCCTTTAGTAAGACAAGACCACTAAAAATATTTATCTCCCACTTCTAGGACTTACTTCAAATACTGTTAGGCTGTACATCATTACATACTCATTTCGAGTATTGGAGAGGAAGAACAAGCAGTGGCGCCACGCTCCAGTCTGCTGTGCAAAGTTATTCAGCAGCTCTTCTGCAGAAAAAAAAGGAAGTAGGCATGATCTTTGACAGCGGTACAACACAATCTAGCTTCACTGACAGACTGAAAGTAATGCGTAGCCACACAGGAAGTGTATAAAACGACAACTCAAAAAAGACTTTTCATAGAAATCATAGTCATAATACAGTGCATTGTAGAGATCCAGACTAGATATTTGGCAGTTGTTAAAAGAATATGGAAGGAAGTATTGTGTATGGAAAAATATTTACTGTTTAACCAATCTGTTACGAACCAGCTAGTGCAAAAATACCTGATACTACATGTGTAGTTGTAGATTTTACAAGACAAAACTGACCTATTTCTCTCTTTCGCTCATTGGTTGTGCAGCTGTGAAAGAACTCTGTCATGAGGCCCTCCAGTGCACGCAGTGACGACTCCTCTGATGCCTAGTGGATAATAAAAGGCAGAGTTAAAAGTTAAGCACAAAATGCAGATTTAGACCAGCTATTTGACAATATTAATAAACCAGTCCACTGAATGCTTTCACCATAACTATCTACCCATTACCATGATGAAAACCACACTTGGCAAGTATCTGTCCATTTGTCAGATACAATAAGATCATGCAGATGTAGATACTCAACTGCAGACCTCCATGAGCAAGAAAACCATCCTCACAGTGAAGAGAACAATGCACTGCTATTTAGGTTTCTTGTGTACATGTTTAAACTTTCATTATGCTGAGTTCTTATCCGTTCATTTGTCAACAAAGAACACCTATGTATGTGCAGTTGTTGACTGATTTTAAAAAGAACACCACTTGTAAATTATTGCTTGCAGGCCTATAAATCATCCCGCTGAGGATGAGTGTAAAATGTATCTTTATATGTCCATGCTTACACAATAGCCGGTGAGTGCACATCACTGATTGTCGTGCACGTTTTGCCACAGTGTCATAGAAATGTTAAGACAACTGAAATCTGATGTGCACACATATTTTACCACTGTGGCCTTTATCTTGGTCACACAATCTAACTCAAGCTGTATTTGAGACAAATTTGTTATGCTTTGTCAGGTGGAGGAAGTCGGGCCCTGCCAGCCAACAAAAGTGAGATAGCAAATTGAGATTTTAAAGAGCAGATCCTGTGGCAGGCGGGTCTGAATTCCTCAAATAAGCCACAACTTGCCGAGGCTTAACACAACTCAAAGCAAATATTCGCTTTTGTAAGATGGGCGTCTTTACCGTGAAATGGCTCAACAAGCTGTCACATCCCGTTGAAATACCTTTCCACAACCGTTATGTGGCTTGACAGACACACGGCGCCGTGATGCATAAAAGCACGCACGACTAAGCTTCATGTAAAACATTTAAACACATTATTAGCATGATTTTACGCCTTCCTGGTCAAATATATACGGATCAAAAGGGTTTGCCCCACGTTAGCTACTAGCAATATAAGACAGGAAGACAACGTGAACAGCTAACGTCGGCTAAAATAATCCACGTTAAATGATACTCACCATGTTTAGCCGGCTCAGATGCGTTCTTCGGTTCGCTTAGTCTCGGATTAATTGCAGTAATAAGCCAACATTAGCTAACCTAACTAGCCAATTCTGTAGCAAACGTTAGCTGAGGTGTTGCTGGCTAACGTAGCCGCAGAGGGGGCTCATCATGCTCGGCTCGGCTGCTTAGGTCAACACTTCACAAACACAACTAGCTAGCAAAGGTTGGCGTCGTTCACTTTGCTTTGCAATAAACACGTTAAACACTCACAAGTTATTTTTTCCCCCCTACCTTGCTTGAATAAAACGCGTTTTTGATTAACGAGCATGTAGGCTTAACATTGGATCAGCTATCTCGGACTGGGAGGTTAGCTGCATTGTCGTGTCTGGTAATTCCCATTTACAGTAATGTTAAATATAGAAATCTTATTTTTTTGTGGCACAGCCAGCATTGGCTCCAGCACTGGGGCAAATATGAAACGTTAATTAGCTTTCTATGTCACGCGTTTCGCAGCTAAGTTACCCCGATGCTAACGCTGCAGCAGCGGATGGCTAACTCGCTAGCTTCTCTAGAAGGATGGAGGTTAGCTGTGTTAGCTGTCAAACGTTGACATGTTTCCAGGACTGTTGGTCACGACAACTTGCATTTACCATTTGTTATTTAAAAGCGGGTGAATATGCACACCTACGTTATATATCTGACAAATTTGTAACGTTAATAACACAAAATGTAATACTATACGCGGTTGTTCCTGTTATTCCCCTTTTCAATGCTTAGGGCGGCTCAAGAATATAGCTAGCCTGCTGCTAGGGACTTCGCAACTTCCTCTTTAGCTGCAGAAATCAACCAACCCAATGAGCCTGTGTGAAGTCAGTCACAATAATAAAAGCACGATCTCCGGTTATGTCTTTCAAACTACAGCACTCTGACAAAAAGTAAAGACAACGTTTTTGAATAACACTCAGTGAGAGTGTGCAAATGTATTAAAAAGTGACATAAAATTGTGTATTAAAAAAAGTAATTTCCATATTATATAATCCATAAAATCACATCCAAAATGCTCATATAATATTGTCTTTGGCTAGAATAGAGTTAACATACAAGGAAATAACGTTACATAAATTGAAAAACTAAAAAACAAGATACACAGCATGAGGCCACACATACACTACCTTTAAAAAATAAGTCTGTCTTGCCCTCCTCAGAGTCATGTATCTGCAGTACTTTACCTCAAAACTAATTTATTATCTCCAGAAGTTTCCAAGCAACATTATACAATTTGGAGTCTGCACGTGTAGGAATATTTAGATTTCTCTCCACTTCTCACTGGCCTTTTTTCACAGATTGGCCACTTCATTAAATACACTTATACAATACAGTGTGATCCAATACAACAGCTCTGCTGTAAATTCAACTTTTAAGAAGCTTAGAATTTATCAGTCTTTCCTGACACTGTCAGTAAGGTATTTATTTAACCATTAGGTTTACTGTTGAGGTTGCAGTTTGCAGTAGTGTTAATTTGGATTGCATTATATTGAGAGGTGTTTCAAATACTTTGGCCACCACATTTATTTTCATATATATGCTGCTACTTCTGTTCATTCGGTTTATCGTCAGAGCTATCCTGGATCTTGTAGTTAATGCAGCATTTTGTTTCACCCAAACAGTATGCACACATTTAGTCCTCGCATAGATTAGAGCATTGACTTTACTCTTATAGCAGAAACTATCACAGCAAGTTAAAAACAAACATTCAAAAGAATCAAGAGAAAAGGCAACAGCCAAAAACAACACTGTACATGTGCTAAATGTATAGAGAGGTAACTTCATACTGTCCAGGGATGTATTATGAAGTATACTTCATAATACATTAAGTATTACGATCACTTTATGAGATTGGGAAAAACCCACATCCAGAACCTGAAGAGTCACAATCCATGCTTGCTAATGCAAAGACATTTACAGCACCAGCCTGAATAAGAATATACAAAGTAATAAAGTAAAATAATAATAAGAATTAATAATAATAGTGAGTAATAATCAATAAAAACATAAAACAATCTTCAGTTGTGTGACATATACCCATATATGCCACACACACAGAACAAAATGACAAATGATAAAACATTTAAACGACTGCTACCCCCAGGCAGGTAATTTCCAAAACATCTACACTGTTCCAAGTGGGAAAGGTGTGGTTTTCCTTTGAAATTTCTGGTTCAAACGTATTTCAAACATTGCAAATGAAAGAATCCATCCATCAAAACGGTACAACAGAGAATTTCTGTTTGCTATTTTCAGTACTCTGTCAGGTCAGTGTCACAGTGGAGCAGAATGCAACAATAGTTTGTCAGACACATCCGATTGTAGATGTAGTCAAAAAGTATTCAGGCAGTCAAGTTGGCGTTAACGTTTTCGACATTCCATCGAAGGATATTTCAGTTCATGATCCACAGTATAATTTCATTTTAAGACTAGAAACATCCATGTAGCTTCAAGTGGATCCTTTCTCCCTGGTTAATTCATTGATGCTATCCTTGAGCGTGTCATTTTTCTTTAAGATGTGCTGTCTTTGTGTTTGCATGTTATATGCCCAGGCTCTGTCCACGCCATGTCCCTCAATCCTGCAGGGTTTCCAGTCAGGGAAGGGAAAACGACCAGCTACCACTAAGGCATCATCAGGCAGCTCAGCCTGCAACTTCTGCTGCAACAATGAAAGCTGTGAACACAAGAGCAGAATAAAACTTACTGCAATTCTTTTAACAGACATTTACTGAAACTGATCCACAATCATACATCTCAGAACCTTAACCATGTGCTGACAGGTTCTTCTTATAATTTTTGTATCTTGCATCTTTAATGCAAGAGTTTCTGTAATACCTGTAGGTGACCAACTATGCCTCATTTCACCTTTTTAATAAGCTAACTTCATTACCATTATTACAATACTACTCACCACACTAGGAGCCAAAAACACTGTGATATTCTTGCATTCTGTTAAGTCGACCTGTGATGAGATACAAGGCAGGTGGTAAATAGGTCAGTAACATAAATATTAAACTTTAAATAGCATATATACAAAGATCACATGTAAAAAATTCAAATTGCATAGTCGATGTTGGTGGTTACTTAATGATTTATAAGTCACATCTGTGTCTGTTTATATGAAACTCTTGTCAGCAATTTAGCAATTAAAGTATCATGTTGTTGCAATCATAGTTTGTTGTAAGACTAATTACAATAATACTGTGAAATGTTGTCATCTAACAGTGGCTGATGTAGAATAGGAGTGTTACTAAATCCATAACAAACAAGTGACAAATGTCAGACCTTCCAGAGATCTTCTCGTCGGTACGACACTTTTTCATGATGGCCTGCTCTCCATGCATGAAAGCGGGCCAGGCGAATAAGCCAGGGGTTGAGCTCATAACCAACAGCAGGAGTGAAACCCTTCCTATGGGCTTCCAAGACCTTAAGGGGTAAAAAATACCACAGTCAAAACCCATTTCTTACCAGCAAGAAAAAAAAAGGCCTTAACATCTTGATTATACTTACAATGCGGCCATCACCAGATCCCAAATCAACAAGGCCTCCTTTTCGACCTCTGAGCAGTGTCATCACATTATCTACTTGGGCTTTGCTGGCAGGAATGTACGGGACCTGGAAGATATTTTAAAGAGCTTCTGATACAAAGAATATCATTCCTCAAACTTTTTAGAGGTACAAGAAGTGTTGAAGATTAAGACTATACCTGCAGCTTCAAGGGGACTTTTCGGAAGCCAGGCTGGAGGATTCCCACCCACATGGCATAAACAGCAAGCCCAGTGCCAGCAGCTATCTGAGCAACGCCCCATACTCCGAGATGTTCTCTCTTGAGGGCAGCAAAGGCCTCTTCTGGGGCATCATCGTCCATTCCTGCATGAAATGTATAGTGTAAGGTATAAGCAGATCTAATTATACAGAGTATATTAAAACACACAGGAATGGATTATAAGATACTTGCTTTTACTGTGTGCCCTTTATGACAGAAGGACTCTCTGTGCATACACAGTATATACACAATTCTGGTGGCTTGGTTCAGTGATTCCAGATTAACCCTCCCTGTGTTATTACATATTGTATGTCTCTTGTTAATTTCTTCTTTATTGGGTTGTTTCTTTGTTTACAATCCTTGTTTTCCCTCTGCCCTCAAGACAGCCACGTAGATACACACAGTGTGTTATATGAGTGTCATTTTAATAAGAAATAGGCTTGTACCATCATCTTGCCACTGCACCTTATCTACCTATTTACCTTGTGTTTTCAATAACATGTAACACACCCACATTACAAGTGTCCTTGTCCCATTCTGTGTTTTATTTTTATTTTTTTCTACCTCAGTATTTTATTCTATTGTATTTTTATTGTATTCAAATATACCAGACTGCTATAATCTATCTGTCTATCTGTCTATTGTTGATGCAACTTCATGGGCTGAGTGTACTTGTTAGTGGATGGGTCTCTGTTCAGACACAAACCTGCATACACAATGGGGTAGCACACAATTTCACACTATACTCATATGGAGAATGTGCAGCTGTATATTTCAGACATATCCTTGTATATGTAATGTCTTTATCATTTCGCCTCACATCAGTGTACAGTAACATCTGGCGGACATAATTTAGCTTACTTTAGGAAAACAAAATTTATTAACGTTTAGTTTAAGCTATTTTGATCTTAATTACCTGCATGCATGTTACTGTCATTGCTCTCAACCCGCTTGTGACACGTACTGTATGTCAGGGCATGACACTTCACGTCGATGTTAGATTGAGACGTTCTCTTCATTAGCAAACATGTTTAATCTGACATAATGCAGCAGTACATATACATATATAACATAGCACGTGCGTGTATTACTAAGTAACAAACAAAAAAATCTCATTGACCTGCAGGAGCCCGTGGGATAGTCCGTCTGCGAAATATTCCGTCTAACCCGAGAGTTTACCCACAGTAGTTCCGGTGTCCGTCCGGGCTAACACTAACATACATAATGTTGAGTTCATTTAGATAAAGCAGTAATAGATAAACACTCTTCATGGTTTTATACAACACTTAAAATAATTTGTTGTTCAATGAGAGCAAAATACTTTTATTTGGAAAAATAACATGTACATGAAATATTAATTTATCATCACTCTGCACCTTATATATCAAACTCATGTTTTAGAAATATTTAATATCAAAATCACTACTATCAAAGTAATTAGTAAAGACCATAGCACAACATATACAAAGAATAATGTCTATAAGTGGACAAGAGGAATTGTTCTGGTCAGTCACTATCTGCATCATCGCTGATTATTCCCTGCAGGTTGGACCAGTCTGTTGCTCTTCTGCGCCCTCTCTGTGCATCTGCATCACTATCAGAGCCGGAGTCCAGAGTGCGCAGATATGGAGAGGAAGGAGGGGGAGGGTCGTGTTGTTCTTGCCATGCTGATGCTCTGCGCTTAGGTCGACCTAAGAGAGGTATCCACAGCGGGTCTCATTAATAAGTACTTTCATGATTGTGTTTATGTGTTTTCTTTCCTTCATATGTAAACAAGAAATTCTGCTACTTGAAAATATGTATTAACGGTAAACTGGTAAAGCTTATAGTAAGAGACATAAACACCAAACAAAAAAGTTACCTTGTGTTGCAATGATGTTGCTGACATCAAGCTCAGCGATTTCCTGAGCTTCCTCTCTCTTCTTTCTGACTTTTTTGCATTTCTCAATAGATGGCTGGCCTGTGAAACACATACACATTATTACTTTAACCCATGGTTGAGTTAATCAAATTGTGTCAATAAAGAAAAGAATAACTGTTTACTTTTTATACTGTTTATAAATGACAAGTGTCATCCTGGAGTTTTATGTCATACTGACACTTGTACAACAAACCAAAATCATCTCACGGTGTAGTATTTCAACAAATGTAGAAAATAAGGAAACAAGAAGAAATTACAGATATACTGGTAGGTGCTTGGTAAATTTCATGGCAGCCTGGCAGTTTTTGTGTGAATTTGGCCTGAACAGTTCAAGGGAGATCAAAAACATTAGGATTTTTCCTCTGAGGGCCACAAATATCCCCTTTACTCTTTGAGAAAATGTGCTTTCCAGTTACCTTAAAAGGTAATGAGGCAAAATGAGCCACATTTGGGAATCCAAAAATTTGCAGTTCAAAAGCTGAATGTATTCCCACTTACCATGGACACCGAGATCTTCAAGCTCCTTCTTCAGAGCAGCCACCTGGGAGCGAACAGACCGACAGCCTTCCAGGAGCTTCTTGTAATTCCGCCTGACTCCACAGAGACTGATGTAACGTTTGAGCCTGGTGACTGCTTTGTCGTCGTTCTGCAGGAAGAATACAAGAACAGACAGATTGTGAAGAGAAGATGCAATGTTGACTCTACAACTACTCAATATACACTTTTTTTATGTGATCATCTTAGCTTTTCTAATAATCATCTCGCACTTTGTCTCTTGACCAACTGAGGGCAATCGAAGGAATTTAGATGTACCTTTACTTAACATGAAGAGTCAGGACAAAGGGTTGGACTCTTACAACCTGTTAACTGAACATATGAAATTTAGCTTTTTTCAGTGCTTCATGATGCTGCATGGTACATGATGCCATGCATCGGTAGTGTTCAGCATAAAGCCCAGTGGTGAATAAATGGTGTTTATCTGTCTGACCATATTTAAATGAAATTCATTTAACTTTACCTGAAAAGTAAAAATGATAAAAATTCAAACATAAAAACAACCATCAACATTTGCATTTTACAAAGCTTCATTATTGTGATTCTGATCCATAACTCCACTTGTGGGCTCACCTTTTGATCTTTGGCACTCTCCTCTTTTTTCACAGTTTTCTTCTTCTTCTTCTTCTTTTCATCATCTCGTGTCTTTTCTGTCTCACTATCTTTTTCATCGTCCAGGGAGGGAAGTGATGATGAATCTGAGTCGGAGCCGCTATTTTTCTTTTCTACTGAGACTTTATCTTCTGCATAAGAAAACAGAAAGTCATATCAAGTCATACAAAAAAACTCTGACAACGTAAATAAATAAACATTTACATACAAGATATGAATATATAGTTTTCATATTCACCTTTTTCACTGTTGTCTGAGGAGCCATTGGCAGTGATTTTGTCGCTCTTTTCTGACTTGTTATCTGTGTCAGTATCATTCTCTTCATCGCTCTGTGGTGTTTTCTTTCCTGTCTCTTCATTCTTTGTAGTACTTGCTTTCTTTTTCAACACTTTTTTTGGACTATCACCACAGTCACTCTCTTCTTTTTCTGATTCACTTTTTTCCTCATCTGTAGAGTTTTCACTGTTTGTCTGTGGTTTACGACCTCCATTTTTCTTTGGCTGTGATTTTTTCACCTCTTGCTCTTCATCCTCAGATTTAATTTTCTCGTCCTCTTCACTCTCCTCACTTCCTGTTTTGCAGTCCTCTTTATCCTCCGATTCTGACAGTAACCACAAAAGAGAAGACAACACTTCATGATGAGTGACTGAGTGAGCTTATCTGAAACAGAACTTGCCTTGATTGACTGGTATGCCAAAGTTTAGTTTTAAGTGAAAAAGCTGACCTGTCTGCACCATGAACCACCTTCAAATGCTACTTGATCAAGGACTAGGACAAAAATGACAAGAGTACTACTGCATGTTTACTTATTATTAATAAGAACTTCCAATGCAGTAGTAATGTGTGAATTGCGTTTGAATCGTTAGCCCCTAAAACTGATGAGTAGTTGGGACCTTGCATGGCAGCCAATGCCATCAGTGTATGAAGTGCTTCTGTTGGTTCAATTTTCTAAAATGAGAATTTTCTGTATTTTATATCATTGTAAAGGTTTTGAACTGATGGGCAGACAAAAAAAAAAAAGATATCACCAAGAACTCATGAACACTTTGTCAGAGAAAAAACAATTAATTAATCTGCAGATTAGCCAATAATAAAAATAGTTATTGCTTAAAGCTCTAGTCCTGCTATTATTGATCCTCAGGACAGACAAAAACAGAAAAGTTCTGGCCTACCTGATGAGGAGCCTGATTGACAACGTGATTTCTTTGCTGTGGATTCATCTTCTTCCCCACTTATCACCTCGTCATTGTCCCTTTCTCTCTTCCTTTTGTTTTGGGGCTTCTTGGTCTCCACCTCACTTCCACTTTTGTCACTGTCCTAGCAGGGAAAAGACAAAAAAGATGATGAAGATGATAGCCCCCTACAAAAATCCAAAAGACTCAAGCAAACATGCATAAACTGTATAGGAAGAATTTGGATACCTGCATCCTACTGCTTTTCACCAGTTCCTCTTCAACCACCTGTTTCATGTAATTTTTGGCCTCCGGACTTAATGAATCACATTGCACCCGTGCCAGATATCGCTTTTTTAAAATTCGTAAGGTCAGAGTGCTGGAATGAGATATTAGAAGGATTATATCAAGATGTGTGAACACAGACATTGAAATACAGCTGCAAACAATATGTAACAAACCCACATTATACTGTGTGATTTAAAACAGATAAATACTCTGAAATCAAAATGGGAAAAACTTTATTTTGTGGACGCTACTTTTAGTACAACATTTCTACAGTTGATTAAAAACTACTATCAAAGTGAACAGTTTTTATTTATAAGAAAATATCTATCATGCTGATGTGTTTAGGCCAAATCACACCAACCAAACGTTATCTAACAAACATCTTGCTTTGTGTGCTACAACCAGCAGGTGTCGTTTCAAACTGGACCGAGGAGGACGAGGAGAAGTGACCGAGCAGGAGGCCGTCAGACAAGAGCAAATCTGGGGCTGAGACTTTAATCATCGTCGAGAGCTTCGTGACACCGAGCTGGGTGTCTTGATGTTGGACTAGTATGTAACATTAGCTGGCTGCTGTGTCTTGTTTGGCTGTTAGCAAAGTTACCCATCATAACAAATCCACATGTACAGCTGTCCATATTTATCACAGTGGGATTGAACTCTGAAACTGTGGGAGCTAAATCACTAAGCTAAGTATGCTGCTGTTTGAGTAGTTAGATTACATTGAAGAAGCAGTGTATAAATGTTTATCTGTATTTATGTACGTTAGGGTGTTGTTTACTGCGCGCGTGTAGACCAAAGTTGGCAACCGTCAACGTAAACTGAATTCACGCGCACTGACCTATGATGTTATTCTCGATAAAAAAAGAACATTAACTCAGACTAATCTCAGACGTTTCAACTGTACCTGAGGTCTGGCTCATCGCGGAGTTCACCGCACACAAACTTGCGGATACTTTTCGTCTCCTTCTCTGACAGCATCATTTTGATCTGTGAACGTTTCTTTTTGGCGGCGGCGGAGTCCCCCCGGACGTAGTCGGACGTGACGTCAGACCAGCGCCACGCCCCTTCAGAATAAAAGAACTTGTAGTTTTTGTAGAAATCTGTTATTGTTCGTTATATCGCTTAATTTTGGTCGTTTTTTAAGTTTTAATTATCAACGTTATAAACGCCATTATAAACCTTGTTTGATTTTAATAGTAAAATGTTTTATCCATAAATGTGGTTCTTCATAAAGATTACCTTTGTTACTCTTTGAGCTTGAATGTACTGTATATGTGCTGCTATTGCCTAATTGCTACTATAATTTTGAGTTTAATTGCTCTGTGTAATTTCTATCTTAATTCTTCATTTTATGTACTTTTAAACCAATTCTTTTAAAGTTCTCTTTATTTGTATTTACTTATGTCCTTGTGCTGCTCTAACACCTGAATATTTGCATATAAAAACACAGATAATGTGCATGATGAAATATAAATGTATTTTTTTCTATAAATATTTAGAATTTATCTCTATTATATTTTATTGTATGGTTTGCACTTCTGCCTATGATGAAGTTTAAAAAAAAAAAAAAAAAATTATGTTACAGGGCAGTGATAAATAAAAACTTGACTTATATTACATATAATAGGGGACAGTAACATCCAAATATCTTGTTCACTTGTGATCTGCAATGTATTTGAGTCCATATATACACAGAAAATGAGACCAAGAAGCAAAAATTGGATTTCAAAATTAATTTATTCAGAACATTCCCATGACCACTATTGGACGGAAGTTATTAGTGCATATTTTAAAGGTATTCCAAGATGATTTTATAAAGGGTCTGAGATACATATTGCTCTCATTCAATATTTCCTTTTCAGTATTCAGAGTGATTAGATTTACACAAGACACTGGTGAATATTAGACAGAAAATACTATCCTCTCCCTGAGGGAAATAAAAATACAACCCAGTATTAATTACCTTTATCTTCACTGTATGGCCAATTACTTTAAGCAAATGACAGTGGTTTGGTGTAAGACATAAAGCGAGAGTGAAAGATCATGGCTCAGAATAAAAGAGAATATCAAAGAAATGGTCACGGTTCCTTTTGAAACAATTAAACTGAAATGTAACTTCACAATTGAGTAAATTACAGGAGTAAATTCAAAATCTGATGTGTGCCATTGAGTGCATCGTATCATTCCAAAAATTAAAACTCACTTGAGCACTAGTTAACACAAAGATTGCATACGTTAAATACCAAACAATAAATTAGGTTCATAAATTAATAATAAAAAAAAAAAAACATCTTGAAGCAACAGCAGTAATAATTTAAACAAAAAAAAAAATGGAGCTGCTCAACAATCAACAATCTCATTCAACCTCACTAAAAACGACTCAGTTTTATTCCAGTGTTAACAGGTCGAAGCTAAACTTGACCGTCCTCTGTTCATCACTGTCAGGCAGCATATATCAGTCCAATTTATGAAAAGGCAACAGATGTTTCACTACCCGAATAAACAGACAGACACAGTGTTTCCCACGAGTCAAACAGAAGGAGGGTACCAGTGTATATCACCCACATACACAGCAGGCTGTCTGCTCTAGGAATGAAATCCACCTGTAATTCAGTAACTTTTCCTTAACATATGCAAAGTAATATTTATGCCAGTTTTATGTCCCAGGTATTTTTTTTTTACACATTTCCTATTTAAATAATGTACAAAATGTTTTCTTGTAAACAGAAGCATTTTTCATCTCCAGACAACTCTTAACTTCAGTTACAAACAAGTCGTCAACCCCCACATGTCTGCAGTGACACATCACTAACTAGCTACCAAGCTATTGCTATGATCAAGGACCTCTTTCATTCATGCTAGCATCCAACAGAAAATGAACGTACGTGAAGTCACTCTCCCATGTCTTACGTTTTCACATTATTAGTCCTTATACACAGTTTGCTGACCGTGCCCTCTTTCGTCATGCATTATATGCCTCCTCACATGGATCCGTCTTACTCGCCTGTCGCCCCCCACGGCGCCCTCTTCCTCCGATCCTCCAGCTCCCAGTGATGACCCTGAGCCTCTTGAATCTAAAAGGTGTAAGCCTCCTGGACCAGATCCTCTGCCGTTCTCATAAATGAGAATATTGAGGGTTTCTTCAAAGATTCGAGCCTCAGGAAACTCGACCTAAAAGCACACATGTTCAAGTTGTTCAAGGTAACTGGCGTAGCAACTGTGTCACATTGAGCAATTGATTTGAGAGCAGCAAGACAAGCACGATGATGATGACGGAGGAAACTGGCTAAACTTTGATGGAGGGATCAAATATAAAACGTTTGTCCTGCTCATATTTGTCATATTTGTATATCAGGCTATTCAGTGTAGACTTTGTGTCAGGCTTACTTTGGTCTGCTTCTTCTCTGTGGCATAGACAATGGAGGTGCAGCATACTTCAGCAATCTTGCGTCCTTCACCGTAGAAAGACCAACAGCAGATTTCATCCCCAAGCACGTCTTTGACAAACAGGACACGGCCGTTGAATCGTAGCACAAGTTTGTCAAACAGTTCGATATTCTTCAGCAGGTTGTCATCAGAGTTGCTGGGAAAGACAAAGAGTTAACAACGGAGAAGATCAATGAGTACTTTGCACTCAAAATCCAAATAAATTGAGCTAAATGTGAAGCAACCTGTAAGACACAGAGTTTGTTACTTGTCTTTCATACTCTCTCTAGCACACAATGAGCCTCAGTTTTTACCTGGTGTAAGAGTACTTGTTGTTTCCTCTGTTGTTCTGCAATTTTACTACCGGCTGTAGAGACAAAAAACAGGAATAAATCCGGGTAACTGCGTGTACACACAAAAAGAAGAACCAAAACATATTTCAGCTGCTAACCTGCTATGCACTTTTGTTTGAGATAAAATATGATTTACCTTTCTACAAGTAGCAATCATCTTCTGCTCTTCTTTGGCTGAAGTGATCATCGGGATACGACACACAGTTTCAAAGACATCCTTTTGTTTCTGCCGGTAAACAAATAAAGTTCATCAATCCTCAACTAACACTTCCTAAATGACTAAATGACTAAGACAACAATTAATAAATGAACATGTTATTGTTTCAGTAACACAGATACTGATCAACAAGCCAGACATAGTTTTGTTTGTCGTTGTTAATTTCACGTCAATAACATTTTTTTTTGACTGCATCTGTTTTTATATGGACACGTTTGGTCCTTTGGTACCAATAAACTCAATGAACTTTGCACAACACAAAACCAAATTATCTATTTACCTGCATGGCACTGAGGCAGTGCTGGACGAGTCCTTGGACCCGATAGTACTGAGCCTCCTTCAGAACCTCGTCCAGTTCTCTGTGTTCCTCTGGAAGCGGTACGGAGCCATCTCGGAGGAAGTTCAAAACAAGTCCAAAATGTCGGCCACACCTATCCAACACTACCCAACCTGGGACAGCAGGGAAAATTATTTCAAGTCATTTAAATTCTTTGATAACCTTTGTTACTTTCTGTAGTAGAATGTGGACGTGGTCCTCACATCACAGATATCTAATAATTTTGAGCATCCAGTCATTTAATGTGGAAACAATCTTTAGATTCTGCTAATCATTTCCTTTCTGAGTCACATTTTGTGATTAGGACATTTAAAAAGGCAGAACGGTTAATTAAGTTAATTTACTCACCTTCTGAGTCTATGTTAACCTCCGTTCCTCCGTTGCATATGCTCCGCAGCAGGCTGTCTTCCTTGCTTAACGTCTGGACGGTTGTATAATGCAGCGAGCCGCCCACATTTAATTTGACATACTTGCTCCCCAGCAGACCTCGACTTCTGAGCTCGTCTGTGTTGTGGAAGGCGGGCTGGGAAACGGCAGACTGGACGGAGTCAGCAGCATCACTGCCAACTGAAGCCTCAGCAGACATGGGGCTGAGGAGTCACTTCCTGACTGTAATACAGAAGAAGGAGCAGGAGATGGGCTGTTAAGAGAGCAGGTCTGGACCAGAGCGAGGGATGGATCATTATTTATTAATGCAGATGCAGACGGTCGCTATTTGAGTCGTGTCATAAAAGATAACTTGTGGGTAAAGCACATGATGGTCTTCACCACTAAAGGATTTATTTCTGAAAGGTATTTCTGAATCTGAAGTAGTGTCTTGTGGTAATAAAAATTAGGTCATTATAATTATTTGTATTTATAGAAGCAGCACAGACACCGGATGTGGCATCACGTCCAGCATTAAATATTTATGATGCTAGAAGCTGGAGCAAAGAAAAACTAGAATATGAGGCAAGTTATGATGGGTGGTGGAGAGATCTATCTATCTATCTATAGCTGACACCAAAACACTAAAGAAACTGTGCTGAGAACAACGCTGGAGCACAAACTACAGACCACAACATCTCCTTTGTTTTAATGAAAGACGATGCTTCTGTTTATGTTTAAAGAAAACGACGAGAAATGAAGTCCAGGAGCACAAATCTCTCTAATTTTGACGCTTATAAACGGATTAATAAAGACCTGTCTACAACCACACCTACCGTGTGGCCTGTCTCACAGCATCCTCAGCCTTTATTCGCGCTACATTAACATGTCCTGACGTCTGCTGTCCCTTCGCAGTGTTAAATGTTTATCAGTATGTTAGCTGGCTACAAACCACAAAGACCACCGAACACCGAGATGAGAGATGCTAACTCATCAGGCTAATAACAGGACATATTAAATTGTACTTACCACACTGAACATCCAAGGGAGCTTTGAGAGTGAACCGAGCCAAGCCAAGACAGCTAAATGTGTATCAGCCAGCAGGCTAACATGAACACAGATTAAATTCACAGCGCAGCCGATGTTTGATAACTCATTTTAATCGCTAGCTAAATCAAAGTGGCTAACAACAAGCTCGCAGTCTGTTTTCCTGCGCTTCAAGCTGGAGACGCCCTCCTCTGTTTTTGTGTCGCCTCTTGAGTTTAACGATCAGAAACTGGACATCAAAAAAATACAGTCCGCTAAATTAAGAGCGGCTAATTCCATTGTCGCACATAAAGATTATTAACCGATGCTAACAGGAGAAGCTAAGTAGGTCACTCGGAAACGAAACTATCTCATCTACTTCCGCTCGTTTCTTCTTCTCCGTGTGAAACGGCAGCTTGTGATGCGGAGTACTGCCACCCACAGGAAGCGAAACGCGGATACACGCACTTGTTTATATACAGGTACACTTATATATTTACGCTAGTACGCTTATATAGCTCAAACTAAACAGTAACAGTAAAGTATTTGGCATCTGTTTAGTGGCTGTGTAGACAAATCCAAAGTAATGTATTTTTTTGACTGTTTTATTTTGAAAAGACTGACCGGAAATGTTTGTCTGTGTTATTGTGTCTGCCTTGACTGACGCAGTGTTACACTGCCCTCCGGTGGTCACAACTGGGAACTGCAACACTGCGATTAAATTTGCGACTGGATGCACAGCAATGTTAGTTGTGTGACTGTTAGAAATAACAGTAACATTTTTCAACAACAGCTCTCTATTATTGGAGACCAATCTACCATTCTAATGTTAATTTAGCATGAAGACATGACAGCTATATATTTAGTATATTTCGTTACGAGAGCGTGCTGCCCTCTAGTGGTCACAGTGAAGACTGCAACTACAAATTCGTCCAGGTAACGTGAATGCGCTCACGAAACCATGCTATTGTTCGTTACAGATTGTGTTAGTACTGTAGTCCGTTATCTGTATTTATTATATAAGTTATTAACATCTACACTTTACAATGCAGTTCAATAAACAGTCCGTTATGACTGCTAATATGTGTCGCCTTAGAAATATCAATACCGCCGCGTTTTACCGCCCTCTGGCGGCCACAATAAGGAACTGCAATATAAAATTAATCAAGTTAGCGTTAATACGACCACTGGACAGTGTTTAACACTTCCGGTAAGTACTTTCAAAATAAAGTCGCCAGACGGACCCCACATCCTTCAGCGGCAATATTACAGATATTTGTCTAATGTGATTATTATTGATTGATCATTTCTATTGCATTGTATTAAGTTATTTTTTTCATTATTTTTAAATTTTTTTTTACCATTAGTGTGCCATTAACAAATATTATCATATAATTACTTATATTGATTGGATGAAATCTGAAATATTGGTAAAGTACATGCCATGTTCCTACTTTGTATTTGTTTTACTTCCAGTTTACTGTTCCCTGTATTAATTATTTAACTGTTTTATATCATAGATAATAATATTTTCCTGTTCTGATATTCTGGATGATTTATATGTTTTGTGTAAGTGCAGCCCCTTATTTTGAAAAAAATAAAAGCTCATTTCTACAGTTTTACACCATTCAACAGAGACTTTATTTCCAGTTTAGCAAATAATTTACTGCCTTCAAAAGAGTGTATTCATATATGAAGCAAAGAAATGCTACTGATGATAAGAGAAGAATTAAGTCTACAAAGCAACAGTCTCCAAGATCCTTCATTTGGCACAGTGAATGAAACTACATTCACTGTTCAAACAATCAGTTGTAAATAAATACATAATGCATCACAGCAAGCAGCCAAGTTTGTAATTTTTCATCAACATAGTGCATACAACATCAAATCTGATAACAATGATAACTGTCAATAACTATAATGATAATGGCAAGATTGAGCAGAAGCAATATAATTTACAATCAGTGCATGCTCTAAGCATAATGACATTCATGTCCTCACCTTTTCTTATATGTCATGTGACACTGGGTGACGATGCACTCCAGAAACAGCGAAGAATAAAATAAACACTGTCTTTGTAAACAGTATTGCAACAACAGATGAAACACTTAGGGACATTAAATTATTTAACATTATATTTTGGCACTGAATTTTCATTACATATATAATGAAAATATATAACCTCCCACCACCTTGTATAAGTGTATATATGAGGCTTATATATATGTATATAATTTAGTATATATATCAACCTCAATCAATATTAAGTCAGATATTTACATTCAATTTGTGTGTGTGTGTGTGTGTGTGTTACACACACAGACACAGAGAGAGACAGGGATAGAGAGAGAGAAAGACAAAGTGAGGAAGCGAGAAAATGACTGTGCTGATCACAAACGTTTTCTCATGATAGAAATTAAAATATTCTTCTCGTTTACTGTTTCACTTTGTAAAAATGTAACATGGCCACTCTAAAAATGAACGAAAAACATTTGGTGTGTACTATATGCTCATGACTGCAACTTTTGATAGTTACAAATAAAGTATTGCCAAGTTCTCAAATGTTTGGGCCTCATAATAATTCACCTTAATAAATAAATCAATTTTGCCTTCACTCTTTTTCCCCTCTCATGTTCTTATGACTCCCACACTGTTATTTCTGTCTTTGCTGTCAATTTCTTACCCGTCATAAGGCACCAGTCCTAATTATACAGAAAGCTGGACCGTGAAATAGGACCCGCGTTTGGCAAACCTCTGTATCAGTGTGACAAATCAAAATAAAGCACTTCCGCAATTGATAAACCAAAAAAATACAGTGATGGTAAACCAGAAAGATAATTTAAAATGAATGATAAAAGGGGAGGCGAGGCCTTATAGTACTAAGGAATTTGTTTTCCAAAAGAATCAAATTTTTTTGTGGTTTTAAATTCTCACCAGCATTTTCTCCTTTTAAATGGATACTTCATACTCCCGTGTATCCTGTGGTCAAAGTAAGACATCAGTCAGTAAAAAGACTCTGAAATGACAAAAGACTGTGAAGGAAAATATACATGTGCAGGAAATTATCAGCCTTGTACTTACCCCGGCCTCATAAAGTGGGTTGTTGAAATCAGACTCAACTGTAATTGGACTGTAGGAGTGTGTGTGAGAAAGAGATTTCCAGAAGAGCGGTTTCCATTCTAGTCTGCATATGCTGTGAGTGAGTGAAATGACATATAACCACATGAATAAAGACTGCAGCGTTCACATTATTGTTAACTAAAGAGAAGTAAAATCAGTGTTACAACAGCAGAGATTGATGTGTGTGTGTTTGATTACGCAGGTACTTACTTTGTATAGTACATGTAAATTCCTCCAATCAGGAGGATGACCAGGATGATTGGCAGAATTATTGCCAAAGCAATGTTCTCACTCAGAATCTGATGGGACGGCTCGAATGACTGGGACACTGTGAAACAGTTAAAAAGTCATCACAAGAAAAACTTTTCATAAAAACTGATGTTTTTCTGTTCACCATGCACTCATTAAAAATAAGCTGCTAAATCTGGAGAAACACGTTTACTATTGTCGTAGCGTCTATCACAGTGTTGTTTGTAAAACCACCATTATTCATTCATTCACTCTTTTATTCCTTTTCCATAACTACCTATCCTGGAACCAATCCCAGATGACATTAGGCAAGAGGCAGGGTACACCCTGAGGTGACAGTGCTAACCATTGCACCGCTGTGCTGCCACTACTACCTCTAGATGGTACTAAAGTAGGTCATACATGTAGTGGCTTTAAATATTATGTCTAAAGAAACTTTGTAAATGTGTACACAAATATATCACAAATAGAAGAAAAGAAAAGAATTCACCTTCTAATTTGTGATCATCCAAAAGCTCCTCATATGCAACTGTGTGAGATGAAGATAACAAAGAGGAACAAAATGAATTATTATAAATAACACCATGAAGTCTTAAATGCACCTTCACGATCTCAACATATATTTATGCTGATCTAGATTCTATTATTAAGATAATGCCACATAAGAAGTAATACAAAAAAAACAGTTAAAGGCAGCTAATGTTAGAAAGGTTAGAAAGTTCAGAGCAGTATATGAGAATGGTGAGACAATGAAAAGCTCTACCTTTGCAAAATGGCGGCGGGCTGTTCCACTGAGAGGGATGGCCGGGAACACAGCTGATAATGACCTCACCGATAAGTTCATAGCCCTCATAACAGAAGAAACGCAGAGTTTCTCCTGCCTGGTAGCTGTGCTTGTACAAAGTTTGGTAACCATTGTCAGGGACGCCAGGGTTTGGGCACGGGTCATATTTTACTGTTCAGGACACACAGACACACGCAGAGGACAGTCATGAATTTGCAGTTTGTTCCTAAACTTGCAGCAATACACATCATAAACAGACACACAGAAGAGTGCAGGAGTGGGACTTACAGACACACTTTGGGCTGCGGTCACTCCACTTTGGGGTGCCAGTGTCTCGTCCATGGCAGGAGATTTGGCTGGGACCTTCCAGCTGATAACCCTGGTTACAAGAGAAACGGACGACTGTTCCAACTGCAAAACCTGCTTCAGGACGCACTGAGCGCGCTCCGTTTACAACCTCTCCTGGATCAGGACACTGCTGGACTGTAGGGAACAAAGCGGGACACACATGACAGCATTTAACTTGATCCTCCCATTGGACGTCTTTAATGATGCTTCAATACAAAGAACAGAGGAGTGATAGCAACATGAATCAAGACAAAAGTTAAAAATGAATACAACATTCTTTCTTTCTGGTCCTTAGATAAAAACCTAATCTAACCTTTACACATAACGGTCATACTTCTTAGCTTCTATTTAACCTTAACAAAGGTTTCTGTGTGGAGTGCTTATGTCCCACTACTTGTCTCACCTTTAACACATGTAGGTGGACTGCTGCTCCAGGAGAGATCCCACTGGCAGGTGACGATATCAGAGCCACTGATGTCATATCCTGGTTGGCACTGATAAGTCAGCACACTGCCTCTCACAGGGGAGGTGTGCGATGAGCTGATCCAGCCAAAATCAATTTGGGGGAGGGTAGGGCAGGTGTCATTTGGCTCAACCTCTGCACGATACAGACACAGAGCGATGAAAAAATGAAACGGTTGTTCATGATCCACAGTTCTAAAGTAGTGACAGAGCTCACAGATAGATTTCTACATCAGGGTGCTGTTTTATTCTAAATGTAAAAATGTGCAGGATCAAGATTTTTACACTTTGAGGCATGAAGCCAGTTATCAGAGTGTGCACCTACCATGATAATGAATGAGGAATCCCTGACTCAGGATGAAACTGGAATCATCTGGATCACTCTGAAACTGAATGGTGACCTCTGACCCCCCAGACACAACCTGGAATCGCTCTCTGGACCCCAGGTATTGTCCGATCACATGGGACATGAGATCACGTCCGTCAAAAACGGTCAGCACATCGGTGTGGCGGATATTTAAACTTTAAAAAGGAAAAACAAGAAAGAAAAAAGAAAAATGAGGTTTCCCTTCAGAGAGGATAGTGATTCTGCAAACAACAAACACTTTGCTGAAACCATCAAATATTGAATACAGGGTTATGCAGTACTTGGGGTGCAAAATTTTTCTGATTGTGGATAGAAGAACAAATAATACAAAATGTTGTAAACATGTCCCCCTTCTAAATTGTGTGCTGTGTGTCCACCTGTACAAAGTTGGATCACTGGCTCTGTCCAATATTATGGTACATTGTATTACATTGTATTGTATGTAATAACAATCCTTCTAGTTATGTCGCCTGTTGAGCTCAGTGATAACTTAAACTCAGCACAAAACTTAACTTGAATCAGCAATACTCACATCTGGACATCCAGTTCGATGCGTTTCTCCTCGTTACCATGGATCTGCCATACACAGTCTAGCCCCTTGGAGTAGCTCTGGGGCCAATCAGGAGAGAGGATGGTACCTGAAGGCTCGGTCAACTCCCCTCCACACAGAGCTTACAGAGCAAAAGAAAGGAAAGAAACTGAGGTGAGAACGTGGGCTGGGAGACCGAGAGAATGATGAATTAGAAAATAAATTAGAAAGAGAAAATCAATGGGATAAAAATTAAATATTAATGGAGGGAGAGGAAATAAATAAAGACATTGAAACGATCAAGGAGAAATGATAAAGAGGGCACATAAAGAAGAGAGATGTGATGAATCGTAGCGAAGGCTTACTTTAAACTTTCATTAGTTACACATACGTGCTGTTTCCATGGCATCATTAACTTATTTGTTTATTATCGTGCAGATCAGTTACAGAGTATGATCAAGTAAAGAATATGAACAACGATCACTTTGACACTAATGTCTTATTGTTTCACATTAACCACAGCAACTTGTGGTTAATGTGAAACACAAAGCGTGTCAGTGAGGAGGTGACAACTCCAGGGTGCAAACTGCAGTGACAGGAGCCAAATGTAGCACTTCTATTTATATGCAAACCCACAATTTTGCCTGTGAGAACACATTCAATTAGATTTTGTTTGGGGGATGCTGTTGACTTCACATACAATGCAAATACTTGCTCTCATACAAAGCACCTCCTATTCAAAAAGAAGCATGAAGCTGTGAAGACACACACACACACACACACACACACACTATAAACACTTCCTTGGGAACATTTTAATCACAGCATTTGTCAAATATGTTTCAGAGAGAGAGCACAACAGGCGAACATGAGCAGTACAACACCACCAGGACTAAATACTGGACAGCCACAAAGAGATCTATAAAATATGACCAAACACAGATAAAGTGCTCCCAACCTCCTGCTGATCATTCATCTTGTTGTTCATCTTGATCATTCATCTTCAACAGTTTCAACCGTTTCAAAAGAGATTGCCCTCTGCCACACATTCATGCTCAGGAAAACCATGAAAACTCTGTCCTCCCTGTCATACAGAGCACTACATCACTACTACTTGTGCTTTCCTGCAAGTGGAAATATCCCAAAGCATAGGCTTTCACATCTTTAACGCTTGGTTTAACACCTGTGTTTTTATTCAGTGCCTGACCCGGAGTAATTTCTCTGCCAGTTTTATATCTGCCACAGTCTCTCTGTTGCTCTCAGTTTTCACAGCATTGCCAGCAGATCAGCACATGAGTCAGTGTGTCTGTAGTCTTCAGGCTACAACATCTTGAGACTTCAAGCATCTATCTCAACATAACTCAGTTAGAATATTAATGAATTAAATGACTTATGACATATTACCAAATTCACTTATTTCAAGTACAGCCAAAGATCAACCCTGAAACTTACCTTTGCACACAGGCTCGCTGTCATTCCAGTGGGGACTGCTGGGGTCGACACACTCAATCGTCCCTGAACCTTGTTCCATGACAAAGCCTGGAGAACAGGTGAAGGTAACAGTGGTGCCCAACTGATATGTGATGTCGCTGCTGCTGAAATTTCCATGAGGCATGTAGGGCTCCCAGCAGTGTTCATCATCGAAAGCTAAAAAAAGCAGATAAAAAATAAATTAGACATAGTGTGTGTCTGTGCACACTGGTCAGAAGCAAGAGCATTTCTGTGTTCCCTATGTTTTGTTTTCATATTCTAGTAGTCGTTCTCCAGCTTGGTGATATTAAGCGATCATTTAATTGAGAAGGGAGTGTAGCTTGTCACTTGGGATGACGCAGAATCTCAAACCGTCTTGGCTGGAAAAACTCAGGTGTAAGATGCTAAAAGCTGAAGCAGCAAGTATTTCCAAAGCCTTAAATAAATCCCAATGAAGCATGGGCAGGCTGTAAACACTTCTGTCACTCATTATGCATGTATAAAAAACAAACTGATGAGAAGAAAGCCGTAGTTTTCTACAGGGCTGTAATCTATTCCATGTAACAAAATGATCTATTAATAATAATTAATAATAATTATTAATTAATCATCAGTAGCAATAATTATCTATCAAAATGAACTCATAACATAATCTGTAACATGTGGCTAGTCACCTCTAAGGCTTTTAAACTCTTATAATTGAATTTTCAAATGAATCATCCCTAACTCGTTCAGGCAGAATGCTGACCCAGGTATTGAATATTACACAATAATGAGGTTGGAAGGATATGCAGCTCTGCCGCTGCCTTTGTGTTTTGCTGAATGTGGAAAAAACCTCATGTAGGGAAACGCATGCAGGCTGAGTATCTGAAGGCTCACCCTCGTATCGCAGAGCCAGAAGCAGAGGGATGGAGGAAGAATCAGCTGTGAGCTCCAGGTACAGTGTGGAGCCCTCACTCAGCAACCCACGCTCTGGGACATCATCCATGTCTGAGTCAAAGAGCGCTGAAGACAGGGAACTGTTTCCACTGCGCACAATTAACCTGTGAGGAACAAAGATGCCAGATAGTAAGCTTGAGAAAAGAGGGAGATGCTGTGATTGCTGTCTGAACAGGAATACTTTCATGTGCATTTACAGCAGATTGAAGGTTACCAGCATCATGTCAGTTTTAACAAATACAGCACTGGTGTATATTTTAGCTATTTTTCTATATAAAATGTGAAATTGAGAACATTTTTTCTTCTTCTGTGATTCTTAAATGAAAGTTTTCAGTTTAGATTAGATAATTGTAAGAGTTTGTTCTGAAACTTTAGATACAGACAAACAATTTTATGTTGGCATTATTCATGATAATTACTGTAATGTTTGCATATCATTAAAGAATGATGCTGGGTAGTGAGAAATAGAAACAAATAGTCTACCTAGCCTACTTGGGGAGGGAAACATTGCATTATGGGTAGAAGAAAAAGAAGCATTAAGGGAATAAAAAATAGGACAGCACTGCAAAAAGTCTATTGTCTAACGTCTAACATAAATCTAGTAGCTTTAGGGATGTGAAATTTTAATTTTAATTAGTATGCTTTAAGTATGCTTTAATAAAATGGATTTCAGTTCAACTGAACATAAAATAAAGGTCAGAAAAATGAAAAGAAGGCTGCTCTGATCTGACTGACTTGGAGATTTGTGGACAGATACCAGAACAAAAAATACAAACCTGATGATGGGATGATTCTGTGATATATAAACTGGTGGAAACACAAACTTACTTATCATCATCCTCATCCAGGGCAATCCTCTCAAAGTGTAGGTGGAGTCTGTGTCCCTCTTTGGCTTCTATCAACCAGTGGCAGCTAAGATTATTTCCATTACTGTGGTTGCTGACAGATGGAGGTGGTGGAGACAGTATTCGGCCCACTGTTGCATTACGAATCCACCCTCCACAAGACACAGCTGAGGAAAACGAACATCCCACATATTATTTTCGAAAGACTAGCTGATATTGTAACTGTTGATTGAAATGCAAATCAGTTTACTGACCGACACATTGTGGCTCAGGGGTGCTCCAGTGTGGTTGTGTTGTGTTAACACAAGTAGCCACCTCATGGCCGCGAACCTGGAAACCAGGATCACAGTGGAAGTGTGCCAGACCTCCAGGGTGGATGTCTGTCACGGTCACACCGCCGCCCTCAGGAGACAGGGGGAATGGGCAGGACAGCAGAAAGGCTGTTGATTTTAATGAAACAGGAAGGGAATTAAATTTATTTTGTAAAATGGAAGATAAAGAGTTGAGGTTATAGTTCAAAAGGATCTTTTCTCTCTCACAATTTAATTGTGCTTTACTTGTGAGTTACTAATCTCTGCACTCTGATCATACATCTCTAGCATTTCTAATTCACAATTTTACGTCATTTATTTCTGACCCCACAGCTTTCCCCTTCACATTTTATGAAAGAATCAGATTTGTTAATCTTGTTGATTGTCTGTGTTGTTGTTATTCTAGCTTTCCCTTTATCTCCCACATCACCACCATGACTGCCAGATCCTCTTTTAATGAAGTTGCTACTGAGGAATCACCCAAACTTTTATTTTACCTTCTAAATTTCTAATAAATGTTGCTATTTATTTGTATTCTAGTTCTTCATATTGATTGCAATCCACACTGCAAAGCTCAATGTTGCTTGGCTATGGTTATGGTGAACAGCTGAGAAATGTTCCTAGCTTTAAACTCCAAAATTTGCCAGTGTTGGCAAATGTACAGCACAGTACTGTGGTCCGTTTCCTGACTTTGTCCCTTGGTTTCACATCTACCGTGCTGGTGTGCTTTAAAATATGAATGTATGCAGGTTTTCATTCCAGCCACAGCAACTCTGATTAACACTGCTTCACGCAGAGAGGAAAACATAAATCACCAAAATGATCTTCATGATGAAATTAGATCAGTGAAAAGACAATTTCTAGTTATTTTCTGAAGCATGAACAGTTAATTTACCTTGATAGTGCAGGCTGAACATGCCATGGTTGCTCTGTCGGAGACTGCGATAGTGTATGTACACCTGGTTGGTTGTGCTGCGAATCACCTGACCCTCTCTCATCAGGGTCTCGTTGGCTAAGAGCTCCGGTCCCAAACCTCCATACCCCATAATTGTCAGGGACTCCTTCTTAGAAAGGTTCACCTTCCTCACCTAGAGGAAAAACAAGGAAATAACGACATGTAACCTGCTCTGACAGCCGTCTTTAATGAATAAATTTGCCAAACAATTCAGTAACAAGTGCAACAATCACTGATCTACAGCTTTGTCTGTACAGTGTTAAAATTACACCTTTAAAATGAACAAATAAAAAATGTAAATAGAGAGTGGGCTTTGATTTAATAATGAAAGGCATTATATCGCCATCTTTTCAATTGTTTATGTTCTGTTTAATTAACTAACATTCCACTTGTGCCTCATTAGCTAAAAGTTAATAGTGTGTAGCTGAATGACCATACTGCTGCTGCCACATTGTTACTATTAGGATTACAGTGTACTCTCCTGTGATGACTGCTTTTTTTTGTTCTTAAAATGCAGCTAATGGTTTAGGTTTACCTTCTCAACATACACCACCGACCCTGCCACTATTTATTAGACTGAAATTGTGACACACAGGCCTGAGTATGTTTCAAAATTTATGTTTGATGCATTTGCAAAAAAAAAAAAAAAAAAAGGTTGTTATTGAAAAGAAGAATGTTTATGGATTCATAGCAGTGCACATTACCTGAATTTCCACACCATAACCTGCATACACAGTAATGCTGTAGGTGCATTCCAGAGGGGAAAAAGATGATGTTGATGCAGGATCTGGTGACTCAACAACATCCTCCATTGCTGACAAAGTTGCATTGCATTGTACTGTGATGAGAGGGAAAGGACAAGAGAAAGAAAAGTAAAAAATGTGAGTTGAGAAATACATCAGCTTTAACAAATATACATAGTACTATCGCTCTCTCTGTTTCTTTTTGATTGGTGAGAGATTTTTCCTTAATTATATTTTCACAGCAATTTGAAGGAATTTGGCGATCAGGGAGCGAGGTGCATCCGTGTTAGAGTGGGAAATGAATTGGGATTACATGCCCACTTAATATGTTAAGAGTTATCATTAATGATGGCCTATCAAATCAGCTCTTCTCGTCCCCTTAGAGTCTTTCCCTTGCCACTACTGCTACAGATGCTAACAGTCTGTTTTGTTAGTTGCCATATGTATTTTTAGATGATTATTTAAGTTACATTTGGCTAGGAAAAATACCAACACTATGTCTTTTGCACACATTTATTCTTTGGCATAATCCATCCTAAGAACCTGTTTTTTAAATTGGATTGGGGGAAGAATTGTTGCTGAGAGCATTCAGTGATGTAAAGATGGGAGAGAAGTTACAGCGTCTTTTATTGAACTGTGAACTGTGTATCCACTGATTCATGAAGATGCCTCCTACACTCCTGATGATCTCCGCTGCACAAACCAAGTATATAAAAGCATATAGAACCAAGTTCTAAAGCATATAGAAAGCACAATGCTTAGTGCCGGTTGCACACAATTTATTGATTGTATTAAATGAGGCATGTGTACTTGTGCTGGAATTAAATGGTTACATGGAAGCTTCCCTCAAATTAGAGGATGCAGATGGGCCACACATACTTCTTCTGCTGTTGTCAGATGTAGCACAATGCTGTAGTGATTTAGCAAACTGAAAGGAGGACCTTGAACTTGCAAGCAATTATGTCTGGCTGATACTGACAAGAATTATAACCATAGGAGGTCAGACTCTGCTTGGCTGCCATTATTGCTATAATAAAATAAAAACTGTAAAACTCTGGTGTCCACATAAAGGCATTTACTGGTCGAGGAATGTATAAAAACGACAATAATAAGGTATGCTTGGGTGTGCATCCTTCAATTTAACTGACAAAATAACGCAAAACTGTGATTTAATCTCTCAAGTAGGTCAATTAAAAAAAAGATGCAAATCATAATCATCCATGACACCAAAAAAGAAGTGCACTGCTGGATAGGTAGAAACAAACAATTAGACTGTGCAACTCATTAGTATATCTAATGAATCAAGGGAAACACTGAACTCCAAGTAAATCGTATCTTTCAGTGCAAATCTTTGTGGTAAGCATGAAAGTTGTTAATTACGTACTGTGTGTAGTTTTATCTAACTTGTAACAAATATAATAGCATCCTTTACTTTTGTTTGGTATTGTGCTGAGATAAAAAGGTGCCAGTGCTTTAAACTAGCAACTGCATACATTTGTGCATTGTTGGACGAATGCTGTACAACTTCTTCTACTAGGAAGAAGTCGTACAGTTGTAAAGACTGTAGAGTAGCTCAGCTAATTTGGAAAACACTGAAATTGTGATTTGGTAAAATAAAAAATAAAAAAATCCACATAACAGCCTGCTTTATCGTCATTATTTGGCAGTATGTAGTTGCCAGTAAATGTACACCAATTGAATTGGGTAAAAATTAAAAGTAATTCCTACCAGAGAGTACTGGCTGAATTGAAGCACTGCCTTGGGAGAAGCAGTGATATGTTGGATTTCGCTGCATTAAATTATTTTATTGACTGCAAATTATTGACCACCACTTGTAATATAAATGGCATCTGGAGAGGAAAGGGTTTTACAGTCCATTTGGCTAACAATCAATCAACAATCAACAAGCATCAATAAAGGGAAAGCAACCCAACACTTTTCACTTATATTGAAGTTTTTTAAAAGTGACATAAGGTGATTCAGTGTTAACTAAGCATGTAGGCAGGTGTGACTAAATGAAGAATCTGGCCACTTGTATGCACTAGAGCAACAGGATATGAAGTAAATAAGCTTATTTGCTGTCTTGCGGAGAGATTCTGTAGATTAAACACTGCTTGTAGCTGGAGCCAGCAGCTGGTTAGCATTAGCTTAGCATAGTGTAGAGATTGCAAACAATGGGAAACAGCTAGCCTTCCCAAATGTGAGTACCAACACCTCTAAAACCCACAGAGATAATAGCTTTTTGACGAGTTAAGCTATCTGCTAGCTTTTGCGTGACCACTAACTCCTGTTTCCAGTCTTTGCGCTAAGTTAAGCTAACCGACTGCTTTCTGTAATTTATATTAACATATTAACAGTACAAACAAGAGAATAATATCAGTCTTCTCATCACACTCCTTGCAAGAAGGCAAATAAGTCTGGTTCTGAAACACACATGCACACACACACACACACACACACACACACACAAACACACATTTCACTCTGGTTTAATCAGCTGACCCACCTCCTACCTACTCAATCACATTTCCTCAACTCTCATTTGCAGATGATGCTGTTGCTGTGGTGTCTTTTATTTCATGACCTGAATGAGTAAGAGCTCTCATCCACTCGACATGAGAGCTGCACAGGCACCTCAGCCAAAGGAAATGCCGTAATGTTGTCTCACTTAACTCCATTTCTGACAGTCATTCATACAGCTATTCTGTTCTTCACCATGATGGCATTGTTGACTGACTGATCAAATTAAAACGTCTTTTGTTATGATATTTAGACAATAAAAGAAATGATATTAGTATCTGTGGTTCCACCTGGTTGATTCAGTTAATAAGTTGTTTTAATAAGTCTTATGTTTGTTATATTAACTAAAAGACAAAAAGTATATTTTTTATTCTGAAGATTCTTCTGGATATAGAAATTTTCATTTCATCATTTCTTCTAGTATGAGTCCATGCGCCGTCTTGTATGTTTCAAATCTCACTTTTCTCGCAATACATCTTGTCCTTTCTGACTGATTGTTGATGAGATAATAAGAAAACATTTTAGTTAAAATCATCATTAGATCTCACACGCTATAGGACAAAAAGTAAATGTGTTTGTGGTTCAGTTGGCCACCTAATAACAGACCACTTCACTGCCCTGTGCTCTTTTCAGTGTTAGCTGTCCTAACCATCATCTAAGTCAAAGATACACATCTTCATATGAGACTTAGCCTTGTCTCAGCAGTTCAGGCTGGTAAAACAATCTTCAGTGTATTAACTCTTCGCATTGTGTCTCCAAAAGTTTAAAGTATGAATCCTAAAATGTAGAAATACGAGAAGCAAGTTATTGTTGCAGAAATAAAATCAGAAGCTTGGTCTTAACACATATTGTTACCAAATGTCTATGTTCTAATATTAGCTGTGAGCTAAAAATCTAAAATCATTACTGGATAATGCATGTGTTACACAATGCCACTTCATAGTAAATTGCTGCATTAATATAGCATGAAGCTAGGTTGACTCTGTAGCTAGCTTAAAAAATAGGATTCAATCTTGAAAAACTGGTTCTTCAAAAGTGTTTAACTTTTCTAAATAATATAAAGAACATGTAGATCTTTTCCTTTACAAGTAACTCACATGTACAATAACCTGTTGATGTTTCACCATGAATATTTTATGACAACATGTTTCATGTTTCAAGTTCTCCTCGTTACTCTGAGAGGCAGAGAAGAGAAATTATTAAAGTCATGTCATTCAGTAGGAATTTCTCGTCACTGCTGGCGGCACTGAAAACTGATCACCTCTAATGCCACGGGTGAAATTCTAAATTATTTGTTCAAGTTGTTTTTGTTCACATTGCTTCATAAGAAGTTTAACTTGCATCAGTAAACAACCGAGACTGAAGGGAAACCAGGTGGTGGCATGCAAATACCTGGCATGTGCATTGTGGTTATGGTGGTTGTGGTGATCAGAGTAGTAGTTGTCTCTTCCTCTATGGGCAGCGAGGACATGGTATTCCTTGATCCTGTCTGGCTGGCAGCAGAAGAGGAACTTAAAGCTGTGGTGAGCAGCCCTGGTGATATGACTGTTGCTGTTGAATCGGTCTGCCCGACCCCGGGCACAGCCTGTGTTGGGTTGGTGGTAGTACCTGCAGAGTCCAAAGGTTCAATTCAATGTTTTTAATTTCCAATAAGCAATTATCTCCATTACATTACCAAAGCCATACAGGCCTGTTTTAGTGTACCTGTGCCTGCAGGCGCCTCTCCTAAATATTCCTTACTCTGCAGGGCAGCATGGATCAGGTCACCCAGAGGGTAAGAGTCTGGAGTTGATGTTGGTGGTGTATCAGGCTCAGGGGTCATAAAGCTCATACCTGAAATAGCCAGGACTAATTATTATTTATTTGAAAACAAAAAGGTAAAAAAACAGCACATGGCAGGCAAACTGCACTGTAAATAACACTCACTAACATGAACAAAACACTCTGCCTTAGAGTCCATAATTATGCATGCAATACAGAACACACATACACACTTATGCACACACACAGTTACCTGAAACTAGGTGGATCATGGTGACAGACAGCGTCACAGCAAGGCGTGTGAACCCCATGGCTTTGGATAAAAACTGAATGACCTGAGAAGGTTAAAGCGTGCAGATTCGTCAACTATCATGTGATAATGTAAATAGAACAATTACTGTATCTTGTACTGTAATGTAATTGCTTATTAGTAGCGTGTAATTAGTGCATGTTGCACAAAAATAACCCACGTGTACTGGAGTGGTAATGCACAGCAATGTATTTGTCCATTTATTTAAATTTTTTAATCGTAATTCAGGTACAGAGAATATGTTTACATCACACAGGCCACAATGACTCGTATTAGAGGATGCGATTTGATAGCCTACTGTAAAAGCTCAGCTCCGTCAATCCGGAAAATATCAATTTTGTTTATTCTATACAAAGGTGTAAATGACAATTCAATAAAAGCTGTTTTTTACAGGTCCAAGAAAGGGGAACAGGTACACATCGCACACGGTGTAAGGTTAAATATTCAGGCTTCCCTCTGCATTTTCTCACCCAATCTGCAACAACATGCCCGAAAATGCGCTATTCCAAAATTCACCAAATGAGCCTGCCCTCAGCGCAGGTAGACTCTAAACCTTATTCTATTATCCAGCTGTTAATGGTAATGTGTCAAAAAGCACCTCCGCTCTTATTCAAGGCGTTTCCTCGGTGAAATTACCAGCCTGATGTGTGACAAAATGATGGGGCTATACGAGGCAGCATCACTCGCACCTCCCCCGGCCCTCTTTGTGCGGAGGACGATTTTTTTTTGGCATCAGTCATCACTACAGTGAGACCGACAACCATCTCAGCAACGTTGAAAGGTGCCTACCGCTTACCTTTATCTTCCAGAATGCGTCCTGTGTTCTGTTACTTGGACTGTATCCTGTTGCTTTAGGCCCCGAGAACACGGCGGGGTTTGTGCTGGTGAGATGCCCCTAGCTGGTTACCGTGTGGTTGACGCATTCGGCTATGATGTGAGGGCATTTGTGTTGAAGCTTCAGGTGCGCCCTAGCGGCCGCGTGCGGTAACTGCAGCAGCGCGGGAGAGATATCCACATTTTGTCTGTGGGCGCTGGAGGAGCTGTCCACCAGCACGGTGCTGAAGTGTATCCGAAACAACGCAGCACGGTATATCAAGGTAATCAGACGGAGATGTGCGATGCGGCACGCAGTGTATGTTTGATCATTTGAAGGGCTGCATGTGCCACATGGGTATGCATGGCGAACATTTTTGTGCCGCGGTTTCCTGTAATGGGTGGATGTTTGCGCTAACATGGAATGCGGGCATTAAACATGAGCCAGCTGAGCTGTGGGGGCTGCTGGTGCAGAGCAAAAACAAAATGAATGCTGAAGCGACTGCAAAAAACAGACAAACAAACAAACAAACAAACAAACAAAAAAAAACAAAAACGGCACAAGTGCACAATTTATGGCACACCTTTGATGCGTAACCGTGCTTGGTGTTTCCAGTTGACAGTATCATCACTTAGCATGTAATTGATGCAACTACGAAACGAATCTGTTGGAATAAGCCTATTAGGAAAGAGCCCTCCCACCTGAAACACACACCCGCGCGCACGCACGCACACATGCATGCACGTGCGCACGCAGATGTTTTTTTGCTCGTTGGAAACAGTAAAAAAAGAAAATTCTAAATGTCTAACTCTAACACACACACACACACACACACACACACACACACACACACACACACACACACACACACACACACACACACATTATCTTTGATCAAATCAAGTGTAAATCAATTTTACAGATTGAATGCTCACAGGACAGAGCTTTGCCTGCTCTGTTATCTTCCACTTTTTATTGCGTGTAATAAAATCACAGATGTGACAGAAATCTGATTAAACACAAATGCAACATTTAGTCCACTTCGGCACTGGTGCAAATTTTTAGTACACTTTACATTTACACACAGTAGCATTGTTTAGTGGCTGTGTATTGCTAATATTTGCTATATTAATTGATTTTCACACTATCCATCCATCCATCCATCCATCCATCCATCCATTTTCTGTCACCACACATTGTTGACAAATGTTATTAATGTTGGCAACAACAGCTGAAAGTAGGCTACATGAACAGGGACACATTTTTAAACCAATAGAAAAGGGCAAAGAAGAATACAATGATTTCAGCTCATTAAAAGAAAGAAATAGACATTCTCTGAATTGGCAGCCAAGGTAACAGTGGAGATGTAAAGCCTTGGTATGATTTGAGAATATTGACTGCTGTGAAATCTTTAGCTACACCCACTGCTAGTTCAGAACTTACATAACACGAAAAGTCTGCCTCAGAGGCAACTAAACCAAAGTGTCTTAGCCTCTGTGATGCACCAACAACCTGTCAAAATGTTTCACTGATTTCCAAGTGCATGGTGGGATAGGAATCAGCTTCTTATGATAGGTGGTATGTATTGGAAAACAGAGTCTTTCAGTTCTTTACCATGATCTCTAACACTTTGACAAGCCAGAACATTTATTTTTTAACTGTGGGAAAGACTGTGTGAAAATGCTTACTCCTGTTGTTTTTATTGTGCAGATAAAGAGCCCCATCATCAAGGCTAATAGTTTGGGGGTGTAGAATGTCTACAGTCACCTACAGAATTAGTTCTAGGCCAGTATAAACACATTGTTTGATTCTTTGATGGTACTTAAACTAATCTCTTAATCTGTTTCTTTTTCAGTACTTGTGTCTCACAAATTTAAAGGATGCATTGGTCAATGAACACACTACCTTTGCCTCCATATGTTGAGCTGGGTGTCCATTCACTGAGTGGCCTTCTGTGGACTCTACTATTACTTTTTCTGTGGCACTGTTATCGGATGGGCTCCGACCTGCCAATCCCAGGCCACGCACATGCTGTAAAGCTCAAGTCAGGCTCAAGACGGTCCATTATATCCCGTGGCGGTAGCTGTGCTGGAACAAAGTGTAGTGCCCGATCCAAGCTGTCGAGGAGTGATCAAATTACTCCCTTTATTTCCATGGAAACAGAGGAGGATGAGGAGCAGGGACAGGGCTACCTCACCCCAGTGCTGAGTCATGCCTTGTTCCCAGCCCAGGCATCTGCAGAAGCCAAGAAACTGTACGCAGCACTGCAAGAGTATGCCAAGCGTTACAGTTGGGTGGGCATGGGACGCATTCATAAGGGTCTCCGTGAGCAGGTACAAATTTGTTCCATGGAAGCTGTAACATGGCACTTTCTATTGGCAGTAAATCGTGTTGTCCATTAATGTAATGCGTTCAATTTCATTGTGGTTGGTCTGTCAGGTAACTGCATAATCTGGTGTAAAAGTAGTCAGCACCTCTTTTGTTTCAAATGAGTTAAATCAAGGAAATATTTTCTACAAACAATGTGGGGCGGAAACATTGTCAAGAATTAACCACTGATTTACTCTCACTGTAGGTCAGACTGAATGATCACTCTGCTATACAGAAGCCTCATCTTTTCTTCCTGCCAGATGTCCCAAGTGTTCCTTTCTTTCCCCGTGATGCTCATCGACATGACATTGAGGTGTTGGAAGCCAACTACTCTATAATCTTGACGGAATTCAAGGCAGTTTACCAGCGAGGCATCGACCCAAAATTAGGCTGGACCTGCATGGGACCAAAGGTACACAATTAAATAAAATCTTTCAGGCCCACTATGGGAAAGGGGCAGACCAATGATCACTTCCAAGCTTCGCATAAAAATATAAAAAATATATATTGGTGATGCAAAGTATTGTTTGAAAGACCCTGGCCCAAGCTGAAACATACAGCTGTATTGTGTTGGCTAATGCAAAGGATGAAATTCAATTTCTATAATTACTGTATATTAAATATTCTGACATTTCAGTCATGCGTTTCATTGTCTCTTCCAGGGCCAGGCAGTGTTTCCATTGTACAGTGCAGGTGTCTGTGTGGCAGGAAACTGTCGCTCCTGTCCCTGCACCTACCGGACACTTCTCTCTCTCCGTACATTCATAAGCAGCAACTCACTGGGATCTGCTGGATTTTGGTTATTGGGACCTGGAGCTACATTAGGGAGCTCATATGGACCCACCAATACACGCTTACGTTGTCATCTTGGTGAGTATTAGAAGAATTGCATTCATTGTGATTTATCCGCATCACAGATCTTACAATCTAATGATCACATTACCCAATAAGATACAGAGATATACCTTCTAAACCCACCTGCATCTACTAACATACAGTAAATTTGCATGGAACTTATTTTCCCCTCCTTTTAGCAGGATACCTCTTAGCAAATGGAGGGTAGTCCTTGACTGCCCTTAAGGTCCACAGTGCCTTGGCACCTTGTTTGCTTCATTCATATGCCAGTACCTCCTAGAATACAATGTCTTGTGCCAGGCACTCTGACAAAACATTTCAGACAAATCAAGGTACAACATGGTTTTTCTAGAAACACAGAAAGAAATATCCAAAGTAATCTAAATTGTTACAAATGCACTAACAAAGGTGATTGGAAGGACACAAATACTGTAGGGTTCAATATACCACGGTGCACTTTGGAGCAGTTACGGTGCAACTAAAATATTGTGGTCAGGAACCAAAAAAAAAAAAAAATAATAAAAAATAAATAAATAAAACAACCTAATAAAATACTAAACCACTGCATAATGTGATACTTTGTGGGTCAGAGTAGAGATTCATTTCCCCTTAGCCCATTTTACATGGTTATCCATCTGGCTATAATCCTCTCTGTTTTAAACAGACAGGGATGGAGTGCATAGCCTTCTTAGCTGAGGGATAAGACAATATTTTGTTTAGTTTAAAAACAGATATCACTTTTGTAGGTCTGCAGACTCCACCCTCATGTGAGCTGGTGGTGGGAGGGGAGCCTCAGTGCTGGTCAGAGGGACACTGCCTCCTGGTTGATGACTCGTTCCTTCACACTGTCTCCCACAAGGGTTAGTGAATCACACAAACTTTGAAAAAATGTTTGTTTGTAATTTGTGAGGATATATTGTATTTCTGGGTTAAATTATGGCATTTATTAATTTTAATATATTGACTTACAGTTAAGGCAAATGGTTATACATAAATTGTCATGAGAAACAAATACATTTAACATTCATTACTATTAATTGTTTACTTGTCATTAAAACTATGCACAAAAAATAAAATTGACAGGAGATGAAACTAGAGCCAGATCTTCTGTAATAAAATTTGGCTACCTAAACCACAAAGATTTCATCTGCAAAACATTGTCCAAAAAAATCCACACAGCAATATATAAATTCTGCAATGCAGTGCTTACTGAGATGACTGTAATGACGTTTAACTTTTATCAGCACTTAGAAAGGAAGCATGAAGGTGAAGTGTAAGTGACACCGGCAGAAATCTCTTCACCCCACATCCAAAGATACTTTACTATATTAGTTATACTGCTAGCTATTTATGTATATACTGATCCTGGACTTGACTTAGTCATAACCACTCAAAGTCTTGATCTTGTCTCACTCTTGGTCTTGGTCATGACTTTATCTCTGTTTGTTTCAGGTGGTCTTGACTATACTGCAACCCCCCTTCTGTCTGTCACATATTAACCTTAAAATTGCATGTGTCTCTATTTCTGAAGGGCCTCCAGATGCTGGACCGCGAGTCATTTTGAGTGTGGACCTCTGGCATCCAAACGTGGCTGCAGCAGAGAGGCAAGCATTGGATTTCATGTTCAGCCCCGACCTTTGAATTTGCTCCTGCACTACCAATAAACAACATGCAGGGATGCCTTACCTTAGCCCTGCTTGTTTGGGGTCATGCATCTCATTCCAGTCGATGAATCACTGTGTGAATCTGCCCTAAGAATTACACAAGCCATTAGCCACACTTTCAAGTGGTGTTTGATTTATGGTCTGCACTAGGAGGTGACACATGAACACATTACTATGGATGATGTTAGATAACAGCTACATACTAGATAATTTGACTGCAAATTGACATCACTTGAAAGCACAATGAGAGCTAACCTAAGAAGAGCACATCAGGTGTTAACATTGTAAATCTTACATCATATATTATGCTTGTGAATGCTACTTGCATGTGAAAATCTGTCCTGATTACTGGACTTTTGTTCTGAGATGCCGATGCATGTACACATATGCCTCCAGGATGGAAAGGCCATTAAAGTCAGCCTGGGATGCTTTATTCTGAAATTTAGATAGATTACCTATGGGTCAACCAAAAAACTGTGAAGACATGAAAATCCTATAAATTTAGATTTCTATTTATTTTTGTTTTCTGAAATGAATGCCAAACTGATCAAAACTTTTGCATACTGTGGGTATCTTTTCTCTTCGTATTACTATCCTCTGTGTATGCCTGTATGTTTTTTTAATCTATAAATCTATTAATCTATTTTTTCTTTGTTTATTAATATAATTGGTGGTTTACATATTGTATACACAGGGTTTTTTGTCACTTTTGTTTTTCTTGGAATCCAAACAACAAATAAATGACAAATAAATCATTTTTGACTCAGAGTCTAAATCAATAGAGTAATAGAATAATACATGTGTAGGTACACTTTTGTTGATACAGTATGCTTGGATATGGATATAACATATCATACATGACTAATGAGTATGTCTTTGACTAAAACACACTAAAACATCATTTTAACAACACATATTTGTTTATTAAGCTCTCTTTAAGCTTTTTTGGGGGTTACTTTTTTCAGTCAGTCGATGAGAATTAGAGTGGTGATTTTGTCTTATCTGCCATCTGTTCATCTAAGGGTCCCATGATGAGGATTACAGAGACTGAATAATCCACCCCAGAGTGACGGATTATTCCTGAGATCGTTTATATGTAGTTGTATGTATGTTGTTTCATGATGCATAATTTGTTCAACACAAGACATTTATTTTGTGGGCTGTGTGGGATTGGATGGGATGCTTAACATCATTGTCAAATTCACAAGCAAAGAATACAACAACTCAAATATTGAGTATTACTGTCATAGGTTAGTGACATAGGGGGTGGGCGGTAGGTTGCTCAACTGTCCACCACATCATTACAAGGCAAGGCTATGTACCTTGTTGTGTCACTGTGATGTTTCCAAGATGACATTTTTAAATGATTTTATTTCATATCTTGCATTAATACTAGTCACCACAAAAAAAGCTTTTTTCAGTTTCTCAGCAATTGTATGTCATTATTACATCGATTATATGACACGCAAAAATGTTGTTTTACTGGCAATCTTGAGATTATACCATAGCCTCAAAAAGACTGTGAGAACCTATTTATTTACAAAAATAGCTATTGTCACATTTAAAAACGTTCATGTTGGCCTGTTATGCAACAGCATTAGTGACCTTAGAAGGATTATTTTCAGTGAAAGATGCAAAATGAACAAAGTGCTTGGAATATAAATCTGTTATTCATATTATTGTTGGCAATCTGGCATCCAGGAATGACATCAGTCATACTAGTTGAAAAGTGAATTACTACCGTACATCAAGCAATAGTTCATACACCAATATTCCAAAAACAATAATCAGCTGTACTCAAACACTACTCACTAAGTATTACTTAAGTATTAATTATGAAGTTGTATTTTTCTTATTTGCATGCAAGAATGAAATGCAAATGTATAAGTATAATAATTTAGTATTTTTGTGCCAATAAAGCACACAGTTCAGGCTTGACAGTGGTGCTAAACAAAATCAGGACCTTGTAATAGTAAGAATGCACTTTGTCATTAATGCAGGTTCTTTAACTCACTCAGGTGTCCAGCGAGTACAGTATATACTGTAGTGACATTTGTTGGCAAATCATTGCATAAGTAATAATACTTTGATCTAATATTTTGATAAAGATTTACATACTTTAGTGAACTGTAAACACTTAAAAAAAATAATTCATCGGCCAATATGACTTCATAAGCTCTGATCATCATGTCTCTCTGCAAGACTGCCAATTTCTTGATTTTTTTTATTATCAGGCATGTGTTTCAGCCCTGCTGCAACAAGTGGAGGTAAAAAGATCAGACAATAATTTGCCGAGTTATTGTTTTTATGAATGTTTCTCAATGTAATTAAACCAATGTTTAATAAGTACAGGGCTGCACTGTAAAACCACAGTATTTCCATGATCAATGATATAATCGTTCATCTGTCTTGAGTTGTCAATATCATGAACACTTGCAAGTTATAAACATGCAAGTCTTTTCCCTCACCTCCATCTACTAGTCATACACAGACCAATCACAATCTCTTGTGATAGAGATCATATCAGAGGTTCATGTAGTTTGCCCAGACATACACCACACACCATTTCCAACATGTAACTCTATAGCATGTTTAAAAGAATAAGAATTTATTTATTAATCCTCAACAGAAACATTGAATTTTTGACTCAATTTTACAGTTTACACATAAAATGATACAAAATGTGAAATACAAACATGCACACAGAGACATAGAACTGGAGGGACAGATATGATGGGGCTGACACAGAGTTTGGTACCTTGCTCAGGGGTACCTCAGCAGTGCCCAGGAGGTGAGCTAGCACCTTAACACCTCATGCAAGATGCGGCTCAGATTGTGCAGCACACCCAGATCATCTTTATGACACAAATTTGTTGACAGGCTTATCCTCTTTACTTGAACTTCTGCAGACATGCTTAGCTAGACATTGCAAATACCTCTAATTTCACATATTTATTAATCCACTTTGAACAAATGACAATAATGTGTTCAGTCACTGCCCTTTGGGACAGGTCTTGGGGATCTGGGGCAAGCTGTATGCAATATCCAAACACCTAAGGGTGTGGCTGTCTTTAACTACCATTCAAATGTTAATGTTGATCTGTCAATGTTAACAAAAACAAAACAAAACAAAACAAAACAAACAAACAAACTTCTTCACTTGAAATTAATGAACTCCACATTAGTGTGTATGAGGCAAATGCCACTAAAATAACAGGAAAATAAAAGGAAATAAAAAAATGCATCCGCTCATCCGTCATTCATTCATTCTGTTGTCCTCATTTCTGCGACATCATTTTCACAAACTCTGTAAAGATATTAAGAAAATTATTACTTTTTGGAATAATGTTATATTACATGTTACTTAAGCATTTGTGACACAGAGAAACTCAGATAATTTAGACAGCAGAAGTTAATAGAAGGCTATAAAAAAGACTAACAGAGTATTTCCTTGTGTCTCACCCTCAAAGTCAACTGTTCCATCTCCATTGTTGTCAGCTTCTCTGACCACTGCTTCAATTTCATGTTTGCTCGTTTGTTCTCCTAATAACTTTATCATGGCATGTCTCAGCTCATCAGATGTGATAGAACCATCACCATCTATATCGAACTGTAGGAAAAGGGAAAAAAAATCCAAAACATTGCAAAGTTTTAGGAGATCTTGGTTTCATATAGCAATCATAACATAATACTTTGCCAGATTTCAGCTTTTATCCACTATGTGGTGCCAAAGACCAAAAAGAGAGAATAGGTATCTCGCGATCACCTCTCTAAATGCTTCTTTAAGTTCCTTCAACCCAATCATCCCTGCAGTTTCAGCTAAAAGCTTGGGGGACATTAGTTCCACAAAATCTTCAAAGTCCACTCGTCCGCCCACTGTGAAAATACAAATGAAAACACACAGCTTTTCACTTCATTTAAAATCTCAGTGAAGTGCAATGCTCACAACACACAGAGTTCAGTCAGGTTTCTAAACCTGAAACCTGACTGAACTCTGAAACCGGTTTCTAAACATACAAGATAGAAAAATGCAAATATACTCTGTGTCTCCGGAGACCTGACTGAAAAACACATTTTTATGAAACTTTCAAAATGATATATCAGTCCTGAAGATGCTTTGCTTTATACATATACATGTTTTAAACATGTTCTGGCAAAAAAATATAAGCAATGCATGACCTCTTTAGAAGTCTACAAACCTACAAAAAAGACACCTCAAAAATATTATATATACATATTTTATACTTAAAGGATCAGTACGTAGGACTAGTGGCATCTAGCTAGTGTAGTGTAGTTGCTGATTGCAACCCCATCCACTTGGCCTCCTGTGTGAAGGAAAAACTATGTTGGCTGGATGAATTTGTCTGTTCTAGGCTACTCTAAATGTGGCAGTGCATTATAAAAGACTCCATGGAAGATGCCCAATGTTTTTTCTAGATATTAAAGACCCGTTCAGAGGTAACAAAAACAAAATGTTTTTTATTTGAGGTGATTATGCACTACTCACAATTCATGTTGATGTTCTGGCTCAGTTGTATAAGCTCCATTTCAGTTGGCATGTAACCCATGGTCCTCATCAGGTTCCCCAGGTCTTTACAGGTTATGAAACCATCTTTATCTTTATCAAACTCTACAAAAGCTTCACGCAGCTCTAAAGAACATACAGACAGAAAATTGAGGGTGGTATGAGACTAAAAAAGGAAAAAGAATACAGCACTCTACCAAGTATATATCAAAAACAGCATTTACCTTCAATCTCATCCTGTGTGAGTGCTCTTGTCTGCAAAATAATAATAGATGGATAAAAATGTTAATACATTTTATACAGTGGTTTCACAAAAAAATGACTGTTATATCCACAGTTGTCTCCAATGAAGCTTTCTGCAAGATTATGACCTCATATAAGCTCCATAGGCTCCATACATAAATATATAAATAGTATGTACTGCAGATTAAAGAAAAAAAAAATCTCACATGCTCACATACACATTCTTGTTGATAAAAGTGTCCCTTTGGTCACATTTTTACATGTAGGTGTGCACATGCATTTGAACTACACATTTCAATGATTCAAAAACTAGATTGTCTTTGAGACAGTTCTAGAGTGATGCCCTTAATTGTACTTTTGATCAATATTTCACATTCTTACCCCAGTGCATTATGAATAACATCCCTAATATGGAACAGCTCCCCCTTATTATGTTCTTTAATTACTCTTACTGTAACTACTGATATTATTTTGCACAGGCAGATGTTTGTGCCAGTAGAATATTGTTCTGCATGTGAACTTTCAGTAACGTTTCAGTATATAGTAAGTAAGAATAACTCACATACTTTGATTTCTAAAACATGTGGAATCTAGAGAGTGTTATTTTATTTATTTATTTTTATTAATAGCACACTATCTAACTCTATCAAATTAATCCCAGATCAGACATACAGATTGTTCATTTTAGGATTACGACATCAGCATAGTTTGCCAATAAATTTCAATTTCTTGCCAAAATATGAACATAACTAATTGGAGCAAAATGCAACCTACTAAATACCATATGTTTTGTATAGTTTATATTATTTGCATATAAAATATTGCGGTTTTATGTAAATGTACTCTTTTAATTTAGAGACAAAGCACAGAAATTAACTAAATGCTATCGATCTAATGCACCAGATAAAAAGTTTGCCTTTTCACCTCTAGTTCATAATAGGAGTGATCCTTGAAGTTTCTTTTACTATTAACTAAAATAACACTATATAAGAATGACAATAATAATAATTGACATTCCCGATAAAACCAAAGAAAATTATAATAATGACATACAGTATACATATGATGAATAAAAAAATAGATAAATAAATATGTATTTGTTTGAAATTTAGAAAACTATCATATATAAATAAAATAAAATACCAAAAAACCATAAACTGTGCTGTAAAACCATAAAACCACTTTGACTTACATGTCTTCTGGTTCCTCCTCTGAGAAAAATGCAGGCTTGTTTAAGACTCATGATGACAGTCTCAGTCAAGATCCTCAGTTACTTGTAATCTTGAATATCTTTGTTAGAAAAATTTAATTCACTGTGTTATGTATTGCTGTATCATTTGGTTTCCTTTTTTCGTGTGTGAGCATGTGTTTGTGTAAACCGCGATGAGTAGTGATCTGCGTATGCCAGTGAGGAGGGATGAGGTCTCATATGGATTATCTCTGCAGCTTTGGTCCAGAAAATAAAGATAGGCTTAACGCTGTGCATATACACAATTTCATATACACGTCAAACATTACAGTTGTTTTTAAAAGCTTTTTCATAAAGGATAAGTGTATTACAAATGCATCTTAAAAACATATTACTGTAATAAGATTTATTGTTATTTGTCTAGCAATGATAAAAACACCTCATCTCAACATCCCACCTCATCATCTTTGTACTTCAACCCTTTATATGGGAAAAAGAAACCAGCGTAGAATACATCTGTGTTGCTTATTTCCTGCATCATTCCATCCTTTCATGTGGAGCTAGCTAGTAAATGTCTGGATAAAGCTTTCTATCTGTTATCACTTAACACAAACAGAATGCAACAGATGGGAAAGTGGAGAGGGAAAAGGTCTAGCATTAGAAGGATTGTGAATCATAACCCACTGCTCCTTTGTATGCATTTGCCATTTTTGCCATTAAATGTGTGAAAAATTAATCAGATATTATAACATTTTTAAAAATTCCATATGAATCTAAATACACAGCAAAATTATTTTTAGTATGATGTTTATTAATGCAAAATATCGAAACATTGCAGCACTTCTTAGTGACATTTCTTTTCACATTATAATTTACATCACCAGCCTATTACATAACCATACATGCGTGCTCTGTTCAATTTAAGAAGATATTCTTAATCTACACACTGTGATCACATTAGAGGCTAAACTGTTTGCTGCATTGCATGAGAAGCCCATTAATTAAATAAACAAGTACATGATCAGTTTAACCACAGGAAAAAATACATTCAGTGAAAATTAATTTTAAATTGTGAATTTAGTTTGTCTATACATGCTGGATATAAACAGGTTTAGCAATATCATCAGCATAATTGCTTCATGCTGCAATATCAAAGAATGCATACACTGAATGTTCTGGCATTTATTTCTCTCTTGTTCTCACTTGTCATTTTTTATAGATTGTTTTTTAATGGCCAGGCTCTGGAGTCCATTCCCTCCACTTCAGTGTTGAAAAACCTTCAAGAAGCCCTCAGTGTTTCTTGCAGGGGAACTGGATTTGATTTCAGTCAGTATGTAATGCACTGGATAAAACAACAAGGAGAATGCTGTAATGAAGGACTCTGCTGTGTAATGCAAGCAGACTCATTTAAAAGCTTTACAAAAAACTGAAGTAACATGCTTTTACAATTGTCAACAGGGGGCAGCAGGAGATGTGAAATCTAAAATATTGAGACAAACCGGAATGACATCCCACCTACACATACAGACAAAAAAACACAATGTGAAATCAGCAGCTGGGGCTGTGGTTTGTCACTTCCTCTTTTAGATGTTTTTTTAATCAACATGTGCTTTTCTTCAATGTACCAGTTAATGATATTCCCATCTGTTATTCTGTAAGGCAGGAATGAACATTTTCCATTATATTTCACACATTAAAAGAAAAACAATGATTGAAAGGACACATATATGTATGCATGTGTACACCAATTGCAAATAAAATATAAATAACTTTATAATATAATTAATCTTTTACTTGTACCAAGTCTTGTACTCTTGCTATGACAGTTGATCTTTCTTTTATAGTCTGTCAGTGTCTTCTCTATGCAAAGTGAACTTCCACAGTCTTTATAGCAGAAGTTCACTTCAGTTCATTTGAGAGGCACTGACCATATCTCATCACACTGACTGTTCACTTTTATTACATTGATTTACTGTTTTCCTCCACAGGTGTGAAATGTGAACAGTTGACACAGCCAGCTTCTGTGACTATGAAGCCAGGTCAACTTCTGATCTGTCAGGTCTCTGATGCTGTTAGCGGCTACTTCACACCTTGGATCAGACGGCCTTCAGGGAGTGACTGACTGTTAGTATTACAAAGATTCTCTAACAAACAAGTTCAGTATCAACAAAACAATGACATGTGACCATTGGAAGGCTCATGCCACTAATGATTTTACCACCACCACCAGTTCACTGTTGAGGAGAGAAGTCTTCAGCTTTCATATGTGTAAAATCATGTAAATATCATATATACATGATTTAATTAAAAATCAACTGTTTGCTTTACTTGGACATATAATAACAGATAAGCCAAATTACACTTATGTACATTTTTAGATGTAAACTTTCAACAAATGACATAAATTCAACCCACAACTTGAGCTATGCTCCTTATTTATTTATAGTCCAATGGTGCTGAGCTTTATAAATAAATACTAGTCTAAATTTTGTATAAATAAAGATTATAGTTAAATTACTGTGGAATTTTTGTGTAATCACAATATTGCAGAATGATCCAAATCATATTAAATTCCAAAGATGTTAGATGTGGTGTGTTTCTCTCTGAGGAGGAGTGTGTTTCTCTCTGAGGAGCTCTTCCATCGCTATATATGTGTTGGAGAGTGAAGGACAGAGACTAAAGGACTGGAGTGGGTTGCAACCATCAGCGATGGCAGTAGCGAGATCTACTACTCTCAGTCAGTCAAAGGCCGGTTTACCATCTCCAGAGACGACAGCAGACAGCAGGTGTATCTGCAGATGAACAGTCTGAAGACTGAAGATTCTGCTGTTTATTATTGTGCTCAAGAGTCAGTGACACAGGAAGACACAATGCCATACAAAAACCTACAACGCCCAATTTTTCTAATAATAGGCTCAGTAATGCAAATTAAGTTTTGATTGTTCTTTTTTCTTGTGTTTAAAAGTATATGCATATTTTTCTCTGTGTTGCAAAAATAAGAAAGACGATCCCAGAGAAAAGATGATCAATAAATATTACAACTGTATGTACTGTATGAATTAAGGAAATACTTTGTTTTCAGTACAATGGATCATTTTTTCTCTTAACTGAATGATACTCAAACTATAAACTGAAGCTAAACTCGAGTTTAAGACTTCTGCTTGTCATTTACACTGGAAGTTTTCATATTTAACAATCAATGCAACATTCTGTCAGAGAAGAAAAGAAAGGCACAGGTGAAAAAATGACTAGAGTAAAAGAAAAGGTTGAGGTTGAGAGAACTACATGTTCATGTTTTGTTTTTTTAAAAACAGACATGCTTATAGGGCCATTTGCATGTTGTAATATCATAATACAGATTGATTCTATGTTTTGAAAATAAATAGCTGTATACTCTTCTCTGTCAGGTCTATGTACCTCCAGTTACTCAGGGCTACCAGAGGAGTCCAGCAACTGGAAATAAGACATATATGTCATAAAATATTTGTCAAGTTAAACAGTAAAGAGAAAAATATCAGCAAATCAGTTATAATGTTAAAATTTATTGTTGATGTGCTGCTGCCCAGGTCAAATAATACCACTGATAATACACACAAATTAAACAGTACATTCAATACATTCAGTCTACCAGTTTGAATTTCATTTCATGTTGTCACTCATGTTTCTTCCATATCTTGACAGGTGTTAATAGTCAGACTCTGACAGAATCTGAACCAGTGATTAAAAGGCCTGGAGAATCTCACAGATTGACCTGTACAGCCTCTGGATTCACATTCAGGAGCCATGCTATGAGCTGGATCAGACAGGCTCCTAGAAAAGGACTGGAGTGGATTGCTTATATAGACACATACAGTACTCCTATCTCTTACTCTCAGTCAGTCCAGGGCAGATTTACCATCACCAGAGATGACTCCAACAGTAAACTGTATCTGCAGATGAACAGTCTGAAGGCTGAGGACACAGCAGTGTATTACTGTGCCAGATGAGACACAGTGAAAGACAATAATATGAGAGTCATATAAAAACTACTTCCTCTATTCACCACCACTGGGAACATTAAGTTGTCTCAGTATCACCTGCATCCTACATCACTGGTTTTTATTTAACTTTTTCATTATTCACATATATATTTTTAAAGATATTAATATACATTCTCTTATACAGCTGTGTTTGAATGCATGTATTTTAAAAGTAAAAGTAAAAATGTGTCA